>OU343047.1:1255000-2505000 GCA_910593695.2 Ocypus olens | reverse complement strand
CCCACTAAAATGTTCCATTAATACGGAAATGTTGGTGGCGTTCTTAGTACCGTTCTAACATCTATTAATAAGGCTGTAAGTCTTTAGTTGTTAATTTATAATTATCTTTACATTCCTGTAATTGCCTTCCTGTACGGCAATAAATGAGTATTATTATTATTATTATTATTCTGGCCTGTGCGAATTTTAAGAAAATTAATTTTGCCGGACCATTCAAAAACAGGTTGTGAATTTACTCTAAAGAGTCAAAATTTTACCCATTTTTTTACTCTGATCGTTAATTTTATCACTCATGGGCAATTCAGGCTTTCATTTATCAAACGCTGTCAGTCTACAAAAAATTATTATCTGATGCAATTAGTTGCTATCTTGTTTTGTTTCAAGTACGTTGTTAATATTCGCTCCGATTAAATATTGTTGTATTTCTGGAAACACCGAGCTCTACTTATTTGCAGATAACAGGTGCATGACCGTCTGGTTTGTACGGTTGTAATTAATTTTTTCAACAACAGCCAAAAAGCGACTCTTCAGTCTTGCATCTGCAACTTCTTTCTCTAGTTTTAGTCGAATCCGCTTTTGTCTCTTCTACTTCAGTCATCGAGCCAAAAAGCGATTCATCAATCTTGCGCGGCTCCCTTGCATCTACAACTTCTTTCCCTAGTTTTGGCTGAATCCGCTTTCGTCTCTTCTGCTTCAGTCATGTCTTCATCCTCAACAACGCCCAGTGCAGAAAAAGGAGATTCTTCAGTCTTGCACGGCTCCCTTGTATCTGGAACTTCTTCCTCTGGTTTTCGTAGAATCCGCTGTTGTCTCTTCTGCTTCAGTCATGTCTTCATCCTCAAGCCAAAAAACGATTCTTCAGTCTTGCATCTGCAACTTCTTTCTCTAGTTTTAGTCGAATCCGCTTTTGTCTCTTCTACTTCAGTCATCGAGCCAAAAAGCGATTCTTCAATCTTGCGCGGCTCCCTTGCATCTACAACTTCTTTCCCTAGTTTTGGCTGAATTCGCTTTTGTCTCTTCTACTTCAGTCATGTCTTCATCCTCGAGCCAAAAAGGGATTCTTCAATCTTGCGCGGCTCCCTTACATCTACAACTCCTTTCTCTAGTTTTGGTTGAATCCGCTTTCGTCTCTTCTGCTTCAATCATGTCTTCATCCTCAACAACACCCAGTGCAGAAAAAGGAGATTCTTCAGTCTTGCACGGCTCCCTTGTATCTGCAAGTTGTTCCTCTGGTTTTGGATGAATTCGCTTTTGTTTCTTCTGTTTCAGTCATGTCTTCTTCATCCTCCGCTGAATCTTCAGCAACTTCCTGTTCCGACAAGGGCGATTCCTCAGACTTGATTGGTTTATTTACATCAGTTTTAACTATAGTGTCCAATTTTGGTGATTTGGTGCTTCTGCCATGTCTTTATTCTTCCTTCAAATCTTCAGGAATTTTCTTAAATAAAGTACCTTTCCTTCGGTCACAACTATACCTTTCTCCAACTTTGTTCAATCCTCTGCTTCATCCCCACCTAAATCTTCAGCATTTACCTTGCACAAGCCTGGTTCATTTACAATTTCCCATCACTTACAAACGGGTGTGAAGTTAGCAATAGATTTTAAAATTCATTTTTTTGCCGTAATATTGTAAAATTTTCAAAACCTTCTACAAGCAGGGTAGAGTTACTACTAAAGAATACACATGAACCTCCCCCACTCCAAAATTTCAACTCCCTAACAATTTTTCACACCACATAAAACAAAAATCTACTTTTTCGCAAACTTCGATGGCCGATAAGAAAATGCTAAAAATATGTAATTAATCTACATACTTAGACCTACTAACACAAAAAATTAAAATAAAACCTTCCGGCTTCTAGATCACGAAAAATAAAAAAAAGTTGTCCGCCCCATACACCATGAAGAGGTGCCCGGTCACACTTACTAAAGTTTTTTACAATGTTCGATGTCTGCCACGAAAAAGTAAAAAACACACAAATAAACTTGATAACTAGGCCTATCAACACGAGAAATAAAAAAACTGGCCGGGCCTTGGATCACTTTATAAAAAAAAAAAAAAATCCGCCACACTCTCCGAAAATGGATGCGCCCTCGCATTAACTGAAGTTAAAAAGTTAAAAGGATATAAACAATCTAGATATATAGGCCTAACAATACAATATATCTAGATTGTTTATATACTTTTAACTTTTTTATGGCGAGCATCGAACTTTGAAAAAAATTCAATTAATATGACGGAGCACACATTTCCGGAGAGTGTGGCGGATTATTAATTTTTTTTAAAGTGATCCAGGGGCAGGCATGTTTTCTTTTATTTATCCTGTTGTTAGGCCTGTATATCTAAATTGTTAATATATTTTTAACTTTTTTATGGCGGGCACCGAACTTTGAAAAAAACTTCAGTTAATGTGATGGCGCATACATTTTTGGAGGGTGTGGCGGATTTTTTTTTTTTTCAAAGTGATCCAGGGCCCGGCAAGTTTTTATTTTTCCTATTGTTAGGCCTGTATATCTAGATTGTTTATATATTTTAAATTTTTTTATGGTGGGCACTGAACTTTGAAAAAAATTTCAGTTAATGTGACGGCGCATACATTTTCGGAGAGTGTGGCGGATTATTAATATTTTTTCAAAGTAATCTACGGGCAGCCACGTTTTTTATTTCTCCTGTTGTTAGGCCTATATATCTAGATTGTTTATATGCTTTTAAATTTTTTATGGAGGACACCGAACTTTGAAAAAAACTTCAGTTAATGTGACAACGCAACATTTTCGGAGAGTGTGGCGGATTTTTTTTTTTTTTTTTCAAAGTGATCCAGTGGCCGGGCAAGTGTTTTTTATTTCTCGTGTTGATAGGCCTAGTTATCTAGATTATTTATGATTTTTTTACTTTTTCGAGACGGACATCTAATATTGTAAAAAACTTTATTACATCTTTGTCCAACACAGTGAATCCACTTTGGTATCTTCTACATCGTCCATGTCTTTATCCTTCTCTGAATCTTCAGCAGCTCTTCCTGTTCTACCATACCATTATCCTTCTTTAAATCTGCAGCAATCCTTCGGCTCATTTGCAACTTCCTTAGTTTCACTTATAAATACTTCTTCGTCAAACTTTGGTGAATTCACTTTAGCTTCTTCTGGTTCATCAATGATTTTATCCCTCTCTGAATTTTTTCCTGTTCTGTCGTATCTTCATCCTTCTTTGAAACTTTAGCAATTGCCTCAGAAATGCAAGGCTCAATTGCAACTTCCTCTGTTTCACTTACAAATACTTCTTTGTCCAACTTTGGTGAATCTCTGAATCTTCAGCAATTTCCTCAGACATGAATGGCTCATTTGCACTTACAAATACACCTTCATCCAACTTTGGTGAATCCACTTTGGCTTCCTCTGTTTCGTTCATGTCTTCATCCTTCTCTGAGTCCACAGCGGCTTCATTTTCCAATGTGGATGACTCCACAAGCTTACATGGGTTTTTTGCATCCCTCGTTCCTTCAGTCTCAACAACTTTGTTCCGTCTTAGTTCTTTTCGCTTCAGTTATATCTTTGTACAAAAGTGAATCTTCAGGAACTTCCTGTTCTAACATGTGTGGAATATTATCCAAAAATTTTACAGGAATTACAGCAAAAAATTCAAGATGCCCAGAAAAGAGGAAACCGATCATCTAACTTTAAACATGCCTCAACTTGTTGCTGAATGCAGCAATTTAACACGTTGAATGCATTGAACACGGCTTTCGTGTCCATATATACATTATAGCCACGCTGTTGCATTGAACGTGTTAAAGGAAGGCTTCTTTCAATTAAACTGTTAACCCACCAAAATTTTAAATTGTAAGCATGCCTACATATGTTGCTCAATGCATTAATTTAAAAGTGGACGCAACGATGATTAGTTTTTCTTTGGTTTTTTTTTTATCTCAATTGCTCCTTTTAATAAAACTATTAACCTAACAAATTTTAAAGTCTTCACTAACATTCCTTCTGGAACCACCGCTAATTTTAGAGGTATTTTAAATAGAAAACCACAATGTTAACTATATTCGATGATTTCCCGAATTACGGAGTATTAACATAATTAAATAAATAATAATCGAAGATTCTCCGTATAAAGCTGAATCAAAAGTGTGAACATGCCTCCAGATCTGGAGGTTGCAGGTTCGATCCCTGTCGGAGGCATGTTCACACTTTTGATTCCGCTTTATACAGAGAATCTTCGATTATTATTTAATTAATTACACAATGTTAACGCCTTTCTCTAAATGTGAACCAAGAAGTGGATACGACATAGCTGGTATTTTAATGGATTTTAAATCATTTCATTGATTTACACTTTGGGCACCTTGGGTAAAATAACTTGTGCTCAACACAGTCGATCCAGTTTAAAATGCCTTTCTTTTAATCATTGTAATTCAAAAGTGAGTAAGTAATTTATTTTAAGAGTTTTTTTCGGTGTATATTAGTACCCAGTAAGCTGATACACTTCTATCAGTAATATATCTGAGCAAGCTCAAACTGAGAACTTGCTCAGATATGTTACTGATTAAAGTGTGCTAACTGGGGAGTTTTATAAATATTTAAAAATTCACCACAAGAGATTCCATGTCATTCATCATAATTTTTGGTGCAAATATTAATGATCATCAAATATATTCACACAAGTATTCATTATTGAACAGTATTTTACAATTTTGTGGTTGTATTTATTACTTAAGCAGCCCATTTTGTCAAAAAAAATCATTTCTAAAAATCCCCTCTTAATTCTAAAAAAAAACCTTAACTTGAGGTAAAATTCTACAATCTGGCAACCCTGCATCCAGCAAACTTGTATTGAATGAAATTGTTCACCTATTCCCGCAAGCCGAAAAAAACAAATCAGATCGATTCTCTCAAGTTCGAAACTTCAAAACGGCCACGTTATCAACAAATCCGCCGGCCCTTCCGGCACAAACGATCGCTTCTGCACGCCATATGACGGAACCACTCGCTCTCGTCTAATAGATGACCCAATTTGAATTTTTGCGAGACGACGGGGGGCACTCACCGAAATCGATAAATTTCTTGATGGACAGCGGAGACGGATTGAACTGCGAATAAAAGTCCAGCATCTTGGCGAAGGTGCTCATCCCCTTGGCTGTCAGTTTCATCTTGGGTGCACACTCGAAAAAATTGCCCGGGTGAAAACGAAAATAAAAACACCGTACGGAATCAATGTCCACTCGCAACTTGGGCCATCGTTACACTGGTTTGACCTTGCGACCGGCAACCGTCTTATAGCGACCGAATAGATGGCACGGCGCAAATTGCTTTATTCATCCAACTGCGGTTACAGTTCCGCAATTTATACCTAGAAAACTGGTCCAACGTGCGCAGCAGGAAGTATAATTGCCTAATTGGACAGCAGATGTCAGTATTGACAATAGCAGGAGTTCAATTTGTCCAAACTATTCAAAGATGTCACTCGAGTAAAGTATTAAGAGATGGCGCTTTTCCGAGAGTATATTAAGTTGCCTGTCAATACAATTGGCATCTATAAAGGCTGGTTTACAACAACCCGCGAACGGTAACGAAAATAGAAACCAAGAGTTAAATGATATGATTCGCATGTTTACGTACACAGATAATAACTAATTTCCGGTAATGGGAACGAGAAGCTTGGTTTATTTTCGTTCCCGTTCTCGTTACCATTCATTTGATTTGTAGTAAGTGACGCTCTTTTGGAAAGTGTGCGCATTTTAATCAATTTTTTTATTGGGCGCATTCATCAGACAAATAATTGGAAATGTGTTGCCAACAGTCGACAGATTTTTTGATGAACGCACCCTAAATAGCAAACGCGTTCGTTCAGCGGTCAATTTCAATCAGAGCAATTTCTGGCCAAAGTGCATTTTTAGGTCTTCTGAAGCTGCCATTTTTGTTACTGCAAAGTTTGGATAATTATTCCAAGGCAGATGTAAAGACACATTATCCATATCTAATCTATCAAAATTTCAAGCATCTAATCATTATTGTATCTTTTGAGGCGTGCCGCCAAAAATCCTTTCGCGTAACATGGGTTGCCTATCGCTGCTCTAAACTATACATAGATGTCATTCTAGATGGTGAAGTAGTAATCTATGATATTAATTCAGCTTCTGCTTAATACATGGCAGAAAGTGTATTAGGTTGCTATTGCGTTCACCAGATAAAAACTCTTCTCAAGAATCACAAACGGTTTATTTCTGATGAACGAGCCCTTATTCAATAAATTGCTGCTACAGGTTCTAAATTTTTACCCAGAAAACTGCCCCAACGTCCGTAGCAGGAATTTCAATTGCCTAATCGGACGATTACGAATAGCAGGAATTTACTTTGCCCAAACTATACAAATATACCAGTCTTGAGGGTATAGTAATCTATGGTATTAGTTCAGCTTCTGCTCAATAGATAGCCGAAAGTATATTAAGTTGCCTAACATTGCAATAAGCATCTACAATTTTCATTTGTAGTGTGTTGCGCTCTCTTTGACTTTTTGGGAAGTGTGCACATTTTCATCAAAATTCTAACGTAATCACCAGAAACCCGTTTATTTTCAGTAACAGGTGAGTATAAATTTTACGTTCGTTAATAGTAACCAGTCGGCAAAAACGCGGTTCTTTCACGATATTGTGCAAGGTGCAATTTGAGGTTATGTGGATACTAAAAAACGGGGCACTCGGGTCATTATCCTGTTTATGTTTGTTTATCAAACGAGCATTTACTGTTGGTTTGCTGTACTGGTTATTATTAATTTTTATTTAAAAAAATGTGTATTTTCATATTCAAGAATCGTTACATTTTCTCGCCGAAGCCGGGGTGTTTTTTGTCCTTATATTGGCATGTTGTATTTTTGATGGTAATAATTGAAGTATGTTGTTAACCTATAATTTCAATAAAACGTCAAACAATTCTTTTATACGTGAGGGAGGGATATTATAAACTGCAACGTACAACGTTGCACCACACAACCTAAAAAATGCAATGACAACCAAATTGTTGGTATAGCCCGTTCTCTGGAATCTGGCGGCTGTGGTCGTAAAAGAGGTTCGGAGCTCGGTAAGCAGGGGACGTAATATTTTTTTATCTCAAACCAATCTTTGTTGAGAAGTAGTGGCGTAAAAGTGTGTATAACAATAGAAGCGAAGGACAGTAATAAATGTATGGGATGCATTTGGACGAACCACCAATACCTTTTCTTCGAGGGTGCGTTAGTCCGTTTTACGACCTCAGCAGCCAGCTTCCAGCGAACAGACTATAACTTTTTTACCACCAACAAAAATGTGGAGTATACTTATAGTGTATTCCATACATTCTTTATATCCTAATTTATAGAATGTCTGGTCGTGAGGGTGGCAAGAAGAAGCCCTTGAAGGCCCCCAAGAAGGACAACAAGGAGATGGACGACGACGACGTGGCGTACAAGCAGAAACAGAAGGAGCAGCAGAAGGCTCTGGCCGACGCCAAAAGCAAGGCCTCGCAGAAGGGCCCGTTGGTCAGCGGAGGCATCAAGAAATCAGGAAAGAAATGACCTCTAGCAACTAATCAAGAAAATTTATTTTATTTCCAACACTGTATATTCTAATTGACCAAATAAACGCATTTTAGTCGATCGCACCGCAGAGGTGGAATATTATTTAATCGTTAAGCGTGTATTTAAACGATGGTCGAAGTGATTGTATTTATTAGGCTCAGCCCAACTAGAGATCAAGCGGAGGTCGGCAGAGGAGGTTAAGTTTTTTTTTTAATAAATTACAATTTTGTTACTGATGCATATTTTTTTTTCCATTTTCTTTAGCATTAACCCTTTAGCTACTAAAAAGTTTTCAAGAAACTGGCTGCCTGAACGCAAAAAAACAAAGACTGAAAATTTGATAAATTTTATTCCATTTGAACCAACATATGTTACTAGTGGTCGTCAATAAGCGATTCACGGCATAAAAGAACGGCAAAAAAAATATGTGAATCGCTTATTGACAACAGCTGTAGTTACGGTAAAGTTTACCCGAGTCGCTTATTGACGACAGCCGCAGTTAAAGGGTTAAATATCTTCAATAGATTAAATCACTCCCTATATTTTTTTACCCCTAGGCACCTTCAATGCTCCTAATGTCCAAATTTTCTTCATAAGTTCTGCGAGCGCAGCTGAAAGGCCATGATATTTCTGAAACCGCCATCTTGAATTTCATTTTGACTCGATATTTATGTTTGCGCTATTGGTCCAAGTAACTTTTATATCAAACTTTTTTCCCTGTCTTAAAGAATTGTTGAGATATTTGACTTTTTTTAGAAGAAAGTTGTGATACTCGAATTTTTTTTCCCTTGGGCTGATAAGTTCTTTTTAATTTTGACATGAGTTATTATACATCGTTGAAAAGAGAAGGAAAAAGGCTCTTCAGCTTTGTGAAAATCCAATGTGGCGTCCATTTGAAATAAGAAAATTGGTAGTGATATCTCGGAAACCGCCGTCTTGAATTTTATTTTGGCTCGATATTTATGTTTGCGCTATTGGTCCAAGTAACTTTTGTATTAAACATTTTTCCCTGTCTTTAACAATTATTGAGATATTTGACTTTTTTAGACTTTAGTTTTTTTTTTGTTTTCTCTTGGTTTTTTAAATTTTGGCATGGGTTGTTGTACATCGTTGAAAAGAGAAAGAAAAAGTCTATTTGGCCATGCAAAAATCAAATATGGCGCCCGTTTGAAATCCTATAATTGGAACACAAACCAGGGTTTTGCGATTGTTAATTAATTGATAAGAGAAGTATCAAACGGTTGATCGGTGCTTTGAAAAGATAATTTGTTTGTAAAAATTTTGGTGTGTGTTTGACGGGTTGGAGAGTGGGATATGGACCACCCACCACCCTTTGTATTCACTCTAACTCAACTGAGAAACCCTCTTTGCAGCTTTTAAAAATCCAGTGATTCAACGAAGAAATTTCTTTAATCAAATAGTATTTTCTTGGTTATGTTTGAGTGGAAACGAAGGGCGGTGCGTTCCGTCTGAAATCAAGCCCTGCATTTAGGATTCATAATCTAGCTGCTGTATTTAAATTACAAGGATTTTCCATGACAAAATTCCTATTCTTAGTGACGTCACTGAACTTCTGTTAGTTAGGTTATGTTTTAAGGGCTGCCAACTATTTTCGACTTTTTGGTCTAACGGTATTTCTCACGATCGAAAGAATCATTGGCACGACAGGAAATGCTTGTAACGATTGAATCCAATCGCAGGAATTTTGAATTTGGCGCCCGAGCAGCTGAGCGAGTGGCTTCCCCCTCCTCCTTCGCTCCCCCCGGCAAGGACAATCTCCCAGTCGAACAGCTGACTAGTGCCGAGACAACCAGCGAACTGTCAACACACACACACGGATACGAAAAGTAAATAAGTGTCCCGGGGGCCGAATTCGCTGCATCGTCCGAACACAGCGACGAACGCTAATCGTTCAAAAAAAACGATAATAATGTGCGACCGAAAGATGTCGAACAATTCCAATTCGCCCGTCATTATATAGCAGAGATCGGACGGCGCGCAGAAAACATAAGGTAAGTGTCGGTTGCCGTGCAACACAACATGTATAAATCGGGTGCCATTTTGTCTGTGCGTTCTTTTTATAAATAAAATCCACGCACGGTTTATTGCCCCCGCGGTGGCATCGATCCCCTTTGTCCCGGGCCCCCGACACACCCGCGCAGAATTCCGCCTCTCTTCATCTCTTTATTGTTCGGCTCTTCAGATCTTAACCCCGACATGATTTCCAGGTACGTGCACACACAGGTCCGAGGGATAATCGCGTGGGGGGACTTAGACTAAGAGACACCCCCCCACACACACCTAAAAACACCTACTTTTTATATTCAAATCAAATTTCAGCCCATCCCCACCCACCCGCTAGCTGCACAACATAAAACAGCTGATTCAGATGTATTGTAAGCAAAGTTTTTTATTTTTTTTTGTACAATAAAACACTATACCAGAACGCATTTAAGCATTATTACATACATTCCCACGATCATTATCGGATCGATCACCGCACGAGGTTGAAAAAGAATCTATTCCGGCCCGCTTAGAAACAGTCGTCGTCGCTGGTGACGTCAAATTCCATGGAAGGTACGATTTGCATTTTTTTGCGATCGTGCCCGTTTCAATTGCCCGAGCAGCGGAAGTGCGTGCAGGACCGAAACTTATTCTTGAGGATTTTGCATGCTGAATTAAAATAATGGTATAATTGGCGATGGAACCGATTTCCTGAAGTAATGAGGTCTACTATAAAAAGTCAATTATTTC
Source organism: Ocypus olens (assembly GCA_910593695.2). Classification (NCBI taxonomy): domain Eukaryota; kingdom Metazoa; phylum Arthropoda; class Insecta; order Coleoptera; family Staphylinidae; genus Ocypus; species Ocypus olens. Next base: position 2,494,691 of record OU343047.1, on the reverse strand, counting down.
GACGAAACCGCAGAAACTCTTCGTTGATAGCCAGTTAAGCGATAACTACAAATCGTCGACCTAACCTCCATTTGGACCAAAATTGAAATTTTAGTACATAATTTTTTCACAGAAATTTTTTAGTCTCCTGTCAAACTTGATAAATGTGAGATGGGCTCTGATATCTTCGAATGTCGAGGATTATCGCAGTTCCAATAAAATCTATACATTATTCCTTGTACAGGATGTTCCCCAAGAAAAACGCTACAAGTCATAATAAAACAAAAAAATTAAGAAGACATTTTTTTCGTGAATTGGTGATGCTTTTACATAACTGCTCCAGAAAGAGATACGAGGGTGTATTAATAATAATAATAATAATGTTTATTTACGGAAAAATCCATTTTATAAAAATAATAAAATTAAAGTAAAATATTCTTGGCCTACTAGAGATGCAAACAAAAATTAATTTTTTTGACAAGATTTTATGATTCATATTTCACTCTTAATGTAATGTAGTTATTACAGCGAACTTAAATACCTTTGAATTAAAAAAGAAAACATGTTTCTCTGCAAACCTGCTCTCCACAGCATTTAATGCACCTTCGTTGAAGAACATTTACGCCATTTTCAATTCCTTTTAAGTTACGAAAATAGATGGTCCGGCGGAGCCAGATCTGGAGGTTATTAGAGTAATGACGCGTGTCCTGCTAACGTTTTTTTTTTCACGATTTTTCAAAATGCAGATTATTATTCTCCAGTTAACGTTTTGCTCTTGTTTAGATAACTCCACGGTTGTCCCAACAAACTGAAACAAAAAAATTTCTGGCAATTTTTTTTTAACGCCTTAGGCCTAGGAGGAGATTCAGAATGCTTCAAATCCATCAATTGCTGTTTTGTTTCCGGATTGTAGAAGTGTGCCCAAGTTTCATCCGTGTTAACAACACCGTTCAAGATATGACTCGGCGTTTACTCCGTTTTTCGTTCAAACGTTTACCGTTTATTTGTAACGAATAAAACACGTTTCGCCCAATAAACGTTTAAAACACGTAAACCACAAACGATTTCCGATATTTTAAACTTCCAGATCAAACAGGGACCACATATTCGATACAGGATTGGGCCTTCAAAAGTCAAATCTCGACAATTCGAAAGATTCCAACACTTTTACACTTCGGTTTCCAACAGGGACCACATATTCGATAGAGGGTTGGGCCTTCAAAAGTCAAATCTCGACAATTCGAAAGATTCCAACACTTTTACACTTCCAGATCAAACAGGGACCACATATTCGATAAAGGGTTGGGCCTTCAAAAGTCAAATCTCGACATTTCGAAAGATTCCAACACTTTTATACTTCAGATTCAAACAGGGACCGCCTGGTTTATAGGGGGTTGGGCCTCCAACAGTCAAATCTCGACATTTCGAAAGATTCCAACATTTTTACACTTTCGATTCAAACAGGGACCACCTGGTCTATAGGGGGTTCGACCCTCCAAACTTTGAATGTCGACGTTTTGGACGGTTTCCGGCAAACCATTTTTTTTTATGAAAGGTCTACCAAGTAATAGTTATTTATTAATTTTTCTCCGCTGCTGGAAATATAATACTGCCTGGTCTATAAGGGGTTGGACCCTCCAAACTTCGAATGTCCACGTTTTGGACGGTTTCCGGCAAACCATTTTTTTTATGAAGGGTCTACCAAGTAAAGTTATTTATTAATTTTTCTCCGCTGCTGGAAATATAATACCGCCTGGTCTATAGGGGGTTGGACCCTCCAAACTTCGACGTCGACGTTTCGGACGGTTTCCGAGAAACTATTTATTTATGAAGGATCTACCAAGTAATAGTTATTTATTAATTTTTTTCCGCTACTGGCAACATATTACCGCCTGGTCTATAGGTAGTTGGACCCTCCAAACTTTGGATGTCGACGTTTCGAACGGTTTCTGAGAAACTATTTATTTATATGGAGGTCTACCAAATAATGGTTTATTAATTTTTTTTTCCGCTGCTGAAAATATAATAATACTTATTAAAATTAAAAGATTAAAAAATATTCTAAAACACGGCTGGTGACATAAACAAACGAACTTCCAAACAGATATTTGCCGAGTGGATTATACGGTTCTATATGAAACGATTTTCGTCAACAAGTTTAAACGTAGAAAACACGTTTAAACGTAAATATCCGTTCAAAGGAGGAAAACACGTTTAAACGCAAATCTCCGTTTAAGCGTATACACGTGACTATCCGTTTAAACGTTTAAAAAAATACTTGCTAACTAAGAACACGTGTATCCGTGCGCACGTGTATTAACGAGCCCTAGTTCAAGAAGTCGGCACCTTGTTCAAAACGGGCACATTTTTTTTTTCTTTCACTCTTGCTTGCCTCTAATCAGCAGAATTCAAGCATTTGGGGATCCATTTTGCAAAGATTTTTTTTTCATATCTAAATCGAGGTGAACTATAAGGTGTGAGCCATGGAATTTTATTCCAGAGTTGGCCATGCCCGAGAGAAAGAAAGAGAAACATAGCAGTCATGTCTGAGATGAATTCATTTTTTTAAATCTCATGACGTAATAATATGCGACATACCTCACTTATTTCACAGCCAACTCTGAAACAAAATTGTGTGGCTCACACGATATGATGGACTCGTTCTTCTGCAATGTTCAAATATTTTCTTCAATCCAATTCAACGGTCTGATAAAATTATGCATCGAAATTTCAGTGGGTAGGCAGAAATCGATCGAAAATATCGATTTTTTTGTCAAAAATATTGGTTTTCATTTAACCGAAATTGAAATTTGAAGCAATTTTTTTAGTTAATAATAATATATTTAACGGGATTCACCCTGTACATTTAAGAATTAATTAGAATATAAAATATAAAAATACAAAAGTTAAAATTACAATTATAAAAAAAAAAAATTTAAAATCGTTGGAATATTTTTCGTTTTCCTGGCAGTTGCCTTTTGTTTACAAAATGGTCGAAATTTCACGAATTTCAAGTGTTTCATTTTTTTTTCCTTCAGTATACTTTGTTTAATGTTTTGATATTTATATTTTTAATGTTTTAATTCCAATGCCAAATTAATTGAAAAAAAATGCAACTATGAAATCAACTGTTGCGAACGATCGCAATTGTTTTATTATTTTAATTGTTTCATGGCTAACTATTTTTTTTAATTAAATGAAAAAATTATAATTACTCAGTTATTTTTATAAATATATATGTCAAGTGTTGTATCGAATTAAAAAGAACGAACATGTCTTTAAATGAAGCCACAGCCAACTATGGTTTCCATTGAAAAAAAAAAAATTGTTTGTTTTATATCTCGGAAGCTAATATCGATAGAAACATTCTGATAAAATTTTATTATTTAGTTTAAAATTATCTAAAACTGTACCCTTTACAGTTTTTTGTTCTCTTACAACAATCGAGCAAAATCGTTTTAAAAAATCGGCATTTTTTACATTTTTTAAAATATCGAGTTACCATTTTTTATAAAATTTTGTGTCAATATATTCGGCTCGTAAAGCTGCAATTCTTTCCCCATTTTTATTTATATATACTAATTGAGTTTTAAAAACTTGAATAGTGAAAAAAGTAAAAGTTGTAGAGAGTTGAAATTTTGACACCGTATAGAGGGCGCCAAAAGGTAAAAAACTATTAGATTTTGGACATCATCCTCCACCCCCAGAAGGCGCGGTTTAAGGTACGCTCGAAAATTTTTTCTCAGTTTGTGTAAAATTATCAATCGAGTCGATCCCGACCACTCCCACCCCTCTAGAATCAGCACAATCCTCGGGGCGAATTTTTGAAAATCGAAAACATCAAAACGCGTCGAATCAGAAGTCGATAGGCGACCGAGCGTGTTTTTTTAGAAACTAAAATCGATTTCAAAGGGACGCTCGGTGCCCGATTTTTGAATTTTTGCCTCGATCGGGCCACGCCCCCTTTTTTACTTTTCGGCGTACTTTCGGGGACGTATTTTTTTCTATAGAAATCGAAGAGATTAAACTTTCAGGGTGGGCGGTGGTTGAGACGAGCCGTGATCCCTAATTTTTTCAGAACCTTCCGACCACCCCCCGCTCCTGCAGAGCGAGTTATTCGGCCCACCTCGGACATTTTTCTCTTCCTTTTTTATTTATTTCGAGGACGTATTTTTTTCTATTCATATCGGAGAGTTGAAACTTTTAAGGGGGGGTTCGGGGTAAGACGAGCCTTCTTTTGTATTTTTTTCAAAAATTTTAAGACACCCCCTACCCTTCCAGAGCGCGTCACCCGGTTTTTCGTTTTTCTTCTTTTAGTGATTCCTTTTGTTCTATTTATATCAGAGAGTTGAAAGTTTCAGGAGGGGTGCGGGGTAATACAAGCCTTCATCAGTATTTTTTTCAAAAATTTTAAAACACTTTCTACCCTTCCAGAGCGCGTCACCCGGTTTTTCGTTTTTTTTTTTTTCGTTTAGAGATTAATTTTTTTCTATTTATATCAGAGAGTTGAAACTTTCATGGATGCCGGAGGATATAACCGGCTTGCATTGGGAATTTTTTCAATTTTTTTTAAGACCACAATTTTACCTAAAAGTAGTTTAAACCTATATACCTATACTAAATATCGAAAAAAAATCACCCTGTATATTTGTATGAAACACATCAATAGTTATAATTAAATTATGACCTTTGTAGTAAAAATAGAGTCCGAAAAGAAGAAAAATATTGTGGCTAAAGAATTTGCGGACTTTCATAATGACTTTTTTTCTGGTAGTCAACAGATTGACGATAACCAAGTTAGGGGGCAATATTGGGTTTAAGCGGTCGATTAAGTGTAATGCTTCGTTTTTTTCCTATCAATTATAAACTTTATCATCACTGATTATGCACATAAAAATGCGGTAACACCGTATCAGACAAACTTATGTCACCATATTCCACTCTAAAAAATTACGTCCTGAAGTATTTAATTATTCCAGCTCTTATCTATCATACAACTTTATACAATATAATACAGAGATTTATTTATTTTATTGTTGATACGTAATACTTGAATGATTATTGAACTGATAGACAGCTATTAAAAATGGCCTATACAGTATGTAGCATTCATTCACGCGTATTTTTTTCTCTACAAGAAACATATTTTGCACACTTTTTCTCTAAAATAATTTGGGGAGACAATATTTGAGCAGTAAGAATTTACAAAGAAATCCCTATGTTGCATAAAACCAAGTCTACACTGTGTATATTGCAGAACACGGCAATATAATTGTTTCGCTTCATCAGAAAGTTTAACCTAAAAATTCTGAATGTCGTTCGTCTGCCCGATCAAATCACGATATGGCGAAACAATAGTTTTTTTTTTACTTAGGCTGAGCCATTCAGTCACACACGGCTGTTATTTTGTATTTTTATATTTTGTATGAATAATGTAAGATATATACAACAACCACGGACCCGAGCGAGTACTTCTCGATCCCCGAAAAATCTTCCGCCCGGGATGGGAATCGAACCCACACGGCCGCGGTGAAAAAATAATAGTTGCAGTGTTCAATAATAAATCTGCCAAGCTCAAAAACTGCCCGTTTTGTTTCATTTTTATATTAGCCCATCAATCCTGTGTCGTACTATATTTATCCGAAGGTCTCGCTTGTATGTGATTACAAAAGTACCACCTGCTAAAATTTTTCACTCGAGAAAATTGATCGCGGCGTTATTACATCAAACCCGCCAGCGGATGAGTAATTGCACGCTGCACTCATTACACCTCAAGGTGCACACATTTTCGTGATGCTGGCGCAAGTGTGTGCACGGTTCGAGGAATATTGCAGCACACGTTGAATCAGCGAAGATGTGATTAAGGAAATAATTGATGAATTACAGTCGTTGCTGTTTTAAACGTGTTTTATAATACAATATATAATTTATTGCACGAGAAACGCAAATTAAATTCTTTACTTTCATACAGTAAATTGTCCCAAAAATTGCAAAAAAACACAATTCTAGAATCGGACTCAATTTTAACACATTGGCTGCCAATAAGTTTTTTTTGTAAAATGTAAAAGAAAGTTTTCTTTGTTTTCAAGTTTTATTTTATAAAATGAGTAAGAATATGCTTATTTAATTCATTTTCGTGACTGACAGCGCTAAATAGTAAGAATGTACTCGCTGTCAGTCATCGGTGACTGACGTGGCCCCAATGTAATACGTCGGTGTCAGTCATCGGTGACTGACAAAGCGGAATATCTTCCTCTTTCGAGTGGCACCATGACCAGTGTTTCCAGGAGTAATTTTTAATTTTCCCCAAATATTTCATAAAAAAACCCCAAAATTACCCCTCGCATAAAATACCCACCCCAAAAAATACCCCATCGATTGAGTTTTTTATTACCCCCAAATCTGGAAATACTGGGATTAGAGAAGGCAAGTTGATGAGTTTTAGGAATTTGCACAAAAAAAAGTTTTATAACTCCGTTTTTCCGAAAATATGTAGGTAGTACAAAAAGGCCGTTCAAAAATTAGAAAAATATTTAATCGTGCTGTGGTATCCTCTAAATAATTAAAATAATTCTTTAATTTTTCGGAAAGCCTCGCTAATTAACTACTTAAAATTGTTCGCATTTAGTTTCATAATTTCCAAACAGTTCCAGTTATATCGGGCGATCAGTTTCATTCCGGGCCAAAGTATTATATTTAACAATTACTAAAATAACTAAATTGGCTGCAAAAATTATTGTTTTGAGTTAAAAATTTTCGAAAAAAAAAATCAAAAATCGAATCGAAATATTTAAAAATTTAGTAATTCCTTAAACACAAATCGGGCAGGCTGTATTTTCTAGCTAAAGATCAAAGTACATTAGTTTTATCTTAAAACAACCACTATAATTAAATTTCAAACCACTAAAACAAAAAATTTCAAATTAAATAAATAACCTAAAATTAATACAAAAACCAAGTACAGGCCAAAAATAACAAAAATGAAGTCTGCAAAAACTAAATTATAGGGCAAAAAAAACAAAAAATTGGAGCAAAAAACTCGAAAATATCGGCCAAAAATTCACTAATAAAAATCAACAATTCATTTAAATCTAAAGTAAAGACCAACAAAAAATTCATTAAAATTAATAATGAAGGTAACAAAACTAAAAGCATTGGTAAAAAAAATGATAAAAGAGAAAATTTCAACTAAATATTCGAAAATGTTGGTTTAGATGCCAATAACTGGCCTAAAAAATTCAAATGCAGACCGAAAATTGAACATTCAAGCAAAAGAAAAATAATATGCCATTTTCAGCCCCAAAAATAACTCTTTACCTCAGAGTAAATTGCCAAAACTCTAAACTCAAAAATAATTAAAAAAATTCGCTCATAAAAACAATAATTCAGCTTAAAACATCTAAAATGAAGGGCAAAAAAATTAAAAAAATGTTAAAAAAAACTCGAAAATACCGGCCAAAAGTGCGCACACAAAAATCAATAATTCAGGTGAGAAATCTAAAATATAGACCAATCAAAAATTCGCTCGTTAAAATTAATAATCAAGGAAAAAATCTAAGAATATAGGCAAATTTTTTGCTCATAATTTTGGCATTTTTAAGACTCAACTGAAACGAATCGACATTAAATTTTTAGAAAATGTTTAATATAGTTTATTTTTTCTTATATTTATGTAAATACAACAAAGTTATTACATGCGGCATCTGTAATATGTATTAAGTTTAGTTTTAATCACGCATGCGTACAATGTATAGTTTTGTAATATATAAAAATGGTGTTTCCGTAAATAAATAAAATTTAAAAAAAATCGAAAATTTAGACCAAAAATCGTAAACCCTCGGCAAAAATAAAAAATGCAGACCAGAAACAAAAACCAAAATTTCAACTAAATATTCGAAAATTTTGATTTATAGGCCAATTTGGAACGAAGAAATGAAAAACGCTGACCAAACATCTAAAATCAATCAATCCTGATGTAAAAAATAAAAAATGCAGGCTAAAAAATTGAAAATTCAAGCAAAAGAAAAGTAATTTGCCATTTTCAACCCCAAAAATAACTTTATCCCAAAATAAATTGCCGGACCTCTAATCTCGAAAATAATTTAAAAAATTCGCCCCTAGAAACAACAATTTATGTTAAAAATTTAGAGTGTAGACCAATCAAAAATTCGCTCGTTCAAATTAATGATTAAAATAAAAAAAACTAAAAAAAATCGAAAAATGTAGACAAAAAACCGAACATTTTAACAAACAATAAAAAAAAATTGACCAAAATCAAAATATTTTGGCCAAAAACTCTAAAAATTAGAACGAAGAAATCAAAAATGCAGACCAAACATCTAAAATATAAGCAAAAAAATTAAATTCCTGGCCAAAGAAAAACATGCAGACCAAACAATTGAAAAATCAAGCAAAAGAAAAATAATTTGCAATTTTCAGTCCCAAAAATAACTAGCTCAAAATAAATTGTTAACCAGAAACGCGAAAATAGATTAAGGTTGAAATATAGCGCAAAAAATCGAAAAAATAAAAATAAAAAATGCCGACCAAAAAATCGAAAATTTTAACAAACAAATCGAAAATGAAGAAAAATTGGTTCAAAATATCAGAAATTTATACCAAAAAAAAAACGAAAGTGCAGGTCAAAAATCTAAAATATAGGTTAAAAAAAATCAAAATCCAGGCCTAACGATAAAAAATGCAAACAAAAAGATTGAATATTTAATATAATAATAATTATTTATTTACGGGCAACGAGTGTTGCTAGTGGTAATTTTGAATTTTCCCCAAATATTTAATAAAAATCCCCCAAAATAATAAAATTTGAAAATAATACGTAAATACATTGGGGATTTATTGGAAAATTAAAGTAGTATAAATATAAAATGTATTATTCATCTTCATCCGCAATATTTTCATCTTCTTTCCGGCGCACATACATATTTTTTAAATGAAAGTGCAGCATCTCATTGGAGGTAACAAAATTACGAAAACGGCAATAATATAATCCCTAGGACAACTTGCATAAACGATGTCACAGGTTTTTCCTCATCGCTGAGGAAAATTACTGACTTCTTTATGGACTATTGGTAATAATGATTTCTAGCAAATGTAATAACATGTTAATTAATTTCCCCAAAAATACCCCTCGTATAAAATTCCCACCCCAAAAAATACCCCATTGATTGAAGTTCCCCAAAATACATCCCAACGCAATCATTTACCTCCATTTTGGGAATCTGGCAACACTGACCATGACTGCTCTTATCTGCGGATGAGGAATTTGGAAATGGGAAATACAGCGCTTTTGCCTACTGTTTGAAACTGATCACCCGGTATATAATGATTAACTCTTATTAAAATAAATAATGAAGAGAATCGCGACATTAAAATTTCAATCATTTTCGTCGTGTCGTGATGATGCTGTTGGTGGCACGAAAGGGTATTTCGAGAGCGACACGCGCGCGCGCATTGAAAATAGAAAATCCCCGCGGCCAAAAATCGCCGACTTCGGCAAGGATATAAATCCATCGCCTGTATTATTATTTACACACACGGATTATTTATTTACTTTCCTCTCTCGGCTTATCTCGCCAGCTTTTTAGACCTTGAGTCCTTGCGCGATCGATTACGCCTGATCGCGAGGTGTGTGTATGTCCATGTCTCTATTTGCTCTTATGCAACTGATCGATTATGCTTCGATCCCGAGGTGTGTCTATGTATATTTTTGGCATTGACGACAATCCTATGCATTAGTCTTGCGCTACAAAGACCAAGCTTCATGCTAAGGTAGTTCTACCGCAAGTCATTACAAAACCAGATAAGTACAATCGGCCGGTTGTAAATCGTAATGTGACAGCGACTGTCACTTTTTAGAGAAAAATGAAATATCCGCCATTATGATTTCATGGCAAACCTTTGTTTTTAATTCAAAATGGTATAATTAAGGGAGCCAATTTTAAATTTAGAAAGTACAGCAGTAATTTTTCTTTGAATAGTACTTTCGTTGGATATTGCCGACTCACATAAAGTTCATAAATAGTACCTGAGTAAAACCATTTAATTACAAATACTTTTTCTTGTGTAGAAATCGTATGCGACAGCAAACGTCACTATTTAGAACAAAATGAAATGTCGGCCATTATGATTTCATGGCAAACCTTTGTTTTTAATTCAAAATAGTTGTGAAGTTTTTCGCAAATATCTCGGTAAATACGAAAGTTTTGAGTAAGGTAACAAATCATTCAGCACAAAAAGCTTTAAAAATAATATACGAAGATCGGTACTGTCAAATAATTAGGGGAGCCAATATTATCACATTTCAAATTTTACTTGTAAATCCCTATGCCCCGCTTCGCAATTCAACACCCTTGTATGTTGAAAGATGCCATTGAGAATAATGGTGTTACGATTAACGCGTTCGCTGCCACCGAGGCGCTAGTGCGTCCAACTTTATACTTGCGTATGTGCAATCACAATTGTAGTGGCAGCGAACGTGTTAACTGAGAAAGTTTTCAAGTTTTAAGGCGCCTTGGGCGACTGTAATTTTTTTCTGCAGAAACTATCTGACGCTTTTTAAATTATGACACCTCAGACTTTTGGACGAAACGTCCCTGTATTCGATAAGATCCATTTCGACGAATTTAATAGCATTTCATTCCAAGAAACCCCTTGTGCATGTATTGAGTCATCAGGTGGAAATTTATATTACACTGAATTATGAGAATTTTTTGTGATTCGGCGGAAATTTCCGTGGGGGCCAACCTTTTCTGCGTGGAAAACCGCGCTGGCGAATTCTTTCCCTCCCTCGCGCCGGCCGGCAATTACGCAAGAGATCGTAATTGCGCGCGCGACTTTCTCCTTCTAAGGCCATTTCGACTTTTACTCAAATTAGAAAGGAGCGAGACGTCCGCGCGCGCCTCCGACTGACAACAGGAAATCAGGTAATTGAGGAGACGAGGCGAGATTCACATTTGCCCAAAATGATTATCGAATATTTTCAGGTAATTCATTATTAAATATTGAAATTCCACATGAAAATAATCACTGTGAATGTTCAGTTGTCACTTATTGAATATTAAAATTCCACATAGAAAATAGTAACTTTGAATGAATTCAGGAACATGATACAATATAAATTTGTAAGATCGGATGAAACTGACGTTTAAAACGTCAAAATTAGGAACTAATTATACTTGAAATTCTAATAGCAACGGGCGCGTTCGTCAGAATTTTCAACTGTCTGTGTGTGTGTGTCTGTGCGCACTGTATCTCAAAAACTAATAGAGCAATTGATATGAAACTTTGGACATACGTCTTATTTGATAATCCGGAGAACTGAAAAGCTTTTGGTAAAATTTCGTACAGCGGAAGTGGGTGTTTACCTTAACTGTTTTTTGCCAATATTTTCTTAAATATGAAAAACATCACGAAAACATTTAAACAAACATTGAAGACAACAAAGAAATGAACGTCTTTTGCTTGAAAACATTTTTCATAAAATCGTTTTTATTCGAGGAAAAAATGTATTATTTTTTTTTATTTTGGTTTATAATTATAAAACGATAATAGTTACAGCAAATTTATGTGAATAATAATTGTAGAGAATGTCAAAATGAACAACTTGTAAAGAATAAGTTTTTTTAGAAATCCCTTTAGTTTTTGAGTAAACTGAGTTTTTGAATTTGAAGTATAATTTTTCCATCTTTCATAATTTTGACCGTTTTAAACGTCAGTTTCATCCGAGTTTACACAACGCTCGATGTACATTTAGAATATGATTTCAATTTAATAAACCATGAAAACGTAAATATAAATGGCAATGATACCATCAAGTCGGAGAAAGTAACATGATGGCCACATCACCATTTTTTTTTATTGAAAAGATTTAGAGCTTTCAATTAAAGTGGAACTTGACAGAGTACTCTTTGTACTCACAATTCTTACTTTAATGATGACTGAATTAGAAATTCCTTTAGACGTATGAAGGTACGCGTCATCATAGAATATTTTTGCGACCGAGGGAATCGCTCGAATCGTGTATTGGCATTAGTACTCGTTATTTTCCGTCGCTCAATTTCATTTCTGACGTGTTATTGTTGCCGGGCAAATAATTTCGGTTCGTAAATTCGAATCGCAATTAGGCGAACTTAACGGCGAATAATTCCGTGGGTCGACTTCGTGTTACTGAACTTTACCAAGGACCTGGATGTACTGCGGCTGTCGAATTAAAAAAAAAATTACATTTGTTACCAAGGATGTACTCAGGCTTTCAAATAAAAAAAAAACATTTAACATTTGTTGTGACGCGTAGTAATATATGCGAGCGATATCTTAAATTACTTTGTTCGTAACTAATATATTCTAATGTAAAACTTTTTTTTTAAGCGAAGGACAATTTGTACGGACAGTAAACTTCAATTAAGATGAATTGGATTCTCTTTTTTTAATGCAATATCAGGCGTAAGGAGTTATTAAGTTTGTTGAAGTTTAAATATTCGTAAATTCGAGCCATATTTCGTCTTTATTTAGTTTACAAGTTTTTAAGCTGTCATTTCATATTGTTGATACCAGTGGCGGCTCGTGGAACTTGCTGATGGTAGAGCCACTTATACAATATCCCCCCCTCATTTTTTGAAGAAACAGAGAACCATTTATCTTCCTAGGCTAATCGAATATTTAGGCCAAAAAAATCAAAAATTTGGAACAAAACATCTAAAATATGGGCCAACAAAATCAAAAATCCTGGTTTTAAATAAAAATGCAGACCAAAAAATTGAAAATACAAGCAAAAGAAAAATAATTTGCCATTTTCAGCTTCAAAAATAACTCTTGTCAGCTTTAAATAAGTTCTAACGGGAAATTCGAAAATAATAGCAAAAAAAAAATTGCAGAATAAAATCAATAATTCTAAAATATGGGACAAAAAATAAATAATTAAGACCAAAAATTTTAAATTCGTACCCAATAAATCAAAATTTTTAACAAACGAATCTAAAATTTAAGTCGAAATAAAGAAAATTTCGGCCAAAAGACCAAAAAAAGGTAAAAATTTAGACAAAACATCGAAAACTCGGGCGTAAAGATAAAAATTGCGGACAAAAAAAATCGAAAATTTCTACAAACCAATCGAATATTTTGGTCAAAAAAAAAACAAAAATAAAAAAAAAATGGAACAATAAATCGAAAATATAGAAATCTAAAATATGGGCTAAAGAATCAAGAATCCTGATCTAAAAATAAAAAAAAACGCAAAACGAAAATCTAGCTAGAAGTAAAATAATTTGCCACTTTCAGCCGCCTGAAATTCGAAAATAATAGCAAAAAATAAAAACAAATTCACGAAATAAAATCATTAATTCAAGTTGAAAAATCTAAAATATAAGATAAAAAAATAGATCAAAAATCTAAAATATACGATAAAAAATTCAGACCGAAAATGGTGGATCAAGGAAAGAAACATTTTAACAGACAAATAAAAAAAGGGCACAAGCTTTTAAAAAATCTACAATGTTGGTCAAAAATTCGAAAATTTAGACAAAACATCGAAAACTCGGGCCTAAAGATAATAAATGCAGACTAAACGAAAAATCAAAAATGAGGACCAAAAATTAGAAAATTTTAACAATAAAATCGAAAAGTTGGTTCAAAATAGAGAAAAATGTAGATCAGAAGATTAAAAAAAATAATAATAAAAATCAGTAATGTTGGCCAGAAAGTCGAAAATTTGGACAGTACATCGAAAATTTGAGCCTAAAGATAATAAATGTAGACTAAACGAAAAATCAAAAATGCGGATCAAAAAATAAAGAAAAATTTAGGTCAAAAGATTTAAAAAATAATAAAATATGTAATGTTGGCCAGAAAGTCGAAAATTCGACAGTACATAGAAAACTTGGGTCTAAAGATAATAAATGCAGACTAAAAACAAAACTCGAAAATACCGGATAAAATAAAAAAATCTTGCATATAAATAAATCAATAATTTAGGTTATAGATATTTTAACCAAAATCAAATAAAAAATTTGGAACTAGAATTAAAAATTCGACCCGAAAAATAAAAAAATGCGGACCAAAAAATTTAACAATTAAACTGAAAATTTAGGTCAAAATAAAGAATATTCAGAGCAAAATATCAAAAATTTAGACTAAAAAAAAGTCGAAAATACAGGTCATATATCTAAAAATTCAGCTCGAAAAATTAAAAATACGGACCAAAAAAAAAACGAAAATTTTAACAATTAAATCGAAAATTTAGGTCAAAATAAAGAATATTTAGAGTAAAAAATTTAGATCAAAAAATTAACCGAAAGTGCAGGTTGATTTTAACAATCAAATCGAACATTATGTCAAAATAAAGCATATTTAGATCAAGATCAGATCCAAAAGAATTTAAAATACAGGTCAAAAATCTAAACAAAAATTTGGCGGGAAAATCAAAAATGCGGGCAAAAAAAAACGAAAATTTAAAACAATTAAATCGCAAATTTAGGTCAAAATAAAGATATTTAGGTCAAAACTTAAAATATTTTGACCAAAAATATCGAAAATACAGGTCAAAAATTTCGTCGGGAAAAATAAAAAATGTTGACCAAATAGTCGACAATTTTAACAATTAAATCAAAAATTTAGGTCAAAATATAGAATATTTAGGACAAAAATTAAGCCCAAAAAAAATCTAAAATACCGGCTTAATAATAAAAAATACAGAATATTCTAGTAAGGAAATTGTTTAAATTGGTCTCAAAAAATCACTATATTGTTCAAAATAATTTTTCAATATTTTTTAGTAGAAAAATATATTTTTTTATTTTCGCTTTAATTGTTCAAAAAAGTGAAACTAATTTGAAAAAGAATTCAAATAAAACCATTAACTTTGTTGGGGACACCTTTTGTGCCGGCAGTTTCGACAACTTTAGATTTAGTAGATACATTTTGAATAAGTCAAATAAAACGATTTACTTGGTTACTATGACTCGTGGAACATGTTGATGGTACTTTTACAATATGGGGAGGCCCTTGCCTTCTTTTTTAAAGAAAGAAAGAACAATTAGTCTTCATAGTCCAAGATTATTTTGAGTTGTAAAGTAAAAGTTCATAATTTCAAACAGCCGAATTCAAAAAAGCTGAAAATCTGATTTGTGTGTACATTCGATTTATCATGCGTTTACATTTTGTCTCAGACTTGCACTAAATCTGTAACACAATTCTTCGTCCATGTAACCTCACCATCAAACAATACACACGGAAAACAAAAGGAATTTTAAGAATCAATTAAAAATTCTTGCTGAGCTTGAAACTGCAGTGGCACCACCTGGCTCCTTGGCTCTATATAACGAGCCGCCCCTGGTTGATACGACAACAACAAATCATTTTTTTGCATTGAAGATGATTTCCTGAAAAACCCACTTGTTCGATTCGGGGTTTCTATACGTCACCGGAAATATCGCTTCAAGACACTTCAGAAAATGTACTTGCGCAACCGCAAATGTCAAATTAAGCCCGTGACGCGTTCGCAAAGAAAAATCGAAAACGGAAAAAATCGAAAAAATTAACTTTCTTAATAATCATCGTAGACCTTTGTGTAATACCTTTTTTTTCATCAAAATAACGAGATAAATCAATTGACGTTAAAAAAATTCATCTAAAAAAATTTGCAAAAAAGTTGGCAAGTCATGGAAAATTTTGAAAAAAGCCGATTTTGCCAAACTTTGAACAGTCATAACGGCTAAACGAAGAATCCAAATCGAACGCGGTTTTCAAATCTTTGTTCCTTGGATGCCAATTAGTCGAATTAAATTTCCGTCACTGTTTTCTACTGTCTTGCGACGCAAGAAACCGTTGTTTTCGGAGTTCTCTTTATCCATAACGGAAAACCCATTTCTCTATCAATGTTCAATTATAACACTGCAATTTACTCTTTTGTTGTGCAACGACTGAAACGGAGGAGGAAGCCGTTCACCTCCCGACAATGGGGAACGCGAGCAAGCGGGCCCCGTAGTCAAGGTGAAAAAAATGCGTCATTTTCACCGCACGCAATTTCTCCGGTAATTAGGGAAAGCCTATGGAAATCCTCGGCGATCTTATCTAATGGAAAGAAATCTCCCGGACGGTGTAGAAATCGACGGCTTGCCTGATCGAAATCGTTATTGCGTCAATGATATAATTTTTTTTTAATTCGATTTAACTATGGATTATTAACACGTAGTAACGGTCGCAATCTTCCTCTTCAATGAGTGTGGATTTAAAAAAATTAATCGATTAATTCGTCCATTGACTAGGGAGTATGGATATAATCTCTTGATACTCGTGACCAACGCCTGGCCCGGTATTGTGAAAAACCGGTTTTCAAAATTTTATCAAAAGTGTTTCAGTCAGTGGCTCGTGGAACATGTTGATGGTAGAGCCATTTATACAATAAATAAAAATACAATAAAAATTCTTGCTGAGCTCAAAACTAGAGGTAGTGCCATGGTTTGGCTTTATATAACGAGCCGCCCCTGGTTTCAGTTAGTTCATAATACCGTCCAAAATACCTTAAGTTTAAAGTTTCATCAACCGCGGTATACCTGTTTGTATAAAAGTTGTCTTGAACTACCCCTTGGCGTGAAGGGTAACCCTTGTTAATCCTATCGTTTACTAATTGGTCGCTGGAGTTCTTTATGTGTTTTCTTTTTAAATATCGTTAGTGGCTAAACGCCTACGCCAAAAAAAAATTGGATGCAGCGGCCAGTTACAAACACACAAAATCACTGCGTCGTTCGTAGAACCATGCGATCGATCGATGGTTATGGGCAGTTAATACTTGAAAATGCTTTAACGAGCAAATAAACAACGAATTTGTGAAACAAACCCAGTGTTAATTTTTGATTTATCTTTTATTATTTATGTCGCAGGGTTTCGACATTAAAAATTTGTGATAATTCTCAACACTTACCACATATTTTATTATTTTTTTTATTTTAAGTGAGAAAGTTATTCAAGAAATAGTTAATACTTGTTTTAGTGTTTGATTGGAATTAGATAAAAGTCACATCAACTTTTTAGAAACCCTAGTAATTAAATCCTAGCTTGCAAGTGAAAAATTGTTTGTTTCTGTTATCCCGGATCTATAATGAACAATTTGTGACCATTTTTACTTTACACAAAAGCAAGTGCCCTCTTTCTCGCTCTCTTTCGGCACTCTTTTCGCTATTTTTAAACATCAAAGATTTTTGCGACAAAGCGCTCTCGAAAGTCGGGGTCGACCTTGCCTCGATCGGATCTGACAAAGCGATAATTATTTCTATATGAGTCAAAGCGAAAAGGGGGTACCCGAAACGGACGGACGGTGTGCGTCCGTCCGTCGGTCGGATCGAGTGTAACGGCCCCAAAGTATTTTGACCCCAGCTTGTCTCGGCAGACAACACAGACAGGTCCGTACCGTATGCCGTGTACCCCCTTTGCCGGCCGGGGGTAACGGCCAGACGAAAATCGCGACGGACGCCCCACCATCCGCCACCACCACCAGCCAACCATGCAGTCAACGCCGCCACCACACAGTCAAAGAGTGGCGGCGGTGACGGTGACGTTGTTGACGGCCCCCCTACGGGCCCTACGGACAGTCATTTAGTTGGTCGTCGAGCGTCCGCGTCTACCCGAACATGCAACACTTCCTCGATCAGATCAGATGTTGCGTACGTATACGAACAGGCATGGTAGTTGTAGTTTTGTAAACAAAGGCACGTGCGCTTTAATATCTGCACGTGTTTTTAATTGATGGTGATGTTAAGGTAGCGCGTTTAAAAAAAAACATCGGAATCTTGTGAGTTTTTGTGTCTCGAGTGTGATCATCTTAACCCTTTCGGCACTGGTGGTGGCAATTGCCATCGCACTATTTACATGTCTCTACTTACTATGACAATCCATATTTTTGCTGTTTATCACTAGATGTCACTTCAACAAAGCCTCACTAATTAATTCCTATACTAATTAAGCAAATGAGTTCAAATTTGGTCTTACAAAGCTCCCTATAAATAATAATTAAAATTTGTTTTTTTTCAAATTTAAAAATCCAGGGTTGAAAGGGTTAGAGGTAGCTTAATTCCCCATCAACCATACGGTCTATATAAATATGATATTTTTCTATAGAGGATGTTGATTTAGATCATTAGTGCTCACGTATACAGGGTGTTGAATTGCGAAGCGGGCCATAGGGATTTACATGTAAAATTTTAAATGTGTTAATATTGGCTCCCCTAATTATTTGACAGCATCGGCCTTCTTATTATTTTTAAAGCTTTTTAAGCTAAATCAGTTGGCGTCTTACTCAATAATTTCTACAAAGTATTTACCGAGATATGCGGTACAATGCTTTTGAATTAAAAAAAAGGTTTGCCATGAAATCATAATGGCGGATATTTCATTTTGTTCTAAAAAGTGACAATAGATGTCACATTACGATTTACAATCGGCCGTGTATTTTACATAAGGAAAAGTATTTATGATTGAAACGTTTTACTCAGGCACTATTTAAGAACTGTACGTGAATTTCCGGAGAAAATGTGTTACAATTGGCTCCCTTAATTATTTTATAATATCGGTCTACTTACATTATTTTTAATACTCATTGAATAGTACTTTCGCTGGGTATTGCCTTCTCGGGAAATTCAACACTAAACAAAGCACTTGCACTTCTTAAATAGTACCTGAGTAAAGCCCATTTACTTATAAATATTTTTCTTGTGTAGAATACACGGCCGGCTGTAAATCGCAATGTGACAGCGACCGTCACTTTTTAGAACAAAATGAAATATCCGCCATTATGATTTCATGGCAAACCTTTGTTTTTTATTCAAAATAATTGTAAAGTTTTTTGCAAATATCTCGGTAAATACTCCGCAGAAACCATTGAGTAAGGTACCAAATGATTCAGCTGAACCTGAGAGGGCCACGAAACGTATTCACTGGTGTTATGCTTTTTCATGTTTTCTCTGTAGGGTCCCTATCCCGACCTCCAATCCGTAGAGCACAAACGAGTTTTACAAGTGTAAATTAATTGATCAGGACAGAATGTAAAGGTTTTTAAGACTCTTGACAAACATTATTATATAAAACTCTAGGGTGTGTTCCGAGGGTTGGAGGGTAGGACATGGCCCACCCAGCACCCTTTGTTTCATTTAAATTTTTCCCACAAACGCTCTTTATTTATGCTTTTGAAATTATTACATCTCTTGTAATCAAATTAAGCAGTGGCAACTCGTGGAACAAGTTGATAGTAGAGCCACTTGTACAATATACCCCCTCCCCCTCCTTTTTTAAAGAAAGAAAGAACGATGTATCTTCCTAGACCGAAGTAACTGGCGAAAAAGTGTTTTAAGAATTAATTTAAAATTCTTGCTGAGCTTGAAACTACACGGCTCCTTGGCTCCATATAACGAGCCGCCCCTGCTTAATTTGATAAAACGATGATTTGCGAATCAAATTTAATTTTTGTAGAATTTAGTAGACACGTTTTATATTTTTTTTTCTCCAGTATTACACAATTCGAAAACTAAAATTTTCAAAAATTCACAACTCGCGAAATGATCGGTGGATTTTCAAAAACTGCACTTAATTTAATAAAACGATGATTTGTAAATCTTATTTAATTTTTGTAGAATTTAGTCGACACGTTTTATATTTTAAAAAAATTTTTTTTTGCTCGAGTATTACACAATTCGAAAACTAAAATTTTCAAAAATTCACAACTCGCGAAATAATCGGTGGATTTTCAAAAACTGCACTTAATTAAATAAAACGATGATTTGCAAATCTTATTTAATTTTTGTAGAATTTTTTCAACACTTTTTATATTTTTTTTAGAATTTTTCACTCGAGTATTACACAATTCGAAAACTAAAATTTTTAAAAATTCACAACTCGCGAAATAATTGGCGGATTTTTAAAAACTCTATTTAATTTGATGAATAATTTGAAAATCTAATTTAATTTTTGTAGAATTTAGTCGACACTTTTATATTTTTTTGCTCCAGTATTTCATAATTCGAAAACTAATATTTTCAAAAATTCACAACTCGCGAAATAATTGGCGGATTTTTAAAAACTCTATTTAATTTGATGAAAGGATAATTTGAAAATCTAATTTAATTTTTGTAGAATTTTGTCAACACTTTTTATATTTTTTTTTAGAATTTTTCGCTCGAGTATTACACAATTCGAAAACTAGAATTTTCAAAAATTCACACAACTCATGAAATAATCGGTGGATTTTCAAAAACTACACTTAATTTGATAAACTGATGATTTGCAAATCTAATTTAATTTTTGTAGAATTTAGTCGACACGTTTTATATTTTTTTGCTCCAGTATTTCACAATTCGGAAATTAAAGTTTTCAAAAATTCACAACTCGTGGGTTTTCAAAAACTGTACTTAATTTCAGTGGCGGCTCGTGGAACATGCTGATGGTAAAGCCATTTATACAATATACACCCCCCCCCCTCCTTTTTTGAAAAAAAAAAGAACAATTTATCTTCTTAGACCGAAGTAACTGGCGGAAAAGTGTTTTAAGAAATAATTAAAAATTCTTGCTAAGCTTGAAACTTTTCTAGGTTAGGTTTAAGCGGAAACGAAGGGCGGTGGGTCCACTCTCCAATCCCAAGAACACGAACGAGGGTTTTGCAAGTGTAAATTAATTGATGAGAAAATAATGTAACGGTTTTTTTTTTAATCTTTGATAAACGTTTTTATTTATACAAACTCTAGAGCGAGTTCGGAGGATTGGAGGGTGGGATAGGGCTCACCCGCCACCCATCTTAATTTCAACTACAAAGGTTCTTTATTTAAGCATTTGAAACTATTAAATCTCTCGTAATCTGACAAAGAAATTAGTTTAATAAAACAATGTTTTCAGGGTTAGGTTTAAATTGAAATAAAGGGCAGTGGGTGGGCTATATCCCACCCTCCAATCCTCAGAACACAATTGAGGGTTTTGCAAGTGTAAATTAATTGATAAAAAAAATGATCTAACGGTTTTTTTGACCTTCGACAAACGTTTTTATTTATACAAACTCTGGGGCGTGTTCAAAGAGTTGGGGGGTGGGCTAGGGCCTACCCACCATCCTCTGTTGCATTTTAATTCTGACTTAATGTTTCAAATTATTAAATATCTCGTGATCTGAGCAGGGGCGGCTCGTTATATACAGCCAAGGAGCCATGGCACTACCTGTAGTTGCAAGCTCAGCAAGAATTTTTAATTAATTTTAAAAACAATTTTTCGCCAGTTACTTTGGTCTAGGAAGATAAATCGTTCTTTCTTTTTTTTAAGGGAAGGGGGGGGATGTTGTATAAGTGGCTCTACATGTTCCACGAGCCGCCACTGGATCCGACTGAGAAATTGGCTTTAATAAAGCAATCATTTCCAGGTTAGTTTTAAGTGGAAACGAAGGGCAGCGGGTGGGCCCTATCCAACCCTCCAATCTTTAGAACACAAATGAGGGTTTTGCAAGTGTAAATTAATTGATAAAAAAATTATCTAACGGTTTTTTTGGACCTTTGACAAACGTTTTTATTTATAGAAACTTTGGGGCGCATTCAAAGGGTTTGAGGGTGGGATAGGACCCGCCCACCACCCTCCGTTGTATAGAGAAGATAATTGAAAAATATAAGAACAATTGCTGCAGACTTGAGACTTTCAAAATTCACTCAAAATACAACGTGCTTCGTAATTAAATCAAAATCTGTATCGATAGGTACTGTCTTTAGCAATGCTACCATGATTAAATATTTCAAAAATTTTTGCTCGATGTCCAAAAAATAAAATTTTGTTCATGTGGTCTTTTATATTTTTCGTGAAATGTGGATGTTTCAGGTGAGGTCTCCAAAATGTTTTTAATTGTACCGATAGGTAAGGCCCTTGGCAATGCTACCATGATAAAATCTTTTTAAAATGTCTGCGCGTTTGTTCAAAAAATAAAATTAAATAAATCAAACGTTTTTATTTATAGAAACGCATTCGAATGGTTGGAGGGTGGGATAGAACCCACCCACCCACCACCCTCCGTTGTATAGGGAAGATAATGTCAGGATACCCATGTCAATATGGAGTCCTGGGAAAAATGGTACCAAAAAAAAAATCAAAACACAGATTACCTGATAAAAATATGACGCCATATAGCACCTGCGGGAAAGAAAGGATTATAATGATGTCTCTTTCTGAATACGTAGATTTCATTTAATTTCAGGAAAAATGACCACTTCATAATTTGAGAGAGATGAGATTTTTGTGAAGCTGATTAAAACACCTGTATATATATTTTTTTTAAAGTTTAGTTTCCATTTTTTACTTTCTCCGTTACGAAGTACGAGAAAGTATTGTGATCGTGATTTTTTTTTACGGAAGTATCCGTTTTGTGGTCTCTAGATGCCATTTCAACAATTTCTGAAAAAAAAAAAAAATGTTGTGTGTGTGTCTGTGCGCGCTGTATCTCAAAAACTAATAGAGCAATTGATATGAAACTTTGAACATACGTCTTATTTGATAATCTGAAGAACTGAAAAGCTTTTGGTGAAATTTCGTACACCAGAAGTGGGTGTTTACCTTAACTGTTTTTTTGTTTTTTGCCAATATTTTCTTAAATATGAAAAATATCACAAAAACATTTAATCAAACTTTAAAAACAACAAAGAAATGAACAGCTTTTGCTTGAAAACATTTTTCATAAAATCATTTTTATTCGAGAAAAAAGTGTATTATTATTTTTTTAATTTTTGGTTTATAATTATAAAACGATAATAGTTACAGCAAATTTATGTTAATAATAATTGTAGAGAATACCAAAATGAACAACTTATAAAGAATACGTTTTTTTCGAAATCCCTTTAGTTTTTGAGTAAACTGAGAAGTATAATTCTTCCATCTTTCATAATTTTGACGTTTTAAACGTCATCCGAATTTACACAACGCTCGATGTACATTTAAAATATGATTTCAATTGAAAATGAACCATGAACACGTAAATATAAATTATACCATAAGTCGGAGAAAGTAACATGATGGCCACATCACCATTTTTGGTTCTAAAATATTGTTTAAACATAAAAAAATCGACCGTTGCACGATGTGACTCATATTTCCATCCTTTTGTTTTGGTTTTGGTAAGTTGCCTCAGACACCCATCCCCTCTTGAATCTTTTACAGTGGAGGCCATTTACTAAAAATGCGGGGAATGAGGATCTCAAAGAAATCGTTTCAAGTTCGCGATGACTTGTAGTTTCGCTCGGCGACCGCAATGGCAGGTGGTACAGTTGGCACCAAAGGCGTTCGAATGTTATTTGCTCTATACAGGAATCGATGGAACGGGAATTTAAATTTCCGCCGCCCCGATTATCCGTCGGAGACAAAGGAAGAACGGTAACAACCGAGAGCAGCAACAGCTGATCGTTAGGACGCTCGCGACGCCCATTGGCCGCCGGCCGTTTTATAAATACTGCACAGCTACTGTCCCGCGCACTACAGCTGATCGCAAGGACAGCTGACTGGATGTCGGAACTCAAGGTTTATCATATTATTTAATGGATATGAAAAAAAAAACTCACACACGCGGGTTTTCATCGCAGGCCTTTGTTCAGATTTCTAAGAGTTGAATATATTTTTTTAAATTGTTTAACACGTGGTGAAACATTTTTAGTATTCAGGATTGTTAAATAAACTGAGGCATTTGTTTGATTAACAATCGTATACTTCCTCGCTTTTCGGTAATGATCCACCACACGTCAGCAAGGCAAGTCCATTTCCAATTCGGTGCTCACGTGTCGGAAACAATGGAAGGTCCCTCACGGCCATTAACGCCCTAACTGGATATAATTAAGCCTGAATGACCTAAACCAGTTACTCGGCGCGCTCACACACACACTTGCTAGATTCCACGGGAAATTTCCGTGAATCAGCAATTGTGCTTCAACAAAAAAAAATCTATCGCAGTTTCAGAGATTTGTAATCAATTGACCCA
Organism: Ocypus olens; assembly: GCA_910593695.2. Lineage (NCBI taxonomy): Eukaryota > Metazoa > Arthropoda > Insecta > Coleoptera > Staphylinidae > Ocypus > Ocypus olens. Next base: position 2,470,723 of record OU343047.1, on the reverse strand, counting down.
ATTAACTAGTGACTAAAACTAAAAATTGCAAACTACTACTTACAAACGAATAGATTATTTAATGTTACACAGTCCTGGAGGTTCTTGGATTGCTTATTAACTTTACATGGTTGTAGTGACCAATAAAATAAAAGTCAAAACATCCTAATCATTCACATAAAGTAAAAAATCAAAGGCCCTAATATTGACCCTTGAGGGACACCATGTAATACCTTTAATTCTTCAGACACAGTAGTTTACGTTAACCATCCGCGTTCTATTCCCCAAATTTGGGTTTATACGGCGGCAGCGGTTTAAGTTAAAGTTGTAATAGTACAATCAAAGGCCCTAATATTGACCCTTGAGGGATACCACGTACTACCTTTAATTCTTCAGACTTAGCAGTTTACGTTAACTATCCGCGTTCTAATCCCCAAATTTGGGTTTATAAGGCGGCAGAGGTTTAAGTTAAAGTTGTAATAGTCCAAATATTTTATTTCAATTTCCATTTTTACTTTCTTCGTTACGAAGCACGAGAAAGTATTGTGATCGTGATTTTTTTTCAAAATTTTTTTTTACGGAAATATCCGTTTTGGGGTCCCAAGATGCCATTTCAACAATTTCTGAAGAAACAAAAATTGTGTCCGTGTGTGTGTGACTGTCTGCGCGCGCTATATCTCAAAAACTAATAGAGCAATTGATATGAAACTTTGAACGTACGTCTTATTTGATAATCCGAAGAACTGGAAAGCTTTTGGTAAAATTTCGTACACCGGAAGTAGGTGTTTACCTTAACTGTTTTTTGTTTTTTTGTCAATATTTTCTTAAATATGAAAAATATCACAAAAACAATTAAACAAACATTGAAAACAACAAATAAATGAACATCTTTTGCTTGAAAATATTTTTCATAAAATCATTTTTATTCGAGAAAAAAAATTATTATTATTTTTTTAATTTTTGGTTTATAATTATAAAACGATAATATTTACAGCAAATTTATGTTAACAATAATTGTAGAAAATGCTAAAATGAACAACTTATAAAGAATAAGTTTTTTTCGAAATCCCTTTAGTTTTTGAGTAAACTGAGTTTTTGAATTTGACGTATAATTTTCCCATCTTTCATAATTTTGACGTTTTAAACGTCAGTTTCATCCGCTCGATGTACATTTAAAATATGATTTAAATTGAAAATAAACCATGAAAATGTAAATATAAATGGCTATGATACTAAGTCGGAGAAAGTAACATGATGGCCACATCAAACATTTTTTCGTTTTTCACAATCTCCAGATCCGGAAACATTGGTGTAAGCAAATGTCCCTCAAAATTTTGCAAGGACAGTCGCCGACTGAAAATAGGTGGGTTAATTATATGGGACCTATCCATCCGTACCAAACGTAAACGATCAGAATTATTACCAACCACCCACTGCCGTATATTACCGCCAACGTAACGAAGAGACCAATTTTCTAAGCAAAAGGTAATTTGGCCTTATTCACGAACGCATCTTTATAAGTGTGTGTGCGCGTGGAAATGTGAAAACGTGCGGTTTCATTTTCGCCCTTGACCAGAATCCACAGAAGGATCGATTTCGCGGCGCTGCTGCCGTAAACAAAAACAATCTCAATCTCGCCCACTGCGATCAGCTGTCCGACGTTCGCCATTTGTTTGAACAAAACGCTTCGGACGGCCGCACGTGTTTGGCTAGAGTCGGAGGCACGTGAAGGTCCGACCCCAAAAATACACGTTTTTTTGAACTCGAGCGGCGCCCGATTTTTAAATGATCGTTAATGCAAAATATTTTCGTGTTGACTGCATTGACGGAATAACAGGAAACTGATAATTTGATTTGTGGTCACAAGAAGAAAAATAATTCGTTGCGTTGTCAACGGATGAAAGCAGTTGAGAATTTTTGGATTTCTGTTTAAACTGAGTTTGAAATTTTCTGAAAAAAAAAGATTTAACCAGAAATCCTGTGCAAGTAATTCCTTTATCGTGTCGGTCCCTTTCTTAATTCCCAAGTAATGTCTTCATTTCCCATTTTGATTTTCGTTACTAAATACAGGGTGTGCCATTTGGAAAAACGAAGTTATTCAACTTTATAAGTTGGGTTTTTCTACCGCATTTTTTTTATCACCCTGTATAATTTTTTGTATGAAATCATGGTTGGCTCTATAGTTCGAACCTTCAAGCAAATAATTAAAATGATTTTAGTCGTTCAACGTCAATCACTGGGGCAAAAATAAAATTTCACCCGGACCATGCATTTCAACAAATCTTTAAATATTTCGAAAACGGCAAACAATAGGTATAGGAAGTATTGAAGTAACTCACCTTTATTTGCTCCATATAATTCAAAAATGACAAAAAATACAGGGTGTTCCATTTAAAAAAACATAAGTTTGATCTGTAACTTTGTTATGAGACACCCTGTATAAATTTAAATATTTTTAGGGCGTGCAGCTCAATATTATACACAACTTTTGTATAAAACATTTTTCGAAATTTTGAAAAATAAGCACGTGATTGACCGTTCCCAGAGCTCTGAAACACCCTGTATGTAACTAAAAAAAACAGAAATCCAAAAACAATTGAAATTGTTCCTAATACATCGAAACAGAATCGTCAAGTACCATCGAGTGGTTGAAGTGACGTAGGATAAGGAAGAATTAATTTTTGGTTTTGGGTAAAATCTTGTATTTCGCATTTCAATTCCTTTAAATAATTATCATTTTATGAATGGACTGTTATCTTTAGGTTTTTATTTTACGTTAAAATGACTCATCCGTTTTCGATTTACACGGTTTCACGATTTCGATTTACACGCTTTTCCGAGGAACCTTCTTCAGTGTAAATGAGTACAGATCTTCAAGAATTTCATACAAATTCTCTATAGAGATATTATTTATTATGTTTACTCTGTCGCAATTGCAATTATTTTTATTATTTATTATTTTTTTATTAGATTTTCTTTTTTCTTTGAAGATGTAAGATCTGTTGGGAAATAAAAACATATTATTATTATTATTTCACTAAGCGAAGTTAATATCGTGTGCACCGCCCACGTACGACGCTCTCAATTGTTGGAGGGTCTGATTTTTGATTTACACGGTTTTACGATTTCGATTTACACGCTTTTACGCGGAACCTATCTTCGGGGTATGTGTGTATTCTGTAATCTCGATTATTACAGATTCTTAAGAATTCCTTAAAATGTCTTTAGAGATATTATTTATTACGTGTACTCTGTCGCAATTGCGATTATTTCACTCGGCGAAGTTAATATCGTGTGCACCCACGTACGACGCTCTCAATTGTTTGGGGGGTCTGAGGTCGCAGGGCTTCGTAGGCCTCGGGGGGAAAATTACGTCGGGCCTTTGCGCACGAAATGCCAATCACGTAGTTTAGAAGACATCTGTCTGAAATTCCCCTGCGTCCGACCCGAAACCTTCCACTGCTGTCCGTTTGTTATCGATCAAGCACTTGGCTTAATTTTTTTTGTCTCGCTCCCTCATGATAATCGCATTAATTTACTTACACAGAAAAAAAGGTGTAACAGGCTAAATATTCATATACTCAGGCTATATTTCGTCTTTATTACTGTTTCTCCGAAAATATTTTTCCGATATTTTTCATGTTTTCATCCTTCATATGAAATAAGTAAAATTACATTTTGCAGAGATGAAATAATTTTTATAAGAGAAATCAAGTTATGAAAAAACAACTGAGAAGGATATATTTTTGTTTTCAAAAATACACGAATCTTTAGGTGAGTTATAAAGAAATTATTTTGTGTGTTGTGAAAAAGATCGAAAAAATGAAAAACAGAAGTCATATTTCTTTAAAAACACTGTTCTTTTTGAAAATACAACAATTGTAATTTAAAAGAATTGTAATTTAATTTAATTTGTTGCTTATTTTTCTTATTGCATATTTTGTTTTTAAAGGCAAACATTGCTTATTTTAACAGTAAAAAAATAGCCTATTTTGGTAGTCAAAAATTCCATATTTTTAAATTGTCAAAACTGGCATAATTTAACTGTCAAAACTGGCATATTTACTGGTCAAATATGGCATAGTTTAACTGTCAAAAATTGCATATTTTACCAGACAAAAATGACATATTTTAAGGGTCAAAACTGTCATTGGCCAATGGTCTAAAGAGGCATATTTTACAGGCCAAAGGTGGCAGTCAAAATTGGCATATTTTACCGATGAGAATTCATATTTTACCGATGAGAATTGGCATATTTTACCAGACAAAAATAGCGTATTTTAACAGTAAAAAATTACATATTTTACCGGAAAAAAACTAGCATTGTTTAATAGTCAAAAGTGGCATATTCTACAAGCCAAAAGTGGCAAATTTTAAAAATCAAAAAGAGATATTTCTCCTCCTAAAAATGGCATATTCATCCAGTCAAAAAGGGCATGTTTTGCCAATGAGAATTGGCATATTTGGCCAGTCAAAAATAGCAATTTTAACAGTCAAAAATGGCATATTTTACCGGTCAAAATTGGCATTGTTTAATAGTCAAAAGTGGCATATTTTACAGGCCAAAAAGTGGCAGATTTTAAAAGTTAAAAAGGGATATTTCGCCAGTTTAAAAATGGAAAATTTATCCAGTCAAAAATGGCATGCTTTGCTAATGAGGATTGGCACATTTTAACAATCAAAAATGACATATTTTACCGGTCAAAACTGACATTGTTTAATAGTCAAAAGTGGCATATTCTACAAGCCAAAAGTGGCAGATTTTAAAAGTCAAAAAGGGATATTTCTCCTCCTAGAAATGGCATATTCATCCAGTCAAAAATGGCATATTTTACCAATGAAAATTGGCATATTTTACCTTTTAAAAATAGCATATTTTAACAGCCAAAAATGGCATATTTTAGCGGTCACAACTGGCATTGTTTAATAGTCAAAAGTGGCATATTCTACAAGCCAAAATTGGCAGATTTTAAAAGTTAAAAAGGGATGTTTCTCCTCCCAAAAATGGCATATTCATACAGTCAAAAATGACATGTTTTGCGAATGAGAATTGGCATATTTTACCTGTTAAAACCAGCATATTTTAACAGTCAAAAATGGCATATTTTATCAGTCAAAACTGCCAATATTGACTGGTAAAATTTGCCATTTTTGGCTATTAAAATATGCCATTTTTTTAAGGAAAAATATCCCTGTTGACTTTTAAAATCTGCCACTTTTGGTCCGTAAAAAAATGCCACATTTGATTATTAAAAATGAAGCATATTTTTACAGTTCAAACGGGCAGATTTTAAAAGTTAAAAAGGGATATCTCTCCTGCTTAAAATGACATATTTTACCTGTTAAAAATGGTATATTTTAACAGCCAAAAATGACAAATTTTATCAGTCAAAATTGGCATTTTTTTACAGGCAAAAAGTGGCAGATTTTAAAAGTTGAAAAGGGATACTTCTCCTCTTTGAAACTACATATTTTACCTATTAAAAATGGTATATTTTAACAGCCAAAATGGTAAATTTTACCAGTCAAAATTGGCGTGTTTTTACGTGCCAAAAGTGGTAGATTTTGAAAGTTGAAAAAGGATATTTCTCTCACTAAAAAAAAAGACATATTCATCCAGTCAAAAATGGCTTGTTTTATCAATGAGAATTGGCATATTTTACCTGTTAAAAATGGCATATTTTACATGTTAAAAAGGCATATTTTACATGTTAAAAAGGCATATTTTACCAGTCTAATATGTCATAGTGTTCAAGTCAAAAATTGGATATTTTGCCATCTATCAAAAGGAATATTTAACTAGTCACAAAGAGTAAAATAAAGTTTGATGTTTTTTATTCTTCTAAAATATTATTATCGTTAATGGCTGAATGATTTACAAGCCAAAGCCCACAAAAAAAAAGTTTGACGTACATGAATGGAGCATTTATTCATATACAAAAAATATACGCATAAAAACATTATTCCTTTTTAAAAAGTAAAAGATTGTTCGATTAGTCGATTTATTTAATAATCAAATGATCGAATAATCGATTAAATAAATTATCGAATAATCGATTAATTAAATGATCGAATAATCGATTAATTAAATGATCGAATAATCGATTAATCAAATGATCGGATTAATTAATTTATTCAAAACTATCAAGAAGTTTAAAACTAATTTGTTTAAGTTCTTATGTGAAAAAGAATTGTATAGTTTAGAAGAATACTTTGACTAGTGATGTATGCTTATGTTTTTCTTATTATGACGCACTTTCTTTGTTATTGTATGTCTTATTAAATAATTTAATGATCGATTAATGAAATTATCGATTAATTGATTATTTTTCTAGTAATAAACAAACAACAGAATTACCGATTATTTATCGATTAATCGATTATTTTGCATCATGTAACATTCTCGGGATTTTTTTGAATTACATTTTTCACATTTATAAAGAAACGTGTGATGACAAAAATCTTTTTTTTTTCTTTAATTTAGTTTCATGTAAAATTCTTAGCTACTTTTTAAATAGAGCGTCCATAAAAAAAAACATTTTTTTGTCAAGTACTAACAGGATTACGAAAAAACTTATTTTATTTCAACAAGTTGTTTATTTTGGCATTCCTAAAAAAAAAATTTAAAATAGTCTAAATCGACTTTCTCGCGAAAATAAAATTATTTTTCTTTAATTTAGCTTCATATAAAATTCCCAGCTACTTTTTAAATATAGTGTCCATAAAAAACAGTTCTTTTTTTGCCAAGTACTAACAGGATTGCGAAAAACTTATTTTTACAAGTTGTTTATTTTGGCATGTTCTTAAAAAAAATGGAAAATGGTCTGAATCGACTTTCTCGCGAATTTGAATTATTTTACCAATGAGTGCGAACATGAATTCCCCCTCATTCAAACTCCAATCAATTTTAGAGCCTAACACTTAAAAAATTTCCTGTGAGATTCAAACTTTTAACTAAACTTTTGAGCTAATTTCTAAATATTTTCCTGTAAAGTAAACCATTTTTTCTGAATTATTTTTCCAAATCCATTTTCCACATTCAAACTCCTGACAATTTTAGAGCTTAGCATTTAAATGTTTTCAATTGAAACTCTTAACAACTTTAGAGCTAATTTTAAATATTTTTAAATGAGATGAAACATTATTTTTTCGTTTTTTTTTTCAATTCATTTTTCACATTCAAACTCCTAACAATTTTAGAGCTTAACAATTAAATATTTTCAATTGAAACGTTTAACAACTTTAGAGCTAATTTTAAATATTTTTAAATGAGATGAAACATTATTTTTTCGTTTTTTTTTTTCAATTCATTTTTCACATTCAAACTCCTAACAATTTTAGAGCTTAGCATTTAAATGTTTTCAATTGAAACTCTTAACAACTTTAGAGCTAATTTTAAATATTTTTAAATGAGATGAAACATTATTTTTTCGTTTTTTTTTTCAATTCATTTTTCACATTCAAACTCCTAACAATTTTAGAGCTTAACAATTAAATATTTTCAATTGAAACGTTTAACAACTTTAGAGCTAATTTTAAATATTTTTAAATGAGATGAAACATTATTTTTTCGTTTTTTTTTTCAATTCATTTTTCACATTCAAACTCCTAACAATTTTAGAGCTTAACATTTAAATATTTTCAATTGAAACGTTTAACAACTTTAGAGCTAATTTTAAATATTTTTAAATGAGATGAAACATTATTTTTTCGTTTTTTTTTTCAATTCATTTTTCACATTCAAACTTCTAACAATTTTAGAGCTTAGCATTTAAATTTCTCTGCGCTTGCATTGCTTGCTGCAATTGTATGTGTGTGTATATATATTTTACTTGTTTGTTAAATATAATCATTATTTGTTTTACATATATGTTTAGTACTTAAGTTGTTATATAAATTGTATAAATCTTTATTGTAATAGGGGTTTCCCGTTTCTAAATAAATAAATTAAAAAAAAATAAAATAAAATATTTTCAATTGAAACTCTTAACAACTTTAGAGCTATTTTTTAAATATTTTTAAATGAGATTAAACTTTTTTTTTCATAAATTTAATAAAAAAATATAGCCTGAATATATGAATATTCAACCTGTTCGTAACTCTGCAAATTTTATGCTTCTGCAACAAGTGAGGTTACCTCTAATTTATTTTTTTTTTCAATTATTTTTAAAAATTCGTTTTCCACATTCAAACTCTCAACAAATTTAAAGCTTATCATTTAAGTATTTTCAATTGAAATTCTGAACAACTTTACAGGTAATTTTTTAATATTTTCTTTAAGATAAAACATTTTTTCCCAATTATTTTTTAAAATCTATTTTCCACATTCAAACTCTTAACAATTTAGAGCTTAACACTTAAATATTATTAATTCAAACTCTTAACAACTTTAAAACTAAATTTAAATATTTTGCTGTGAGATAAAACATTGCTTCTCAATTATTTTTGTAAATCCATTTTCCACGTTCAAACTCTTAAAAATTTTAAAACTTAACACTTAAATATTTTAACTCTTAACAACTTTAGAGCTAATTTTTAAATATTTTCCTGCGAGATAAAACATTTCTTCCCAATTATTTTTTAAATCCATTATCCACATTCAAACTATTTTAGAGCCTAACACTTAAATATTGTCAATTCAAACTCTTAAAAACTGCAGAGCTAATTTTTAAATATTTTCTTGTAAGATAAACGATTTATTCCCAATTATTTTTTTAAATCCATTTTGCATTTTTATATTCATTTTTCACATTCAAACTCTTAACAATTTTAGAGCCTAACACTTAAATATTTTCAATGCAAACTCTTAACAACTTCAGAGCTGATTTTTAAATATTTTCCTTTGAGGTAATTTTTTTTTCCAATTACATTTTTTCAAATCAATTTTCCGTTTGCAAAGTGTAGAACTTTCTCACTGCCGACTGCAACGTCGAAGGTCACCCGCGCGCCCGATTTTTCAATGGCACGTTGCATAATAATAAAAACCGACGACGGTTTCGATAATAAAGTGGAGTAATAAATTGCGAAAGGTTGATTTTGGCAGAACCGGGGCACACACACGGGCATTTTTGAACAGCGGCCAGAAATTCGACCGGGCCCGCGTTTTTCATTGGCCGCTCGTTAACTGACCCAAAAAAGGCACAGTAATGTAATGCTAACTACACAAAGATCGTTTACTGTGGCATTTCACATTTCAAAACGTCAACTTACTCTTGCATTGCGACCTCACTTTTAAACTTAATCGATGTATCTTTTGTTTGAAACATAATACAGAGTTGATGATTGTCACAATTAGGTTTGACGCAATCTTTTTTTTTTGTTTGAAATGTAATACGGTAGATATTTGATAAGAATGGTTATAATTATTAGGTTTTACGCAAGCAATACAGTTTTGCAATCTTTTTCGCAAACTCAATGCTCATGAATTATTAATAATACTTTATCCATATATTTTCTGTAAAGCAATATTTATTACATTTTAATTAAATAAAAAATGGTGATGTGGCCATCATGTTACTTTCTCCGACTCGATGGTATCATAGCCATTTATATTTACGCTTTCATGGTTTATTTTCAATTGAAATTATATTTTAAATGTACATCGAGCGTTTTGCAGACTCGAATGAAACTGACGTTTAAAACGTCAAAATTATGAAAGATGGAAAAATTATACTTCTCAGTTTACTCAAAAACTAAAGGGATTTCGAAAAAATGGTGATGTGGCCATCATGTTACTTTCTCCGGCTTGATGGTATCATAGCCATTTATATTTACGTTTTCATGGTTTATTTTCAATTGAAATCATATTTTAAATGTACATCGAACGTTGTATAAACTCGGATGAAACTGACGTTTAAAACGTCAAAATAATGAAAGAAAAATTATACTTCAAATTCAAAAACTCAGTTTACTCAAAAACTAAAGGGATTTCGAAAAAAACTTATTCTTTATAAGTTGTTCATATTAGCATTCTCTACAATTATTATTTGCTGTAACTATCATCGTTTTATAATTATAAACCAAAAATTTAAAAAGTAATTATACATTTTTTTCTCGAATAAAAATGATTTTATGAAAAATGTTTTCAAGGAAAAGATGTTCATTTCTTTGTTGTCTTCAAAGTTTGTTTAAATGTTTTTGTGATGTTTTCATATTTAGGAAAATATTGGCAAAAAACAAAAAAACAGTTGAGGTAAACGCCCACTTCCGGTGTGCGAAATTTTACCAAAAGCTTTTCAGTTCTTCAGATTATCAAATAAGACGGATGTTCAAAGTTTCATATCAATTGCTCTATTAGTTTTTGAGATACAGCGCGCACAGACACACACACACAGACACAATTTTTTTTTTCCAGAAATTGTTGAAATGGCGTCTAGGGACGGATATTTCCGTAAAAAAATTTTTTGAAAAAAAAATCACGATCACAATACTTTCTCGTACTTCGTAACGGAGAAAGTAAAAATGGTGATGTGGTCATCATGTTACTTTCTCCGATTTGATATTAAAAATAAATTAAAAAGTACAAAAAGTTGCAAAAAAACTTGAAAATAAAACTAAAAAATCTCTCGTTTATTGGTCTTCGTGACCTTTAGCTCTTTCAAAATCATTTGAGACAAAATAATGCAAAAAACTCCTGCGTTGACAGTAAGTCAAAATATTGAAAAAAATGTGGGACAAATAAAAAAAAATGGTGATGTGGTCTTCATGTTACTTTCTCCGATTCTGTCATCTTCATCTTCCATAATTTTGACGTTTTAAACGTCAGTCAGTCGCTTCTACAAAACGCTCGATGTACATTTAAAATATGATTTAATCACAATTTTTATTTATAAAACGTTGCCTACAGCACATGAGAGGCTAGTTGGTACTGAGATAGGCGACATTACTCTTTTTTGTGATTCGACTCGTCGACAAGAGTCGACTCTTGAATTTTTGCAAGAAGTAAAGAGTCTCTCTGGAAAAATTATTTTTAGAAGCTTCACCTACAAAATTATATTTTATCTGCTGTTAACCTTGTTTACTTACAAAGAGTCGACTGATTCTTAAAGAGAGTCGATTCTCTTTCCCTTACAATGTTGAAGAGCAAAGAAAAAGAAAAAAAAAACAAAAAAGGTCCTCACCTAAAAATTGTGTATTTTAACATCTAGCAAAGACAAACATTCATGACACATTTTGAGCCACTAATTTAAATACGAGTCACTTCACTCATTCCAATGAGTCGACTCTGCATCGTCCCACTCATGACTCACCCATTGCATGTACTGATTATAATAGCTTATATACAGGGTGTTCAATTTAAGTGAAGACATTGAAATATCTCGAAAACTACACATCGAATAATATTAATAAATAATTCCCCATTTTTCAACGATTTTTGCCAATTTTGAATTTTGTCGATTATAGCGTCGTCTGTCACGAATACAAAAAAAAAATTCAGACAAAACTTTCTTATTTTTTCTCGGAGTATTCAAATCCGTACAAAAAAATGGTGATGTGGCCATCATGTTACTTTCTCCGACTTTATATTTACGTTTTCATGGGTTTATTTTCAATTAAAATCATATTTTAAATGTACATCGAGCGTTGCGTAAACTCGGATGAAACTGACGTTTAAAACGTCAAAATCATGAAAGATGGAAAAATTATACTTCAAATTCAAAAACTCGGTTTACTCAAAAAACTAACGAGATTTCGAAAAAAACTGATTCTTTAGAAGTTGTTCATTTTGGCATTCTCTACAATTATTATTGACATAAATTTGCTGTAACTATTATCGTTTCATAATTATAAATCAAAAATTTAAAAAAATTAATAAATTTTTTTCTCGAATAGCAATGATTTTATGAAAAATATTTTCAAGCAAAACATGTTCATTTCTTTGTTGTCTTTGATGTTTGTTTAAATGTTTTTGTGATATTTTTCATATTTAAGAAAATATTGGCAAAAAACAAAAAACAGTTAAGGTAAACGCCCACTTCCGGTGTACGAAATTTTACCAAAAGCTTTTCAGTTCTTCGGATTATCAAATAAGACGTATGTTCAAAGTTTCATATCAATTTCTCTATTAGTTTTTGTTATCCCAAAACGGATATTTCCGTAAAAAAAATTTTTGAAAAAAAAATCACGATCACAATACTTTCTCGTACTTCGTAACGGAGAAAGTAAAAAACTTATTCTTTATAAGTTGTTCATTTTAGCATTCTATACAATTATTATTAACATAAATTTGCTGTAACTCTTACTGTACCGGGTGGACCAAATATTTTTATAGGCTATCGCGGTAACGCTAAGAGTTAAGAAAATCTGATATACACGTTATGACCTCTTTTTCTGAAATAATAACAATGGCATTAACAGATCATGGCTAACTTGATTAGTTTGGGGTACATCAGGCGTTAATCAATTTTTGGCTATTTTAAAATACGTCAGGTTCGAAATCTGTCGTTGTAATTAAACGATATGATCTACCAATATAATATTTATTTGAAGGTGATATTTTTAAAGAATCCATCGTTATAAACCCATTATGTAGATGAGCGCACCATCGCAATTACCGACATCCTTGAATCAAACATTCATTTTTCTTTTCTTTGCTTGCCCAACTTTACGACACCAAACGCAAAATTAAAAATCTCCGTTACGTTTATAAGTAAACCATATCACCAACAACACTTCCTTTTGTTCGATCACTTTCCCCAATTCCATTTCCCGTAACGTCGCGTCCCCTCCCCCCTCACCGTCTCACCTGAAGAAATCCGCGTCCCTGAGGCGAGCAGATCTGACCCAAATTCGTTCTTTATTTACCATACCGACCGCCTTCCGTTGCCCAATTGGTGAAAGACGAAGTGTCGAAAGAAAGACGGAGAGAGAGAGACGGAATGAGACACAAGTGCAGCGAAACCTTCACCGTCGATTGCGCTATTACGGTTATTGCATTGTGTTATTTGCCGAGTCAGCTGGTGTACCTCGGGTAACGCGCGCGCCGTTTTTTTTTTGCTCTGAACCAAATCTCAAATCCGCGGATTGAATGATCGCAATCGGTGCAGAGTGAGACTTTCATTTTATAAATCGATCAATTAAAGTTTTCACTAGTATTGTTATTTTTTTTTTAATTAATGGCATAAAAGTCATATAGGTCAAAAAGAAAATAGAAAACAAAGTAACTATTAACCTTTTGCAAGGACTTATTGTCGACACAATACGTGTTATCATTAATAAATACGAGTACAAAGGGTTAAACTAAGCCTAAATATGTAAAAATTCAACCTGTTTGTAACTCTAATTTCGAACATAAATATAAAGTAATTATATCGCGTACGCAATCGAAACCAGCTGGTGTACCGCGAGTTATGCGACATTTTCCGTGAACACTTTTCGCAATCGCGGATAATTAGTTTGTATTGTAATCAATCAAATCATAACGACCTCCTGAATGTTGAAAGGATTTCGGCAAGAGACATTACTTAACCGTTCAGTTACTAATAGAGGAGGATTTATGGTGTACCTCGGGTTATCTATTCAGTACGATTCTGGAGGTGGCAGCGGCTGATTAGTGCGATAATTGCTGGATGCTGCCGGACTTATCAGTGCGATTTTGTGTCTGGACGCAGACAGTTTTTGCCGTCTCGGTGTGTCAGTGATGTTTAATGTATTCGCCACATCCGTGATTTCGTTTCCACCTTCGGGTGGAGAAAGTGCCCAATTATACCGAGCGGATGGATTTATGCTCATTTTTCTTTCTTGTAATTGAGGAAGGAATCGTTTTGCGAGTTCAAGTTTTTTTTTTCGTTTGATGGTGAGTAGATACAACTTCTTACAGACCGCGTACATAACGGTTTATTTACTGTAGTGGCTCTGATTAAATTTTTTTAGTTACCTATTTTATTATAAATTTTATAGTCAAAATAATAATTAGTGTAATTTCAAGTGTCTATGGACTCTTCTTATTTTGAGTTCTTACAGCATTCAAAGAAAGACTGATAAGTTGAGCAATGCTCAGTTACTACACCAGAAAAACTCTTTGGTCGTTAAAGGGTTAAGAGAATATTCCAACGGTACGAATATTTATAAAAAGTCATTAAAAATAGTATTCGCCATTCGCCACAGAATCAATTACTCTTCAGACTATCGATAGAGGTTCTCAGAAGTGGCAAGTTTGGATACGTTCTGCACACAAAATCTGATGATCAATTCCAGTTGATCTAAATAATAAGAATGGACCAGCTTCCAATGCAAAAAAAAATTTTTTTGTTCAAAAAAATTTTTTTTTTTTGAGGCTAGGAGACCATTCTAAACACCATGTTTTGTGTGACTTCCAGGCACCGAGATACGCAAAATTACTTTTTCCGTAAATATTGCTTAAATCGACTGGAAATGCCGAAAAAATAATTAAATTTAATTTTTCTTAAAAAATTTGTTTTTGTTTTTTCACGTCTAGGAGACCATTTTGAACACCATTTGACTACAAAACATTTTTTGTGGGACTTCCAGGCACCGAGATACGCAAAATTACTTTTCCCGTAAATTGTGCTTAAATCGCCTGGAAATGCAGAAAAAACGATTAAATTTAATTTTTCTTAAAATTGTTTTTTGTTTTTTCACGTCTAGACCATTCTGAACACCATTTGTCTATAAAAAAATGTTTGTGGGACTTCCAGGCACCGCGATACGCAAAATTACTTTTCCCGTAAATTGTGCTTAAATCGCCTGGAAATGCCGAAAAAACGATTAAATTTAATTTTTCTTAAAAAAATTGTTTTTGTTTTTTTCACGTCTAGGAGACCATTCTGAACACCATTTCTCTACAAAAAATTTTTTATGGGGCTTCCAGGCACCGAGATTCGCAAAATTACTTTTTCCGTAAATATTGCTTAAATCGCCTGGAAAAGCCGAAAAAACGATTAAATTTAATTTTTCTTCAAAAATTTGTTTTCGTTTTTTTTCAAGTCTAGGAGACCATTCTGAACATCATTTGACTACAAAAAAAAATTTGTGGGACTTCCAGGCACCGAGATACGCAAAATTACTTTTCCTGTAAATTGTGCTTAAATCGCCTGGAAATGCCAAAAAAACGATTAAATTAAATTTTTCTTAAAAAAAAAGTTTTTGTTTTTTCACGTCTAGGAGACCATTCTGAACACTATTTGTCTATAAAAAATGTATGTGGGACTTCCAGGCACCGAAATACGCAAAATTACTTTTTCCGTAAATATTGCTTAAATCGACTGGAAATGCTGAAAAAACGATTAAATTTAATTTTTCTTCAAAAATTTGTTTTCGTTTTTTTTCAAGTCTAGTAGACCATTCTGAACACCATTTCTCTACAAAAAAAATTTTGTGGGGCTTCCAGGCACCGAGATTCGCAAAATTACTTTTTCCGTAAATATTGCTTAAATCGACTGGAAATGCCGAAAAAACGATTCAATTTAATTTTTCTTCAAAAATTTGTTTTCGTTTTTTTCAAGTCTATGAGACCATCTGAACACTATTTGTCTATGAAAATTGCGAAAGCTATTCGAGAAATATAATGATTTACATTTTTTTTTATTTGACCACCACAAAAGATTGTTTGTCGTTTATTGGGACATTTGGAAATGACTGTCCTAAATTAGATGAGTAAATAATTTTGAAGAAAGAGTAAATGAAACTTTAACGAGCCGTTCTTATCAGTTGGTGCTTTCAAAAGAGCCCTCGGCAATTGCTTTTTAATTGCCCAAACAATGCCGAAACGCTGGAAATGAACGTTTTCTTCGGCGGCGGCTCGTGGATTTCCGTAGGAGAGACAAAGACAAAGATGCCGCTCGTGCTGCACCACTTACTCTAATAGAGGAAGCAAATATTCCGTTGCTTTTTCGGTCAAATTTATAAGTTTAGTTTTAGAATAGTTTTCGGAAATTATTGTGTAAAAATAGCTTTGCCGTGTATATTAAATTAAATTAAAAAAAAAAATCTTCCGTTGCCTCCACGAGCTGCCGCTGGTTTTCTTCTAATCTGGCCGGCCTTGGTCCTTAATTTTTTCTTCGAAATTCACGAGCGTAACGATTCAGTTGAAAGTCTGAGGTTGTTTCAAACTTTGAAAAATTCACGTCATTTCGAATTTTGAGGCATGAAAATGGAAATTTTTTGTTTGATGATAATTATTTTGAACAAGTTAACTAACGTGTTTACATCTTTTTCTGGACTATAAAATCCAATAATTTTTTTACAGTTTTAGAAACGTTGGAAGTCTGCACTTGCTTCGGATTTTGGAAAATCAACGATTTTTTTTTCGATTTTCGACTGCTGCGAATTGATAATCTTTGATTTGATGATGATTATTGGAAAAATACATAACTGAGTTGCTTGGATTTTTTTTTCGTATATCAAAACTCAATAGTTTCTGAATTTTTCTAAAAATTTGAAGAACGCAATTTTGAAAAATCAACGGTTTTTCCGCAAATGAATATTCTAATTTGATGATGATTATTGGGAAAATACGTAATTAACTTGCTTCGATTTTTTTGATACATCAAAACTCAATCATTTCTGAATAATTTTGTAAACATTTAAAGTACGCACTTGTTTAAAATTTTGGAAAAATTAACGCTTTTTCAATTTTTGGCTGTCGCAAATGGATATTCTTCAATTTGATGATGATTATTGATAAAATACGTAATTAACTTGTTTGTATTTTTTTGGTACATCAAAACTCAATCATTTCTGAATAATTTTCTAAAAATTTGCAGTACGCACCTGTTTAAAAATTTTGAAAAATCAACGCTTTTTCGGTTTTTACCTGCCACAAATAGATATTCCTTGATTTGAGAATGATTATTGGGAAAATACGTAATTGCATTGCTTGGATTGTTTTGGTACATCAAAACACAATCTTTTCCGAATAATTTTGCAAAAATTTGAAATACGTACTTCTTCCAAATTTGTCAAATTTTGGCCGACTAAGTTTGTGTAAGGCGAAAATTGAAGAACTGTGTTTAAGTGTGATTATTTTGAAATCTTGCGAAAGAACGAGTGCAGATTTTTATAGGTTTATCAAGAATAATCTATTTTGGGTAAATTTCCAAAGTTTAAAGTTTGAGATAATTGTTTTTCAAGTTTTATAAAGAATAATCTGTTTTGAATCGATTTTTCGTTAAAGTTTGAGGTTTATGGAAATTGTTTTTCTAATTGTTTTTTTACCGATGTTAATGTGTAATGCGAAAATTGAAGCAAAGTGCGTTGTCAAAATCGCCTCTATGGTTCTCAAAATGGACAATTTGTTAAAAAAAAAATCGAAAAAAAATTTTCGTAGCCACGAAAATGGCAAATAAGAATGTTGATGTTTTTGGAAACCATTTTTTGCCGACTTTAACATTGTGTAACGCGAAAATTGAAGCAAAGTGTGATTCCATAAATCGTTGAAATCGCCTCTATGGGTCTTTAAAAAAATTTTGAAAAAATGTCTCATACTTCGTAACGGAGAAAATGACAAGTAAGAATTTTGATGTTTTTGGAAACCATTTTTTTGCAGACTTTAACGTTGTGTGACACGAAAATATTGAAGCAAAGTATGAATCAATAAATCGCTGAAATCGTCACTATGGATTAAAAAAAAATCGAAACAAATATCTCGTACTTCGTAACGGAGAATTTTTATGTTTTTAGAAACCATTTTTGCCGACTTTAACGTTGTGTAACGTAAAAATATTGAAGTAAAGTGTGATTCCATAAATCATTGAGTCGCCTCTATGCATCCTAAAAAAAATGAGGAAAAAATTTCTCGTACTTCGTAACGGAGAAAGTTGCAAGTAAGAATTTTGAAATTTCTGGAAACCTTGCAAGACACCAAGAAATGTCGTTCCCCGGGGCTGAATTGCTACACGGTACGTCATGCTGGAAATAAATCCGTCTCGATAATGTAACACAGGCAATTATGAGCTTAACCTTTGGACATTCGGACTCTTACACTTTCTATTAGCCGTACGACAGCTTGGCGTTTATTAAAGAGCCGCGCGCTACGATTGCATATCTTCACTGCGGCAGCTGCAAAAATAATTATTTGTCGTATATAGTTTTTTTTTTTTTAACAAGGATCTAGTCCTTATAGTAATATTTCATTTCGAACAATGTATAGTTTTTTTTTATAAAGTAATTGTAAATTTCGAATAATGTAGTTTTTTTTTTATAAAGTAATGGTAAATTTCGAACAATGTATAGTTTTTTTTTTATATAAAGTAATTGTAAATTTCGAACAATGTATAGTTTTTTTTACAAAGCAATTGTTAATTTCGAACAATTTTTTTTATGTCGAAATTTCTTGCGGTCTATTTGTTAAATAAACTATAATGATTTACTGTGTAGTTTATCTAGTACTATTGATTTTTTATCATACTGTGTAATTTCAACCATGACTTATGTAAGACGTCTTGTCATTAACATCAATAAACACATTATTATTATTATTATTATTAAACTATAGATGATACTATTTTAACGAAAAGGAGGTATTTAGTAACCTACACTTGTTAATTAGTTATGACAAAATAGCTATTAGTGCGTAAAGATGTTTTCAATCAAGTGTAAAAAGTTTTTTTTTTTGAGTTTGACTTTTGCGATTTTTCGATGGACGCCATTTTGTTTGTAGCAAAGATTTCTTATTGATTCTTCCAGAATATTAAAGACTGATCATTTCTAAAGCGATTTTCATAATTAATACCAGCTACAATGATATTTACAATTTTTTCACAGCTGAAAACTAATTTTTTGCAATTTTCAATTCAAACTTTTCACTTTCGATCGACGCCATTTTGTTTCTAGCAAAGATTTTTTATTGATTCTTCTAGAATATTGAAGACTGATCATTTTTAAACCGATTTTCATAATTAATACCAGCTACAATGATATTTACAAATTTTTCACAGCTGAAAACTAATTTTTTGCAATTTTCAATTCAAACTTTTCACTTTCAATCGACGCCATTTTGTTTCTAGGAAAGATTTCTTATTAATTCTTCTAGAATATTGAAAACTGGCCATTTCTAAAGCGACTTTCATAGTTAATACCAGCTACAATGATATTTACAATTTTTTCACAGCTGAAAACTAATTTTTTACAATTTTCAATTCAAACTTTTCACTTTCGATCGACTCCATTTTGTTTTTAGCAAAGATTTATTATTGATTCTTCTAGAATATTGAAGACTGATCATTTCTAAAGCGACTTTCATAGTTATTACCAGCTAGAATGATATTTACAATTTTTTCACAGCTGAAAACTAATTTTATGCAATTTTTAATTCAAACTTTTCACTTTCGATCGACGCCATTTTGTTTCTAGCAAAGATTTATTATTAATTCCTCTAGAATATTGAAGACCAATCATTTCTAAAGCGGTTTTCATAGTTCATACCAGCTACAATAATATTTACAATTTTTTTCACAGCTGAAAACTATTTTTTTTCAATTTTCAATTCAAACTTTTCACTTTCGATCGACGCCATTTTGTTTCTAGCAAAGATTTCTTATTAATTCTTCCAGAATATTGAAAACTGATTATTTCTAAAGCGATTTTGACAGTTAAGGCAAGCTACAATGATTTATACATTTTCTTTTTATACAATTTTTTAAGTTAATCTTTAATCTAAAATAAGTAGACTGGACAAATTTCATTTTTTAAGTTGACCTTTAATCCAAAATAGGTAGTCTGGGATACAACAGGAGAATAGGATGAAATTTTGACAGCATAAGATTGATAACAGCATTTTAAGCACGTGTACTATCGCATTAAATACGTAACAAAAATGTAACATTTAACAGTCTTAATCAGTTAACAGTTAATTAGCAATAAAAAAACAATTTCAGGCATCGTCCGAAAAGTGTTACTTTACATACTATAACGCTATTGGTTCATTTACAAACGGATGCAAATATTTCGCTCAGATGTTTATTTCTGTAATGTAATAATAATAACGATTGTGGATATTTTAAACAAGAGTTTCATTTCAAATATACATTTTACATCATCAAGTATGTGATGTATATGATGTGTAAGTGTAAAGTCTGACTGCGCTATGATGGCATATGAGGTGATTAACTTGGACCGCCCTCATTTGCGTATTGGGTTGCATGCATATTTATTTCCAAAGTTATCTGTAACTTATCAAGAACTGATTTATAAATAGAAGCCAATAGTGATCCACATACCTAGCAAGTAAACTGTAAGCATCTGTGAGTGTAAAGTAACAAAATATCCAATCACTTCTGATGACCCTTCGTTAACCTCAGACGCCTTCAGAGCACAGCCAGAGTATATGTATAATTCTAATACTTTATATTTTTATCAATGGTAGTAGTATTCTACCATTGATTAAAATATTCACTTATTAATATGTATTATAATTATTGGTACTACCGAGGACGTGGGACCGTAAATAATTGCAAAACATTGTAAAACTTGTAGCTGTAACTTATTATTATTATTATAAAAAGTGTTCATGATTGATGAACAAACATTCCTCGAGTTTCACCATCGGCACTTGTTTAACTCTGAATTATGTCCATGTATTATATTATTTCACAACCTGCACGCGATAAAAAAGAACATTCATACCGCAATTACGTTATGTTTGCATTTTAAGTAGTCCGTAATGTAAGCAGTAAGCAAACAAATGCTGAATACGCTTGCGCTGCAAGGAAACTAACTAAAAACGATTTAATTATCGTTCGCCAATTAAACATAAACTGCGGACTCGAGGTTGTATTTCGGAATCGAAGCAAAAAAGAATTGGATCGAAAATAAATCTCTATGCGAAATAAGTTTCTAAATGTTAATTAACCCACATTTTCCCGATATTTAAATCAAATGATTCATATTCAGTCAGGAGGATTTTTGGGATTTTTTTTTCGCATAAAATATAAAACTTGTTTAAAATGTCTATGCGGTCCGTTAGGATAGAAAAACAATTAGGGCGACATCTATCGTCAAAAATGTTACGTTCTGAAAATATTTATATAAATCGGCGATAGATGTCGCCCTAATTGTTTTTCTATACTAACGGTTACTTGACTGGTTTATAACAGCATAGTCAAATTCTGTTTCTCTATCAATGACGACCGTACTGTGCTGATGTGAGACTAATGCATGGAAATAGATTTGGGCACTAGTGGCGATTCCATAAATACTTTTAGTTTGACTTTAACGTCATGTATTCAGCGATTAAATATTAAACTGTACGATTAAACGATTTATTTTTAATATTTTCTATTCATTAAACTTTACTGCCTGCTTGAAGAAAATTTTATTTTTTTTGCCTTATGGCATTTTCAAGAAGATTTTGAAATACATTTATATTTTTTTTTCTATTTTGTATTTCGAATTTTGATCATTTTCGTTGACTCGACATGAATATTTCTTAATATTTTTTTAAATAAACTATATTCTCTGCAACTTAGCATATGTATCATCATAATCAAAAAAACGCGCTCAACATCGCTCCTTCCAACAGCCGCAATTTTTCCGTTCGAATTTCGTGCGCGCACGAGTTGATGCTGCAGAAGTTTTCCGCCGTCGTCTTTCCGCGATGAATTATAAACCGGCCCCGCATAATTATTCCGTGGGTGTCATTTTCATCGATCCGCTGCATCGAAAATGGGGGACCCAGCTGCGCCCCAGTTTCGCGGCATGTGGGCCGCCAGCAACAAGTGTCTGCGGGCGGGGGACTCTTAATTTCCTTACTCGTGCAGGAAATTAACGATTTTCGCACGGTCTCGGCGAAAGAGTCCGTGCAATTTCCCAGTTTTCTAAAAATAGTACGTTTTCGCTGGATATCAAGATGAGTTTCAAAATGGGCTAACTCTTACAGAGGAATCTTCAAGGAGTGAACAACAATCTTATAACATGATTGCACGTGTTCTTCGGAAAAATTTCTTGAAGATTTTTAGTAAAATCAACAGAAAACAGTAAATTCAAGGACAGAAACAACAATCCTATAGCATAGTTTTATCTCTAAATAAAAAATGTTCTTCAGGATTTTGTAGTAAAATCAGCAGAAAACAGTAAATTCAAGGGCAGAAACAACAATCCTATAGCATAGTTTTATCTCTAAATAAAAAATGTTCTTCAGGATTTTGTAGTAAAATCAGCAGAAAACAGTAAATTCAAGGGCAGAAACAACAATCCTATAGCATAGTTTTATCTCTAAATAAAAAATTTTCTTCAGGATTTTGTAGTAAAATCAGCAGAAAACAGTAAATTCAAGGGCAGAAACAACAATCCTATAGCATAGTTTTATCTCTAAATAAAAAATTTTCTTCAGGATTTTGTAGTAAAATCAGCAGAAAACAGTAAATTCAAGGTCAGAAACAACAATCCTATAGCATAGTTTTATCTCTAAATAAAAAATTTTCTTCAGGATTTTGTAGTAAAATCAGCAGAAAACAGTAAATTCAAGGTCAGAAACAACAATCCTATAGCATAGTTTTATCTCTAAATAAAAAATTTTCTTCAGGATTTTGTAGTAAAATCAGCAGAAAACAGTAAATTCAAGGTCAGAAACAACAATCCTATAGCATAGTTTTATCTCTAAATAAAACAATTTCTTCAGGATTTTGTAGTAAAATCAGCAGAAAACAGTAAATTCAAGGTCAGAAACAACAATCCTATAGCATAGTTTTATCTCTAAATAAAAAATTTTCTTAAGGATTTTGTAGTAAAATCAGCAGAAAACAGTAAATTCAAGGTCAGAAACAACAATCCTATAGCATAGTTTTATCTCTAAATAAAAAATTTTCTTCAGGATTTTGTAGTAAAATCAGCAGAAAACAGTAAATTCAAGGTCAGAAACAACAATCCTATAGCATAGTTTTATCTCTAAATAAAACAATTTCTTCAGGATTTTGTAGTAAAATCAGCAGAAAACAATAAATTCAAGGACAGAAAGACCCATTCACATAAATGTATTTTTTTTTTGTTTTCCATGTACTGTCATTATTATGTCGTATTGTAATTTATAAAACCATTTCTGTGTATAAAGATTTGTTATGTATACAATGAACTCAAAAAAAACACTTTTTAGGATTTCTAGTAAAATCAACAGAAAAGGCCGAAAAACCTCTGATAAATTACCTGTTGAGGTCATTTGTAAAAGTTCCTCAATGAATGCATTGTTTCTCTATCTCTCTAGTCAACAGAAAAAAGATAACGGCAATTTTTCTCAGAGCCTGTAAAATCTACAATAGTCTCTATCGTCAAGCTGGATCCATTCATTACTAATTCGGTAACGGAACAAACGAACGCAGAGAAGGCGAATTAAAGCGAATCGCGGCCGTTGGAAAGTATTCACACATCTGATTTCGGGTGCGTGAATTTATCTGGGCCACGCGGGCCTCGTTTCGAGAGTTTCGCTCCTCGGGCGCAATAAAAGAGCTCCCCTTTGCGATTGTTGCAAAATTATCGCGGAGCAAAAAAGGACCAACAAAAAAAAACAAACTGGAGCGGAGAAGGTGAGAGTGGATTTGTAAATGTAAAAATTGGACTATTCGTGGTTTCATAAAGATCCCTTCAAAAAGTGTACTTGTACAAGAACAAATGTCAATTTGAAGCCCTTGACGCGTTAGCAAAGAAAATGGAAAAAATCGAAAAAATCAACTTTCTTAATAATCATCGTGGACCTTTATGTAGTACCTTTTTTTTTCCTCAGAAGAACGAGATAAATCGATTGGCGTTAAAAAATTTCATCCAGAAAAAAAAGCAAAAAAGTTAGCTTGTCACCATGAACTTTATGGAAAATTTTTAAAAAATCGATTTTTTCAAACTTTGAATGGCCGTAGCGGCCGAACGAAGAATCCGATTTGAACGCGGTTTTAAATTATGTGGTCCTTGAGCACATATGAGTCGGATTAGGCCAAAATTGGCGATTTTTTATTTTTGACGAAAACCTGAAATTCCATCCAAGGGTCCCCCCTTGTTCAAAAATTGCACTAAAAATGATTTCCTGGAAAAACCACTGGTTCGAAACGAGGTTTCTATACTTCACTGGAAATATCTCATTAAGACGCTTCAGAAAATGTACTTCCGCAAGAACAAATGTCAATTTGAAGCCCGTGATGCGTCAGCGAAGAAAACTCGAAAATGGAAAAAATCAAAAAAATCAACTTTCTTAATAATCATAGTAAACCTTTATGTAGTACCTTTTTTTTATCAGAAGAACGAGATAAATCGATTAGCGTTAAAAAATTTTATCCAGAAAAAAAAGCAAAAAAGTTAGCTTGTCACCATGAACTTTATTGAAGATTCTGAAAAAAGTCGATTTTTTCAAACTTTGAACGACTGTAGCGGCCGAACGAAGAATCCAATTTGAACGCGGTTTTAAATTCTATGGTCCTTGAGCGCATATGAGTCGGATTAGACCAAAATTGGCGAATTTTTATTTTTGACGAAAACCTGAAATTCTATCCCCCCTTCTTACTTTTGTTCAAATATTGCACTAAAAATGATTTCCTGGAAAAACCACTGGTTCGATTCGGGGTTTCTATACATCACTGGAAAGATCTCGTTAACACGCTTCAGAAAATGTACTTTCCCAAGAACAAATGTCAATTTTAGGCCCGAGACACGTCAGCAAGGAAAATTCGAAAATGGAAAAAATCAAAAAAATCAACTTTCTTAATAATCATCGTGGACCTTTGTGTTATACCTCTTTTTTCATCAGAAGAACGAGATAAATCGATTGGCGTTAAAAAATTTCATCCAGAAAAAAAAGCAAAAAAGTTAGCATATCACCATGGAAGATTTTGAAAAAAGTCGATTTTTTCAAACTTTGAACGGCCGTAGCGGCCGAACGAAGAATCCAATTTGAACGCGGTTTTAAATTCTGTGGTCCTCGAGCGCATATGAGTCGGATTAGACCAAAATTGGCGATTTTTTATTTTTGACGAAAACCTGAAATTCCATCCAAGGGTCCCCCCTTCTTACGTTTGCTCAAAAATTGCACTAAAAATGATTTCCTGGAAAAACCACTGGTTCGATTCGGGGTTTCTATACATCATTGGAAAGATCTCGTTAAGACGCTTCAGAAAATGTACTTTCCCAACAACAAATGTCAATTTGAAGCCCGTGATGCGTCAGCAAAGAAAACTCGAAAATGGAAAAAATCGAAAAAATCAACTTTCTTAATAATCATCGTGGACCTTTATGTTATACATCTTTTTTCATCAGAAGAACGAGATAAATCGATTGGCGTTAAAAAATTTCATCCAGAAAAAAAAAGCAAAAAAGTTAGCTTGTCACCATGAACTTTATGGAAGATTTTGAAAAAAGTCGATTTTTTCAAACTTTGAACGGCTGTAGCGGCCGAACGAAGAATCCGATTTGTACTCGGTTTTAAATTCTGTGGTCCTCGAGCGCATATGAGTCGGATTAGACCAAAATTGGCCATTTATTTATTATTTTTGACGAAAACCTGAAATTCCATCCAAGGGTCCCCCCTTCTTACTTTTTTTGAAAAATTGCACTAAAAATGATTTCCTGGAAAAACCACTGGTTCGAATCGGGGTTTCTATACATCACTGGAAAGATCTCGTTAAGACGCTTCAGAAAATGTACTTTTGCAAACTCAAATGTCAATTTGAAGCCCGTGATGCGTCGGCAAAGAAAACTTGAAAATGGAAAAAATCGAAAAAATCAACTTTCTTAATAATCATGGTAAACCTTTATGTAGTACCTTTTTTTTCATCAGAACAACGAGATAAATCGATTTGCGTTAAAAAATTTCATCCAGAAAAAAAAGCAAAAAAGTTAGCTTGTCACCATGAACTTTATGGAAGATTTAAAAAAAATCGATTTTCTCTAACTTTGAATGGCCGTAGCGGCCGAAAGAAGAATCCAATTTGAACGCGGTTTTAAATTCTGTGGTCCTTGAGCGCATATGAGTCGGATTAGGCCAAAATTGGCGATTTTTTATTTTTGACGAAAACCTGAAATTCCATCCAAGGGTCCCCCCTTCTTACTTTTGTTCAAAAATTGCACTAAAAATTATTTCCTGAAAAAACCACTGGTTCGAATCGGGGTTTCTATACATCACTGAAAAGATCTCGTTAAGACGCTTTAGAAAATGTACTTTCCCAAGAACAAATGTCAATTTGAAGTCCGTGATGCGTCAGCAAAGAAAACTCGAAAATGGAAAAAATCGAAAAAATCAACTTTCTTAATAATTATCGTGGACCTTTATGTTATACCTCTTTTTCATCAGAAGAACGAGATAAATCGATTGGCGTTAAAAAATTTCATCCAGAAAAAAATGCAAAAAAGTTAGCTTGTCACCATGAACTTTATGGAAGATTTTGAAAAAAGTCAATTTTTTCAAACTTTGAACGGCCGTAGCGGCCGAACGAAGAATCCAATTTGAACGCGGTTTTAAATTCTGTGGTCCTCGAGCGCATATGAGTCGGATTAGACCAAAATTGGCGATTTTTTATTTTTGACGAAAACCTGAAATTCCATCCAAGGGTCCCCCCTTCTTACGTTTGCTCAAAAATTGCACTATAAATGATTTCCTGGAAAAACCACTGGTTCGATTCGGGGTTTCTATACATCATTGGAAAGATCTCGTTAAGACGCTTCAGAAAATGTACTTTCCCAACAACAAATGTCAATTTGAAGCCCGTGATGCGTCAGCAAAGAAAACTCGAAAATGGAAAAAATCGAAAAAATCAACTTTCTTAATAATCATCGTGGACCTTTATGTTATACATCTTTTTTCATCAGAAGAACGAGATAAATCGATTGGCGTTAAAAAATTTCATCCAGAAAAAAAAGCAAAAAAGTTAGCTTGTCACCATGAACTTTATGGAAGATTTTTAAAAAATCGATTTTTTCAAACTTTGAATGGCCGTAGCGGCCGAACGAAGAATCCAATTTGAACGCGGTTTTAAATTCTGTGATCATTGAGCACATATGAGTCGGATTAGGCCAAAATTGGCGATTTTTTATTTTTGACGAAAACCTGAAATTCTATCCAAGGGTCCCCCCTTCTTACTTTTGTTCAAATATTGCACTAAAAATGATTTCCTGGAAAAACCACTGGTTCGAATCGTGGTTTCTATACATCACTGGAAAGATCCTGTCAAGACGCTTCAGAAAATGTACTTTCCCAACAACAAATGTCAATTTGAAGCCCGTGATGCGTCAGCAAAGAAAACTCGAAA
This sequence comes from Ocypus olens, assembly GCA_910593695.2. Lineage (NCBI taxonomy): Eukaryota > Metazoa > Arthropoda > Insecta > Coleoptera > Staphylinidae > Ocypus > Ocypus olens. The sequence goes on along the minus strand of OU343047.1, from coordinate 2,443,568 downwards.
ATGGAAAAAATCGAAAAAATCAACTTTCTTTAAAATCATCGTAGACGCTTGTGTTTTACCTTTTTTTTCATCAGAAGAACGAGATAAAACGATTGGCGTTAAAAAAATTTATCCAGAGAAAATTGCAAAAAAGTTAGCTAGTCACCATTAAAAAAGTCGATTTTTTCAAACTTTGAACGGCTGTAGCGGCCGAACGAAGAATCCAATTTGAACGCGGATTGCAAATCTGTGTTCCTCGTGTGTCAATTGGTCGGATTTGGTTAAAATTGGGGATTTTTAATTTTTGACGAAAACCCGAAATTCTATCCAAGGGTCCCCCCTTCTTACTTTTTCCTAAAAATTGCACTAAAAATGATTTCCTGGCGAAACCACTGGTTGGATACGGGGTTTCTTGACGTCACTCGAAAGATCGCTTCAAGACGCTTCAGAAAATGTCCTTTCGCAGAAACAAATGTCAATTTTAAGGCCGTGATGCGTCAGCAAAGAAAACTGGAAAATGGAAAAAATCGAAAAAATCAACTTGTTTAATAATTATCGCAGACCATTATGTTATACCTTTTTCTTCATGAGAAGAACGAGCTGAATCGATTGGCATCGAAAAATTTCACCCAGCAAAGTCAATTTTAACATTAAAAAATGACGATTTTCAGGTTGCGACAATGTTCAGTTGCCAAAGATGGCAATTATTGACTGTGAAAAGTGCCAAAAAAGATCATTTTCAACGGCCAAAACGGACAATTGTTAAGCGTCAAAAATGCCCATTATTAACAGCCAGAAATTACAATTCTGAGCTGCCAGAACACAATTTATAGCTACCAAAAATGGCAATTTTCAGCTGCCAAAATTGACAATATACAACTGCCAAAAATGACTATTTCCAACAGTTAAAAATGTCCATTTTCAACTGTAAAAAAAATGATGAAAGGAAAATTAATGCAGAAGTGTAATTACACGTCCAGCCTTCGATGGCCTTTTCTTGATCCTCGCTTTCAAAATTTAAATCCAGAAGTCTGACTTCTGAAAACGAGGAAGAAAAAAAAGGTCATCATAGACATGAGGCAGATTTGCAGTTTGCAATATTCTGATTCAACTTTTACCAAATATTTGTTCTCTGCATAAAGTTCAGAATATGGTTGATGGTGGAAGCCATTAGTTTGTGACACATTTTGGACCGTCCGTTTGATAATGACCCTGTAAGGGTCGAAGCTATAGTCGCAAAAATAAAAAAAATTGAAAATAAATTGAATATTCATATATTCAGGCTACATTTCGTTTTCTTGTATTTATCTAATGCTTTCTGCAACAAGTAAAGTTGTTTCTAATTTGTTTAAAAATTGAAAAGTTCAGTATATTACTATTTCTAACCTCATGATATTTGCTAAAGTACCTTCTATATCGCAGAGGTTTTAAAAACCCAATTGTATATTCGGACGCATTTTTTCAAACATTGAATTATTTCATGCACCCTCCAATACCAAATAATTTCAATGGGTCGATACCAGAGAATTTGATCCGTTTCCGCGTCGTGCTCGCGAGGTGGCCACCGACCAAACGGATGACCCACTTGTCTAATTCTAGAGAGACTAATCGCACACTCCTCTCCTCCATGCGAAAACTCAATGCCGTTAGAACGGCTCTCCACAGCGATATTCACTTCAGTTTCCCAACACGTGCTCTCGGCGGACGGTCGGTGTGTGCGTGCACGACGGAGGACAACGCGAGAGCGCCATCTATTAGCGGCTTCAAATTTTGCGCAAAGTGAAGGTTTCTCGCGGATTAAAAACAATAATATGACCGATGAAAATTAGGTGAGAAAGTGTGCGCGATTTAGACGTCCTACATTTACATTCGTAAGTGCACTCTCGCATACTTATGCAAAATCGTTCCGAATTATTACAAACTATTTTCGGTTCTAAGTTTTTTTTTATTATATATTCATAATATTCCAGTGGGTTACATAATGTAACGAGTGGATATTAAAAATGATAATTGGTCTGTGGTAACAATTAGGAATTGGGTAACCTTCAAATTATTTCAATTGTTTGTAAACCGTGTCTAAACATAGCCGCCGTTGTTGTTTTTTGTTGTTGGCCTTTGATTAATTAAAACTTCTTCGAGTCAAAATTTGAATGCTGTGAAGTGAGATAGTGTGGAATTAAGTTGGACATGCCTTGCCCAAATTTTGCGGAATCCTCAGCATTAATACAGAAGTTGGAGAGTCCAAAATTAATTAATTAATGAAAGAAAAAAATAAACAGTCAACATTTTGGTGATGAAATTATAGTTTCCATCTGTTAAACCCTAACGTATGTTTTGCTATTTGGAGGGAAGGGTCGTATTCTCTTAAACCTAACCTAAAAACTCCTTTTTATTGGCAGTTGTTAAATTTCCAACATGATCAAATGACAGAAATTATGATAAATAAAACATAGGTTTGTAGTTTATTGGATACTAAGGGTGATGGGTGGGACCTATCCTATAATCCAATGGTGGTGGGTGGGCCTTATCTTACAATTCAATCAGTTAAACATAACCCAAAGTTTCCATAAATTAATTAATTTATGAAAGAAAAAAATAACAGAGCCAACATTTTGATGATGCATTCATGGTTTTCCACCTGTGAAACCCTTGCGTAGGTTCTACTGTTTGGAGGGTATGATAGGGCCCACCCACCGCCCTTCGTATCTCCTTAAACATAACCAACAAACTCCTTATTATTCGCAGTTCCAACATCACCGCTGAAATGGCAGAAATTATATTAAATTGAATCCCAGGTTAGCCGATTATGTTTAATTGGATACTAGGGGTGGTGGGTGGTCCCTATCCTACAATCCAACCCGTAAATCATAATCTAAGATTTCTACAAATAAATTCAAAAGAAATAAAAATATAGAAAGTGAACATTTTGAAGATGAATTCATGATTTTCCACCTGTAAAATTCTCATGAATGTTCTGCTGTTTGGAGGGTAGGATAGAGCCCACCCACCTCCCTTCGTATTCTCTTAGACATAACCTGCAACTGTCTTTTTATTGTTAAATTTCCAACAACAGTGATGGAATGACAGAAATTAAATTAGATAAAAAAAGGTTTGTAGTTTATGGTTAATTGAATACTAGGGGTGGTGGGTGGGCCATATCCTACAATCCAACCAGTAAAACATATCCCAGGGTTTCTACAAATCAATTAATGTTGGAAAGGAAAAAATACACAGCCAACGTTTCGATTGTGAATTCATGTTTTTCACCTGTAAAACCTTCGCGTAGGTTCTACTGATTGGAAGGTAAGATAGGGCCCACCCACCGCCTTAAACCTAAACCAACAAACTCCTTATTATTGGCAGTTCCTGCATCATTGCTAAAACGACAGAAATTATGTTAAATTTAAACCCAGGTTTGTCAGTTATACTTAATTGGATACTAAGGGTGGTGGGTGGGTCTCATACTACAATCCAACCAGTAAAACATAACCGAATTAACGGAAGGAAAAATAAACAAAGTCAACATTTCGACGATTAATTCGTAGTTTTCCACATGTGAAATCCTTGCGTAGATTCTGCTGTTTGGAGGGTACGATAGGGCCCACCCACCGCCCTTCGTATTTTCTTAAACCTAACCAACAAACTCCTTTTTATGACAGTTATTAATTTTCTAACATTAGTGATTAAATTACAGAAATTAAATTAAATAAAACATAAATTTGTAGTTTATAGTTAATTGGATACTGAGGGTGGTGGGTGGTCCCTATTCTACAATCCAACCATTAATTAATAAAAGGAAAATAAAAACAGAAAGAACATTTTGATGATGAATTCATAGTTTTCCCCCTGCGAAACCCTTGCATATGTTCTGGTGTTTTGAGGGTAGGATAGAGCCCACCCACCGCCATTCGTATGCATAACCTTCATCCTCCTTTTTATTGACAGTTGTTAAATTTCCAACATCAGTGATGAAGTGACAGAAATTAAATTAAATAAAACAAAGGTATGTAGTTTATAGTTAATTGGATACTGAGGGTGGTGGGTGGTCCCTATCCTACAATCCAACCAGTAAAACATAACCCAGAGTTTCTACAAATAAATTAATGAATAAAAGGAAAAAAAACAGAAAGAACATTTTGATGATGAATTCATAGTTTTCCCCCTGCGAAACCCTTGCGTATGTTCTGCTGTTTTGAGGGTAGGATAGGGCCCACCCGCCGCCCTTTGTATGCATAACCTACAACCACCTTTTTATTGACAGTTGTTAAATTTCCAATATCAGTGATGAAGTGACAGAAATTAAATTAAATAAAACAAAGGTATGTAGTTTAAGTTAATTGGATACTGAGGGTGGTGGGTGGGCCCTATCCTACAATCCAACCAGTAAAACATCACCCAGGGTTTCTACAAATAAATTAATTATTGAAAGGAAAAAAAAAACAGAAAGAACATTTTCATGATGAATTCATAGTTTTCCCCCTGCGAAACCCTTGCGTATGTTCTGCTGTTTTGAGGGTAGGATAGGGCCCACCCACCGCCCTTTGTATGCATAACCTACAACCTCCTTTTTATTAACAGTTGTTAAATTTCCAATATCAGTGATGAAGTGACAGAAATTAAATTAAATAAAACAAAGGTATGTAGTTTATAGTTAATTGGATACTGAGGGTGGTGGGTGGGCCCTATCCTACAATCCAACCAGTAAAACATCACCCAGGGTTTCTACAAATAAATTAATTATTGAAAGGAAAAAAACAGAAAGAACATTTTGATGATGAATTCATAGTTTTCCCCCTGCGAAACCCTTGCGTATGTTCTGCTGTTTTGAGGGTAGGATAGGGCCCACCCGCCGCCCTTTGTATGCATAACCTACAACCACCTTTTTATTGACAGTTGTTAAATTTCCAATATCAGTGATGAAGTGACAGAAATTAAATTAAATTAAACAAAGATATGTAGTTTATAGTTAATTGGATACTGAGGGTGGTGGGTGGGCCCTATCCTACAATCCAACCAATAAAACATAATCCAGGGTTTCTACAAATGAATTAATTAATAAAAGGAAAAAAAAAACAGAAAGGACATTTTCATGATGAATTCATAGTTTTCCTCCTGCGAAACCCTTGCGTATGTTCTGTTTTGAGGGTAGGATAGGACCCACCCACCGCCCTTCGTATCCATAACCTACAACCACCTTTTTATTGACAGTTATTTATTTATTTATTTATTTATTATTAAATAAACGGTACAACACCTTTTTACAAAATAATCAATTGTTGTAATAATTCAAGTAACATTAAATTTCATATATAAAACCATGTCTTAATAACTAACTAAAGTAACTGCGAAAATATGTATAATTATTGAAATATTTACATTTGAGTAGCGAATATGCCGGTTAGTTTGCGCCTTAGCTGGTTTAGGTTAACAATAAACATATCTATTTTTCCGTTAGAGCAATATTCGTTCCAGAGGGACATTAGACGTGACAACGAGTTTTGGAAACAAAGGGACGTTTTATGTGTATCTAAGTAAAATAGCTGATTTTGGCGAGTTCTTCTACTAGGTACGGAAAATGATAAATCTCCAAGTAGTAAGGGTGAATTCAAGGACGCATTTATAATTCCATGGAGAGTGCATAAATCAGCTATTTTTCGACGATTCTCCAGAGATATTATATTAAGATCCTGCATAATTGTGTCATAATTTCCCTTATCGTGTCGCACACCTTGTTTAAATTCCATGCATCGAAGAAATTTTTTCTGAACTGATTCAATTGAATTTATATTAGTTGCTGTTGATGGTGTCCAAATACAAGAACCAAATTCAAGGTGGCAACGCACTAACGAACAGTACAATGTTTTCAAGCATTCAATGTCCAAATCTTTGCCACTACGCCATACAAAACCCCACATTTTTAACGCCTTATTAGTTATTGTAGTAATATGAGAGGTGAAAGATAGTTTGGTATCAAAAGTGATCCCTAAATCTTTCATTGTGTCAACACGATTGATTGAAGAGTTACCAATTCTGTAGTCGAAATCTACTTTCGATCGACGTGTAGTGGTGGACATCGAATAACATTTTTGAACATTTAGATATAAATTGTTTTTTGAACACCATTCATTGAGCCGGTTCAAATCTTCCTGAATCAATTGGCAGTCACTGGCACTATTAACAATTTTAAATAATTTCAAATCATCAGCGTACATTAGAAAATTACAATGCTTGAGAGTGTCATGTATATCATTAATAAACAGAATGAATAGTATGGGTCCACAGTGGGACCCTTGTGGAACACCAGAAGTAACATTTATTGCTTTTGATTTGAAATTATTTATTCGAACATATTGCACCCTGTCTGACAAAAAAGAAGACAGCCATTTTATAGTGCCATGATTAAAGCCAATAACCTTCAATTTGTCCAACAGAAGATTACAGTCAACTCGATCAAAGGCCTTGGAAAAATCAGTGTAAATTGTATCCACTTGCGATTGTAATTCCAAGGCACTCGATATAAACTGTTTGTATTCAAGAAGATTTGAAGTAATGGAACGGTTAGCCATAAACCCATGTTGTTTATTAATTATGATTTGACGGGAATGCCATTGTAATTGACACGCCACCAATTCGTCAAGAAGTTTAGGTATTACGGACTGGATGGCCACCCCTCTGTAATTATCAATGACATTCTTTGGACCTTTTTTGTGGATAGGTACAACATAGCTAGATTTCCAGTTTAGTGGTATAATGCCAGACTTAAGTGATTTAACGAATAATGAGTGAATAGGGCGACATAATGAATATATGCAATTTTGAAGGAAATAGCTAGATATACCGTCAGGACCATGGCTGTGTGATGGCTTAAGTTTTAAAATAGAGTTGAAAACTTCCTCGATGCTAACTGTTAATATATCGTCTTCAACTGGATATTCAAAAGTGCATGCCTCATTCGAGTAGGAATTGTAATCTAAGTTGGTGTAAACTGACGAAAAATAATCCGAAAATAAGTCAACAATATCGGCACCTGTATTCGCACTAATATTATTATACAACATTTCGGCAGGATAACCGTCTTCTTTTTTAAGATCTTTTATATATCTCCAGAAAAACTTCGGATTCAATTTAAGGGAACAATTAACCTGTGATACGTAATTACTATAATTCAAACTAGATAAGCTTTTGCATTGTTTACGAATATTAGAAAAATGATAATAATCAGTCTGCAAACCACTAGATTTAAAATTCGCGTGAGCTAATTTCTTCTCCTTTATCAAAGATTTCAGTTCATTCGTCATCCAACGGGGATACGTGTTATTATTATTGGTACATACAAATTTAAAAGGAATAAACTCTTCCATAACAGTGTGGATGATCGAATAAAATGAGTCCACATCGTGATTAATATCATCATTTGATAAAACAAGATCCCAGTTAACAGCATTCAGGTATGAGTTGATAATATCATAATTAGCTAAATGAAACATATATTTTTTTTCAAAAGTAGAAATGGTTTTTAAGCAAGTAAGCGAAAACATAATAACATATGAACAGTGATGCACGCTAGTTGACAAAAGCGGATCATCATTAATAGAAATAGATGCATTAGTTATAGTGGTAAAACATAAATCCAAAAAAACGCCGCGTGAATTAGGAACAGTGTTAATCTGATGAGCATTTAAAAAATTATAACAGTTAAGCAGAACATTGGTGATAGCGCATGGGGTTACATTAGTCATATTGTCATTAACAGTTGTTAAATTTCCAACTTCAGTGATGAAGTGACAGGAATTAAATTAAATAAAACAAAGATATCTAGTTTATAGTTAATTGGATACTGAGGGTGGTGGGTGGGCCCTATCCTACAATCCAACCAGTAAAACATCACCCAGGGTTTCAACAAATAAATTAATTATTGAAAGGAAAAAACAGAAAGAACATTTTGATGATGAATTCATAGTTTTCCCCCTGCGAAACCCTTGCGTATGTTCTGGTGTTTTGAGGGTAGGATAGGGCCCACCCACCGCCCTTCGTATGCATAACCTACAACTACCTTTTTATTGACAGTTGTTAAATTTCCAACTTCAGTGATGAAGTGACAGGAATTAAATTAAATAAAATAAAGATATCTAGTTTATAGTTAATTGGATACTGAGGGTGGTGGGTGGGCCCTATCCTACAATCCAACCAGTAAAACATCACCCAGCGTTTCTACAAATAAATTAATGATTGAAAGGAAAAAAACAGAAAGAACATTTTGATGATGAATTCATAGTTTTCCCCCTGCGAAACCCTTGCGTATGTTCTGGTGTTTTGAGGGTAGGATAGGGCCCACCCACCGCCCTTCGTATGCATAACCTACAACCACCTTTTTATTGACAGTTGTTAAATTTCCAACTTCAGTGATGAAGTGACAGGAATTAAATTAAATAAAATAAAGATATCTAGTTTATAGTTAATTGGATACTGAGGGTGGTGGGTGGGCCCTATCCTACAATCCAACCAGTAAAACATCACCCAGCGTTTCTACAAATAAATTAATGATTGAAAGGAAAAAAACAGAAAGAACATTTTGATGATGAATTCATAGTTTTCCCCCTGCGAAACCCTTGCGTATGTTCTGGTGTTTTGAGGGTAGGATAGGGCCACCCACCGCCCTTCGTATGCATAACCTACAACCACCTTTTTATTGACAGTTGTTAAATTTCCAACTTCAGTGATGAAGTGACAGGAATTAAATTAAATAAAACAAAGATATCTAGTTTATAGTTAATTGGATACTGAGGGTGGTGGGTGGGCCCTATCCTACAATCCAACCAGTAAAATATCACCCAGCGTTTCTACAAATGAATTAATTAATAAAAAGAAAATAAAAACCGAAAGAACATTTTGATGATGAATTCATGGTTTTCCTCCTGCGAAACCCTTGCGTATGTTCTGCTGTTTTGAGGGTAGGATAGGGCCCACCCACCGCCCTTTGTATGCATAACCTACAACCTCCTTTTTATTGACAGTTGTTACATTTTCAACATCAGTGATAAAGTGACAGAAATTAAATTAAATAGAACAAAGATATGTAGTTTATAGTTAATTGGATACTAAGGGTGGTCCCTATCCTATAATCCAACAAGTTAAACAAGTTTTTACAAAATTAATTAATAAATAAATATCGGCCAAAATGTCAAGATAAAAATAAAAAACTCGGTCCGAAAAATTGAAGAAAAAAAAACACGATTAGTTATAAGAGCAGCGCATAAGTTTCACGCCTACGTGTAAATGGTACGAGTCTTTTCTTAACAAGTTCACTGCCGACCATGCAGGGTTTGCGTGGTGTTAGATTTAACGCAGGGGCCGACCACGCACCAGGTGCGTGATAGGTTCTTTGACATTAAACCTTACAGGCAACCGTCGGCCTGACTGACAATCGGTTAATCTGACACCGGCAGTGAATGTGTAAAAGAATATTCAATCAGCTGAATTAGAAATGGTCGAAATTAATAATAAGATCGAAGCAACTTCAGACAATTCTTGGTTACTACGACGGGGATGATTCTAAAGACAAATCTCTTTGGCTTAAAAGGTATAACTCTGATCATGAAGCTGGTAAAGAAAGCAGTAGCTCCGGAATTACTCAATCATAATCATTGGTGGGCAGGATACCAGAGTATTCCGTGGTAAAAGGTACGGATGTTCAAATTATACGTTGATTCGGTGTTTAAATTTCGATTTTTTTTCGTTGGCAGCGGAATGACATTTCCCAGTGTGGAGCAATAGATACTTTCAAACGTTTGAAATTTTTATAAATTCGAAGGTTTGACATTTGGCCGGACTTAACCGAGGGGGGAATGAATTATTCATTTGCCATGCTTAACCTTGTCTCGCGTTTTAATTAGCGTCCAGTTTTTGCGTCGTTGCGACGATTTTATTGCGAATTAAATGGTTGTTATGGAGGGATTTACGTGTAAAATTTGAAATGTGTTACTATTGGCCTAATTATTTGACTTCATCGGTCTTCTTGCATTCGTTTTAAAGCTTTTTAAAGCTGAATGATTTGGTACCTTACTTAATAGTTTCTGCACAATATTTACCGAGATATTTGCAATTATTTCGAATTAAAAACAAAGGTTTGCCATGAAATCGTAATGGCGGATATTTCATTTTGTTCTAAAAAGTGACAGCACAAACACTGACATTTTTTTATGTTGGCTTATACCGATCATTATAACTACAGTTTTTTGCTGAGAAAAGATAACTGTATACAGTTTATGGAAATTTATGAAATTAGGAAACGAACACGAACAACCTATTCCTATCCGCTTTACCAGAGCACGACATCACATCAAACCGTAACAATTCCATAAACGCGGTTATCCAACGCGCGCGATTGGATAATAACGGCGATTACGAAAGCGATCCGCGTTTTCTCCATCGGATTCACTTTCGACGTCGCGTTCGGAGCCGAGGGGCCGGAACCCAGGTGCCGCGAGGCGCGATCGACTCCCGCCAGGGGGAGCCGGAAAACGGCGGAAATCGGGTCACTGGGTCGAAATCACCGGGAGAGATGATCGTGGTCCGCGGAGCATCCGGGGGCCTTAATCCGATTGGAAGTAATTAACAGGGACTCTGCTCGAAAACACTTTAACGATTATGAGGAAATGGCAGGAAATAGAAACAGAGAACGACTCGCGACGGGGAGAGTAATTAAATCTTCTGGTACAAAGGAATTCAGATTCGGCGTCAGGCGGCGACCCGGTGACTGCCAGCAAAAACAACGAAGGGTGGTGATTGAGTAAAATCCATAATTAATTGCAGTAATCGAGGATTTAGGTTAGTTCCTGTCTGAACATTTAAATTAATGACAAGAGGTGGCTATGCCTTGTTTTCTCCCAACACCTCTCATATATTGTGTACAAATCACACCATGGCCATAGGACTACTATATCGATAGTCGCGTAGCTTCTGAAAGAATTAAATCTAGAATTGGAAATACATTTTTTTTTCTTCAAAAAAATTGTTTGTACGGATTATTGTCTATGTTCCCAATGATAAACGAGAGTTGAAAGTTGATAGTGTTGCAGAGTTGATAAGAAACGAGTCCGGGGCGGCCGTGTTATCTAAGAAAACAATGGCGGCGACGGTGAAAATAATTGAACCGAAACCGATGTTGTGTCCCGTTGTGCGACTGTAAATATTTTGACGGACGCCACTGGAAAGTTTACCATTTGGTTTGGAGATAATGTTCCATTTAAAATTTCAGGGTCGCCGATGGAATTTAATAAGTTGCCATTAATGTACCGTCGAACATTAAAAATCAGTGATGCACTTGCATAATGTTCCCGCTTCAACTGAATAATAATCCGAATAATTTTACAATTAGAATTATAACGCATTTAATAGTTGATTACCGTTAATGCAGCAATTAATGAATAATACAATTTTTAGATTTTATTTGTTGTTAAAGTACATCAATATTAAAAAGTGAAAATCGTAAGAAAAGGCTATCCCAAAATCTAAAATATTAATTTTAACCAAAATATCGAAAGTTTTAACAAACTTATAGAAAATTTATGCCAAAATAAAGAATATTTAGGCCAAAAGACCAGAAACTCGAGCCTAAAAAAACTGCAAACCGAGAAATGGTAAATTTCAACAAAAAAAAAATCGAAAATTTTGGCCCTTTTTTATTTGGCCCGAAAAACAAAAATTTGAAAGAAAAAACCACAATCACAGATATTTAAAATATCGGCCAAAATATCAAGAAAAATTTTGGGCCGAAAAAACAAAAATTTGAAAGAAAAAACCACAATTACGGATATTTAAAATATCGGCCAAAGTATCAAGAAAAAATTTAAAAACTCGGACCGAAAAATTGAAAAAGCAAAAAAAAATACTTTGCCAATTTTAGTCTAAAAACCAACGCTTTAACTCAAGATAAGTTCCGATCAGAAACTCGAATATAATAGCCAAAATAAATAAAACAATTAGCGCAATAAAATCAATCGTTAAAGTTAAGAAAATCTAAAATTTGGGCAAAAGAATAAAAAACTTAGACCAAATATCGAAAATTCAGGCCCAAAAATCAAAATTGCGGACCTAAAAAAAATAACCAACAAATTGAAAATTTAAGTAAAAATAAAGAATATTTGGGCCAAAAGACCGAAAACTCGAGCCTAAATATAAAAACTGCAGACCAAGAAATAGTAAATTTTAACAAACAAATCGAAAATTTAAGCCAAAATAAAGAATATTTAGGCCAAAAAATCAAAGATTTCAAATAAAAAAATTTAACCAACAAATCGAAAATTTAAGTAAAAATAAAGAATATTTGAGCCAAAATACCGAAAACTCGAGCCTAAAAATAAAAACTGCAGACCAAGAAACAGTAAATTTTAACAAACAAATCGAAAATTTAAGCCAAAATAAAGAATATTTAGGCCAAAAAATAAGAAAAACAAGAATCCTGGTCTAAAAATAAAAAAAACTCGGACCAAAAAAATTAAAAATTCAAGTGAAAAAATTAATCTGACATTTTAAGCCCCAAAAATAACTCTTTAGCTTAAAATAAGTTTCCATCAGAAATTCGAATAAAATAGCCAAAAAATAAAACAACTCGCGCAATAGAAACAATCGTTCAAGTTACGAAATCTAAAAGTTGGGACAAAAAAAAACAAAAATTTAGACCAACAATCGAAAATTCGGGCCTAAAAAACAAAACTGCGGACCAAAAAAACAACAATTTTAACAAACAAATCGAAAAATGTGGCCAAAATAAAGAATATTTAGGCTAAAAAATCAAAGATTTGAAACAAAAAACCGAAATTACAGGCCGAAGATCTAAAATATCGGCCAAAAAATCAAGAAACCTGGTCTAAAAATAAAAAATTCGGACCAAAAAAATTCAAAATTCAAGTGAAAGAAAAATAATTTGCCATTTTCAATCCTAAAAATAACTCTTTAGCTTAAAATAAGTTTCGATCAGAAATTCGAAAAATAAAACAATTCGCACAATAAAAACAATCGTTCACGTTACAAAATCTAAAAGTTGCGACAAAAGACCAAAAATCGAAAATTCTAGCCTAAAAAAATGCGGACCAAAAAAATTAAAAGTTTTACCAAATCGAATATTTGCGTCTCAATTATTAGGTTGTACATATTCGAAGTCGGCTAAACATTCTCAAGCCAAAGTAAAGAATATTTAGACCAAAAATCCAAAATTTGCAACAAAATACTGAAATTACAATTTGAAAATCTAATGTATCGGCAAAAAAATCAAGAATCCTGGTCTAAAAATAAAAAAACTCGGACCAAAAAAAAATTAAAATTCAAGTAAGAGTAAAATAAAAATGTGGACCAAAAATCGAAAATTCGGGCCTAAAACACAAAAATGAGGACCAAAAAATCAAAAATTTTAACAAACGCATCGAAAATTGAAGTGAAAATAAAGACTATTTAGGCAAAAAAAATTGAAACAAAAAACCGAAATTACATGCCAAAGATCTAAAAAATAAAGAATCCTGGTCTAAAAATTTAAAAAACTCGGACCAAAAACTTGAAAATTTAAATAAAAGTAAAATAATTTGCCATTTTCTGCCCCAAAATTACTCTTTAGCTCAAAATAAGTTCCGATCGGAAACTCGAATATAATAGTCAAATATAAAAAAATGCGCAATAAAATCAGTCAAGTTTAAAAAAAAAATTAAAAAAATCAAAAATTTTAACAAACACATCGAAAAGAGATAAAAATAAAGAATCCTGGTCTAAAAATAAAAAACTCGGACCAAAAACTTAAAAAAAGTAAAAGTAAAATAATTTGCCATTTTCTGCTCCAAAATAACTCTTTAGCTCAAAATAAGTTCCGATCGGAAACTCAAATATAATAGCCAAATATAAAACAATTTGCGCAATAAAATCAATCAGTCAAGTTACAAAAAAATTATAAAAAAAATCGAAAATTCTGGCCCAAAAATCAAAAATGCGCACAAAAAAATCAATAATTTTAACAAACGAATTGAAAATTTAGACCAAAATAAAAGAAATTTTGACCAAAAAATTCAAAATGTAACCAAAAAAATCGAACTTATAAGCCAAAAAAAAAAAAATCTACAATCTAGGCGAAACAGTCGAAAATTTCAACTAAAAATCGAAAACTCGGTCCTAAAGATAAAAATGTAGACAAAAAAATCGAAAAATTTGGCCAAAATATAGAATATTTAGGCAAAAAAATTAAAAAAATTGAACAAAAAATTGAAAATACAGGTCAGAGATCTAAAATATTAGTCAAAAAATCATGAATACTCTAAAAATAAAAAACGTAAACCAAAAACAAATTAAAAATTTAAGTAGACGAAAAATCATTTGCAATTTTTAGCCCCAAAAATAGCTCTTTATCTTAAAATAATTTTCCGTGTTGTATATGTATATGGAAAGAAGATGAAGACCAAAACAATATGCCCGAAAGACCGATGGAAAAATAATACTATTTGTATACATATATTAGTAAGTAATTTTCCGAAAATTCGAAAATAATAGCCAAAAACAAATTCGCGCTTAAAAAAAGTATCTCAGGTTAAAAAATCTACGACAAAGGGCAAAAAATAAAAAAATAACAAAAAACCCAAAAATAACGGCGAAAAAATTTAAAAAATCGCGCATATACAGGGTGTCTCGTTTCGAGTGTGCCGAACGAAAACAGGAGATAGATAATGTTATTCTGAACAGAAAAGTTCAAATCAACATATGTCCGATTTTTTTACCATTATCGAGATAAATAATCTTAAAAAATTTTCGATCGTAAAAAAATCTTACAAATTTTCAGTATAAATTTATTAGATTGCCATGAATTTAAACAAAAATATTTGAGCAGGTTAATGTTTGTCTGACAGTTGTTTATGCAAACTTATTTGAACATTAAATATTGTTCCCCCATCAGAACACCTACAGACCGGTTTCGACCTTTCAGGTCTCGTCAGTGTGATTAGTTGCTTTGCCAGTTTGTTAATTATGTCTCGTAAGTTTAATTCTGAATATGCGAATGTAGTGTATGTTTATGTGATGGAAATTGTAGAGCTGCCTGTCATAAATATCAAAGACAATTTCCAAATCGACAGGCACGTTCTTGAGCGGTATTTAGCATAAAAATTCAGTACCACAAAGTCATGTCAATCTAATAAATTTATCTTGAAAATTTGTAAAAAAAAATTTGATCAAAAAATCTTTTAGGTTATGTATCTCGATAACGGTAAGAAATCGGACATATGTTGATTTGAACTTTTCTGTTCAGAATCACATTATCTACTTTCCGAGGCACCCTGTATATCAATTCAGGTTAAAAGAAACAAAAATGTAGGGACAAGAAATAAAAAGTTTAGACCAAAAATCAAAAATTCGGGTCGAACAATCAAGTATGCCATCCAAAAATTAGAAAATTTTAACAAACAAATCGAAAATTTAAAATAAAGAATATTGAGACAGAAACGTTGAAAATTTAAAAAAAAATACGAGTCAAATATTTTGGGATCAAAATGCACCGTATTTTGACGTTAGAATCATCCAAATTGTTGTGCAATTTAAAAATTCCAAAATCGCAATTTTAAATGTTCAGACTTTTAAAACACGTAATTTTGACGTTTCGCGTTACCTTCACGAAAATATTTACTAACCTTATTTTAAGTTGCACTAAATTTTCCAATTTTTGACGTAAGAAAGAATCATCAAAATCAGACAATGCGTCTGGCAGTTCGATCCAAAAATTAGAAAATTCCAACAAAAAAATCGAAAATTTAAAATAAAGAATTTGAGGTAGAAACGTCAAAAATTAAGACCAAAAAAATTGAAAATACAAGTCAAATATTTTGGGATCAGTTTTAAAAATACACCGTATTTTGACGTTAGAATCATCCAAATTGGACAAAGCGTTCGACAGTTGTGCAATTTAAAAATTCCAAAATCGCTATTTTAAATGTTCATTAGGTGCCGGCCCACTAGCCGCGTGCGTCAGCGCGCCAGAACTAATGCGGAGGGTCCTGGGTTCGAATCCCGACGAGGGCATTGGATGTTTGTGGATGTTTATTTTCATTTAATATGAATCAAATATTACAAAAAATCGGTTGTGGCTGAATGACCTACGATGTCTAAGCCAATGTCCCATATCATCCATAATTCCCCAACCCAAATTTCCGTCAATCATCCTTCCTTTTATATACAAAAAAAAAAAAAATGTTCATACTTTTAAAACGCTTAATTGTGACGTTTCGCTTTGCTTTCACGAAAATATTTATTAACCTTATTATAAGTTGAACTAAATTTTCCAATTTTTGACGTAAGAAAGAATCATTAAAATCGGACAATGCGTTTGACAGTTGCGCAATTTTAACAACCAAATTCACGATTTTGAAATCCAACTTTTAAAAGCGCGATTTTTGCAGTTTGCGTTAAATCCACGGAAGAAAAATTGTAATCAGAACTTTATATTAAATTTTCCACATTCTGACGTACTAATCAACAAAATTAGGCAAAGCGTTTGACTGTTGCGTTTGGCAGTTGTGTGCAATTTTAAAAATCAAATTTACGATATTGAAATCTTCAAACTTTAAAAAAGTGCGATTTTTGCAGTGAAATCATTTGTAATCAGAAACACAATTCATGCCTGCAAAATTATTTTTGGTAGTCTAGAGCTGGCCACATGGACATGCATCCCAGGCCAAAAAAAAAAAAAAAATTTGGTAGAGATTTACTTTAGGGTAAATCGAGAAGGAGGCTGATTTTTTTTTTGTAGACGCAGTTTTCTGAGCCGAGTTCAAAGATGTATGTTTTAACTTTAGGAAAAGCAAGGAGGGATTAGTGTTGGCAGTAGACGGGAGAAAATGGGCTCGTTCGTCAGACTAAACAGTTGGGTGTTTACTGCCAACCGTTGGGGTATTTTCTGATGGTCGTGAACAATTTCGTCCAGCGGTCGCCATTTTACCAATCGTACAAATTAGACTGATTGGTGGAATGAAGTGTTGAAGTTGCCGCCGAAATGGAGGTTACAAAAGTAGCGTTCATCAAATACCAACATTCAACGTAAATCGAAATAAACATGTTGATAGTTCAAACGCTCAATAACGAATAAATAAATAAACAATCAAAAGAAAAGTCACTCACCGAGGCGTCGCGGTGTGTCTGCTTACTCACGGGCCTACCTTTTTATTCTTCTTACGACTAGCTAACGATGTGATCTAAAGATCCCTTCATGATACCCTTCGGGATGGATGGAAATGAATGAAAAATCCCAGTAACACTAGCACTGCACACCGAGGAAGTTTACTTGCTAAGAAAAAAAAAAATTAAATCCTGTAAACCCGTCACTAATAGTCTTGCACAAATACACCACACACTATTTCGATATGACGAGAACTGACAGGTTTTTCCGCGGTGGAAATGTAAAATAAACCGTTTTCGAAAAAATAATCGCACCTTCTTTCACGGCGGAGACGTGCAGACTGCTGTTATCGGTCTGGTGTGGGCAAGACGCGCCGATAACAATTCGAAATCGTATAAAAAAAAGTTGCCTTCAGGTGCGGAATCTCGCAGCCCGCACACTTTCCAGTTTAAAAACGGCCGGCGAGATGTTAAAATTTGAAAATAGTTATTTGTTTAACAAGACAAATTTATCGCCGTGTTAACACATAATTTTTTTAGATTGTACCATATGTATAAAAATTATTTAGATAAAGGGTGGCTTTGTATTTCGGAACGTACGTTGCAGGTTTGATACGTCGCATCACGTCTTCGCCACCAGTTGTTCGAAGTAATTAATTGTATTGAATACTTGTTGTGCTACTTTCTTGATGGAACCATATTTTCAAGTTGCCTGAAAATAAAATTATGGAACAAAACAAGCGTTTTACTTTACCCAACTTGTAATTAATTGACATAAAGTCAACAACGTGCTGAACTAATCCAAGACCGTGATTTTGTTTATCATGGCCATGCCTTATCTAAACAATTTTTATACATATGGTAGAAATTAATAATAATGATTTTCAATATATTTAATTGTATCGACATATCGCAGGTGGCTTTGTAAAAATTTCGTAGGTGCGTAAAACAAAAATTGACATTGTGATGTCCGCATTTTGTCGGTGTGTGTGTGTGTGGTGTAATCATTTATAATCATAATTATCATGATCTCGTAAGTGATGCAATGAATATTTAAGTCTGACGGGCCGTATAATTATTTCGAGTGAGACTCTTCAATACATTTCTTTACGATTAATAATGTAAAGTCATTAAGTCCGTGAACACATACGTATTGCATAGCCAATCTGGGTAAATATGGGTTCATGTTATTATTGTTGTTAGAAATTCAAATAAAACTTACATTAACATAACCTCCAAATCATTTTTCCGATTGCTGCTCTCGGGTTTAATTACGTGGGGATGTTGGGTAAACACACGGTGCTCGGAGGAAACTTACGAGGGGTTGTTAAACATGTTATGGGCTTCTTTTACAGGGAACATTAGAAGGAAAATCTCTCGTTTTATTCTGCCGGGAAATAAGTGCGTCGGTTGGCTGCGTTTAAACGTCAACTGCGGGGGCCAATGGGAGCCGGTCACGGCTACCAAATTTCGCCACCGTTACGCGTTCCGATTTTTGTCCGTGGAAACGTTAGGGGCTCGCATGGAGAGCGCTACCCAAACGAAAATTTAAACGTAAACAAACCAACTCCTTTCCGAATAGTATTTTTCGCTTACCCTACGCAACGTAGCCTGTGCTGCGTTCAATCTAAGGGCGGCTTAACTCCGACCAAATTGTTTTAAGCCAAGCCGCTTGGTGGCGCCGTATGCTGGGTCCAAATTTCGAAGTTACATTTTATTAGATATATCAATTAATGCCCAAAAATAAGCAAAACGTCACTAACACAATAAATTAAAAATAATAAATACCAGAACATACCGTCTAGATTTTCTCAATGTTATTATTTTTTCTAAATTATCTTTGTTATTATTATGAATTCGTTAGAAATCTTCACGGTAAGCCTTAGACAATTGGAGATAATGGAGAACTAATGCAGAGATTTTTTTTTAAATATTAAATATGTGGTAAGTAAAACACGTGTGTTTGAGAATTTTCACAAATTTCAATGTCGAACACTGCGACAAATGTTTCGCCACACAGTGGCTTCATCAGGCAGAAGATGATTTGTCGCAGTGTTCGACATTAAAATTTGTGAAAATTCTCAAACACACGTGTTTTACTTACCACATACATTATGGAATTTCACCAAGTAACAGCCTCATCAATCCAATATTTGAATATTAAATAGTTTAGGAGATATCAAAAAAAAATAAATAATGGGTGTAGCGCCTCCCCTTAAAACTTCGGGAAACCTGTTTCGAAGGCAACTCTCAATTAAGCGAGAATACACTGAAACGTCAAACAAACTTCCAAGCGGCTTCTATTGGTCGACGCGGCGAAATAACATTACGTAGCCCGTGAAGCTCATCTGATTGGCTCGTTACTTTATCCGCCTATCGTGCTACTTTGCGTCAGTAAAATCTTAAGTTTTATTACGCGAAAAATTATTTTTTTTTCTTATTGAATTTCAGATGCACAGTTCCAGTTTTGACATAGAGAGCGGCAACAGGGATGGGGGAGACGTTCTGGTGGCGATTGCTACCCTCGTGACCGAGGGCAGAATCCCCGGCAAGTCGAGTATCAAAGGCAGGGGCTTCTACGAGGGCCCCCATTGCGCCATCACCAAGAATCCCTCCACGCACAACTGTAACCCCACCGACGAGTTGGTAAGTGCATTTATTTAAAATTGAGTTTTGTTCCATCAAATAGGACTAAATAGTGAAAATAACTATAGTTCATTTTTTCCTGCTGTGTGGTTGCGCGCGCATCGTATTTTGAATTTTAGATCGAAATTTAAAATGCAGCGATTTCATTGGTGAGTTGGGAAGTCCCGTTTACATGATGCCAATTACAGAATGTCCTGCGGGCCTTATATGTCAAATGTCATATTGGGCCCTATTCTGTTTTTATCACTTTCGAAAAGTTTTCGATTGTCATCGAAAACTTTTCACTTCACGCAAGTTTCCGATTCTGTTTCTATCACCGATCGAGTTTCGAGTGACGTCAGTCGAAAAGTGAGGTTCAGTTTTATCACCGAGTTCGGAGCAGGTGATAAGTGTGTGTTAACCATAAAATTGTGAATATGGTCTTTATTTCGCTTTATTATTGCTGCGGGAACAAGAAGCAGCAGCTGAAAATTATTATTTGCTGCAATTTTAATTTAGCAATCCATTTGAGACGCCGAAATGTGAATTTAGAATATTTGTTTTAAAAACAACAAATTTGGGAGTGTTTCGAATCAACACACCAATATTAGATGGTGATTAGTAGTTTTCAATTCCATAATTCTTCAAAATTAACTTAATTACAGTTCGCTTCAAGTGCACTCGGTACTGATTTTCCCGCGCAAATTTGAAAAATGGCGAAAGCATGCCGTTATTATACCTCATTTAATAACCAGGCGGACTAAACGCGAAAGTCACGTTTACACTATAAAAAGTAACCAGAAAAGTAACCAGACATGTTTTGGCGGTAAAAATAAAATGATTTCAATTTCTTTTATCCATAACATTCATTCAACATTTGTACCAACACATAAATTAATTCTAGGCATACTTTTTTGATCATACTACAATGATGTAGTATGTAATATTAAAATAATAATAAAAATAAGTATGAGACCCTCTTAAGAATTTAGGGGCATACTGAAAAACTCAAAACTAAAAGTTGTACATATATTTATTTACATATAAAGTGGATTGAAGTAGTAGGTATATTTAAAAAATACATATAATTCCGTAAAAGGTTTGAAATATACATACTAGATTGTCGTGAAATAAAATTTTATGAAATTAAATAAATTTGCTATTTAAAAATGTATAATAACTTACTTAAAATCAATATCATTCATTAATTTATATAATGTTTAATGGGGCGTCATTGGCAGGTCATTTCTATCCTTTAATTCAATCAAAATTTAATCCAATGTATCGATTTCATTTTTAAAGAAAAAATCTATGTACAATTTTCCACACGCAGAATTTGTAGATATCTTCGGTCGCTGGACGTCCTTCAAGACGTTTAGGACCTGTTACTGTCCCAATCTCCTTTCACCCCCTAATTGTGTGAAACTCCACAATCCTAAACATAATGTATGTTTATGATTTGATTCCACATTGCAATAACTTGCGCCACACTTACCTAATGAATCACAATTTTGTATACGACGGCAGTAGGTTTTAAAGCCTCTTGTATTAAAGCTTTATATAAGATAATTTTTGATTGTTTTTCCTCGAGCGTTAATGCTCTAAAATTCAACCATTTCCGTTTCTTGGGGGCCGAAAATGACACCAAACTTTTGCTGGGTATTTATCCGTAGTTAAAAATAAAATAACTATTTCCACGAAAATCGCGGAATGAGAGGAATCGATTCTTACACTATCAACAGTAGAAATAACTGGCTAAAAACACAAAAACTGAGGCGAAACGCGTGGATACGGTGGGACACAAGGATCGGTTAGAGATCAGCTGATCATAACAACGGCCATTACTGTTTTAAGCAATTTGGGCCTGTGTAAAAACGGCGCCCAATTGGCCAATCACAACAACGTATTTTGGCGGCTATAATTTGATTTAGTCCGCCTGGTTATTAAATGAGGTATAGTTCACTTGCTTCGATTTTACAGTGTTGTCACACTTACTTTATCACGTTAGAAACGGAATAACAATTTACCGGTCGATCGAAAACGATGTGATAAATTTTCACGGCGTAGAGTTATCACCGTGATAAAAACAGAATAGGGCCCATTGTGTTGTCATAATAGTGGTTCGTTTATATCAGTTTTCGTCGTTTATTTCTTTCTGCAAGTTTCTGTATTAAAATAAGTCTTTTTCAAGACTCGTCGTGCCTTATTAGCTCTCAAAAGGTGTGAAAATTATTTTAATAATAGCGATGTTTCGCTGAAACGAGATTTTTCGAGTCTTTTTACTTTCTCCGTCACGAAGTACGAGAAAGTATTGTGATCGTGATTTTTTTTTCAAAATTTTTTTTTACGGAAATATCCGTTTTGGAGTCCCTAAATGCCATTTCAACAATTTCTGGAAAAAAAAATTGTGTGTGTGTGCCTGTATGTATGTGTGTGTGTGTGTCTGTGCGCGTTGTATCTCAAAAACTAATAGAGCAATTGATATGAAACTTTGAACATACGTCTCATTTGATAATCCGGAGAACTGAAAAGCTTTTGGTAAAATTTCGTACACCGGAAGTGGGTGTTTACCTTAACTGCTTTTTGTTTTTTGCCAATATTTTCTTAAATATGAAAAATATCACAGAAACATTTAAACAAACTTTGAAGACAACAAAGAAATAAACATCTTTTGCTTGAAAATATTTTTCATAAAATCATTGCTTTTTGAGAAAAAAATTAATTTTCTTTTTTTTAATTTTTGGTTTATAATTATGAAACGATAATAGTTACAGCAAATTTATGTGAATAATAATTGTAGAGAATGCCAAAATGAACAACTTCTAAAGAATAAGTTTTTTTCGAAATCTCGTTGGTTTTTGAGTAAACCGAGTTTTTGAATTTGAAGTATAATTTTTCCATGTTTCATAATTTTGACGTTTTAAACGTCAGTTTCATCCGAGTTTACGCAACGCTCGATGTACATTTAAAATATGATTTAAATTGAAAATAAACCATGAAAGCGTAAATATAAATGATACCATCAAGTCGGAGAAAGTAACATGATGGCCACATCATAATTTTTTCCTGCTGTATGGTTGCGCGCGCATCATATTTTGAATTTTAGATCGAAATTTAATTTCCCAGAGTTGGGAAATCCCGTTTACATGATGCCAATTACAGAATATCCTGCGGGCCTCATATGTCAAATGTCATATTGTGTTGTCATAATAGTGGTTCGTTTATATCAGTTTTCGTCGTTTATTTCTTTCCGCAAGTTTCTGTATTAAAATAAGTCTTTTTCAAGACTCGTCGTGCCTTATTAGCTCTCAAAAGGTATGTGAAAATTATTTTCATAATAGCGATGTTTCGCTGAAACGAGACTTCTTTTTACTTTCTTCGTAACGAAGTACGAGAAAGTATTGTGATCGTTATTTTTTTTTCAAAATTTTTTTTTACGGAAATATCCGTTTTCGGGTCCCTAGATGCCATTTCAACAATTTCTGGAAAAAAAAATATTTGTGTCTGTGTGTGTGTGTGTCTGTGCGTGCTGTATCTCAAAAACTAATAGAGCAATTGATATAAAACTTTGAACATCCGTTTTATTTAATAATCTGAAGAACTGAAAAGCTTTTGGTAAAATTTCGTACACCGGAAGTGGGCGTTTACCTTGACTGTTTTTTTGTTTTTTGCCAATATTTTCTTAAATATGAAAAATATCACAAAAACATTTAAACAAATATTGAAGACAATAAAGAAATGCGATTATTTTGTTTGAAAACATTTTTCATAAAATCATTGTTATTCGAGAAAAAAATTTATTAATTTGTTTTTCATTTTTGGTATACAATTACGAAACGCTAATAGTTACAGCAAATTTATGTTAATAATAATTGTAGAGAATGCCAAAATGAACAATTTATAAAGAATAAGTTTTTTTCGAAATCTCTTTGGTTTTTGAATTTGAAGTACATTTTTCCATCTTTCATAATTTTGACGTTTTAAACGTCAGTTTCATCCGAGTCTACAAAACGTTCGATGCACACTTAAAATATGATTTAAATTGAAAATAAACCATGGAAGCGTAAATATAAATAATACCATCAATTTGGAGAAAGTAACATGATGGCCACATCACCATTTTTTATAGGACAAGATTTGTGTAACTTTGAAAATTCATCATCAGTGACTATAGTTTCGGGAAATTTAAGTGCCATTATCGAACTAACACTATGTTTAAACTTTAGAGTACCCCCTATGAATAGAGTACCCCCTATTTCTTTTCTGTACAAAAAATACGTTCGTATATCTCAAACTTGAATCATCTCGAACGTTTGGGAATCTGTTTTAATTAAAAGTGGATGGAGTCTAAATTTGCGTGCGAGTCGCTTTCCTGTGACCCAGATCCGGGGGCCATTTCTCCATTACACAGCTGTTTTGGCGATAACGGGTCCGCGGGGGGAACGGGCGGAGGACCGATAACTTTTTCAATGCCGCAGCACAATATCCTTTTTCTGTATATGTTAATCTTTGGAATTGGCCAGAGTCTCTCTCGCTGGCTCCCGAGTTATTTTTACTTTTGCGGCTCCGTTAATCTCCATTCGGCTTTTATCTAGTCCTGCTGGTGTAAAAACATTTCTCCTGGAAAATTGTATGCGTGACATGAGAGTGTTAAACGTCTAGCGTTCGCAAAAGTAATTTACGTAACAAGAAATAAAAAATGGTGATGTGGTCATCATGTTACTTTCTCCGACTTGATGGTATCATTTACATTTACGCTTTCAATTGAAATCATATTTTAAATGTACATCGAGCGGATGAAACTGACGTTTAAAACGTCAAAATTATGAAAGATGGAAAAATTATACTTCAAATTCAAAAACTCAGTTTACTCAAAAACTAAAGGGTTTTCGAAAAAAACTTGTTCTTTATAAGTTATTCAGTTTAGCATTCTCTACAATTATTATTAACATAAATTTGCTGTAACTATTATCGTTTTATAATTATAAATCAAAAATTAAAAAAAATGATACATTTTTTTCTCGAATAAAAATGTTTTCAAGCAAAAGATGTTGATTTCTTTGTTGTCTTCAAAGTTTGTTTAAATGTTTTTGTGATATTTTTCATATTTAAGAAAATATTGTCAAAAAACAAAAAACAAAAAACAGTTAAGGTAAACGCCCACTTCCGGTGTACGGAATTTTACCAAAAGCTTTTCAGTTATCAAATAAGACGGATGTTCAAAGTTTCATATCAATTGCTCTATTAGTTTTTGAGACGCGCACAGGCAGACACACACACACACATAGACACTTTTTTTGGAACAGTGTATTTTGTTATAAATCTAATAAATGAACCTTACCATTATGATTGGAGAGTAAAATTTCCCTAACGTATCTTATCAATTGCAAACCTCGTACATCAAACATTGCACCTGCCCTTCCTGTTATCAGTGGCTCCCTTCGTATGTGCCAGTGGTGTGGCTCTCTCAAATAAGAATTAACACGTTCGCTGCCGATGTGTCATATGCTGTTACATCAAAACTACAAAGCACATAAAACAATTTCCAATAAAATTTATATTTCGGCATTTCGGATTTACAGAAAAAAAATCTGGCAGCGAACGCGTTAATAAATACTATTGTGGATAAACTACAAATCTGTTCGACTCATTCATCATTTGTTGAAGGAGTAGGCTTTGGAAAGCATTGTTTCCCAATTATTTGTTTTACTCAGGTGTAAGTTAACCTAACCGATACATGGGATTATTTTAAACATGCCTTTGATGTTTACCAATGAAAAATATCCAGATTTGGTGGTGTATTACGTTGTGGGAAACGCCGGAGGTATTCCAGCACGGCAGCTCTAGCGTTACCATTACAAAAGCCATAAATAAAATGAATATCTGTATATTTTTCATTGGTAAACATTAAAGGCATATGTATTGATTAAAACACATGGTTTAGTTTTTCTCCCGAAACCAAGTGTTTTAATCAATACACCATATGTATAAAAATTATTTAGATAAAGGGTGGCTTTGTATTTCGGAACGTACGTTGCAGGTTTAATACGTTGCATCACGTCTTCGCCATCAGTTGTTCATATGACATAAAGTCAACAACGTGCTGAACTAATCTAAGACCGTAATTTTGTTTATCATGGCCATGCCTTATCTAAACAATTTTTATACATATGGTATAATACAGAAATGTTTCACCACGGGTTAAGTGAGAAACTAAATTCATCACATTAAAGGCATGTTTAAAATAAACACATTTACCAGTTAGGTTGACGTAAAAGTGACAGCAAAACAAATAATTGCAAAGCATTATTTTCCAAAGCCTACTCCTTCAAGAAGCCATCTTATCGAACCCATGTTGATATAACTTATTTTGCTTAAAATGATCTAAGTAGGGCAGAAAGATCATGGTCGATAGCCGAGACAGAAACGTACTAATAGATTGTAGTAATCCATAATTTAAACCTGTATGTAATACTACGTGTCTGTAATAAAGATGATGTACAGGGTGTAGTGGAATAAAACGGAACATGGGATTTTCAATGTTAATTCCTTTATACTGGAATATTATCTTCCCTGATCATTTTAGAGAAAACATGTAAATAAATGTTTTGTAGAGTAAAAATTCCTGCATGCAGTCATGCTATTATTTATTTTTTAGCATTCACGAAAACCCTAAAAAATGATAAAATAAAAATGATCATTTTCACGAAAGTAATGGTTGCCATGAAATGAAACAAAAACGGTGCACTGTTGATTTGTTGGCTTCTGTCAAATTTATTGAATATTTCATAAGTTTTTCCATTCAAAATGTATTCTATTCAAGAAAAAGTGCAAATTGTGAAGTGGTGCTATGCTGGTAGCAGTTTTCGTGAAGTGGGGGATATGTTTGCCGTCAACTATCCCGACCCTCCAATGCAATGATCTAAAGGTTGACTTTGACTCATAAATTTGAAACGACTGGCTCAATATTACGGAATTCTAAGAGGACATCAAATGCAGAACAGAATAGTTTACCAATAAATGAGAAGGATGACGTGTTTATGGTCTTAGCTTCTGTAGTAGAAGATCCAAACATAAGCTTAGGACAAATTGCTGACAAGTGTGCAATTCACTATACGACTGCCCAGAGGTATTTAAAGAAGCATCATTTTCACTCGTACAAATACCAGTGCCACCAAGAAATATTACAACGTGATAACCCGCACTTCACGAAAACTTCACAATTTGAACTTTTTCTTGAATAGAATACATTTTTAATGAAAAGACTTGTAAACAGTTATGAAGTGTTCAATACGTTTGACAGAAGCCAACAAATCAACAACGCACCGTTTTTGTTTAATTTCATGGCAACCATTATTTTCATGAAAATTATCATTTTTAAGGGTTTTTATGAACGCTAAAAAATAAATAATAGCATGACTGCATGCAGGAATTTTTACTCTACAAAATATTTATTTACATATTTCTTCTAAAATGATCAGGGAAGATAATATTCCAGTATAAAGAAATTAACATTGAAAATCCTATGTTTCGTTTTATTCCACTACACCCTGTATATATAACCCCTAAAGTTTGGCAGATTCCTCCAGGGACACCCTGTATTCGTATAAGTGCAGGCAAATAAATAAATACAAACACGGTTTTGACGGGGTTGTCGGTTAAAAATCCAATGTTGCGTCCGGCCAAAATTTTGATCTCGAATGTTTATGTGTGTGTGTGATGTTTCAGTGTCGCAAGTACGAGAATGTCAAGTCGGAGGTGCTCAATCTGTGGCAGAAAGGGATTCCGCTGTGCGTAGAAGTGCTTCTGACGGCCCTCTGCGCCTGCAAGGATGAAGAAAACGCTAGCTCCTCGGACTGCGAGAGAGACGATCTGCTCATGGAACAGTGGTTCTTCTCCGTTACTCAAAATAGGTCAGTAACTTTTTTTTTTTTCTTAAAAGCACTATTAAACCAGCGAGTGTAGACAGAAAACCCAAACATTCGCCAAGAAAGAAATAAGAGAAAAACCCAAACTGCTCTTAAAATTCAATATTTATTTGGAACATTCGCCAAGAAAGAAATAAGAGATTTGTTTCTCAAACTTAATAAGTCATTGCAAACGATAAATTGTTTAGCAGCTCTTGCGTGTACCTCTTTTTACAACTGTACACTCCTCTAAAACCATGTTGCTATTTTGCATCGTAAGAATAAAACTTTAAAGTTTACCGCTTACTTATTTTGTGGAAAGACTTCACGTATGTACCGGATAATTGCTCTATAATTATTTAGTTTACGATTATCTGCGAACTTTCATTAAAATGTTAGCATTAGTTAAAGCAGTGATGGCGAACCTTTTGAGCTCAGTGTGTCAAAATTTTGAAAAATCGAAACATAATTTTAGTGTCGTGTCACCATCACAAAAATAAAGGCTAAAAAAATAGAAATAACTAATTATAATTTAATTAATTATTATAAACGTAAGTGATAATATTATTATTAACCAACTCTGGTCGTTACGAATGACAAATACAGTGAAACCTGGTTAACTGGGATCTCAAGGGACCTAAATTTTTTTATCACTTATAGAGGTTTTTCATTTACCCAAAATCGTCTGTAATTGCATTAAATATTGAAATAATGTTTATAAAATTTTGACGTACGTGGTGTCAATTTGAAATATTTCAAAGATCCTACGAAGGATCTATGCATTCCGTAAGAGAAACTTATTCTCTCACTGGGGGGTAATCACTATGATTCGATTATTACACCCGATTTTGGATAAAATGAAATCCAATCTCAGTTAATAAAGTTAGAAAATTCCCAGTAACGAAGGTATTTCAATACAAAAGTGTCGGGACCTCCATGTAATTATCGATAACAGAGGTTTCTCACATATCCAGGGCCCTCTTAACCAGGTTTCACTGTATTTGAATTATGAATTTTTTTATCTTTGAAGATGCGCGTCACCAAAAATGAGCTCACGTGTCAGCACTGACACGCGTGCCATAGGTTCACCATCACTGAGTTAAAGTTTTAACGGCAAAATTTTCTACTTGAATCAATTCTTATTTTATCTTCTGAATGTGAAATTTTAATTATCTATTGGTAGTAAGATGATTCTCACCTGATCGTTCGTTATTTGCCGAACATTTGGTCCTTTATCTCTTATACTGTGAGATCGGAGAGTCGAAAATAGTTGGCAGCACATTTGCTGAAAATAGGGATAATACTTCAGGTAATATTATGTTGGCTATCTGGAATTCTTCAATGCAGTGCATTTTTTTTATTTTTGAGATTTGTTTTAAAAATAGTTTTTGTTTATTTTTAAGACAAGTAACCTCAAAAAACAACAAGATGTCAAAATAAGCAAAACGCACTTCACTAGAGAATTCAAGGCAGCGAATATAATATTATTTGAATGATTATAGGGATTTTCAATACATCATTTTCAATCAAATTCTTCCACTATCACGCTTTGCTCGTCTGCCATGACTTTATGGAAATTATGCTATTACATTCATAAGGGCAAGATGGGCAAAACTAATTATAATGTTCCCCATCTCTAACTCGCATTACTGTTTCAATGGTTCAAATTCAGAGACGGTTCGCGGGGTTTTTTCTGGTACGGCCGAGGAACAAGAGGTGGTAATACAGATAGGTGCGGTCTCTGCAACTGACCCTACCTATCTGTATTGCCACCTCTTGTTCCTCGGCCGTACCAGAAAAAACCCCGCGAACCGTCACTATTCAAATTCCTATAAGATAATTTGTCACTAAGTTAACGGCAGATAATATTTCCAAAAGCGTTCATACAAATATTTTATCTTCTACTTGCTAATCCGATTCTCAAAATTTTCATGCCATTGTTCTCTTGCTCGTTATTATTTTATTGTGTTGTTATTCAAGCATAAATGATTGTTTCTTATCGATGAAACTTGTCGACTGGTTTCTGCTCTATACAAATTCAAATGGGCATCAATATCTTGCCACAAATGCTTGGTTTGGATTGGCAAGATGATGTTCTAATATTCTTGTTTTGTACGTTTGTTGCTTAACCCTTTAACTGCGGCTGTCGTCAATAAGCGACTCGGATAAACTTTTTACTTTGATAAATTCAAAAAACGAAATATAGCCTGAATATATAAATATTCAACCTGTTTATTTAATACTTTCTGCAATAAGTAAGGTTGTTTCTATTTTATTTTTACTTTGAGTTGAAACTTGAAATGTAGTCAGTTCGTTGTGTGCGCCCGAACAGTGCAAATCGTAAAAGAAGACTTAGAAATATTGATGTTTTTTTCACGTTGGTTCGAATGGAATAAAATGTATCAAATTTTCAGTCTTCGTTTTTTTGCGTTCAGGCAGCGAGTTTCTTGAAAACTTTTTAGTAGCTAAAGGGTTAAAATTTTAAAATGCTTCACTTATGTCTTTACTGTCTCCTCTCTGCCACGCTTCAGTACTTATCTATTATATTCTATTCTTGATAACCTACAATTTTTAATAATAAAACTGACGCGTTGAGTTTCAAAACTCGAGTCGTTTCCCTAAAGTTAAACAATGCCACATTAATAAATATATGTTTCCTTTATCTGTTCTATATCAATTTTAAGTATGAGATATTTTCGGACAAGAAGTTATCCCGCTAGAAGTTTTTTCACCATTTTCCACAAACTTTGCTCCTTCGGACAAGGCAAGTTTCCAAAACTCAGCCGCTCAACTCAAACGAGTAAACAAAAGGAAATAAATCACCTTGTATTCCAGGTTATCCGACGTATCAACACCGTTCAACATTACCCAGCTGATAAACGCCGTGCGGTCCCAGCTGTACTTCTCGCAAATATCTGCGTGGCTCTCCAGTCAGGAGAGCGGCGTGCCCAAGATATCCAACAAGAACCTCAAGTACCGGCTTACCATCCCCGGGGAGACGTACGACCAGGCCACGTTCAAGAAAGCCGCCGGAAAGCACGACTTCCCCACCACCGACTTGGGGAACGGGCTCAACCTGAAGGTCTCGCTGCTCAGCCTGCCCAGGATGCCCGGGCTGCCCGCCTTCCAT
The DNA here is from genome assembly GCA_910593695.2 of Ocypus olens. Lineage (NCBI taxonomy): Eukaryota > Metazoa > Arthropoda > Insecta > Coleoptera > Staphylinidae > Ocypus > Ocypus olens. Next base: position 2,412,788 of record OU343047.1, on the reverse strand, counting down.
TGCCGCAACTGTGAGCCGTGCCGGGAGGAGGTGAAGGAGGTGGAGGAGAACCGGTGGATGCTCGACGACAGGATGCACACCAATTGCACCCTGAAGGGGAAGCACCGCTGCGAGGATTTCGACGAGTTCGAGGTGAAGAAGGAGTGCAAGTACATGAAGAACAAGCGCGTCTGCTGCGGGAAGAAGATGGGATGTTACCCGAAGCCGTGCGGGGCGGAGCCCTCCACGTCGAAGATGCGCGCGGACGGTCAGAAGCTGATGGAGCAGGGGACCAGCGAGAAGAGGAATTCTAACGGCGGCGACGAGAAATCCGTGAAGACCCCGAAGCTGGATTACAAATTCAGCCACGAGGACCTCCAGGAGGCGATGGGGGCTCTGAAGGATAAGGACGACAAGGATGATCTCAGCAAGCAGCAAAACCGGGGCGACGTTTTGCTGAATGCCATTTTGCGCAGTTGCCGTCTGCAGAGCGACGAGAACTACCGAAATGACAAGAGTACAAAGGTCGCGGATAGCGTAGTCAAATGTGATGTAAAATGTGTTCAAAAGCTTGGCGAGATCGGCTCAAGCATTTTAAATGGATGTGCGAAAGCGCTGCAGAGTGTCAGTGATACCAATAGTGATAAGAATGCTAAAAGTGATATTTTTAATATTAAGAATAAAGTTAATATTTATGTAGATAGTGATTGTGATACACGCCCCGCTCCGGCGAGAAGGAGCGTCCCGCACAGAATCAGGGACATATCGAACGTGGAGAGGAGCGCGAGGGTCCGGCAGAAGATCACCTTCGATGATTTCAAGGTTCCGAAGGAGATCGCTGGTCCCGGCGCCAACAATAACAATAATAATAACAACAAAGCGGAGGATCAGACTGAGAAGTCCAGCGGCAACATCGAAATACCGTCGCCCTTCGAGCAGGCCAAGTTTCGCAAGAGCCTCGACAACGCCGCCTCGATGGTCTTCCACTCGAGGACCGGCCTCCCCCTGACCAGCAGTCCAGCTCCCGTCCGCAGGGGCAAGTCCTGCTTCGATTACGATTCCAGTATTAATTCTGTTTCGGCAATTAAAAGGTACACACAATTTTATGTATTCAATCATTCTTTGGAGCGAACAAAGGCTCTCAATGCATTTATTCGTGGTCCACTGAATCAGTGGTGGATCCGTAAAAAATTTGTCGTGATTACTGTTATTTCAGAAAGTTTGCTCTCTTTAAAAAAAATCCCACTCAAGGAAACTGGCAGCGACGGCTCGTGGGGTGACTCATGGTACAGATAGGTAGGGTCGGTTGCAAAGATCTGTATTACCACCTCTGCTATCTCGGCTGTACCATCAGTAACCCCGTGAGCCGTCGCTGCTAGTTTCCTTGAGTGGGATTTTTTTTAAAGAGGGCAAACTTTTTGAAATAACTAATCACGACAAATTTTTTAATACTTGTGGATGTTTAACGAGGAGGCTACGGAAGAAAAATTGACCAAAACAGCAGAAAAATATTTGCGTAGTGCAGCACGAGCAGCATCTCTGTCTTAGCCCTCTCCACGGAAATCCACGAGCCGCCACTGTAATACAAATACGTTATTATGCAGTGAAGATATCATGTGTTTGTTTTTCCAATTCAGTGCTTTATTTTCCGCGAGTTTCTCCACGGACGACGATAGTGAGAGTGACGGCAGCATAGTATCGCCGTGCAGTCCTGAAACTTACATTTACCCCAAGAAACAACCGTCCCCAGTCAAGCACTACCGTAGAGGACACTCCGCCAATTTATTAGGTGCGTATGCGTCATCAGGTAACAATTATTAACTCTAACTTTTCTTGGATTACAAAAGCAATCGATCTATAGATTTGTCATTTTGATATGTCAGGTAGCTTCGAAGAGTCGGTGTTGAACGGCCGCCTGGAACCGGTGTCGACGGTGCACGGTTTCAAGGCCGAACTGGGAGCGAGCGGGTCCTTCGTGCCCAGGCACCTGGCCGTCCCGGTGACGGTGTTCTTCTACACGCTGGGCGACAACGACAAAGTCTCCTCGCCCTATTTGGTAAGAACCAAATAACGAAGCCGGGGATCACAGCACCATCACCGTCTGTGTTGCCCTCTTTCAGGGCCACATCAACCTGGGCCGCAAAGGGTACAACGTGCCCAAGAGCGGCACCGTCCAGGTCACGCTCTTCAACCCGCTCGGCACGGTCGTCAAGATGTTCGTCATCATGTACGACCTGACCGACATGCCGCCCAACTCGCAGACCTTCATCAGACAGAGGACCCTTTACATGCCCACCAACTGTCAGGATAAGAACCTCGAATGGGGACCAAAGTGGCTCAGATATCTCATTCATCTACGGTTAGTATTAATTGCTGCGTTTCGTATATACAGGGTGGTCGAAATTCGATCTCGATAACTATAATAGAGAAAAACGGATGGTGAAAACTAAATTTATTTATCATCTTTTGAGCTATAGCCAAAAAGTCAATTTTTTCCATTTTTCATATATTGAAATATCTCAGTTGTTTATCATTTGACAATAATGAAAGTTATATGTAGTTGAGGCACTTTTTTGAAAAGAATAAAATAAGCTTAGCAGAATTCCGATATCTTCATTAACCTCTTCAGGAACAGAAACACATAGGTGTACGTTTTAAAAAATGAACACATTTCAAACAAATTTGATTTAGCTCAACACTGCCATCTCATGTCAAGCTCTGAAAGCTGCTACAGTTGCACATTTCCATGCAGATACCTCCTGTCCGGTCCCACTGGCGAGATATCAATTGTTTTTTAAAAGATTTGAAACTTCAAAATTAATTTGTCCCTGAAGAGGTTAATATGAATGTTAAGGACGCTTTGGTTTATAGTCAATGGTGTGCCCTAACAGGAAACAAAATTTTACCATACGAAATTTATGACAGATGTTATTATAAAATTTTAGACCAACATGTTATTGAAAACTTTTTGGACACATTACCATTAATTCAACAAGATGGTGCACCTTGCCCATTTTGCAAAAATAGTGTCGCACCTATTAAATATTAATTTGTGTTCCGTTGCAGATTCATGAGTTCAAAATCTGGGCGCGTTTACCTGCACAGCGACATCCGGATGATAATCTTCCGGAAGTCGGACATGGACACGGCGACAGCGCACGGCATCGACATGTGCTACGAGCTGCGCAGCTTCACGCACATGCCCGCCAACCCAAAGTATTCGCCGAGGAAGTAAACAGAGACACGCGGCAGCAGCAGCACGTGCTTCTTTCTCTAGTACGATTACGTTCGGACGTAGCTTAAACAGAAACAAGGGAGTTAAAACACGTAGTCGATGTTCTAGATAGTCATTTAGATGGGTTCAGAATCATATTCGAGGGTCGGAGCGGATTATTTATTTGTGATACTTTTGCGTGCGCGTATATATATTTTTATATATGTGTGTCCGGGGAGGATCCGACGGATTCGTTTTGTTATTATTGTGTAATAACGGCCATTATCTATTTTTCTTTTCTTTGTAAATATTTGTACATAAACTGACGCTCGTATGTTGTTAAGTTTTTTTTCCCATATCAAATGTTAATTTGGCGATTTTTTTTTAAAGAGGAATCAGGAAAAAATGATAAATCATTTAGTATTTTTTTAAAAGTATAAATTCTAATGTGACAAGAAAATATATATATTTCAAGTAAAAAATTATAGATAAAAAATATTTACCATATATATAAATATATTCACCTATAATAATTTTTTAATAGATATTTAAATAAATGTGTGAATACTATTCATGATTTTTGTTTGATTCCTCACGTTTAACTATTTATAATTTAAACATTTTTCATTTATCATACTAACATGATATTTGAATTTGAAAACAGATTTAAACCTAAAAATTCTATATTGCCGAGAACTACTGAAGATCTGTTAAGGTAAGTGGACATAATGTTCAAGAATACTATACATCCATTATTAAGTAATAATTTCTAAATGCTCACGTTTTTCTTTTATAGTCTTTTCTAGTTTATTACAATCATCTCGAAATAAAATGCTTTTTTACAACTGGGAGAGAAATTCTAGTTCTCAGTTGTGGAAATCGTGAGAGAAATAACATTTCCCGCCCAAAGGATTCCATTGTTTATTTTAACTGTCACGGCTGACGTTTTTTTTTTCCTAGACTAGGTTTTAAAACGAACGTTTCGTCTAGATTAGGTTTTAAAATGAACGTTTTTTCTAGGTTAGGTTTTAAAAACGAACATTTTTTCTTGGTTAGGTTTTAATTAACTTAAGTTTTTCTCTTAAAATATCTCGTTTATGAAAAGAAAAAAATTAAATATATATACATGGGCCAAAAGAACTTGGGATTCATCTGAGATTTCAAACATGACGGACAAAATTCGTAACAAAACTCTTAAAAAAAGCATATTCAAGAAAAACGTTTCCTACAAAAAGTTTCTATTTTTTTCCGTAGAATACGATGCCGCAATAAAAATTAGGGGATTCCATTAAAAAAATCAAAATTGATCTACGTTTGACCTTGAAAAACCCTACAACTTTCATCTGAAACTTTTTTGCCATGTTGCTTAGGTTTCGAGATATTTGGGGTGGCAATTCAAAATGGGACACCCTGTATATATCTCGGGAGGGAATGCCATTTTTTCCCTCTGTGCATTGTATCTCTTGGGCTGTCGCCTACGGGATACAAATTTGCACATTTCCCTTGATGTATAATCCTATTTCTCTAGAATTGTTTTCGAATGCAGACGTAATAAATAATAATTCGTATTTAAATTTATTTTAATTTATTTGTAAACAGGTTTTTAAAGAAAAATACATATTTCAATAAATAACAATTTCAAGATTGTACAAACATACTAACGACTAAAGGAATTGAACTTATAAATACGTCATTATATTGGAATTACTCAGGGTCTGCTCAATGGTCCAAAATACGTAAATTTCCAGACACAATCTTATTCTCCAAACAAGCACCAGACGGTATATCGATCCTATCTCCGTGATTAGCAATAATGATAACAGTTCCCTGTAACAGGACATTAATTTAGAAAATCAATCGCTCGACTTGAAAAATGTTGATAATAATTTATTCATTTCTTATCAGTGGAAGCACAAAGCTCAATTTTTTTGGGAGGAATTTTTGAAGAAAATGTACTTATCAAGTCCCATCAGGAAATAAATATCAAACAGTAGCGGTGGAATTACGTTAAAATTACTAAATAATGGAAAAATATAATGCATTACTTTTAAGTACCGTTGGGCACTAAAGGGTTAAATCCATCTTGTCATCATACCAATTTGAAATAGAAACTTTCATTATTCACATAACATCTCCGAGACATTTACCATTTATTCGATGTAAAACAAAGAAAAACACCGTATTGTTTATGCTGGAGGCTTCTACTTCGTTATACATTTTAAATATTATAATAAAACACTTTCAACTTTGTTTTGTATAACTTATATATTTATTTTTGTGACTCAAGTTTCGGTAATACAATTACCATTTTCAAACAAGAAGACACTTCTTAAAAAATAAATATATAAGTTATACAAAACAAAGTTGAAAGTGTTTTATTATAATAAAAACAACGTACCTTCAGGGAAACACTTCTGCCGAACGTAACATCACCGGAAACAGTCAGGTGATCCAATTCAATCAAGTCGGGAATATTGGCGAACCGCGTCAAGAAATCCTTAACCTTGGAAAAGTGGTTGTCGCCCAGTTTGACGAGCGGCGTGGTGGGGAACATCCTCTGGGGCGACATCACCAACGAACCGCTCTTGAGGCTGTACAAATTGCTCATCACCAGCAGCAAGTCCGACGTTTTCTTCACCGGCAAGAATCTCCTCCTCGGCACGTTTATTCCCACCGCGTTGTCGAAAACCTTCATCGCCGCGCCGACGGCCGTCTCCAGCTGGATAACGTTGAGATTGTTGTCCTTGTGCTTTATCGTTTTGTTGTTCACAATTATTTCCATGTTTAACGTGTTCTCGTTTAGGACTCTTTCAATGGCTGCAAACGAGTAACGTTTAAATATATACATCGTTTATCAATGTTCCATTTGTAATACTAATTTGCTTTTTATATGAATTACAGGCCGGCAAATCTAACTTGGACAGATGCGCAGACACAAATCAAATATAATAATGATAATAATATTTTATTCTTCATATCCTACAAATAAAATTCATTTTTTAAATTAGAATTATATGTGAATCGAATGAGAGAGAGAGAGAGAGAGAGGTGCACTGCCGGCCGAGTAGTCTTTGTAATAAGCAAGCAACATTTCAAAGCGCTCAAGGCTAATAGTAATAGTACACAAGAGGGGCAAAATGGGTTTTATTTTCAATTTGCATGTATGTTAATAACCTCACGAGATTGCAGTGATAATTTGCGGATTTTTTGAGGTAGCAGAGGTGGTAATACAGATCTCTGCAACCGACTCTACCTATCAATATTGCCACCCTTGCTACCTTGGCCATACCATGAGTCACCCCGCGAGCCGTCACCGAGAGATTGACTAGCAAGTGCACAACCACGAAATAATTTACTTTGACTGTCACTTTTGAAAATAAATGTATCAGGCACACGAAATCTATTGAGAGGGCGGTTTGGAGGTACCGCCCACAATTTTGCCACTGCGCAACAGCAATTTATGTTTGCAGTATAGCGAGTAATTTATATTCACGTTGAAATAAAAAGCAAATCAGTATAAATATCTTTGAAACTCGCAAATTTCTGCTTCTACGGTATTTCATACGAAAAATAAAGTAAAACGTACCATCAAGCTTTGCCCAAATATTATTGGTGTTGAAAAACTTGAATGTTTTCACCGATTTAAATTCATCGATGTGTTCTTTAGGCACTTGAGCGATTTCCAACAGCCGCAATTTGTTTTCGTACTGGATCAGTGTGCCTCCCTAATAATAGGAATTATAAATTATTTACAATATCAAACATATTGTAGTTAATTCAATTCAATATCATTATTTCATATTAAGGTGATATTTATATACTAACCTTTATAAAATAAAAAATATTTACATATAAAGGATTCATTTTTGACATTTTACGGGTTAAACAAGAACTTTGTACACTTTAAAAGTCGGTTGAAAACAGGGGTGTGGAGTCGGCGAATATTTGGGGGTGGGGGTGTCGGAGCCATCTGAAATTAATTTTACTTCGACTTTTTAAAACACAAAAATTAAGAAATGGCATACAAACAAAAAAATATATTACTATTAATTTATAAAATATAAAATTTTAATAAATGAACTTCAATGAGTCGGTCCGAGTAGGAACAAAAAAATTGAGAAATCAGAGCTGGACTCGGAGTTGAAACAAAAAAAAATGAGGAGTCGGAGTCGAAACAAAAAAAAAATGAGGACTCGGGAGTCGGTAATTTTGTCAAGACTCCACACCCCCGGTTAAAAATATTTTATTTAAATTATCGGAAAAATTTTGGATTTTAGGTCTCACGCAATGGATTTTAGGGATTAAATTATTGTAAACATTTTGGATTTTAGGGGCTTAAATTATTGTAAAATTTTTAAAAAGTATAGTATTTAGAGAAAATGTAGAAAGTAAGATGCCAATAAAGGTTTTTTTTTTTTGTATTTTGTGGCTCATACAATGAATTTTAGGTATTAAATTATTGTGGAAATTTTGGATTTTAGAGCTCAAAACAATGGATTTTAGGGATTTAATTATTGCGTAAATTTTGGATTTTTGGCTCAAACAATAAATTTTGGAGCTTATATTGTATAAATTTTGGGTTTTGGGACTCATAGAATGGTTTTTAGGAATTAAATTATTGTAAAAAATTTGGATTTTGTGGCTCATACAGTGGATTTTGGCGATTAAATTATGGAAATTTTGGATTTTAGGGCTTAAACAATGGTTTTTAGGACTTACATTATTGGCAAAATTTTTGGATTTTGTGACTTACAAGGGATTTCGGGGATGAAATTATTGTCAAAAATTTTGGATTTTGGTGCTCAAAAAATGGATTTTAGGGATTAAAGTATTGTCAAGTTGGTTACAATATATATATACACAGGTAACACATTGTAACATTTCATTACATTAAATTAGTTTAACTTTGAAAATGATCCTAACCGATTGAAACACGTGTCAGGTAACTGAAAATAAAATTATGGAACAAAACAAGCGTTTTACTTTACCCAATTTGAAAATATGGTTCCATCAAGAAAGTAGCACAACAAGTATTCAAAATATTAAAGTATTGTAATTTTAGGGGCTTTTAGGTCTCACGCAATGGATTTTAGGGTTTAAATTTCGAAATGGTCCAATTTCAGAATTTGAGGGCTAAATTTTCTATTTTAAACTTTCTATTTTAGTTATTATTGGAGCCTAATCAGGACTGAGTTTTTATTTACTTTATGGCCAAAATTTCAGATATTAATTTTCAGATTTTGCAATTTAATGGCCAAATTTGGCGTTTTATTTCTTAAACCAAATCTCGGAACTCTCTTTGATCGTATAAAATCCATAATTTCAGCCCTAAAATCCAAACTTTGGACAGTCAAATTCTGTTTTTGAATTATATATTTTAAGAAAATAAAAAGCTGATGATTTCGGTGTAGAAAAATTTACGTAATAATTGCTGGATATTGTAATTTTCAAGGTTTCGCCAGAACCATAATAAAGATATTTAATTGTATAAATACAAGTTGTTTCTAATTTGTTTTGTATATTTAATTATGATTTTTGAGCGGAAATTCGTCCTGAAATCGATAAATATTTAATTTACAGGTCCAAATTCTAGATTTAAAATTTAAATTTCAGATTTTAGCTCGAGTTTTACAACTTGGGTTGGTTTGTGGCCCACTATCCAACACTAGGCATCTAGGGCTAAGGGTATTGTCGCAGAAGAGAGGTACAGCATTACCGAGCACGCGAGGCTTGTGGGGGTAAAGTTTGCGCAGGGCGAGAAAGTATTCGGGGAGAATGCGATCACAAATCTCCGGAGCCGTTGGATTTAAGATGGTCATGGTGCATGCCTCGAGTGCTCGATAAAGTTGTAATAATATATCAGTGGCGCACTCGGGATTTAATTTTGGGAGGGGCCGATGGGACAAAATATTTTTGTGTAAATTCATTAGAAGAATGTAATCATACATTTAAAGAATAAAATTCAGGAGATGGAAGAGTGTACAAATAGACGAGCAAGACACTATAAACACACAAAATAATATTTTAAATATAAAAATAATTGAGAAATATATAAATTTTGAGAGGAAAGTGGATTTCCGCTCTATCCGTTTCATGGATTATGAAGCTGGTTTTGGATACATATACAGGGTGCCCGGATTTCGTAGGGACAACATGAGCAACTTCTGCATTTGAAGAGATAGAGAGATGGTCAAATTAGCAAAAAAGGTGCGGGTTCGAGGGCTCATTGAGAATCCACCCCCAAATCCCACTTGTCATGGCCTCCACAGTAAAAATTAAAGAAAATCTGAATTTGAAGAAATTGGGAGATTTTGTTTTAATTCTTATTTTGAACAAGTGAGCCATGACAAGTGAGCCATGACAAGTGGGATTTGGGGGTGGATTCTCAGCGAGCCCTCGAACCTGCACCTTTTTGCTAATTTGACCATCTCTCTATCTCTTCAAATGCAGAAGTTGCCCATGTTGCCTCTACGAAATCCGGGCACCCTGTATATGCACGTTAAAAATATTAGTTAAATTTATTTATACAGTGAGATCAGAAAGTCGAAAATAGGTGGCAGCACATTTTCTGAAAATAGGGATAATAATTCAAGTAATATTACGTTGGCTGTCTGGAAATCTCCAATGCACAGTGTACATTTTATTAATTTTGACATCTTGTGATTTTTTTAAGGTTACTTGTATTAAAAATAATGTTGTTTTGTTTTATCTGCCGATTTTGTCTATTTTAAACATTAGCAGTTATTTCTAGAACCAATCATCACTATTAATAATACATTTAATATTCATTTTTTTTTTTTAGCTCCAACAACTATTTTGTAATTAGATTAAATTAAAATAATTTGTTATGTATTTGTGAGTTATGTGAAGTTGCGTAATTAAATAATTAAACACTGTTAAATTCCTTACTTCACTCGTTTATTTATGACACTAAATGTACATTTCGAACACGATGTGTTCATTTTCAATAGTTAACTGATCAGTATTTAACTGTGTTTAATTATTTAAAATAATTTGTATTATTTTTTGTAATGTATTTCGTATATTGGCCCTATACCCTATGGCCCTATGGACTCGCAGTCTGTTGGGTTTAAATGAAATAAATAAAAATTAAAAATTAAAAAAAATCATCTATCTGTTTTATTTAAAAAATTTCAGGGTTTTCCAAACAGACGCCACTGAACCTCTGTTAGTTAGATTATGATTTAAGGGCTGCCAACTATTCTCGACTACTCTCGATCTCACATTATGTATACAGAAGATGAGGCTTTTTATAACGGAAATACTATACCAACATTAATAAAAACACTTACCTTTACGTCGGCCCTCGTTTTATCCGTCACCTCCATAACAAACTCCTGCGGGCTGCCCTTCGGGTTCAGCAGTAAATTCAGTATGTTCAGATCGACCGTCGCCCCCAGATTGTCGATGTTCGATATGAAGCAGTACTCGCGTTTCTCCTTTATAAACTTGCTGAGCAGACCCGAGTTCTGAAAGCTCTTGTAGAAATCGCCGTGGCCGGGCGGGTACCACGCCTCCAGATCTCTGTCGATGTCGTAACCCTTCGAGACGGGCAGCAGCGTCTCCCGGTTTATCCTCGGGTAGCACGACTGGTTGAACGTCTGTATCTCGACCTGCAGATTCTTGTACTTGCGGATTATATTCTCGGTGTCCTCGTCGGTGTTGAAGGAATTCATCAGGACGAGCGGCACGTTCACTTTGTACGTTTTATTCAAATGCTGCAATGGAATTATTTAATTCGTACACAATTAGAATTACGACCTAAGCTTTGTAATATAATATGAAAAAAATATTCCATAGATGGCGCTAAAGATGTATTTTTTTTTTTGTAAAATATTTTTGTTTTCATTTTTTTGTTTGTCGCCACGTGGCGACCTGGGCGTGAAGAGGTTAACCACCAAAACTGGTCACAGAAAAATAGTGCTTTTTAGAATTCTATTTAATTGTGATGCCATTACACTTTTATTTAATGTCATATTGACGGATTTTCAGTTTACAAGTATATTTGTGTCTGAGTAAAATGTGTGATGCGTTATTTTCCATAAATAATATTAAAATAAAACAATATAAATTGTAAACTAGATACACGAAATAATCACTACACATTTAAATCAATTGCGTAATTTAATGTGAGGAACGAAAAAACTCGCCGGTAAAATCGAAACAATCTAAACGGTCAACTTACTTCAATTTGTTGCACGGTTAAATCCAAGAACGTCAGATCGTTCCTGACGGTAATCACCGATTTGGGCCCGTGACAGCCCATTGAGGTTCCCAGGCCGCCGTTCAGCTTCACCACGACCAGCTTCTCCAGCATTTTCCGTATCACCTCGGTGGTGGGCGTTTCCAGCGTGTTGTAGTCCTGCACCGCGTTATCCGGCAGCTTCTGTATGTTGTCCCAGTCGACCGAGGGGCCCTCCTCCTTGAGGAACCTCTCGAAGAGATCCGCGAAGCCGGACATCTCCTTGCCGACGAGGTCCTGCATCGTCTTGGGCGCCTTCTCCACCAGCTTGCGCAGCTCCTTCTGGAGGTTGTTGAGCGCATCCTGTTTGGTCGCCTCTCGGAATTCCCTGGAGCCGCTGGACGCCCTATTGTGACCTCCCCGGACCTGCAATGATTTAAGGAAATAATATAATTATTATACTTTATGTTGTTTTTTTGTCAACTTTATTTATCTCTATAAAAATAATAACTACAATATTTTGTTGTTGTTATAAACAACTGCAATTGTTTTACTTGCATCTTTTTCATGGCTAACTATTTTTTGATTTATAATAAAACTTAAAAATTACTGTAACTCACTTATTTTTAGAAATAACTATGTTGTATGTGATATCGGATTAAAGAGAAAAAAATGGACTTTCGAATGAGGTCGTGGCCAACTATGGTTTCCATTTAAAAATATGTAAGTTTGCGTCGTATCTCGGAAAATAATGGCGTTAAAATTTTTCTGAATCTATTTTATTAAGCTGCGTAAAATTATCTACAACTTTGTCCTTTACAGTTTTTTTCTATCTGTCATATTAACAGAGATATATTTATTTGAAAAATTGACACTTTTTACATTTTACAAAATATCTAGTTACCCTTCACTTTTTTGAAAACTTTGAAAGTGTTATTTTATTGGGCTAGTAAAACTAGCCCCATTTAACCGTTTCTCTATCTCTTATAGTTTCCGAGATCCCTACAGAGATCATCGAAAAAACTCGCCCTGTATACTCTGTTCTATTTTTATTTGTAACTAAGAAGGCTGTGGTTTCATTTTATAAACACCAACAGTGAAAATATCTATTATTACAACTAGAAATATGAATAGTATATTTCCCGAGGTTGGCTAGTTACATCCCGAGGGCAGAGCCCGAGGGATGTATAGACAACCAAGGGAAATGTATTCATATTTCCCGTGTTGTAATCAATAGTTTTTTTTCTGATATTGTTCTGTAAATGGGAAAATATTGGATTGTAAATTTTTGAATTTATCGGATTGGTAACGTTGCTAAGGGCCTTGTTTGTAAATATCATGGTTGACTTGTTTTGGTATTTGCGTTGTTTCATAAATTTGTGAAATGTCAAACTATGTGTTAACGCAAGCGACGAAAGACCGTGAATGTTTGGTTCCGGTAAAATCTAAAGCTGCAAAATCTATAAAAGATACCTTCCTAAGAAATCGGAGGTGTTGTCCCGAGAGCAATTAAAACAATTCTTGCGAGAAACTCCTAATGACAATTGTTTGATGTCTATATTTCATATTTAGGGAAATATGAGCACTTCATATTTCCCTACGGAAATATAAGTGTGTTATGACATATCGTAACCAAGGCAATATCACTCAATATTGTTTCAATCAGAAAAAAAATTATTAAATGTCAGATTTCTAACAACATTGCCTAATTCGTACATTAAATTAATTAAATTATTATAATAAAACACTTTTAACTTTGTTTTGTATAACTTATAAAACAAAGTTAAAAGTGTTTTATTATAATATTTAAAATGTATAACGAAGTAGAAGCCTCAAGCATAAACAAAATTAAATTATTGTTTCAATCATTTAACAAGTGTGCTGATGGCAAAATATAACCTCTTTTTTTCAATATAACCCATTTTTTCAAGTCTAGTGACTTTTCACATTGGCCAACAAAACTGCCACCCTAACCGAGCCAACTTGGTTAAAAATAAAAATGTAACAGAGTTTACTCATCATATAAACATTTATGTCAGTATTTTATGATAGTTCAACAAATGATCACAATAATTACAATTTTATACAAAAATAGAGCACTGGATAAATAAGAAATAGTTGCGAATTAAAAAAAATGATTACCCTTTCCAAAATATCCATTTTTCGCGAAAAACCGCACAGCACGGAGAGACTGTTTCGAGAGCTGGCCTCTGACTGACTGACAAATTCACGGCATGCACTCACTGATAAAAAATGTGTGTGTGCGTCGCCTTATCAAATGTTTAGAGATGAAATGAAAAGAACCGAGAGCCGTTTTGGTTAACACTGGCCACGCACGCAAAACAAAGTTTATATAATCACACTTTGAATAATGCAATAGCGACAATAACAGAAAAAATTCGCTGATAAAGTTGGAACTCCCGAGTGAATGATTAGGCAAATAATTCGCTGGTAATTGCGAAAATAATGGTGACGACACACCTTCAGTTACGCAAACATTTTGCTTGTAAATAAAGTATTTGATTCAAACAATGATTTGTTGGTAATTGTGAAAATAATGATAAGGACGCAATGTTTCGCTTGTAAATAAAATATTTAATTCGATGAATGTTTAAAAAGGTAAGGTCATCAGTTAACTATTGAAAATGAACACATCGTGTTCGAAATGTACATTTAGTGTCATAAATAAACGAGTGAAGTAAGGAATTTAACTGTGTTTAATTATTTAATTACGCAACTTCACATAACTCACAAATACATAATAATTTAAAAAGGTAAATTATTATTTCTAAAATCCTACAATTATTAACTACACTTTCATTTATCTGAACGGTTTTAGAAAAAAATATATATTGAAATGTGGTAATGACTTTATTTCTTTATAGACAAGATAACGTCGGTTGACAAAATGATGTACATGTAGTACATGTAAAGATAAAGCTGCTATCATCAGAATTATAAAGATAAAAATATGTAATGTAAAGGTCAAGAAACTTATCTAATTTGTTTTTATCAACATTTATGCGCCACGAGTATCCCAAACGTTTTTCCAGACAAATACACTGTACAAACTCTTGTAATTTCTTCAATCTAGTCCAAATTATTGTCTCAACTTGGAGGCCTCTAAATTAGCAGTTAAGTTGCAAACACACGCACAAAAACAAGGGGGTGAGGGAAGAAATATTGTTGGCGAGGAATCAGTGTGAAAATTAATAGCGTCAGAGCAGACATTGAATGACAGAAGAAGAAGAAGAAGAAAGAAGATGTAGGCCATATGGAAAAGAAGATCGGTTAGTTATTTCTGTAGATATTTGATAAAACAACAAAACCAAATAAAATTGAAGTGAAGGAGAAATTGCTCTCGATTATTAAAAAAAAAATGTGCAAAATTGATTCGCATCAAAATCAAAATTATCAAATATCTACAGTTTGAGAGCGAGGTATGTGGGGCATATAAAACAAAGATTATGGGCAGAGAGAGTTCTATTTATTGAAGGGTAACGTCTGGTTTTTTTCAGTGAAAGTCAATTGACCAATTTTCATAATTTTGTTTTATCCCATCCATTTTATTTAGAGAATGAGATGATTTTGTGCATTTGAAAAAATATATTGAGAGTCATAATTTTGTTTTATCCCATCTATTTTATTTAGAGATATGAGATTTTGTGGATTTGAAAAGATATATTGAGAGGCATCAGTAATATTGGTGCAAAGATATCCTGCCCACCGCACAGTTTTTCAGGAGATGACTTCGACGCCCTCTGGTGGAGTTGAAATTAATAATATAATTTTATAAAACATTGTTTTCGATGCCTCTCAAAATATCTTTTCAAATGCACAAAATCTCATATCTGAATAAAATAGATGTCTATAAAACAAAATTATGAAAATTGATCAATTGACCTCTCAAAATCAAGTACAAAAATAGGAGGTTGCCATTTAAAAACAAAATGGCGGACGTCATAACTCGAAAACAAATGACAACTGAAAATCGACTTTCATGCAAAAATCAGAGAAAATCGACCTGTTCGAGGATTTTTTCCAAAAATATTTTGTCAAGTGAGTTTGCAGAAGTTATTTTTTATTATTTTTGTACATTGTTTATAATCGTTGAGAATGCAACTTTTGTTATTTCAATTTATCTTTCGACTGTTATGATGGATAAATAAACTGTTTGGGTTTCCTTCCCGAAATAAAATCACTTGTAACGAACTAAGAAAAGGAATATTGCTTTGAACACATTGGCTGCCAACAAGTTTTTTTGTAAAATTTAAACTGTCGGTCGTCGGTGACTGACGTTGTTCCATCGGGATACTTCGGTGTCAGTGACTGGTGACTGACAAAGCGGTCAACGTGTTAACGATTAGAAAAATTGTGTAAAATCCATTGCAGTTTCCTTTAATTTCCTTTAATTATCAAAATCCAAAATTAGCTAACCTTTAATTCACCAATAAAACATTTGATATACCCTGTCCGAATACAAAACCAAACAAAAGTGAAGTGAAGGAGGAGAAATTGCTCTCGATTATTAAAAAAAAAAAAAATGTGCCAAATTGATTCACATCGAAATTAAAATGATCAAATATCTACAGAAATAACTAATTTTGATATAAAGAAAACACTTAACTTTTTTATACCCCACTTTAATTTAACTTTCGTGACTAGTTTCAATTAATTAAAAAAAGTTAAGTATTTTCTTTATATCGAAATTGAAAATGTACCAGTGACGGTTCGGAGGAACAAGAGGTAGCAATACAGATAGGTGTGGTCACGCAGCCAGCCGTCTCTGCAACTGACCCTACCTATCTGTATTGCCACCCTTGTTACCTCGGCCGTACCAGAAAAAAACCCGCGAACCGTCACTGAAATGTACCACGAAGTGAACGCCTCCAAGATTAAAAAAAAAAAATACATTGTTCTACACCTTTTGAATATAATAAAATAGATATGATTCGATTTGTCGGGTAATAAGTGTTCCACTTCAAAATCGCAATTGTATGGTTATTTATATTTTTATCCAATCTATTACGGACAAAATAGTTCGTCTTATCAATTTGAAGGATAGATATTTAAAAAAAAACTGCGTAAAAAATGAACATGCGTAACCTTGGTGGATAGAATTTGAATAATAGCAATTTAACACAAATACTTTTGTGCTATTTGATTATCCAATGTGTTAAGGTCGATACAAATTGAAATGTTTTACAATGGTGTATTTATTGCATAGGTTACACAAACAACTATGACTTTCAAAATCAAATATTACCAATAGTCAAATTCATTTATCATTAAAATAGCCCGATATTAACCTCTTCACGCCCAGGACAAACAAACAAATGAAAACAAAAATATTTTATAAAAAAAAATTACACCTTTAGCGCCATCTATGGAATATTTTTTTCATATTTCTTTGAATAAATGAGTAAATTTGTGACAGTCGTAGAAGAAGGTAACAATAAGAAAAAAGTGATTTTTCAGGATAATCCTATGGCCCAATCAAAGCTACATGGGCGTGAAGTGGTTAATCACTTTTGTATTTTTTATTAATAAAAAAAAAGAAGACCTTTATAATCCAAACTATTTACAACCTCCAAAAAAAAAACTTTACCATTACCCCTCTCTCTCTCACCCCCTCCCTCCTACACTCTCTTCTGTTTTCCCACTCTCTCTCTCACCCCCTCCCTCCTACACTCTCTTCTGTTTTCCCTCTCCCTCCCAACTTCTCCAGCGTCCTTACCCTGCCCCATCCTCCCTCATCCACTCCATCGCCCTTCTACTATTTTTTATCATTGGATTGCATGGGAATTAGAGATGGGCAGACAGTTCAGGAACCGGTTCAATGAACCGATTCTTAGCAAAGAGCGCTCAGGAACCGGTTCGGACAAAAAGAACCGCGGTTCCTCTGCTCTTTAATCATGGAATAACAGGAAGCAACAAGGCATGTTGATAAATTGGAATAGATAAGTGCCATCTATGATTAGCGGCATGAACTAACACCGGCGAGTGAACCGGTTCGGAACCGTTCCCGGTAGTGAACCGTTTTGCCCATCTCTAATGGGAATCAAGAAGTTTATAAACCGTGAGATTGAGAAGTCGAAAATAGTTGGCGGCGCATTTTTTGAAAATAGGGATAATAATTCCAGTAATATTATGTTGGCTGTCTGAAATGTTTCAGTGCAGCGCATTTTGTTTATTTTGACATCTTGTGAATTTTTGAGGTTACTTGTTTTAAAAATGGTTTAGTGCCGTATCACACTGGGCCACCATGGCTGCGGCACCAGTGGCGCCACCAGTCAACTGTATTAAGTGAAATGGAACATAACACACCTGGTATCGGACTGGTGGCGCCACCACTCTGGTTGCAGTCGAATACGTTCGGCCAGACTTTACTGGTGGAACAACCAGGATGCCGTCTGCCTGGTGTCTCGGCTGGTCGCTTTACTTACGGCCGTTACTAATAGACAATGTTCAATCCTCGGATGAATCACGGATTGTAGAATCGTGGATTAGTCGATATTTATAATCGTATCCAATAGTCACGGATTCGGGTAAGATCGGCAAATTCGAGAATGAAACCAGGATTTGGTAATATTTTTAGTAACATTACAATTTTACTAAATGTGTGTTGGCGCTATATTCATAATGAGTAGTAACCTAACCTAATAGTTAAAATGGACAGAAATAAACATTACACGCATATGGAAAAGATTATCTTAGCAACTCTAATTAATGGATGTTTATCCCAAAATGCGGCTTCATCCATCGTATGTTAGTATCAAATAAATATTATAAAGTGTATAATATAGATTATTATATTAAACCAGCTGTTCTGGTGACATGAATAAATTGACAGATTGCAAATAATCTGGGCTTAATCGTGGCTGACGGAAGATTATTTGAAGGATTATTTTCAGATGAATCCAGGATTATATCGACTATTGGATGCGTTCCAACCTAATCCGAGATTTAATCCTCAATCCCGGATCAATCCGCAACTATTAGTACGGCCGTTAGTGGCTGGATCCACCATGGTGGCTTAGTGTGATACGGCACTTAGTGTTTATACACTGTTCACATTTTATTCTCGCCGCAGTCGGGGTGTTTTTTGTCCTTATATTGGTATGTTGAATTTTTGATAGTAGTGATTGAAGTACGTTGTTAACTTATAATTTCAATTCAATTTACACGTGAATGAGGGATATCATAAAATGTAACATTACACTACACATAACCAAAAAAAAACCAATGACATAACCAAATTGTTAGTAACTTTTTGCTACCATCAAAAATGTCCGAACAAAGCCTACTGCGGTGAGAATAAAATGTGAACAGAGAACATCCGCCGATTTTGTCTATTTTTAAAACAAGTAACCTCAAAAAACCACAATATGTCAAAATAAACAAAACGCACGTGCACTGCACTGAAGAATTCAAGGCAGCCAATGATTGAATGATTATAGGGATTTTCAGAAAATGTGCTGCCAACAATTTTCAACTTTCTGATCTATCGATGTATATCGGATAATTATTGATATACAGTCGGGGTGTTTTTTGTCCTTATATTGGTACGTTAAATTTTTGATAGTAGTGATTGAAGCATGTTGTTAACTTATAATTTCAATTCAATTTACACGTGAATGAGGGATATCATAAAATGTAACATTACACTACACATAACCAAAAAAAATCCAATGACATAATCAAATTGTTAGTAACTTTTTTACTACCATCAAAAAGGTCCTAACAAAGCTTACTGCGGCGAGAATAAAATGTGAACAGAGAACATCCGCCGATTTTGTTTATTTTTAAAACAAGTAACCTCAAAAAACCACAATATGTCAAAATAAACAAAACGCATGTGCACTGCACTGAAGAATTCAAGGCAGCCAACGTAATATTACTTGAGTGATTATAGGGATTTTCAGAAAATGTGCTGCCAACAATATTCAACTTTCTGATCTATCGGTGTATATCGGATAATTATTAATATACCGAGTGTTCGATAAAAAACGCCCAATGCCATAACTCTGTTATTTATTGACCGATGTGAATGAACTAAAAACCAAAGTCAATGGCCGTTTGAATACTAACGAATGGCATTAAAATTGTTTTTTTTCAATAATAGCTTCATAGCCAAATAATAGCCAACTTAAAATTTACAAATGGGTGCCTATGTTTTAATTTGATTACATTAACTCTTTGAGGGGCAGTGGTACAAGCACGGTACCACCTTTTGGACATGCCTAGTGGGGGAGTGGTACCACCTTTTAAAATTATATAGTTTGAATAGTTTCGTTTTATATTTGGATCTATACACATGACGACATTTATTGATAAGTGGGTTAACTAACACAGCTTTGTAAGCACCCACCATTTTACTTTAACTCCAGAAAATTGAAGCTTTTATTTTCTTTTTTGTCTGGCCCCACTTGGATCTAGAAATATGGGAATTTCTGGCCCTTCAAAGAGTTAAACATTATTTTTCTGAATCCAATAATGCCCAATATGTTGTTTTTCGTTCAATATTTTGGTCAAAAGAAAATTAAAATAAATCTTCTTTTCAAAAATTATAATTAGAGTGCCTTGGAAAAAAGTGGCAAATGTCATTTTTTGTAAGGTTATGTCAAACATGACTAATAACGACCGAAAAAATAAGTACCAACGTTACAACTTTAATATTTAATGAACCAATATTTATTCTAGCATTAAACTCCATCTACTGATAGATTAGACATTTTTGACATCTTCAGTGACAAACACTAAAAAATGAAAAGTACCAACACGGTTATGAGAAAAATTTAATTTTGCAGCAAGTTAGGTTGGTACCGGTATACTTCCAATATATTCATACGCGACGTCCTAGTGGGATTTCTACCACTCAAGAAGTCAAAAAGTTTAATCTATAAGTAGACGGAATTTATTACCCTGTTGAAAATAAACAAAAAAAAAAGCAAATCTCCAAGACAAAATTCTAAATCTTCCGTCAGAGACCGATGGTATTTTTATTGATTTCTAAAACTCCATCGATAAAATCTGGTTCAAGTAATCGATCATCTAAAATTCCTAACCACACAGTTACACTAAATTTTCGTTGAAAATTATTTTCAATAATAAGGTGTAGATTATTTTTTTTAATCTGTTAATTCTCTATCGTTTACAATTATGTCAGAAAAACAGACTAATAATAAATGACTGACATTACTTTACAATAAATGATTTTTTCCGCTACCGACAACGTTAAATTCGCAATTGCATCCATGGTTACAGGTACCGTAATTGGCTGATAACAATCATGGTGTTTGTTGTCCTTGACGACGGAACTTAATTTTTTACTTACGGACCTACACGCAATATTCGCAACTTCGTTTGCATCCATACCCATAAAAACTGTCACTGGATTGACACAAACAAACAAAATTCGACATTGTTTTCTCGGTTGCTGGGTTGCCATAGGACGCATAGGTGACTATAAAAATTTGAATCCCAAATATTGCAAGCCGTATTTTAGAATATTTTCTGATCTTTTTTAACCGCTTAATGCACTCAGCCGTGTATACTCGGGTTAAAGAAACTGAAGAATTGTGTTTACTCGAATTCGAATTTGGCTTTCACGGAGGAATTCAGCCGACTATATGCATTGAATAGTTCCATACAGATTAGAGCTTAACCTTATAAAATTACATGAACATTTATTTGCATCCCCAGCTAAAGTAAGCCAATCCACGAAATAAGTTTTATTTAATTCTATATTTTAATAGTGCATTAAGTGGTAAAGTATTATATTTGCGGTAGCGGAAAAAAATTTATAAGCACCACGGAACGTAATGACAATTAACGTACTTTCCTTGTTGCTTAAATAACTATTCCGATTTGTGTTATTTTTTTTCAAGGCACACTACTTTTATTGCCAAAAAATCAAGATTTATTAGTATTTTATTTAGGCATAAATATTGAATTAAAATCAACATATCAGGCATAATTGGATTCAGAAAAACAAAGTCTAACATTATAAAATGAGAAAAGTATATGCAGCCATTTAAAAATTTAAAGTTGACTATTATTTGGCAATGAAGTTAATTTTAAAAAAAATATATAACTACCGTCATTTTATAGTATTTAAAAGGCCATTGACGTTGTTTTTTAATGCGTTCAAATCGCTCAATAAATAGCATAGTTATAGAGTTTTTTATCGAACACCCGGTATATATCCAATATTTTGATATTTATATAAATATCACCGAAACCTAGCAGAATTATCTTATCAATCACGTAATAAATTATTAATAAACAACCGGTATTTCAAGTGTCTGATAACTACCGTTTAATGCATTAATACGAACCCACCTTTCCGTAATAAGCCCGACGTTACCAACCATTGCGTAAGTGTTAAATCAATTATTACAATCAAGGCGACTCGTGTGACTTTCAAATGTTTTTTTTTCACCGCGATCAATCGACTTCCATGCTTCAAACATGAACAATTTATCATTTTATGACACGCTCATATGTCGCTCGTACTTTCAAACTTCTCTCTTGTAATGTAAAAGCCTCCATAACGTTACTTGTATCGTAAATTACTATAAACGATGTTTCTGGTACGGTTTAAAAAAGGGGGGCCTTCAGCGTCACCCCAGCTGTCGGCGAGGTCGCGCAAGGTCGAACATAGGACGGGTTAACAATTCGATAATCCCGGCGCTAGAATTTCATAACGTGACTTACTTTCTTATCGTCGTTAGTCTGTACGGTCAACATAACCGATAACCAAAAATCCCTCTCGATTAAAAACTGTGCGGATGTTGAATTCAAAACATTGAACGGCACGGAAGAAAGGAGAGGCGCCGTTGTCGGATCGGCGATCGCAACGCGCAAACACGTTCAACAGCGAAGAATGGGACGAATTGGATAATTAAGTATGAATAAATTTTGCAGCACGTAGACGTCGACAAACAATGTCGGGATTGCCGCACTACGCCAGAGGGGTGATCATCAAGGGTTTCGGCAGGGGTTCCAAACAGTTAGGTACTTTATAATAATACAAAAAAAAACACACTTACACAAAGACGCTTCAAATTCAGGTGTCCCCACGGCGAACTATCCGAAGGAGGTGGTCGACGCTCTCCCGAAGGAAATAGAGACCGGGATCTACTACGGCCTGGCGAAAGTCGACGACGGTGAAGTCCTCAAAATGGTGATGAGCATCGGACTGAATCCCTACTACAAGAACGATCAGAAGTCGATGGAGACTCACATAATGCACGAATTCGACGGGGACCTCTACGGGAAGACGCTTTCCATCGTAATCCTCGGGTATCTGCGACCGGAACGCGGCTTCGACAGTTTGGAAGAGCTCAAAACGGCCATCGATAATGACATTCGGCGGGCGAGCGATTTGTTAAACAAAAGCGAGTTTCAGGCCTACTACAACGACAAATTTTTTAAAGATCCTTAATTATTATTGACTTAAAAAACTTATAAATATAATAAATAATTGGAAACTAGAATTGCTTACTTTAACACGACGCGTAGCTCCATCTTTTTTTTAGCGTTGACATTAAAGCACCAAGGCGGGAAAATTGCAGCAGTCAAACTTACTATTGCACTGTTTTTTCAAACACCCATAACTTGGTGCCAAATCGTCGTAGGAACTTCGTTCTTTGAGTCCTGCATAGGGAATTGATCAAATTTTAATGCCTTTATGGTGGATCGAGTCGACAAATTTGTTCCAACTCCGTACACATCGTCAAAGTTGGACATGGTTTCCTGAAAAACATTTTTTTTTTACAGGTGTGCTAGAGGAGGACGGAAGGGGTTACGCTTAGGTTCGCATGCATGACTTCAAAAAAGACACTTCAACGTTTTTCGCTCTCAAATATTCATCAAAATCGATTGAAAATACGCCGAGTTATGCTGGTTTCAAAATGGTCGAAATTTCACGAATTTCAAGTGTTTTTTAAAACCAATATATTTTATCCAAAATCGGATACAATAAGCGAATTACTGCAGTCATTTGATGGATGTAATGATGTTCATTCCCCACTGAGTGAGAGAATAACTCGGACTTACGGAATGATTGGATCCTTCGTAAGATTTTTGAAATAATTCAAATTGACACGTTAAAATTTCTTAGATTCAATAAAACGAAACGAAATATATCAATATAACCTGTTCGTAACTCTGCAAACAAAATTAAGTCTTACTAAGACTATAAACAAATAACTTATTGAAACAACTACTTCCCTGGCTTAATTTTGTTTGCAGAGTTACGAACAGGTTGAATATTCATATATTCAGGCTACATTTCGTTTCGTTTTATTGAATCTATTTAATGCTTTCTGCAACAAGTACGGTTGTTTCCAATTTATTTGTTAAAATTTCTTGTCAAAATTTTATAAACATTATTTTATTATTTAATGCAATTACAGACGGTTTTAGATAAAATATTATAAATAAATTTGAGGCAACCTCACTTGTTGCAGAAGCATTAAATAACTTTTTATTAAACGAAATACAGCCTGAATATGTGAATATTCAATCTGTTCGTAACTCTACAATCCAAAATTAAGTAAAAGAAAAGGTTATATTATACTCATGTGGAAATATTCATTAGTCCCTTAAGAAAATAACTCGTAAACTTAATTACGTACATTCCACATTTGTATAATAAAACTATTCCATCAAAAACATACAATAGATTGAAGTCTTGAATGAATGTTTACACTGCATTGTTAGGCAACCCAACATACACAATTAATTCCTTTAATATTTCACCTTTTTTCATTTTAAAACTATTAGAACTTATTTAGGAAGGTGTAAACTAAAGGCCTGCCAAAAATTATGCTGAAATTAACGGGCATACAAATTTTGACATGTAACCGCTACATAAAATAAATTTATAACAAACGTACTGTGTGTAAATGATGTTACCTACGTTGCATGCTTATCTTATTTCAGATTGTGTTATCTGAGGTTACTTCATGATTGCAAGATTTAAAAAAGTTGTAGTCCGAATTTCTGGAGGTGTAGATGGTGCAGTAAATGTAACACCAGTCTCAATATAAAAAAAGAAATTATTAAAAATATTGTTTCAGGTTGTGAAATTCAGGGAGTATTCATGCAAAATTGGGACATCACGGATGAGAATGGAATATGCTCCTCGGATAAGGATTACGAGGACGCCAAAATTCCATCAAAAACATACAATGGATTGAAGTCTTGAATGAATGTTTACACGATATTGTTAGGCAACCCAACATACACAATTCATTCCTTTAATATTCTACCTTTTTTCATTTTAAAACGATTAGAAGTTATTTAGGAAGATGTAAACTAAAAGCCCGCCAAAAATTATGCTGAAATTAACGGGCATACAAATTTTAACATGTAAATGTTTACATAAAATAAATTTATAACTAACGTACTGTGTGTAAATGATGTTGCCTATGTTGCATGCTTATCTTATTTCAGGTTGTGTTATTTGAGGTTACTTCATGATTGCAAGAGTTAAAAAAGTTGTAGTCGGAATTTCTGGAGGTGTAGATGGTGCAGTAAAGGTAACACCAGTCTCAATATATAAAATTAAATTATTAAAAATATCTGTTTCAGGGAGTATTCATGCAAAATTGGGACATCACGAATGAAAATGGAATATGCTCCTCGGATAAAGATTACGAGGACGCCAAAATTCCATCAAAAACATACTAGAATGATAATAATAGGCAACCTAACATACACAATTAATTCCTTTAATATTTCTACTTTTCTCATTTTAAAAACTATTCGAAGTTATTTAGGAGGATGTAAACTAAAAGTCCGCCAAAAATTATGCTGAAATTAACGGGCATACAAATTTTAACATGTAAATCCCTACATAAAATAAATTTATAACAAAAGTACTGTGTGTAAATGATGTTGCCTATGTTGCATGCTCATATAATTTGAGGTTGTGTTATTTAATGTTACTTCATGATTGCAAGATTTAAAAAAGTTGTAGTAGGAATTTCCGGCGGTGTAGATAGTGCAGTAGCGGCACTACTACTGAAAAAGAAAGGTAACACCAGTCTCAATATATAAAATGAAATTATTAAAAATATGTTTTAGGTTATGAAATTCAGGGAGTATTCATGCAAAATTGGGACATCACGGATGAGAATGGAATTTGCTCCTGGGATAAAGATTACGAGGACGCCAAAATTGTCTGCGATAAACTAGCCATCCCCTTGAAGCACGTCAATTTTGTAAAGGAGTACTGGAACAACGTCTTCGAGTCGGTGCGCTCGACTGCGATTTAACAATTCATTACCGATTATTCGTTTTGCAGAGAGATGGTCAGCGATTATCGAAACGGGTACACTCCGAACCCCGATATACAGTGCAATCGTCACGTGAAATTCTCCTGTTTTTGGAAGTATGCTCGGGATAGGTTAGGAGCGGACGCGATCGCAACAGGACATTACGCTCGGAGTAGTTACGGGTGCTATTTGGAAAATTACGATCCGGAAATAGGTGGGATTGAAGGAGTTTGTGGATTGCTGATTAATTAATAGGTGTGAAATTGTTGCAGGCGAAAGATGGTTTTAAAGATCAGACGTTTTTCTTATGTCAGATTCCGCGAGACGCCTTGGGGAAGACCATGTTTCCGTTGGGAGATTATTGTAAGGATGAAGTGAAGGAGGTTGCTCGAAGGAATGGGCTTGAAATGATTGCGAAGAAGAAGGAGAGTATGGGGATTTGTTTTATCGGGTCTAGGAATTTTAGCAAGTTCATTACTCAGGTGAGTTACTCAATATCTTAGTTGTAAGTTAATCCGGACTTGTATAAACTTCTGGTGTTGCGCGAATAAACTATTATAATTATAAAAGTAATAAAGATGAAAAATTGCCTGGATACATGAATATTCAGCCTGTTCGTGAGGGAAAGTTAATTTATTATAATTATTATGTGATCGTGGATCAAATACTTTAAATGTTAAACAACTAAAGGGTACTACATTTCAAATGTTGCAGTAGTGTAAGTCCAATACTTTGCGCATAATGTTGAATAAGTTTTTAAGCACTGAATATTATACAGTATAAATTACAAATAAAAAAGATGCACAGGTTTTTGTAAAACTAGTCAAAATCTGAAAAATGCAATTATTGGCTTTAGAACGCTGCGATTCTATAAGGGCCTAATTACACACGTCAAATTTATTAGTTGAAATGCCAAAGTGGCGGCATCTATTGCCTGCTGTACTAAACCCAATCCGAGCAGCCTAACCACCAACACAAATGGAAATGCCAACGGTGGCAAATATAACAATAATAATATAATTGAAACATTGAATATCGTTTCCCAATTTCTAGGTGTTCTGATGGGGAAACAATATTTAATGTTAATTCTCAGACTTCGAATAAGCCCTGCATTCTCTATACTTTCCCGTAATTTGTTCAATAAATTATTGATCTGTTTAGCTTGTTATAATCCCAATATTTTTTTCAGTATGTAGAAGATAACCCAGGGAACTTTATTGATATCGATAGCGGTCTAATTGTTGGTAAACACAATGGGATCCATCAGTGGACAATCGGACAACGCACAAAACTTGGCGGTGCACAAAAACCGTATTACGTTGCCAAGAAAGATGTCGACAGTAATGATATATTTGTGGTGAGACAAAATGCTTTTATAAATCACTCTGGGCTCAAGTCTGTAAAATTCTTTATATTAAAGAAAGACTTGAGGCTATAGTTAATTTATTTATAGATGTATTTGTTGAAACAAGAGTCCTGAACAGTTTTTTTAGAGGCTTGGCCCCGTGGTGTTTAGTTAAGTCTACCAGTCTGATAAAAAATAGTGTTCTTGAATCAGCAGTGAAAATTCAAAGCCCATGTTTAAATTTCCGTTATTTAAATGTTCCGTGAGATGAAAAAGTCGAAAACAGTTGGCAGCACACTTTCTGAAAATAGGGATAATAATTCAAGTAATATTATGTTGGCTGTCTGGAATTCAGTGCTTTTTGAAATCTTGTGGTTTTTTGAGGTTACTTCTTATAGTTTTGTGTCTATTTTCAAGACAAGTAATCTCAAAAAATGACAAGATGTCATAACAAACAAAAGGCACGTGCACTGCACAGGAGAATTCAAGGCAGCCAACATAATATTACTTATTATTACGGCCGACCCGGTCTGGAAGTTATATCAGGATATAACACCTGTTACCACCTCAAATAATTTTAGGGAATGGGCACAAGACATCCGGCCTTCTACAGTTCCCTATTCTTCACTTCGACCCCGCACTGGATCACGGACGAACCCGTCGATCTCCAAACGGGCAGCATTTACGAATGCCAATTCAAATTCCAACACACTCACCGTCCCGTCGATTGTAGAGTATGCAAGAGCAACGGAGGATTAGTAGTGCTGCTGCGCGAACCGAAACGCGCCCTAACTCAAGGGCAGTTTGCAGTGTTTTACCGAGACGAGGAGTGCCTGGGAAGCGCACGCATCTCCCATCCGGGCACCTCGAACTTCGGACTGTACTGGCTGCAGAATTACGGAAAATGTAAAATAAAAAGGAGACTGTATAGCAATTACGATAAAATAAAAATTTGAAACTGTCGTTTATCTATTACTGCCCATGACATGCAAGTGTTTAACCACTTCGCGCCCATGTAGTTTGATTGGGCTATAGGATAATCCTGAAAAATGTTTCTTATTGTTACCTTTTTCTATGACAAATTATTCCACTGTCACAAATTTACTCATTTATGCAGTGAAATATGAAAAAAAAAAAGTGTATTTTTTTTTGTAAAATATTTTTGTTTGTCGCCACATGTGGCGACCTGGGTGTGAAGAGGTTAACGCACATTTGCCCAAGATTTAAATTAAGAACATTAAAGGAAAGTAAATGATATATCTCTCTAAATTAAGTAATAAAGATTTATGCCCACTTACACCACCGCCGATTAACTTTAATCAGTGATTAGTACCGGTTTGTACTTCTTTAAAATACGACAATTTTATTCGCAAATTGTTTACACAATAACGTATTGATCAAAGAAAGATATTTGGGATATCTTACAAATTTATAAGACTTTTATATTCCCGAATTTTGACTTAGACGTTTAATCGTGATTAATTTTTTAACCACGATTAAGTACCTGCGGTGCAAGTGGGCCTTAGGTTATTTTTCTCTTCCTGTCAAATGTCGATGAATAATCACTGAACGTACTTTTTGGAATAAAAAAAATGATAGATGGCGCCGACGATATTCTAGATATAATTTTAAGTGGAACTTTAAAATAGTCGTCCTACATATAGAGCTGTCGGCATATCTGGGTTAAATAAGTTTCAAATTCTCAGATATCTTCTAAAATTCAAAATCCTAAAACCAAATAGAATCTGTGATACCATTAAAACAGAAGACTTTTTGTTACGAATAACTTCTCTAAAGTAACATTGCCAGAGAACAGAACATTTTTTGTTACGAATAATTTCTCTAAAGTAAGTAATATTGCCAGTAATTGTCACCAAAGCCTATAACGTTTGTTACTCGCTTGAGTACAATGGGAAGTAATGGGGTAAGGAAAATGTAAAATAAAAAGGAAACTGTACAATAAAAATACAATTTGAAATTGTCAAAACGCCATTTATTATCGAAACGACCGAAAAAATACAAAAAAAACAAAACTATATATATTGAAAACACAATCTAAATAATATTTTTAAGAGTTGAAATAGAAAACAACGCCCACTTCGAGAGTGTGCCTATAAAACTTTTCAATGTCTCATCTTGTATAAAAAATAACGATATCTCTCACGTGAATACAAAAATTAAACTTACGCAGCAATCACAGCATTACAGCCAAAACGCAACGACTGAACTCTTATGACCAAGATGTAACGAGATTCCTTATCACTATAATAGTTAACAAAATACTAGAATACTTAAGAAAAAGTCAAGGGTATATAAAAAATAAAGCACGTGTAGTGAACGAACGTTTAGCCCCAGTCCTCGTCGAAGTCTTCTGTGGCATTTTTGGTGTCTTGGGTTGCATAATTGTCCTTTAAAAAAAAAAATCACAAAATTAGTCAAAATATTTATACTCCGTTCCAATTTTATTTTTAACTAAGAAGGTTGTGGTTTCATTTATTTAAAGCTTTACACATAAACACCAACAAAAATGATTTGACAGTGAAAAACTGATTAAAAGTCTTGGCGCGTGAGCAACAGATTGGATTCCGGTTCCACTGTTATTTCAACCACAATAGTTATTTGTATGGTAAGAGAGCAAAGTGATACATTGCCGCTTGAGAGAGGAAGCGGCAATGAGCTTTGCGCTCGCACTATATATAAAATTTTTTCTACGACCGCTTTGAAAAAGAAACATAAATATAATTAAATATAAAAAGCAATAATACACGACTATGGCGTGTGCTTATTTTCAGTCTGTTATACCGTGGTCAGCCATGGAATGTCGTATCCATGGTAACGAGTCAATAAAAATTCTGCAAAGTGATGTTTAGATAGTTGTTGTGAATACTTTGTGGCAAAGTACTTTGTCTTGCTCCTCGGGGAACGTCTACTTTGCGTTGACAAACGCAAGCGCAAACGCCTGCTTTTTATATCGGTCGTAGAAAAAATCAAGTTCCTTGTTATTTCTAAACTTTACAACTTCCAATAAATTGTTAAAGAAATTTCTTATAAATTGTTAAAGAAATTTCTTCAAGCAAACAGAATTTTGTAGTTTAAAATAATGTTGATTCAAGGGGTGGTGGGTGGCCCTTATCTTACAATCCCATCTGTTGCTCATGCGCCAAGTTTCCACTAATAAATAAGTGAAACGAGTAAGAAAGAGAGTGAAGACCTTATTTATTTTTATTCATTTATTAATTGTTGGAAATAAGGGTGCGTGGGCCACAGGTTGGATTGTATCGTATGTTCATTAAATGTCGTTTATCACGGCAAATTAATTTATCGGTAGGAACACGCCGCAAGTAACATAACCTCAATATGTGTTACCAACTTAAATTTGTAAAAATAAAAAATCATGGCAGACTTGAGGTTTTTTTTAATGAACATACCAGCCCCGTTCCACTTTTATTTCAATTATAAAATCACGTTTCTTATTATTTCTAAACTTGACAACTCTCAAATAGTCAACTCTGAATAAAAATCTTGTGGCTCACACATTATAATTTCCAGTCGAAAAGCATTACCCATATTTGTGCAAAAACTCTTTCTTACCCCACGAACGTCAGTTCCACCAAATGAACTGTTCTGATAACTATCTCCACCGTACGACGACGCACTCAACCACTCGGGCACCTTCTGTCCAGCCTGCTTCAAAATTTTAGACAGCGCCGAAGCTATAGCACCGTCCTCCGAGCCGTAGAAGCTGGTAGCTTTACCGCGGTTGCCTAGAAACAAACGGCAATGAAAAAACAACCGACCACCACAATCGCATAACTTACCCACTCTCCCAGTCCTGCCGATGCGATGAACGTACTCATCAATACTCTTCGGCAAATCAAAGTTAATCACATGTTTAACGTTCTTAATATCTAAGCCGCGCGCGGCCACGCCGGTGGCCACCAACACGTTGTGAACACCCTGTTTGAAGTCGCGCAGCGCCTGCTCCCGTTCCCGCTGCAGCCTGTCCCCGTGAATGCTGGTGGTCGACAGGTTGTTCTCGCTCAAGAAAACGGCCAGGAAATCGGCGTTCTTCTTGGTCTCCACGAAGACCAGCGTTCTCTCGTTGCCCTCGTCCTTCAGGACTTCCAACAGTTTGTTGCGCTTCTCGAACCTGTCCACCTGATAGAACACCTGCTCCACGTCCGAACAGGCGCCGCCGACTATGCCGATGGTGATGAAAATGTAGTCGTTCAGGAATTTTCCGGCCAAAATTTGGATCTCTTCGGGAAACGTGGCCGAAAACATGAGGGTCTGCCGTTCGCCCGCCGGCTTCATGGTCTCGTGGTTCATCATCTCTTCGACGGCCGGCATGAAGCCCATGTCGAGCATACGGTCGGCTTCGTCGAGCACGACGAAGCGCGTCGACTGGAAACTCAGGATTCCCTTTCGTACGAAATCGTTCATACGGCCCGGAGTGGCTACCAAAATATGGCATCCACGCTGTAATAGACGAGATTTTACGATTATTACAATCCCAATAAATTTTTTAAACTACTACATAAACTGTTCCATTTTTTAAGTTGGCTCTGTTAGGGTGACATTTTTGTTGGCTAATGTAACAAGTCACTAGACTTGAAAAAATGGGTTATATTGGAAAAAAAATGAGGTTATATTTTATGACAGTGGCCAATTGCGCAGAGATAATTTTATTACTGTAAAAATTAATGTAATTTTATGACGTGCAGAACATTGAATTTATTAATATAAGAATTTGTCAATGTTGTTAGAAATACGACATTTAATATTCACTGTCAGATCATATTTCTTGGAGTTCATGTGTAAAACTTCATAAAATGAAACATCAGCCTTCTCAGTTAGTTAATTTTCAAATTTCAAAAATGACTTCTCAACTGACAAAAACGACAATTTTCAAGTGCCAAAAATGACAATTTTTAACTGCCAAAAAATACAATTACCAACTGTCGAAAATGCCCATTTTCGAGTGTCAAAAAAGCAGTTTTCAAATGTCAAAAATGTCATGTTCAACTGTGTAAAATAACTAAACTAAAAAATGACAATTCTCAACTGTCAAAAACGACAATTTTCAAGTGCCAAAAATGACAATTCTCAACTGCCAAAAACGACAATTTTCAAGTGCCAAAAACGACAATTTTCAAGTGCCAAAAACGACAATTTTTAACTGCCAAAAAATACAATTACCAACTGTCGAAAATGCCCATTTTCGAGTGTCAAAAAAGCAGTTTTCAAATGTCAAAAATGTCATGTTCAACTGCGTAAAATAACTATTTTCAACTGTGCAAAAAAAGTCAGAGTTCACAATTTTCAAGTGCCAAAAATGACAATTCTCAACTGCCAAAAACGACAATTTTTAACTGCCAAAAAATACAATTACCAACTGTCGAAAATGTCCATTTTCAAGTGTCAAAAAAGCACTTTTCAAATGTCAAAAATGTCATGTTCAACTGTGTAAAATAACTATTTTCAACTGTGAAAAAAAAGTCAGAGTTCACAATTTTCAAGTGTCAAAAATGACAATTCTCGTCTACCAAAAACGACAATTTTCAACTGCCAAAAAATACAATTACCAACTGACGAAAATGTCCATTTTCAAGTGTCAAAAAAAGTCAGAGTTCACAATTTTCAAGTGCCAAAAATGACAATTCTCAACTGCCAAAAACGACAATTTTCAAGTGCCAAAAACGACAATTTTCAAGTGCCAAAAACGACAATTTTTAACTGCCAAAAAATACGATTACCAACTGTCGAAAATGCCCATTTTCGAGTGTCAAAAAAGCAGTTTTCAAATGTCAAAAATGTCATGTTCAACTGCGTAAAATAACTATTTCCAACTGTGCAAAAAAAGTCAGAGTTCACAATTTTCAAGTGCCAAAAATGACAATTCTCAACTGCCAAAAACGACAATTTTCAAGTGCCAAAAACGACATTTTTTAACTGCCAAAAAATACAATTACCATCTGTCGAAAATGCCCATTTTCAAGTGTCAAAAAAGCAGTTTTCAAATGTCAAAAATGTCATGTTTAACTGTGTAAAATAACTATTTTCAACTGTGCAAAAAAAGTCAGAGTTCACAATTTTCAAGTGCCATAAACGGCAATTTTTAACTGCCAAAAAATACAATTACCAACTGTCGAAAATGCCCATTTTCAAGTGTCAAAAAAGCAGTTTTCAAATGTCAAAAATGTCATGTTCAACTGCGTAAAATAACTATTTTCAACTGTGCAAAAAAAGTCAGAGTTCACAATTTTCAAGGGCCAAAAATGATGGTTTTCAACTGTCAAAAATAATCATTTTTGAGTGCTATAAATGACAATTTTCAAGCTTCAAAAATAACGATTTTTCAGCTGTCAAAAAAGTATAAAAATGGAACAGAGTATGCTAGTGCTATATTGTGAAAAGATTACTTACCATTAACTGGTTAATTTGCGAATTAACACTGGTACCTCCGTAAGCGACCACGACCCTAATAATGCTCCCCAGCGAAAATTTATAGGCCTGTTCGTAGATCTGTATGGCAAGCTCCCTCGTCGGCGACACGACGACCGCGAACGGTTCGACGCGGTTACCCTCCACGACGTAGTTCCTGGAATCCTCCAGCAGCATGTGTATTATGGGCAGAAGGAACGCCGCGGTTTTTCCCGATCCCGTTTGTGCGCAGGACATCAGGTCCCTGTTGCTCATTATCACGGGAATGGAGTATTTCTGGATCGGTGTGGGTTTGGTGTAACTGGATTTCTTAATGTTGTCCAAAATAATGGGCCTGAGTCCGGACGACTCGAAGGTGGTAATTGGAGGGGGACAGTTTTCACCGGTAACCTATAAAATTTGGTGTAGAGAAATTCTATTCGAATCGTTTATGCAGAGAAAAAATGGTTTCTTACATTTACAGCGATATCTTCGTACTTTGCGAAATTTATTCCAGACGTGTTTCCCGATGAAAATAGTTCGTTTGCGTCTTCAATCTCTGGCGGTACGTATATTTCTCTGGGCTTGGGTGGATCTTGAAATAAAGGGGTAATTTTAGAACGTATCAAGTGGATTGAGATGAAGTCATCGACTGATTGTCCTTTTTAGAAAGGTTGAGGGTGGTTGCTAATTATTTGTCCACGTGAATTGGGTCCGAGTGGAAGATCATTCTGTGAACTCTGCCCGTGCTCCTTTCGTTTGAAATTTTGAGTATGTTTTTTGATCTTTTGTCATACTGTGAATTTTATTTTGTAAGAAAGGAGAACAAAGATATAGTAAATAAATAAATAAATTTAACGAAGCTATTGCATTTATTACACAAACAAATGTAGGTTGTTAAAAAATAAAATCAAATATATACAGGGTGTTACTAAATTGATGCGAAGAAGATTGGATACTGAATGTATCCGAACAGATTTGAGATTGGGGATCGGAAATATTCTTCAGCAGGATCGAGGTGTTCTTCCAGGCGGAGTCGAGAAAGTTGCTAATGTCAAAAAGATGCAATTTGTGTACACGAAAGTCTAAAATTGACCGTGCCAGAGACCTGAAAATCACCGATGGCCTATTTGCAACGACTGTGCAGGATTATAATAATAATCCTTCATTGTACCGGCCTTAAAATTTACTTTGATGTTTTTTACACTCATAAAAAATTCAAAATCTGTTTTATAGCAAAATATGTGAAAAACTTCAAGCCACAACTTTTTTACCAATAAATAACAATTTCAAAGCATAATTTTTAACAAATGTACGTTAATTCTCATCATTTCGTAAATTTTGATTTTTTGGATTTTGGCTCCAGTTTTTTTTTCTTCAAAATAAATAGTTTTTAAAACGAACGTTTCCACCTTTATTTTTCCCACAAAATACAATGTCTTACTCATAGAATGCCACAGATTTTAGGTCAAAATATTAACAATTGCAAAATTTATGAATTTTTTCGTAATAAACGCATTTTTTTGCAATTACGTCAGTTCAAACTCACGCAGCTGACGAGATATTTCAAAAATACTCTTACAGACCATACAATCTTCTAAAGAATACCCAAAAGAATATTCCTGGAGAGTTCTGAAGTCATAGATTGAAATCTCGCGATTCTACAACATTTTTTAAACGTTGGGGTGGGGGCTAGCTTTGAAATCTTAAATAGGTACCCCTATTTTTTATTGCAGATTTTGATTCTACTCTAAAATATATTAGGTTTTTATTCGAAACATTTTTTTTCGATAAGCAAAAAAAAAAAATTTTATATATTTTTTTAATAAAAAAAAATCCTGTTTGGAATTTCAAACATTCATACATTACCACAATGGAAAAGAATAGAATGGAATTTGATAATCAAATTGATTTTTATTCGTTTGTACGATTTTTTTTTACAAAGAATTTTTTTTTTACTTATTTATGACATAAAATTACGAATGACTTCAATCAACAACAATCAAGGTGACTACGTAAAAATTGTCGTAATCTGTCATTTTGATTATCAAATTCCATTCTATTCTTTGATAATCAAATTGATTTTTATTCGTTTGTACGATTTTTTTTACAAAGAATTTTTTTTTTTTTTACTTATTTATGACATAAAATTACGAATGACTTCAATCAACAACAATCAAGGTGACTACGTAAAAATTGTCGTAATCTGTCATTTTGATTATCAAATTCCATTCTATTCTTTGATAATCAAATTGATTTTTATTCGTTTGTACGATTTTTTTTTTAAAAGAATTTTTTTTTTTTACTTATTTATGACATAAAATTACGAATGACTTCAATCAACAACAATCAAGGTGACTACGTAAAAATTGTCGTAATCTGTCATTTTGATTATCAAATTCCATTCTATTCTTTGATAATCAAATTGATTTTTATTCGTTTGTACGATTTTTTTTACAAAGATTTTTTTTTTTTAACTTATTTATGACATAAAATTACGAATGACTTCAATCAACAACAATCAAGGTGACTACGTAAAAATTGTCGTAATCTGTCATTTGATGCGAGAAATAAATTGAATTCAACTAATGTTTTTGCCGAATATAACGCCATCTGTCGCTTATCGAAAAAAAAAATTCGAATAAAAACCTAATATTTTTTTAGTATAGAATAGAATAGAATTTATTTTCGAGAACAAATACATTTCTATGTATATACTCATAGAATCCAAATCTTTGTGCAGTTATGATACTGGGGGAGGTGGTGCAGCCAAGGGTTAATATCTCAAGATTTTTCGGACATAAAAATCGTGTGATATTAACCCACCAATGGTGACCCTACTGGTCTGTGAGACCGGGTGTGTTGAATAAGTTAATTCTTCGTTATTGTTTTTTGTTACAATTTCGAGTAGCTGCCGCATTGCAGAGTTTAAATTGATTAAATATCTTTGTTTTGTTGTCAACGAGCATAGATTTAAAAAAAAACATGAACTATTAGTAACACGTTTCGAAAAATCTTCAGTTGAAAACCCCGGTGCGTCAGACCGGCGTCACCATTAAATTTGCGTCACCAATGGCGGGTTAACAAAGAAAGTGTTCAATTTATTATATTCAAAGCTTTATCGTAGCATCAACGGTGCCGACGCTATGTAAATCAAATCAATAAATTATGTCTGACATAAAAATACTAACCCCAAAATTTGCATGTTCTTATTAAAGTTTGTTGATTCGTAACTAATGAATTATGAGTAACCAAGGTCCATTGATGATATGAACAAAACAATAGTTTGTTGATTCGTAACTAACGAATTTTGAGCAACTAAGTCCATTGATGTCAAAACTACAGTTTTCGTAACTAACGAATTATGAGCAACAAGGTTCATTTATGTCAAAACTACAGTTTGTTGTTTCGTAACTAACATATTATGTAACTGACGCGTTATGAAATAATAGTACTATTATGATGCCAATAATGATCTATAAATGTTTAGCATAAAATAAATTAAATATCTGTCAATGTTTTAATCAATATTAAAAATACAAAACAATTTGGGCTATACACCAAATAATCAGGGCCGATCTTAGGATCGAGATTAAAATGTGGGATTCGAGCATTAACCCCTTAATGCACACAACAGAGCGTGACTCGGGTGTGTGTTACTGGTAAAATTGTGCCGAACATATTTATTACCAACTATAAAAAAAAATACAGTTTTTCGAAAACTATTTTTATTATTGAAAATATTTTTCACGTATATCTATATATTTATTATCAACTATAAGAAAAATAATAGCTATTTGTGTATTAAGTGTGCAAAGTGTTTGTTTGTCGATAGAGATAATATTTAATATTGTTTTTTTCTGATTGAAACAATATTGAGTGATATTGCCTTAGTTACGATGTCATAACACACTTATATTTCCCTAGGGAAATACAGACATCAAACAATTGTCATTAGGAGCTTCTCGCAAGAATTGTTTTAAATGCTCTCAGGACAACACCTCCGATTTCTTAGGAAAGTATCCTTGATGGATATTACAGCTTTGGATTTTACCGGAATCAAACATTCAGGGTCTTTCGTCGCTTGCGTTAACACATAGTTTGACATTTCACCAATTTATGAAACAACGCAAATACCAAAACAAGTCAACCATGATATTTACAAACAAGGCCCTTAGCAACGTTACCAATCCGATAAATTCAAAAATTTACAATCCAATATTTTCCCATTTACAGAACAATATTCTTTCAATCGGAAAAAAACTATTGATTACAACACGGGAAATATAAATACGAGATGGATATGAGATGTAACTAGCCAACCTCGGGAAATATATTATTCATATTTCCCTAGTGTTGTAATAATAGCTATAATAATAAATAATTAGATTAATTAAATTTAAATTTGTTCTTGGTTGTTTATTTATTAATAAAATATTTCAGAAAATTTTCAATTATTATTATAAGGATTTATTCCAAAATACTTTATTAATCGGTCATAGAAAAAAAGATTTTGTTTTTCAAAAAAAAAAAAAAACGTACATTAGGGGGTTAATATGTGGGCCAAAATTTATTTAATGCAAAAAAAAATAAAAAAACCTTACCACCATTATCTTTATCCCGGTCTCGATTCCTATCGCCATCGCCCCTACCTCCGCCAAAGTCCCCTCCTCCTCCTCCACCTCTTCCACCGCCATCTCCCCTTCCGCCGCCTCGTCCTCGTCCACCACCGCGACCTCCTCTGCCACCACGGCCGCCTAACAATGATGAAACATTATCAACAACTGCTATATTTTCTCCACAAAAACAACACTTACCTCTACCACCTCGCCCCCTTTCCCCTCCCCCGCCGCCACCTCCACCGTCTCCCCACGAATTTTCAGTGGAAGCATTGGTGTTGCCCCACGGATCATCCCCGGCGTCTTTACCGTCGCCCCAGCCATCATTAAACCCCCCGCCACCGCCGCCACCATCGTTGCCGTTCGCCGCGGCGTAACCCCTGCCCTTGGAAAACGACCTGCCCCCGTCGCCGGTCACACCGTTGGAACCCTGCACAAAATTAACCTAACAAACCCATCGCCATCCGACCACGATATACTCACGTTCACGTTCCCACCCTGGTTGAAACTGCCGGTATCGTCCCAGTCCTCGTCCATTGTTCGATGAGTCGGGTTTCTGCGAAGAATGTAGAAAAAAAAATGGTTTTGGCGCTAAACACTCAAGGACGTGATGTTATCGTGACCGCTTGTGCGAGACGAAAAACGCACACGGCACGCATCGCCAATACTTACCGGTCTGACTACGTATTTCGGGGTGATAAAGCACTGTTTTGTTCTAGGAGATCATTAAATACTGAGCAAAGATGTTTGCAACGAGGGAACCGAATCGACACAAACCGGAAAATGAAGGCAACGAGAGAACTGGAAGTGGCTGCACGGGCATGCGCCGTACACAAAGCGGAAGTACCAACCGCAAAAATTATGTACTTTTCTAGATTATCGCAAACGGTTTTACTGTTTAATATTAACGAAATCGCAAATTAATCTAAACTATAAAGGAAGAAATTTATAAATGTATAGTTTTATTACTTAATAACAAGAAAATAACAGACGAGGTTGTTGCCAACGGAACGGCACTAAAATGCACATGATTTTCGGGCACAATAAAAAATGCTTTCAGGTCGTAAAAAAGAACAGGTTATAAATGTTGAAATGAGAATGTCCACTTTATTTGATCTTGTTTATATTTATGCCCGTTTAAACACTTCGCCTGCTTAATGTGGGGTTATTTCTATATCTATAAGTGGATTTACCGATAGGATAGATACACTTCACACTGTCCAGACATGGAAGGTGTTTACAAATATGTTAATTTTTTGTCGCAATTTTCGATAAGATATACCAGGCGCGCACCCAGAAATTTGGCTTGGGGGAGGCTCACGCATATAATAACGCACACACAACCATATCTGTAAACTGAAAATCCGTTAAAATTACATTGTATAAAAGTGTAACATTACAATTAAATTAAATTCTAAAAAGCGCTATTTTGGTGATATTACTCGGTATATAAACGTCTTGGGGGCGAGCTCAAGCCCGATGGCCACCCCCCTGAGTGCGAGCCTGAGATATACTGCATATATTTTCCTCTCTGTACACTTAAAAGTACATCGAAAGATTCAATAAAGACTTGAAATTAAAGTGTGAATAACTGATTACTATAACACGCAGTGGCGGTTCGCGGGGACGGCTGGCTGCGTGTCTGCACCTATCTATATTACCACCTCTTGTTCCTCGGCCGTACCAGAAAAAACCCCGCGAACCGTCACTGATAACACGACTATTTCATCCCAATTTAATGAATTTATATTATATGTAATATTCTGGT
The DNA here is from genome assembly GCA_910593695.2 of Ocypus olens. Classification (NCBI taxonomy): domain Eukaryota; kingdom Metazoa; phylum Arthropoda; class Insecta; order Coleoptera; family Staphylinidae; genus Ocypus; species Ocypus olens. Next base: position 2,372,949 of record OU343047.1, on the reverse strand, counting down.
ACTCTGCCAGATAGAATCCTGACAGTGCCCCCCTGGGAATAAACAATTCTTTTTTTGCCTGGGATACACATCCATGTGGCCACCTGTAGAGGGAATAAACAAAGATTAACTCTTTAGGGTTGTTAAAATGAGGCACTTGCTTGGTTTCACAATTTTTTATAATTTCTGTTCCGACTAGTTGATGTAAAAATCGAAACTCTAGTCAGAATAAAAAGTATAAAAAATTGTGAAACCAACCGTCTGATTTTAACAACCCTGAATTTTAAAAATGTTTCACCACGTGAACAACAAATAATAGTATATTATTAATCGAGTGAGAGAGTTGGCCATTGCCACGAGGGTGAAGTTGGACAATTTTCTCAATCAAAAACGATTTAATAACATTTATATTATTTAATAAGATGCGAAGAAAATATGAACTCTTACAACTGACAGTATAAAATACCCCCTTGGAGAAGAATTCCTGAATTCAACACTGATACGTTTTTAAATAAAGTTTTATTATACTCTAGTAAATTTGCCAAAAATTGTAATAAATTAGGTAACTGTAGGAAATGTATTGGCATCGACTTCAAATTTTCAAATCTAATCAAAGTGCGTTGCAAATATGATTTTGTTAAAAGTTCTAAACGCCCCATTCTTGAGTTTTGGGATAAAGCATGGGAATTGAGGGTATCATTTTGACGATTTGAAAAAATAAATGCAATAAAAAAATAATCAAAATTAATTCTGTTAAAGGCTATAAGTGTACACGACTACATTTTGGGGCAACTTGATGTCAACAAGAGGTGAATTTGAGAAAAAATTACAATAGCAAATTTACTCAGTTTTATTGTAACCTCAATAACTTCAACCCTTATAGATTTGTGTACCTTATATCTAAACACGAATAAACATTATTATTATTATAAAGTTTATTTCAAATAAACAAAACGTAAAGTATAAAATTGCAATCAATTTGGTGAAAATATAAAACCTGGGCCAAAAGACATTAAAAAATCAAGTGGGTAGGTGTCATGACAAATTTTTAATTCCATAATTGAATTTGCAGATTTCTGTATGTAATATTCATTGTATTACTTCATTCATGGAATGAATTACATGCAAAATTCATAAGCGCAGAGCGTTTTGTTCCATAACAAGAGTGAGAATGCGTATGTTCTATGATCAGAATGCTTAAATTCCACAGTGGTCGTGGAGAAATGAATTTCAACTGCTTCAATATCTACGTGTTTACCTTTTTTGCAATCATGTAATATTCTTCTAAAATATGGTTCGAGAATGTTTTACAACCTTTATTCAACCAAAATATGACACCGAACATTTCAACTGAATGAGAATTGTTAAATATAAACTTACCGCCATGCAAACTGGAAAAAATAAATAGAACCGTTACGTGCACATAATTTGTTTATTTGCTAATTCCTTCCAATATATACATTATCTTTATTGACAGTATATTTACATATACAGTACGTTTTTTTTATCGTGGGCCATAGGATTTTACATGTTAAAAATTATACCTTGTTTTAATGCATATTTCAACATATAATTTTAAAGCAAATTTTAGTTAGTGATAAATCAATTACTTTTCCACATGATGCGCTTAATTAGATTACCTTAAACATGTTTTATTCCATTAAAAAATGAAATTAATTCACTAATCAATCTGACATTTCGGAAATTCAAGGTACTTTGATTATGTTTGCTCAGTTATTTATTTTAAATAATTTCATTTTTTAATGGAATAAAACATGTTTAAATTATTCTGACTAGCGCATCATGTAGGTAAATATTTGATTTATATTACTAACTAAAATTTTCTTCAAAATTTTATGATAAAATATACATTAATACAAGGTATAATTTTTAGCATATAAAATCCTATGGCCCACGATAAAAAAAATACCCTGTATATACATCATCATACAGACAAATTTATTGTGACTGTCTTATGGGCTATCGACATGTCTTTCAGCCCGTCTTTATCATTATACAGGGTGTAGTGGAACAAAACGGAACACAGGATTTTCAATGTTAATTTCTTTATATTGGAATATTATCTTTGTTGATCATTTTAGAGAAAACACATAATACATTTTGTGTAGAGTAAACATTTCTGCATGCAGTCATGCTGTTATTTATTTTTTTGCAGTCATAAAAACCCGAAAAAATAATAAATTGAAAATGATCATTTTCACAAAAATTATGGTTGCCATGAAATTTAAAAAAAAATGATGCACTGTTGATCTGTTGGTTTCTGTCAAATTGATTGAATACTTCATAATTGTTTACAAGTTTTTCATTAAGAGTGTATTGTATTCAAGAAAAAGTGTAAATTGTGAAGTGCGGGATTTGTTTGCCATTAAATGTTCTGCATGGATTCATGCTATTATTTCTATTTTCAATTATATAAACCAAACAGATCAACTACGTACCATTTTTTTAAATTTCATGGCAACCATTATTTTCGTAAAAATGATCTTTTTATTTTATTTTTTCGGGTTTTTATGAATGTAAAAAAATAACTAACAGTACGACTGCATGCAGAAATTTTTACTCTACAAAAAATGTATTTACGTGTTTTCTCTGAAATGATCGGGGAAGATAATATTCCAATATAAAGAAATTAACATTGAAAATCCCATGTTCCGTTTTGTTCCACTACACCCTGTATAGTATAAATATGTTATTCGCCAGAAATGAATGTTTGGGTAGGGTACTTTCGTTTAAGGGGCATATTAAGGTTGCGGGGAGTACCAATTATTTCATAACGATTGGATCTCTAAACATACAAATAAAATACATTATCATTTTCGTGTCTATATTTGTAACATAGTTCCTCATTTTATTGTAAATAATAAATGAAAATGATGCTGGTGTGAAGCCCTCCGTTCCTTCTCCACGTTAAAACAGTAACAGATAAAAGTTAAAATACAGTTCCGGCCTTATTTCACTGTCACGGTACTATTCCGACCTATCCTAAAAAAAGTACGTTTTCAGGTGCACGCCACCAACGAAAACCGGGCTCAAGTGACTACTACTCAATAAATTTAAATTACAAAATGACGTTATCGGTTGGTGAAGTGCACCGGATCTCATTGATTCAATTCAAATTTATGGTTTAAATGTCGATAAGAAGTTTGCGACGAGCGTCTTCAAGGCGGTATCTGACGCCTCGGAGATTTGGCCTTCTTTGGCGATGGTCGCTAGCAACGGTTTCTCGTTGGTCCTGAAATTAAATCGCAAAATGTAGTAAACGTAAAGGAGAGACGGGGAAGAATAGTATTTGTGTTTTGTATATAGAGTGTACAATTATGCCAATAAAGGTTGTTTTTAGTAAACTTGAAGACTCGCAAAAAAATTATGCTGATATTCCCAAGAAAAAAAACCATTAACCCATAAGAAAAAATTATCATTCCCCGTGTGCCCAGAAAGAATAGAATAGAATTATTATTGGTCCATCGCATTGTTCATTTTTAACATTAGACAAGTCAATTAACCACTTCGTGCCCATGTAGTTTGATTGGGCTATAGGATAATCCTGAAAAATCTCTTTTTTCTTATTGTTACCTTTTTCTACGACAAATTATTCCACTGTCACAAATTTACTCATTTATGCAAAGAAATATGAAAAAAATATTCCATAGATGGCGCTAAAGGTGTAATTTTTTTTTTGTAAAATATTTTTGTTTCCATTTTTTTGTGGCGACCTGGGCGTGAAGAGGTTAAAAGACATATAAATACACAATAGAAAACGGGCGAGCCAGTTTTTTCGGCCATATGCTAGCGCCACCTAATAGGAGACAATCCGAAACAGTCATGTGATCTTATTAATAAGTCAACGGCAATCTATTCATCGGCGTAAACACGCTCGTGGAGCAAGAGAGAAACACCCTGGGAAGAAAATTTTAGAGGACGTGGTAAGGCAGGCATGTCAAACATGCGGCCCACTTACAAGTTGTCTGCGGACCGGCAAGGTTGGTATCAAATATAAAAAAAATATACAGGGTGCCCGTTTTTCGAGCGGCACCATGGGGATTTCAGTTATCTTAAGAGATACAAGGTTGGTTAAACTAGGGCAAAGTTGTGTATTATAACGTTGATTAATAATCTGTTGAGAAATTTGAGTTACCTTTTTTTGTTTTCAAAAAATCGCGAAAAAACTAAAAATTTCAATTTTCATTTTTAATTTTTTATTCGAAAACTATTACTATTACGCATTTTGCACTAAGACATTATTGGAGTACTTCTTAATGGAGGATCTAAATATGTTATTAGATTTATTGTAGCTTTCAAGATGGCGGAGAAACAATAGACAACTTTTGTTTTTTTTACGGGCGCCATATTGGATTTTTACATTTTCTAATGCAGGATTTTTTTCTGTTTACGATGATTATATTTTAATTTTACATTTTTGGTAAGGCAGCCCGAGGCTTGTGTGTAATACTTGATGTCGCTCTTGGTGGTAAACGAGTTTGACATGCCTGTGGTAAGGGATGGCGTAAGAGAGGAAGACTTATGGTAAAAATTGAGTGGAGTAAGATCACATGACTGTTTCGGTTACCCGTTTCCAATTTTTCCTATTAGGTGTCGCTAGCGTAGGGAGGAGTCAGCTCGCTTGTTTGCATTGGCGTTAGTGATCTCTCTACTCATCTCTGATTCCACATAACTGAACACCTTTTTTCTAAGGGTCTTCCTTATCCATATTCTTATGAAAATCGACTTACAATATATGCTTGGAGAACTCCTTCTCAAATGCTGTAATCTTGGAAGGATCGACCTTGTCCAGATGACCGCGCACGCCGCAGTAAATGATGGCGACCTGCTCTTCGATGGCCATGGGCACGTACTGGCCCTGTTTCAGGAGCTCGGTAAGACGGACGCCCCTGTTCAACAGCTGCTGTGTGGCGGCGTCAAGATCTGAACCGAACTGGGCAAACGCGGCTACCTCACGGTATTGGGCCAATTCCAGTTTCATGGAACCGGCAACCTGCAAAAAAAAAATTCATTATTAATAAGTGACAGTATACAGGGTGTCCCAGAAGTCGACGTCAAGCCGAAATCTTTTAACAGACTAAGTCATGAGAGTTATCAGAAAAATATTTAAAAAAATCCAAATAATGTATTTAAAAAATTATGGCCATTTAAAAAGAAACGAGAAAATCTACAGCCTGTGACGGTCTTTGATTTATTACAAGCATAACAAATGTTTAACATCGATTAAAATTGCAAAAGATGTTCAAACTGCCTTCCTTCAGCCTCGACATCTTCTTAAAAATGATCTCGTTATCCGACGGGCGAATCTTCCGTTCTTGATTGATTCAGCCGCTTGAGTTAATCTTTGCTTTAACTCAGCTAAATTTTCTACTGGCTTACAATAAACTTTTTTTTTTTTAAATGGCCATAATTTTTTAAATACATTATTTGGATTTTTTTTAATACCTTTCTGATAACTCTCATGACTTGGTCTGTTAAAAGATTTCGGCTTGACGTCGACTTCTGGGACACCCTGTATAATAATAAAATTTGGGGGTTGAAATCCATGTTCCCATCAGGTTTAAGGGCTTCACTTCCTAAACAGTTTTCCATTAAAAAAAAGTGATTTTTAGGTACACTTTTCTAGAAAACTACTCTCTGAAATTTTGCACACATGTAAGCATTTAGAGTTGACATTAAAAAATACATCAAAATTTTTTGCGTTCTTTGCATTTAAAAAAAAAATCCGCCACTCAACATATGGAAATATTCTCAGCCATACTGGTAGGTATCAATACCACCTTTAAAACAAAACTGTGTTGATAGCTTTTATGGTTTTGAAGAAAAGTGTATCTAAACTTAAAAAAGTAAATTTTTCAGGAGTCAAAAAACTTAAAAATAGTCCGTATAAATGCTCGCCTCTTTGATTACAAAATTCAATCACTTCTACTGATCGGAAAAATATAAATTTTTTTTTTTTATACACAGAATGAGTGTCGACTCAGAATCGACGATAAAAAAAAAAACGATTATTTTGTTCATTTTTGAGGAAGTGACCCCTTAAATTGATTCAGAAAAAATAAATATGGCAATTTTTCCGGCTGAAGAGGGTGCAACCAACGAAACTAGTGCCGAATATAAAATTTACCATATTTACTTTTTCTGAATATAACTTGCCAATCAATCGCATGATGGCATTTATAAATATTTTATGCGATCGTTCAAACTGTGATTTATTTTCGGAGTCATTCTTGGAATTTAAGAACCGCATAAAACGCATGGATCTGGACTTGTTTTTAAAATTTTATCAATAATATTATTTATTTGTATATTATTTTAGCTGTGTAATTTTTACCCGTTTAATTTTATTTTAACATGTTCTGTTCGTCATTGCTATTTATGTGATTTTTAGTGCGATTTATTTTTATATGTAAATTACCTTATTTCTGTAAAAAAAATTTCTCGCTACATTTACAATATGTTGTTATTTTTGTTTATTTAAATTTAAATTTTAAATTGTAATTTTAATTTTTGTATTTTTATATTTTTATATTTTATATTTATATTTTGTTTTATATTTTATATTCGATTTAATACTTGAATGTACAGGGAGAATCCCGTAAATACATATATTATTATTATTATTTAAGTAATTTTGTAAAAGGAGATTTTCCGTTAATAAATCTATTATTATTAAAACACGGTAAAAAAAAAAATGGTTTAATTATTTCGATGTGAAGATTTTATCAAAAACAATTATTTCGTTTTCACTGTACCTGCTTCATGGCCTTGGTCTGGGCGGCGGATCCTACACGGGATACAGACAGACCGACGTTGATGGCGGGGCGGATACCCTTGTAGAACAGTTCAGTCTCCAAGAAGATCTGTCCGTCCGTGATGGAAATCACGTTGGTTGGAATGTAAGCGGATACATCACCGGCTTGCGTCTCAATAACGGGCAGGGCGGTCAGGGAGCCGCCTCCGAAGGCGTCGGACATCTTGGCGGCACGTTCAAGCAGACGGGAGTGGAGGTAGAATACGTCACCGGGGTAGGCCTCGCGACCTGGCGGACGACGGAGCAACAGAGACATCTAGAAACAAATATATTACTTATTTACAGCACTGACAATATTGTGTTTTATAAATAATTTTTTTCTAAAATTCACAGTTTTTTTCATTAATTTGTATTCATAAAATATGTGATTCCTGAACCCCTTCAAAAAGCATGAAAAAAAAATTGCCGTAGTGGTTACTTTTTTTAACAAAACTAAAAAATTGTTTGCGCAAACTGTGTCATAAACTCTTAGCAACACGCTGCGAGTTCTTCCCTTAAATATCAAACATTCATTTCCCGATTATTATTATTTTCTTCGTTGAAATGAAGTATTATTACTTATAAAATAAAAATTGATGGCTGAAGGACTCCGGTTGATGGCCATTGTATTTATTATTTATTATGTATTTAGTAAGTACAATAAACGTTTATTATTATTAAAAATTTATTAAGGTTTTATCGAATTTATTTAAAGTTTTCACTTGTAGGAATTGCTGCACTTGCCTTTGGCTCGTACGGCAATCTTTCCTACTTGTGAAAAATGTATTACTTTACTCACTTGTTGCATAAATAACTATGAGACAACCACACTTGTTTCAGAAGCATTAAATAAATTTAATAAAAACAAAATATAGCCTGAATATGTGAACTCTGCAAAATTAAAAATTTCAATAAGTTATTTTTTTATAGCCGTTGGAAATTTTTGTCTTTATTAAATTTATTGTGCTTTATATTACGACCCCACTAATTTCTGGCGTTTTGATTATTTACCTGACGGTAGGCAACGGCCTGTTTCGACAAATCGTCGTAGATGATGAGGGCGTGCTTGCCGTTGTCACGGAAAAACTCTCCCATGGCGCAGCCTGAATACGGGGCCAGGTATTGCAGAGGGGCGGCATCGGAGGCGGTGGCCGATACAATGATGGTGTATTTCATGGCGCCAGAGTCGGTGAGACGCTTCAAGATCTGGGCCACGGTGGACCTCTTCTGTCCAATGGCAACGTAGATACAGTACAGCTTCTTCTTCTCTTCGTCGGCATCGTTGAAACGTTTCTGGTTGATGATTGTGTCGATGGCAAGGGCAGTTTTTCTACATAAAAAAAAAATGCATCATCAGTTTCTTAGATAAAAAATTCGTTAATAACATTTAGAATGGGAGTTCCCAGACAAACAGTGTTGTATTAAATTAATAGTCTTACTAAAAAAATTATTTTAAAATTAGTGTTAATTAAATATGTGTACACAAATAAAATCAACAAGACATTAATTTTACAAGCAGTCATAAAGTGTTTTTTTCTGATTGAAACAATATTGAGTGATATTGCCTTAGTTACGATATGTCATAACAAACTTATATTTCCCTAGGGAAATATAAACATCAAACAATTGTCATTAGGAGCTTCTTGCAAGAATTGTTTTAATTGCTCTCGGGACAACACCTCCGATTTCTTAGGAAGGCATCCTTTATGGATATTACACCTTTGGATTTTACGGGAACCAAACATTCACGGTCTTTCGTCGCTTGCGTTAACACATAGTTTGACATTTCACCAATTTATGAAACAATGCAAATACCAAAACAAGTCGACCATGATATTTACAAACAAGGCCCTTAGCAACGTTACCAATCCGATAAATTCAAAAATTTGCAATCCAATATTTTCCCATTTACAGAACAATATTCTTTCAATCAGAAAAAAACTATTGATTACAACACGGGAAATATGAATACATTATATGTAATGTTTGTCTAAATTTTGAGAGTTCAGAATATAAGAGATACCAACCCGGTTTGACGATCTCCAATGATCAACTCACGCTGGCCACGACCGATCGGCACGAGCGAGTCGACGGCCTTGATGCCGGTCTGCATGGGTTCCCTTACGGATACACGGGGGATGATGCCGGGGGCCTTGGTACCGATACGGAAACGCAGTTTGGTGTCGATGGGGCCATGTCCATCAATGGGTATTCCCAACGCATCTACTACACGACCCAGGAGGGCCTCGCCTACCGGGACGTCCACAATGGCACCGGTACGCTTGACGATGTCTCCCTCACCAATCAATTTGTCGTTACCGAATACTACAACACCCACGTTGTCGGGTTCCAAATTCAAGGCCATACCCTAAAAATGTAATAGAAAATTTGAGAATTTTTTAGTTTAATGTTAATGTTTAAAGTTAAGTACTGCAAGATCAAAAAGTAAAATATAGTTGGCAGCACATGAAAATGGGTAATATTATGTCGGCTGTCTGTAAATCTCCAGTGCAGACATTTTGTTTATTTTGACATATTGTGGTTTTTTAAGGTTATTTGTTTTAAAAATAGTTTTGTCTTTATATCTGCCGATTTTGTTTATTTTTAAGACAAGTAACCTCAAAAAACCACAAGATGTCAAAATCAATAAATTACCTAACATAATATTACCTACTTTCAGAAAACGTGCTGCCAACTATTTTCGACTCCCTGAACTCACGGTATTGTCAATGAAATCAATTACTAGCATTAGTCAGGTCTCTTTTCCATCGCAGAGGCTCGTCGCTTAGTAATTAGCTAAGTAGCCTTCAAACTGTTTAGAAATGTTTTAGCTTTGCACCGGTGAATTTCAACACTTTGCAGACTTACCAAGATCATGGCGAGCCTGCAAAGCAATCACTATACGATTAAAAGTTTTGAAACTGAATGACAGCCACCGGAATCACCAATTTTGCGCCTGCGAGTGAAGGGCGGCATCTTTATTGGGATTTAGCTGGAGTTCACTTTGGTCATGATTTTACTCACAGGTGGCAAAGAATAAACAATTTTACAGATAGAATACTTATCAAAACAACTGCTACATATAAATTATGTAATTTTCTAAAATATGTGACGAATCGCGGTTTTTATTCTGGTACAGCCGAGGAACAAGAGGTGGTAATACAGATAGATGCGGTCACACAGCCAGCCGTCTCTGCAACTGACCCTACCTATCTGTATTACCACCTCTTGTTCCTCGGCCGTACCAGAAAAAACCCCGTGTACCGTCACTGATAGGTATATTTATTTTAGAGAGAGAGAGAGAGACAATACATTTATTGAGACATTTTTACAAATAACCCGAGGTCTATATAACCTATATATATATATTTCATTTTTAATAAGTTACATAACCCATTTCAGACACATTCAAAATTGTTACCTTAAGCCCAGAGGAGAATTCCACCATCTCGTCAGCTTGGATGTTCTTCAAACCGTAGACACGGGCGATACCATCACCAATGCTCAGCACACGGCCGGTTTCATCGAGATCCGCTTTCGGGGTCGAGCCCAGGATGCGTTCCTCCAGGATGGAGCTGATCTCCGCCCCGCGGTTCGAAGCGGTGACATGGAGCTTGCGGGCTGCGACTGAAGCCGCCGGGACTGCCGCCGCCGCGAGCTGAACGAAATCATCGGTAGTTAATCAACGGCAACACACAAAACGATTGAACATTTGCCCCAAACGATTTTATCATCGGTTACATAACACCGACAGATTCGGACCGTTGTGGGGAAAATAAAGACGCCGTAAATGAAACGTTCGGATGTTTCTCTTTGCATCTGTTGGAATCAAAAGGGGGCAATGAAACAACCGGATTTTGATTCTTTTAACAGAAGAATTGCTGTTATGTCACCCCGGTGTATAGATTCGCGACGGTCATACTTGACGAAAATCTGGTGCATGGAGGTGCACTGTATAAATCTACTTACTTTGGTGGCGGAGCTGGGTAAATTCCTGGCCACGGAGGCGGCCATACGTGCGGAGAGCAGAGACATTTTCGAAGTTCTTCCCCAACAGCAAAAAGATGGAGTGCGGACGTGAACGACTGTCCTCGCCGGATAACAGGATAGGCACCGCCCTAGTCAGTGCGCGCACCGAATTTTCGCAGGATTAGGTAACAGCTTGTTTAGTTGCAAAAATACCCCACAAATTCATTAAACGGACATTTGCGACTTATTCAATTCATAAAATGCAGCTTAATTATGCCATCGGGCATGCTAAACAACAAATTCTCAATCGAAATAAAATTTGTTGACATCCGGTCGCGCGAAATTCAAACACAACACTCAATAAATTCGATAAAGACGAAAGTAGCCTGAATATATGAATATTCAATACGAACAAAGATTTTTTTTAAATTCCACATATGCTTGAAATTATGTCAGATTATTCTTGAATAACATGAAGAAAATTATTCAATCCAGCGTTTGGAAAGATAATTTTGATGAGAAAAAGCAAACATTTTTTTTTAATTTCTCTCTAAATTCCGCATTTATTTCCACAGATTCTTGAAATTGTGTCAGATTATTCTTGAATAACGTGTCTTTACAATTACCCGAAGAAAATTATCCAAACTTCACAGTCAAAAAAATTCCAGCGTTAGAAAGCAAATTTTGATGAGCAAAAACGAACATTTTTTAGAAATATCTCTGTAAATTCCGCATTTTTTCCACAGATTCTTGAAATTTTGTCAGATTATTCTTGAATAACGTGTCTTTACAATTACCCGAAGAAAATTATCCAAACTTCACAGTCAAAAAAAATCCAGCGTTAGAAAGCAAATTTTGATGAGCAAAAACGAACATTTTTTTGAAATTTCTCTGTAAATTCCGCATTTTTTTCCACAGATTCTTGAAATTTTGTCAGATTATTCTTGAATAACGTGTATTTACAACTACCTGAAGAAAATTATCCAAACTTCAGTCAAAAAAATTCCAGCGTTAGAAAGCAAATTTTGATGAGCAAAAACGAACATTTTTTTGAAATTTCTCTGTAAATTCCGCTTTTATTTCCACAGATTCTTGAAATGTTGTCAGATTATTCTTGAATAACGTGTATTTACAACTACCTTAAGAAAATTATCCATACTTTGCAGTAAAAAATAAACCAGCCTCAGAAAGCAAACTTTGATGAGCAAAAATTAAATTTTTTTGAAATTCCTGTGTAAATTCCACAGATTCTTGAAATTGCATCAGATTATTCTTGAATAACGTGTCTTTATAATTACCCGAAGAAAATTATCCAAACTTCGCAGTCAAAAAAATTCCAGCGTTAGAAAGCAAATTTTGATGAACAAAAACAAACTTTTTTTTTTATTCCTCTCGAGTACAAATATAGTTAATTGATCAGAAATTGGTATTATTATAGATATTATAGAATTATTGTTATATATTAACTGTTATTTTATACACACATTTGCAAATGAACTAATTTACTCGCACAAAGAAACTCAACAGATTATTAACTTTACTTATTTACACACGGCAACCTTCGGATATGGTTTAACAATTTGGATAACATAAACGAAAGGTGGTGTGTGGGCCTTATTCCACAATCCAATCAGTTCAATATATGCAACTGATTTTACAGACCGAATTAAAAACGAAACATTTCCAATTTTAGCCTTTTTTTATTTACTGAGTTAGGATTTTGAAATTTTGCAGACGTATTTAGGAAAATGTTTTTTGATTATACTGGGTGTCAGTAAAAAATTGTGACGACAGCTCAACAGCTATTATAGTTAACAGATGAGGAATAAACTTCATGTTGTTTCTGCCCAAAAACTCCTGAAATTATTTCTTTGGATCTCTTGTATTGTTTTTTCATCAAAACATTTTCTTCAAACAGTTGTTATAGAAAACAATTGCATGTATGACAGATGGGGAATAAACTTCATGTTGTTACTGCCTAAAAACTGCTGAAGTAAGAGCACCAGCAGTGTGGACGTTGCCTGTATAAAAAAAAAAACTGCTATTGGCTACTTAAAATCATTGGCCTTACTTTGATCAGTTTATTGGGACTTCTAAAATTACGAATCAAGAACCTGAACTATCGAGGAAAATACTTGAAGGTGGTTGATTGGGTGTTGGTAATAATAGATTAAATGTTTGCAAAATATGAACCATAGACAAGAATTATGCAGGAAACTTCTACTTTGTTATACATGCTTTTATATGGAATAAAACACTTTTTGCTTTGTTTGTACAACACTTTGATTTATTCGTTTGACTGCAGTTTCGGCAATCAAAACTCAAGTCTAAACTAAACTAAAGACTTTAGTTTTGATAATGGCAAGCTGAGTTGCCAAAACTACAGTCAAACGAATAAATCAAAGTGCTGTACAAACAAAGCAAAAAGTGTTTTATTTCAAGAATTGGAACAGCTGTGCCCTGCACATGGTGAATTGTTTAGGTCATGTGTTGGGTGATGTGTAAGTGTGGGCCAACAAAGTGAGAGAAAAGTAAATGTTGTGCTCACACTATTCAACAAGCCTGTCACGGGGCTGTCGCAGCGCAGGGTGTGAAAACCGCCCTCGTTGATCTCCAGCTAGCTCTTGGAGTCGGTGTAGCTATAAGACAGCACAAGAAACACGAAGGATGGGGTGGATGCAGAAATTAAACTAAGCGCCGATAACAAGCCTAGCCTAACCGACAGAGTTGAAAACGATCCCTTGGAAAAGGCTCCCGGACTTTCTAGACAACTCAGGGCTGCCAGATGTGTAAATCTGAAGAAACGCACAAGAGACAACAGTGTAAGGACGCCTAAGGCAGACAACCTCACAAACTGCATACAACCACTAACTCTCAAAATTACCAAAACGCTGGTGTAGTCGGTGTGGGATTTTGCGGTTTTAAGGATCCGAACAAAAACTGATTTAGACAAATATAATTATAAAATGAAGTTATCTTTAAATATTTTAACACACCGTGGAATTAAACTACGACTATTTCTGCTGTTTTTCTTTCTTGGCTGCCTCGGCGGCGGCCTCGCTCTTCTCGAAGCTGGTAATCAACTCCTCGACCTCCTTACCATTTAAAATGTGTATGACCGTTTGATTGTCCACTCTCGACAGGGTCGCCATTTCAACTAAAAAAAAATAGCATTTTCTTGGTAAAACACGGATATTCATCTGGTTTTTCATAAAAATAAATATTAATTGATTTTGAAGATAAAAAAAGCATTTTCTTGGTAAAACAAGAATATTTCTCTGGTTTTTCATAAAAATAAATATTAATTGATTTTGAAGATAAAAAAAGCATTTTCTTGGTAAAACAAGAATATTTATCTGGTTTTTCATAAAAATAAATGTTAATTGATTTTGAAGATAAAAAAAGCATTTTCTTGGTAAAACAAGAATATTTATCTGGTTTTTCATAAAAATAAATATTAATTGATTTTGAAGATAAAAAAAGCATTTTCTTGGTAAAACAAGAATATTTATCTGGTTTTTCATAAAAATAAATATTAATTGATTTTGAAGATAAAAAAAGCATTTTCTTGGTAAAACAAGGATATTCATCTGGTTTTTCATAAAAATAAATGTGAATTGATTTTGAAGATAAAAAAAGCATTTTCTTGGTAAAACAAGGATATTCATCTGGTTTTTCATAAAAATAAATATTAATTGATTTTGAAGATAAAAAAAGCATTTTCTTGGTAAAACAAGGATATTCATCTGGTTTTTCACAAAAATAAATTTTAATTGATTTTGAAGATTTTGATGAAGTTGAACAATTTTTTGGCATTCCAATCCTGGAAAAGAGAATGTAGGGTCCTTACCCTACCCTTAAAAAAAACAAAGGGGAATATACTGTATCAGTCATTTAAAGAGTTCACATTTATTAATTCACATCACCAACTTTGATCGCTTGAAAATCAGAGACGGTTCGCGGGGTGACTCATGGTACGGCCGAGGTAGCAGAGGTAGTAATACAGATAGCCGTCTCTGCAACCGACCCTGCCTATCTGTATTGCCACCTCTGCTGCCTCGGCTGTACCATGAAGCACCCCGCGAGCCGTCACTGCTTAAAATGTTTGTAAATGTTTGACCTTGATCAATTCATCTAAACACACTCAAGTTTAGCGATTCATGTTTTCAAATTACCTTTCTCTGAAGTTAATTTTGTCATGTCCAGGGTTTTGCTTAATACTTTTATTGCCAAAGCCTTGGCGTCGCTTAATGTTGTATCATTCTCTTTGTATTCCTGCTTCAAACTGGAAACTGCAGCCTGCAATCAATAAAACATGATATATACTATATTTCTATTACATTTACATTATTGTGTATTTATTGTAAAAAATGTTGTATTTAACACACTAGAGCCGTAAAACTTCAAAAAGGCCCGCTTAATTACATAACTCTATACTTTTGTTTATGCAATAACAAAACCAAGTTGATGCAAGCTTAAAATGTCAAAATGACAGATATAACCTTTCCACGATTTAATAGAATCTGCATTGCTTGATGTTTATACTTCTTGGGCGCATTACATTCCCAAGTATGCAAGTTTCTCACCCTCGTATGCGCATAAACATTTTTCTAATGCCCTCGGTACGTAAATGTCTATTAAATGCTTGTGCTACTTGCTGTAAATTACAAAAATAAGTGGCCCTGACTGGTTTGAGAAGGTATTAAGGTTAGAATGAAAAAAAAAATAGATGATTGACACAAAAACAAAACTTTGCGTTCCACTGTTTGACAGCAAATCAATGGAGTTATTCGTTACTTCTTTTTTACTTCGGCTTTGTGCCTGCCACTATTAGCCATCAACATTTGTAATTGCATCCATTTCAATGATATATTTATTTATTCCTTTGCCCATCTACCTCTCGGTGTACGGCTTAAATAAATGAGAATCCAACAGATACAACATTCCGAGAGTTCGGGAAAATGTACTGCCCATATTTTATTATGTAGTAAGCCGCTTGAGGACATAAATATCAACATTATTTCGTAATTATCTTGATAACTTTTATTCACTACATTATACTCACAGAACTGTTATTTCCAATGCAAGTAGCCTTCCATCCGCTGTAATTACCGCTCGGGTCAGACTGGTACAACTGATAACCGTAATGCTTATCCCATCCCATGTAAAGGATGGACACGCCAAACGGTCTCTTCCCGCCGTATTGCGTGTAAGCTTGCTTAACGTCGCACAGCCACGAGACCAGTTGCTCGCAGGGAATCGATTCGCCGTACTGTATTAAATAACGTTGGCCTATCAAACGGAGTTCATTGGTTAGCACGTTCGCATCGGACGTAATTCCGGCCACGCTGCAAACCATGTCCCTGAAAATGCATCGGTTAATTGCTGAAAACGATTTTTGTATTCGAGAGGATTTACTCGTTCAGCTTGTAGATTTTCTCTGATGAGAAGACCTCGTCCAACAGCTTGTTGGTGTTACGTCGTTCGGCGGCTAGTAGTATGCCGTCTTTGGCCAGAATGCCCAGACAGGTGCCGGCGTGACTGATTGCTTCCATGGCATATTCCACTTGGTATAAACGACCTAATTAATAGAAACATAATATATACGAGGTGTTTATCCATTTTTATTTTTAAATAAGAAGGCTGTGGTTTCACAACGACCTAATTAATAAAAACATAATATATACGAGGATTTTATCCATTTTTATTTTTAACTAAGAAGGCTGGGGTTTCATTTTATGAACACCAATAAAAATGAAAAAAAAAATTCTGAATGTCAAAATAAACAAAAAAGTTAATGTAAACAAATGTTCGACAATGTTTCATTTAACCCTTCGGCTGTGGTTTGATTTTTATAAAGTTTTACACATAAACACCAACAAAAAAGAAAAAAAAAATCTGGATGTCAAAATAAACAAAAAAGTAAACGAATGCTCAACAAGGTTTTGTTCAACCCTTTGGGTCCCCAGGGTCGTTGGAAGTACATGGTCGAAACACGTCAAACAGGACTCGTCTTTATTAATTGAGAAGAGGCCTGACAAAAAATCGCAACGGAGCGATCACGGTTTATAGAAGAGGTGCTAAAGTATTATAAATTGATTTTATTTATTATAAATTGATCAACTTGGTGTCAAGTGGAAAGTTGTATTGTAATGTATGAAATTAATTGAAATCGGCTGAAGATTTTCTGAAAATAAAAACTTTTGAAAAATGTACGCTGAATTTGTTAAACAGATGCAAAACTCTCTGTAAGAATTTGCAAAAAAAAAAATCCTGACAATGAATAATTTTTTATAATTTTTTAATTCATTGCCAAAGTTTTAAGACAAGTGCAGGCGCAATTTCAAAAATTCATATGTTTTGTCTTGGTGGGAATTTTTCAAAAACGTAAGCTGAATTTGTTAATAAACAGATGTAAAACTCTCTGTTAGAATTTGCAAAAAAAAATCCTGACGATTAATATTTTTTTATAATTTTTTTATATATTACCAAAATTTTAAGCTAAGTGCAGGCGCAATTCAAAAATTCATAACTTTAGTCTTGGTGGGAATTTTTCAAAACTGTAAGCTGAATTCGTTAATAAACAGATGTAAAACTCTCTGTAAGAATTTGCAAAAAAAAATCCTGACGATTAATATTTTTTTATAATTTTTTTATTTATTACCAAAATTTGAAGACAAGTGCAGGCGCAATTTCAAAAATTCATAACTTTAGTCTTGGTGGGAATTTTTCAAAAGCGTAAGCTGAATTTGTTAATAAACAGATGTAAAACTCTCTGTTAGAATTTGCAAAAAAAAATCCTGACGATTAATATTTTTTTATTTATTGCCAAAATTTGAAGACAAGTGCAGGCGCAATTTCAAAAATTCATAACTTTAGTCTTGGTGGGAATTTTTCAAAACTGTAAGCTGAATTCGTTAATAAACAGATGTAAAACTCTCTGTAAGACTTTGCAAAAAAAAATCCTGACGATTAATATTTTTTTATAATTTTTTAATTCATCGCCAAAATTTTAAGCCAAGTGCAGGCGCAATTTCAAAAATTCATACGTTTTGTCTTGGTGGGAATTTTTCAAAAACGTAAGCTGAATTTGTTAATAAACAGATGTAAAACTCTCTGTTAGAATTTGCAAAAAAAAATCCTGACGATTAATATTTTTTTATAATTTTTTTATTTATTACCAAAATTTGAAGACAAGTGCAGGCGCAATTTCAAAAATTCATACGTTTTGTCTTGGTGGGAATTTTTCAAAAACGTAAGCTGAATTCGTTAATAAACAGATGTAAAACTCTGTTAGAATTTGCAAAAAAAAATCCTGACGATTAATATTTTTTTTATTTATTACCAAAATTTTAAGCCAAGTGCAGGCGCAATTTCAAAAATTCATAACTTTAGTCTTGGTGGGAATTTTTCAAAAACGTAAGCTGAATTCGTTAATAAACAGATGTAAAACTCTCTGTAAGAATTTGCAAAAAAAAATCCTGATGATTTATATTTTTTTATAATTTTTTTATTTATTACCAAAATTTGAAACCAAGTACAGGCGCAATTTCAAAAATTCATAACTTTAGTCTTGGTGGGAATTTTTCAAAAACGTAAGCTGAATTCGTTAATAAACAGATGTAAAACTCTCTGTTAGAATTTGCAAAAAAAAATCCTGACGATTAATATTTTTTTATAATTTTTTTATTTATTACCAAAATTTGAAGACAAGTGCAGGCGCAATTTCAAAAATTCATACGTTTTGTCTTGGTGGGAATTTTTCAAAAACGTAAGCTGAATTCGTTAATAAACAGATGTAAAACTCTGTTAGAATTTGCAAAAAAAAATCCTGACGATTAATATTTTTTTTATTTATTACCAAAATTTTAAGCCAAGTGCAGGCGCAATTTCAAAAATTCATAACTTTAGTCTTGGTGGGAATTTTTCAAAAACGTAAGCTGAATTCGTTAATAAACAGATGTAAAACTCTCTGTAAGAATTTGCAAAAAAAAATCCTGATGATTTATATTTTTTTATAATTTTTTTATTTATTACCAAAATTTGAAACCAAGTACAGGCGCAATTTCAAAAATTCATAACTTTAGTCTTGGTGGGAATTTTTCAAAAACGTAAGCTGAATTCGTTAATAAACAGATGTAAAACTCTCTGTTAGAATTTGCGAAAAAAAATCCTGACGATTAATATTTTTTTATAATTTTTTTATTTATTACCAAAATTTTAAGCCAAGTGCAGGCGCAATTTCAAAAATTCATAACTTTAGTCTTGGTGGGAATTTTTCAAAACTGTAAGCTGAATTCGTTAATAAACAGATGTAAAAATCTGTTAGAATTTGCAAAAAAAAATCCTGACGATTAAAATTTTTTTATTTATCACCAAAATTTTAAGCTAAGTGCAGGCGCAATTTCAAAAATTCATAACTTTTGTCTTGGTAGGAATTTTTCAAAAACGTAAACTGAATTCATTAATAAACAGATGCAAAACTTTCTAAGAATTAAAAAAAAAAAAATCCAGACGATTTATATTTTTTATATGCATATGTTAAAGATTTCGAATCCGGTTGAGAGCCACCGGAATTGCCAATTTCGCGTCTAACTGACGAGACACCAATTGTTTAAAAAATAATACTTTGAGCATTATTTGCCACCAAGGACAAATCACAGACGTAGCGACGGCTTGTGGATGTTCGGCGGCAGGGCAACGGAAGAAAATTTAACCGAACCAGCAACGAAATATTTGCTACCTCTATAGGAGTACGTAGTGCAGCACCAGCGACACCTTTGTCTTAGCCCTCCTTACGGAAATCCATGAGCCGCCGCTGCACAGATGATCAGACACTAATCGTTTAAAAAATAATACTTCAAGCATTATTATTTGCCATCAACGATAAACCACAGACTGGTGGACTATGGTCCTCTTGGTATTGTATTGAATTCAATTATTTGGAACTACGTAAAATCTAATCCGTATTTTTACCTTCCGGGGAGAATATAGTCGTCCTGGTGTCATATCTGCGAGCCTGTAATGCAGAGAAAACTATTAGGTATTTAAACAAATTTAATTTTTCAAGATGACAATGCATCATATACAAACATAACCTCAATTTAATAAAGTTATCTGGCGAAATTGGAGGGTGCACTAATGATTTAAATTCAGTAATGATTAACCCGAATTTTGTCTTAGCTACGACTGTTTGATTTAAAACTTACCATTTCGATGTAGGTTTCAAATTATTTGCAGGAAATCGAAAATGAATTGACAAAAACACCGGAACAGTGAAGTGAAGTTGTTGACGAATTGAAACCGACCACTGTTGCCAACTCTGTAAATAAATGTTTAAAATCGTGCGAATTTTGAATTTTATTTACATTACTTTTAATATTTTTACTATTAATTGAATGAAACTTATTGTTGAACAAAAAATTAAGAAATGTCACATTTGTTTTAATAATTAAATAGTTGTGGCTGATTGTTGTTAAAAACAGTGACGGTTCCGGGGTTTTTTCTGGTACGGCCGAGGAACAAGAGGTGGCAATACAGATAGGTAGGGTCAGTTGCAGAGACGGCTGGCTGCGTGACCGCACCTATCTGTATTACCACCTCTTGTTCCTCGGCCGTACCAGAAAAACCCCCGCGAACCGTCACTTGTTGAAAGTCCATGTTCACTTTGATATTGGTAAATAATACACGATAATACTTATTGTCTAACTTCACGACAATTATTTACCAATATTAAAGTGAACATTTGTTTTATTTACCTGACCTTTTCTAAAGAAAGGTTTCGAAGAACTTAATGAAAAATATTTCGTGTGAGCCACAAAATTTTGTTTCAGAGTTGGATGTGAGATAAATGAGGTATGTCACATATTATTACGTCCTGAGACTAGCATTTGATGTAAAAAAAATCTCAGACATGACTGCTATGTTTCTCTCTCTCGGGCATGGCCAACTCAGAAATAGAATTCTGTGGCTCACACCTTATGAATATTTATTTTTTTCAATGAGACCGCTGGCACTCGTAAAGTTGACAATAGATTTAAAAAATCTAGCGGAATACAATTTTTGCGGTAGAATGATCGATAGCCCGGAATTTTAAATTTTTGTACTTTCGTAAATATATCGTCTTAGTAATTAATAGAAGCGACGACATAAATAAAATGTTAATCTGCAATAATTTCGTGGTGGAATTGCATCCCGTCCCATTTGTTTTAAACATCGGTGATCATCGAGAAACTGATTTGACTCCGGAGTTCTTAAGTTTTGCGACGCTTTGAGTGCAGAACCTCCGCGTCTTATTCGGTTTTTCGGTGTAATTCTCGCCATCGCATTGTAAAAGTGCGTGAAATGTGCGATCGAACTTATCGTGAACGCGTGTGAGTGAAAACCGGGCGAGATTCGGTTGGGAAACGGTCGAAAAATGTGAAAGTGAAATCTGCAGGCAGCCGCGGGGAGGAAACAGTACGCCATGGCGGGGGAAACGTTGATCGTAAGTGAAAATGGATTAATATGCGTTTTTAACGTGCGCCATGCGAAAGTTTGATTTTGCGGGTTTGGCTGGAACGTGAATGCGTGCATTTGTATAAAAATATTTGTGTAAAAACGAGAAAAACGATTGATCAAGTTAGTTCACGTCGGTGGCACACAGAGGGCGGTTGTGTGTGTCATTGTCGATTTGAATTTGATGATTTACTGGATACTAACAAGAGCACAACTGTAACGGTTTTTATACTCGTAAAGAAATTAGTGATAAGGTCCGTGAGCTGGCGATGTGAGTTGTCGCAAGCGTTCGGTCAGCACACGACGCACAAACCGTTCTACCATGCTTCATCATCACGTGACAAATTCCTGCGTTCCAAGCGGCAATGTCGATCCAAGGGGGTGGGGGCGGTTAATTAATGTTGCGAACAGTTAAACCAAATAACGCGTGATTCAGTAAAGAAACATTTATTTTTAAAACGCCACCACTGACATTTTCGCAAAGAATGGTTTCGACAAATTTATGAACGCAAGTTAAACATTTATTTTTTAAACGCCACCACTGAGACTTTCGTAAAGTTGACAATAGATTTAAAAAATCTAGCGGAATACAATTTTTGCGGCAGAATGATCGATAGCCCGGATTTTTAAATTTTTGTATTTTCGTAAATGTATCGTCTTAGTAATTAATAAGGAGCGACGACATAAATAAAATGTTAATCTGCAATAATTTCGTGGTGGAATTGCATCCCGTCCCATTTGTTTTAAACATCGGTGATCATCGAGAAACTGATTTGACTCCGGAGTTCTTAAGTTTTGCGACGCTTTGAGTGTAGAACCTCCGCGTCTTATTCGGTTTTTCGGTGTAATTCTCGCCATCGCGTTGTAAAAGTGCGTGAAATGTGCGATCGAAGTTATCGCGAACGCGTGTGAGTGAAAACCGGGCGTGATTCGGTTGGGAAACGGTCGAAAAATGTGAAAGTGAAATCTGCAGGCAGCCGCGGGGAGGAAACAGTACGCCATGCCGGGGGAAACGTTGATCGTAAGTGAAAATGGATTAATATGCGTTTTTAACTTGCGTTATGCGAAAGTTTGATTTTGCCGGTTTGGTTGGGACGTGAATGCGTGCATTTGTATAAAAATATTTGTGTAAAAACGAGAAAAACGATTGATCAAGTTAGTTCGCATCGGTGGCGCACAGAGGGCGGTTGTGTATGTCATTGTCGATTCGAATTTGATGATTTACTGGATACTAACAAGAGCACAACTGTAACGGTTTTTATACTCGTAAAGAAATTAGTGATAAGGTCCGTGAGCTGGCGATGTGAGTTGTCGCAAGCGTGCGGTCGGCACACGGCGCACAAACCGTTCCCGTGCTTCATCATCCTGCGTTCCAAGCGGCAATGTCGATCCAAGGGGGCGGGGACGGTTAATTAGGGTTGCCAACTGGGCTATGCAATCGCGAACAGTTAAACCACAGAACACATACCTTTAGAAGTGAAACCTGCATGTTAAATTTCGGAAACACGATTTTTGGCGCCGCCTGGTGTCGGGGTGGCAAATTACTACGATTTCCGCCAAAATTTAAAAATGTTATACTCGTCTACACGATATATTTCAATTTAATAACACTAAAAATATAATCAATTATGTTTTTGGAGCACATAATTGATTATACTTTTAGATAGTACATAAATGAAGAAGTCACTGGTTTTGGTAAAAGAAAAAAGATTGGATTTCACAAAATAAAAATAAAAATAGGCCTACATGGAAAAAATATATTTAACAGAATAATTATATACATTATTATTAACAAAATTATCAAATATAAAAATATCACAACAATCGGGTATTAGGGTCTTGTCCAGGTGCAATGTTCCATCAGGTCTCTTCGTTCTTCTTAGGATATTTCTTTCAGGCGTCGTAACAGGTCAGTTGTTTGCTCGTATCCAGGATTCATGGCATTAAAATAGTTAAAAAAAGTAAATTAGTGTAGTTATATTGTCTTACTTCTTGGTGTCGGAACAGCATTGCAATTTAATTTTTTGCGGAAATGGTTAACAAAATGTTTATGAATAAAATGATCTTCACATGAATGAAAATTTAAACAATGAAGACTGTTCAATATCACAAATGGTTTTCCATGTTTTAAGATATTCCTCATTTTTGGGAAATTTATAGAAATGTTTATTTTTGTAGTCGACATTAGTTATATCGGAAAAGAAAGAATTTTGACATTCTGGATATTTACAAGAATATTTAATACAGCCATTTGATGTTTCCATTACTAATAAATACATTTGACGAGTTTATAAGACAGAATATATAATAACTTGCCTTCAAACATGAATTACAAGCACTCACAGCACTATTGAGGTTAGTTAATAAAAATGGTGAGACTCATTAAGCGTTACCGAATATACATCGAAGTATAAATGTAGAATGCACACGATTATATTTAATAAACAGTGATATTATACTTTCATGAGTTATTATGACAAATATAAGCGAGAATGAGTCTAATTATGTTTGAAACATAATTTTAATTGTTAAAATCATTACTTTGTAGTGAAATTTTAAGATTATTAAAAACGGTAATCCCCATAATAAGATCTTTGATAAATCTGGCAACATCGAGGGAACCATCTTTATAAAAGCGGCAAATTTGAAATTCCCCCTCGCCCCACTGTCCTGGGGCGGCCCACATACTTTCGTGTTGCCGATATTCGTATCTAGGCTTCACACCCGTGAAGGCGTCAGTCAATCTCTTTGACCACCTCACAAAATGACTATCATAGCTTATTCAGGTGGGATAGCCTATGCTTACTCGACCTTGCTCTTATAGAAGCTTTTTTAGCCGACTTTTAAAAGATTTACGGTTTATGCGGTTAACATAAATTTATAACTATAAAAATCAATTGTGAACAAACTTCGGCAAAACCATTGAAAATGCGTGCGCATTGGCAACGTGGCCACTCCGTTCGAAGTATCGAAATTTCGGTGAAAATCCTTCAAGTGCCTGACAACAGTTACTTGATAATGACGTATCATACTTCCATCCCGTTTTATCGCGCATTTAAAGGTGAAAAAAGAGAGATGCGGCTCTTGCTGCCGTGTGCAAAGAGACCTCCAAACTCGCCTGAAACTTTCGAACTTTGGACTTAACTTTAACCGGGTGTAAAGTGCAATTAATATTATTTACAACAAACAGTATCCAGCGAGCCGCCAACAATGTCGAACGTGATTAAGGGTGAGTTGATTCTTCGTAATTTGAGTTGGTTTTAAAAGCATATTATTCAGGTGTTTTTATCGTTGGGGCCAAGAGGACTCCGTTCGGAACGTACGGGGGCAAATTCACGAAAACCAGCGTTACCGAGTTGCAAACAATTGCGGTCAAAGCCGTCCTTGCCGAAGCCAATGTTAAGCCCGAGTTGGTCGACACGGTCACCGTAGGAAATGTTATGTCTGTGAGTAATAAAATTGAAATTAAAGATTATAAATGAGGCTATGGGAGGAAAAGTGGCCTAACCCACAAAACCATGAAAACTGAAAAAACGATATTTCTAGTTGCAGTAGCGCATTCTGTTGCCATTAGTTTAATTTAAAAAATAGTTGACTATCAAGTCTTATTACTGAAAAACATGTATAAAATATTATGGAAAACAGAATTCTATTTATCGCTAATAAATGAAGGGTACAGGGAATAAACCGGCTTAGTCACATTTTCATAATTTGTGGTAAAGTTTGACTAAGCTGTTTCTTTCCCTGTACGGTGAATTATTAAGTTGTTATTATAGCGGACTTAGACGGTGCTGTCATTTGGCACCTACACCACCTGGTAGAGTATATTTTGAACTACAAGATGGGGCAAAATCTCAAAAACTGGATATTTTGGACTAAGCCGGTTTATTCCCTGTACCCTTCAAATATGCTGGTGGGTTAGGCCACTTTTGCTCTCATAGCAAAATGTACAATAAATTACCTATTGCCCTGGAATATTATATCAGCTTATAAAATCATATGAATACATTGATATGGTCAGATCACGTTTCGTTAATTTTTTAAATGAAGTTCTTATCTCTCGCTTGCTATTTCAATAAAGGTGATAATTCTGTGTTGATAATGATAAGAAAATGGTACGAAAAATTATTTGTAAATATTAACTCTCCTATGTATTTTATTTTTAAACAAAACTGTAAAGAAATGGTAAACATGCATTTCATGCGACGCAGTACGGACTGAAGTAAACGCAACTTCAGGTCCAATATTTACAACGTTGCCAGATTTCTTGTGTCACTATAACTAACGTAAGATAAAACAAAATATATGTAAACTATTAGACCAGTGTTTCTCAACCTTTTTAGACCAAACCCTCACTTTGTCAGGGTAATTTTAAGGATGAAAACACCCTGTGAAAGATAATTCAGCATATTTGATT
This sequence comes from Ocypus olens, assembly GCA_910593695.2. Classification (NCBI taxonomy): domain Eukaryota; kingdom Metazoa; phylum Arthropoda; class Insecta; order Coleoptera; family Staphylinidae; genus Ocypus; species Ocypus olens. The sequence goes on along the minus strand of OU343047.1, from coordinate 2,347,273 downwards.
TTAAAGGTACAACTTTGAAATGGTGACAAAGATTTAACCCTCAACTCGCGATGTCAATAGATTATATTCAAAATAGGTGACATCGAGAGTTGAGAGATAAAAATGCTTTTGATAAAAGTGGTAATGTTCTTCAAAATAGCAAAATCAAATTTTGAAATAATAAGATATGTTGTATGTTCGGTGGAGATAACAGAGTCTATTCTTAACACTCCTTCTCCATGTGAACCTCGTTTTTTCATACCCCATAGACCACACATGCGCGACTTTAGTGTGCATTTTTGGAAGAAGTGAAGACATTAATTGTTCGTTCGGCAGTCGAAAGAGACGCTGATAAAAATCGTTCGGGCACTATCATAGATCGAGTCGCCAGCCACATTTTTCTTTTAATTGTCTATCGGGCCGAAATTGTCACGGCCAAGAGTTCCGTCCGCAGGAGTCCGGAACTTATACCGCGGGACCACGCGCCAGGATTTACAACCCGAGGGCCTACGTGGTACGTGGAACGGAGACGGCACAGGTTAGTGTGGGTTCCTTTTTATACCTCCCAATTGCAGCTGACCGTGAGTTTAGTCTCTGTTATAAAAGGCCGGAAACATTACCAACCCTCCTTTGAGGGATCGAAATCGACGAAGTTTCCGGATCAAAACCCCCCCCATGAGGAATAATATATTTTTTTTCTTTATACTAAATTAATGTTTTTACTAATTTCATTTATTACTTTTGACACATTGCTTATGTCTATTTCTTGGGATTCCTACATACAGGGTGAGTTTTTTCGATGTTCTCTATGGGAAACTATAAGAGATAGAGAAACGGTTAAATGGGCAAAGAAGTGCAGTTTTACGAGCCTAATAAAATAACACTTTCAAAATTTTCAAAAAATTGAAGGGGAACTAGATTAGTTGTCCGTTATGTAAAAAAATTGAATACCCAAAAATGGTCTGTGCTCTGGGAATTCCACAATTTTTTCGAAAGATGCTTAAAAATTTGACAGTTAGATCTTAAATAACCCGTCTTGACAACTATCGAAAGAAATTAATCTTAAGTTTGCAATTCCTAATATTGCTGCACTAGAAAACAAATGTTGATGCCCAAAAATGCACTTATTAGAATAATTGCTCTGTAAGTTTCACATTTTTTTTTCGACAGATACATTTTAAATAAAGTGTCTCTACACATATTCGTGTAGCAAGTAGTAATAGTAATGAAATATAATCTGACCGAAGAAGGTATTTTGCAAAAATTCTTAATGCTGAAGGTCATATGCTTTGTTTAATCAGACATAAGACAAACAAATACTTTGTTTGATAATGATGTTGCAAATATTGAAAGTCGAATATGTATGTGATAACAATGCTATTAATAGAATTTATTATTAAAAGGATAACACCTTTTTTATACAATAAAATAAAAATTAATGATTTTTTTAAATTAAGAATTATCAAACATTTTAATCCGTTTAGAATACCCAATCTGATGGAATCTATCTGGCCAGACATGCAGCCCTTAAAGCGGGAATTCCACAAGAGAAACCGGCCCTGATGATCAACAGACTGTGCGGTTCCGGGTTTCAATCCGTCGTCAACGGATGTTTGGTAATTTGAATAAACATTCCACGCGAATTTCCGATAACATAATTTTCATCGCAGGACATCGAAACCGGCGCCGCCCAAATTGCTCTCACAGGCGGAGCGGATAATATGTCCCAAAGTCCGTACGCAGTCAGGAATATCCGCTTTGGAATTCCACTGGGCGTCTCCCCCGTCATGGAGGACTCCCTCTGGCTGGGCCTCACCGACAGCTACTGTAAGCTCCCCATGGCACTAACCGCCGAAAAATTAGGAGCGCAGATGAAACTGACGAGGGACGAAGTCGATAATTTCGCGTTAAAATCCCAACAGTCGTGGAAGAATGGTGATTAATTAATTCGCAAGTAAACGTTGATTAATATTAATGCACATAAATTCTAGCCCACGACCAAGGCATATTCAAGGCTGAATTAGTACCGGTACCGATTAAAATTAAGGGTAAAGTGGTGAACATGGAAACCGATGAGCATCCCAGGCCCGAGACGTCCATGGAAACCTTGAAAAAATTGCCCACTCTCTTTAAGGAAAACGGGCTGGTCACAGCCGGTACTGCGTCTGTACGTTTGTAGGTAATTTGTGCAGGAACCGTTCAATATGTTTGTTATCGTTAGGGTATCTGTGATGGAGCCGGTGCTGTCCTTCTTGCAAGTGAAGCTGCCGTGAAGCAGCACAATTTAACTCCGTTAGCCAGAGTCGTTGCTTATTCGAGCGTTGGTGTAGATCCCTCCATCATGGGCATCGGTCCGGTTCCGGCTATACAAAACGCTTTGAAAGCCGCGGGAAAAACATTAAACGATATGGATCTTATTGAGGTATGTCTTCTCGTTTATTATATTGTAAATGTGAGAAAGTACCAACAGCTGACGGCAAAGGGCCTAACGGAATAAGTATGCAAAATCTGCCCCCGCACGTATTTATCTCTAATTAATGTCATAAGTTCACATCCATATGGTATGAAACCAAATATTAACCTGAAAATTTAATTTTTATGAGTGATATGGAGGGGGAAAGAAAAATAAAAAAAAATATTTTTTTCAAAAACGGCAGAACCGATTTCAATGAAATTAATATATATTATAACTGAGACTAATTTCAGGTAAATTTTTTTTCTAAGTTTTCGAAATTTCTTTTTGGGGTTATGTTCTATAGTGACACAATGTTGCACCATTCCAAACAAATTGGAAAAAATATCTGATGAAAGACACACTTTGAGGAATATCTATGTGGAAAATGGTTGGTGTCACTATAGAACATAACCTAAAAAAAAATAGAAAAATTTAGAACAAAATTTTTACCTGAAATCTTTATCAGATTTTTTTTCATTTTTCTAGAAAATAGTCTCATTGTTAGTTATAACATAATTTTTTTATTGAAATCGGTTTAGCCGTTTTTAAGAAAAATATTTTTTAAATATCTTTTTCTCCTTCCATATCTCCCATAAAAATTAAATTTACAGGTTAAAATTTGGTAGAGTTTTATACCTTATGGATGCGAACTTAAGGCATTAATTAGAGCATAATACGTGTGGGGGCAGATTTTGCATACCTATTCTGCTAGGCCCTTTATATTTGTTTAAAAAGTGGTTTAGTTCATTTCAATAATGAAAGAACAGAAGAATTTCATACAGAAGGAATGAGTTCTTGAAGACTTTAAAATTACCACTGGTGAGATTGAATGCTAGAACTGTAGTTGTGAATACCCAGTAACTTTTTTCAGTTTACGACGCCCTTATTTGTATTTTTAACCAAGAAGGCTGTGGTTTCATTTTATAAAGTTTTACACATGAACACTGACAAAAATGATCCGACAGTGAAAAAATTATAAATGTCAGATTTCCAACATTGCCTAATTGATACAGTGAGTTTAGAAAGCCGAAAATAGTTGGCAGCACATTTTCTGAAAATCCCTATAATAATTTAAGTAATCTGATATTGGCTGCCTGAATTATTTCAGCGCATTTTATTTTTGACCTCTCGTCATTTTTGACGTTACTTGTTTTAAAAACTAGTCTTTAAAACAAATAACCTCAAAAATCCACAAGACGTTAAAATAGATAAAATTCTTATGTACTGCACTGATCCAGGCAGCCAACATAATATTACGTGAATTATTATCCCTATTTTCAGAAATTGTGCTCCCAACTATTTTCAACTTTCTGATCTCACGGTATTAAATAATTGACTCAATCATTTGAATGTGCTGATGGCAACATTGCCCACTGTCATAAAACATAACCTCATTTTTAAAATTTAAATATAACCCATTTTTTTCAAGTCGAGTGACTTCACATTGGCCAACAAAACTGTCAGAGCCAACTTAGTTCAAAATAAAAATGGAACAAGTTTATATTAGGATTTTTTCACAGCAACCAAAAGTGTACTTCTCCCGCTAGAATTCAAATGAAAGGGACAAAACGTGTACGAAATTTACATTGCAGATTAACGAGGCATTTGGCGCACAGGCCCTTTCCTGCGCCAAGGAATTAAAACTAGACATGTCTAAATTAAACGTGAACGGTGGCGCCATCGCCCTGGGACATCCCCTGGGCGCGTCCGGTTCGAGGATCACGGCACACTTGGTGCACGAACTGAGGTGAGGAAGTGGTATTTTAAGGGCGGCGCTAAATCAAATTATAACTTGTCCGTTTCAGGAGGAGGAAGGCCAAGTTTGGAATCGGCGCCGCTTGCATAGGAGGCGGTCAGGGTATTGCTATTTTAATCGAATCTATGTAAATGTAAAAACGATATATTTTTAACCTGCACGCCTTTTATAAATTAAGATGCTATTTTTTTTTATGTGGAATAATAAAGAGTAATCGATTTATAGTAAACTTATGTTTCAATTTGCGGTGGCGCCAGGGACTGGTATAGTTTGGTGACGGCCGTGTGGACAATCTGCTGGAAGGTTTCATCGGTTGTACAGATGACTTCCTGTAATAAAACAAAACTATCGATACAGAAAAGTATTGGTAATGTAAGGGAATTAATACAATGTCGAGAATTGTATTAATTTAAAATAATTTGTATTGTATTTTGTATATTGGGCCTATAACTGGACTCGCAGTCTGTTGGGTTTAAATGAAATAAATAAATAGTAATTTACGATACAAGTAACGTTAATAAGGTTTTTACATTACGAGAGAAAAGTTTGAAAGCACGAGCGAGTGTTTTTAAATTCTCGAGTAATGTAAAAACAGATAGCATTACGTGTGTCGCAACACCTATTTATATTTTCTAAGAATTTCTTAACAACACTAGTGTTGTTAAAGGTACCTTAACGTTACTCGTTGCTAAGGAGTTATTGGCATGTTAACATTATAGGAAAAAATAAAGAACGTTTACAATAGCGTAAAGTGTTAAAAGCTTTGTGAAACAAGTTTTTGACATAATTTTTCTATTACCATCTTAAATTATTAGATTATATACACTGGTAGAAAAAAATGAAATTTGAAATTCATGAAATTTCGACTACTTTCAAACCGCCATAACTCGGCGTATTTTCAATCAATTTTGATGAATCTTTCAGGGCAAAAAACTTTGAAGTGTCTTTAAAGTAATACACGCGAACATAAGCCTAACCCCTTCCGCCCCCTGTGAAAAAAAAGTCCAACTTTGACAAAGTGTACAGAGTTGGAAAAAATTTGTCGACTCGATCCACCATAAAGACATTAAAATTTGATCAATTCCCTATGCAAGACTCAAAGGAAGAAGTTCCTACGACGATTTGATTTGGCACCAAGTTATGGGTATTCTCATTGTACATTTTAATTCAATTTCAATACTGTTTTCATCGTGTATGGAAAAATAATGGGATTAAAAATATTGATTTCACCCATACTTACCAAATTTGTTAAATCTATGTCCGCCTTATTTTCATTGACAGTCACGTACAATTTCTCGCCTTTAAACATTTTCGGGACGGAATCTTCTCCAAACATGTCTTGAAGCATTTCGATTAGACATTCCTAAAAAGTGCAAAAATTCCTTAGAGAACGCAAACGTATTGATTCACGTAACAACCTTAAAGTGCATCCTGTCCACTTTTGCGCTCGTCGACATATTCTTCATGGGAGAGTCCAACATTTCCGCTTGCAGAATTGCCGCGACGATTGCGTCTGCGTACATGTCGTTAATGGGATTCGCTATCCACTGCAAAATGCGTACATTGCGTCCAGTTGATGTTGGCTTAACGTTACTAACTTACCTCTAAAGTAAGAATTTTATTTTCAATGTGTATTTCGATGGCTCCGAAAGCCCTCAGTTTCTTGTCGCCCTCGATCGACTCCAGCAATCCGGCAACTTGAGAAATGAGGTGTCTCAGCACGCCCATGGATCCACTGTAGTGCAAACTTTGCCTTTGTATCAGTTGCGTCATGCTCATATCCGTGTATTCTAAAATAATATACAGTATGTTTTTTTTATCGTGGGGCATAGGATTTTACATGCAAAAAATTATACCTTGTGTTAATGTATATTTTATCATTTAATTTTGAAGCAAATTTTAGTTAGTAAAATAAATAAATTATTTTTCTACATGATGCGCTTCATTAGAACAATTTAAACATGTTTTATACCATTAAAAAGTGCTTTTGCTCGGAACCGGACGATCGGGATACGCTGCAGAAAAGTTGTCAACTATTTCCCTAAAATAAAAATTCCCTGACTTCTTGTAGAAAAATACAACTATTTCCCTGCTAGCCGTATAATTGCCGGTACAAATTCCGAACGTTCTTCAACAGTATAAACAGATATTTTCTGGTATAAATTCGTTTGATTTCTTGCCTCACTAATCAATCTGACATTTCGGAAATTCAAGGTACTTTGATCATTTTTGCTCAGTTATTTATATTAAATAATTTCATTTTTTTAATGGAATAAAACATGTAGCGCATCATGTAGAAAAATAATTGATTTATTACTAACTAAAATTTCCTTCAAACTTTTATGATAAAATATACATTAAACAAGGCATAATTTTTAGTATGTAAAATCCTATGGCCCACGATAAAAAAAAACCCTGTATAAATTGATCGTGTAATTATAATTGTTTGGATAACATCGAAATGATGAATTAAATACTCACTGGATAAATCCTCGGCGGCTAAAATGTGGTAATTAAAGTTCCTCTTGACCAAAATTCCCGATATCGAATTTCCGGTCTTCGGAGGCTCCACCGCCAGGCTGCCCATCACCTTCGCGGTCTTCTCTCCCCTGAAGTACAATTCCACAGCGTGCGTGTTCCTCGGGTTGTGCAATTGCATGTTTGTGCTTGGATCGTCTTCGTATTCCCTTTGGAGCGCCGCCTTTAATCTGCTCATTTCGTTTTGCTCTCCGTGGACCAACACCTTAAACAATAGCCAATTACTGTGGGCGATGTTTTGGCATATGAATTGCATTGATAAAGGTATCACTGTTTACACACTTTAGATTGCGAATCATTTCCATTATAGAAATTAATAATGCAAATGGCATTTCATTTGATTATTTCTGGCAGTGAGCGCGGAAAATAAAGTATAGTGCAATTTGTTAATTAAAAATTTGAGAAAAAAACTCCAAAATGCATTTTTGCACGCTCTGGCGGACAATGCACGCATTATTTGAAGAGTCGAAAGGCCTATATCGATTGGAAATTTTCCGCTCTACAACTTTGGTTTCTTATAATTTTTCCAGATAATGCATAGTTTTAGCTGAAAATCCAAAAAATCAGCAGAAAGTGAGAAAGAAAGAAAAATGTTTTTATGGACAAATCTCAAGAGTCCTTAATATTTCATTATACACTGGTGGAAAAAAAAATGAAACACTTGAAATTCGTGAAATATCTAACTCGGTGCATTTTCAATCGATTTTGATGAATCTTTGAGGGCGAAAAACTTTGAAGTGTCTTCTTTAAAGTCAAGCGTGCGAACTTAAGCATAACTCGATCCGCCCCTCTCTTGTATTCGGGGAATACTTGTTAGATTTATATTATTAAAATTGTTCATCCTAACGCCATCTATTGCTTTGTTCATGGCAGCGCCATCTATTTTCACTTGTATTAAACATGTATTAAAATAAACGAGTTAGTCTTGTGTTGAACGTCACTGCGTGGGCATTATTTTCTAACAATACTTACCACATGCGGAGGCTTGAGAATCCTAATAAATTCGCTGGTCTGTTGATAGTCCGTGTGGGCCGAGAAAGAAATGTAATCGACGGACATTTTCAAGGGCAGTTTTTGCCCAACCATTGTCGTTATCTCTTCCGGTTCTGATAAAATGGTTTTCGCCAGTGTTCCCTCCACACAATAACCTATTGCAATTAAAATCTTTAGTTTACAAAACATAGTAATGGTATCTTTAACCCTTTCGCTACGGGTATACCTGGCAACATCACACCCGATGAACGTAAAAAATGTCCATTTTTCAAACATCGATTTCTAGTGTTGGATTTTGCTCCGAAACTAAAAATACATGTTTCTGCCTTTAAATAATAATAACGACTCATCAATAACTAATTTTTGAAACGGTTAAAAAATGTTTGCCGATGCATATAAAATATTTCTAGAGAATATAATTTTTCATGATTCTAAAAAAGTACTTAGTAGACGAAACACAAACCAATATAAAATAGCTTACACAAATGTACTGTATTCAACCAACAGTAACTTAAAAAAAACAATGCATATACATATCTGCAGCGTCAATTAAGCGTTATTCGAATATAAAAACAAGCAAATTCATCGGAACGCTTATTGATGCTACCCGGCTGTCGCAAAAGTTACGTTAAAACGCTTATTGATGTGGCCCGTCCTGAAAGGGTTAAATAACAATTATAAAAAAAAAACAATCACGAATCATTATTAAATGTTAAGAAAAAGTGTAGTATTTGATTTTATTCAAATCTAATTAGCTATAATTGCTTATTGCACTGTGATCTCTTTTACTAATGAAATGGAAGCTAAATAAAGTTTTTGTGAATTATATCCATTCGCTTGTACAGTGTGATCAAAAAGTCAAAAATAGTTGGCAGCACTCTTTTTGAAAATAGGGATAATAATTCAAGTAAAATTATATTGGCTGTCTGGATTTCTCCAATGCAGTGCGGTGTAGATTTTGTTAATTTTGACATCTTGTGATTTTTTAAGGTTACTTGTTTTAAAAGTAATTTTGTGTGTTTATCCAATTTTGCCTATTTTAAACAGCAGTTATTTCCAAAAAACAAAAATATATTACAAAGAAAAATGTTACCCCATTATCGCCATCTATGCAATATTTTTCATATTTTTTTGCATAAATTTTTGCAAATGTAGTGACAAGTGAAAAAAACAATTACATATTACAAAGAAAAATGTTACCCCTTTAGCGCCATCTATGCAATATTTTTCATATTTTTCTGCAAATGTGGCGTAAACCGAAAAAAAACAAAAATATATTACAAAGAAAAATGTTACCCCATTATCGCCATCTATGCAATATTTTTCATATTTTTTTGCATAAATTTTTGCAAATGTGGCAACAAGCAAAAAAAAAAACAAAAATATATTACAAAGAAAAATGTTACCCCATTATCGCCATCTATGCAATATTTTTCATATTTTTTTGCATACATTTTTGCAAATGTGGCGACAAGTGAAAAAAACAATTACATATTACAAAGAAAAATGTTACCCCTTTAGCGCCATCTATGCAATATTTTTCATATTTTTCTGCAAATGTGGCGACAACCAAAAAAAAACAAAAATATATTACAAAGAAAAATGTTACCCCTTTAGCGCCATCTATGCAATATTTTTCATATTTTTTTGCATAAATTTTTGCAAATGTGGCAACAAGCGAAAAAATAAATAAAAATATATTACAAAGAAAAATGTTACCCCTTTAGCGCCATCTATGCAATATTTTTCATATTTTTCTGCAAATGTGGCGACAACCAAAAAAAAAAAAAAATATATTACAAAGAAAAATGTTACCCCATTATCGCCATCTATGCAATATTTTTCATATTTTTTTGCATAAATTTTTGCAAATGTGGCGACAACCAAAAAAAAAAAAAAATATATTACAAAGAAAAATGTTACCCCATTATCGCCATCTATGCAATGTTTTTCATATTTTTTTGCATAAATTTTTGCAAATGTGGCGACAAGTGAAAAAACAAAAATATATTAGAAAGAAAAATTTTACCCCTTTAGCGCCATCTATGCAATATTTTTCATATTTTTCTGCAAATGTGGCGACAACCAAAAAAAAACAAAAATATATTACAAAGAAAAATGTTACCCCATTATCGCCATCTATGCAATATTTTTCATATTTTTTTGCATAAATTTTTGCAAATGTGGCAACAAGCAAAAAAAAAAACAAAAATATATTACAAAGAAAAATGTTACCCCATTATCGCCATCTATGCAATATTTTTTTGCATACATTTTTGCAAATGTGGCGACAAGTGAAAAAAACAATTACATATTACAAAGAAAAATGTTACCCCTTTAGCGCCATCTATGCAATATTTTTCATATTTTTCTGCAAATGTGGTGACAACCGAAAAAAACAAAAATATATTACAAAGAAAAATGTTACCCCTTTAGCACCATCTATGGAAATTTTTTATATTTTATTGCATAAATGAGTACGTTAGTGGCAGTAACCCAATTGAAATAGCGAAGTGTTTAAGGGCTGCCAACTATTTTCAACTTTTTGACCTCACGGTATAAGCTTAATAAAAGAATTACCGGCTATGATAACTCCATTTTTAGAATCAGTACACCAAGACTCGAATAATTCCCTCGATAGTCCGCTCTGCATCATACCGGGCGAGGCCATTATAACGCAGGGCCCTATGTCTTCGAAATGGTCGATTCCCTGCGCACGAAAATGGCAATTTTAAACTCACGAACAAGCGAATGTGACGCGTCTTACCTTCAAGTTTGAAATGTGCTTGAAAACGAACGGATTATTTATTGCGATTTGCCTCTTGATTTTATCATTCATTGCATTTATGTAAGTCTGGTAAACGGCCATGCATTTTTTGGCCAACGAAGAAGCGTAATAAATCGGTATGTCGTGTAATTCCGGATGCTGACTCCAATATTCATCTAAAAAAAAAAAAGGTTAAGGTTGTGAATCACTAGATTTGCATACTCTAAGGAATTTTTGCATTTTAGGAATGTCCATATATTTAACAGCTTCCTCCATTATTTATTTTATATTTAGTAAGATATCCAGTACATACCTTCAAATGCACAACTTTTACTCATTTTATGAAGCTTAAAACAAAAGTTTGTTTTGTTCATTGCTAATACTTGATCTTTTTTTTTATTGAAGGTTTAAATTTTGTTCATAAATGTTTTTTGAAATTAAAAATTAATACATTGCATAATTCTATGGAAAACATTTGTGGCCCACATTATTTGTTTTTAATTAATTTTCAATAGTTCATTTCCTGATAGAGGTTTACAAAATATGAAATTTAAAAATATTGTTCATACACCGTCCTGAAGGATATCGTCATTGTTAGGCAACCCATTTAACATTATGGTAATCCGATATGACCGCTAGAATGATACATATTCTCTAGAACATAGGTGGTATTCTGACAAAACCATTAGTTCTCAAAGGGTTAATGCAAACAAGATTTAAAAAAAATTAAAACCGAATGAGGATATACTTTACCTAATATCAATAAAAGTTCCTGGGCTCTGCCCAAAGCGAAGACGGGAATCAGACACCGACCTCCCCTATTAACGATATCATTCACCAGGGTGGTGAAACGAGATTCCCTGTCCTCCCTTTTCTCGTGTATGTGCGTACCATAAGTAGATTCCTACAATTTTATAATATTAAAACCACCCCATCGCACACAATTGTACGATACACTCACTGTAATTAATACATCGGGATGCACAGTTGGTATTTCTGCCGCCATTAAATGCCTGTCTTCTTGCCTCGAAAAATCGCCCGTGTACATAATCTGCAAAATCCGAATAAAAACACAATTTGAATTCACGGATTTTTATCTCACCTTAACCCCGGCAATTTCAATCATGAACATGGCCGCCCCGAGCACGTGGCCGGCGTTGTACGCCCAGAACTTGATGCCCAAAACGTCCTTCTCTTCGTGGAAATTGATCGTCTCAATTTTATCCATGCTGGCTTCCAGGTCGGCCTCTGAATACAGCATTTGTTCAGTGGCGATGTTACTGCAACAAACAATGTTATTGAGATAAAATATTGTCTACGAACGGCTTGAATATTCAGGTTTTATTTTGTCTTTATTAACCCGTTAATAAGCGACTTGGCAATTCTGCCTTTGTATTCCGGCAGTCGTCAATAGACGATTTATGGTGTTATTCTGAACAAAAATGTTAGCGTTAACAGCGGTGTTATTTGCTAACATCAACAGATGTTATGAATATACTATTCTGTATACTGTCTGTCAACTAACACCGATGTAAATTAACATTTTCGATGTTAACAACACTTGTTAAAACGGTCGACATTACGAGATTGTTAATGATGATATTTTGAGGTTATTTCGTAGATTCTGTTTTTCATCAACAAAAAACTCAAATAAATAGTAGTATTCCAATATTTATGTGCATGCTTTATGAAACACTCATTTTCTTTCTTAAAATATCCTCAAAAACGTATCATGAATCATCTATTATAATATACATGAAGTTGGTCGCTCTGTAGACGTTGCACTGTTGCCAATTTGTGTACATCTGGCTGTTTAGAATACAGTTTTTAACAGCGCTGTTCAATTTCACATAACATTGCAATGTTAATAACATCGCTGTTAATAACAGTTGTTCAGAATAACACCATAAGTGTTTGAATTTAAAGAGAAAAAAATACTCACATATTTCACTAATTTGCAAAATACAACCCCTTTGAGGGCAAAATGGAAGCTAAGAAAATATTTTAGTAAGTTTGGTTACTACAAAATGTGGCGTTGTAGTCGTGTATAATTTTGCCCGTAGTTAAAGGGTTAAATTTATTGTCCACCAATTGAAAAATTGGATCGTGTAAAGTAAACTAATAATGAGCAAATCATGTTGATGTTACTTTCTCTTTAGATGGTATAAATGATATTTTTGTAATATCTTGCAATGCTTTCTTTTATTACGCATGAAACCGTTTTCAAAGATTTTAAAATCGTTTGATTATTTTCATCCTAAGAAATATATTGCGTTGGTACGGATAGTCTGTGAATGAGCCACAATATAATTTGTTCATCTGTCTTCTTCTTATTTCCTTTCTTAGCCACGGATTGTTTATCAGTCAAAATTGTCGTGTTTAACTTACCTGACTTTTATATAATCGGACAGCAACCAGCGGTATATGGCTTTGGTGGCGTGCGTCATGAAACACCGACCTTTAAAACTTGTTTTCTGCAGGAACCAGGGCAAGGCTCCACAATGATCCAGGTGGAAACTAAAAAATAATTTTGAATTATACAGTTTGGGCCAGTCGTACAATAGCGTTTTGCCGGCGGGTCGGGAAACCGGCATTTTGTCTTTGGGGATCAATTATGCTCCATACAAGTTACAACGTGAGTGAGCTATAATGTGTTACCCGCCGTAGTGTACGGGCACTGGTATGATGTCCTGTGTTGAATTATTTCCCAATTAGCCCGACCCACCGGCTCACAAAACGTGTACGGTCTTATAGTGTTAAAAATGATATTACAATTTATTAATAAGTACACAACTTATATAGCATTCATCGCAGCTCTTTATATGAAATTATAAAGTATGTTCATTAAAAAAAAACCTCGTGTGCCATGATTTTTTATTTTTTAAATTTCAGTTGGTAACACATATTGAGGTTATGTTACTTGCGGCATCTTCCTACTGATAAATTAATTTGCTGTGCTAAACGACGCAGAGAAGACGTAGGTTCACCTTTCAAAATTCCTTGGGCTGTGTTAATAGCATCCTAAGTACGTTTGACTGGTCTACCACTTCCTGGTTTACGGAGAATACTACCCGTTTCATGAAATAATACAATAGGTCGTGATAAGGTATTTTTAAATTCATCATAAATAATGCGAACGTTAGGAAATTCTTCCTGAAACTCTGCCATAGGTGCGTCTAATGAATACACCCAATTTCCGGCCACTTTAGTCCCATTTCGAAAATAACTTTCAACTAGAAATGTTTTTGCGGGTTGCCGTAAACCATTGTGACCATGGAATAATTGTGACTTTTAGAACGATCTGACGTTTTGTATGGCAATTCCTAACATGTGTGCCAACTTACATTTTTTTAAATAAAAAATCATGGCACACTTGAGGTTTATTTTTAATGAACACGATCCAGTTATTACGCAGAATCTTCTCAATTATTATTGGTTTACAAATAATATCTATATAATTAACCTTCCAGGCGGGGAGCCCTAAATCTTGACCCCGTAGCGGGCGCTGGGACTCGGAGACTTAAGCAAAAAGCAATCTCCTACATAAAATTCTACTAAATTTTATTTTTTTAATTTCAAATAACGAAAATATCATACAAACTCTTCACTTTTCAAACGTTAACCAAAGAAGAAATTATTAAGACAACTCGAAAAAACAGTTTGCTGAAAATTGATGAACTTTTATTCGCTCACCGGGTCTCACAGACTTGACGCGCGGCCCGGAAGGTTAAATATATTTTAAAGGTTATACTTCATCGAATTTTTAGTCTAAACTTCTGAACACAAACTTGATGAGAGCGCATTCTCGTAACATAGGATAAACGAACGCTCTTGGTACAAATGATTTTTTATCGGGATACGCGCCCCCCTGCACTTTATCATACTTACTGCGATATCAACAATAAATCGATCTCATCCGCTTCGATTAAATCGACGAAGGGCAGGGCGTCCATGCCCGATAATCCCGGGTGTATGCCGCAGTCCAGCATTATGTTTTTCCCCTTGAACTCGATCATGATGCAGGATCTTCCCACTTCCTGGCCGGCCCCACTAAAAAAAACAAACTGGTGTGATTGCAACGAATTAGAAAAGGGAATTATACTTACAGCGGTTTTATCAACAACAAGTCGCTTTCCTCCGCCGGTACTTGAGATTCCGGCTTCCTTTTAACGCTCATTTTCGCACCGGTATGTTTATAACCTAGAAAAGTGGATTTGGACGGAGCAGATGATCGGAAATTTTAATGATGGCGCTTGTATATCGGGTTGCATACTTGCGACTGTTGCTTATAATAGTATATTATTGTACAAGTTTAATAAGAGTACTAATTTTGGAACAAATATGATGTACCATTTTTTGTACTTTTGACTAGCTGTGGAATAATTTTTAAAATAAAATAATCCTGACCACAGAACACATCTCAACCCTTGAATGTGTGGCAGCACTGAAAAACAATTTTTGTTTTAAACAAATTTATATTTCGACATAAGAAAATATTCATAGATAAACTTAAATATAGAGCTATTCAGCAGAGATGGCGGTCGGGGTGTCTTGTCCGTCCGAATTAAGTAGTGCCCGTTGCAATTTTCCACCATAGGCTAAATCGCGCGCGCCTATGAAATAACCGGCAAGTAAGAGACGCCGTAAACTATTTCTTTCTCCTTCTACCGCTAGGTCTAAGACCGAGCTACGCAGGCCGTGTGTGTGTTTTCTAGATACGGCCGATGAAATCGTAGGTCTTGGGAATATCCGCTCGGTTATCAGGTAGTAGAAAAGGATACCAATATTATTTGAATGTTCCGAACTTAGTTCGTAAACAGCCCTTATTCGTGAATAGGTCTATAGATCCGCGGCTCTATGTACAGAATATTTAACGCATTTTTAGTTTCGCCCCAGGGCCACCGATATCTTGTGGCGCTACAATACGCGGAGAAGGAGGAGTGTTCCGCATTAATTTTCAAATTTTACGGTACTTCATTAATAGCAGTGACGGTTCGCTGGTTTTTTTCCGGTACGACCGAGGAAGAAGAGGTGGTAATATAGATGGTAATACGAACCGTCACTGATTAATAGTAATTTACGGGTATCCCTTTTACAAAAATAATCACAAAATACAGTAATAATAAAATTTTCAAAATTAAGAAAAAATAACAACAAAAATACAAATTTGACATCTACCTTAATTAAAACCTTTCCTGATGGAAACTGAAAATCTAGAAGTACCTGGCAGAAAGGTCGATCACATTTTCACCAGAAAAGGTCTTTGGCAATTTATCGTAGAAAACCAAAATGGCGTATTTGGGTAATTGCTGCAAATTAAAAATGGCTGCTGCTGTCTTTTCATTTAAACAAATAATCTTTCATGGCATCCTAAATAGCTGAGAAAATTACTATTATCACTTTCGCAATCCATGTTTCCTGACCGATCGAACCTTCTCTGGTGAACTTTACAGCATTATTTTCTCATAATATAAAACCGCATACCTCTCACCGTATATTACCATCAACATCTCGTGGGTGTTGTTTCTGAATTATCCGCCGACAGCGGCGCTCGGTTTTAATACACAGGAATATTTTATACTTTAAGATAATACGAGTGTGTGGCGATGGGATTTCAAAAATGAAAAATACACGCGAGGCCACCGAGTTTAAAACGTACAGTGGGCGAAGGGGATTAGTTTTTTTTTGTAATTTTTAAATTTTATCATCCTGCATAATGTAGCCGGGGCAGGTGCGGATTAACATGAATAAATATTGATTGGTGCTGTGCGGGAAATTTTAATTAAAAAAAAAGAAAAAAGTACGAGCCGTACGGTTAATTAAAAGATATGATTTAAAATTTGAGATGGTGTAAAAAAAAAAGTTTATTTACTGCCTTGCGGCCTTGAAATTTTGTCTTACAATACAATTATTCACATTTGATATGAGTTATTTAGTAATTCTAAGCGTTTACAATATGTATAAAATGTTCACGGAGTGAGTTAATCACAAACTTCAAAGGTTGTGAAACTGTAAGGTTACGATGCATTTAATTTTTAGGGATAAATGAAAGGGATTATTATTCTAATTGTAACGGTGAGTTTGTACATAAAATGAAATGTATGTTTACGACCTACGAACCTTCGACTATATAAATATGGACTGCTAACACCAACTTCACGTGTGTCAAAGTGACGGTGGCGCGGCAAGTGCTTGAAGTATGTTACTAAATTGGTAGCCATTTTGTGTCTATGACATATCACTCTATAAGTTTAAATAAATTAGAAACAACCTTACTTTTTATTCTATAAGTTTATATAGTCAAAGCTATGAACTCATTTGTGCTTATCTTAGATTGATTTACGTAGTATTCGGTATTAACAATTAACTTTCATGAATGTCAACAGAAAGTCAGAATAATAAAAAAGAGAGAAACATTGCCATTTGATCTGATCACAATTCACTGTCTATGACGTGGATCTAAATTTATATTAAACAAACGTGTGTTAATAAAATTTACAAAGTGCGATAATGAAAACTACTATTTTACATTAAGTAATTACGTGCCTACACTCGTCGCCGTTACTTTCCATGAATAAACTTAAAAATATCAACATTTAGTTTGAAATGGAAACCGACTGCAATCGTAATGAAATGTACGTTCGTGCACACTATCACACATACTTTATTTTACGTTTTTTTTTTGCATGCTCCACCTAAATTTAATATAAACGCATAAGTGTAAATTACATTTTATTGTCCAAAATGTTTCATTGTCGCAACTATGCCGCCGCAAAAAGTGTCGTTATTCATAATGAAATTCTCTGTTTTGCGGTGAAATTAAATAATTCCGCGGAGCCAAAAGAAATAATCTATATAGCAACAGTTTGTTTTATTTCTGGCAATTTATCTCCGGCGTTTATATTAATAACACAAAGTCGGCATTCTGTGGAATCCTACGCCCCCGAGGAATACTTTATTAAGGACCGAAGTACGTTTCATTTTCTATGCGTTTCCCCTTTTCATCAAAAAATGTTACTGTTTTCCTTTTTGTTCGGTAATTAATGAATGATTACGGCAATATATTAATGTGTATATACGTTGCGAAATTAATTGTAATTACAGTGTTTTCGTATTAATCTTAAGTAACATTTATGGTCATGAGCACGTAATGGAGAAGTTAGCGACAAGTTTGAAATAATTTATACCATTAACTCCACTTCCATTATGTCACTACACGGGGCGCAAATATAAAGCAACGATTATTGCACTATATCCGATACACGTATTACACATTTATTAGAATATACACTTTATATCAGTGTAGCGCGAAATGTAAAAAAAAAGTTATTGTTTTGCAACACGATCAATTTTAATTTGAAGATATTTGCGATCTGCGTTCGGTGACTCATCATAAAGAGTTTACTGAAAAAAGTTGATTTTTGAAGTAATTAATTACATTTGAAAAAGTTACAAAGTATGTTTGGAAAAAGTGATTTTTTCGCTCTTAAAAATGTCAAAATTTACATTTTTTCACTCTAAAAAATGTCAATTTCTTAGCGTCAAAAATATAATCAGAAATTACGTAACGTCAAAAATGTAATTTTGTCTTGTCAGGCAAAATCGTAGCGTCAAAAATTTCATTTTTTTCCTTGCAAAAAGCTAAATGTCAAAAACCACATTTTTTCACTCTAAAAAATGTCAATTTCTTAGCGTCAAAAATATAATCAGAAATTACATAACGTCAAAAATGCCATTTTCTCTTGTCGGGCAAAATCGTAGCGTCTAAAATGTCATTTCTTTCCTTGCAAAAGGCTCCCAAAATGTAATTTTGCTGTCAGAAGCGTCGATTTCTTACCGTCCAAAATTAGATTTTTACTTTATTACCCTCTCTTACCCCAATTTTTGGAAATAAAAAAAAGAAAATTTTGTGAAATTGTTGATTTAATTAAATAAAAAAATGTCTCCCTATTTTTCCAGAAAAAAAAAACATAACTCCATATGGAGTCCTTGGAAAAATGGTACCAAAAAAATCAAATAATTTTTTCAAAAATAATATTCGTCCACTCTTAAAAATGACAATTTCTCAGCGTCAAAAATGTCATTTTTCTCCTGACTGAAATTACGTAACATCAAAAATGTCAACAGTAGAAAATTGTGCAAAAAATATAATTTTTCTACTGTTAAAAGTGCCAATTTCCTAATGTCAAAAATGTTCTACTGTTGAGCTGCTAAAAATATTCCTTTCCGACAAAATACAATTTTTCTACTGTTAAAAATGTCAATTTCCTAACCTCAAAAATTTTCCTCTTGAGCTGTCAAAAGTCTTCTTTCCCGAAAAAATTTTGTATTGCCAAAAATACAATTTTTCTACTCTTAAAAGTGTGAGAGTAAATAAAACATTGAAGTATTTGACAGTAGAAAGTTAACATTTCTAATGGTAGAAAATTGTGCCAAAAATATCATTTTTCTACTGTTAAAAGTGTCAATTTCCTAATATCAAAAATGTTCTACTGTTGACCTGTCAAAAATATTCCTTCCGACAAAATGTTGTATTGCCAAAAATACAATTTTTCTACTGTTAAAAATGTCAATTTCCTTACCTCAAAAATTTTCCTCTTGAGCTGTCAAAAGTCTTCCTTTCCGACAAAATTTTGTATTGCCAAAAATACAATTTTTCTACTCTTAAAAGTGTGAGAGTAAATAAAACATTGAAGTATTCGACAGTAGAAAGTTAATATTTCTAATAGTAGAAAATTGTGCCAAAAATATCATTTTTCTACTATTAAATGTGTCAATTTCCTAATGTCAAAAATGTTCTACTGTTGAGCTGCCAAAAATATTCCTTTCCGACAAAGTTTTGTATTGCCAAAAATACAATTTTTCTACTCGTAAAAGTGTGAGAGTAAAACATTGAAAGATTTGACTGTAGAAAATTGACGTTTCTGGCAGTAGAAAATTGATAAATCGAAAGATGTCTTTCTGACAGTTAAAAAATGACATTACTGACAGTAGAAAAATATAATAGAAAAGAATGGTATTTTTAACAGTTTACGTAGGCCACTTTCAACAGTAAGCCCTCACCCTGAAAATGTACAATTGTTACAAACACTAATAAACATTACATTACATTACATATCATTTTCCCACTGTTAAAAGTGTCAATTTCCTAATGTCAAAAATGTTCTACTGTTGCGCTGTCAAAAATATTCCTTTCCGACAGTTTTGTATTGCCAAAAATACAATTTTCTACTTTTACAGGTGAGAGAGTAAAACAGTGAAATATTTGACAGTAGAAAATTGTCATTTCTGACAGTAGAAAATTGACATTTCTGACAGTAGAAAATTGAAATTTCTGACAGTAGAAAATTGAAATTTCTGACAGTAGAAAATTGACATTTCTGACAGTAGAAAATTGACATTTCTGACAGTAGAAAATTGACATTTCTGACAGTAGAAAATTGATACATCGAAAGATATCTTTGTGACAGTTAAAAAATGACATTAATGACGGTAGAAAAAAGTAATAAAAAAGTGGTATTTTTTGCAAATTCATGTAAGCCATTTTCGACAGCAATTCCTCACCCTGAAAATGTAGTGAAGAGTAAATAATGTTCCTTTTCGACTAAATTTTCCATTGCCAAAAATATAATTTTTCTAATGTTAAGTGTTAATTTCCCAATGTCAAAAATATTCTACTGTGAAGCTGTCAAAAATATTCCCTTCCGACAAAATTTTGTATTGCAATAAATACAAATTACGTAACGTTAAAAACATCATATTCTCTTGTCAGGCAAAATCGTAGCGCCTAAAATATAATTTTTTTTCTTGCAAAAATTCTTAGCGCCCAAAATTGGATTTTTTACGCTATTGAAAATGGATTTTGTTAATTTTTTCAAAAATAAAAATCTTCCACTTTTAGAAATGACAATTTCTCAGCGTCAAAAATGTCATTTTTCTACTGTCTGAAATGTTCATTACGTAACATCAAAAATGTCATCTTCTCGCGTTTTCTCCTATTAGGAATTTAGAAAAAATATCATTTTCTTTCATTCCCGAGAAATTCAATTTCTTAACGTCCAAACTGTAATTTTTAGAAATTCGATTTTTACGCTATTAGAAATGTCATATTTTTATTTCTTTAAAAATAACATTTTCGACAGTGTCTTCACCCTGAAGAAGGTAAGAGTAAATAATATTTCTTTCGACTAAATTTTCCATTGACAAAAATATCATTTCTCTACCGTTAAAAGTGTCAATTTTCTACTGTCAAAAATGTTCTTCTGTTGAGCTGTCAAAAATATTCCTTCCCGAAAAATTTTTTTTATTGTCAAAAATACACTTTTCCACTCTTAAAAGTGCGAGAGTAAAATAATGAAATATTTGACAGTAGAAAATTGATACAGCGAAAGATGACGTTCTGACAGTTATAAAATGGCATTACTGACGGTAGAAAAATTGAATAAGAAAATGGTATTTTTGACAGTTTGGAACACCCTGTATATTATTTTGGTATTTTAAATGGAACACCCTGTATATTATTTTGGTATTTTAAATGGAACACCCTGTATATTATTTTGGTATTTTAAATGGAACGCCCTGTATATTATTTTTATATTTTAAATGGAACACCCTGTATATTATTTTGGTATTTTAAATGGAACGCCCTGTATATTATTTTGGTATTTTAAATGGAACACCCTGTATATTATTTTTGTATTTTAAATGGAACACCCTGTATATTATTATATTTTTAGATTTCTCGTTTAAGTTGCAATGTATTTTGTGGGAACGTTTGTACATTTATTTTTTTTAGTTTTCAAGAGAATGAATAATTTCTAAAATTTTGACTTCTAAAAGGTAACTTGAAATCTGTCTCTAATTTCTCTTAAGAATAAGATAAGAGTTATATCTCTAATTATATTTTTCTACTCCCACCTCTAAAATGTCATTTATCGCATATGTTTCCATATGACGCTAAATGATTCTTTAAATACACCTTCACAAACTGTGACTTTGTGCATTTTAGTCATGGGCTGAAGTTAGCTCCAGATTTTTAAATCGCTAAATCAATTGAAACTCAAAATCAAGTTAGTTGTCACTTATCAACAATCTGTCAAAATAAAAAGTAAATAAATGAAACAAGGAATACTTTCAACTTAAATCAAATAAATATTACAAAACATCAAAGAAATTTAGGAGAATCCATGATTTCCTTTAGCAATTGCTATAATGTCTCTAACGTGACTGTTAATGTATATTTAGCCAAGTAGACCAATTTAATAATAATGTACTATTACCGTGTTCATTTAAGATAATAAAATAATTTCAAAATTTTACCAATTTAGTCGTAGAAAAAGTATAGTATGCAGTTCGTGTTATAAACTTCTCTAGACACTCGTTATTAAACACTCGCTCCGCTGCGCTCCGCTGCGCTCCGCTCGTGCCTAATTAACTCGTGACTAAAGTGCCGTTTATAACACTTGTTGCATAATATACTATTAGAGGATGCCTCTATGAGTAAAATATGGAAACTGTCAATTTCGATTTTGAACTGTCAATAAGTGTTAAAATGTTAATATCTAAATGCCCTCTTAAATATCTCGTAATTCAATTTTTAGCGTAGACACCCTGTATATATAGATTTTCAGTAAAAAGGATATAAAACCGGAAGTCGTAAGTTTACATTATTATAAATCGTTTGTGATGGCTACTTAAAAAAACACGTTTTCCAGCGTGTTTTTCTTATATTCTAAACAAACTTGTATCTTAATTGTTGTGAATCTGTAGCCCTAGCTCAACATCTTCCTGTGCACCAATATTCGTCTTACTTAAGTCACTATTTTCAGTCCGACATGGCCATCTTGATTTACCTGAAAAAAAAGTATGTCGGCTGCTTAAATGTCAAGAATAATTAATTTGTTTGTTGTTGTTTCCTACAAGTTTTCGTAATAATAACATATCGAGTTTATATATGTTATAAATTAATTATTACCTTTTCTGCGGAGATATAAATACAATTTCCTCCACCCACGAAATCGGATGCCAATTTAAGAACTTTCTTTCTCTTCATTCGGACAGTGATGATCGGGATCTAATCACGAAGTTTCTTAATTGATATACAGTTTCTTATTAGATACGATATTTCTGGAGGATCGCGGAGGCCCGGGCGATAAAGGGCGTGATAAATATAAATCAGACGTGTACCTCGTTTTAAGGGACATAAAACGTCCCTCCATGGGAGAATATAAGGACACAAAATGTGAGAACTACTATGTGTGTAAAACGCTCTTATTGTCGAGAACCGAATATAAATACATAAATTTAAATATTATCATAAGTGACAGCGATGTGTAACATTTTCCGCCAAGAGTAGGACACCAGAGTATATAAAATGTATACCTAACACCGCTAGAGAACTGTATATGTATGGCTATTATTAACATGAAAGGAGCGAGGAAATAAATAAATTTTATACGTCCCCAGTGGGCGGTGGATAAAATAATTACGGCGCAAAAAATATTCCTCCGTAATTATGTCACGAGGGTTTTACTGAGTGCAACCAAATAGGGAATTAACAGTCCGAGACACTCGCACAATAAAAAGGAACTGTCTTAAAAAATACACAATGGCTATCAAATAACAGAATTCCGTTCGACGCCATTAAGTCCTTTAGAAGATCCACTCCGTGCGATTCATTGTCGACTCCTGGGTCTTAAGTGTATTACTTCCTTTCTCGCAGTTGTTAAATTTCGCGTTTTTTTTCTTTTTTTTGCTTTGCATTTAAATCGTTTTATTTATTCGGCCAATCCGCGCGTCGATATTAATTCGGTTTACAATCGAATGGAAAATTGTACGTTATCCAGTTTTTAAATCAACAGATTTCCCGAGATAATTGCTCGCATTGTTTAATCTATTTTATTTAATGAATAATTTATTAAAAATGATATTGGATTTTCATCCGTGTTTCGCATTAAAAAATAAATATATTGTTGGATGGTATTTATAAAAAAAAATTATAATTAATCAAATTTCAATTGGCGCATGTATTGAATATAATAAAGTAAATATATTTGTGGCTGAAGAAAAAAAACATTTCTAGTGACAGCTACGAATCCGTTTGAACATCCGTAGCCGTCAATCTGACGTTTAACGTCAAAATTTTTAACCATTGCGCAATCCGAATTCAATTCATAACCAATTGCGATCTTGAACCGATCGCATCGATCAACTATTGACGTGCAGTTTGCCGATGGAAAATAAAATAACTATAGGCCGTCGCTCCCGTCGTGCTGCGATTTATCTTTCTTTGGGGCGAAATTAATACCGTTCATTCCGTTTTATGGGCGTATTTGTTCCAATCGCAGTAACACTATATGTTGCGGAGAGGTGTGCTATATGGCGGTGTAATTAATAATATTTTACACAAACGTAATTATTCTCAATTTATTCGAGAATCAAATTATACAAATATATCACTCGGAAAACCCGCGCCGCACAATTTCGAGACCCGCTCTCGCCGCCCCCGCGCGTTCGTTCGGCTTCACAAATCAAAATCAATTTTGCATCCTCGGCGATATATTACAATAAACGATTGATGTTTCCTCCATATACAATTAGTTATTTACATTTCTCAATATCAATCATGCACACAAGCGAATGTATAAGGGCGCGGAGGAGGTATATGAAGCGATTTATTACTTTTTGAATACATATTCAGAGATATGGACTGATTAAATTATGGGAGTATTTTGTCTTGAAAATAAGAAAATATTTTCTGATTTTCAAAAAATTGGTCGGCTAAATGAAAAAAGTCACATCCGATTGGCTCATTACTTTATCTGCCTAGGCGTTATTAAGCATTTTCATTACACGGCCTAGCAGCAGTCACTAAAACATTTCATAAAAATTTTATGCCATGTCATTTAATTTCTTCGTGCGTATCATTAACAGTGGTAATTATTAATTCGTATAGTTGTGGGCTTGATTTTATGTGACAAGAATGTAATTGCTTGCGTGGAAGATCACAGCAAACCCACATTTATTTTAAAGGTTCCACTAGTAAATCAAGGAGAATGGATTTATTTCGCCATTCCTTTGCGGGAAGCGAAATGTTGGTCAGGATGCTCGTCGAATCTTCATCCCCACCACCGCCGGCGGTTGTGTGTAGTGGAATGTTAAAACTGATTGATGCCTACATTTCGCCCAGCGCAGGCCGAATGAAAAGGTAAATGATCAACGAGCCCCCTGGCGATGGAAAATGACCACAAAATAAAAAAAAAAAGTGCGTGAAGTTGCTTTTCCCTTCTCGAGCATCGATCAGATGCAGAAATATTTATACTATGTTTAAATAAATTTCTTATGAAAATTCAGGTGGATTTCACGTTTATTTAAGCCAGGTTTTTACATTTTCAGCTGTGTAAACGTTCTTTATGGGCCACTGTTAGTCACTGAATACATTTTTGAATTGGTACTTTTAAAAATAGAAATGGAGCTTCAAAAGACGATTGAAGGTAAAAATATGTCGAAATAGAAAATAATTTTATAATAATAAATATTTTTTTAATTAATTTTTAAAGCTTATAAATAAAGTCCTCGTATAATTTCAAAGAAAAATAATGCCCTTTGAACGAAAATTAACTTATTCCAGAATCCCCAAATAAGAAATTTATTTAAATGTACCGTATATAAACAGACCTAATCATGGAGTATTATGTTAAAAGCCCGAGGGTTTACTGTCCCGTGCACTGGAACGTTATTTCACATTTTACTAATATCAAATGGATTTTCATTTGCCGTTATACCTATGTTATGTTTAATCAATATCGTGATTAAATTTTACTGCCGCACTGTATATCTTTATTGACGTTAAAAATTTTAAATAATGTCATTAACTCACACACCGCGCACATTATGAGCGCGAAAGCTAAAGCTGGTTTATTAGCACTGTTAATGTTAATGATGTTATTTAATTGCAGATTAATAATAACGCTAATTTTCAAAAATTCATAACTCGCGGAAAAATTGACACATTTTCAAAAATGTTAATTCATTTTAGAGGTAGACATCTTGTGAATATATTAAACATTTTAAGTAATTTTTTCATGTGAGTATTTATTTTTTTTCGATTTTTTTTTATCGAAGTGTTCGAAAATTAAAACTTTAATTTTCAAAAACTCATAACTCACGGAAAAATTGACACATTTTCAAAAATTTTAATTCATTTTAGAGGTAGACATCTTGTCAATATATTAAACATTTTAAGTAATTTTTTCATGTGAGTATTTATTTTTTTTCTGAAGTGTTCGAAAATTAAAATTTTAATTTTCAAAAATTCATACCTCACGGAAAAATTGACACATTTTCAAAAATTTTAATTCATTTTAGAGGTAGACATCTTGTGAATATATTAAACATTTTAAGTAATTTTTTCATGTGAGTATTTATTTTTTTTCGATTTTTTTTTATTGAAGTGTTCGAAAATTAAAACTTTAATTTTCAAAAATTCATAACTCACGGAAAAATTGACACATTTTCAAAAATTTTAATTCATTTTAGAGGTAGACATCTTGTGAATATATTAAACATTTTAAGTAATTTTTTCATGTGAGTATTTATTTTTTTTCGATTTTTTTTATTGATGTGTTCGAAAATTAAAACTTTAATTTTCAAAAATTCATACCTCACGGAAAAATTGACACATTTTAAAAAAATTTTAATTCATTTTAGAGGTAGACATCTTGTCAATATATTAAACATTTTAAGTAATTTTTTCATGTGAGTATTTATTTTTTTTCTGAAGTGTTCGAAAATTAAAATTTTAATTTTCAAAAATTCATAACTCACGGAAAAATTGACACATTTTCAAAAAATTTTAATTCATTTTAGAGGTAGACATCTTGTCAATATATTAAACATTTTAAGTATTTTTTTTCATGTGAGTATTTATTTTTTTTCGATTTTTTTTTATTGAAGTGTTCGAAAAGTAAAACTTTAATTTTCAAAAATTCATACCTCACGGAAAAATTGACACATTTTCAAAAATTTTAATTCATTTTAGAGGTAGACATCTTGTGAATATATTAAACATTTTAAGTAATTTTTTCATGTGAGTATTTATTTTTTCTCGATTTTTTTTTATTGAAGTGTTCGAAAATTAAAACTTTAATTTTCAAAAATTCATAACTCACGGAAAAATTGACACATTTTCAAATTTTTTTAATCATTTTAAAGGTAGACATCTTGTGAATATATTAAACATTTTAAGTAATTTTTTCATGTGAGTATTTATTTTTTTTCGATTTTTTTTTATTGAAGTGTTCGAAAATTATAACTTTAATTTTCAAAAATTCATAACTCACGGAAAAATTGACACATTTTAAAAAATTTTAATTCATTTTAGAGGTAGACATCTTGTGAATATATTTAAAATTTTAAGTAATTTTTTCATGTGAGTATTTTTTTTTTTCGATTTTTTTTTATTGATGTGTTCGAAAATTAAAATTTCATAATTCATTTCTGTCAAACTTCCATCTGTCACTGCAGATATGTGGAACTGTCAAAATCACTTTGTTATATAACATTCTTTAATTTCTCGAGAAAAAACTTTAAATATTTCGGCAGGAAATTAAACCGGAAGCATCAAAACTACAAGTTTTAGTAAAAACATTGCATTTTTTTTTAAATAAAATTCTGTCAAACTTCCATCTATCACTGCAGATATGTGGAACTGTCAAAATCACTTTGTTATATAACATTCTTTAATTTCTCGAGAAAAAACTTTAAATATTTCGGCAGGAAATTAAACCGGAAGCATCAAAACTACAAGTTTTAGTAAAAACATTGCATTTTTTTTAAATAAAATTCTGTGAAACATCCATCTGTCACTGCAGATATGTGGAACTGTCAAAATTACTTTGTTATATAACATTCTTTAATTTCTCGAGAAAAAACTTTAAATATTTCGGAAGGAAATTAAACCGGAAGCATCAAAAGTACAAGTTTTAGTAAAAACATTGCATTTTTTTTTAAATAAAATTCTGTCAAACTTCCACCTGTCACTGCAGATATGTGGAACTGTCAAAATCGCTTGGTTATAGAACATTCTTTAATTTCTCGAGAAAAAACTTTAAATATTTCGGCAGGAAATGAAACCGGAAGCATCAAAAGTACAAGTTTTAGTAAAAACAGTGCATTTTTTTTTTAATAAAATTCTGTCAAACTTCCACCTGTCACTGCAGATATGTGGAACTGTCAAAATCACTTGGTTATACAACATTCTTTAATTTCTCGAGAAAAAACTTTAAATATTTCGGAAGGAAATTAAACCGGAAGCATCAAAAGTACAAGTTTTAGTAAAAACATTGCATTTTTTTTTAAATAAAATTCTGTCAAACTTCCACCTGTCACTGCAGATATGTGGAACTGTCAAAATCGCTTGGTTATAGAACATTCTTTAATTTCTCGAGAAAAAACTTTAAATATTTCGGCAGGAAATGAAACCGGAAGCATCAAAAGTACAAGTTTTAGTAAAAACAGTGCATTTTTTTTTTAATAAAATTCTGTCAAACTTCCACCTGTCACTGCAGATATGTGGAACTGTCAAAATCACTTGGTTATACAACATTCTTTAATTTCTCGAGAAAAAACTTTAAATATTTCGGAAGGAAATTAAACCGGAAGCATCAAAAGTACAAGTTTTAGTAAAAACATTGCATTTTTTTTTAAATAAAATTCTGTCAAACTTCCACCTGTCACTGCAGATATGTGGAACTGTCAAAATCGCTTGGTTATAGAACATTCTTTAATTTCTCGAGAAAAAACTTTAAATATTTCGGCAGGAAATGAAACCGGAAGCATCAAAAGTACAAGTTTTAGTAAAAACAGTGCATTTTTTTTTTAAATAAAATTCTGTCAAACTTCCACCTGTCACTGCAGATATGTGGAACTGTCAAAATCACTTGGTTATATAACATTCTTTAATTTCTCGAGAAAAAACTTTAAATATTTCGGCAGGAAATTAAACCGGAAGCATCAAAAGTACAAGTTTTAGTAAAAACATTGCATTTTTTTTTAAATAAAATTCTGTCAAACTTCCACCTGTCACTGCAGATATGTGGAACTGTCAAAATCACTTGGTTATATAACATTCTTTAATTTCTCGAGAAAAAACTTTAAATATTTCGGAAGGAAATTAAACCGGAAGCATCAAAAGTACAAGTTTTAGTAAAAACATTGCATTTTTTTTTAAATAAAATTCTGTCAAACTTCCACCTGTCACTGCAGATATGTGGAACTGTCAAAATCGCTTGGTTATAGAACATTCTTTAATTTCTCGAGAAAAAACTTTAAATATTTCGGCAGGAAATGAAACCGGAAGCATCAAAAGTACAAGTTTTAGTAAAAACAGTGCATTTTTTTTTAAATAAAATTCTGTCAAACTTCCACCTGTCACTGCAGATATGTGGAACTGTCAAAATCACTTGGTTATATAACATTCTTTAATTTCTCGAGAAAAAACTTTAAATATTTCGGCAGGAAATTAAACCGGAAGCATCAAAAGTACAAGTTTTAGTAAAAACATTGCATTTTTTTTTAAATAAAATTCTGTCAAACTTCCACCTGTCACTGCAGATATGTGGAACTGTCAAAATCGCTTGGTTATAGAACATTCTTTAATTTCTCGAGAAAAAACTTTAAATATTTCGGCAGGAAATGAAACCGGAAGCATCAAAAGTACAAGTTTTAGTAAAAACAGTGCATTTTTTTTTAAATAAAATTCTGTCAAACTTCCACCTGTCACTGCAGATATGTGGAACTGTCAAAATCACTTGGTTATACAACATTCTTTAATTTCTCGAGAAAAAACTTTAAATATTTCGGAAGGAAATTAAACCGGAAGCATCAAAAGTACAAGTTTTAGTAAAAACATTGCATTTTTTTTTAAATAAAATTCTGTCAAACTTCCACCTGTCACTGCAGATATGTGGAACTGTCAAAATCGCTTGGTTATAGAACATTCTTTAATTTCTCGAGAAAAAACTTTAAATATTTCGGCAGGAAATGAAACCGGAAGCATCAAAAGTACAAGTTTTAGTAAAAACAGTGCATTTTTTTTTTAAATAAAATTCTGTCAAACTTCCACCTGTCACTGCAGATATGTGGAACTGTCAAAATCACTTGGTTATATAACATTCTTTAATTTCTCGAGAAAAAACTTTAAATATTTCGGCAGGAAATTAAACCGGAAGCATCAAAAGTACAAGTTTTAGTAAAAACAGTGCATTTTTTTTTTAAATAAAATTCTGTCAAACTTCCACCTGTCACTGCAGATATGTGGAACTGTCAAAATCACTTGGTTATATAGCATTCTTTAATTTCTCGAGAAAAAACTTTAAATATTTCGGAAGGAAATTAAACCGGAAGCATCAAAAGTACAAGTTTTAGTAAAAACATTGCATTTTTTTTTAAATAAAATTCTGTCAAACTTCCACCTGTCACTGCAGATATGTGGAACTGTCAAAATCGCTTGGTTATAGAACATTCTTTAATTTCTCGAGAAAAAACTTTAAATATTTCGGAAGGAAATTAAACCGGAAGCATCAAAAGTACAAGTTTTAGTAAAAACATTGCATTTTTTTTTAAATAAAATTCTGTCAAACTTCCACCTGTCACTGCAGATATGTGGAACTGTCAAAATCACTTGGTTATACAACATTCTTTAATTTCTCGAGAAAAAACTTTAAATATTTCGGAAGGAAATTAAACCGGAAGCATCAAAAGTACAAGTTTTAGTAAAAACATTGCATTTTTTTTTAAATAAAATTCTGTCAAACTTCCACCTGTCACTGCAGATATGTGGAACTGTCAAAATCGCTTGGTTATATAACATTCTTTAATTTCTCGAGAAAAAACTTTAAATATTTCGGCAGGAAATTAAACCGGAAGCATCAAAAGTACAAGTTTTAGTAAAAACATTGCATTTTTTTTTTAAATAAAATTCTGTCAAACTTCTACCTGTCACTGCAGATATGTGGAACTGTCAAAATCACTTGGTTATATAACATTCTTTAATTTCTCGAGAAAAAACTTTAAATATTTCGGCAGGAAATTAAACCGGAAGCATCAAAAGTACAAGTTTTAGTAAAAACATTGCATTTTTTTTTTTAATAAAATTCTGTCAAACTTCCATCTGTCACTGCAGATATGTGGAACTGTCAAAATCACTTGGTTATATAACATTCTTTAATTTCTCGAGAAAAAACTTTAAATATTTTGGCAGGAAATTAAACCGGAAGCATCAAAAGTACAAGTTTTAGTAAAAACATTGCATTTTTTTTTTAAATAAAATTCTGTCAAACTTCCATCTGTCACTGCAGATATGTGGAACTGTCAAAATCACTTTGTTATATAACATTCTTTAATTTCTGAAGAAAAAACTTTAAATATTTCGGAAGGAAATTAAACCGGAAGCATCAAAAGTACAAGTTTTAGTAAAAACATAGCATTTTTTTTTTTAAATAAAATTCTGTCAAACTTCCATCTGTTACCGCAGATATGTGCAACTGTCAGTGAAATCTTTAATTTCTCGAATTTTTTTTGTCCTTATCGCATTCGTTTCGTGAGCCACCAAATTGGATGTGTTTAATGTTTCAACATCGTCCTCCATTCCTTCACACTCTGTCAGACGCCACGATTCACCCATCCAATTGTCATTGGTTGTTATTTTGTAGTCTAAGTAGACTCTTGATATAATATCGTTTAAGTTTTTGTTCGGTTTCAAAAAGAAATTACAGATAGACAGTTAACGTCAAAAATGTTGATCCGAGACAGCCGACTGCGATTAATTTCTTTTTGAAACACACCGTAGCTTCAGTTAATAAATATAAAGTGTTTAATAATGCAAATATTCTTTGTATTTTCTTTCCTCTATCTAAAACATTGGCACTTTAGCAATTGTTTAAATTATATTCAATTAATCTTGTTGATATATACGTTTCTAATATTCAGGCTATTAATTTAGTTAAAGAATAAACCCCTTTACAAATTGAATAAGCATCGGAAAAACTATTAGGGAAAATCGAGTGAGCGATCCGGTCCATTGCATCCGGGCACTGAAAATGTCACTGCGCGAAAATTAATTATGGTACACTTCTGTTTTCTCGGCACTATTTCGTTAATGCAACGAGTTCGGTCCGTTTCGTATCGTCGTCGCAGGATATACCACTATACCCGTCGTGCCCATTGTTGGATCGCTCAGATGTGGAACAAAGGCGGAAGATGGGAAGACGCAATTCTGTTGAAGTGCAGATTTTAGCGCGGCCTCGTGGAAAGCCAGGCAATGCCAGATGTTCCAGTAAAGACGATGTGTTGACAATTTTCCCCTTGTCGCTGGCTGGGAAAAAGGACCTTTGACTCCGCGCCCGAGTGACAATCCGGACGGGAACAAAAAAGATTATATCTCCATGGGGAAATTTATTAAAATATTCGATTCGCACCGACAACACACAAATGCGATTTATTACTCAATTTTTGCTCACAATTCGAAAAGTGTGTAACGAAATTACGACCTAAATTCTAAATACAAAACTTGATCAATTAATATACGCTTAAGATTGGATACACGGATGACGTCAGTTTTAAGATCTGACAGAAACACTCTAGATCCACCCCTGACATAAGTACGTACTGTCTGCAGAGTCCAGTACAAAAGTTTACACATTAAATCATACATAAACATGTTTACCTTTGGTAACAAAGTTTATATCAAAACGTCCGGTCACTACAAAACACACATCTTGTAGTTATGACATATTTTTAACGCGAACAGTAAAAGGTATCGTGTCTGATGAAATAAGTTGGAACCGAGAAAAACAATTCGAGTGCGAAAATTTTCACGGCCACTCACACTTGTTGTTTACATTTTCTCTTCGAATTGGGTCGAGTGCGCCCGCGTATCTGATCCGTCTTGCGGCAACTTTTCACCGCGCGAGAGACGATTAATCCGCCGAGAATAAATGGGAATATTAATATTTATAAAATCAAGGCTGTTTGTTAAGTGCATAATTAAGCGGACGAGCTTTTAACTGCGAAGTCTGCATTAATTAGCGGGGAGAGGACGATTAGCCAATTATAGCATTGCACGTGCTTTATGATAAAATTATCTTTAGTGTCGGGACGTCAAAGAAAAGGATTCTGGGTAATTAAGAATAATAACATAAAGCCTAAGGGCGACTTAAAGACTGCCGGGATGTCATAGAGGAGGTTTTTGATGGCAGTTTTAATAACACGGGCTCAGATCTCCCCGCCGCCGCCTTGCTTCTGCGAACTTTCGACGAAGAGGATTTGCGAGGAAATATTGCCGCAATACGTTTTTATTTCTTCATTTTTACGGCGTGTAAAACTAACTTTGTATGTATTTATAACGCCCTGGAAATGTATTCCTCATACATGTACCGGGTGGCCCTCGGTAACCCTAAAAGTTAGAAAAAATCTAATTTACACGTTATGATCTCTTTTCCTGAAATAACAACAATAGCATTAACAGATCATGGCTAATTCGATTAGTTTTGAAGATGTCGGGCGTTTTTGAATTTTTGGCTATTTTTTTAAATAAATGTAAAATATGCAAAAGAAACATTAATAGTTATTTGTGGGATTTTTTTGGCAGAATTCAGTGGCGTGCTTAATTTTTTATTTTGACTTTTAATTTAAGAGTTACAAAGCAAAGTTGCATTTTGTAACTTTCGAATTGAAACACGGCGAGTTCAAATGTGCTTATCTGGAAATCTATTCGGCCAGATTTTTTATAGAATCCTAAAGCAGAATCGATTTTTAGTAAATTTAAAAAGTTTTCAGTCTTCAGCAATTGTTTTTAAATTTTTTTTTTTAGCAATTTCGAAAATACATTGCCCGCGCATTGACAAACGCCAAATTCGATCGTTAAAAAAATATAAAAACAAATGCGGCGAACTTGTAACTTTCCAAATTTACTTAAAATAGATCACTCTTCCAGGTACCGTAAAAATCCGAAAACATTATCACTATATTTCGTGATAATCACACGAGAACAACACCGATTGCAATTCTGAGGTTCGCACTTCCCCAAGCGGTTGAAAAAAAATATAAAAACAATTGCCACAAACTTGAAACTTTCTAAATTCACTCAAAATAGATCACTCTTTCAAGTACCGTAAAAATCCGAAAACACCCCTTCACTATATTTCGTGATAATCACACGAGAACAACACCGATTGCAATTCTGAGGTTCGCACTTCCCCAAGCGGTTGAAAAAAAAATATAAAAACAATTGCTGCAAACTTGAAACTTTCCAAATTTACTCAAAATACATCACTCTTTCAGGTACCGTAAAAATCCGAAAACACCGGAAGGTTTCGCATTTAATGTACTGTACTTATTTAGTAAATTAAAAAAAATAAATTTCGGCGAGAAATCAGGCGAGATGAACGATGATAATTCAAATAGATTAAGCAACCTAAATATTACCCTCGATGCATTACATTATTTAAGTTTCGCCCTTCCTTAAAACGGAGCCGTAAGTTATAATTGCAATTGTTTTGTTGAACTAAAGTTTTCTAGATAACGAGTTTCCAATACCTGCAGCGATCTTAAGAAGTTATAATGTAATGGAGAAGTTGCATAAAGTTCAATAAAACATTAACGAAAGTATTAAAGCGAAATTATTCGAAACTTTATAATTAAGACGCGACTTAACAGTACACTTAAACATCTTAAACTACTTCAATATAAATGAATGAGATTTAATTCTCACACGTAATTTTAATAACGTAATTTATTATCAATAGAGGCGACTTCACTTGTTCGCGTTTTTAAACGCCAGTTCGTGTAATAAATAAACTGTTTACACGAGTGCCTTACAAAATTTTATCTTCGATCGTGCAGCAATTTTTTATTGCCCATTTGAGCCTGGCAAAAGAATCTTGTCAAGCCAATCAAGTATTAAGTCATATGGAACTAATATAATTTTCAAAGAAGTTGTTCGTATGAGTAATATATTGTAAATGTCATTTTCACTGTCGCTAATTATTCAATGAATAAAATAATTAATAACGTTTTGTCCAGAGTGCATTGACGAAAACGTTACTTAGCAACCAGTAAATAAATTGCACAAATGTCAGTCGCCATTATTATTTGCGGGGAAAAGTTATCAGTGAGTGTTATGCTGTTATAAATTGCAGTGATAGTGATAGTAGTGATATTCAAAACATTTCTTCCGATGTCGAAGATGCCGCGGCAATGGCAATCAAAACTTTACTTCCGGCAAAATCTCGGAAGCAGTATGAATTAGTTTATACTAAGTTCAATCAATGGTGTACGTCAAAAAATGTCCATAACTTCAGAGAACGGAGAACGGAGAACGGAGAACGGAGAACGGAGAACGGAGAACGGAGAACGGAGAACGGAGAACGGAGAACGGAGAACGGAGAACGGAGAACGGAGAACGGAGAACGGAGAACGTCTTCTTAGCCTACTTTTCAGCAAGAGGCAAACAGATCAAACCATCGGAGTATTCTATGGTTAAGTCGTCAGTAATAGTTAACAAAAATATCGACCTTAAAGAGTTTTCTAAGTTAACGGCATTTATGAAAAACCAATCAAAAGGTTTTCACTGTAGGAAGTCTCGGGTATTTATTAAGGAACAGTTATATACATTTTTAAACGATGCTCCCGACAGGTTTTTGATGATGAAGGTAATTTTAATCCAAATTGTAGGCCGTGGCATTTTTGGAATTGCGGGGGCTGTTAGGAGAGAAGAATTACATAAGATGAGTATCAAGGATTTCGATGCTGATTATAAAAATACCCACTTCAAAGACTAATAAATCTCGGACGTTCCTTGTTGACGGCGACACTAATGATACCAAAAAAAATTATTGACATTTACAGAAGATACGTTTTACTTCGTCCTCCACAAACTCCCCATCAACGATTATTTGTCTATTACCGTAATGGGAAGTGTTCAGTCCAACCCATTGGATTGGAATTAACACCTCTGGAAAAATTCCAAGCCAAATTTCTAGTTATCTTGGGTTAGCAAATCCGCCACTGTTTTCGAAGATCTTCGGCAACATTTCTCGCAGGTGCTGGAAACTTGAAACGACATGGCGGTTGGAAAAGTTCCACTGTATCTGAAGCGTACGCAGAAGAGTCAACAAATAACAAAAAAGTCATATCCAGCCAAATTTTCAAGTAGTCCAAAAATTAATTTTAACTCTTAGTGAACGAATGCCGCCATATGTTATTTCTTGTATGTTGTTATGATTGTGTCGAGTCAGGTGATGAATACGTGTGTTTGTGCTGACTATAGATTTTAGGCGAAAATGGCGGGAAATTTAAAAATGATGTTTGTGAAATAAAAGATAGCGAAAAGAGCAAAATGGTGCTTTTGCAATGTTTTATCCAAACGCTGGCGTCAGTTTTGAAAAACTAAAATGAGTTACACCATGTACTGTAGAAGTTATTTATTTAACTTGTTAAAAACGTTCCACCTTTCAATCCGAATAAATAGAATACACCACGGCTAAAACTTTAGGTCGATATGCTTATGTACAGCCCTTAGATCTTCGGGAGGTGGCAATTTAATTAAGTCTTAATACACCTATTTGCGGAGCGGTCCCATTGCATCTCTTCAATTCCTGTTAATTCAAATTAACATTCAGCCCCCTAAATCTTGTACGTGAGGTGCTTTGAGAATTGCGCCGCTAAGATGAAATAATCTATGTATACCGTTAAACAGACTGCCGGGATTTGCATGAAATAAAAGGAGTTAGTTCGGAATATAATAAAGGGGAAAGTTAACTTTACTCTAATTATTGAGTGTAAACTTTTTGTACTTGCACCAATAAACTATTATTATTATTATTTAGTGCGTTTTTTATGTTTGAGTATGTTCTTGCACAATAAAAACCTTTTTTTTAAACTTTCCGCCTGAATTTTACGAACATACATTATTTAGGTTGATCGACATCAGCTCAGATGTTTTCGCGGTGTTACATAAACAAATTGCATGGAATTCTAAGTAAAGTACATCATTCAAAAGTCACAAGCGCCCAAAATTTGAATACGGCATACGACATCAATCATATAAATTCGATAGAAAACCACTCTTAAAAGTAGGTCATAATTTAAAATTCCATAATATCATTGCAGGTATAAGAAATATGAAAATATCAGTTTTAATATTGTAACAATTTAATATTCACAAACTTACAGTCTGTTCGTTATACCGTGATGAATGTGTCGTAAACTCAGCGATCCACCGTGGCAAAATAGGCTTCACCTTCTCAACAGCCATTGGATAACAGTGGCGGCTCGTGGAACATGTTGATGGTAGAGCCACTTATAAAAAATATACAAAAACTCACAATTGGCGAAATAATCGGTGGATTTTCAAAAACTCCATTTCATCTGATAAAGCCATGATTTGTAAATCTAATTTAATTTTTGTAGAATTTAGTCGATACGTTTTATATTTTTTTAAATTTTTTTACTCGAGCATTACATAATTATAAAACTAAAATTTTCAAAAATTTACAACTCGCGAAATAATCCGTGGATTTTCAAAAACTCCATTCCATCTGATAAAGCCATGATTTGTAAATCTAATTTAATTTTTGTAGAATTTAGTCGACACGTTTTATATATTTTTTTAATTTTTCACTCGAGCATTACACAATTGTAAAACTAAAATTTTCAAAAATTCACAACTCGCGAAATACTTGGCAGATTTTCAAAAACTCCATTCCATCTGATAAAACCATGATTTGTAAATCTAATTTAATTTTTGTAGATTTTAGTCGACACGTTTTATATATTTTTTAGATTTTGCACTCGAGTATTACACGATTCGAAAATTTAAATTTTCAAAAATTCACAACTCGCGAAATAATCGGTGGATTTTCAAAAACTCCATTTCATCTGATAAAACCATGATTTGTAAATCTAATTTAATTTTTGTAGAATTTAATCGACACGTTTTATATATTTTTTTAATTTTTCACTCGAGCATTACACAATTGTAAAACTAAAATTTTGAAAAATTCACAACTCGCGAAATAATCGGTGGATTTTCAAAAACTCCATTCCATATGATAAAACCATGATTTGTAAATCTAATTTAATGTTTGTAGAATTTAGTCGACACGTTTTTTATATATTTTTTTAATTTTTCACTCGAGCATTACACAATTGTAAAACTAAAATTTTCAAAAATTCACAACTCGCGAAATAATCGGTGGATTTTCAAAAACTCCATTCCATATGATAAAACCATGATTTGTAAATCTAATTTAATTTTTGTAGATTTTAGTCGACACGTTTTATATATTTTTTAAATTTTGCACTCGAGTATTACACAATTCAGAAATTAAAATTTTCAAAAATTCACAACTCGCGAAATACTTGGTAGATTTTCAAAAACTTCATTTCATCTGATAAAACCATGATTTGTAAATCTAATTTAATTTTTGTAAAATTTAGTCGATACGTTTTATATATTTTTTTAAATTTTTAACTCGAGCATTACACAATTGTAAAACTAAAATTTTCAAAAATTCACAACTCGCGAAATAATCGGTGGATTTTCAAAAACTCCATTCCATCTGATAAAACCATGATTTGTAAATCTAATTTAATTTTTGTAGATTTTAGTCGACACGGTTTATATATTTTTTAAATTTTGCACTCGAGTGTTACACAATTCAGAAATTAAAATTTTCAAAAATTCACAACTCGCGAAATACTTGGTAGATTTTCAAAAACTTCATTCCATCTGATAAAACCATGATTTGTAAATCTAATTTAATTTTTGTAGAATTTAGCCGACACGTTTTATATATTTTTTTAAATTTTTAACTCAAGTATTACACAATTCGAGATTTAAAATTTTGAAAAATTCAAAAAATAATCGGCGGATTTTCAAAAACTCCATTTTATCTGATAAAACCATGATTTGTAAATCTAATTTAATTTTTGTAGATTTTAGTCGACACGTTTTATATATTTTTTAGATTTTGCACTCGAGTATTACACGATTCGAAAATTTAAATTTTCAAAAATTCACAACTCGCGAAATAATCGGTGGATTTTCAAAAACTCCATTCCATCTGATAAAACCATGATTAGTAAATCTAATTTAATTTTTGTAGATTTTAGTCGACACGTTTTATATATTTTTTAGATTTTGCACTCGAGTATTACACGATTCGAAAATTTAAATTTTCAAAAATTCACAACTCGCGAAATAATCGGTGGATTTTCAAAAACTCCATTTCATCTGATAAAACCATGATTTGTAAATCTAATTTAATTTTTGTAGAATTTAATCGACACGTTTTATATATTTTTTTTATTTTTCACTCGAGCATTACACAATTGTAAAACTAAAATATTGAAAAATTCACAACTCGCGAAATAATCGGTGGATTTTCAAAAACTCCATTCCATATGATAAAACCATGATTTGTAAATCTAATTTAATGTTTGTAGAATTTAGTCGACACGTTTTTTATATATTTTTTTAATTTTTCACTCGAGCATTACACAATTGTAAAACTAAAATTTTCAAAAATTCACAACTCGCGAAATAATCGGTGGATTTTCAAAAACTCCATTCCATATGATAAAACCATGATTTGTAAATCTAATTTAATTTTTGTAGATTTTAGTCGACACGTTTTATATATTTTTTAAATTTTGCACTCGAGTATTACACAATTCAGAAATTAAAATTTTCAAAAATTCACAACTCGCGAAATACTTGGTAGATTTTCAAAAACTTCATTTCATCTGATAAAACCATGATTTGTAAATCTAATTTAATTTTTGTAAAATTTAGTCGATACGTTTTATATATTTTTTAAATTTTTAACTCGAGCATTACACAATTGTAAAACTAAAATTTTCAAAAATTCACAACTCGCGAAATAATCGGTGGATTTTCAAAAACTCCATTCCATTTGATACAACGATGATTTGCAAATCTAATTTATTTTTTGTAGAATTTAGTCGATACGTTTCATATTTTCTTTTATTTCTTCACTCGAGTATTACACAATTCGAAAATTAAAATTTTCAAAAAATTCACAACTCGCGAAATAATCCGTGGTTTTTCAAAAACTCCATTTCATCTGATAAAACCATGATTTGTAAATCTAATTTAATTTTTCTAGATTTTAGTCGACACGCTTTATATATTTTTTTAATTTTTTTGCTGGAGTATTACACAATTGTAAAACTAAAATTTTCAAAAATTCACAACTCGCGAAATAATCGGTGGATTTTCAAAAACTCCATTCCATCTGATAAAACCATGATTTGTAAATCTAATTTAATTTTTGTAAATTTTAGTCGACACGCTTTATATATTTTTTTAATTTTTTTACTCGAGCATTACATAATTATAAAACTAAAATTTTCAAAAATACACAACTCGTGAAATAATCGGTGGATTTTCAAAAACTATATTCCATCTGATAAAACCACGATTTGTAAATCTATTTTAATTTTTGTAGAATTTAGTCGACACGTTTTATATATTTATTAAATTTTGCACTCGAGTATTACACAATTCGAAAATTAAAATTTTCAAAAATTCACAACTCGCGAAATAATCGGTGGATTTTCAAAAACTCCATTTCATCTGATAAAACCATGATTTGTAAATCTAATTTAATTTTTGTAGATTTTAGTCGACACGTTTTATATATTTTTTTAATTTTTCACTCGAGCATTACACAATTGTAAAAGTAAACTTTTCAAAAATTCACAACTCGCGAAATAATCGGTGAATTTTCAAAAACTCTATTTATTTTGATAAAACAATGATTTGCAAATCTAATAATAATAATAATAATCTTCCTAGACCAAAGTAACTGGCGAAAAAGAGTTTTAAGAATTTATTAAAAATTCTTGCCGAGCTTGAAACTACTGGTAGTGCCATGGCTCCTTGGCTCTATATCACGAGCCGCCCCTGTTGGGTAATACAATTTTTTTCAGAGTATACATTACGAACTGAGCCGACCGGTCAAATATGACAGCTCCTATCGGTAGAAGTGCCCACCCATCTGACCGTAAATTTATCACGGTGTAACGAACAAACTGTACATTTACGTATTTTGTAAGTTTATTAATTCACGCAAGCTCGCTCGGCGGTGAAACTCCAGCCGCGTCAGTAAATCTGCTACTTTATTGCAATAATAAATTAAATAAATAAATAATAAATTTATATATTCAGGCTATATTTCGTTTTTTTGAATTTATTTAATCCTCTCTGCAACAAGTAAGTTGTTTTTATTTTATTTATTAAATAATAAATTGTTGCATAAAATAAATTTGAATTTATTATTTATTGCAAGTATCAATGGACGACAAACCACACTTCGGTTTTGGCGGTAAACTTTTAAAAACAAAAAGTAGCAAAATCAAAAAGAATCGATGACAATATCCATGCTACTACAAACTAAAAGTGAAAAAAAAAACTTTTGAAATTATTACATTATAAGAAACACACGCGATGAATTTGTTAGCCCCAGTGATTACGTTTGAACTTTTTTCCTGTTTATTTTTATAATTATTTTTACAAACAATACATTTTGTTTTAGAGTGGGAACGTTGAAGTCAGGGACGGAGTTCGAGGATGGAAGGAAAAGGATAATAGGAGATCGATTTGTTCGGGGTAAGTCTAAAAACAATTGATTCACTAGGGAATTGCAATAACTGAAATTACACAAATAAACTTTTTGGGTTGATTTTTCAGTTATACAATTTTTTTTCTGTATGATCACCAATTTTCCATAATAATTCCCTAGGGGGCCGCGAAAAGTATTTAAAACATGATTCGAATTTTTTAAGTTTTTGTTGCTTTACATCGGTAAATATCTTCGAAGGGGCCGCGACTACTAAAAGGTAAAGAACCTCTAGTGTAGACTACTTAATTATCCGTCGCTTTTTAAAAGAATTTTTTAGAAAATTGTCAGAAAAATATGTTTTAGACAACAGTTTAAAAGATCTATTTACTGATCTTGTTAGTTTGGCCTTGAGTGGTATCGCCAAGGTCACCTTGATTTTTTAAATGAAATGCCCTGTATTTTAGTGAATATTTTTTCAAGAACCTTTCAAAAGACTATAATTTTATTCATTTTGACTTTTTTGAAATAATTGACATTCACTAGATGGAAACAAAATGGCTACACTCAGAACTTGAATTGGAGGAACGGAAATTGCTTCTCGCGATTTGTAAAATTCTTAAAAAATATATAACCCGCTGAATTTGCTTCAACTTAATTCAATCTACTCAAAAATAATACTATAATAAAACACTTTTAACTTTGTTAAACAAAGTTAAAAGTGTTTAAAAGTGTTTATTATAATATTTAAAATGAATAACGAAGTAGAAGCCTCAAGCATAAACAAAAATAATATATTTTTATCATATTGAAAAAACCGCTCAACTTAGCAGAAAAATCGAAATAAGTAAAATTTGCATCTCACAATTAAAAAAATACAAAAAAAAAATGTATAGCTTAAGGAATTGGCTTCAAAATTTTCAAATACTCTCAGAAATAATGTATTTTTAATATAATTTAAAATAATCAACATACCTCAGCTGGAAACAAAATGGCAACACTAGAAATTTGAATTGCATCAACGAAATTTGCATCCCGTTATTAGACTTTTTTTTAAATAAGGATTTTGCTTCAGAATTTGTAAATAAACTCAAAAATTATGTATTTTTGACATTGTAAAAAATAATTTAGATTTACTAGTTGAAAACAAAATGGCGTCACTTAGAACTAGAATTGTTGGAACAGAAATTTCTTCACGCGATTTGTAAAATTCTTTAAAAAAATATGACTCGCAGAATTGGCTTAACTGAAACCAAATACACAAAAAAAACTAATATTCTCAAGCTGGAAACAAAATGGCGACACTCGAAACTTTATGGACGACTCATAATTTACATATCACGATTAGAAAAATTGCAACTCGCGGAATTAATTTTTATTAAACTTCTAAGTTCACTCAAGCGCTACATATTTTTGCATACTAAAAGAAAATTGACAATTTCTAACCGGCAAACAAATGGTAACACTCAAAATTTAAATTGGAAACACGAAATCTGCACCTCTCGGTAAGAATAATTCTAAAAAAATTCCGACTAGAAGAATTTACTCAAAAAATTCCTAATCCACTCAAAAATAATACGTTTTTGATATGCCAGGAAACAATTAATATTTCATGCCTGAAAACAAAATGGCGACACTCTAAACCTGAATTAGAGGAACGAAATTTGCGTCTTGCGTGGTTTGAAAAATTCTTCAAAAATTATGACTCGCGGAATTTGCTTGAAAATTTTATAATTCTTTTTTTTTGCCATTCTAAAAAAACAGTTGGTATCTAGAAGACAAATGGCAACATTCAAAATTTAAATTGGGAACACGAAGTCTGCATCTTCTGTTTAAAATAATTCTAAAGAAACTACGACTAAAGGAATTTACTCCAAAATTTCCAAATCCACTCAAAAATAATACGCTTTTGATATAATGTTTCATGCCTGAAAACAAAATGCCGATACTCTAAACCCGAATTAGAGGAATGAAATTTGTATCGTGATTATATATTTTGTTTTATATTTTATATTCGATTTAATACTTAAATGTACAGGCAGAATCCCGTAAATATATATGTTATTATTATTGTTTTGGAAAATTCTTCAAAAATTATAATTCGCGGAATTGGCTTGAAATCCACTAAAAAATAATATTTTTATGAAAAAATTAATATTTCGAATAATATTCTAAACCGAAATTTGCGTTTTGTGGTTTGAAATTTTTCACTGACAAAATTATGATATTTATGAATTCGTGTTTTCACAAACAAACCGTAACCATAGTAACAACTAAACTGTTGAGAAAGTAAAATTGTCGTCATGTCATTGGCTGAAACC
Organism: Ocypus olens; assembly: GCA_910593695.2. Lineage (NCBI taxonomy): Eukaryota > Metazoa > Arthropoda > Insecta > Coleoptera > Staphylinidae > Ocypus > Ocypus olens. Next base: position 2,303,820 of record OU343047.1, on the reverse strand, counting down.
TGTTGGGTAATGAAACCGCTATTATTTGATTGGACGTCACCTGTTGGGCAATAAAATTGCTATCATTTGATTGGATGTCACCTGTGGAGAAAATGATTAGGCCGAGTAATGGACAACTTTCTCAATCAAAAACGATTTAACAACGTTAATATTATTTAATAAGATACGAAAAATTATATTTACTTATAATTACCATTATTATAAAATGCTTTAAATTATCCAAAAACGTACTCCTAATGAATATGAAATTCCCTTAATCAATTGTAGATAAACCAAATAATAATTACAAGATGCGAAATGTATGGATTTCGTAATTTTCAAAGCGAGTTACAGAGATTATACAATGAATAAATAATGTCCCGTCGTCACTGTAAAGGAAACATAAGTATCGGTATTAACATGCACTTTGTAATTTGTTCGAAATTGACTTCCTGCCTTGATCGGACAATGATGGGCACCAATTCATCATTGAACCAGCCGATACAAATTACTACCCATCAAAATTAAAAATACAGGATGGCGTGTTTACAACAGGTTGCATTATTTATTCAGCCGTGAATGCAAATATATCTTTATTTTCTAATTAGCTTTCGGAATAACCGATGCTTTTAAAAATTGATGACGAAACGCTATTAATCAACAAGTACAATTCTTTTTGATTCACGCGATATAAGTATTGATTGGGAAAAGTGATTTAATCCAAATTGCCGAAATTCATCAAATTGTATCCAAATTGCCGAAATTCATCAAATTCAAAAGATTTTACTATTGTGAATTTGTTTAAAATCTCCACGGTAAGCCTCAAATAATTTATTTATGGAGATAGTAATGCAGACATTTTTTAAAAATATTGAATAGTTTTGGAGATATCGTAAAAAATAATCCCCTCTAACGGGGTTCAGAAGATACGAGCAGACGAAATCGGGAAATCGAATAATAAACCGCAAATAAGTTACGTTGATTACATACAACTGCTAACTAGTAAATAAAAAAATATATATACATTCGAAGTAAATTACTTGCAAAGATTCTAATCTACGACTTGCAAATGGGAGTTAGTTCGATCAAATCAACACAAGAAAAAAACTATTTCTCGGCATGTTTATAACACGCTTTCATGATAATATGTGTGTATTTATTAACAATAATTTGGCGTTAACGTAAAATGAAATTGTACTATTTGCTTTTAAATTGAATTGTAAATTTCATCGAATAATCAACATGGTTACATTTACGTGACTGGTGCGGACAGCAAAGAGCAACATAGTTAATTTACTCCCATTGTCTTAATTAAAACTAGAGCAACAAGTGCATTTGCAGAAACCGTCATAAATATTCAATTTGATTAACTATGAAATGCGTGTCATTGTCTTAATGGTTAATGGTTCTTTTAATCAATATCTGCCCCGGAATGTAATTACAGTTTCAGTTTGTTGAACACAAAAATTACACGTATAGAATAAAGAATTCTAAAAACCTAATTTATTTCGCCATTTGTTATTATAAAATCTGTTCTGTGTATTTCACAGATAATTTAAGTTATATATTAGTTTTTATATATTGGCGCATGCGTCGGGTACAGGGTAATTACAGTTTCACTTTGTTGAACAAAAAAATTAATGCATAGAATGAATTTTTTTTTCAAATCTAATATTTCGTTAACTTCATTATAAAAACTATTCTGTGTTTTTCACGGATAATTTAAGAATTATATTCGATCTTTATATTTGGTGAATGCGCCGGGAACACGGTTAGTTTAATCTCTGCCAAAATAATGCTAAAACTCGCAATGCGTAAATCATTAAAACATCAAAAATCAAAAAGGCAATATTTGTAAAAATTACATAATATCCCCACGTTTCATAAATAACAGAAATCTTGTTTATGCTGGAAGCTTCTAATTCGTTAAACATTTTAAATACTTTAATAAAACACTTTTAACTTTGTTTTGTATAACTTGGATATTTATTTTTGTGATGTTAAGAAATGTCATGTTAAGAAAATTGTAAGCGTACTTACCGAAACTTAAGTCACAAAAATAAATATCCAAGTTATACAAAACAAAGTTAAAAGTGTTTTATTATAATAGCAGAAATGATTAAATCATTTTAATTATTTCACAATAAAATCTTGCGATTGAAACATTACACACATACATTGTAAAATACAGCATTTCCTAATCCTCGGCAATCGTCGATTTCAAACACGAGAACTTAATTTGGACCCATGTTTAAAAAACGAAACTCGTCGAACGTGAATAATTCGCCAGCCAAAGCACACACACACACACGCACACATACAGAGATCCGAAAAATAAAAAGGTCTTCAATGCGAAGCTTTATTAATTGGGAATTGAATTAAAACGGCCGAACGTAAATATTGAATGTAAATATTAAGCTCTGGAAAAAATACGTTCGCCGCTGACAACAAAACAAATTAAAAATTTACTTGTTTATGGCCGCGTCGACAATTAATTGTTAATGCACGGCCCCGTGAAGCATTAATGCCCTTAATAGGTACCCCGCCGATGTTCAAATATTAATTATGTGCTAACTGAAAATGTAATATACTTAAGCTTTACGCAATCCCCGAACTTAAAATCGCCGGAAACATAATTATAACGATTTATTATTAACATAATGAAAATGAATCAATGTCTTCATTTCCCAATTTGATCACTCATCTGATCCACAAAAAAAAATTAAGCCGCGCGTTTGCAACATTCTAAACAGGCCGGTTACATAATGAACACGAATTAAAAAATTTGCAATATTCTAAACGGGCTGGTTAATTTGCAAAATCACCTACACAATGTGAGTTACATACACGTTTAGTTAATTAGTTCCGAGAAGTAGAAGATTGGAAAGTAGCACGCGAACAGCTAACTACAAATAAGTGATGGCCGATAAGATTTTTCTTAATGCTCGCATTATTGGTAATCACCTTTAACCACACGTTTTTTATTGTATCAATTTAAAATGAGTAATGGGTGTCGTGTTTGTGATTATTAACTAATGTTCAATAATTTCTCGTTTGGATAAATTGTTATACCACTGGCGGTGGCAATTCATAATTAAAATTTGTGACACGCATTATTTTTTTGTATAATTAAATGTTCCCAAGAAATCAGATGTTGATTAGGTAATTTGTTTCTATTTTATATTTTTTTAATGGTAACCATTAACTAATTAACTTTGAAACTGTAGCGATTGGAATTTCAGCCACTACTCCGGCGCCTCCACCATTTTTTTTTACGAAATTGCTAAGTACGCTCTACTAATTTACAGAAAGATGGATAAAAATGTCTGCTTGATTGATTGAATTTAACTTCACAAAACGTTGATCTTTCAAAATAATTTTGGGTTTTTGTTGTGCAGCAATTTTCAATCGAGTTACGAATTTTTGAAAATATCCCTTTTTCAAAGTCCAACACCTGAGCGCAAAGAATTAAAAATTATTATGAATCGCGGGAAAAAAAACTCCACAAAAATTCAATTCACTTTTAAAGGCATAGATCTTTCAAAGTAATTTTGGTTTTTGAATGTGCAGCAATTTTCAGTCGAGTTATGCATTTCTGAAAATTATTTTTTTTAAATGACGAACACTCGAGTGCGCAAAAATTAAAAATTAATACGAAACTCTGAAAAAAAAATTGTACACACATTCAAACCACTTCACAAGACATCAATCTTTCAAAATAATATTGGTTTTTGAATGTGCAGAAAATTTCAGTCGAGTTATAAATTTTTGAAAATTTAATTTTTTTAATGACGAACACTCAAGCGCAAAAAAATTAAAAATTAATATGAAACTCTGGAAAAAAAAATTGTACACATATTCAAATAAATTCACAAGACATCAATATTTCAAAATAATTTTGGTATGTAGCAATGTGTAGCAATTTTCAGTTGTGTTATGAATTTTTGAAAATTAATTTTTTTCAATGACGAACACTCAAGCGCGAAACATTAAAAATTAATATGAAACGTAGGCATAAAATTCTACAAAAATTCAAATCACTTTACAAGACATCGATCGTTCAAAATAATTTTGGTTTTTGAATGTGCAGCAATTTTCAGTCGAGTTATGAATTTTTGAAAATTTATTTTTTTCAATGACGAACACTCGAGTGCAAAACATTAAAAATTAATATGAAACGCTCGAAAAAAATTCCACAAAAATTCAAATCACTTTCAAATGCATAGATCTTTCAAAATAATTTTGGTTTTTGAATGTGCAGCAAATTTCAGTCGAGTTATGAATTTTTGAAAATTTATTTTTTTCAATGACGAACACTCAAGCGCGAAACATTAAAAATTAATATAAAACGCTAGAAAAAAAATTGTTCACACATTCAGATCACTTCACAAGACATCGATATTTCAAAATAATTTTGTTTTTTGAATGTGCAGCAATTTTCAGTCGAGTTATGAATTTCTGAAAATTATTTTTTTTTCAATGACGAACACTGGAGCGCAAAACATTAAAAATTAATATGAATCACGGGAAAAAAATTCCACAAAAATTCAAAAATCACTTTTAAAGGTATAGATCTTTCAAAATAATTTTGGTTTTTGAATTTGCAGCAATTTTCAGTCGAGTTATGAATTTTTGAAAATTTATTTTTTTCAACGACGAACACTCGAGTGCAAAAAAAAAATAATATGAAACGCAGGAAAAAAAATTCTGCAAAAATTTAAATCACATTACAAGACATCGATATTTCAAAATAATTTTGGTTTTTGAATGTGCAGCAATTTTTTAGGCCAGTTATGAATTTTTGAAAATGTATGTGAGCGTAAAACATTAAAAATTAATAAAAAACGCAGGAAAAAAATTGAACAAAAATTCAAATCACTTAACAAGGCATCGATCTTTCAAAATAATTTTGGTTTTTGAATGTGCAGTAATTTTTAGTTGAGTTATGAATTTTTGAAAATTTATTTTTTTCATTGACGAACACTCAAGGGCGAAACATTAAAAATTAATATAAAACGCTAGAAAAAAAAAATTGTTCACATATTCAAATCACTTCACAAGGCATCGATCTTTCAAAATAATTTTGGTTTTTGAATGTGCAGCAACTTTCAGGCCAGTTATGAATTTTTGAAAATGTATGTGAGCGCAAAACATTAAAAATTAATAAAAAAACGCAGAAAAAAAATTGAACAAAAATTCATATCACTTCACAAGACATCGATTTGAAAGACTGATTTTGGTTTTTGAATGTGCAGCAATTTTCAGTCGAGTTATGAATTTTTGAAAATTTATTTTTTTCAATGACGAACACTCGAGCGCAAAACATTAAAAATTAATATAAAACGCTGGAAAAAAAATTGTACACACATTCAAATCACTTCGCAAGACATCGATCTTTCAAAATAATTTTGGTTTTTGAATGTGCAGAAAATTTCAGTCGAGTTATGAATTTTTGGAAATTTAATTTTTTTAATGACGAACACTCGAGTGCAAAAAAATTAAAAATTAATATGAAACTCTGGAAAAAAAAATTGTACACACATTCAAATAAATTCACAAGACATCAATCTTTCAAAATAATTTTTGTTTTTGAATGTGCAGCAATTTTCAGTCGAGTTATGAATTTTTGAAAATGTATTTTTTTCAATGACGAACACTCGAGCGCAAAAAATTAAAAATTAATATGAAACTCTGGAAAAAAAAATTGTACACACATTCAAATAAATTCACAAGACATCAATCTTTCAAAATAATTTTGGTTTTTGAATGTACAGCAATTTTTAGTCAAGTAATTAATTTTTGAAAATTTATTTTTTTCAAGGACGAAAACTCGTGCGCAAAAAATTAAAAATTAATATGAAACTCTGAAAAAAAAAATTGTACACACATTGAAATCACTTCACAAGACATCAATCTTTCAAAATAATTTTGGTTTTTGAATGTGCAGCAATTTTAAGTCGAGTTATGAATTTCTGAAAATTATTTTTCTTTTAAATGACGAACACTCAAGCGCAAAACATTAAAAATTAATATGAAACGCAAAAAAAAAAAATCTGCGAGAGTTCAAATCACTTTGTAAGTCATTTATCTTTTTAAATAATTTTGGATTTTGAATGTGCAGCAATTTTCAGTTGAGTTATGAATTTCTGAAAATTATATTTTTTCAATGACGAATACTCGAGCGCCAAAAATTAAAAATTAATATGAACGCGGGAAAAAAAATCCACAAAAATTCAAATCACTTTACAAGACATCAATCTTTCAAAATAATTTTGGTTTTTGAATGTGCAGCAAATTTCAGCCGAGTTATGAATTTTTGAAAATTTATTTTTTTCAATGACGAACACTCGAGCGCAAAACATTAAAAATTAATATAAAACGCGGGAAAAAAATTCCACAAAAATTCTAATCACTTTTAAAGGCATAGATCTTTCAAAATAATTTTGGTTTTTGATGTGCTGCAATTTTCAATCGAGTTACAAATTTTTGAAAATATTCCTTTTTCAGTCCAACACTCGAGCGCAGAAAATTAAAAATTAATATGAATCGCGGGAAAAAAATTCTACAAAAATTCAAATCACTTTCAATGGCATAGGTCTTTCAAAATAATGTTGGTTTTTGAATGTGCAGCAATTTTCAGTCGAGTTATGAATTTTTGAAAATTATTTTTTTTTTGACGACGATCACTGAGCGCAAAAAAATAAAAATTAATATAAATCGCGTGAAAAAAATTCTGCAAAAATTTAAATCACTTTACAAGACATCGATCTTTCAAAATAATTTTGGTTGAATGCGCAACAATTACCATTTTTCAGAGTCCGCCAAGGAATGGATTGTTTATATTTTTAAGGTGTGTCAGGAAAATAATAATAAATTTACATAGTGTAAATCAGACTTTTGCGCAGAACATACGGCGATTGTGGGCGTTTTTCCAACTCTATCTGTAGAATGAATAGATTGTAGGCCTAACGATGACTTGATTTTTTGAAAATTGATCAAAATTTATAAAAGTGTTAATTTTAAAAATTATTCAAACGAAAATGAAAAATATGATAGAATAAAATATAATAAAATATTAGAACATTTAAGGCCGAAAATATCGAACCCAAACTAGGCCTAACGATGACTTGTTTTTTTTTGAAAATTGACCAAATTTCATAAAAGTGTTACGTTAAAAAAATTATTTAAAAGGAAAATGAAAAATATGTGTCATTCTTTTGTTACTTAATATTATTAATAAAGCCCCTTAGAACATTCTCATATCTCAGAATCATAACTATGATACACGAACGAAAGACAACTTATGCCTACCTTCTCCAGAGATCAAGGAATGGGATTAATTATTTAATATTTAAATTTGAATATTTATGCCAATTTTAAATTTGTAATTTTTTGCTTCCGTGGACTTGTGTAAGCTAACTAGTAATAGCACTAATAAAGCATTCTTATTATTATTATTATTTGAGGCCGAATATATCGAACCCGAACCAGACCTAACGAGGGCTTGATTTTTTTGAAAATTGATCAAATTTCATGTTCAAGTTTAAAAATTTCTAAAAAAAAAAATGTAATTTTTTTGTCTCTTAATATTATTAACAAAGCCCTTTAGAACAGTTTTGGACAAAAATATCGAACCCAAACCAGACCTAACGATGACTTTTAATTTTTTGAAAATTTACCATATTTCGGTAGATGAAAAATCAGGGTAAATCCTAAGTTAAAAGCTTACTGTTGTTACTATAGCGTCACTGCTATTTGATTAATTATGATTTTTTATCCATTTCCTGTAAATTAATAGAGATGACTTAGAAATTTAGAAAAAGTAAAAAATGGTGGTTGCGCCGAATTTATGGCCAAGTGGATAAAATTATTTCTAATAAAAGTTAAAATATTGATAGTAACCTTTCCCACATTTACAACAATATTTATTAAAGTGATTTATATATACAACAAATTTATTTACAAAAATAAAAAAAGTACAATACAGCATGTGAAAAAGGATGATGGTATAATTTTTTTTTTCTGCTCAATGGCTATCGATCCGCGGTCTTTCAGTTATTTATATATTCTTAGTAATCGCAGATTTAGATTTTCAATTAAAATTAATATGCTTTATTATCGGTACACGTCCGAATTTCCATAATTAATTTTTAATCTTGGATTACATAACCCGATTATTGAAATTAATGAAAGCCATGTAATATGAAAACGCATTTAAACCGATGTATATTTACACAAATGAATATAATTAGTAAACTTAATTTTGTTCAATTCGCCGAATATACAAATCGTACACATACAATAAATTCCATTAGTTACTTAATTAACTTTATCGATTGGATTTTATTTAAATTTGAGCAAAATTTTAATATCAAAACACTGTTCGTGAAATAGTCCGGAGTGCAATTACACTCGACTCGCTTTAACAATGGTGTGTTTCCGGAAGAATCCGCCGCCAATTTTCTAGGAAAACACACTTTGGGTAATTCAATGAAAACAATAGGTAATAAGTAATTTCCTCGACATTGAAATTAAGTTAATAACTCCGCCGAGGTGCAACCTCGGAAACGATTGCCCGTGGGGAGGAGGAATAAGATCGATTATTGCGATAAGAAGCACGTACCTTTCTTAATTTCTCACATCCAACACCTTTGACCTTAGGGTTAATTGCCTTCGAGTACTTACCGACGTAACGTTTCAACAATTACCCTACATTATCCCTTCAAAGATATACCCTGAGAGCTTTCGTGTTCTGTGCTAGTTATCAATTTCTTATAAAGCTTTCAGTTACGTAAGTTTTTTTACTTTAAATAAATAAAATATTGAAATTGGTATACAGATATTGCGGAAAAAATAATGTTTACGGCCGTTAAAAAATTTAAATTTAAAAACTCTTTTCCAAATTAATTTATAGAAATAATTTTTTTCTTTTTTAGGAAATTCTTGATTTAAAACCATATTCTAACTCAAAAAAAAAAAATAAAAACATGTCTATTTTTCTAGAAACAAAAATCATAGTCTTTTTGAAAATGGCACAAAAAAAATCAAAACACAGATTACACCGACCTGATAACCATACGCTATCTGCGGGAAAGGGTTAATAACATTATTTCTTCATTTTCGAAATAGTTTTTGTTATTCGCGTGTAACAAAATAATAAATTAGCGTTACGAATGTTAAAAGAGTCGTAAACATAAATGCCATGCATTTTAAAGTGAAGCGAATCACACGAAACTTAATTGTAAGATATATAACTTAACCGAGGTATACGGTCTCTCCACATAAATGTGGAATATGTAATGCAGCAGCAGAGACTGTTTCATATATATAATAGATGATTGTTCTAGTCTCACACTAAAGCTTTGTTGTGCAAAAGATATTACCATGTAGATAAAACCCTATATACCGAGAGTTATGCTCAAATTTGAACTACTCGAACAAAGAGGCGGCCGCATTACATACGTGACCCAAACATATGAATAATAAATGGCGGCAACAAAAAGTATATACAAAAGCCGCATTTTCCGTTGTAATTTACGTTCCAATAAAATTTAGATTAAACCATTATCGGGCCGCCTTCTAATCGGCAGCTTCCCTTCGCGTCGTCGCCGATTCAGGATCACGTAAATAAAGGAACTCGGGAGTTAATTAACAGCCGCAGAAGGCGTAATTTTTAATTAAAACTACCGCTTGATGATACGTCTTCGACTGGTGGGCTTGCATTTCTAACCAGGATCCCCTGTATAATTTAAATTATTGCGCTCGAATCGGTGAAAGGTTTGCATTATTTATTTACCGCGACGATAAGAGAAACGGGAAATAATTGTAGTGCATCCCTGTTAGAGTTAAGTTACCTGAGAAACTGTTGTTTGTTTGTTTGCAGCAACGTGGTCTGCGGCTCACTTCAGATGAATTAGAAATGCTATAATTCGTTATTATCATTGGACACAGTTAATAAGCAGGAAATACAAGTTATGCAGTAATAGTATTTTATGTACCAAGGGCATAATCAACCTCCAATTTATGGCGGACGGGTGGACCCTCTGCCACCCTAATTTTGAAAAATCACAACTTTCTTAAAAAGTGATTCAAATTAAGGAAACTAATGAATTGTGTTAAATCAATAATACATCTGTAAATTGGCGTTCTCGGAATCATTAATTTAAAAAAAAATCACATAGGGATTCGAATTAGAAAAAAAACAAATTATGTTCTGAATTTTCTAAGCACCCTCTGTATATTTTTTATACGTTTCTTCGATTTTGACTCGTCATGAATATTTTTTAGTACTTTTTACTTTCTACGCTACGAAGTACGAGAAAGTATTGTGATCGTGATTTTTTTTTCAAAAATTTTTTTTACGGAAATATCCGTTTTGGGGTCCCTAGATGCCATTTCAACAATTTCTGGAAAAAAATTTTGTGTGTCTGTGTGTGTGTGTGTGTGTGTGTCTGTCTGTGTGCGCTGTATCTCAAAAACTAATAGAGCAATTGATATGAAACTTTTAAGATACGTCTTATTTAAAAATCTGAAGAACTGAAAAGCTTTTGGTAAAATTTCGTACACCGGAAGTGGGTGTTTACCTTAACTGTTTTTTGTTTTTTGCCAATATTTTCTTAAATATGAAAAATATCACAAAAACATTAAAACAAACTTTGAAGACAACAAAGAAATGCACATCTTTTGCTTGAAAATATTTTTAATAAAATCATTTTTATTCGAGAAAAAAATTTATTATTATTTTTTTAATTTTTGGTTTATAATTATGAAACGATAATAGTTACAGCAAATTTATGTGCATAATAATTGTAGAGAATGCCAAAATGAACAACTTCTAAAGAATAAGTTTTTTTCGAAATCTCGTTAGTTTTTGAGTAAACCGAGTTTTTAAATTTGAAGTATAATTTTTCCATCTTTCATAATTTTGACGTTTTAAACGTCAGTTTCATCCGAGTTTACGCAGCGCTCGATGTACATTTAAAATGTGATTTCAATTGAAAATAAACCCATGAAAACGTAAATATAAAGTCGGAGAAAGTAACATGATGGCCACATCACCATTTTTAAAACTAAGTTTATTACATTTCAACATATAAATCATTATTAATTTTAGAAATTGAAAACGCGATTTTGTTGCCGTTGGATGTGGTAAAACTTTTTTAATACATTTGTTAATAACTATTTATAATTATGCGAACCAGTATCTCTAACATTAATGCATTTTTGATGACATTTCGCATAACTCAAGTTTTACTCCTACCAACTATTAAATTCATAAGTACCTAATGCGAATATTACTTTTAACGTGCGGTACATAAAATAGATATTCCCAACTTCGCAATATCCCATTTTTATTAACTTAATAAAAATTCCCAATAAATATCACATGTTTCCCCACATTACGACAAGACGCCTAATTAATAATATTCGGTATGAATTGATGACTTGGAAGCGCGCGACCGGCAATCTGAATTGGAACATAAATCCACCCCTCCGAACGGATCGCTAATATGGTGCAGTTCTAGTTGCTAGTTGGTGAAATAAGAACTGATTAATGTATGATGTGCGCTACACATCACTGGCGAAACCATGATACATAGATACTCATTTGTGGGATTACGGAGAAAGCGCTTACGCTATTAATATAAAACTATTGCACATACCGCAGGCGTAAACTATTCCCGAGTTCATTATAATCTGGGAATGGGGTGATATTGAATACCAATTTGCCGGTATGGATTAATTATACATCTACTACTACCGTTGTGTTTCCGGTTTAATAATCTAATTGCGGGAATAGCCACGATAAACTAGTGAGTCTCGCGAGGAACTGGGTCAACGTGCACAATCCCGCCCCTCATTCAATCCACACTACGTCAGAGCAGTGATGGATTTTTCAACCCAGTTTTAAACACTTGGTTATACAAATGTAGTGGATTATGTTTTTAATATCCTTGGGGTTTGCGTAAAATTATTGCGTACGGAATTATATAATCATTTTAAATCCTCGGAAGAGTAAAAGTTTACAGTTAACTGTTAACTCTTAAAATGATTATATAATTCCGAACGATGGTAATATACCTTGCGATTATTCATAATTTAACCCAAAATTGAGAGAGAGACAATACATTTATTGAGACACTTTTAGAAATGACCTCAACAGGCAATTGACCACAGGTGTTTCAGCCTTTTCCCAAAATTGATTCTATTATTTGCAAAAACCGAAACGTAAGAGTCCAAGTTGTACCACAAGCGTTTAAAACTTTCATAATATTTATAATGACAAATTTTAAATCTGGAAGATTATCTCCCGAGAAAATATATTTTTTCTGAATCCTCATTTAATTCCATTGATTTCCGAACATTCCTGACTTAAATTAATTTCGAACCGACCGACCCTTTGAGAGACGCACGCTTCGTTATTATTGCAGTCCCCTTTACGTACACTTTGCAGTCTGTTTCTTATTCAACGGCTCTTAAAGATTGAATGGCGTTCCGAGCCAATTCACCGTGAATTTTCGTGCCCGATTACGGTTTTTCGAAAAAGTCACGCACCGGAATTACTCACCACTTATCGGACGCGCGTGAACGCAAATTGCGGCGTCCTCGCCCTAATCGGTACATCAAAACGCAAACAAAACCGGCAACGGTGGAAAAAAAATTGACGTATAGTACGTCAGCAGCTTAGCAGTTAGAATGGTCTAATAACCCACAATCACTATTACAAAATCTAATACTTACTGTAATAGTATACAAGGTAACAAGGTTAGAATAGAAATTCGATGCGAGTGGAATGTTCTGAGCGCGAGTAATGAGGCGATCGCGCGGAACAACGAGCAGAAGAATTTCCATTCTTACCGAGTAGCAGACTATACTTTCTCCACGACCAGACAAAATCAATAAATAAAATAATGAACACAAAGAACTTACGTTTTATTATTACATGTTTGTGGTTATGTTTATAGTATTTTAACAATTGTGATATCCAAGGCTAATTGTTTTATTCGGAACGGTGTGAAAATATTCATTCCATAACTTGCACGGTTGTACCTTCACTTAAAGTTTGCATCTCTATTTACACCCGGTATATTAGTAACATATTTAAATAAAAAAATACTCTTGTAATTAAAAGCGCAATTTATTTTAAGTGGGAGAGTAATATTTAATTTAATTTAGACGGTGAATTTTCCGGTTGTTCTTTACCTTCACTTAAAGTTTACATCTTTATTTACACCCGGTATATTACTAACATATTGAAATAAAAATTACGCTTGTAATTAAAAGCACAATTTATTTTAAGTGAGAGAGTAATATTTAATTTAATTTAAACAAGATATACCAGAAGCAATGGTGATCTTTATTTTAATTACAGACTGACCCGAGTATGTGCTCTTAGGTATCGTAAAAGCTGTGAATAGCTAACCGCCCGCAATAGATGAAATATTTACATTTCTAATAAAATTAATATCCTCCCTCAAAACCACGCGAACCTAGGGGACAATATACGGGGTGATAATATACACAAAGGCACTATTAAGATCTTCATTACAATATTAATACAAACACTAATTCTCGTTTAGTGTAAATGCGACGAAAAATGTATACAGTATGTTTAAATTAATTTATTACTGGAGGTTATTGTTAACTGGAGTTTGATGTATTTTTTTATGATTTCCTGAAAAAACCACTGGTTCGATTCGGGGTTTCTATACGTCACTGGAAAGATCCCTTCAAAACCCTACAGAAAATTTACTTGCGCAACCAAAAATGTTAATTTTAAGCCTATGAAAACTCGAAAATGGAAAAAATCGAAAAAATCAACTTTTTTAATAATCATCGTGAACCTTTATGTAATACCATTTTTTTCATCAGAAGACCGAGAGAAATCGATTGGCGTTAAAAAAATTCATCTTGAAAAAATTGCAAAAAAGTTAGCAAGTCGCCATGAACTTTTTGGAAAATTTTGATTTTTTCAGACTTTGAACGGCCGTAGCGGCTAAACGAAGAATCCAAATTGAGAGCGGTTTTCAAATCCGTGCTCCTTGGGTGCTAATTAGTCGGATACAATTAAAATTTGCGATTTTTAATTTTTGACGAAAATCTGAAAAACTACAGAAGGGTCCCCCCTTCTTACTTTTGCTCAAAAATTGCATTCAAAACGATTTCGTGAAAAAACCACTGGTTCGATTCGGGGTTTCTATACGTCACTGGAAAGATCCCCTCAAGACCCTTTAGAAAATTTACTTGCGCAACCACAAATGTTAATTTTAAGCTCGTCACGCGTTCGTAAAGAAAACTTCAAAATGGGAAAAATCGAAAAAATTAACTTTTTTAATAATCATCGTAGACCTTCATGTAATATCTTTTTTTTCATCAGAAGAACGAGAGAAATCGATTGGCGTTAAAAAATTTCATCTAGAAAAAATTGCAAAAAAGTTAGCAAGTCGCCGTGAATTTTATGGAAAATTTTGATTTTTTCAGACTTTGAACGGCCGTAGCGGCTAAACGAAGAAACCAAATCGAGCGCGGTTTTCAAATCCGTGCTCCTTGGGTGCTAATTAATCGGATTCAATTACAATTGGTGATTTTTAATTTTTGACGAAAATCTGAAAAACTACCCAAGGGTCCCCCCTTCTTACTTTTGGCCAAAAATTGCATTCAAAATGATTTCGTGAAAAAACCACTGGTTCGATTCGGGGTTTCTATACGTCACTGGAAAGATCCCTTCAAGACCCTTCAGAAAATTTACTTGCGCAACCACAAATGTTAATTTTAAGCCCGTGACGCGTCAACAAAGAAAACTTGAAAATGGAAAAAATCGAAAAAATTAACTTTTTTAATAATCATCGTAGACCTTCATGTAATATCTTTTTTTCATCAGAAAAACGAGAGAAATCGATTGGCGTTAAAAAATTTCATCTAGAAAAAATTGCAAAAAAGTTAGCAAGTCGCCGTGAATTTTATGGAAAATTTTGATTTTTTCAGACTTTGAACGGCCGTAGCGGCCAAACGAAGAAACCAAATCGAACGCGGTTTTCAAATCCGAGCTCCTTGGGTGCTAATTAGTCGGAATCAATTAAAATTGGCGATTTTTAATTTTTGACGAAAACCTGAAAAATCACCCAAGGGTCCCCCCTTCTTACTTTTGCTCAAAAATTGCATTCAAAATGATTTCCTGAAAAAACCACTTGTTCGATTCGGGGTTTCTATACGTCACAGGAAAGATCCCTTCAATACCCTTCAGAAAATTTACTTGCGCAACCACAAATATTAATTTTAAGCCCGTCACGCGTTCGTAAAAAAAACTTGAAAATGGAAAAAATCGAAAAAATCAACTTTTTTAATAATCATCGTAGACCTTCATGTAATACCTTTTTTTCATCAGAAAAACGAGAGAAATCGATTGGCGTTAAAAAATTTCATCTAGAGAAATTTAGAAAAAAGTTAGCAAGTCGCCATGAACTTTATGGAAAATTTTGATTTTTTCAGACTTTGAACGGCCATAGCGGCTAAACGAAGAAACCAAATCGAGCGCGGTTTTCAAATCCGTGCTCCTTGGGTGCTAATTAGTCGGATTCAATTAAAATTGGCGATTTTTAATTTTTGACGCAAATCTGAAAAACCACCCAAGGGTCCCCCCTTCTTACTTTTGCTCAAAAATTGCATTCAAAATGATTTCCTGGAAAAACCACTGGTTCGATTCGGGGTTTCTATACGTCACTGGAAAGATCCTTTCAATACCCCTCAGAAAATTTACTTGCGAAACCACAAATGTTAATTTTAAGCCCGTGACGCGTTAACAAAGAAAACTTGAAAATGGAAAAAATCGAAAAAATTAACTTTTTTAATAATCATCGTAGACCTTCATGTAATACCTTTTTTATGAGTCCCCCCTTCTTACTTTTGCTCAAAAATTGCATTCAAAATGATTTCCTGAAAAAACCACTTGTTCGATTCGGGGTTTCTATACGTCACAGGAAAGATCCCTTCAATACCCTTCAGAAAATTTACTTGCGCAACCACAAATATTAATTTTAAGCCCGTCACGCGTTCGTAAAAAAAACTTGAAAATGGAAAAAATCGAAAAAATTAACTTTTTTAATAATCATCGTAGACCTTCATGTAATACCTTTTTTTTCATAAGAAGAACGAGAAAAATCGATTGGCGTCAAAACATTTCATCTAGAAAAAATTGCAAAAAAGTTAGCAAGTCGCCGTGAATTTTATGGAAAATTTTGATTTTTTCAGACTTTGAACGGCCGTAGCGGCTAAACGAAGAATCCAAATCGAGCGCGGATTTCAAATCCGTGCTCCTTGGGTGCTAATTAGTTGGATTCAATTAAAATTGGCGATTTTTAATTTTTGACGAAAATCTGAAAAACCACCCAAGGGTCCCCCCTTCTTACTTTTGCCCAAAAATTGCATTCAAAATGATTTTCTGGAAAAACCACTGGTTCGATTTAGGGTTTCTATACGTCACTGGAAAGATCCCTTCAAGACCCTTTAGAAAATGTATTTGCGCAACCACAAATGTTAATTTTAAGCCCGTGACGAGTTAACAAAGAAAACTCGAAAATGGAAAAAATCGAAAAAATTAACTTTTTTAATAATCATGGTAGACCATCATGTAATGTCTTTTTTCTCATCAGAAGAACGAGAGAAATCGATTGGCGTTAAAAATTTTCATCTAGAAAAAATTGCAAAAAAGTTAGCAAATCGCTATGAATTTATCGAAAATTTTGAAAAAAGTCGATTTTTTCGAACTTTAAACGGACGTAGCGGCTAAACGAAGCATCCAAATCGAACGCGGTTTTCAAATCTGTGCTCCTTGGGTGCTAATTAGTCGGATTTAATTAAAATTGGCGATTTTAAATTTTAGACGAAAACTTGAAAAACTACCGAAGGGTCCTTTATTTATTAGTAAACGGGTTTTAATTAATAAAATATATATCGATTGGCTATTTTTCGATTTTTCGTGTCTGAAATTAAAGTATGTACTTACAAACTTTATTATTTTCAAGTATGGTAAATTAGTCAGTGCGCGTAATGGCACGTTTGAATAATTTCTCTCTCCCTCTAGAAAACAATTTTCGTGCCTGAATCGAATATGAAACGATCTAGTATAGAAAATAGTGGGCTGCATTGATTTCGAATTTGTATACCTCAGGCGCACTGGCTGGTGTATATATACGGTGGCAATTTGTAGTACGTAATACGGTGTATTAGTATTATTTAAAGGCACTCAAAGGAAACATTCCGGTCAAATAAGGAGTAGAATACGTTAGAACTGAATAGCATTTATCGATCGAGACATAAATTGTATTTACTCGGTAAATTGCTTTTAAATTATAATTTACACGAACCACAACGTTTCCGACAATTCCAACGATGGAAAATACCATATAATAATATCATTACATCTAAGTAATCATAAGGTGGTGTAAAGATGTTTTCAATTATTATAATGCAGGTGAAGTTTGTGGATTTATTGTTTGTATTTTTTTAACTTAAATGATTTACAAGGTAATCCTAAAATACCAATGTTATTACTAAGAATTCTAACGAAATTTTAGTTGGTCTCTCAAGGAATTGATATCAAAATATTCGTCAATAACGTGAGTATTGGTGCAATATTTATGGTCATTAAAATGTGATGTAAATTTATTGAAATATATTTTGATCTTTTTTTTTGGCTTTGCCTTTTAAATCATTCAGCCAGTGACGGTTCGCGGGGTTTCTTCTGGTACGGCTGAGGTAACAAGAGCGGCAATACAGATAGGTAGGGTCAGTTGCAGAGACCGCACCTATCTGTATTACGACCTCTTGTTCCTCGGCCGTACCAGAAAAAAAAAACCCCGAACTAACAATTATAATATTTTAGAAGGATAAAAAGAGGATAAAGGCGGGGAAAAGATGAATCTAGAATAAAAGCTTCCTACATAACAAAAAAAAAGATGAATGATTATGATAGGAAGAATGTTACAGGTTTACACCAGATGCTTCCAAATAGCGAACCAGTAATTGAAATATTTTAATGTCATTTCTACTTAAATATTTAGTTCTTTAAAAATCATCTGCCTGATGAAGCCACAGTGTGGCGAAACATATGTCGCAGTGTTTCGACATTAAAAATTTGTGAAAATTCTCAACACACGTGTTTTACTTACCACATGTATTATGGCATTTAACTAAGTAACAGCCTCATCAATCCAATATTTTGTTCTTATTGTATTTAATCAAATACCAATTATAATAATTGAAACGGTTATATAATATTTATACTTTGAAATTACCTATAATTTCGAACTGGAAGATTTAAACTGCAATCTTTCCAATTGGCGGCGCATTTACACTTCTTAACATTTCATAAAGTTGGATCAAAGTTTGCGAAAACATTAAACATGCTGAGAGTGTCCGCAAATTGACAAGGGAACGGACGGGGAATTGTTCGGCTCCATTTTTTATAGTTCCATTTCTATTTTGCTCCGCTTTTCATCGGAACTTTTTAAGTGGACCGTCTGTTGTTTGCAATGTTAAGAAGGCTGCTTATACAGACGATACTTTATTTGTCTACTCCGTCCGATGGCGCGGAAAATTAAACAGACTGACGCTCGTGTAATCTCAAAATGTAATTTTCCAGTTGTATTGTATAAGTGAATTGTAATAACGGATTCAGAAAATAATTGCAGAAAATAAACGAAAAGAAATTGACGATTGAATAAGTATAGATATAGAAGAGTAGTATGAAATGTGAATTGTAATAACGGATTCAGAAAATTACAGAGAATAAAGAAATTGACAGTTAAATAAGTATAGATATTGGTACTATATAATTAATGTTGAAGAGTAGTATGAAATAATACTAAGTGTGGGTAAAATAATGTAAGCTAAAAAATGGTGATGCGGCCATCATGTTACTTTCTCCGACTTGATGGTATCATGGCCATTTATATTTACGTTTTTATGGTTTATTTTCAATTGAAATCATATTTCAATTGCACATTGAGCGTTGTGTAAACTCGGATGAAACTGACGTTTAAAACGTCAAAATTATTAAAGATGGAAAAATTATACTTCAAATTAAAAAAACTCAGTTTTCTCAAAAACTAAAGGGATTTCGTAAAAAACTTATTCTTTATAAGTTGTTCATAAATTTGCTGTAACTATTATAGTTTTATAATTATAAACCAAAAATTAAAAAAAAAATATAAATTTCTTTCTTGAATAAAAATTATTTTATGAAAAATGTTTTCAAGCAAAAGATGTTCATTTCGTTGTTGTCTTCAAAGTTTGTTTAAATATTTTTGTGATATTTTTCATATTTAAGAAAATATTGGCAAAAAACAAAAAAAACAGTTAAGGTAAACGCCCACTTCCGGTAAACGAAATTTTACCAAAAGCTTTTCAGTTTTTCGGATTATCTAATAAGACGTATCTTCAAAGTTTCATATCAATTTCTCAATTAGTTTTTGAGACAGACACACACACACACACAGACAATAATTGTCATCAACTTAATATTTCTTAAATCTATTCATTTGCGATTACGATTACATAAAAATGTAATACTCCCCACATGTCTAAATTTCAAAATAATTTCAGTCAAAGAGAGCGTGAAATTGTGAAAAAAAATGCTATAATTTCGTTGACTTGAAAAAAAAAACAATCACTATCAGCTTGAAATTTCACAAATTTACTCAAAATGAATTCAGGGTTACGATTTCATAAAAATCAGTAAATACCCCACCCCTAAATTTCGAAATAATCCCATTGGAAGAGAGCGCGAAATTATGAGAAATTGCAATAATTTCGGCGCCATGAAGAAAATATAAAAACAGTCGCCATCAACTTAATATCCCATACATCTATTTAAAATTGATGTGGGATTATGATTACATAAAAAATTAATAATCCCCATGTCTAAATTACAAGATAATCTCACTTGAATAGAGCGTGAAATTGTGAGAAAATACAATTATTTCGTTGGCTGGAAAAAATATAAAAACAATTGCCATCAACTTGAAATTTCACTAATCTATTCAAAATTACTTCAAGGTTACAATTTAATGAAAATCCATTAATATCCCATCCCTAAATTTTGAGATAATCCCATTCCAAATTTTGAGAAATTGCAAAATTTTGGCGACCTGAGAAAAATTTAAAATACAATTGCCATCAAGATAATATTTCACAAATTTATTCAAAATTCATTTGGGATTACGATTACATAAAAATGGAATTCTCCCCATGTCTAAATTTTAAGATAATCCCACTCGAAGAGAGCGTGAAATTGTGAAAAAATACAATTATTTCATTGACTCGAAAAAAATATAAAAACAACTGCCATCAACTTGAAATTTCACAAATCTATTCAAAATGAAGTTACAATTCCATAAAAATTCATAAATACCCCATCCCTAAATTTCGGGATAATCCCATTTCAAATTTTGAGAAATTGCAATAATTTCGGCGACCCGAGAAAAATATAAAAACAATTGCCATCAAGATGATATTTCACAAATTTATTTAAAATTCATTTGGGATTACGATTACATAAAAATGTAATACTCCCCATGTCTAAATTTCAAGATAATCCCACTCGAAGAGAGCGTGAAATTGTGAAAAAATACAATTATTTCGTTCACTTGAAAAAAATATAAAAACAATTGGCATCAACTTCAAATTTCACAAATCTATTCAAAATGAATTCAGGGTTACAATTTGATGAAAATCCATGAATATCCCATCCCTAAATTTCAAGATAATCCCATTCCAAATTTTGAGAAATTGCAATAATTTCGGCGACCTGAGAAAAATATAAAAACAATTGCCATCAAGATGATATTTCACCAATTAATTCAAAATTCATTTGGGATTACGATTACATAAAAATGTAATACTCCCCATATCTAAATTTCAAGATAATCCCACTCGAAGAGAGCGTGAAATTGTGAGAAAATACAATTATTTCATTGACTTGAAAAAAATATAAAAACAATTGCCATCAACTTGAAATTTCACAAATATATTCAAAATAAATTCAGGGTAACAATTTCATGAAAATCCATCCCTAAATTTCGAGATAATCCCATTCCAAATTTTGAAAAATTGCAATAATTTCGGTGACCTGAGAAAAATATAAAAACAATTGCCATCAACTTGAAATTTCACAAATCTATTCAAAATGAAGTTACAATTTCATAAAAATTTATAAATACCCCATCCCTAAATTTCGAGATAATCCCATTTAAAATTTTGAGAAATTGCAATAATTTCGGCGACATGAAAGAAAATATATAAAACAATTGCTGTCAACTTAATATTTCTCAAATGTATTCAAAATAAATCCGGGACTATGATTTCATAAAAATCTGTAAACACCTGATCCCTAAACTTCGAAATAATCCCGTTCGAAGAAGTAAGAAATTGCAATAATTTCGACGAACTAGAAAAAATATAAAAACTTAATATTTCATAAATCTATTCAAAATTCATTTGAGCTTACGATTACATAAACATGTAATATTCCCCATGTCTAAATTTCGAAATAATCCCCTCGAGGAGCGCGTGAAATTGAGGAAAAAACATAAAAATTTCGTTGATAAAAAAAAAATAAATAAAAACAATTGCCATCAAAAATTTGAAATTTTACAAATCTATTTGAAATTAATTCAGGGATACGATTCCATGAAAATCATTAAACACCCCATCCCTAAATTTCAAGATAATCCCTTTCGAAGAGAGCATGAAATTGTGAGAAAAATTGCTATAATTTCGGCGACATGAAAAAAATATAAAAACAATTGGCATCAACTTCAAATTTCACAAATATATTCAAAATGAATTCAGGGTAACAATTTCATAAAAATTCATAAATACGCCATCCCTAAATTTCGAGATAATCCCATTCCAAATTTTGAAAAATTGCAATAATTTCGGTGACCTGAGAAAAATATAAAAACAATTGCCATCAACTTGAAATTTCACAAATCTATTTAAAATGAAGTTACAATTCCATACAAATTCATAAATACCCCATCCCTAAATTTCGAGATAATCCCATTTCAAATTTTGAGAAATAGCAATAATTTCGGCGACATGAAAAAAATATAAAAACAATTGCCATTACCTTGAAATTCTACAAATCTATTCCAAATTTATTTAGGGTTAATTACACAAAAAATTGTAAACACCCCATCCCTAAATTTCTAAATAATCCCATTCGAAGTGAGCGTGAAATTGTGAGAAATTTCAATAAAGTCGGCGACCTGACAAAAATATGAAAACAATTGCCATGAACGTCAAATGTCTATTCAAAATTAATTCGGAACTATGAATGATTCCATGAAAATCTGTTAACCCCAGAAGTTAGAAGTGGGCGTGAAATTTCGAGAAATTGGAAATTGGAATGAAATTTCAGACTTTTAGTTGGTAATAACTAGACGGCAGGTCTAATATGGTAATTATTATTACCATGAATTAGTTAATAACTTTTCAGGATCAATAACCTGCTGCGTTTCACTGATACAATTTTCATAATGGAAATATGGAGTAGACATCTTCTGCAATAATACAAATTAATTTATTAAAAATTTGTTATAAATATTTTAATTTTGTATTTTAAGGTTTCTAAATAAGTTTCTTTGTCTCTTCGTATAGCCTGATAGTTAAGTATTATAACTTAGTTGATAGTGTTTTATTTATTTTTTTGGTTTATATAGAGCCATCCTCCTACATCTTGAATTTTTCCTACGTGAGGTTTCGGCCTGTTAAGGAAATTAATAATATTATTATTATTTTTATTATTTCGTATAGTCGATGCACAGCCTTACTTCGTTTGCTTGTTTTTTGAACCAAAACTATCCGTGTCGCCCATGCACTTTCGTACCCCTTTATGATGCCATCAACTGCTAGATTGTCATTCATAGATTGTACTTCTCAATAGTACGCTTAGCAATAGCAATAGCGGCGTTGCTTGGCAGTGCCATTATTAGAAATTGCCGCGGTAATTGTGCACCCAGCACGATTATCGCGATAATTATTCACCCAGCGTGTTTTGCAACGTAATCGGAATTTCATTCGCTCATGCCAGCAACTGCCGCGCTAATTGCGCACCCAGTACGATTGCCGCGATAATTATTCTCCCAGCATGATTAGCATGGTAATCATATTTCCATTGGCACACGCCATTATCAATTGGACCCAGTACGATTGTCGGAATAATTATTCACCCAGCATGATTAGCATGGTAATCAGAATTTCATTGGCTCATGCCATCAACTGCCGCGGCAATTGTGCACCCAGTGCGATTGCCGCGACAATTATTCTCCCAGCATGATTAGCATGGTAATCATATTTTTATTATCAATCGGACCCAGTACGATTGCCGCAATAATTATTCACCCAGCAGGATTAGCATAGTAATCAGAATTTAATTGGCTCATTGGCTCATTCCATCAGCAATTGCCGTGGAAATTGTGCACCCAGCACGATTGCTGCGATAATTATTTACCCCGCACGATTATCAACGTAATCAGAATTTCATTGGCTCATGCCATCAACAATTGCCGCGGTAATTGTGCTTCCAGCACGCTTGCTGCGATAAGTATTCACCCCGCATGATTAGAAACGTAACCAGAATTTCATTGGCTCATGCCATCAACAATTGCCGCGGTAATTGTGCTTCCAGCATGATTGCCGCGATAATTATTCAATTTATTGTAATCTCTTTTGAGAATGATTGTAGTAAACTGGAAACTGAATATTATAACATGAAACCAAACAAATGTACCAATAATTCAATTTAATTGTAGAATTTCACTCATTAATTTAACTTAAGATACGATGAAGAATTGTATATTACCACCCTTATTAATATAAACGATGAATAGAAAAATATCAAAACTATTTATTATATAAAATGTTTGATTCGCTTGTTTTTGTGGCGAAAGTTTTGAAGGCTAGATAGGGGATATAGGGCCAAAATAGGGATACGTTCGATAATATTGCTCGTGGGCAGCGACATAACAAATACAGGCCTGAAACTTTATAATACTTAACAAAACGCACAACTTTCAAAATCCAGACAATATACAGGGTGCCCGTTTTTGGAGCTCAAGCATGGGGATCTCGGTTATTTGAAGACATACAAGGTCGGTTAAATTAGGGCAAAGTTGCCCAATCAGGAGTGTAACATAATGCTGTTTTGAAACATAAAATATTCCGACTACTTCCGAAGATCCGAAGATCCGAAAAAAATCGAAATTTTCAAAAAATGTTTTTATTTTTTTGCGAGACTATTTATAGAGATACTTCAAAACAATTGACACTTTGTACGCTCTACAACGTGATGATATAATA
This sequence comes from Ocypus olens, assembly GCA_910593695.2. NCBI lineage: Eukaryota > Metazoa > Arthropoda > Insecta > Coleoptera > Staphylinidae > Ocypus > Ocypus olens. Next base: position 2,279,481 of record OU343047.1, on the reverse strand, counting down.
ATAAAAAATCGACGTTTCGATTTTCGGGAAACACCATCAACTTTGTTTTTTCTTATGGGCGCCATCTTGTATTTTTACATTTTCAAATACAGATTTTTTTTTGGTTACGGTGATGTGTCATGTGTTGGGGTTTGGTCTAGCAGTTTAATGGATATGCCAAAAATCCTGTTTTTGCAAAGAGTGCCTTGAAAATGACAACTACACTTTTGTTTAATAAATTACTTTATTAAACAATAATACAAAACTAACGCAAACTTGTTTTCTATTCCCATTTCATTATAAGATATGAAAAGTATAAAAATATTATTCAAATTTATAACACTAGAGATTTCAATGGAAAATTTTTATTCTTCAATTATTTGCTTCAATAATTCTGCAAGAAACATGTCGTCTAAAATAATTAGGGAAGCAAATAATGCAAGATTAAGATTTGTGCATTGAAATTCCAATTGGTGCTTCGGATAATTCTACACCCTGTATAAGGAAAGCTACATATATTAGGTTATAACGTGGAGATGGAAAATATGATGTGTATTGGCCCGAAAAGACGGGAGCAGATTAACTTCAAAATGCTGGGAAATATTTGTAAAGCTGATTGAACTTGCAATAATAATAAACAAGTTATATTAATGCACAATAATTTTTTTGTTAAGATTAGACCATTTACGGATTATTAATCTGGAGCTCTATAAAGCGGCCATTTTTCACGTACGAGAGCACGTGATAAAATATGTCGGTCGTTATTCATACGCGAGCATTTTTTTTTTTTTGTAGAAAAAAAGTATCCGATTTAGCATTATCTGAGTCGTTTCAAATAAAGCCCCGATAAGATTGTAATAAGACCGGTTCCTCTGTGTAAAAGGAAGCTGCTCAGTGGCATCTATAGGGGATGGGTAGATGTATTGGAAACGGGGAGTTCCACTGAAATATGTCCTATTCCATTAATATAAATGCGACCCGAACAACACGACTGTTCCCCGGGATAAATAATTTATTTTCGATTTTTTTTTGTCTGCACAGCCGCCGCTCCAATTCGAAACATTTTGAAGCGGCAATTGTACAATGGTAGACACTTTACAATATTCAAATTAAATACTAAAAGTGTAGCGACAGTTTACAGGAAACCGGTCGCTTCTTTGATCTACGTTTATAATAATTTATTTAGTTAAATAATGCGAACAATATAACAATAGTATGTTATTCAACTAGTGAGAAATACTATATTTTATCTATGGCTTTTGTATTTTGTCGATAATTTATTAAAGTTTATTGGAAGCGTATTTTCGGAAAATCTATTTACGTTTTTAAACATCGACCAATTTATATGTCTATGTGTTTCGAATGAGCCATTAATAAATTGTGTTGCTTCTTTGACTTACTCAGTAATCTCGGGTGTTGTGCAGGCAATTATTTTCTTCAATTTCTTCCATTTCTTTACCGTAACTTTTGTGCTTTGAAAACGGGATCACTATATTGTCCGATAAGTTACAGATGACAGTGACGTTTGACGCGCATCGCATGCTCTGTTTATAGCGAAACATTCGAATATCATTTGGCGGCCATTGCATAACTCCATAGATACCGTGAATTTTAAAATAGGAAGGGAACACTTGGGTTTGTTTCCTTGTAAGGTAGGATGGGAAAAGCTAGGTACAGGAAACTAGAGGAAACATAATGATAAAATTATGCATAATAGATGGGGGCAATATTTGGAGACTCAGTCGGAAGATAATCAGAATAGACTGGAGTTCGAAGAAGTAGTTGAATCTGCAGAAACAGAGAAGGCTTATGAATTTCATTCTGTAATATTGTAGGCATTAAGATTAAATTGTTTAGGGAAAAACAACGTGCCTTCACAGGAATTTCCGCCTTCCTCCCCCCACCAACAATTACTCGTTGCAACCACAACTTTTCGTGAATTAAGTTATATTGAACAATTCAATCAATATTAAAGTGCCAGTGCATTGGGGAAAGTAATACAATAAATAACCAAGTAATGTAATTTAATTAAGCATAAATTTCGTGTAATTCCACTTCCCTTTATAATAGTTCAAGTTAATTTGTTGACGTACCTTTTTTTTGTTCATCACCTAAAGCCTTTCCCACCATTTTAACCGTGCTTTTCTAAGCTGTTCATTATGTCTACGGTTCGCCTCGGCGGCGGTGAAAATTGACTTCGTGGCACCGGAAAGTTTTCGGTCCCTGCTTAAACGTTCGATTCCCCTCAGGAAGGCGATATTTTCTTCAATTTCGTCAAATAAATTTCCCACGTGTTTCGGTCGGGCCCCGCTTAACGACAATTTCTCGTAAAATTGCCGCAATTTCTTATAAATCGCCGCCGGGTCCACTTCACTGCGCCGCGAATAAACAAGGAACAGAGAAATAATAAATTTCGGCGCCATTAGGTGCGCGGATTAATCGTGAGACAACTGACCTCATTGTGTCCGAGTCCGCGTCCGCGTCTGCGTTTTCGCCCTCGGCATTTTTTCCCGTCGAATTCTTGCGGTCCAAATATTTGCGAAAGCTTCTTTGTATAATTACGGCGGAATCCGTGCGCTTATCTTGGTTTCGGTTCATTTTATTCTGTACGTTAACATAAAAGCGACTCGCCGGTGCCGAATGGACTTTTGTTGTCATTGTCGGAGTAACTTGGTAACCTTATATGTGTAATGAAATGCACTGTATATTGCGCACATAATCACTTCTGCCTACTGTATGTGGATATTTACTCAACAAATTACATACAGATAAAATCTTCCTGGAATACTGTAAACCCGAGAGAGAATTATTAATTCCTCGCTCGATTATTACCGAAGTTGTTCGCTAAGACCAACTTTACACACACTTGAATATTTCGACCTAGATATTTTAACTTCAAAATATATTTTCGAATGGATTTCACTTTTCAGAGCCTGGAAATTATCTGTAAACCTTTTTCGCACCCTTCTCACATTGCTCTCGTTGTCTTCGGCGAACCTAATACGAGTTACTCGTAAATGTGACGCGGTGATTTTCGATAAAGGGAAAAAGGTTATTGTACGCGAACAACCCTATCGAATGGAGAGTGGAGAGTGGAAAGTTTTTACGCTTTAAATACCGTGTTTATCTTTTGGATAAAGGTAGCGGAATAGATTGAAGTTGTGCGGGGGCGCATCGACACAGTTTAAAAGTGTGAGATATACATAGGTATATTGAAGGATATTCCATTTGCAAATGTAATAAAGAGGAAAAATAGCCTGAATATATGTTGCAGGGGCGCGTCGACACAGTTTGAAAGTGCGGGGTGCACATAGGCATATTAAAGGATATTTTTAATTTGTAAATGTTATAAAGAGGAAAAATAGCCTGAATATATGTATATTCATAATTTCATAAGTTTGTACTTACTGATGCGTTTTATAAAAGTTTCTTATTGGGGAGGTAAATGATGCCAACGATTATTGTAGTCCTGGGTGGCTGTGGAATTAAACATGAACACCGATTCTTACTTCACGCAAACTTATCAAACCTGTCATTTTTAAAAATCAATCAAAATTAATTGCAGAGAAAGAGTAAGGCAAAGACAAGAGGCCTACCTGCACCTTTTCAGTGTTAAGGGATCCTGTTTCACGGAAATATTGCACAATTGCTGCTTTCACAACACGCGAACAAGAATTTATTTGTTATTTGACAGACGTCAAATGCACTTTTTTTCAAACACCCATAACATTGTGTCAAATCGTCGTAGGAACTTCGTTTTTTGAGTCCTGCACGGGTAATTGAACACATTTCAATGCCCTTTTGGTGGATCGAGTCGACTCATTTTTTCCAACTCGGTACACGTTGCCAAAGTTGGGCGATTTTTGGCCCGAAAACGTGTTTTTTGTTCGGGGGTGGAACATCATCCGAATTTAAGTTTACTCCCTTAAAGTAGAGCCAAAATGGGATTTTATCCCGAAAGAATTATCCAATTTGGTTGAAAAGTTATGTGCGAAAAACCTAAAAATGCACATTTTTCAAACACATAACTTGGTTCTGCGTAGGGAATTGATCAAATTTTTATGCCTTTATGGTGGATTTTTCCAACTCCGTAGACATCGTCAAAGTTGGACATGGTTTCCAGAAAAAAAAATTTTTTCCACAGGGGTGCTAGAGGGGGGCGGAAGGGGTTACGCTTAAGTTCGCATGCATTGCTTTAAAGAAGTCACTTCAAAGTTTTTCGCCCTCAAAGATTCATCAAAACCGATTGAAAATACGCCGAGTTATGGCGGTTTGAAAATGGTCAAAATTTCACGAATTTCAATTGATCAATTTTTTTTTCTACCAGTATATATGGGAGGTAAGGTTAAGATTGTGGTCCGCTTGTAGATCGCCAAGAAATTTTAAGGGAACCGCCCGTATTATAGAAAAATTGTCGTACTTTCGAAAATTGCTTTCGAAAATTACGTCGTACTTTCGAAAATGACTTTCGAGAACTACGTAGTATTTTCGAAAATTATGACCGCTCCACTAATATTCAGTGCATGGTCATAATCACCATTCGTACTGAAAGGAAGATACATTAACGAAGGGAAGGTACCTTTGATGTTAATTTTGCTCCTAACGATGTAGGCCATTACTCGTACTGAAAGGAAGATCCAGTAAAGTACTATTAGGGAAAGAAGATACCTTTGATGTTAGGTCTGCTCCTAAGATGAGATATTTTCAAGGTATATGACGTGTGTAAAACTTTTAATAATAATAATATTTATTGTGCTAGATATTTACAGAAAATATTTACACTCGTCCCGACTTACTATATATTAGTGACAAAAATTAAAATGTGTAATTGAATATTATTAAAATTATTAGCACTAATATTATCAACGATGGAGGCAATTACTTGGCCTTGAAGTTGCAAATACAGGAAAATCCCAATCTTTACAGTCATGCATGCAATGAAATCATATCAAAACAGGTGCCTAAAATCTTTAAAATTATCTCAAAGTACTACAAGGTCACAAGGAAAAGAAATCATTGAAAGAACAGATGCCTTGGCTATAAAGCATAAAGCAGTAACGGCTCGAGGGGTGACTCATGGTTTCAATATGTTTGTGAAGGGATTGAATTGCATTCGGCGACTTAAAACATTGTAAAATATAATAACAATAATAATAATAATAAATTGTTTTTATTAATGCAAAAGTAATTACAAAAATTAAATTTACAAGAGTAAAAATTAAATTTAAGAGTAAGCGAAGTTCAAAATATCAATTATTGCTGGAATTCGCTTCAAATCAACAACGGCTCGCGGGGTGACTCATGGTACAGCCGAGGAGGTGGCAGTGCAGATAAGTAGGGTCGGTTGTAGAGATCTGTATTACCACTGCTACCTCGGTCGTACCATGAGTCAACCCGCGAGAACTCACTGTTGCAAAGGGAGCTGCAATACCAACCTCTGGATTCATGTGAATCCGAGATGTTGATAAAACATTTCTAGATTTCGGAAGAATCCACTACAAAGAAAGCGTGAGGAAAGCAGCTTAAAATAAAAAAAAAAACAATTGCTTAAAATTGACTTAAAATGTATAAAACTTACTAAAAACACTTTTATAATTAATAATAATAATAATCCCTTTATTTCATAGACTGTACAGTGTACACAATATACATTTACAATATTGGATGCGTCATAAAGTTATACATAACAAAACAAAAAAGTATTCCTTATTACGTAATAACATTATATAAATTATAATACAATTTTTCCAGCAAAAAACTCTTCAATTTTTCCTTAAACATATTAGTTGAAGTGATTTTTTAAGATTCTGCAAAAATCTGTAAACACTCTTGCCTAGATTTTGAAAAAAACATCATGGGAATAGTGTATACCTGTGAAATACCTAACTTGCTGGCTTAAAAAAAATATAAAACAATAGCCATAGACTCAAATTTCCCGCAAAACCGATTGCCATATCCCAGCTGGAAACAAAACGGCAACATTCCAAACTTAATCTAGAAATAACGATTATTACATTCAACGATTTTAAAACTTGTAAAAAATTAACCAAGCAAGGAATTTGCTTGAAAATCTCAAGATGAATAAAAAATGATGATGTGGCCATCGTGTTACTTTCTCCCACTTGATGGTATCATTTATATTCACGTTTTCATGGTTTATTTTCAATTGAAATTATATTTTAAATGTATATCTGGCGTTTTGTAGACTCGGATGAAAGTGACGTTTAAAACGTGAAAATTATGAAAGATGGAAAAATTATACTGCAAATTCAAAAACTCAGTTTACTCAAAAACTAAAGGAATTTTGAAGAAACTTATTCTTTATAAGTTGTTAATTTTAGCATCCTCTACAATTATTATTTACATAAATTTGCTGTAACTATTATCGTTTTATAATTATAAACCAAAAATTAAAGCAAAAAAAAATTCTCGAATAAAAATGATTTTATAAAAAATATTTTCAAGCAAAAGATGTTAATTTCTTTGTTGTCTTCAAAGTTTGTTTAAATGGTTTTGTGATATTTTTCATATTTAAGAAAATATTGAAAAAAAAAAACAAAAAAACAGTTAAGGTAAACGTCCACTTCCGGTGTACGAAATTTTACCAAAAGCTTTTCAGTTCTTCAGATTATCAAATAAGACGGATGTTCAAAGTTTCATATCAATTGCTCTATTAGTCTTTGAGATACAACGCGTACAGACAGACACACACACACACACACACACAGACACACACACACACACACACATATACAGAGCCAGACACAATTATTTTTTCTCCAGAAATTGTTGCAATGGCATCTAGGGACCACAAAACGGATGTTTCCGTAAAAAAAATTTTTGAAAAAAAATCACGCACAGACACACACACACACGCACTGAGAGACGCAATTTTTGTTCTCCAGAAATTGTTGAAATGACATCTAGGGACCACAAAACGGATATTTCCATAAAAAAAATTAAAAAAAAAAAAAAATCACGATCACAATACTTTCTCGTACTTCGTAATGGAGAAAGTAAAAACATTGCAGATATTCTCCCCGTGCCTAGAGTTCGAGATAAATTTTGCAAACAGAGCGTGATATCGTAAACATTTAAAACCATTTTTATGGTTTGAAGAAAATATAAAAATAATTGTCAAAACGTCTTAAAACTTCTCAAATGAACTAAAAATACAATTATAATCGATAGCACAGACAGACTAACCAGCTAATTTTATTGTACACTCAAACAAATTGCAAAAATCTACGAACAACTGATTTCTAGTTTTCGAGGTAATCCCTTGCGAACAAATCGTAAGATTGTAAAATTTTGAAACGTTTTTACGGCTCGAGAAAAATATAAAAAGATCTGCCAGCGACTTTTAAACTCTGCAGATTTATCAGAAACGCATTTAGAATTACGATTCTGCAAAAATCTGTACATTTCCCCTTATAAGTTTTTTTTTTTGCAAACAGGGCGTTTAATTGGCCAATTAAAAGCATTTAAATGTGAAAACAATTGCTAATGATTTCAAACTTTAAAATTTACAAAAAAATAAAAAATTATGATTCGGCAAAAATATAGATAACGGTTAAAACAAATTGTAAACATAACGTATGCCTTGAAGCAAATGTAAAAACAGTTGTCATCGACTTGAAATTCTGTATTTACTAAAAACAAATTCAGAATTATATTTCTCCACGACCACCATAGAATTTAAGCATTCTGAAATCAATTTTGAATATAGAACGTACACATTCTCACTCTTGTTATGGAACAAAACACTATGCGCTTATGCGTTTTGCATGTAATTCATTCCATAACAAGGGATAGAATGAATATTCTCACATCGTTCCGAATAAAACAATTAGCCTTGGATATCACAATTGTCAAAATACTATAAACATAACCACAAACGTGATAAAACGTAAGTTCTTTGTGTTCATTATTTTATTAGTCTATTTTATCTGGTCGAGGAGAAAGTATAGTCTGATACTCGGTAAGAATGGAAATTCAGATGCTCGTGGTTCCTCGCGCTCGCCTCACGGCTCGCGCTCGAAATATTCCACTCGCATCGAATTTCCATTCTAACCTTGTTACAGAATATACTATTCTGTAATAAACAGAGCGGGAAATTGTAAAATATTTAAAACTTAAAAACAATTGTCGACGACTTAAAATTTTTAAAATTAACCAAAATCATAATTATTTTGTAAAAATCCACAAACACCTCATCACTAGATTTGTAAAAATCATGTCAAGATTTTGAGATAATTTTTTGCAAACAATTCGTAAGAATGTAAAAATTCAAAACATATCTCTCTCTCTCTCTCTAAAATTCTACTAACGTACCTTCTTTACAGCGTAAGATTGAAAAAATGAATTGACAACAGCGCGATAAAATATAAAAACAATTGTCATTGACTGTGAATTATTTCAAATTTACCCTATAAATATTCGTTACAAGTTTAAATTTGGATTTCTCTATAAATATCGTTTATACAGGGTGTATTTAAAATAACGAACAGGCATTTAAGTGCACATACACAAAATATTTGTGAACCCATTTCCGTCAAAATTTATTCGAAAATTTTTTTTCGAGGTTTTTTAAACATTTTGAGAACCGATGCTTTTCTCATTTAATTAGGTCTGCATGGAATGTGTGTTTGTTTATTTAAAACGCGAGATACGATTTCTTGCCTCCGAAATTTGAAGTGTTATCGTTTTTTTTTTGTAAAAGATAAACAGTCCTCAAGTTCATTGACGCTTAAATCGCACTCAAGATATTTCCTACGCGCTTGTTGTAATTCGATATCTAAAGCCGATGCCGTTTAAAAATTAGGTCACATTACCACTGCGTATTTTCACTCATTAACTTTAATAATTAATTGCGGGCTTTTTGTTACAGTTATAAACAAAATAATTGCGAATATTGTTTAAACATATTATAATCTCTTTGTGGTTACGAGTCTGTTCGTTATTTCAAATACACCCTGCATGAATTTGATGTAATTATTAACATTTGAAAATTATAGATCAAAAACAAACATTTTTTATCGTTGAAATGTTCTTGTAACAAACATCTTCAAAATTTCGGGTGCAAACAAAAGGCTTTTACCAAAAGCTCTTTGGATTGTCAAATAAATCCCTGATACAAAATTTCATTTCAAATATTGCCGATTGCGAATAAAATTATTAAATATTAAGCATTCCATAATAAGTATTATTTAATACCGGTTTGATACTGCAACATTTGTGTATAAAATTAAAACGTTTATTAATTATCTAAAGTACTTGTAATTATAACCACAATTCGTATCGATCCACATAATTTTATCGTAATCCGTATAGCGGGCCGAACAATTAAAACGTGCACCATTCATGTCGTTCAAATTTATGACTTAATGAATGTCATTGAAAACAACGACCAGAAAATTATAATTTATTAATACGGTACGATCATTTTGACGAGTATTTAATGGGCACTTAAGATTCGAAAGTCCGAAAGAATCCATCTCTAAGCAATATAATCCCACATTCGATAATGAAATATTTAGAAAACTGATTGAGGTTGCCGGCACTTACTTCGTGATACATTTTTAATTAAATAAAACACACTTTTACTTAGTTAATATCACACTGTCAGTGACGGTTCGTGGGTTTTTTTCTGGTACGGCCGAGGAACAAGAGGTGGTGATACAGATAGGTAGGGTCAGTTGTAGAGACCGCACCTATCTGTATTACCACCTCTTGTTCCTCGGCCGTACCAGAAAAAATCCCGCGAACCGTCACTGCACACTGTTTATTTATTGACCAATAGATATATTTAGACTATCCCACATTCGAATTAAATGACACATCGGACTTGGGTCAAGGAAATTCCGCTTTTCCACACCGGTCTAACTAATGCAATAATTTCTGGCGCGCCCTCCCCCCCCACCCATGGAAACTCGACACCCTGGAGGGCGAACGGAGCAAAGGGGCGCCCTTAATTAAGAAATAAAATCGAAGGAATCGAACCCGGGTTTATGAATGATTAATTACGGAAAGTTCGGAAGGGACAATAAAGTCGGCAATGAAGTCGTCAAAACCGCAGTCGGGCCCCCGTACATTTTTAATGAACTTTAATAATACATGCGAACATATATTATAAATCACGATATCGGTGGTTTCGGGGGTGTAATGATCGCGGAATAACAAATTGATATTATAAAATCTCCGGCGAATATAAAACGCAATTTGAATTAAATTATACTTAGGTGAAATGATACAAAATCCTTTTTGGCAACGGTCTGGATTCCTTTTATACGCGCGTGCTGCCAACATTGACTCTTTTTTTTAATTATTTTTAAACAAAGACTTGTTACGTACGTTCTTATATATTTTGCAGTAATGAGCTTGTTGCACACAGGAAACTAAATACTTCACGCTGTTAATTCCGCTTGGGTTTCAAATGGGATATTTCACACCCAAAAGGCGGCGGCGTCATGGGAAAACTGATATATAAAACCTGTAATTAAATTTCTCCGCTCTCTTCTTTGGAATATGGATATGCATAGTGGATATCCATGGTAAAAAGTAAATACATTACACATTTCATTGAACTTGAAACATAATCCTCTATCCTCCACTTAAATAAAATTATAATTAAGTTCAGGGAGGCTTGGTGTAGTGGTAAGAGCGCGAGCATTGCCTGCTGCATCACGAGTCGAGTGGGTTCGATTCCCATTTTTCTGACCGAGTAATATCCGTCTTACATGATTTGTTCATTCCATGGGGAATTTAATCAATATTTACCTTGAATTTCGTTAGTATCCGAACGGCCAATCACATACTCCAAAAAGAAATACTTTTATGCTTTTCATATCAGTTCGTTTATCGTAATGGTAAACTGAGGCGAAGGAATAAATAAATAAATAAAATAAATTGAGTTCTGTATATCCCTCAATATCGCGGGGTGACTTATGGTAGCAGAGGTGGTAATACAGTTAGATTGCAGAGATCTGCTTCAATAACTTTTTGCATCCACTTTATAATGTAATAAATTTATGCTAAAGCTTACTCCCTCCGATTTTTCGTAATGTTAAATAATGACAATAATAAACACATTCATTCACGTTCGCAGTTACAGTCACGTTTAATAACGAATATATTATAATTAAAAGAAAAAACTGGCTTTCACTAAAATATTATACAAAACAGATAAAACAAGCGCATGTATTATTCATATGCTCGAAAGATGCGACATAATTTAATTTTTGCACTATTATCATATGTTATCCCACTATTCATTTCGGTCGATATCGTAAATCTTGTCTCGTGTTCCTTCACTCCATTATTCTACTTGTTGTGCTTTTATATAGTTTGTAACCGCAACCTAAGACCATAATTCATTCCCCATATAATTCGGATTATGGTGATGAATATAACGGCCGATTTAATTACAATCCAACAGTAATATATGTGCATCATAAAAATATCAAATAATTATATACAGGGTGTCTATTTAAAAACGAGCGATGCTCTACAGGATGTCCCATCGAGATTTAAATAAACAACTTTATTTTCTATTGCACTCCCATTGTTTTTCTATTGCACAGAAAATTGACGTATTTTTACAAACATGTTAATATCTTAGAAACGAAAGAAGATAGGTATTGGGAATGCTAGCATAGATTAATGCAGAATTGAATTCTGCGTCGGAATATGTAAAAATATACAGGGTGTTCCAAAAAAATCGAGATTTAATGCCTTAAAGTTGACTAAATGCGGTATGAAATTTTGAACACTCTTAATTTTATTTTTTCAAAAATAAATCACCACCGGGTCCCTTCGGTTATTGGCTTTTTATGGCCAACATTACATCCCTTCAATTTTGTATTGTTTGGAGATATGTATTTTTAAAGTGAATTGTGAAAAAGCACAAAACTTTTTAAAATGTCAAATATTTCGAAAACGCCTAAATTTTGAGGTTATGTTGCTTAATGATTTTTTTGACAGAATTTTATGTGTATTGATTTTTTTTTCAAAAATTTTTTTTACGGAAATATCTGTTTTGGGATTCCTAGATGCCATTTCAACAATTTCTGGAAAAAAAATTGTGTGTGTGTGTGTGTCTGTCTGTGCGCGCTGTATCTCAAAAACTAATAGAGCAATTGATGTGAAACTTTGAACATACATCTTATCTGATAATCTGAAGAATTGAAAAGCTTTTGGTAAAATTTCGTACATCGCAAGTGGGCGTTTACCTTAACTGTTTTTTGTTTTTTGCCAATATTTTCGTAAATATGAAAAATATCACAAAAACATTTAAACAAACTTTGAAGACAACAAAGAAATGAACATCTTTTGCTTGAAAATATTTTTCATAAAATAATTTTTATTCGAGAAAAAAAATTATTATTTTTATTTTTTAAATTTTTGGTTTATAATTATATAACGATAATAGTTACAGTAAATTTATATTAATAATAATTGTAGAGAATGCTAAAATAAACAACTTATAAAGAATAAGTTTTTTTCGAAAACCCTTTAGTTTTTGAATAAATTTTTCCACCTTTCATAATTTTGACGTTTTAAACGTCAGTTTTATCCGAGTCTACGAAACATTCGATGTACATCTAAAATAGGATTTAAATTAAAAATAAACTATGAAAGCGTAAATATAAATGATACCATCAAGTCGGAGAAAGTAACATGATGGCCACATCAATGAATGATAAATGAATTTTCACAATCGGAAAAATCAATTTTTTTTAATGCTTCTAGTTCATAAACCGTTTCATAAAAAAAACGAAATTTTCGGAAAAAATTCATAATTGCTCAAACTATGCATTAGAATATTTATTTATTTATGCAACAAATATGCAATAGTTTAAAACAAATAGTTGTTATAAAAAATAGACCTCTTGAAAATCATTACTAGGGAATTTAGAAGAATTTAGATTTTCAAACTTTTCTCTCGTAATCTATAAAGCTTACTTAAATTACTATAAAAATATCAGTAAGTTACGAAGATGTATGAGAGTACAAAACTAAACTTCGCAAAAAAATTATCACATCACCTACGTTCTTCTTGTTAGGACATTTGTTTATTGTGATAACATATCTGTTTCTATGAATAATAAACATAATAATAATAATAATAATAATAATAATTTATTGATGCCATTACCATAAGTTTACATAAGTCAGAAAAGAACTACAGCCTGGGCTGTATATAATAATATTTATATGAATACAATGCTAATAAAGTATAATGTATACAATATAAATGATTTTAAAGAGCAAACGACAAAAAAGAGAAGTATGCACTGATTGGGGAGAAAAAGTTAAAGTATACATAACATCCATATTAAAACATAATTAATGAAAATAAACAATTAAAAATATTAAAAAATATTAGCAACTAGAGCGCATTTAAATGCTAAAATGGAGATTTAAAATCTAAAACACGTGTTTACAATACAACACAACGATTATTCCTTCGATTTTCTTGAATTTGTGGTAATTTTAAATATATATAATTTAAACATTTAAATGGTTATTTATATAAAATTTTTAGTATTTTTGATTTTAAAATGAACGTTAAAGCTACTGCTCACAATTCTAGAAATTTGACAAGAGACGAAATCGTTCGTGTCGTGTCCTCAGTTGACGATAGAGGAGATCAAAGATATGTTGCTGCAGCATTGGGAATTCAGCAGTCCACGGTTTTAAGAATAATAAGAAAATTCAGAGAATACACACGAAGAGCAGGACAAGGTCATAAGAGGGCAACAACAGCAAGAGATGACTGATTTATACATTTAAATGCACTGCGTATCAGACATTGTATCTCAAGCTGAACTGTACAATAATAATAGTGATGCGATAATTTTTTTGCGGAGTGTACTTGTACCATTTTTCTGGCCCACTGTATCTGGACGTTTTTCACAATCGGGCTATTTCAAGAGTAAAACGTTCGTTACTAAAATCCAACATAGAAAAAAAATGCTGTCAGCCATAGCAGTTAAATTAAATAATGCAATGCCGCAGGGAGAGAACTGATTACTTCCCACCCTAGGGAGAGAAGTAATCAGTTCTCTCCCTAGGGTGGGAAATGTTACTACTCTCACGATTTCAACAGAAATCTACTTGTCTTGTTGGGTAAAGTAAAATGCTTGTTTTGTTCCATAATTTTATTTTCAGTTGCCTGACACGTGTTTCGATCGGTTAGGATCATTTTCAAAGCTTAACTTTGAAAATGATCCTAACCGATCGCTTAACTTTGAAAATGATCCTAACCGATCGAAACACGTGTCAGGCAACTGAAAATAAAATTATGGAACAAAACAAGCGTTTTACTTTACCCAACTTGAAAATATGGTTCCATCAAGAAAGTAGCACAACAAGTATTCATCTACTTTCTCTCCCGTTCGTGAAACAAACGAAACTATTTTTGATTATTAATCCAAAGTAGTAAAAAACATTGTTTAGTTACCTTAACAGACCAAAATATGTCCGTGCACTGTCCAAACTCGCAATTACGAGCCGGTTAAAGCCGTCCATGTTTTGCCCATAAAGCGGATGTTTCACTTGTAGATTTAGTGGAATTACACACTGGCCGTGTATTGAGACATTAACGTGGCGGCAACAGAAATCGCGTTACAGAAGTAATGATGGGCGACGGAGGGCCACACAAACGTGTGATAGGGAACGGTGATAAAAGTACGGGCGTAATCTCTGCGCTAAGGTTGGCCAGATAAAGAGAGAGACGGAGAGAGCTAGAGTGAGGGCGGGAAATGTCAAACATAAAGCTCGCATATTTTGACCCTCCCTAAGCTCGCATTGTAAATGTATTTTGCACTGTTGTTCCAGTAAACTTCACTGCTTTACGACCGCGTCTGGCTTCATTAAATTCCGACCGTTTCTAAAATAATCGCTTCCATAAACAGCAGATCGTTAAATTACCATATCAATATTCGCAAGATTTGACTGCGCAACGACACATACTTTTAATTACTTTAAACCGTTACAGGGGAGCAATTTGACATTAGGTTTGAATACAATGAATGGGTGGGAAAATTACTTAATGGCAGATAAAATTTCCACAATTTATATCGTGTTCAAAGATACTGTAAATCAAAAATCGGATTATCAATTCCAATCAAATGATTTTATAGGAACTAAAAATTATAAATAAAACACACTTTTACTTAGTTAATATCACACTGTTTATTTATAGTGACTGCAGTTTGATCGTAAATAAAAAAAAATGGTGATGTGGCCATCATGTTACTTTCTCCGATTTGACGATTAGACCAAAACCTTGAAAATACTGGCAAAACATTAAAAAATCGCTGCTTTAGGTTAAAAATCTAAAATATTCGCCAATCAAAAATTCGCTGATAGAAATCAATAATTAAACAATAAAACTAAAACACAGGCCCAAAAAAATCCAAATATCGAAAACTATGGCCTAAACATAAAAAAAAACGCAAACTAAAACATCGAAAATTTCAACAAACACATCGAAAATGTTGTCCAAAATAAAGATTATTTAGGCAAAAAAAAATTAAAAACTTGGAATAAATTGAGCCGGAAACAGGTAAAGGTAAAGATCTAAAATATGGACCAAAAAATGCAGACCAAAATATTGTAAATTCAAGTAAAAGAAAAAATATTTAGCTAGCCCCTAAAATAATTCTTTGGCTCAAAATAAGTTTCCGACCAGAAACTCGAAAATAAAGCAAAAAAAATAAAATAAAAAACAATCATTCAGGTTAAAAAGTAAAGCGCAAAAACCGACCAAAAAAACTCGAAAATACCGGCAAAAAAATCGCACATAAAAATCAATAATTCAGATTAGAAAATTTAAAATACCAGTATAACACAAAAAATCTAAAACTGAAACCAACAATTAGGACCTAAATATCAAAAATACGGACCAAAAAATCGAAACTTTTAACACGCAACCTAAATTTTCACGCCAAAATAAAGAATATTTAGGTCAACAATCAAAAATTTGGAATAGAAAACGAAGTTACAGGCCAGAGATCCAAAAATGCAGATAAAAAAAATTCAAGTAAAGGAAAAATAGTTTGCCGTTTTTACCTTCAAAATAACCCTGTAGCTCAGAGTAAGTTTCTGAACAGAAACTCAAATAAATTGAAAATAAAAAAATCTAAAATATGGGCCAAGAAAACAAAAAAATAGACCAAATACTGAAAATTTGGGACAAAAAAAATTAAAAAAAGCAGGCCAAAATAAAGAATATTTAGGCTAAAAATCAAAACTTAAGTTTCCGAACAGAAACTAAAATTGAAAATTCAAAAATTTAAAATATAGGACGAAAAAAACAAAATTTGGGGCTTAAAATAAAAAATACAGATTAAAAAATCGAAAATCTTAATAAACAAATGGAAAATTTCAGCCAAATAAAGAAATCTTAGGACAGAAGATCAAAAATTTGGACCAAAAAATCGAAAATACAGGCCAAATTTAACAATTGTGGCCAAAAGATTGAAAACATGGGCCTAAAAATAAAAAAATGCAGACCAAAAAGTTAAAAAACCGAAAATCTTAATAAACAAATCGAAAATTTTGGCCAAATAAAAAAATCTTAGGACATAAAATAAAAAATTTAGACCAAACAAATCCAAAATACAAATAAAAATTCAACAATTGTGGCAAAAAATCGAAAATTTAGACCAAAAATCGAAAGCACGAGCTTAAAAATCAAAATACTGACCAAAAAAGTCGAAAATTTTAACAGATCATTTTAAAATTGGGACCAACATAAAGAATATTTATAAAAAAAATCAAGAATTTAAAGGAAAAAAATCGAAGAAACAGGCAAAAAATATAAAATACAAGCACAAAAATTCTAATTGTCAATTTACTCAAAAACCAAAGAGATTTCGAAAAATACTTATTCTATATAAGTTGTTCATTTTGGCATTCTCTACGATTGTTATTAAAATACATTTAGTAATAGTAATAGTAATAGTAATAGTATTTATTGGTGCTAACACATATGTTTACACAGGTCTTAAATAGAAAAAAATAAATTACACAAAGTTACTAAAAGTAAATAAGTACTGGCGCATAATCGACAGTTCACGTAAAATTATGTGCTAAATATTCTTCCCATGAATAAAAAGCGAACTTAATTAGGAATGACTTAATTTTTATTTTATATTTATTTATTTGCTGTAAGTATTATCGTTTCATAATTTTAAACCAAAAATTACAAAAAAAAATTATTGCTATTATTTTTCAAAAACCATACATTTCACGAAAAATATTTTCAAGCAAAAAATGTTCATTTCTTTGCTTTCTTCAAGATTTGTTTGAGTGCTTTTATAGTACTTTTCATTTTTAAAAAATTATCGGAGAAAAACAAAAAATGGTTAAGGTAAACACCTACTTCCGGTGTACGAAATTTTACCAAAAGCTTTTCAGTTCTTCAGATTATCAAATAAGGCTTATGTTCAAAGTTTGATGCTCATTCAAGTAGTAGTTTTTTAGATGCAGCGCGCACAAGCAAACAGGCATACATTTCAACAGGAATGCATATTAAAAATGGTGATGTGGCCATCATGGTACTTTCTCCGATGGTATCATCATTTATATTTACACTCTTATGGTTTATTTTCTATTTAAATCATATTTTAAATGTACATCGAGCGTTTTGTAGACTCGCATGAAACTGACGTTTAAAACGTCAAAAAAATTATACTGCAAATTTAAAAACTCAGTTTACTCAAAAACTAAAGAGATTTCGAAAAAAACTTATTCTTTATAAGTTGTTCATTTTGGTATTCTCTACAATTATTATTAACATAAATTTGCTGTAACTATTATCGTTTCATAATTATAAACCAAAAATTAAAAAAATAATAATAAATTTTTTTCTCGAATAACAATAATTTTATGAAAAATGTTTTCAAACAAAATAATTTCATTTATTTATTGTCTTCAATATTTGTTTAAATGTTTTTGTGATATTTTTCATATTTAAGAAAATATTGGCAAAAAACAAAAAACAGTTAAGGTAAACACCCACTTCCGGTGTACGAAATTTTACCAAAAGCTTTTCAGTTCTTCGGATTATCAAATAAGACGTATGTTCAAAGTTTCATTTCAATTGCTCTATTAGTATTTGAGATACAGCGTGCACAGACAGACACACACACACACACACACACACACACACACACACACACACACACACACACACACACAGACACACACACACACACACACACAAACATACACAAAAATTTTTTTTCCAGAAATTGTTGAAATATCATCTAGGGACCCCAAAACGGATATTTCCGTAAAAAAAATTTTTGAAAAAAAAATCACGATCACAATACTTTCTCGTACTTCGTAACGGAGAAAGTAAAAAGTGTGTTTTATTTGATTAAAAATGTATCATGAAGTAAGTGCCGCCAACCTCAATCAGTTAAAAATTATAATGCAGACAAACAATAACATTATTACATTTTAAATAAGTTTGAGGCAACCTCACTTGTTGCAGAAGCATTAAATATTTCGATTTATTAAAAAAAAAACATTACATTTATTTAATGCATCTGCAACAAGTGAGGCTGTCTCAAATTTATTTATACGATATAAATTTAAGATTTTTATAAGTTGTGCCACTCAGATTGGGTTTAGTACAACTTTCAGGCAATAGATTCCGCCACTTACGCGTTTCTAAGAATAGCGAGAGAGAGAGACACTTTTATAAATGATCTCAACAGGCAATTGACCACAGTTGTTTCAGCCTTAAGAATACCGTTTTATTGACAATTAAAAATGCAACTAATTCCATTTGTTTAAAAAAAAATATTGCATAACCATTCAGCAAAATGATTTTCAGGTAATCCAATCCACAGGATAATGTAAATATAGGCAAGGAAATAATAACACGTTACACTGGGTTAGGAGACGCCATTGTTTACTTAGGAGCGCACCCTAAATTTCAATTTTCGTGTATGTCTACGTGTCCAAAATTGCATTATTTATAATAGAATGACTACATTTACTTTTTGTAAATACATTAGCCTTGTTACGGTAATGAATTGTTCGGCTCGTCCCATTTTTACTCGCTAAGCTCGCCGATATTAACCATTTTGACGCTTATCGGGAAACCCGGCGGATTGGACGCCGGAATTACGGTGCGCCGCCGATTGAACAACCATCATTTTTTATGCGTGATTATATGGATTTTCTGGAGCCGACCACCGGTTATTGTTTGCATTATTTTTTGTCTGTCAAACGGCCATTATTAATATTAATGCCGATTTTATAGCTTGCTCGAACCGTTTTCCATAATACAAACAGGACTAGCGCCATTCATGCGGTGCTTAACGCGCGGTAAATATAAATTCGGATCGAAATGGATTATTCGTCATTCGAACGTTACGCATAATGAAAAAGTTCCATTAAATCGCTCGATTCCTTAAGTGGGGAAATTGATGGGCTAATGGGAAATAGATTATGTAAACTGAGTTGATTGATATTGAAAATGGTTACCTTTTTATTTGCAATTGATTTAGATTTTTATTTGATTCGTACACTACAGTTTAATTAAATTTATTCAATTAAATTCTTTATACAGGGTGCCCGAATTTCGTAGGGACAACATGGGCAACTTCTGCATATAAAGAGATCGAGAGATGGTCAAATTAGCAAAAAGGTGCAGATTCGAGAGTTCATTAAGAATCCACCCCCAAATCTCACTTGTCAAAGGCCATTTGTTAAAAATAAAAATAAAAACAAAATCTTGTTTTTTTGTTTGATTTTGTTTTTACTTTTATCTTGAACAAGTGGGCCATGACAAGTAGGATTAACGGGGGTGGATTCTTAACGAACTGTCGAACCTGCACTTTTTTCCTATCTCTTCATATGCAGAAGTTGCCCTTGTTGTCCCGAAATCCGGGCACCCTGTATATACAAATATTTTTATTAATTGTTGTTTACATATTTAAGATACATTCAAACATTTTGTTATAACACAATTATTAATTGGCTATCGACCAGAGGTCTTTCAGTCTTCAATTCTTTATTTTCACAAAAACTACCATACACATGAAATTCAAAGCAAGTAACGTGAGATCAAAAAGTCGAAAATAGTTGGCAACCCTAACATAAGAGAATTTGGTGTATTTTAAATTGATTAATGATATGATTATGATCAATTAAATGCTAAAATGTAACGAATTTACAGATAAAAAAAAATATGAAGAAATATACATATCGTGTCAAAGAAAGTTGATTTGTGTGTTAAAATTTAGAGAATTTAGTTTGATTTAAAAAAGTATTTAGAAATATTCATGTCAAATCAATGAGAGTTGCGAAAATCTGAAATTTATAATTTTTCTAGAATTTATTCTCAGCGGTTTATATTTTTTTAAATTTTTTTTTCGATGCTTCAAATAAAATTTTCAAAAATTCGTAACTCGTTTGAAAATTGGTGAATATTAAGCAATAAAAGTGTTTTATTTAACAGAGTATTTTAATACTATTTTATAGAATTTATTTTCAGCGGTTTATATTAAAAAAATCAATGTTTCAAAAAAAATTCTCAAAAATTTGTAACTCGTTTGAAAATTGGTGAATATTAAGCAATAAACGTATATTATTTAACAAAATATTTTAATACTATTTTATAGAATTTATTTTCAGCGGTTTATATTTAATTTTTTTTTTCAATTCTTCAAATAAAATTTGTAACTCGTTTTAAAATTGGTGAATTTCGAAAAACCAAAGTGGCTTTAAAAGATTGATATTTTGACAATTGAATATAACTTTTCTAGAATTTATTCTCAGCGGTTTATATTTTTTTCAATTTTTCTTCTGTGCTTCAAATAAAATTTTCAAAATTTTTTAACTTATTTGAAAATTAGTGAATTTTAAGCAATAAAAGTGAATCATTTAACATATTATTTTCTAGAATTTATTTTCAGCAGTTTATATTAAAAAAAAAAAATTTTCAGTGCTTCAAATAAAATTTTCAAAAACTTGTAACTCGTTTGAAAATTGGTAAATATCGAAAAACAAAAGTGACTTTAAAAGAGTGATATTTTGACAATGAAATATAATTTTTCTAGAATTTATTCTTAGCGATTTATATTTTTTTCAATTTTTCCTCTTCAGTGCTTCAAATAAAATTTTCAAAAAATTTTTACTAGTTTAAAAATTAGCGAATTTTAAGCAATAAAAGTAAATAATTTAACAGGTTATATATATACATCATCTTTATTCAGACTATACAATAGGTTGGATTAATATACAAAATATACAAAAAACAAAAAGGGTATTAGTCCGTCTGGGCTATCGACCTGCGGTCTTTCTGCCCATAACAGGTTATTTTAATATGATTTTCTAGAATTTATTTTCAACAGTTTATATATTTTTTTCTTCAGTGCAACAAATAAAATTTTCAAAAATTTATAACTTGTTTGAAAATTGGTGAACTTCGAAAAACAAAAGTGGCTTTAAAAGAGTGATATTTTGACAATTGAATATAATTTTTCTAGAATTTTTTCTCAGCGGTTTATATTTGTTCTATATTTTTTTCTTTAATTCTTCAAATAAAATTTTCAAAAATTTATAACTCGTTTGAAAATGAATGAATTTAGAAACACAAAAGTGGCTTTAAAAGAGCGATATTTTGAGAATTGAATATAATTTTTCTAGAATTTATTCTCAGCGGTTTATATTTGTTGGAATTTTTTTTCCAGTGTTTCAAATAAAATTTTCAAAAATTTGCAACTCATTTGAAAATTGGTGTATTTTCAAAAACAAAACTGGCTTTAATAGAGTGATACTTTGACAATTGAATGTAATTTTTCTAGAATTTATTCTCAGCGGTTTATATTTTTTTAATTTTTTTTCTTTTCTGCTTCAAATCAAATTTTCAAAAATTTGTAACTAGTTTGAAAATGAGTGAATTTTAAAAACAAAAGTGGCTTTAAAAGATTGTTATTTTAAGAATTGAATATAATTTTTCTAGAATTTATTTTCAGCGGTTTATATTTTTTTCAATTTTTCTTCTTCTGTGCTTCATAAAATTTTCAAATTTTTTTAACTTGTTTGAAAATTAGTGAATTTTAAGCAATAAAAGTAAATCATTTAACATATTATTTTCTAGAATTTATTTTCAGCAGTTTATATTTTTTTTATTTTTCAAAAAAAAATTTTCAAATAAAATTTTCAAAACTTTGCAAGTCGTTTGAAAATTAGCGAATTTTGAAAAACAAAAGTGGCTTTAAAAGATTGTTATTTTGACAATTGAATATAATTTTTCTAGAATTTATTCTCAGCGGTTTTTATTTTTTTCAATTTTTCTTCTTCTGTGCTTCATAAAATTTTCAAATTTTTTTAACTTGTTTGAAAATTAGTGAATTTTAAGCAATAAAAGTAAATCATTTAACATATTATTTTCTAGTATTTATTTTCAGCAGTTTATATTTTTTTTATTTTTCAAAAAAAAATTTTCAAAAATTTATAACTCGTTTAAAAATTGGTTAATTTCGAAAAACAAAAATGCCTTTAAAAGATTGGTATTTTGACAATTTAATATAATTTTTCTAGAATTTATTCTCAGCGGTTTATATTTTTTTTCAATTATTTTTTCTTCAATTTAAAAAAAAAATTCCAAAATTTGTGACTTGTTTGAAAATTAGTAAATTTTAAGCAATAAAAGTGAATCATTTAACATATTCTTTTCTAAAATTTATTTTTAGTAGTTTATATTTTTTTAATTTTTTTTCAGTGCTTCAAAAAAAATTTTCAAAAATTTGTAACTCGTTTGAAAATTGGTGAATTTCAAAAACAAAAGTGCCTTTAAAAGATTGATATTTTGACAATTGACTCAGCGGTTTATATTTTTTTTTTCTATTTTTCTTCTTCAGTGCTACAAATAAAATTTTCAAAAATTTGTAACTCGTTTGAATATTGGTGAATTTCGAAAAACAAAAGTCGCTTTAAAAGATTGATATTTTGACAATTGAATATAATTTTTCTAGAATTTATTCTCAGCGGTCTATATTTTTTTCAATTTTTTTATCTCAAATTCTTCAAATAAACTTTGTTACTCGTTTGAAAATGAGTGAATTTAGAAAAATAAAAGTGGTTTTAAAAGATTGTTATTTTGAGAATTGAATATAATTTTTCTGCAATGTATTCTCAGCGGTTTATATTTTTTTCAATATTTTTTCTTTTGAGCTTCAAATAAAATTTTCAAAAATTTGTAACTCGTGTAAAAATTGGTGAATTTCGAAAAACAAAAGTGGCGTTAAAAAAGTGATATTTTAACAATTGAATATAATTTTTCTAGAATTTATTCTCGACGGTGTTATTTTTTTCAATTTTTCTTCTTCTGTTCTTCAAATAAAATTTTAAATTTTTTTTAACTTGTTTGAAAATTAATGAATTTTAAGCAATAAAAGTGAATTATTTAACATATTATTTTAATATTATTTTCCAGAATTTATTTTCACCAGTTTATATTTAAAAAAAATATCAGTGCTTCAAATAGAATTTTCAAAAATTTGTAATATTTAAAAATTGGCGAATTTCGAAAAACAAAAAAGTCGTTAAAAGACTGATATTTTCACAATTGAATTTAATTTTTACAGAATTTATTCTCGGCGGTTTATATTTTTTCAATTTTTTTTCTTGAATTCTTCAAACAAAATTTTCAAAAATTTGTAACTTGTTTAAAAATTGGCGAATTTCGAAAAACAAAAAAGTCGTTAAAAGACTGATATTTTCACCATTGAATATAATTTTTACAGAATTTATTCTCGGCGGTTTATATTTTTTCAATTTTTTTTCTTGAATTCTTCAAATAAAATTTTCAAAAATTTGTAATTTGTTTAAAAATTGGCGAATTTCGAAAAACAAAAAAGTCGTTAAAAGACTGATATTTTCACAATTGAATATAATTTTTACAGAATTTATTCTCGGCGGTTTATATTTTTTCAATTTTTTTTCTTGAATTCTTCAAATAAAATTTTCAAAAATTTGTAACTTGTTTGAAAATTGGTGAATTTCGAAAAAAAAGTGGCTTTAAAAGATTGTTATTTTTCGAATTGAATATAATTTTTCTAGAATTTATTCTCAGCGATTTATATTTTTTTTTATTTTTTGGTCTTTAATTCTTCAAATAAAATTTTCAAAAATTTGTAACTCGTTTCAAAATTAGTGAATTTTAAGCAATAAAAATGAATCATTTAATATTGTTTTCTAGAATTTATTTTCAGTAGTTTATATATTTTTTTTCTTCAGTGCTTCAAATAAAATTAAAAAAAAAATTGTAACTCATTTGAAAATTGGTAAATTTTGAAAAACAAAAGTGGCTTTAATAGAGTACTTTGAGAATTGAAAAATCTAAAATTTATTCTCAGCGGTTTAAATTTTTTCAATTATTTTTCTTCAATGCTTCAAATCAAATTTTCAAAAATTTGTAACTCGTTTGAAAATGGGTGAATTTCGAAAAACAAAAGTGGCTTTAAAAGTGTGTTATTTTGAGAATTGAATACCATTTTTCTAGAATTTATTCTCAGCGGTTTATATTTTTTTAATTTTTTCTCTTCAATTCTTCAAATAAAATTTTTAAAAATTTGTAACCAGTTTGAAAATAGGTGAATTTCGAAAAACAAAACTGGTTTAAAAAAAGTTATATATGTTGACAATTGAATATAATTTTTTTTTAATTTATTCTCAGCGGTTTATATTTTTTTCTTTTTTTTTTCTTTTGTGCTTCAAATAAAATTTTCAAAAATTTGTAACTCGTTTGAAAATTAGTGAATTTTAGGCAATAAAAGTGAATCATTTAACAGGTTCTAATATTATTTTCTGGAATTTATTTAGAGCAGTTTATATTTTTTTCTTGTGCTTCAAATAAAATTTTCAAAAATTTGTAACTCGTTTAAAAATTGGTGAATTTTGAAAAAGTGGCTCTAATACAGTGATACTTTGATAGTTGATTGTAATATTTCTAGAATTTATTCTCAAAGGTTTATATTTGTTGGAATTTTCTTTCTTCAATACAAATTTTAATGGCCAATCAAAACTAAAGTATATAAAATAAAATATTGTTTAATCTCTAACTGAAATAATTTATGCACGAGTTTATACCAAAATATATGTACATAATTAAATTAAAATTAAAACTTAAATTTAGTTATTATATAAATAATTCAGCCAGATAATTTAAGAATAATTATATTAGATTTATATATTTGGTGTATGCGCCGGGATCATCCAAATTTTATGTTTTAAAAAGTCAACTGTATTAACTATAATGAAATCAATTTATAATATTAAGATATGATATATTCGCCTAATTAAAACAATAATTTTATTTATAATTATACGCAACGTAAATTTAATTAAAAACAAAACTTGTAATTTCAAACCGGCATAAATTACGACAACACGGCTCTTTACGATTTTAACTCTATAAGTAGTTCGACCTTTCCGGGCCGAATAATTATTCTGATATTATAATTCCCTTTGACAATGGCCCCGAAAGGTCGGCACGATGCAAACCGAGTTAAATGTAATGGAGTGGCATTAAACACAATTCAATATATTTAATTTCTAAATCATACCGTATCATGATATTAATATTATAATTTGATAGAGGATAAAATTTTACGGATGAAAATTAAAATTGGTTTTATTACCGTCCGGTTGTAATAAATTGATCAAATTAAAAATAATGTAAATAATGCTAATATCGATTATTGCATTATTAAAATTAATAATTCATGTTAATTTTGGTAAATAAATATTAATTATTCTACCCAACAATACTTGATAAAGGGCTATCGACCTTAAGTCTTAATTGTGTGATTAAATTTCATATTGCAGTTTGTGCCCGCCTTTGAATTAATCTTTTAATGTCCTTTTCACCTACAATAAATATTTTAAGTGGATAATATTATCTAACGTGCTAAGGCATAAATATATTTATGTAGACAGTGTACTCCATAATTTATAAGTTTATGTTTAGCATGTATAGGTGCCGGTAATAAAAATCGACGACCTTTTCCTTGATTGCCAATTTTATAGCAGTATTTAATAAAATTATATTGCAACATCGCCCGGTCATATTTATTGCCTTTGTGTATATTATTACGACATAAAATTAATATGACCATATTTTATATATTTATTATTGCCCGATATCGAAAGAAAGCAATTAACTTAATATAGAAACTAGGTAAACGCAAAAAAATTAAGCTAAATATTCCTAATCATCCAATGGTAAAAGAACTTTTTGAAAGTTGCAGTTTAATAATTACAATAATAATAATATTTATTTGGTGTTATAAGATGTAGGTCCTTACACAAGTCAATACACGTTACAACTACAACATCATATGCTTAAGAAACGTATACAGAATGTTGAATTGCAAAGTGGGCCATACAAATTTACAAATTTTAAATGTGATAATATGGGCTGCCCTAATTATTTGACAGCATTATTTTTAAAGCTTTTTAAGCGGAATCATTTGGTACCTTACTCAATGATTTCTGCAGAGTATTTACCGAGATAATTGCAAAAAACTTTACTATTATTTTGAATTAAAAACAAAGGTTTGCCATGAAATCATAATGGCGGATATTTCATTTTGTTCTAAAAAGTGACAATAGATGTCACATTGCGATTTACAACTGGACGTGTATTCTACGCAAGAAAAAGTATTTATAAGTAAATGGTTTTACTCAGGTACTATTTAAGAAGTGTAAGTGATTTGTTTAGTGTTGAATTTCCGAAGAAGGCAATAAACAGCAATGAGTATTAAAAATAATGTAAGTAGACCGATTTTATAAAATAATTAAGGGAGCCAATTGTAACACATTTTAAATTTTACTTTTGCGAACGTACAGTTCTTAAATAGTATCTGAGTAAAACGTTTTAATCATAAATACTTTTTCTTACGCAAAATACACGGCCGATTGTAAATCGTAATGTGACATCTACCGTCACTTTTTAGAACAAAATGAAATATCCGCCATTATGATTTCATGGCAAACCTTTGTTTTTAATTCAAAATAATAGTAAAGTTTTTTGCAATTATCTCGCTAACTAACTAAAAGCGCGATGAAATTGCTTAAGGAAATTATATTAGCTAAATTGCCGACGAGAAATAAATAAAAGTAAATACTTTCGTAGATGTATAAGGGACAGGGCTGGGTTAAGTCTAAATTTGACCCATGTCAAACTGGTTTACAGCGCACGTTTGTTTTTATGTTTTATTCCCCTGACGAGATTTGAAAACGAAATGAGAATTTTATTCTATTTGAAGATATAGGGCGACGGGACCAACATTCGAAAATAATTCCCCACATAAAGTTAAAGGTGGCGTACACTCATTTCAACATATGTACACCAGATTTTATTGAAGCAACTTAACACGTTCCTGTTTACATCTTAATTACTTATAATTATAATAATTTTATTAAAGGATTTCTATACTAGACCATGTATTGCCAAATAGGAGTGAATTAAAAAATTAAAAAAAATAAACTTGAGCTTTATTTAACAATCCGAAGAACTGAAAAGCTTTTATTAAAATTTTGAAAACTGGAACTGGGCTTTTTTGTTTTTCTTCAAAGATTTTGAGTAAAAAGTATTCTGACCTTGAAATTATACAATTCGTAATTAAACGTTTACTATTTATCCATTCTCAAGGTATTTAACACCGGAAGTGAAATTTTATTATTCGATTATCTCTATTGCATATTGAAAATTCAATTGTGGCCATTTCGACGTTTCTGAATTATTGAGCGCGCCGCCGGAGAGAATTGTCTTCCGCGTCTAGTTCCAATGTTGCGCGTTTTATAATACATCAGCCTTTCTTTCGCGGCGGCGTGATGATGCATCATGCTTTAACATTAAACAAATGGTCGTCGCCCATGTCACGGAATAATATTGAGATATTGTTCGGCTAGCGTATTAACATTAAATATTTATAGGAGACGCCGCTGCTGTGGTGTGGTGCGGTCGAGTTTCCAGTACAAACGCGAATAAATGACAAATGGATGATACCATAATATTATGTGCCATAATTAATCATGGTTCCAATGAAATTTATCTCTTATAAATTTTTAGATTCCATTTTATGTTAATGCGGAGTGAATGGCAAAAAAATGTTATTTATGGTGCGGTATGGACATTAATTAAAACGGCAGTAACAATAAGATAAATGAACCTGCAAATAGAAAATGCGAAACTCTTTCTTCTAGACCGGTTTCGATCTTGCAGATCTCATCAGCGCGGAGGAGGAAATATTAAAATTAAACTTTAAATGTAATGGTCACAAAAAATATTTAATTGTTGTATGTCGTACTAAGGTTTATACAGTGCCCGCGTAAGGTATAGAATATATTCAATAAAACCGAAATAAAATATTTTTTGGAAAAAATCCTCGAACAGGTCGATTTTCTTTTATAAAAATACACATTTTTATATGAAAGTCGATTTTTAGTCTCATTTGTTTTTGAGTAATTTAAATGGCAACCCCTTATTTTTGTTATTGATTTTGAGAGATCTTTTCATTGTCGAACTGGCAATATAAAAATATTGTCAACAAAATTTACAAAAATATTTTATTTCGGTTTTACTGAATATATTTCATGTTTTAGGCGCGCACTGTAAAAAATGAAAAGTAATGTATTTATATAGGTACTGATGATGTTAATTGTGAATTACTTTGATTTTTAAAATTGTTTCATTTTTTTAATGTGCCCGGAAGTAATCAGTTCTGTTTTTTTTATATCTTTACAATGCTTGTAAATCAAAATGACAATTGCTCTAGTACCAAAAATGACAATTTTTAACTGCATAAACTGACCAATTTCAAGTGCCATAAATGACAATTTTCATGTGTCAAAAATGACAATTTTCAAACTGCCAAAAATGACAATTTTCAAACTGCCAAAAATGACAATTTTCAAACTGCCAAAAATGACAATTTTCAACTGACAAAATTTGTCATTCGAGCACTTGAGAATTGTCAATTTTGACAGTTAAAAATTGTCGTTTTGGCTCGTGAAGATGGTCACTTTTCACAGTTGAAAATTGTCATTTTTGTCACTTGAAAATTGCCTTTTTAGCAGTTGAAAATTGTCTTTTTTGTTGGTTGAAAATGGTCAATTTTGGCAGTTGAAAATTGTCATTTTTTGTCAGTTGAAAATTTTCATTTATAGTAGTTGAAAATTGTCATTTTTGGCAGTTTGAAAATGGTCATTTTTAACACTTGAAAATTGTCTTTTTTGTTGATTGAAAATTATCTTTCTTGTTGGTCGAAAATGGTCAATCTTGGTAGTTGAAAATTGTCATTTTTTGTCAGCTGATAATTTTCATTTATAGTAGTTAAAAATTGTCATTTTTGGCAGTTTGAAAATGGTCATTTTTAACACTTGAAAATTGTCTTTTTTGTTGATTAAAAATTATCTTTTTTGTTGGTTGAGAATGGTCAATTTTGGCAGTTGAAAATTGTCATTTTTGTCAGCTGATAATTTTCATTTATAGTAGTTGAAAATTGTCATTTTTGGCAGTTTGAAAATGGTAATTTTTGATAGATGAAAACTGTTATTTTTTTTTGGCAGAAAATTTTTACTTATAGCAGTTGAAAATTGTTTTTTTAGCAGTTCACAATAGTCTTTTTTGTTGATTAAAAATTGTCTTTTTTGTTGATTAAAAATTGTCCTTTTTGTTGCTTAAAAATCATCAACTTTGGCAATTGAAAATTGTCATTTTTGTCAGCTGAAAATTTTCATTTCTAGCGGATGAAAATTGTCGTTTTTGACAGTTAAAAAATGTTAATTTTTGACACATGAAAATTGCCGTTTTTGACAGTTAAAAAATGTTAATTTTTGACACTTGAAAATTGCCGGTTTGACAGTTAAAAAATGTTAATTTTTGACATTTTCACTTATAGCACTTTAAAATTGTCATTTTTTCAGTTGGAACTTGTTTTCAAGCAGCTGAAAATTGCTTTTTTGTTAGTTGAAAATGGCCATTTTTGGCAGTTAAAAATTGTAATTTTTTGTCAGCTGAAAATTTTCACTTATGGCAGTTGAAAATTGTCATTTTTGGCAGTTTGAGATTGGTCATTTTAACACTTCAAAATTGTCTTTTTTTGTTGATTGAAAATTGTCTTTTTGGCACTTTTGAAAATTGTCATATTTTGTCAGCTGAAAATGTTCACTTATAGCAGTTGAAAATTATCATTTTTGTCAGTTGAAAATTTTTTAACAGTTGAAAATCGTTTTTTAGTTGATTTAATTGTCTTTTTTGTTGGCTGAAAATGGTCAATTTTGGCAATTGAAAGTTGTCATTTTTGTCCATTGAAATTTTTTATTTATAGCACATGAAAATTGTACTTTTTGACAGTTTAAAAATGGTCATTTTTACACTTGAAAATTGCCTTTCTTGCAGCTGCAGGTCAAAAATTGTCATTTGTCAGCTGAGAATTTTCATTTATAGCAGATGAAAATTGTCGTTCTTGACAGTAAAAAAATGTTAATTTTTGACACAAGAAAATTGTCGTTTTTGTCAGCAAAACATTTTCAATTATAGCACTTTAAAACTGTAATTTTTTCAGTTGGAATTTGTTTTTTAAGTAGTTGAAAATTGTCTTTTTTTTGTTTGAAATTGGTCATTTTTGGCAGTTGTAAATTGCCATTTTTTGTTAGCTGAAAATGTCCACTTATAACAGTTGAAAATCGTTATTTTTGGCAGTTTGAGAATGGTCATTTTTGACACTTGAAAATTGTTTTTTTTGTTGATTGAAAATTGTCTTTTTTGTTGGTTATTGGTTAATTTTGGCAATTAAAAGTTGTCATTTTTGTCAACTGAAAATTTTCAACAATAGCAGATGAAAATTGACGTTTTTGACACATGAAAATTGTCGTTTCTGTCAGCAAAAAGTTTTCACTTATTGCACTTGAAAATGGTCATTTTTTCAGTTGGAACTTGTTTTTAAAAGCAGTTGAAAATCGTCTTGTTTGTTGGTTGAAAATGGCCATTTTTGGCAGTTGAAAATTGTCATTTTTTGTCAGCTGAAAATTCCACTTATAGCAGCTGAAAATTGTCTTTTTTGGCAGTTTGAGAATGGTCATTTTTGAAACTTGAAAATTGTCTTTCTTGCCGTTGAAAATTATCAAATTTTGTCACTAGAAAATTGTCATTTTAGATAGTTGAAAATTGTCATTTTAGGTAGTTGAAAAATGTCATTTTAGATAGTTGAAAATTGTCATTTTAGATAGTTGAAAATTGTCATTTTAGATAGTTGAAAATTTTCAATTTTGTCATTTGAAAATTGTCATTTTTGTCAGTTGAAACTTTTTATTTTTGGCAATTATAAAAGGTCATTTTTGACACTTGGAAATTGTCATTTATAGCAGTTGAAATTGGTCAGTTTTGACAATTTGAAAATGGTAATTTTTGATAGTTGGATATTGTTATTTTTAGCATTTACAAACTCTCGTTTTAGGCACTTGAAAATTATCATTTTTAGCAGTTGGTAATGATCATACTACAGTTGAACATGGCCAATTTAGACAGTTGAAATTGTCAATTTCTGCAGTTGAACATGATCATTTTTGTTGGTTGAAAGTGGCCATTTTTGAAACTAGAAAATTGTCTTTCTTGTCGTTTAAAATGATCATTTTGGCATTTTTACCATTCAAAAATTGTCATTTTTGGTAGTCGAAAATTGTCATTTATGACACTTGAAAATCATCAGTTTTGGCAGTTAGAAAAAGCATTTTCGTCAGTTGAAAATTGTCATTTTTACTATTTGAAAAGTATCAAAACCACGTAAATTACTTCTTGGTGTTGGAACAGCATTGCAATTTATTTTATTGCGGAAATGATTAACAAAATGTTTATCAATGAAATGATCTTTGCATAAGTAGAAATTTAAACAATTAATTGGTTTTCCATGTTTTAAGATATTCTTTGTTTTTTTGGGAAATTTATAGAAATGTTTATTTTTGTAGTTTTGGAAATAATTTTGACATTCTGGATATTTACAAATATGGGACACATATGGCCCGTAACGCAGTGAACGTGTTAATTATGTTAAAAAATGGACAATTTCTCGGTTTTGAAAAAAAAATGTTATCCAGCGGTGAGTGTGAGTTGGATTCACTAACACAATTTATAAGTTGACACTACCAAATCGACACAAATGTGTATGTGTGGTTGCATACGATCGTACTCAACCAGGTTATTTTTTTTATAAATCAGCTAACGCGATTAATAAATGGATTGAAAAGCAAGATTACGTCAATTGGTGGCCTATAATAATGCCAAAGGTCTATAGAGTAACTACCGAAAATTTAAGTCCTATCATAGTACTTACTATCTTACGGTATATTATTACTTTGGAATAATAATGGCAAATAATTATTGTATAAATACAAAAAATATTTACGATTACGACAAATACATCAAGTTATTTTTTTTTCGAAGCCATCGATCCGTCCGTATTAATATTACAAAACCGCTCAGTTACTAATTCCAAAATCGATATACTCACAAGAACAGTTTTCATTATTAATGCTAATGATTCGATTCATCGCAGGCCATGAATGTATACTCTGTGTGTGTGTGGGCGGAATGGGAATGATTTATTTTATAATAATCGCGATAACAAAACACTTTGAACGTAAAATGGACGGTGGGAGGGAGAGAGAGAGAGAGAGCGCGTGACATTTATAAGCAATTTAAATCGATTATTAATAAAGGGACTTAAAAAGGTCAACGAAGCCATTAAGCAGCTAGCAATCTCCATCACTTTTGATGATTTTAAATGTTCCGAAAGAGCGGCGTCTAGAGATTTCGAAACGGTGACATTATTGAAGTTTTATATCGTTCGTATATTATTTACGTTCACAAGTCAAATAAGAGAATATAATATTGATTGTGACTCGTTTAGTGTTTAGTATTAAGCTTGATAAGACTCGGCATGAAAACTCAATATCTCAATATTTTTTAAGTAATCCAAAAAATCCATTTTATACAATCAAATCGGAGAAAGTTACATGTGATTTTAAAGGTTTTCACAGACTGTTGTATTCATTATGAATGGGGCGACTCTCTATCTAACCGTTATGTCACTCAAATATGCGGTCCGCCCTGTTTTATTCAGGCAGTGCGCACATATTTGAAATATTATATACAGATTCATACGTGCACATACTGGTCGTATACACGTGGAATATATCGCGAGCATCATAACGTGGAATAATTCGATTTGTTGCCTTAAAGAATTTCATAACGGTTTTGTGGGTTATAAATCCGAAATATTTCGCGAGGACGTAAATATTGGAAGAGTTGTTTTAATTGCGTTCGCAGAGAAAATTTTGTTTCAAATTAAAGATCAAAGATCGCAACCATAAAAAGATATCGTGTAGGATTATTCTAAATACGAGTTGCCCCGACGTTATATCACGGTTCGGTCATCTTTACTATTTCCGGGGAAGAATTTAAGGCAACAAAAAAAAGAACGTTTTACGAGGTGATTTTTATTCGGGGGAATCGGCAATGAAGTATTGACGAATCACTAAAGCATGTCGCACATAAAATGAAGAAAAAAAGGAGAGAGTGGCAATGGAGACATTAGGAAGTAATAAAAGCGACCATTTTACCTTTTTATTGCTGGACATGGACTCCCCCCACGAGTAAAGTGTGTATTTTATTAAACATAATTTCAGTCACGTTTCGAATTTGCGCACATAAATTCCGAATATTTTGTTGACTATAAATTTGCCTATAAAATATTGCATCGGACGTAGTAGTTGCACGATTGTAATATTTAACTGCTTCGTAATACGGTTTTATTCCTTAATGCAATGTTAGCCGAGTGCAAATAAATATAAAACCAATAATTGTGCCCGAATTATAACGAGCGTACAACAAAATCAGTTTTTGTATAATAAAAAAAACACATTGTATTTATTTTTCCGTTGATAACATTTTAACACAAGTCATGTCTTTTTTTTTGGCCCATTTTTTAATAATAATAATATATTTACGGGTAACCCCTTTTACACAAATAAACACAAAATACAGCAATACGAAACCAAAAATAAATTTGAGCCTGCCATAAGAATCTTGTCTACAGCCAATCAAGTATTAAGTCATATGGAACTAAACAAGTCATGTCTAATGATTGTTTTTTCTTTCGGCGCGTTCGTGAAGAAATGTGAAGAAGGTGACAAATTTCGGGATATTTACGCGGCAACTAATGATGCGCCCGAACACACTAGCTCGATTACGTAGCCCCATATCTTTTAACTCTCGTTAGATTACTTTATTCGATTCTATTCGTTAATTCTGGTTATGTTTATTATTTACACACATACCGTGTTATTAATTTGTGGTTATTACACTGTACTGTACTATTTTTTGACACTATTTCATTAATTTGTATTGCAAATTTGTATACTACTAATTTTTGAAAAAAAAAAAAACTGTTGTCCAGTGTTCTAAAAAATTTGTACATGAATATTAAATAATCTCTTACCTCTGCAATTATTTACAGAACGTATGCATAACCATCCAAACCTTTAATTAAAATAATCCACGTAATTTATTGCATCTTTACACCGCGCACCGTCTCCAAGACAAATAAATTATTAATTTTATACGGAATGCCATTTTCTCACACAAAGCACACCCCGATTAATTAATAATTAATCACGCCGTGTGTCATTCCACTCGGCAACTTGATAAATTATTTATGCACCGTTACAGATCGATA
Source organism: Ocypus olens (assembly GCA_910593695.2). Taxonomy (NCBI): domain Eukaryota; kingdom Metazoa; phylum Arthropoda; class Insecta; order Coleoptera; family Staphylinidae; genus Ocypus; species Ocypus olens. Next base: position 2,244,730 of record OU343047.1, on the reverse strand, counting down.
CATAATGCAGCCCAAATGACCGGAAATTGAAAAGATAATAAATGCTTTGAGGGGGCGACATAAGTTTCGAGTGAGCGCCGGATTGAAAGAGGCAAATGAACCTCTTAGGGGGAAACTTTCGCGCTCCCCAATTCCCCGCGGTTGTTTACAAGACAAGGGCCGAAATTTATACAAATTATAATTCCAAAGTTCATAATCAAAGAGAGAGAGAGAGACGCGGTTAATTTGGCGTTGAATCTGATCCACAAGTTAAATTCGCCGTTATTTAAATTCGAACGATGGTATTGAAAATGTGAAATGAAGTCATTAGTTATTGTTTAATAATTTGATTACAAGAAAATCATTATTCTAAGCAGCAATTCCTTACTACAAAAAAATATTTGATGAGATGTTCATTTCTTTGTGGTCTTCAATAGTTGTTTAAATGTTTGTGTGATATTTTCCATATTTAAAATATTATTGAAAAAAAAAACCAAGAAACAGTTAAGATAAACACTCATTTGCGGTCTACAGAATTTTACCAAAATCTTTTCAGTTTTTCAGATTGTCAAATAAGACATATGTTCAAAGTTTCATATCAATTACTTTATTAGTTTTTGAGATACAGCGCGCTCAAACAAAGACACACAACAGACACACAGCCACAGATACAAAGCAGACACACATCAGACACACAGACACACAGCAGCCACATAGAGGCACACACGGACCCAATTAATTTTTTTTCTCAGAAATCGTTAAAATCGCTTCTGGAGACCTCAAAACGAATATTTCCGTTAAATTTTTTTTTTTTAATCTTTACGATCGCAATATTTTCTTGTACTTCGTAATGGATAAAATAAAAAAAAGCAACACAACAACAGACACATCAGACACACAGCAGATACACATCAGACACACAGACACACAGCAGCCACATAGAGGCACACACGGACCCAATTCATTTTTTTTCCAGAAATCGTTAAAATCGCTTCTGGAGACCTCAAAATGAATATTTCAGTTAAAAAAAAAATTGAAAAAATCTTCATGATCGCAATATTTTCTTGTACTTCGTAATGGATAAAATAAAAAAAGCAACACAACAACAGACACACAGATACACATCAGACACACATCAGACACACAGACACACAGCAGACACACACCGACCCAATAACGGATTGTTTTTTCTTTCAGAAATCGTTAAAATCGCGTCTAGAGACCTCAAAACATATATTTCCGTTAAAAAAAAATTGAAAAAATCTTCACAATTACAATACTTTCTCGTACTTCGTAATGGATAAAGTAGAAAAAAAAGCTTAACTTATCGGCTCTTATAAAGTGCACATTACGCAAGCAAATCCTCCAATAAACTGGGCAATAATCCACTAACTGCTTCCTTTCGTGTTTATTTAAATAAGCCATTTAAAGTAATTTATTTCTTATGGTCGGGGATCGATGAAGAATAAATGCGGGGATCCGGAGGGAGTATGGATGCAATGAGATCTGGGACGGGAATAAATATATACATTTAAGAGCATCCCCCGGATTCAACAAGTTTAGTTAGCAGTGCTGACCTCCTTTTTCTTTTTGCGGTAGTTAACTGGCGAATCTTTGCCCGTCTTTCGCGTTATTTATGTGCACACGCAAATAGTTTATAAAATGTGGAGAGGATGTCCCGTAATTTGTGTTAGGGGGGAAAGTTGGCTGATTTTTAGTGCCTCTTATAAGTAAAGCAAAATTAATCTTGCTTTATTTTTTTCACGTAACACAAGGCAAGAAGAAACCACTGGTTCGATTCGGGGTTTCTATACATCACTGGAAAGATTCCTTCAAGACCCTGTATTTGCGCAACCACAAATGTCAATTTTAAGCCCGTGACGCGTTCGCAAAGAAAATACGAAAATGGAAAAAATCGAAAAAATCAACTTTGTTAATAATCATCGTAGACCTTTATGTAAAACTTTTTTTTTGGTTTTTGAATAACCAATAATTTTCAAGCGAGTTACAGATTTTTGAATTTTTTTATTTTCGCGACGTCGAACATTTGTGCATCGGTGAAAGAAAAATTAAGAAAAAAATAGTAAATATACAGGAAAAATTTCGCAAAAATTTATCCTTATTAATAAAATGCCACTCTACTCAGATAATTTTGGTTTTTGAAAATCCAATAATTTTCAAGCGAGTTACAGATTTTTGAAATTTTTTATTTTCGCGACCTCGAACATTTGTGCATCGGTGAAAGAAAAATTAAGAAAAAAATAGTAAACATACAGGAAAAATTTCACAAAAATTTACCCTGATTAATAAAATGTCCCTCCACTCGGATAATTTTGGTTTTTGAAAATCCAATCATTTTCAAGCGAGTTATAGATTTTTGAAATTTTTTATTTTCGCGACCTCGAACATTTGTGCATCGGTGAACGAAAAATTAAGAAAAAAATAGTAAATATACAGGAAAAATTTCGCAAAAATTTATCCTTATTAATAAAATGCCACTCTACTCAGATAATTTTGGTTTTTGAAAATCCAATCATTTTCAAGCGAGTTACAGATTTTTGAATTTTTTTATTTTCGCGACGTCGAACATTTGTGCATCGGTGAAAGAAAAATTAAGAAAAAAATAGTAAATATACAGGAAAAATTTCGCAAAAATGTATCCTTATTAATAAAATGCCACTCCACTCAGATAATTTTGGTTTTTTAAATTCTAATAATTTTCAAGCGAGTTACAGATTTTTGATTTTTTTATTTTCGCGACCTCGAACATTTGTGCATCGGTGAAAGAAAAATTAAGAAAAAAATAGTAAATATACAGGAAAAATTTCGCAAAAATTTATCCTTATTAATAAAATATCCCTCTACTCGAATAATTTTGGGTTTTGAAAATCCAATAATTTTCAAGCGAGTTACAGATTTTTGAAATTTTTTATTTTCGCGACCTCGAACATTTGTGCATCGGTGAAAGAAAAATTAAGAAAAAAATAGTAAATATACAGGAAAAATTTCACAAAAATTTATCTTGATTAATAAAATGTCACTCTACTCGGATAATTTTGGTTTTTGAAAATCGAATAAGTTTCAAGCGAGTTACAGATTTTTGAATTTTTTTATTTTCGCGACCTCGAACATTTGTGCATCGATGAAAGAAAAATTAAGAAAAAAATAGTAAATATACAGGAAAAATTTCACAAAAATTTATCCTGATTAATAAAATGTCACTCTACTCGGATAATTTTGGTTTTTGAAAATCGAATAAGTTTCAAGCGAGTTACAGATTTTTGAAATTTTTTATTTTCGCGACCTCGAACATTTGTGCATCGGTGAAAGAAAAAATAAGAAAAAAATAGTAAATATACAGGAAAAATTTCACAAAAATTTATCCTGATTAATAAAATGTCACTCTACTCGGATAATTTTGGTTTTTGAAAATCCAATAATTTTCAAGCGAGTTACAGATTTTTGAAATTTTTTATTTTCGCGACCTCGAACATTTGTGCATCGGTGAAAGAAAAATTAAGAAAAAAATAGTAAATATACAGGAAAAATTTCACAAAAATTTATCCTGATTAATAAAATGTCACTCTACTTGGATAATTTTGGTTTTTGAAAATCGAATAAGTTTCAAGCGAGTTACAGATTTTTGAAATTTTTTGTTTTCACGACCTCGAACATTTGTGCATCGGTGAAAGAAAAATTAAGAAAAAAATAGTAAACATACAGGAAAAATTTCACAAAAATTTATCCTGATTAATAAAATGTCCCTCTACTCGGATAATTTTGGTTTTTGAAAATCTAATAAGTTTCAAGCGAGTTACAGATTTTCTAAATTTTTTGTTTTCACGACCTCGAACATTTGTGCATCGGTGAAAGAAAAATTAAGAAAAAAATTGTAAATATACAGGAAAAATTTCGCAAAAATTTATCCTTATTAATAAAATGTCGCTCTACTCGGATAATTTTCGTTTTTGAAAATCCAATAATATTCAAGCGAGTGACAGATTTTTGAAATTTTTAATTTTCGCGACCTCGAACATTTGTGCATCTGCGAAAGAAAAATTAAGAAAAAAATAGTAAATATACAGGAAACATTTCACAAAAATTTATCCTGATTAATAAAATGTCCCTCTATTCGGATAATTTTGGTTTTTGAAAATCCAATAATTTTCAAGCGAGTTACAGATTTTTGATTTTTTTTATTTTCGCGAGGTCGAACATTTGTACATCGGTGAAAGAAAAATTAAGAAAAAAATAGTAAACGTATTGGAAAAATTTCACAAAAATTTGTCCTGATTAATAAAATGTTACTCTACTCGGATAATTTTGTTTTTTGAAAATCCAATCATTTTCAAGCAAGTTACAGATTTTTGAAATTTTTTATTTTCGCGACCTCGAACATTTGTGCATCGGTGAAAGAAAAATCAAGAAAAAAATAGTAAATATACAGGAAAAATTTTACAAAAATTTATCCTGATTAATAAAATGTCACTCTACTCGGATAATTTTGGTTTTTGAAAATCCAATCATTTTCAAGCGAGTTTCAGATTTTTGAATTTTTTTATTTTCCCGACATCGAACATTTGTGCATTTTTCAGGATCAAATAAATCGTTTCGCGTTAAAAAAATTCATCTATAAAAAATTGCATAAAAGTTAGCAAGTCACCAGGAATTTTATGGAAAATTTTGTAAAAAGTCGATTTTTTCAGACTTTGAACGGCCGTAGCGGCTAAACGAAGAATCCAAATTGAACGCGGTTTTCAAATCTGTGTACCTTGGGTGCATATTAATCCGATTGTGTTAAAATTTGAGATTTCAAATTTTTGACGAAAACCTGAAAATTCGGAGAAGGGTCCCTTACTTTTGTTGAAAAATTGCATTCAAAATTATTTTCTGGAAAAACCACCGGTTCGATTCGGGGTTTCTATACGTCACTGGAAAGGTCCCTTCAAGACCCTTTAGAAAATGTACTTGCGCGACCACAAATGTCAATTTTGAGCCCGTGACGCGTTCGCAAAGAAAACTCGAAAATGGAAAAAATCGAAAAAATCAACTTTTTTAATAATCATCGTAAACAATTATGTTATACCTTTTTTTTTCATCAGAAAACGAGGTGAATCGATTGCCGTTGTAATGACCTATTTATGCAAAGTAATGACCGTCTAACATTTTCGTTTCAATGCACCGTAAACAGAATAACCAGTGACACAGTTTTTTTTTTGTGTCTTGTGATACAATTTGCGATATTCGCCAATTTGCATGCACGGGGGCTCGTGATACGGGTGCAAAGCTAAATTAAAAGGCTACGTCGACCACACCCATATCATAACTATATTTGCATCTGGAAATGGTGTAATCGTGACTCCAACCATGAAGGCTAAATTATATCATATTACGTTCGAAAAGTACTCTCCATATCCCCCGAAGCATAATACTTAATAGTGGTCGTTTTTTTTTCTCTGCGATTCCCTTTGATTTGCAACAGTTGCGTAATTTTAATTTGCGAAAAATAAGCATAAATACTTTAAGTTCGTGTTATGACGCTATTTTGTGTTTCATAATTAACGCTCAAGTCCAGTTGACGAACATGATGTTTTGGTATTTATTTTAACTTCATAATTACCATTGGTAATAAAAAAAAGACCGTCACATTTTAATCAATTTTCATTCATAATGGAACAGACTTACGTCGTGTAAAAATTGGGATCCCACTCCGGAGAATAAATGTATTATGGCAACCCGATGAAAGGCCCGTAAAATAGGGATCTTCGGTTCCATTAAAAATATTTATAAGGGTGCGTAGGTTTATCATTGAAAACCGGGGAAGATATAAGCCCGAGGTTAAGCTCGTGGCCCGTTTTGTATAGGAGCAATTTTCCCCCCACAGAATATCGGTAAATTATAACACGCAAAAAATTAGCCCCAATCCCCATAAAAAAAACGCGAAATTTATTAATGATTACGTAATTAAATACGTAGAAATTTATGGATTCTTACATCACGTCGCGAAAGTGAAACTTTACGAGATAGCGGGCGCAAACCATTCATCACGCTGAAGACTTCAAATTTAAAAGCGTTTAGCGGGTAAAAACGCGGAAACAGGTAGATATTAGACTTTACAAAGAAACCTAATCGTAGTATTTCCCATGTTCAGATGCGATACTTAAGCGATACAAGAAACTCGCTAAAAATAAAGAAGCCGGAACGAGAGGGACGAGAGGTTACGTGAAAGTTTTCAAGAGATTTCCCACTAAAGATTTAACAACTGTACAAATTATACTGGGATCTAGAGTTTCCTGAAAGTAAATTAATCACTACATAATGCTCAGTAATGTAATCATAAAATATATTAAATACAATTTATTGTAGTCATACATCTTTATTTGAACAGTAATTTGTGTGAGTGTACAATAAATTTACTTCGTTAGTCTGTCTAGGATTCTAGGATTCTAGGCTATCGACTATAGGTTTTATTTATTGTATTAATATTAATAATAACCATAATAGGTCTTACTATACGTCACGTCACAAAATCAAAATTATTTTGATTTACAAAGGCAACAAGTTAAATACTATAAAAATTTCGCTTCCTCCAATTCGAGTTTCGAGTGTCGCCATTTTGTTTCTCGGTAAAGGAATATCAGTTGTTTTGCAGTGTGTCAAAAATACATTATTTCTTAGTCGATTTAAAAATTTTGAACTCAATCTGGCGGGTGATAATTTTTTTAGAATTTTTCTAATCGCGCGGTGCAAATTTCAAAGCCCAAAATATATTAAAAACTAATTTTTGATTATTTATTTTGTCATTCCATAGACATCAAAAAAATGACAAAAATCCAAAATTGAATTGGAACTGTTGCTTTTGATACTCAAAATCTATAAAAAAATAATGCATTTTTGATTTCAAAGATAAATAATAATCGATCGAAAAAATTGCGTTCAAGCTCAGAATCAGTAAAAAAAAAGATACATTTTCCATCCTAGTTGATAACAAAATGACATCAGAGCAAACTCGAAATGAGAAAATTAAAAGTTCATTAAAAAATGGAATATTTGTAGAAAAAAAATCCTTGCCTTAAATGATCGAAAATCATCTGTAAAATTACAAAATAGCACGCGTGAAAATTTACGCATTTTCACAAATTTAAAAGCATTTCACTTACTTGCCATTTATTTTTTTTATATTGTTAAAAAAGTACAAAATTTTAAAAAAATTCTAAATCTTTTGAAAGTGGGCGAAAAATAAATTGAATAAAACGTGATTAAACCAGACAATAAATTGAAATCTTTAGTAAAGTAGCAATGAAGCTATTTACAAACAAAAACAGACAAATTGCGTGAATTATATTTTAAGAAATAAAAAAAACGTGCTCCCATAAACGGACATTAAACAATTTTCCACGTTTTGCTTTCCGCGCGGATACCTCCACGTCTCCAGCTTCGGGGGGCGCAAAAAGTAATGCACCCCAAATGGAAATGTGGGTTATTTTAAAAATAAATTTATCATCCGAAATATGACCGCGCGCAAATTTATGTCGCAGAAATTTTATTCGGCCGCAAAAAGCCGGACCCGCGTTTTGCGTCCGCGGGGACCCACAAAAGCAGTGGCGGCGCATACAGCGCGAATCCTCCGGGTAACATGTTAAGCTGAAAATAAAATATATATATATTCTTATGCACCGTGTTATGGTTTCGAACCGACCCAGATGCACCGAAGTTCTTCATATTCTTATACGAAGCCAATTTACAGCAGGAAACTGAAAATAAAATGAAAATTGTTATATAAATTATTTATAGTGGAAGATAATAATAATAATAATAAATGTGTTTATTTTTTAACTCAATAATAATACTACTACTAATAATAATAACAATAATAGTAATATTAATAATGATAATAATAATAATAATGATTTATTGGTGCATATTTCGAAACAGTTTACATAAGTCATATAATTTAGATTTCATTAGAATAAGTTGATAAAATAATAATATATGAGAAAAAAAATATATAATATAATATTACGATTTCCCCTTTCATTTTCACGTTATATACTGCATTATTTTATTTAAAGAAACTGTTCCTATTTTTAAATTATTGCAATTTTTTCTTCAATTGCTCATTTAAAAAAAAATCTTAAAAATCGATTCAATTTACAAAGGAACAAATTACATACTGTAAAAAGGAAGAACATTGTAAAAATAGAAGAACGAAAAACGAAGATTAAATTTATTTCCATATTCGCAGCAGTAAAATTTTTTTTGTAAGATAACGTATCAAAATTTTTAAGTTCCCGGCGCATTTACCATAACCTCAATTTATAAATTTGTTTTTTATGTTCGCGACTTTCATAAACTACTGTTACCCAAATTTTCGATTGCAGTTTCGATTGCAGTTAAATGACAGTTTGAATGTCGCGTGTATAATTTCAGCAGGATAAGCGATTCGTAGTACGAAATTTTAATTGCATAACCATTCAGGGAGGATGTTTTGTAGCGATGGCAAGATTTCTCTAGGGGGTGAACGTGTGTGCGTGTTCGGGCCTTCCTCCGTAATTAAAACCCGCGGATAAGTGATGTAGGAAGTAGACAGGAAAATGTCCGAATCACTTACCGGAGCTGGACGTAATTTATTTATTCCCAATTTCCGTTTTGGAATGACGGTTTCATTAAATCGCGAAACTGCTTGCCGATGAAACTTGATTGCAATCGCAGAAATTAAGTTTGTACATTTATATGACCACTATACAGGATGGTTCTAGTAGAGGACAAATTTATGTATTTGTTGCAATTGTTTTTATATTTTTTTTATCGCTCGAGAAAATGCACGACTTCAACTCTTTGTTCTCGTGCAATTATTTTGGAATCTAATGTGGGGGTAGTTTCAGGTTTTTACAGAATGATAAAGTAGAATAAATTTGGAGTAAATTTGGAGAGTTTTAAGTTTGTAGCAATTGTTTTTATATTTTTTAATCGCTCGAGAAAATGCACGACTTCAACGCTTTGTTCCAGTGCAATTATTTTGGAATCTAATGTAGGGGTAGTTTCAGGTTTTTACAGAATGATAAAGTAGAATAAATTTGGAGTAAATTTGGAGAGTTTTAAGTTTGTAGCAATTGTTTTTATATTTTTTTAATCGCTCGAGAAAATGCACGACTTCAACGCTTTGTTCCCGTGCAATTATTTTGGAATCTAATGTAGGGGTAGTTTCAGGTTTTTACAGAGTGATAAAGTAGAATCAATTTGGAGTAAATTTGGAAAGTTTTAAGTTTGTAGCAATTGTTTTTATATTTTTTAATCGCTCGAGAAAATGCACGACTTCAACGCTTTGTTCCCGTGCAATTATTTTGGAATCTAATGTAGGGGTAGTTTCAGGTTTTTACAGAGTGATAAAGTAGAATCAATTTGGAGTAAATTTGGAAAGTTTTAAGTTTGTAGCAATTGTTTTTATATTTTTTTAATCGCTCGAGAAAATGCACGACTTCAACGCTTTGTTCCCGTGCAATTATTTTGGAATCTAATGTAGGGGTAGTTTCAGGTTTTTACAGAGTGATAAAGTAGAATCAATTTGGAGTAAATTTGGAAAGTTTTAAGTTTGTAGCAATTGTTTTTATATTTTTTAATCGCTCGAGAAAATGCACGACTTCAACGCTTTGTTCCAGTGCAATTATTTTGGAATCTAATGTAGGGGTAGTTTCAGGTTTTTACAGAGTGATAAAGTAGAATCAATTTGGAGTAAATTTGGAAAGTTTTAAGTTTGTAGCAATTGTTTTTATATTTTTTAATCGCTCGAGAAAATGCACGACTTCAACGCTTTGTTCCAGTGCAATTATTTTGGAATCTAATGTAGGGGTAGTTTCAGGTTTTTACAGAGTGATAAAGTAGAATCAATTTGGAGTAAATTTGGAAAGTTTTAAGTTTGTAGCAATTGTTTTTATATTTTTTAATCGCTCGAGAAAATGCACGACTTCAACGCTTTGTTCCAGTGCAATTATTTTGGAATCTAATGTGGGGGTAGTTTCAGGTTTTTACAGAGTGATAAAGTAGAATCAATTTGGAGTAAATTTGGAAAGTTTTAAGTTTGTAGCAATTGTTTTTATATTTTTTAATCGCTCGAGAAAATGCACGACTTCAACGCTTTGTTCCCGTGCAATTATTTTGGATTCTAATGTGGGGGTAGTTTCAGGTTTTTACAGAGTGATAAAGTAGAATCAATTTGGAGTAAATTTGGAAAGTTTTAAGTTTGTGGCAATTGTTTTTATATTTTTGTAATCGCTCGAGAAAGTGCACGACTTCAACTCTTTGTTCCCGTGCAATTATTTTGGAATCTAATGTAGGGGTAGTTTCAGGTTTTTACAGAGTGATAAAGTAGAATCAATTTGGAGTAAATTTGGAAAGTTTTAAGTTTGTAGCAATTGTTTTTATATTTTTTAATCGCTCGAGAAAATGCACGACTTCAACGCTTTGTTCCCGTGCAATTATTTTGGAATCTAATGTAGGGGTAGTTTCAGGTTTTTACAGAGTGATAAAGTAGAATCAATTTGGAGTAAATTTGGAAAGTTTTAAGTTTGTAGCAATTGTTTTTATATTTTTTAATCGCTCGAGAAAATGCACGACTTCAACGCTTTGTTCCAGTGCAATTATTTTGGAATCTAATGTAGGGGTAGTTTCAGGTTTTTACAGAGTGATAAAGTAGAATCAATTTGGAGTAAATTTGGAAAGTTTTAAGTTTGTAGCAATTGTTTTTATATTTTTTAATCGCTCGAGAAAATGCACGACTTCAACGCTTTGTTCCAGTGCAATTATTTTGGAATCTAATGTAGGGGTAGTTTCAGGTTTTTACAGAGTGATAAAGTAGAATCAATTTGGAGTAAATTTGGAAAGTTTTAAGTTTGTAGCAATTGTTTTTATATTTTTTAATCGCTCGAGAAAATGCACGACTTCAACGCTTTGTTCCAGTGCAATTATTTTGGAATCTAATGTAGGGGTAGTTTCAGGTTTTTACAGAGTGATAAAGTAGAATCAATTTGGAGTAAATTTGGAAAGTTTTAAGTTTGTAGCAATTGTTTTTATATTTTTTTAATCGCTCGAGAAAATGCACGACTTCAACGCTTTGTTCCAGTGCAATTATTTTGGAATCTAATGTGGGGGTAGTTTCAGGTTTTTACAGAGTGATAAAGTAGAATCAATTTGGAGTAAATTTGGAAAGTTTTAAGTTTGTAGCAATTGTTTTTATATTTTTTAATCGCTCGAGAAAATGCACGACTTCAACGCTTTGTTCCCGTGCAATTATTTTGGATTCTAATGTGGGGGTAGTTTCAGGTTTTTACAGAGTGATAAAGTAGAATCAATTTGGAGTAAATTTGGAAAGTTTTAAGTTTGTGGCAATTGTTTTTATATTTTTGTAATCGCTCGAGAAAGTGCACGACTTCAACTCTTTGTTCCCGTGCAATTATTTTGGAATCTAATGTAGGGGTAGTTTCAGGTTTTTACAGAGTGATAAAGTAGAATCAATTTGGAGTAAATTTGGAAAGTTTTAAGTTTGTAGCAATTGTTTTTATATTTTTTAATCGCTCGAGAAAATGCACGACTTCAACGCTTTGTTCCCGTGCAATTATTTTGGAATCTAATGTAGGGGTAGTTTCAGGTTTTTACAGAGTGATAAAGTAGAATCAATTTGGAGTAAATTTGGAAAGTTTTAAGTTTGTAGCAATTGTTTTTATATTTTTTAATCGCTCGAGAAAATGCACGACTTCAACGCTTTGTTCCAGTGCAATTATTTTGGAATCTAATGTAGGGGTAGTTTCAGGTTTTTACAGAGTGATAAAGTAGAATCAATTTGGAGTAAATTTGGAAAGTTTTAAGTTTGTAGCAATTGTTTTTATATTTTTTAATCGCTCGAGAAAATGCACGACTTCAACGCTTTGTTCCAGTGCAATTATTTTGGAATCTAATGTAGGGGTAGTTTCAGGTTTTTACAGAGTGATAAAGTAGAATCAATTTGGAGTAAATTTGGAAAGTTTTAAGTTTGTAGCAATTGTTTTTATATTTTTTAATCGCTCGAGAAAATGCACGACTTCAACGCTTTGTTCCAGTGCAATTATTTTGGAATCTAATGTGGGGGTAGTTTCAGGTTTTTACAGAGTGATAAAGTAGAATCAATTTGGAGTAAATTTGGAAAGTTTTAAGTTTGTAGCAATTGTTTTTATATTTTTTAATCGCTCGAGAAAATGCACGACTTCAACGCTTTGTTCCCGTGCAATTATTTTGGATTCTAATGTGGGGGTAGTTTCAGGTTTTTACAGAGTGATAAAGTAGAATCAATTTGGAGTAAATTTGGAAAGTTTTAAGTTTGTGGCAATTGTTTTTATATTTTTTTAATCGCTCGAGAAAGTGCACGACTTCAACTCTTTGTTCCCGTGCAATTATTTTGGAATCTAATGTAGGGGTAGTTTCAGGTTTTTACAGAGTGATAAAGTAGAATCAATTTGGAGTAAATTTGGAAAGTTTTAAGTTTGTAGCAATTGTTTTTATATTTTTTAATCGCTCGAGAAAATGCACGACTTCAACGCTTTGTTCCCGTGCAATTATTTTGGAATATAATGTAGGGGTAGTTTCAGGTTTTTACAGAGTGATAAAGTAGAATCAATTTGGAGTAAATTTGGAAAGTTTTAAGTTTGTAGCAATTGTATTTATATTTTTTAATCGCTCGAGAAAATGCACGACTTCAACGCTTTGTTCCCGTGCAATTATTTTGGAATCTAATGTAGGGGTAGTTTCAGGTTTTTACAGAGTGATAAAGTAGAATCAATTTGGAGTAAATTTGGAAAGTTTTAAGTTTGTAGCAATTGTTTTTATATTTTTTAATCGCTCGAGAAAATGCACGACTTCAACGCTTTGTTCCCGTGCAATTATTTTGGAATCTAATGTAGGGGTAGTTTCAGGTTTTTACAGAGTGATAAAGTAGAATCAATTTGGAGTAAATTTGGAAAGTTTTAAGTTTGTAGCAATTGTTTTTATATTTTTTAATCGCTCGAGAAAATGCACGACTTCAACGCTTTGTTCCCGTGCAATTATTTTGGAATCTAATGTAGGGGTAGTTTCAGGTTTTTACAGAGTGATAAAGTAGAATCAATTTGGAGTAAATTTGGAGAGTTTTAAGTATGTAGCAATTGTTTTTATTTTTTTTTAATCGCTCGAGAAAATGCACGATTTCAACGCTTTGTTCCCGTGCAATTATTTTGGAATCTAATGTGGGGGTAATTTCAGGTTTTTACAGAATGATAAAGTAGAATCAATTTGGAGTAAATTTGGAGAGTTTTAAGTTTGTAGCAATTGTTTTTATATTTTTTTAATCGCTCGAGAAAATGCACGACTTCAACGCTTTGTTTCCATGCAATTATTTTGGAATCTAATGTGGGGGTAGTTTCAGGTTTTTACAGAATGATAAAGTAGAATCAATTTGGAGTAAATTTGGAAAGTTTTAAGTTTGTAGCAATTGTTTTTATATTTTTTTATCGCTCGAGAAAATGCACGACTTCAACGCTTTGTTCCCGTGCAATTATTTTGGATTCTAATGTGGGGGTAGTTTCAGGTTTTTACAGAATGATAAAGCAGAATCAATTTGGAGTAAATTTGGAAAGTTTGGAATTTTTCTTTTTTTAACCTTTAATTTGGGAGGGGATGATTGAGCTCTAAATAAAATGAATACATTGAATACTCCGTCGCAAATATAATCAAGTTCGGCAAATAAACCGTGAGGTTAAGTTCGACGGGAATGTTCGCATAATACTTAAATAATGTCAGAAAGCGAAAACGGGCGGAATACTAACAAGTCTCAAAAGACATATGACGAATTTCGCTATATCCGAATTTAAATGTAATTTTATTTCCTCCCTTATACACGGATTCAAGCCCGAAAACGTTTTAATCGATGCGATGGAACGGTGTAATTTATTTAGCAATAAATATCTCTTCCGGCGGACAGGACGTGCCCCGTAAAATTATAAATTTACATGACGTTAAAACATCCTAACAAGATTTAAAATCAAATTTATCATGTGTCATTAGTTGTAAAGTTCGGGGATTAATTAAAATTGATTATCATTTATTCGCGGCGCGGATGAATTTGCGCGCCGGTGTCAAATTTATATTAAAACGCGATTATAATAATATTCCCCTGCGGATTCCGCCGTTCTCCTCATTAGGGCCAAGGAGCATGAAAATTAGGCTCGTCTACTATTAGGGCAATCAGAGCGGCCCTCGGCGGGTACTTAATGTAATTGTCGTCTTGAGTGTATACAGGTGTCCATTATATCGGGACACAATGGACTCCCCCGGTCATTTCCGAGGATTAGCAATAAAAGCGCGCACTTTGCTAAATTGAATTGCTGATTAATAACTCTAATTAAATATTTATTGAATTATTTTAATTCTTTTTCATCAATTGAAACAGCTTAGTAAATAAATAAATTGAATTTCGTGAATCGTTATTAATTCTCGTTGACTTTACAATATTTTTTTTAATTAAATTGCACCTTGCACAAGTTTCACGAGAACAAATTTTGTAGTTTTAATTAATCCCGTGGATGTTAGTTTCTCTCTGGCATATTCAAGACGTGGGCGGCGTACATTTTCCAGTTTCATGTTTCGGGATTTTCCTGTGCAAAGAAAAAGGGTATTTAAAGTAGGTCATCAACTGAGCAACTGTACCCCAGCAGGAAGGATTCAGAATAGAGCATAATGGGTTGGATGGTGGGAACTAGCAGGCTGTCGTCTGGTCTCTCTGCCTGGTCCCAGACACTCGAATCACGTCATTAACGGGACGTATCAAATTGCCGGCTGTCTACTGATCATTAACGGAACAATGCTTAACTAACTTAGATCTTCAGTGTCCTTTGTTGCTAAACTCGCATTGTGTGTATTAAGTTATTCCATCGCGAATCTAGAATCCCCGTAATCCGCACTTGAACTTCTTTATATATATTTTTTCCCCGGTTCCTTGAAATTAATATCCCTAAGCATTATCCAATTCTCCTTATCCCGCATTCAGCGCGCATTCCGCTGCGAAATTTCATTACTTTATATCACATCCCCGTATTAATATTAAGATCCCTTTGAATGTATACCTCGCATTAATTAAATCGTTTACTTATTACTGGGAAGAGTCCGTACGACGCGACGCCGAGCCATTACGGATTACCTTATTGATGAAAGTTTCGTTCGTCGCGGACAGACTTTTAATTTTATTACATCAATTTAATTAAACTTTATATAATTACGGAAATTACTTAAACGCATTTGCAGTATTGAAGCGAAATCGATAGATCTTTTTTATTGGAGGAAAAGGGATGGAATTTATTTGAACTCGAGTATACAGTTCCACTACAATGGAGCAAAGATCAAAGTATTTCAGACGTTTACAATTAATTATATTTAATTAAGGCTTGAAGAGCGCGCGTCGTTGGATATTGTAGCAGAATTCAATTCTAGGTTATGTATTATATTTTATGATTTTATACAGTTAATAAAGACGTTCATATTTGATTAATAGTATAATAAAATAAATTAAAGTTTAAAATGAAAATCTGACGCGTTTTGAAGTTTTATATTATTCCACAATGTACGTACTGAAGTTTTTCATGACTAACAACACAATATAAAAATATAAGGTATGAGCTACAAAATTTTGTTTCAGAGTTGGCCATGCCTGAGAGAGAGAGAGAGAGAGAGAGAGAAAGAGAGAGAGAGAGAAAAAAACATAGCAGTCATGTCAGAGATTAATACATTTTTTTAAATCTAATTCAATCGTCTCATGACATAATAATATGCGACGTACCTCATTTATCTCACAGCCAACTCTAAAACAAAATTTTATGGCTCACACGATACTATTACTCTATTAATCATCATCTTAAAATAGCGCCTAACGTAATCAGAAGACTGTTTACGAGACACAACCGTCACACTCGTACCGGACGGTCCTGTCCGTTCAAAAAAAAAATAGTCCACCCAGTTAATGAAAGATCAAAATGAATTGTGAATTCATGTTTAATTGATACAATTATAATATATCACCAATAAATATGATAAACCGCAATTACACGTCCTAATTAATTGGTGTAAAACAATTTTGTACAAATCGTATTTTAAAAGATTTTAATAATTCATCGAGCAATTATAAGTTATATCGAAACAAACGGATTTATTCAGAAATTAATTTCGACCGAAAACATTACAGAGGCACGCATCCAGTGTAATTAATAATTTTAGGATAATTACGCTTCATTAAATTGTTGATATTTGCTCATTAAACAACAATTTCACTGTTGAATTTTCTATTCACGCATTTGCAAACTCGAAATAATAATGTAAATATCTTGAATTATAATAAAAGGAATAAAAATCAATTTCTAACATTCATCATCATTAATCGGATTTACAGACTGTACACTTTTAGATGCTCACCATTGGTATTTCGGTTATTAGAAGATATATAACAACGGTATATAACGAGGGAAGAATTACAAGAAGGACCTACACGAAAATGAAATTATTTATGTAAATACTGATGTAAAAAAAAATTGTGTAAATAAAGAAACACTTGAAAAAAGAAATGGGGGATGTTTTGTGGAATTCAATACTCGCAACAAATCTCATTTCAAATTCAATTCGTTAATATATTAAAAAAAAAAAAAATTCGCCGATTTCAATTTTTCTCAATAATTCTAAAGTACCTAATGTAAGCGTTTCTCAAGTTTTGAGAAATCGTCGATTGTCATTTGTTTTCAAGTTATTAGCGCTGTCTTTTGTTTTTCATGTGATATTCATATTGGATTTTCGGTTAATTAGATGGTTAGGGTCCTCATAATTCAATGCATCGCTACTCCAAAGAAACGAAGAAAACTTCCAATATTTAAATTTTAGAATTTAAGAAGTTACGAAGATTCGAAGTTTCGAAGTTGCTATGTTTCAGTTTCCGAATTTTCCGAAGAATCGAAACTTGAATCTGAAGACGCAAAATTTGCATCTCAAGATTTGAAATTTAAAAAAAATTACCACATACGGAATTGTATTCAAAATTTTCAAATCAACTTGGAAATATTGAATTTTTACCATACTGCAAAAAAATTACACTCCCTCAGCTAGAAACAAAATGGCGACACTCGAAACTCGAATTGGATGAAGCGAAATTTGCACCTCGCGATTAGAAAAATTCTAAAAAAATTATCACTCGCCAGATTGTGTTCAAAATATTCAAATCGACTAAGAAATAATGTATTTTTAACACATTGTAAAAAAAAATGACATTCCTTTACCGAGAAACAAAATGGCGACACTCGAAACTCGAATTGGAGGAAGTGAAATTTGCACCTCGCGATTAGAAAAATTCTAAAAAAATTATCACCCGCCAGATTGTGTTTAAAATTTTCAAATCGACTAAGAAATAATGTATTTTTGATATACAGCAAAGCAACTGACATTCCTTTACCAAGAAACAAAATGGCGACACTTGAAACTCAAATTTGAAGAAGCGAAATTTACACCTCTCAATTAGAAAAATTCTAAAAAAATTATCACCCGCCAGATTGTGTTCAAAATTTTCAAATCGGCTAAGAAATAATGTATTTTTGACACACAGCAAAAAAACTGACATTCCTTAACCGAGAAACAAAATGGCGACACTCGAAACTCGTATTGGAAGAAGCGAAATTTGCACCTCGCGATTAGAAAAATCCTAAAAAAAATTATCACCCGCCAGATTGTGTTCAGAATTTTCAAATCGACTAAGAAATAATGTATTTTTGACACACAGCAAAGCAACTGACATTCCTTTACCGAGAAACAAAATGGCGACACTAGAAACTCGAATTGAATGAAACGAAATTTGCACCTCGCGATTAGAAAAATTCTATAAAAAAATTATTACCTCCCAGATTGTGTTCAGAATTTTTAAATCAACTTAGAAATAATGTATTTTTGACACACAGTAAAATAATCGACACTTCCTTTACTGTAAACAACATGGCGATACTCGAAAATTGAATCTGAAAATAATATCAATAAGATTTGATTTTTTTTTAATTATCACTGGCGGAAATGTGTTCAAAATTTTTAAATCAACTTGGGAATAATGTATTTTTGAAATACTGTAAAACAATTGATCCTCTCCTAACTATAAACAACATGGCGACTCTCGAAAATTAAAATCTGAAGATGCAAAATTTGTATTTCAAGATTAGAAATTTTTTCAAAAAAATATCACTCGTGGAATTGTGTTCAAAATTTTCAAATCAACTTGAAAATAGTGTATTTTTGATATACTGCAAAAAAATTGCCACTCCGTCAGCTAAAAACAAAATGGCGACATTCGAAACCCGAATTGGATTAAGCGATTTTTTCATCTCGCGATTAAAAAATTTAAAAAAAATCATAACTTGGGAAATCGCGTTCAAAATTATTAAATCAATTTAGGAATAATGTATTTTTAATGTACTACAAAAAATTGAGAATTTTCAATACAGAAATGAAATGGCGGCACTCGAAAATTGAATCAGAAGATGCGAAATTTGCATTTCAAGATTTGATTTTTTTTAAATTATCACTGGCGGAAATGTGTTCAAAAATTTTAAATCAACTTGGGAATAATGTATTTTTGAAACACTGTAAAACAATTGATCCTCTCCTAACTATAAACAACATGGCGACTTTTGAAACTTAAAATCTGAAGATGCAAAATTTGTATTTCAAGATCACTCGTGGGATTGTGTTCAAAATTTTCTAATCAACTGGGAAATAGTGTATTTTTGATATACTGCAAAACAATTGCCACACAGTCAGCTAAAAATAAAATGACGAATTGGATTAAGCGATTTTTTCATCCCGCGATAAAAAAATTTAAAAAAAATCATAACTTGGGAAATCGCGTTCAAAATTAGTAAATCAATTCAGGAATAATGTATTTTTAACATACTACAAAAAAAATTGAGAATTTTCAAGTTGAAAGAAAGTTGAATCTGAAGATGCGAAATTTACATTTCGCGACTAGAAAAATTTTAGGTGAATAATCACTCGCGGGATTGTATTCAAAATTTTCAAGTAAACTTATATATAGTATATGTTTAACTTATTGTGAAACAATTGCCATTCCTTAAGCTAAAAACAAGATGGCAACATTTGAAACCCGATTTGGATAAAGCGAATTTTGCAATTCGCGATTAGAAAAATTCTAAAAAAAAATCATCTTTTGCGCAATCGCGTCCAAAATTATTGAATCAACTTAGAAATAATGTATTGTTAACATACTGCAAAAAAATCGACACTTTTCATGCTGGAAATAAAATGGCTGCACTCGAAACTTGAATCTGAAGATGAGAATTTCGCATCTTGCGATTAGAAAAATTCTAAAAAATCTTCACTTACGCAATCGCATTGAAAACTATTAAATGGACTTGTTTGTTTTCAACAAACCGCGAAAAAATTGACATTTCATAAACTTGAAATTAAATGGCGGCACTTGAATATTGAATCTGAAAATGCGAATTTTATATCACGCGATTTGAAAGATTAAAAAAAAAATCACTTGCGCAATCGCGTTCAAAATAATTAAAATAACTTAGAAATATTTGTATTTTTAACATACTGTAAAAACATTTTCACTTCTCAAGTTGGAAATGAAAAGGCGCGGCGCGGCGGCACTCGAAACTTGAATCTGAAGATGCGAAATTTGCATTTCGCGATTTGAAAAATTCTCAAAAATTTATCTCGAGTGGAAATTGGTTGAATATTTTCAAATCGATTTAGAACTTATTATTGGTACAGTGCAAAAGAATGTACACGCCTCTAGCTATAGAAAAATTACGACACTCGAAACTTGAATTTGAGGAAGAGAAATTTACCTCAAAATTGCCTGTTGTCAAAATCTGGAGGATTTTCTGGGGGAGTTTAGTTGCGGGAAATTCAAATCTGGGGAAATTTAAATTCCGAACGGCTGCCAACTGTCAAAATCTGGAGGATTTTCGGGGCAGGAAATTCAAATCAAATCTGGGGAACTCAAATGGTTACAGGGGATTTGATTAATTAAAACATTTGGTTTTGTTTCACTGATTTTATTTTTCTCTCCGACTAGTTTCGACCTTAGATCATTCTCAGGGAGTTATGTACAAAATTAACATCGACTGGTATTTATACAGGAATTGAAAAATCAGGTAATAAGGGCCGTCGAAATGGGGGAGTTTGAAAATTCTACAGGGTTGCCAAGAGGCCATCCGATTATCAGAAAATTTAATCGTTTACTGGGTTAACGGTACTTAAAGTCATGGGTAATATTTTTCCATTATTCAGGAATTTTAACGTAAATCCACCGCTACTTTTTGATATTTATTTCTTGATGGGACACATAAGTAAATTTTTTTCAAATTAAAAAAAAAAAGAATTTTCTGCTTCCTTTGATAAAAAAAAGAATAAATTATTATTAAAATTTGATTTGATTTGATTTTTTTTGTAAAATGCAACTTTGGGACTTAAAGGGTTAATCTGGTTTTACCTCAAAACGGCAACGTCCCAGAGCCTCAAGTTCAAGATGGAGGCGGTAAATTAAAATCTGGGAAATTATATGACAACAGCGGGGCTTGGTAATTCTACAGGGTTGCCAAGAGGGCATCCGATTTCCAGAAATTTAATTCGGTTTTACTTCAAAAGGTCTATACCGCAGAGCTTTAAGCTCAACATAACACGTTGGCAGGTACTTGAGGATGGATTGCGGCATGGCCGGTGGAGTTGTTGGATTATCAGATCTTCAGAGTACGAAGAAGGTTTAAATAGTCATATACTCATACAGAGAAAGATAGAGAGACAAAGTAATGGAGGACCTACGAAGAATGAATGTCACAGAGTGGAGGAGACTTGTAGAGGATAGAGATGAATAGAGGCTTGTGGTGGAACAGGCCAAGACCCATGGTTGTAGAGCCAGCGGAAGTAGAAGAAGATATTCAGGCTATAGTTGAATTTTTATAAGGATTCCAAACTGTTGCAAAACGATTGTAACTAGTTCCACCTTTGTAGAAATTATTTCTTATGTCCAATGGAGTCCAATGTGCAGAAGCGGTTCCTGTTACCTGTTATACCCATCCCATTTCTACGCACTTATTGAACAGAAAGGGAAGAAGTTTTCCCTTCCAGGAAATACATTTTACACTTTTACGGCAGTTTGGAATACTCATAAAAATTCAACTATATTTATTCTGTTTCTATTAAATTTAATAAACATAATTTTACGTTACTGCACTATCAAAAAAAAAAATGTTAAATAGTAAAATTCCAATATTACCAAGAAGCAAATAAAGTGACATTTTAAGAAATATCATATTTAGGACTCGCTCGCACACCGGCGTAGGCGATAACACGTCTCAGACGGAAACATAATCTGCACGACGTGCGATCGCGCGGATTATCTTGGAACATGTGAACGTAATTGAAACGTATAACTTATAATTTATATGACAAAAGTTATGAAGTAATCAAACATGGGGAGAATTAGATTTAAAGTCCTCGAAACTTCGGTGCGCCGGATCTACTTCATTTGCTGTAAAACAGTGGCCCTTCAAGTAATAACGCGGCGCACACGGAGCACACCCTTAATATATTCAAGAACGGACTCGGATGGTATTTATTTTAGTGGGTTCTCGTGCTTTACTATTAGTATTTATGATTTTATTTTAATATCCCTCATACGAAACGCAGAGAAAACAGCTGGTGATTTATGTCTCAACAAATTAAAAATTGGCTTTGAAATAATTTCCTGAAGAAACCACTGGTTCGATTCCGGGTTTCTACACATCACTCGAAAGATCCCTTCAAGACGCCTCGGAATATGTACTTTCGCAAGAACAAATGTCAATTTGAAGCCCGTGGCGCGTCAGCAAAGAAAACTCGAAAATGGAAAAAATTGAAAAAATCAACTTTTTTAATAATTATTGTAGACCATTGAAGTACACCTTCATTTTCATTAAAAGAACGAGCGAAATTAATTGGCGTTAAAAAATTTCAGCTATCTTCAATAGTAAAAAAAATAGCGTGTCACCATGAACATGTTGAAAAAATAATAAAAAATCTATTTTTCAGACTTTGAACGGCCGTAGCGGCTAAACGAAAACTCCAAATTGAACGCGGTTTTCAAATCCGTGCTCCTCGTGTGCAAATTAGTGGGATTCAATTAAAATTGGCGATTTAAAATTTTTGACGAAAACCTGAAAAACTACCCAAGGGTCCCCCCTTCTTACTTTTTCTCAAAAATTGGCTTTGAAATAATTTCCTGAAGAAACCACTGGTTCGATCCAGGGTTTCTTGACGTCACTCGAAAGATCGCTTCAAGACGCCTCGGAAAATATACTTTCGCAAGAACAAATGTCAATTTGAAGCTCGTGACGCGCCAGCAAACAAAACTCGAAAATGGAAAAAAACGAAAAAATCCTCTTTTTTAATAATTTTCGTAGACCATTGAAGTACACCTTCTTTTTTATCAGAAGAACGAGAGAAATTGATTGGCGTTAAAAAATTTCAGCTATCTTCAATAGTAAAAAAATTAGCATGTCACCATGAACATTTTAGAAAATTATAAAAAAAATCGATTTTTCAGACTTTGAACGGCTGTAGCGGCTAAACGAAAACTCCAAATTGAGCGCGGTTTTCAAATCCGTGCTCCCCGTGTGCAAATTAGTCGGATTCAATTAAAATTGGCGATTTAAAATTTTCGATGAAAACCTGAAAAACTAGCCAAGGGTCCCCCCTTCTAACTTTTTCTCAAAAATTGGCTTTGAAATAATTTTCTGAAGAAACCACTGGTTCGATTCCGGGTTTCTACACATCACTGGAAAGATCCCTTCAAGACGCCTCGGAAAATGTAGTTTCACAAGAACAAATGTCATTTTTAAGCCCGTGACACGTCAGCAAAGAAAACTCGAAAATGGAAAAAATCGAAAAAATCAACTTTTTTAATAATTATCGTAGACCATTGAAGTACACCTTCTTTTTCATCAGAAGAACGAGAGAAATTGATTGGCGTCAAAAAATTTTATCTAGGAAAAAATGCAAAAAAATCAAAATCAGTCAAAAAAGTCGATTTTTTCAGACTTTGTACGGCCGTAGCGGCTAAACGAAAAATCCAAATCGAACGCGGATTTCAAATCTGTGCTTCTTGGGTGCAGGCTAGATTAAAATTGGTGATTTTTAATTTTTGTCGATAACATGAATTTGAAAACTATAAAACTGAAATTTTAAAAAATGAAGCCCGTGACGCGTCATCAAAGAAAACTCGAAAATGGAAAAAATCGAAAAAATCAACTTTTTTAATAATATAAATAAACCTTATAAATAAATATATCAAACGCATAGAACAGTGTTTGTTAATCATAACATTTTTTAATTATACAACTAATTACATCAATATATACAGTTTTTATTATGTAATTTCAGATTGAGCTTGTCATAAACTGTGCAGCATTATGACTTTAATAGCGCGACGAAAACCAGCATATAAATCCGCCCAGCAACACAACATGCGAGTGATTTATATAGTTTCGTAAAAATGAAGTATAATAAATTATCCTTTTCAATTTTACATTAATGTCGAAGATAAAACTTGACGTATCTCTGTTGTTGGTGGCATGCAGGCAACAGCACAAAAAAAATGCTATATGCGTTTTATCGATTTCTTTATTTATGCCATTCGATCCTTTTTAGTGTGTGGTACATTTGAAGTACATTGATACATCTGCAAATGTTTCCATTTCAGCGGATTTATTCGACAATGGGTCGTTGTAATTTATTTTTGTCCATGATGTACGGCTTCCGTGACGCCCGAAGAATCGTCACGTTCAGAGTGCTCCACTATTTCGCGTTTAATTATGCATATTTCGCCTTCGTCGGTGTGCGAGGGTGTGAGGGTGAGATTTTAGTTTCGAGTCGTTTTGATTATCCAGTCGGCGAATGCCCGTTTATTAAATATGTATCGCTGCGAGGCGTATTAATGCAATTAAAAATTCATTTTCTTCCGCCAAATAATGTAACTGCCGGCAATGAAAGGTATATTTATACGGAAATAAATTACTTTCATATAAAATCACTAGACGGATAGATCTTAGGGTCGATAGCCCTTTGAAAAGTCATGATATTTTAACATTAATGTAAAGAAGTTTGTATGACCTTAAAATTATTTTATTGTATATTTGGTGGCGGTGCCGGGAGAATATTTTTTTTATGTTTTTCTTCTTATAAACCTACATGGGTTATACACTTGTCACGTCACAAAAATCATCGGACGTAATAAATGTACAATTTATTTCTTCAAAATAATCATTTTTTTTTTGTTTGGCCTATGTGAGCCTGGCGTTCTTGTCAGCTAATTTTTTGTAATAAATAAGATGTGCTATCAAAAAATTACATTTACAATTTTTCGATGGCTCCTGTTGCACAAATGTACAGTTAGATTCAGTTTTATAAGCCTAAAATGAAACATTTTGACGAAGTGTGCTTTTCTCGTTTCCTGGTAGCATTTATAAACGATACATCTTTCAAACTTGCGTGGGAATCATTACCCGTCCATATGACCAATAAAAAAAGAAAATTGCAATTCGTGCCTAAAAATTGATTCTTCAATTTGATCAAAAGCCGTAGAAATTATTCTCAATTCGTGCCTACAAATTGATTCTTCAATAACTATGAGAAAATATATATATAATCAAAAGTGCAGCTATTACTTACAATTCGTGTCTAAAAATGGATTTATAGGGTTACTTGGAGCAAGGAAAGTCTGAGGATCAAGGCAGTTGTAAAGAAAAACAAGTTTTCGTTACCCAGGATATGGATATAAAAAATAATAATAACGAGTTTTTCACGTCGGTACAAATACATTAAACGTGAATAAAATTCCTGTTCTCCCTTTGAGGAATTTTTCTTATAAGAATTGAGTTTTTTAAATTTTTATTAAAGATTCTTCAATTTAATCAAAAGCCGCAGATATTACTCTCAATTTGTGCCCACAAATTGATTCTTCTACATAACATAATCAAAAGCGCAGATATTATTCTTACAATTTTGATTGGTAAGCATTTACTTTACGAGCGATCCACTAAAAAAAAAAATTGGCAATCAAACATAAATATCTCCGCATTCGAAACGAGAACTTTAGGGTATTCAAATGATGATTTGATACTTTTACGATTCATTTTCATCGTTTTAATACTGCTCGTGCTTTTTTCATTTTTTTTTTTACCGCAGTAAAACTCGATATATGCGCGGTGGTGGTGGTGGCGGCAGTGTAAACTGCAAAGCGCGCTTGTATCGCATTATTGCGCACTTAATGCGTCCCATCTAATCAAACTTTCGAAACAATCATAAGCGCGAATGCGAAATGGCTCGAGATTTGGCTTCGGTTTATATTCGCCGTTGTAAACCGTTATGTACGCGACCTTATTGGTATTGCTTGTTTATACTGCAACGACTAGTTTACGTCATTCTTATCCCGATTTATAATGTTAATCCAGTAGTAAATCTTGCAAATAATTACATGAAAAACATCTAAAATTAAAAAAAAAGGAAACATTTTTCGAGAACAAAATCGTCAAGTCTCATTCAATTCAATTTTATTCACTGATTGCTATTTTGGTACATAAAATGCTGTACATATAGTTTTACAAAATATTTTACATATAGTGGATGTGAACGTCAACATGTTTAAAATTTAATATACAATGTAGGACCTTCTTTGAAATTATCAAATCCACTAATTAGTTTTGAACTTTTCAATTCAGTTTACAATCATATATATATAATTGATTTTATTTCAAATTTACAATTTGTTGATGGCCACTATGTAACTTGGTCTGTTATTTTTTATACAGGGTCCTGCATTTCACCGCCCGTCTGCTATAGCTCATTTACTAATTAAGTTGAAATTTTGATATTTTGCAGAATAAATTTGCATCCCAGAATGCATTTCAGGAAAATATCTTTGATTATCCTATGTGCCCCAAAAAAGCGTGACGTCATGATGATATATTTTTTTAAATAACGTGCTATGTATTTTATTGCTTATTTGGGTACCTTTTATGGTTGCCTACATACTCCTATAATTTGATTGGAATCGATTCAGGGACATCAGCAAAAAATTTAAAACTAAAAAAAAAAACAGTTTTGCACTATTCGTTTAAAAAATGAATAAAAAATAAAAATAGAGCCTTGTTAATAAAATCATACAAGGTACTTATTAAATAAGGTCTGATAGTCCCGTTAACCAAGTTTGATCGATATGAATTATACAGGGTGTCCAAAATTTAGTGTCAAACATTTCAGACTTTTGAAGCACTTTGTTTTTCTTATTTTAAATTGGAGCCCCTGTATATTTTTATGTCATTCCATGCGGAATTAAAAAACCAACATTTTTCCTTATAACAACCCTGTCCCAATTCCTAACGCATTAAAAGTTATTTGCAGAAAACTCGTTTTATCAACCATTTCAATAGCCATTTTACTAAATAAAAATCGAAGGTGGCTTTCAAAAACAATTTATTGACATTAAAATTTAACAAAGCGGCAAGAGATTGTTTTGACTTTAGTAATGTAAAAGTTTAAAGCATTGTTAACTTAAAGCTCTTTGTACTCAAGAATTATTTTATTTTTTTATTTTCCAGACAGCAATGATCTTGACCTTCCAAATAATACAATATGGTTTCAGCAAGATGGCGCATCCCCGCAATAGGCGTTTTTTTTCTCGAACATGTAGAAATTTTTCTTGAACATTTTCCTGGATAATTCTGCGCATTCATCTCTCTCGCGGGCTATTCTATCTGTCCTCATCTGCCAATCCACTTATGGAAGGTCAAGATCATTTTTGTTTGGAAAGTCATTTTGCAAAGTTTTCACCTTCAATTGTCATTTACTTGAAATTTTTTTAATGGCAATATTTTTATACTGCCAGTTCGACAATGAAAAGATCTCTCAAAATCAAGAATAAAACTACGGGGTTGCCATTTAAAAACAAAATGGCGGACGTCATAACTCAAAAATAAATGACGACTGAAAATCGACTTTCATGCAAAAATGTGTATTTTTAAAAAAGAAAATCGACCTGTTCGAGGATTTTTTCAAAAAATATTTTATATAAGTTTTACTGAATATATTCCATACTTTAGGAGCGCACTGTAAAAAAATAACAAAATTGTTCAAGTTTTCATTTCTCATCTTAAATCAAAGAGTTTAGAAAGAAAAAATTAACAAATATACACTAATCTTCAACATTTATCTAAAGGTTATCCCAAGAGATTATTCGAAAAATAACAAAAAAACACTAAAAAAATAGTCCAATTTTCAAAATATTCAATGTTTCGCTAATGCTTAAATTTAAAGTTTCATTTGAAAATCTAGTTTTTGAGATAAAGCGACACACACACACACACACAAATTAAAAAATCGTCACGTGAAACTTCAAAATGAAAATTGAAATTTTAAACTTTTTGGTGCTCTAGATAATTTTTTATCTTATATTTTATAAATGATGAACTGAAATATACACTTTTTTTTTTAATTTACAGGTCTAAAACACAAGACACACCATAACTTCTAAAAATTCTTAGCTTTTATCTTGGATGTATTTTTTTTTAATGTAAACTTCTTTAATTGGCAAATATTTTTGTTTTAGAAAACAAGAACGAAAACTCTTCTTTTTTATTTACAAGACAGTTTAATTTTTAAAAATTCATAACTTTTATCTTAGATGGAAAGCTTTAATTGGCAAAAATATGTCTTATTGTTTCAAAAACAATCACGCAACAATTTCAATTTTTTTACAATTGTTTAAAGCTAAATTTTAACTTTACTTTACTATATAATTTAAAAAATACATATTTTAGTATAACTTTTTGAAAGATATAAATTGTTGTAAATAGCAAATAGTTGCCAAGGTATCTCTTGACCCAATAACTCTTGAAGACATTTTTTTTAAATTTTAGGTTAAATTCTAATCTTACTACAGTAACTATTTTGAAAACTCATAGTTAAAGATGTTGTAAGACGTAAAAAATATCATTGAGTAAGTCGATGCTCAAATATCTGCTAGCATTTTGGCTAAAATTGCAAACTTTTTGCAGACATGTTAAAAAATGAATAACTTTTGTCTTAGTTAGAATTTTAAAAGATGTATTTACTATTAAATCATTTAAGTTGATGCTCAAATATTTGCTATTACCTAAAAAAAACAACAACGCAATGATATCAATTTTGTACAATTATTTTAATTTTCGGCTAAAATTTAAAAAAATTTGCAGCGACTTGTTTAAAAATTAAAAACATTTATCTTAGTTAAATTGAAAAATGTAAACTGGATGATGAATATTTTTTTAGGATTTGCAAAACACGACATATTTTTTTTTTTATTTTATAAAATTATAGATTCAATTTTAATCTTACAGTAAAGACTTATAAGTTTTGTCTAAGTTAGAATTTTTGAAAGTAGTAACCTGTTTTGATAAGGTAAATTGACGCTAGTATATAAAAAATAAGAACACAACAATTTCAATTTTTTTCAACAAAATTTTACAATTTTGAAAATTCATAACTTTTGTCTTTCAACAAGATTCAAACAATCTCAATAAGTAAATCGAGGCTCAAATATCGGCCAGCAACCACAATACAATTATTTTTTTTACAATTTTCTTTTAATTGTGGCAAATGTCAAAAATCTGAAATATAGCTCAAAAATCAACAATACAGGCAAAAAAAAACGAAAACTCAGGCCTAAATAAATAAGTGTTGTATTGGTTTTTTGAGTTACATTGCGCACAGCCACACATACACATACAGACACATTTTTTTAGCGACCTCAAAACAGATATTTCCGTTAAACAAGTTTTTGAAAAAAAAAATCACGATCACAATACTCTCCCGTACTTTGCAGCGAAAAAAGAAAAAAAAATACTGCAGGGGCAAGGCGATATACTTGCTGTAATACTTTTCAGAACTCGAGAATTTTACTAAATTGTTAATTATTATTAATTAAAGATTTTGAAACGAGACAATTTACCAGTGTTTCAGTTGCTAGTAGAATGTGTATAATATATGTTGCAGATTTAATGAATCCTTAATTAATATTTAATCCTTAAATTATTTCGCTGTATATATTTTCTTAGATATAATAAATTGAGAAAATCCGCCCTGAGAATTCCAGTTAAACTACAAAATGCTTGAAATAAATTATCAAATATTTCTCTTTGTTGCCCTGTTTCTTCCATTGCATCTTACGGCCCCCCTGAGGATATTCTTTACCTTATTCTCCTATCTCCAACTGGCTTATATCTATTCGAACATTTCTTACCGGACCTTAAATAAAAAAAAAACAAGAACAATTAGGTATAACGTTTTATTTTCATTCAGAAAAAAGACAAATACAGTATGTTTAGTTCTAATTTTCCAGCGGATTGGTGGATTTTTTTAGAAAAAAAAAATACAAAATGTTAAAATAAATTAGAAACAACCTTACTTGTTGCAGAAAGCATTAAATAAATTTAATACAACGAAATGTAGCATGAATATATGAATATTCAACCTGTTCGTAACTCTGCAAGCAAAATTAAGTCTTACTAAGACTATAAACAAATAACTTATTGAAAACAACTACTTCCCTCGATTGAATTTACAAAATTTTTAGTTAGTTTCAATTTTCCAGCTGATCGGTGGCAGTGGATCAATTTTAATCGAGGGGTAAAATTTATATTATTATTTTTTTTTTACATACAATGATAAATATTATTTATTGTTTCCCAAGACGAACAAACAATTCACGTTTAAATTAATATATTAAAAAAATTATTGGTGCTATTTATACGAAATAGAATGTTACTCAAGTCGGGATAGAAAATATTAAAGATGTATACATAAAATTTCAAAAGGTATTGTTGACTATTCCCGCTATTTATTTATTTATTTAAGGGTTTCGACTTTCACATAAATAAAATAATTTAATTGGTTTCAATTATTTAATTCATCTTATCCCCACTTTAAATTTTAATTAAACATTCATATTAATTAATCCATTCATTGTTATTATCTAAATTAATTCCATGTATATCGTTTTAATTTCTAAGTAATTAGTTAACTTGTAGTAATGTTACTTATCAACTATTATGTATTAGTTCTTAAGTTTTTCAAACATGTAAAATTATGTATTATAAAGGGATTTCCCGTTAATAAACAATAATAATAATAATAATATTATAATGTTACAATAAGTGACATAAAATTAAAATAAGCAGCTATATATGCATGGTTGGTAAAACATAAAAAAATGAAAGTAGAAATACTTAACAGTAATTATAAACAACTAACATAACCTATAAAATAATTAAGCAAATTACAATAAAAAAAATAATAACAAAAAAAAAACATTTTTTTTAATGGTGTGTCGACAGTGAAGAATTGCTGGATAACTCCACTCAATTAGGGGAATGTGTACAACGATTATGATAATAGATGGCATGGTGATGTGTCTATACATACAATATTATTACTTGTTGGCATTTAATTTTTTTTTTGAAAATTTAAAAAGTTGACAAATGATACACTAGTATTCTTTGAGTGATAAATAAATGCTACAAAAATTTTATTAAATAATTAAATAAAACAAGTGATAATTTTTTTTATGACTTAGGCATGCGCCATTCAGTCACATCTAATATTTAATCATATATTTAATTTAATTTTGGGATGAATGAATGAACAAATGAATAAATGAATGTCAGACGTATACACAACAACCATGGACCCGAGCGAATAGTTCTCGATCTCCGAAAAATCTTTCGGCCGGGCTGGGATTCGAACTCACACGGCACAAGCGCTCGCCTGTACCCACTACACCAACGGGCGGCCCTGTGATAATTTTTAAAATCTAGGCCAATGATTAATTAATGTATTTAATAACACCATGTAAAACTAGCTCAACATGACATAATCTACTCCCCTCGCATGATCGTTGTTTATCCGATAATTTTAATTACTTTAAAACTCTATAAATGTTGTAACCGAAGTGTTAAAACAGAAGTAACAATAATATTGCGTATAATTTATGTAGAGATTACGACTGTGCGCATTTTAATATAGTTTTTTTTTCGGTGCACTTGTGTTACTCCTTGCATGAAGCAATCTTACTTGCACGAAGGGACTGCGCGGTCGTATTTATTACCCGTGTAATTTTTAGCCAGTACAATATAAATTAAAGCAGAAACTGCAATGTACACATTTCATAACATTAGGGCTATAATTAATTGTGTGCCATATAAAAAGATATCATCTATATTAATATATTACGGTTTTCACTTATTAAATTAATTTTTCTAAAGTCACGATACTAACGAATTAAAAAATACACGTGTAAATTTAATTTTTGAACATTAGCGGTGGATTTCACAAACATTTATTTTTCGTAATTTTCAGCTGTGTAAACGTTCTTTATGCACTGTATACATTTTTGAATTGGTTGTTTAAATTAGAAATGGAGCCTCAGAAGAGGATTTAAGGTAAAAAAAAAATACATCGAAATAATTTGGTAATAGACATTGTGAACGAGTAAATATCAATTAAAATGTGTGGACTGTAATCGCAGAACGTAACCTTAAATTATGCCTTCCGTTTACCATTTGACAGATCGTTTACACAACCGAAAATATAATACCAGTGTTGTGTCAATGACGAGCCAGGGCTATATTTATTACCACCTTTGTGAAATCTGAATTTTAACAATCCTAAATATTTTTGAGATCCACTCTAAGTGTTTTAAAATAGTTTTTTATGCAACAAGTGTAACAAGTGAGTAAAGTAATACTTTTTCACAAGTAGTCGATGGATAGAAAGTTTCTTTAGTCACGAGTTTCAAACATTTTTTTTTGTACGTTCGTAGATTAAAATAAAATAAATTTATAACAAAGTTTAACAGTTTATCCGCGGAAATGATTGACGTGAGCGAAACTTACATGACACATTTTGTACAAACAATAGTTACGTTAAAAATTAACATTTTTCGCGCTTTTTTGATGCTCCAGAAAACGCAAATTTTACGAATGTAAATTAATGACAAAAGTGAAAATTATAACGAATGGAGAAAAATAATTATATTTTCATGTTTTGTGAAATATTTTCTACCAATTAATCAAAGTGTTTTTTTTAAATAAGCTATTCAGCCACTAACGATTATAAAATCAAGTCTTAGTTTAGAAACACTGAATAAAACACTTACTATGTTTTTTACCACAATTTATTTTTTTAAATTTTATAAATTGTGGTAAAAAACATAGTAAGTGTTTTATTCAGTGTTTCTATAATGAATTACCACGTAGTAACGGTCGCAACCATCACCATGATTAAGTCTTAATTTACTATATTGTTATTCCAATACGATAAATAACACCTTGATTGTCTTACAATTATTTTAGTGTAATAACCTGCAGTTAATTTACCATATTGTTACTCAAAATCGAACAACGCGACTATTTATGCGATACTAATGTAGAAAAAACACTAATTTTGGTTAATAACTCTTATGATTATTATATTTGTTGAGCACTAGGAACGGTATGTTTATTTTTATCAAGAAAAAGGAAAGTTGAGGATTAAGTCGGCGGCATCAACAGTTCGGGAAAGTGGTCGAAAAATAATTATTTGCCCCGAGAAAAAAAAAAATCGATGTTTCGCTTTACTTTTACTTTGCCAAACTTAACGTTCCAATTCCGGCAACTATATGACAAAGTTATCTTTGGAAAAGTCCAGCAGCGCCGCCGCCCGCCGCTCGCGTAAAGAATTCATAAGTTTCGAAAATTACTTTGCAAATTTACGGCTTGAATATTTGAAACCTGTTACGCGACTGTACTAAATTCCGTCAATAATTTTAAATTAATTTCTTTCAAGTTTTTTTTTTTTTGCCGGGCTGATATTCAGCTAATTAAAGTTTGCGGTATATATTCATATTAATAAAGTGAAGTACGGGATAGTTCTGCGAGTTACTTCAAACTTATGAAATTTGCATAGTTGATGGATCTCGCACTCGGCTCGGCTTATAAACAATCCTGCTATATTATAAACCGTATTCAAATTAAATAAGCTTAAATATACGCATAAACATAATATAATTTATTTTAGACGAGAAAGTGGAAGTTCATATATACGAGGGTTGTTCGTAAAATAAGGTGCCCAATTTTTTTTCTTAGCATAGTTGATGGCTCAGGTTATCATGCATAAGCAAGCTCAACTTAAAAAAAATCGTAGCGACCCTGTTTTTTAAAGATAAATAAAAAATTAACATTTGGTTTGTTTCACCGATTTCTTGTTTATTTACTCGACTAGTTTCGCTTGTTACAGCAAACAAACCAAGTGTTAATTTTTATTATTTTTCTTGTCTTCGATTTTGTGGGGCGTATCTTATGTTTACACCCCACCGTTGTTGAGATTTTAATTATTTTTTACAAATGTAACTATTTAATTACATTACTCTGCACTGAAGTAGGCCATGCTAAGACAAAACAACCATCATAATACTGCTTTAGGTTTATACTATCAACTAATGTTGATATTATTCAAATGGTAAAATGATTATCAACTATCCATAAAGAAAAAATCATGCAAATTCCCGAAAAAACTCGAATTAGATTATATTTTGGGAAAATATATATATATTCTCTTTTATCTCGCATGCTGTCCTCAGAATAGCCCACAATAAACGATTCCGTTATATTATCTTTCGGTATGCAAATTTAATGTATTTTCATATTTATATCACGAACGCATAAATCGCATATTTTTAAAGCGATAACTATATCGTAAATCGTAATTGGTCAATATTTCAGAAGATTACGATATATTTATGTGATCTACGTATTCAGTATATAAAAAATGTGTGAGTTATATAGTATAGCTCAATTACCAATTAAGTTAGGATTTTGATATTTATTTTTATTCTTGAGACTTTACTTGTATCCAAGACGAATTTCAGGAAAATATTTTTGATTATACTGGGTGTCCCAAATAAGTATGACGTCATGATAATGTCATAAAATATTTTTTTAGATTACATGCAATATGTTTTGTTGATTTTGGTGACCTTACATACCCCTAAAACTTTATTCAAATCGGTTAAAAAAAAAAAACTAAATTAATAACCAAGTTTGATTGATGTGATTTATACAGGATGTCCAAAATTTAGTGTCAAACTTTTTTTGTATATCAATTTTTATTTGTTTCGAAAACAAATTCAATGTAGCTTCACTTTATCTAATAATATGTTTTTTTTTTGTTTCAGGAAAGACTACTATTTTAATCCCATTAAAGGGGTAAGCATAACATTCGTAACATATCTGGAATGCTCTACAAGTCAATATCTCAAGTTACTAGAGATAATAGATTTTAATTTTAATATAATTCAATTTATGGAATTTTGTTTTAAATGTTATAACTAACTTACTAAGTAAAAACAATGTATGTTTATGGGATATATTTATGAAACTTTACAGAGTCAAATATGACATTCTTTTCACTGTCTTTTATAATATTTTTTGAGTTAAAAATAATATTTATAACTGTCAAAAATGATAACTGCGACATTTTCCACCGCAAAACTTGACAATTCTCCTGTCAAAATTGACATTAGTAACTGTCAAAAAATATATTATTTCAATGCTAGAAATTACTATTTTATATGGAAAATTGGAAACATGACATTTGTTTTAACGTCAATAATTAAATTAAGTATAAAATTAGACATTTTTCCACCGTCAAATCTGAAATTTGTGCAAACTTTTCACTGTCTCATATAATTTTTTTGAGTCAAAAATGATATGCGTAACTGTCAAAAATGATAACTTTGTGACATTTTTCGCTGTTAAAAATTACCGATGTATAAAATTAGACATTTTCCATCGCAAAATATAACATTTATCGTGTCAAAATTAACATTTGTAACTGTCAAAAAATATAACGTTCTGACATTATTTAAATGCCAGAAATTACTATTTTATATGAAACATTGGAAATTATCTTTTAAAGTCAAAAATGACTTTTTGAAGTATAAAATTATACATTTTCTACCGTTAAATCTGACACTTGTACAAACATATTTTCGCTGACAAAAATGACATTTTCCATGAAATTTTACAAAAAAAAAAAATTTTTGTCGAATAGGACTTTTCACTGTCTCGACTCAAAAATATTATTTATAAGTGGAAAAAATCACTTTGTAACATTTTTTACTGTCGAAAATTACCGAAGTATAAAATTTTCCATCGCAAAACATGACATTTATTGTGTCAAAATTATCATTTGTAACTATGCAAAAATATAATGTTCTGATATTATTTTATTGCTAAAAATGACTATTTTATATAAAAAATTCGAAATTTTCCTCGGCCAAACGTGACATTTGTCTTAAGTGACAAAAATTAAACATTTTTTCATCGTCAAACCTGACATTTGTACAAACATATTTTCAATGAGAAAAATGACTGTCAAATATGACATTATTTTCACTGTCTCATATAACATTTTTTCGAGTCAAAAATAATATTTATAACTGTCAAAAATGATAACTTTGTGACATTTTCGCTGTCAAAAATTACCGATGTATAAAATTAGACATTTTCTATCGCAAAATATAACATTTATCGTGTCAAAATTAACATTTGTAACTGTCAACAAATATAATGTTCTGACATTATTTTAATGCTAGAAATTACTATTTTATAGGAAAAATTGGAAATTATCTACCGCCATGACATTTGTTTTAAAGTCAAAAATGACTATTTGAAGTATAAAATTATACATTTTTCTACCGTTAAATCTGAAACTTGTACAAAAATATTTTCGCTGACAAAAATGATATTTTTGAGACTGTAATCTATGAAATTTTACAAAAATAATTTTTGTCGAATATGACTTTTCACTGCCTCGAGTCAAAAATAACATTTATAACTGGCAAAAATCACTTTGCAACATTTTCCACTGTCAAAAATTACCGATGTATAAAATTTTCCATCGCATTACATGACATTTATTGTGTCAAAATTATCATTTGTAACTATGCAAAAATATAATGTTCTGATATTATTTTATTGCTAAAAATTACTATTTTATATGAAAAATTCGAAATTTTCCACCGCCAAACGTGACATTTGTCTTAAGTGACAAAAATTAAACATTTTTTCACCGTCAAACCTGACATTTGTACAAACATATTTTCAATAAGAAAAATGACTCAAATATGACATTCTTTTTTTTCACTGTCTCATATAACATTTTATGAGTCAAAAATAATATTTATAACTGTCAAAACTGATAACTTTGTGACATTTTTCACTGTCAAAAATGACGATGCATGAAATTTGACATTTTCCACCACAAAACATGACATTTATCGTGTCAAAATTAACATTTGTAACTTTCAAAAAATATAATGTTCTGACATTGTTTTAATGCTAGAAATTACTATTTTACATGGAAAATTGGAAATTTTCTACCGCCAAACATGACATTTGTTTTAATGTCAAAAATGACTATTTTAAGTATAAAATTATACATTTTTCTACCGTTAAATCTAACACTTGTACAAACATATTTTCGCAGACAAAAATGAAATTTTACAAAAAAATCTTTTCACTGTCTCGGGTCAAAAATAATATTTATAACTGGCAAAAATAACTTTGTAGTAACATTGTTCACCGTCAAAAATTACCGATGTATAAAATTAGACATTTTCCATCGCAAACCATGACATTTATTGTGTCAAAATTATCATTTCTAACTATCCAAAAATATAATATTTTGACATTATTTTATTGCTAAAAATGACTATTTTGAATGAATATTTTATATGGACAATTAAAAATTTTCCACCGCTAAACATAACATCTGTTTTAATATCAAAAATGACTAATTTAAGTATACAATTAGATATTTTTTCACCGTCAAATCTGACATTTGTACAAATATATTTTCACTGATAAAAATGACATTTTTTGGACTGTCACGTACACTGTGGTACAGATGGTACAGTCATGTGGAAGATAATTCAGCCTGGATGAGAGTCCGAAAAATGTCATTTTTATCAGTGAAAATATATTTGTACAAATGTCAGATTTGACGGTGGAAAAATATCTAACAGTATGCTTTTCAAGAAAAGAGTCTATGAGTATCTTTGCGAATCAGAGCCATATGATATGGCAGAGTATCTAAATAGTACGTAGTGTGAATATTTCATATGAATTTGTTTTCTTTTTTGTTGCTATATGGTTGTAATTTGTCATGTAGTTAAATTATAGTAATAAAGTTATAAATACAAAATTTTTTTTTTGTAAATCGCTTCAAATTAAATCGATGAGCGATAAATTTCGAAAAGCGTATATAGATAGGCCAATGACGTTTGACAATTGCTTTTATTGCGTATCATTAATATTTGAAATTTATTATAAACTATTAGTTGATGTATAACACTCAGTGCTCCAGTGATTTTGTGGCGTAAACATCGGACTTGGTTTTATTTGAACGTTATCCGCCGATTGATCCCTCCGGCGTGATACCGTTATCCGCCGGTTGGCTCCAGATAGTGTCCGATGCCATGACGTGGCACTGGGGCTCGAGTACAATTGCGAAACTGTTTAATCGATCCTCTGACTGCTTTCAATTTTGATTATTCTAACCAGTAATTCGTACTTCTCTTCGTTCTTCTTCACATTTTGATTATACTTGAGTAAATTTTTCCTCCATTGCTAATAATATTTAAAAATATATTATTTAAATGAAACCGAAATAATAATTATGCGCGTACAACTAAAACATTTTTCGATTGCGGAGATTTACGTGACTCACAGTTTGCTGTTTGTTAAACTGTTTGATATTCCCTTTGCTCTTCAAAGTGCAACATCACGCGACGAAAACAAATAGATTAAATGTATTTCGACAATTGACAAAAGCTGCAATTTATTCAAAGCTCAATCAAGCCCTCGCCCACGGACACATTTTAAAATAACAAAGGGAATTTTCTTTCCGGATTCATAAGTAATTATTAATTCACATAATAAATTACGAAGCAAAAGAAAACTTTCCAAATTACAAAGAAAATTTTTCGCATCCACTTCTCGGATCGAATAGCAATGATTACAATAACGAAACCTCATCCCCATAACATTAGATATTACGGCTGGATATCGGAGCGAACTTTTCATATATAAAACGGTCTTCACGGATCCCGATTCCCACAATGGCGAATTAATAATGGAGACGCGCATACAAGCCGGAGTGGGGCCCGTAAATACATAGAAATCTTTTGAAGTCCGGACTACATTTGAATCGGGGGCAGAGAGGGAATTTCATAACTTTTCCCATCCATTTAACTCTCGAAAACTTTTATAATAACGGTGATCTTGATGATGAGGGTGCCAAATTGGAATAATCCCATTAATAAAATTATGTGCATTAGCACAAAAAGTTAAACCCGGAAAGGGGAAACATATGATAATGCAGAACTTATCCAATATTCACATTAATTACAACCGGGTTGTATTTTTACGGGAATTTATCAATCACGTTCTGCTGATCCGCTCGCAAATTATATTTCAATTAATATGAGTGATTAGTTGGTTTCGTAATTAGTGTAGGAACTAA
This sequence comes from Ocypus olens, assembly GCA_910593695.2. NCBI lineage: Eukaryota > Metazoa > Arthropoda > Insecta > Coleoptera > Staphylinidae > Ocypus > Ocypus olens. Next base: position 2,206,069 of record OU343047.1, on the reverse strand, counting down.
TATTCTGCGTAATGGTTCAATATTTATTTCATCCCCAATTACCGTACTATCAATTGTTGTCAGATACAGGTATTAAGCCAGTCATTGATTAAGCGATTACCTAAAGGACATATACTGATCAATGTATTAAATCTGACAGAATTATAATTACTCCAATTATATGTACACTCAATTTATTATGCACGTGTGTGTGTGTGTGTAACAAATTATTCGTCCGGATATAATAGATGAACGTAAAATAATTAAATTGTAAGAAATTAAGGGAATTTTACATTCATTTATTTCAATTGTGGCTTTAAACCGGTGCATTCCCTAACCAACGAAAGTAATTCGTTCTGCCCGGTTCGCTAATCCCTCAGGTGTATAAAAGGTCGAAATCTTTGTTGAAAATTCAATTAGTGTTTGTGAAGCCGCTGCGGTACAGTCATGTGTAAGATAATCCTTTTTTTTTTGTAATTTGCTAAAAATGAAATTGAACCTTATGTTATTGAGAAATATATTTCGAAACGCGTATACAGGGTGTCCGATTTTACATTGCCACCCCAAGTATCCCGGCAAAAAATGTTTCAGATGAAAGTTGTAGGGTCCGGAGGGGGACATATGCTGGTGACCTTGAAAATGACCTTGGGGTCATTTTTTGCCATGCTGCTCCGGTTTCGAGATTTTTTCTTATAAGAAGAATTCCTCAAAGGGAGAACAGGAACTTTATTCAAGTTTAATGCATGTGTGCCGGCGTAAAAAATCATTATTATAATTTTTTTTAATATCCATATCCTGGGTAACGAAAACTGATTTTCCTTTACAACTGCCTTGATCCTCGGACTTTCCTTGCTCCAAGTAACCCTACACTTTCATTAGTTAAATATTTGACATAATAATCTTGAAATTACAGAAATCAATAGTCAGATTCTAAAATAATCAGTGAGGGCTCGCGGAGTGATTCATGGTACGGCCGACAGGTATGGTCGGTTTCAGAGATCTGTATTACCAGCCGTCACTGAAAATAATACTATATACATTAGAGTGGTTATTATTTTAGAAGTATATGAAAATCAACGGGACAACCCGGAAACTTGTTCGTATAGATGAAAAACTAATAACCGTAAATTTTGAGCCATATAGAACATTGCGTAACCGAGCCCTAGCCCTCTAAAATTTGAAAAAGTGTGTTTATTCCCCTTTTTTTCATTTTGGTCCACCCTAATATTAAACGGTCCACCCTAATGGCCAAATTATATATTATGTCGACAGAGGACGTTAATATGAATCCAAAACGTGTTTATTGGTTGAAATTGGACTAAAATTGACGAAGTTATTAATGTTTTACGAAACTACAAGCCAAAGATCTAAAATATCGGCCGGAAAATCAAAAACCCTGGACTAAAAGTAAAAAATGCAGACCGAAAACTTGAGAATTCAAGTAAAGGAAAATAATTTGTCATTTTCACCCCCAAAATAATTCTTAAGCTCAAAGTAAATATCTGGGCAGAAACTTGGAAATAATAGCCAGAAAATAAAAAATAAAATCACCCAACAAAATCAATCATTTCAGTTAAAAAATCTAAAAAATATGAAGAAAATCATAAATTTAGAAAGTCGAAAATTCGGGACTAAAAATCAAAAACGCAGATTAAAAAAATTGAACAAAATTTCGGCCAAAATAAGGAAAAATTTATACCGCAAAGTCGAAAATGCAAGTAAACAATCTAAAATAGAGGCAAAAAATGAAAAATCAACAATCGTGGCCAAAAATCAAACATTTTGACTCGGGCCTAAAAATAAAAAATGCAGACCAAAAAATCGAAATTTTCTGCCAAAATAAAGGAAATGTAGGACAGAAGATCTTGAATTTAGACTACAAAATCGAAAATACAGGTCAAAAATCAGAAATATATACTTTAAAAGAATCCACAATCGGGTCCAAAAATTCAAAAATTTTGACCAAAACTCGAAAACTCTGGTTTAAAAATAAAAAATGTAGACACAATAATCAATCATTGGTTACAAATTCAAACCATAGGGCCAAAAATAAGAAATTCGAGCCTAAAAATAAAAAATACGGACCAGAAAATTGAAAATTTAGGCCAAAATAAAGCATATTTTTCGACTGAATGATCACAAAAGACCAAAAAAATTAGTAAAAAAATCGAAAAAACAGGCCAAAGATCTTAAATATGAGCCAAAAAAATCAAAAATCCTGGTCTGGAAATAAAAAAATGGTGACAAAAAAATTGAAAATTCAAGTAAAAGAAAAACAATTGTTCTTATGTATTTTTATATTAATAGAATTAATATAATTTTTCATAATTTCGCGCTCTGTTCAAAAAAATGTATCACACAATTTGATCAAGATGTGTGTCCAGCTTTTTCCAAAATCTTCATGTCGAATGAATTTTGACTTTCAAATCGATTTATATATTTATTTCAAGCCACCAAAATTATAACAATTTTTTTCGATTTTTCGCAGTGATTACATGAAATTATGACAAAATCTGGTGATGGTGTATAAGCAGTTTTCCGCATAATAATAATCTCAAATGATTTTTGAGTAATTTCGGAAAATTTTAAGTTTTTGTATGACAATTGTTTTTGTATATTCTTGAGAGCATTAAAATGATTAAAAGTTTTTATAAGTTCGCGTGCTGTTCAAGTAAAAAATTGGTTTTGATATTTATCCAGATTTTCCCAAAATCATAATTTCGAATAAATTTTGAGTTATTTAGGTTTGAAATCGTTGGCAGTTGTTTTTATATTTATTTCAAGCCACCTAAATTATAACAATCTTTTTCCGATTATTCGCACTGGTTACAAGAAATTATCACAAAATCTGGTGATGGTGTGTAAGTATTTGTTTACGTAATAATAAAATTATTACAATTTTCATAATTTCACGCGCTGTTCAAATAGAAGTATCACAAAATTTGGTTCAGGTGTGTATCCAGATTTTTCCAAAATCGTAATTTCGAATGATTTTTGAGTAATTTTGGAAAGTTTCGAATTGATGGCAATTGTCTTTATATTTATTTAAAGCCACCAAAATTATAACATTTTTTCACGAATTTTCGTGATAACTGATTACATAAAATCTGCTGATTTTTCACATAATAATAATATTTTCGAATGATTTCTAAGTAATTTTAGAAAATTTTAAGTCGACAACAATTATTTTTATATTTGTTTGAGAGCATTAAAATAATTACAATTTTCCATAATTTCGTGCGCTGTTCAAATAAAAGTACACAAAATTTGGTTTTGGTGTGTATCCAGATTATTCCGAAATCATAATTTCTAATGTATTTCGAGTTATTTTAGAAAGTTTCAAATCGATGGCAATTATTTTTGTATTTATTTGAAACCATTGAAATTACTACAATTTTTCATAGTTTCGCGTGCTATTGAAATAAAATGAATGTAAAATTTGACGTTGGTGTGGATCTACCTTTTCAGGAAAACATAATCTCGATTGAATTTTGAGTAATTTTGGAAATAGAATCATAACCACAAGCATTGAATTTATCAGTGAAGGGATCTCATCTGCTTTAGACAAGTGTAAAATAAGTGACAGAAATGCCGCGCATCTTCTAATTACCGTCGATGAAGGATTAGGTCACAAAACATCGAAATATACAAGTATGATATAACTGAAACATTCACAACTCTGTCAATTTTAGTCAGTTTTTAACAAATAAATTCGCTTTGAATTCGTATTAACATCCTCTGTCGACACAGTAGTTCCTTTGACCATTAGGGTGGACTGTTTAATATTAGAGGGCTAAAATGAAAAAAACGGGAAAAAAACATTTTTTTTCAAATTTTTGACGCCCAGGGCTCGGTTAGGCCATGGTCGATATAGCCCAAAATTTACAGTTATTAGTTTTTTATCTATACGAACAAGTTTCCGGGTTGTCCCGTTGATTTTCAGATACTTCGAAACTCCCCCATATATGCTATAACCACTCTAATATACTTTAATACGATTATTCGAATGAATTATTGAAAATCAAATATGATGAAAACACATCGCAGGTGGACATTTATGAAGACAGCAGATATCCCATTATTGCTTCCGTTACATTACCATCCCCCCAGGCATTATCTCGGTTCATTTATCGCATACATTAATGTATTTTTTTGTTGTGCACAAATTGAATATTTTCTATTGTCCGGATAATATCGGAAGGGAAAAAAAACTACAGACAAACATTGATTTGAGATGGCGATGGCCGGCGACAGTGATATCCGATATTGCCCCCTAGAATAACCTGACATGCGAACTTTCGGTTTTATTTTCCTTTCGTGTCGGCCGCATTTTTTTTTTCTTTCTTTTATTTATCCTTTTCCCTTTTACCAATATTATATTTTGATTGTTTGATATATTAGTAATGGCCATCGTCGAGTTAGCAAGTCTTTTATGTTTACGATTATGCGGACGTGCGGGGCATAAACCGTAAATTTGCAAGGCCCACAAAATTTCATTTATAGTTATGAGTGTTGTGATGAAAACTACAGCGCCACTGACCAAACATTTTATATGCCATAAAAAAGAACGGTCAATAATATGTGTTTTTTTATTTTATTTTTTGTTTTCTGTCGCCGTATGGATAGTACAAATATGACCTGATTTATCGGTGGATTTATTACAGGAGTTACGAAAATTAGTAAACTTTCGTGGGCGCGAAAGCACGTGAATTATTGTATGGTATTTATGGCGCTTTTTGTTATCCCTTCGTACAGAACTTGACCAGCTATTTGACTACTATAAATGTAAATTACTCTAATGCATTGTACACACTTGCGAATTTTCATGAACCGCGCCGCGATTGTGGCACAAAAACTCTTTTAATAATTATTACACCCTTATGTAATATCTTTTTCTTTATCAGAAGAACGAGCTAAATCGACTGGCGTCAAAAAATTTCATCTAGAAAAAAATGCAAAAAAATTGGGATGAACATTGAAATTTTTTTAGAGTTTGAACGGCCGTAGCGACTAAACGAAGAATCTAAATCGAACGCGGATTTCAAATCTGTGCTTCTTGGGTGCAAGTTAGTCAGATTCAATTAAAATTGGCGATTTTTATTTTTTGTCGAAAATGTGAAATTCGATAGAAGGGTCCCCCCTTCTTACTTTTGCTCAAAAATTGGCTTTGAAACGATTTCTAGAAGAAACCACTGGTTCGATTCGGGGTTTTTATACATCACCGGAAAGATCTCCTCAAAACACTTCAGAAAATGTACTTTTGCAAAAACAAATGTCAATTTGAAGCCCGTGACGCGTCAGCAAAGAAAACTCGAAAATGGAAAAACTCGAAAAAATCAACTTTTTTAATAATTATCGTAGGCCATTGAAGTACACCTTCTTTTTCATCAGAAGAACGAGAGAAATTGATTGTCGTTAAAAAATTTCAGCTATTTTCAATTGTAAAAAAATTAGCGTGTCACCATGAACATTTAAAAAAAAATCGATTTTTCAGACTTTGAACGGTCGTAGCGACTAAACGAAAACTCCAAATTGAACGCGGTTTTCAAATCTGTGCTCCTCGTGTGACAATTAGTCAGATTCGGAAAATTTTTGACGAAAACCCGAAAAACTACCCAAGGGTCCCCCCTTCTTACTTTTTCTCAATAATTGGCTTTGAAATAATTTCCTGAAGAAACCACTGGTTCGATTCCGGGTTTCTACACATCACTGGAAAGATCATTTCAAGACGCCTTGGAAAATATACTTTCGCAAGAACAAATGTCAATTTGAAGCACGTGACGCGTCAGCAAAGAAAATTTGAAAATGGAAAAAATCGAAAAAATCAACTTTTTTAATAATTATCGTAGACCATTGAAGTACACCTTCTTTTTCATCAAAAGAACGAGAAATTAATTGGCGTTAAAATTTTTTAGCTATCTTCAATAGTAAAAAAATTAGCCTGTCACCATGAACATGTTCGAAATTTTCAAAAAAATCAATTTTTCAGACTTTGACCGGCCGTAGCGGTTAAACGAAAAATCCAAATTGAACTCGGTTTTCAAATCTGTGCTCCTCGTGTGACAATTAGTCAGATTCAATTAAAATTGGCGATTTAAAATTTTTAACGAAAACCTGAAAAACTATCCAAGGGTCCCCCCTTCTTACTTTTTCTCAAAAATTGGCTTTGAAGTAATTTCCTGAAGAAACTACTGGTTTGATTCCGGGTTTCTACACATCACTGGAAAGATCCCTTCAAGACGCCTCTGAAAATGTACTTTCGTAAAAACAAATGTCAATTTGAAGTCCGTGACGCGTCAGCAAAGAAAACTCGAAAATGGAAAAACTCGAAAAAATCAACTTTTTTAATAATTATCGTAGACCATTGAAGTACACCTTCTTTTTCATCAGAAGAACGAGAGAAATTGATTGGCGTTAATAAATTTTAGCTATCTTCAATAGTAAAAAAAATAGCGTGTCACCATGAACATGTTAGAAAATTAAAAAAAAAAATCGATTTTTCAGATTTTGATCGGTCGTAGCGGCTAAACGAAAACTCCAAATTGAACGCGGTTTTCAAACCCGTGCCCCTCGTGGGCAAATTAGTCGGATTCAATTAAAATTGTCGATTTAAAATTTTTGACGAAAACCTGAAAAACTACCCAAGGGTCCCCCCTTCTTACTTTTTCTCAAAAATTGGCTTTGAAATAATTTCCTGAAGAAACCACTGGTTCGATTCCGGGTTTCTATACATCACTGGAAATATCCCTTCAAGACGCTTCAGAAAATGTACTTTCGCAAGAACAAATGTCAATTTGAAGCCCGTGACGCGTCAGCAAAGAAAACTCGAAAATGGAAAAAATCGAAAAAATCAACTTTTTTAATAAGCATCGTAGACCTTTATGAAATACCTTTTTCTTCATCAGAAGAACGAGACAAATTGATTAGGGTCAAAAAATTTCATCTAGGAAAAAAATTAAAAAAATTGGTCACCCACAAAATTTGGAAAAAGTTGATTTTTTAGACTTTGAACGGTCGTAGCGGCTAAACGAATAATCCAAATCGAACGCAGATTTCAAATTGGTGCTTCTTGGGTGCAAGCTAGATTAAAATTGGCGATTTTAAATTTTAGTCGAAAATATGAATAAATTGAATTTGAAAACTTTAATCAATAAAGCTGAAATTTAAAAAAAATTAACAGAAAAAATGATCGGAAACGCACTAACAACTTGTTTATTTAATGTTTTAGTGGAAATCGAATTGAAATTTTATAAAATGGAATATAAACACATCGACGAAATTTAATTAATTTATTATTTGATCATCTCCGGCCCACTGTCAATGTTAATGTATCGTCGAATTATTCAAGCGTAATAAATGAACGTTCATAATGCAAAATTAATAACAGACTTCGTAAGGAAATAAATTAACATGTGGAAAAAAGTGGAAGGGAGCGCGCGTAAGGAAGATATAATGAAATTAGTTAGTTTGATGGGTAACTTGACGATAACAAGCAGACAAGTTAACATAATTATGAGAGAAGAGCTGAGAGATATTAGGTCCTCGACGGAAGGCCCGAGCCCTTTCAAAATTTTCGCCTTTCGTTACCGTAATACACCGACTTACTGTAAGATTCAAAACGTGCATTTTATTATTATTTATCTGATAAATTAAAGACGAAAAGTAGCGTTCATAATAACAATAGTTTATATGTGAATGCATTTTCTTGTATATAATAATAATAATAATAAGTGACTTTATTTCTTGAATTTGTTTTACATTACAGCTTATACCTAGTTACATCATATTTTCAATTTTCAAGAAAAAGGCGAGGTTCAGTTTTGAGTGCCTAACAGGGGCACTCACTGTTCTTCCACCTAACCTAAAAGGTTACATATTTCTATTTCTATTAGTAATATTAATTAAATGATAAACAAAGAAAAAAAAAGATGTATCGTTCAAAACAATCAGATTGATTTTTTTTTTTCTCTTTGTGTCTAACCATTTGCCAACATTAATGATTGTATATTGTAAGGTGTGAGCCACTGAATTTTGTTGCTGAGTTGGTCATACCTGAGAGAGAGAGAGAGGGATTAATTAATTTTTTTAAATCTCATGACGTAATAATATGGGACATACCCCATTATCTCACAGCCAACTCTGAATCAAAATTTTGTGGCTCACACGATATAAATTAAAAATGAAATGAATGTAAGACGAATACACCATCACCGAGCGAATATTTCTCGCTCGAGCGGGGAGTCGAACCTGCTCGACCCTTAATGCAGCAGGCAGAGCGCACGCTCTTGCCTATCAGATTGATTATTTTATACATCAATTTAATTCGGTAAAGTAATTACATTCCCATCTTGAATTTGAATCCTTTGTGTGATTGCGCCCTTGATCCATTGTATCAAGTATTAGACACGTTATATTCGAATCGTGCCACAGTAATCAGATAAGTCTCCGAATTATCTGCGCACTGATACTATAATTCCTGTATTAGTGTAATTGGGATAAATGCATTATATACATTAAAGTGTGACAAATTTATGTAATGAATATCCAATAGTTATCCTAAGAGAATTTAAATTTTAAACATTTCCACAAAAAAAAAAAAATTAAATTGCGTGTATAATTCGTGACAACATATGCACCGTAATAACATAACGTGTTGTATGTAATTATTTACTCAAATAAATACTATCATCACGATTATAATTACGTTTATTACGCATTGTTAAATTGCGGTTATTGTGATATTTTAAACATGTTACATATCGTCGCATTAGTGCGATTTATTTTTAAGCATATTACGGTCGGGCTTCAGTGCCGCACAATTTCACACTAGTTCTTTTTATGGGGGGGGAGGAAGACTGTGACAATATTACGTCCTTTTTATATTTGAACAACGCAAATACACACATTGGGCAAATCTGCACGCCGTATATCGCGACCAATAGCCTTGTGTAAAGCTTTAAATCTCTGGATTTGGCTTGGCTCAGCTATGTGTATGTAATTCTCTCTGTTTGTCGAGTATGAGATAAGACTACACTGGCAAGGGCCTTTCTATTAATTGCAATTATATTAAAAAAAACAGACCTCAATACAGACATTAAATAAAAATTACTCCTTTTTTTTCAATTAACACAGTTAACAATTTTGAAATACAAAAACTTTTCTTTTAAAGTTTTCGCATTTAAAATTGTATCTTGTCGTAAGCGGGTGGTGGTTGCGGGTAAAATAATGATCGTATTTTCTGGTTTTATTCGTAATATAATTCTTCATATAATAGTAGGTGTGTTCGATTACTTTTATCTTATCTTTTGATATCTAAAAAATGTAAATTCAAAGCAATTTCGCAGGCGATAATTTTTTTAGAATTTTTTTAATCCGGTGGTGCACATTTCATTCACTCAAATTCCAGTTCAGAGTGCTGCCATTTTGTTTACAAGCAAGATGCGTTAATTATTTTTCGGTTTGTTAAAGATATGTTATTTATAAGCAAATTTGGAAATTTTGAAGCAAATCCCGCGGGCCATAATTTTTCTAAAATTTTTTTAATCACGTGGTGCACATTTCACTCACTCAAATTCGAGTTTATAGTGTTGCCATTTTGTTTACAAGCAAGATGCGTCAATTATCTTTCGGTCTGTTAAAAATATGTTATTTCTAAGCAAATTCGTAAATTTTGAAGCAAATCCCGCGGACGATAATTTTTTTAGAATTTTTTTAATACGGTGGTGCACATTTCACTCACTCAAATTCGAGTTCATAGTGCTGCCATTTTGTTTACAAGCAAGATACGTCAATTATCTTTCATTGTGTCAAAGATATGTTATTTCTAAGCAAATTTGTAAATTTTGAAGCAAATTCCGCGGGCGATAATTTTTCTAGAATTTTTTTAATCCGGTGGTGCACATTTCACTCACTCAAATTCGAGTTCATAGTGCTGCCATTTTGTTTACAAGCAAGGTGCGTCAATTATCTTTCGGTATGTCAAAGATATGTTATTTCTAAGCAAATTTGTAAATTTTGAAGCAAATCCCGCGAGCGATAATTTTTCTAGAATTTTTTTAATCCGGTGATGCACATTTCACTCACTCAAATTCGAGTTCATAGTGCTGCCATTTTGTTTACAAGCAAGATGCGTCAATTATCTTTTGGTATGTCAAAGATATGTTATTTCTAAGCAAATTTGTAAATTTTGAAGCAAATCCCGCGGGCGATAATTTTTTTAGAATTTTTTTAATCACGTGGTGCACATTTCACTCACTCAAATTCGAGTTCATAGAGCTGCCATTTTGTTTACAAGCAAGTTGCGTCAATTATCTTTCTGTATGTTGAAGATATGTTATTTATAAGCAAATTTGGAAATTTTGAAGCAAATTCCGCGGGCGATAATTTTTCTAAAAAAAATTTAATCACGTGGTGCACATTTCACTCAATCAAATTTGAGTTCATAGTGTCGCCATTTTGTTTACAAGCAAGTTGCGTCAATTATCTTTTGGTATGTCAAAGATATGTTATTTCTAAGCAAATTTGTAAATTTTGAAGCAAATCCCGCGGGCGATAATTTTTTTAGAATTTTTTTAATCACGTGGTGCACATTTCACTCACTCAAATTCGAGTTCATAGAGCTGCCATTTTGTTTACAAGCAAGTTGCGTCAATTATCTTTCTGTATATTAAAGATATGTTATTTATAAGCAAATTTGGAAATTTTGAAGTAAATTCCGCGGGCGATAATTTTTCTAGAATTTTTTTAATCACGTGGTGCACATTTCACTCACTCAATTCGAGTTCATAGTGCTGCCATTTTGTTTACAAGCAAGATGCGTCAAATATCTTTCGGTATGTTAAAAATATATTATTTCTAAACAAATTTGAAAATTTTGAAGCAAATCCCGCGGACAATAACTTTTCTAGATTTTTTTTAATCCGGAAGTGCACATTTTATTCACTCAAATTTCCTGTTCAGAGTGCTGCCATTTTGTTTACAATTTTTTTTTAAGTCTAACCACTCATTCAGAGAACTATTTCTCTGAATTTTTTTTTAATACTTAAAGGAACGGAGATAAATAATTCACGTGTCGGGAAACTAAAAAATAATAACAACAGCTTTATTTCAATTATACCCACATTATCATCATAACTTCTAAAATTGATTTTGTTGTAAAAAAAATTGTAAAACCAACCATAGAAGCGATAACTTCAGTTTACACACACATCTGGTGCGAATTGATTGTTCCCATTTAAATACACCCACAGTGGGCCGTGGGCGGTTTTTAAACAAAAGCAATTAGGCGAAATGAGCTGAGTGGCCTAATCTCGTTTCCCGGGCTTTCGATTAGTCGGATAAATCAGGGAAATCTCGCATTATCTATATAGTTAAAGGTTAGTCCCTAAGTTTCCCGGCGAAGTTTTCGGCAACTAAAGTAACAAGGCATGATTAGTTTCTATTATTGTTACTACCTAAGGGGGAGAATTCCGCAATAGGAGATCGTGTATTCTTAATCATAATAAATTGCTCGGAGGGAGAGAGGACGTGATTAATGGAAAATATAAATTTGCATGCATTTTGTTTTAATTATGTATCACTGTTTAGAATCTATTATTATGGGAAAATATTTGTGGCGGAGTCTAATACGAGCAGAATTGTGCGGGAAGCGCCAATAAATAAACCATTAATCATGCGGAATTTGCATTTTAAATTAATGACGAGCAAAAGGCGACTAACTTAGTTTAATATTCGGTGCGTGAGCAATAGACAAACATTAATTATTCTTTGTAGTTTTTGCTTATCTTTCGCGGAAATGTAAATATAAAACTGGAGGACACGACTGGGTCGTTAATGTTCACATCCCCGTGTTTACCCTTTCCATTAAATAAGAACAAAGTGAAGTTTTCCAGCAATTGCGAAATATCTCGTCTCTGACATCGGCGCTTCTTTTTAAGTTTAATATACAGTGAGGATGCGTAGTTTGGAACAAATTAATTTAAAATTCAGGGGTTTGTGTTTTTAGAAAAATGTCGATTTTTATTTTTGGCTGTAGTTTTTTTACGGTAAATTCATATATACAGGATCAAAAATAAGTTGCGACCATCAACTTCATTTATTAATTTGGTTCTCGTTTATCACGTAGTGGAACATTTTTAATATTTAAGGTTGTTGAAATTAGGCACTTGTTGGTTTCAGAATTTTTTACTATTTATTCCGACTAGTATTTTTTTTTTAAATGTAAACATCTATTTTTCATTACATTTTTTAATTCTGCATTAAATTCTAAGTATGTTTTTTACCATTGTAATTCACGGCCTACTAGAAGTCACTAAAATCCTTCATCATGATTTCGTGACATATAAAGAATATTTAAATCTGATAGGCCGTAAAATTTTATTTTGTTCGCCAAAGAAAATTTCGTAGGCCGTGAAATCTCATCTGATTGATGCAGTACTTTAAAAGTCTGGTCACGTGATACTTCACGGCCTACCAAAAGTCACTAAAATCTTACATTATATATCAATCCGCGAAAAAAAAAATTTATACATTTAAAATTGAAGTTACAAACTTTGTAAGCCTTTCATATATGTAAATCGGTAATATTTGCTGGTACATAATTATAGCTCAATTAGCCTCGGCAAAACTGCCCCTAATATAAATCGAAAATCATCATCAGAAACATGGCGGTGATTTAGTAGGGTCACAGTTTCACGCCCGTTAATTTTTGCATTTATCGAAAAATTAACCCCAATCAGCACCTAATTCGATAACTTCCCTTATTGAGCATGGCGATTTACGCCCGTTTTGATTAGCGATGCGAACGAAATAAAATATCGTAGATATGATGTGAATGGGGTGGATTTTTCGAAATAAATGCAAGGTGTAACGGGCGAAACACACTTCGGATTCACCATTAAAAATAAATCTCGCTGCATACGGCTCCCCCTTTTATGCGACGCCTTTTATTTTATTTCTTAAGGTGTGAAAAATAAAGCGGCGCTTTAAATATATGTCAAAGTGGTGTTCACGGTTGAGGAAAGCAGAACAAACGGCCTCCGTGCTGTTTTAAACTTTAAAACACCTCAAAAGCGGCTCCGTTTCGGGGGACACCTTGTTCTCGGGTCGAATCAATTGAAATACTTTAACCCGGCCGGATTTAATTTTTCGGTGTAATACAAAGGATACGGAATTTATTATCTGAAAACTTCATATTTTTTAATTACCAAAAGATAAATCACGTACCTTGCTTGTAAACAAAATGGTAGCACTCTAAACACGAATTTGAGTGAGTGAAATGTGCACCACGTGATTAAAAAAATTCAAAAAAAAATATCGCCCGCGGAATTTGCTTCAAAATTTCCAAATTTGCTTAGAAATAATATATCTTTGATATAACGAAAGATAATTAACGCAACTTGCTTGTAAACAAAATGGCAGCACTCTGAACTCAAATTTGAGTGTGTAAAATGTGCACCGCCTGATTAAAAAAATTCTAAAAAAAATTATCGCTCGCGGAATTTGCTTCAAAATTTCCAAATTTGATTAGAAATAACATATTTTTGACGTACCAAAAGATAACTGAAGCACCTTGCTTGTAAACAAAATGGCAGCACTCTGAACTCGAATTTGAGTGAGTGAAATGTGCACCACCTGATTAAAAAAATTCTAAAAAAATTATCGCTCGCGGAATTTGCTTCAAAATTTCCAAATTTGCTTGGACATAACATATTTTTGACATACCGAAATATAATTGACGCACCTTGCTTGTAAACAAAATGGCAGCACTCTGAACTCAAATTTTAGTGAGTGAAATGTGCACCACGTGATTAAGAAAATTCTAAAAAAATTATCGCCCGCGGAATTTGCTTCAAAACTTCCAAATTTGCTTAGAAATAACATATTTTTGACATACCAAAAGATAATTGTCGCACCTTGCTTGTAAACAAAATGGCAGCATTTTAAACTCGAATTTGAGTGGGTGAAATGTGCACCACCTGATTAAAAAAATTCTAAAAAAATTATCGCTCGCGGAATTTGCTTCAAAATTTCCAAATTTGCTTGGACATAACATATTTTTGACATACCGAAATATAATTGACGCACCTACCTTGTAAACAAAATGGCAGCACTCTGAACTCAAATTTTAGTGAGTGAAATGTGCACCACGTGATTAAGAAAATTCTAAAAAAATTATCGCCCGCGGAATTTGCTTCAAAACTTCCAAATTTGCTTAGAAATAACATATTTTTGACATACCAAAAGATAATTGTCGCACCTTGCTTGTAAACAAAATGGCAGCATTTTGAACTCGAATTTGAGTGGGTGAAATGTGCACCACCTGGTTAAAAAAATTCTAAAAAAATTATCGCCCGCGGAATTTGCTTCAAAATTTTTAAATTTGCTTAGAAATAACATATCTTTGACATATCAAAAGATAATTGTCGCACCTTGCTTGTAAACAAAATGGCAGCACCCTGAACTCGAATTTGAGTGAGTGAAACGTGCACCATATGATTAAGAAAATTCTAAAAAAAATTATCGCTCGCGGAATTTGCTGCAAAATTTCCAAATTTGGTTAGACATAACATATTTTTGACATACCGAACGATAATCGACGCACGTTGCTTGTAAACAAAATGGCCGCACTCTGAACTCGAATTTGAGTGAGTGAAATGTGCACCACCCGATTAAAAAAATTCTAAAAAAATTATCGCTCGCGGAATTTACTTCAAAATTTCCAAATTTGCTTAGAAATAATATATCTTTGACATCCCGAAAGATAATTAACGCAATTTGCTTGTGAACAAAATGGCAAAACTCTAAACACGAATTTGAGTGTGTAAAATGTGCACCAGCTGATTAAAAAAATTCTAAAAAAATTATCGCTCGCGGAATTTGCTTCAAAATTTCCAAATTTTGCTTAGAAATAATATATCTTTGACATACCAATTAAATTTTTTTAAATTCCTTAATAAAATTCCCACAAAGAAATTTTCAGACAAATAATTCTCAGAATGAGTGATTAGACTTGAAAAAAATGTCTTAGACAAAAATTATTTTTTACTGTTTCTATTTTTAAAGCATCATCAGAAATAATAATTATTGACTTTAGTTAACTAAAATTTACTTTTGTTTTTTTTTTTAATTTTTTTTTAATTGACATTGATTATTCGGTCATCAGCCACAACCTACTACTCATTATTTATGTCTATATCTTTAGATACGTATACTAGGGAGCGAAAGGTACTATTTTTGTATAAATAAAATTTTTTGTTATTTGTCCATTTTCTAATGATTTTATTTTTTTTCTTCTAAATTTAATCAATGTAACATTGTAGTTTTTAAAACAATTTTATGTGTTTTGTGTACGCATCCGTACCGAGGCAATTACCATTATTTCGAGAACGTAATTTATATGGCGCATAAATCGGCGGGGGTTATTAAAATTCAATGAAAATTTATAGACGCGTTTCGGTCAAGAGAGACCCATAATAAAAAACAAAAAACAAAAAAAAATGGGTCAATTGCTCGAAAGCATGATGCCACATGTTTTAGCCCTGTTCATATTTTAATTTTAAAATAGCACATATATACATTTACATATATTTTCATAACCCTATTATACGGTCCGCTTTATTATTTTATGGGTCGAGTTTGAACTTTCTACAATTGTATGTTATGCTTAATTATTCAACAATGTTTGCTCAGAGTGTAGTTACATTGACTTTAAATATTAAATGGCGCGGACGTAATATCAATAAGAATAACATATTCCGAATTGCACACAATACACTTGCTTATTTGTCAAATAAATGCGCGGAATGACTTTATTTTTAGGCGGGAAATTTATAAATGTTTATTAACTAATTAAAATAACGTCTTTTTGTGTGCGACGTTGGTCATCGTAAGGCAAATGATACATCGTGAACTAATTGAAGACGTCGCTGCAAGAAGGGATTAACTCTAGTTTTGTTAAATTTGAGATAAAAAGACATTTACACCAACAATGGGAACTTTTTGAGTAGATTTTTTCTAAACTTGATTTTTGCATCAAACATTGCAGTGTCACCTATTACATTTAAGAATTAATATTTGATTTTAGAAATATGGTAATCACAGTCATAAAATAATTTTTGAAAAAAATCGAATTAACTCCTTCTTGCACCAAGATCTTCAATTGACTAAATACTCTTAATCTGAAATAATTTTATATTGTTGTTTATACTGGAGGCTTCTACTTCGTTATACATTTTATATAATAAATAAAACGCTTTCGCTTTGTAAATTTAACTTTTGAAAATTTATTATTTTCGTGACTATAGTTTCGGCAACGTCAACGTGCCATTATCAAACTTACAACTTATCAAACTGTAGGTTTGATAATGGCACGTTGATGTTATAATAATAATAATGTTTATTTACGGAAAAATCCATTTTATAAAAATAATAATAAAATTAAAGTAATGCCGAAACTATAGTCACGGAAATGAAGTTATACAAATAAAGCTAAACCAAATGGTGACCTCTGGGTAAGAGCGAAATGAAGTAGTCAAAACCCAAAATAAAAATAAAACAAATCGCGGACAATTAATTTGTCCACTTGCAAATAGCTAGTTATTACAATTATTTTGGCTTTAAAAATATGAATTGCTTTTGAATAAATTTCATTACAAAACAAGTTTTAATGATAAAAATACAATAATTTAATACATTTAACACCAGGGAGATCTTCGTAGAAGCTATCCAATTTTAATAATAAAAAAATTTGCAATCCTTCTTTAAAGAATAATTGAAACTAATTTTCAATTGCTTTTTTTTACATAATAAAAGTATTATCGTAAAAACTAAATTATTTAATTTTACAACGGGCCACCATTTTTATTCGGAAGCACAGCTGGGTCTGCGGTGCAGCCGAACGGAATATTACACGCGCGGTCCACAATCCATTATTGCAAAAGCAGATGAAAGCTGTAAATTCTGCCCGTCGTATGCTTGTTCCAAATTTCATCACCTCTGTTGATACACGGAATACATCCACGTCTTCGGGTCGCCGGGAAAATTACATTTTTTCCGGTGGCGGCGCTCAGGTAGCGTAATATAATCCAAACTCAAAATAATAAAAAATAAAAAAAAAAATTGGCGACGGTGCGTATAATTTATGTCCCATTACAAAAATTTCATTCGGGTTTAATTAAATTAAATACGCATCATATATCTTCCTGACTGACAAACACAGTTTTCATGGAATTTTGCAAATTATTTTCGGGAATTTCGTCCGCTGGAACATGACACGTGCAGTAGTTTGTTGGTTCAAGCTATTAATGCTAAAATTGTAGAGTTTATATAATAAGAATTTCATACATTTTAACATTAATAGCTTGAATCAACGAACTAGTGTACATTTAATGTTTAGTAATAATAATGAAATAATATTTATTGTAATCCAGAACAATACTTACAGCAGTTAACAACAATATACTTACAAACTAGGATATACAAAGGGAAACAAAAGAAACAACTAAAGTTGATCCAAGTCTTAGTTCTTAATAAATAATACATTTATTAATGCAGAAAAATCAACAGATATTGGACAAGCCGTTCATGCTGGAGGCTTCTACTTCGTTATACATTGAATATCATCGTGTGAGCCACAAAATTCTGTTTCAGAGTTGGCTCTGAGATAAATGAGGTATGTCGCATATTGTTACGTCATGTGATTTAAAAAAAATTAATTAATCTCAGACATGACTGCTATTTTTCTCTCTCTCTCTCTCTTTCTCTCTCTCAGGCATGGCCAACTCAGCAACAAAATTCTGTGGCTCATACCTTATAATAAAACATTTTAAACTTTGCTTTGGGGGGCCACGGTGGCCCAGTGAGTAGAGCTCCTGCTTACGGGCCTCGTGGCCGTGGGTTCGAATCCCATCCCACTTTTTCGGAACG
The DNA here is from genome assembly GCA_910593695.2 of Ocypus olens. NCBI lineage: Eukaryota > Metazoa > Arthropoda > Insecta > Coleoptera > Staphylinidae > Ocypus > Ocypus olens. The sequence goes on along the minus strand of OU343047.1, from coordinate 2,188,165 downwards.
AAAAATCGCCGTGCGGGTCCACGGATGTTTAGTGTATGTCCCTTTTATCATTATAAATGATTATTATACAAATTATCGGTTGTGGCAGAATGCCCTAGTTGGCTACGTCAATTCCCAAATCATCCGCGCTCCCTCAACCCGAATTCCTGTCAACAATCCTTCCTTTTTTAGAAAAAAAAAAAAACTTTGCTTTGTATGATTTGGATATTTATTTACTTAAGTTTCGGTTTACCATTTTCAAACATGAAGTGAAAATGCTAAACGTATTTACCGAAACTTAAATATCCAAGTTATACAAAACAAAGTTAAAAGTGTTTTATTATAAAAAAAAATGGTTTAATCACCAAAGTTTAAATAATATTATATGTTATGTGTTATGTATTGAGTTAATACTTGGAAAACATTTCCTGGAAAAAAAAAATTGGACAGAATGTGGAGAGTAAATTAATTAACAATGTTATTATTTTATTCCCCCTAACTTTGTAATGGTTTCAGTATAACTGACAGGAAAGCGAAAGGGGATGGCGGCTGGGGAACGAGGGCTTCCCGGGGGGATACAGCAGCGTCCCATCAAAAGTAGGTAGTCCCAGGTGCTGGCCGGAAGAGCAAGAAAGGGTCTTGTACCTGTTCCTTAAACCATTCGACCGAATTCTTGAGAAATATTACACTTTCTATTTGGGGAACTTTTACTGTAACTACATTGAAAATGTATTTACTTTTAATTCGCAATAATAATAATAATACTTTATTGGTGCTCTCAGTTAAAGTTTTACACAGGTCATACAATAACTACTGAGTGAAATTCTAGACAAATGATATATAAAAAAAGAACGCGCAGTTAAAAATCGTCTTAAATTAATAAGCAAAATATTAAAATTGCAGTTTATTGATACATTTAGCATGCATACAGGTGCCTTAGAGTAACTTAGAGATGGATAAAATATAATTGATTTCTTCAATATTTATTATTCACTTTAAAATATAATATTTATTATATTTATTTTATCCTATAATGAAAACATGACAATAATTCCTTAGCAACGAGTAACGTTAAGGTACCTTTAACAACACTAGTGTTGTTATATGTATCTAACGCAACTCGTTACTATGGAGATATTGGCAAACAAACATGATTTCTCTTTTTGACGGTTTTCATTAAACATATTTTTAAATTAAAAAATAGTAATTGGATAAAATAAACCGTGCTACGATGCACGTTACGTTATTAGCTTTTACATTACTCGAGAATTTAAAACGAAAACGTCGCTCGTGCTTTCAAACTTTTCTCTCGTAATGTAAAAACCTTCATAACGTTACTTGTATCGTAAATTACTATTACAGTACAATAAGAAATAAACTATTTTTACTTCTTTTTTATTAGTACAAGAAAGTATTGTGATAGTGAAAATTTTTCAAATTTTTTTTTACGGAAATATCCGTTAAATGCCATTTCAACAATTTCTGGATTTTTTTTACTTCCTCCGTTACAAAGTACGAGAAAGTATTGTATGCATGTGCGCGCTGTATCTCAAAAACTAAGCAATTAACATGAAGCTTTTAACATGAGTCTTATTTGATAATCCAAAGAACTGAAAAACTAAACAAATTAGAAACAACTTTACTTGTTGCAGAAAGCATTAGATAAATACAATTTCGTTTTCTTGTATTTAACTGAAAAACTTTTGGTAAAATTCCGTACGCTGGAAGTACCGTTTTTTTTATGGAAAATATTACGGAAAAATTCAATTAAACAATAAAGACAACTAAGAAATGAACATCTTTTGTTTGAAAATATTTTTCATAAAATCATTTATATTAAAAAAAAAAAAAATGTTTTTTTCATTTCTGGTTTATAATTAAAAAACGATAATAGTTACATAAAATTTATATTAATAATAATTGAAGAGAATACCAAGATGGATAACTTATAACGAATAAGTTTTTAAGTATTTGAAGTATAAATAAGTAATTGTGGAGGCTTTCACTTGATACATTTTGAATAATTCAAATAAAAACGAATAACTATGTTCGTATCACTTTATTAATTTAGTAAAGTGATACCAACAAAGTTATTCGTTTTATAGTTTTTCATTGTCATCTTTCATAATTTTGACGTTTCAAAATTTTTGACAAACAAATCAACAACAATCGCGGCGAAAATTTAGAGAAAAAATTGAAAACTTACGTCTAGAAAGAAAAAATGTAGACCTAAAAAGCTAAAATTTCAACAAACAAATCAAAAATTTTTGCCAAAAAGAATATTCAGACCAAAAAAAAATCAAGGATTTGAAGAAAAAATCGAAAAAAACAGGCAGTCATATCATACTGACGATCCGATCCTGCAAACCGCTTGATGTAAATTTAAAATATCATTTAAATTGAAAATAAAACCATGAGAATATACATTGATGGCCACATTACCATTTTTTTATTTTTTTTTGCCATTATTTTCGGGTTTTGGGTCGGAAACTAATTTTGAGCAAAAAAAATATTTCTGAGGCTGACAATAGCAAATTATTTTTCTTTTACTTCTTTTACTTTCAATTTGTTAATCTGCACTTTTAATTTCTAGACCAAGCTTTTCGATTTTTCTGACTTATATTTTAAGTTATGGACTGTTTTTTCGATTTTTTTTTTAAACCTTTGATTTTTTTTTGGCCACAATTTTCGATTTGTTTGTTGAAATTTTCGCTTTGAGGGTCTGCATTTTTTTTCTGGACGTAAATTTGCAATTTTCGATTCTTTTGTCACGATTGTTGATTTGTGTCAAAATTTTCGATTTTTCAATCTGCATTTTTTATTTCTGGCCTACATTTCAGATTTTTAACCTAAATTATTTCATTTTTTGGTCGAATTTTTGATCTTCTGTCCATTTTTTTTATTTCAGCCAAAATTTTCGATTTCTTTGTTAAAAATTTCGATTTTATAATCTGCATTTTTGATTTTTAACCCCAAATTTTCGATTTTTGGTCTAAATTTTTGATTTTTGTTTCTTGAATTATTATTTCTATTGCGTTTTTTTATTGGCTATTCTTTCCCAGTTTCTGGTCGGAAAGTTACTTCGAACTAAAGAGTTATTTTGGGGATGAAAATGGCAAATCATTTTTCTTTGAATTTATAAGTTTTTATCTGCATTTCTTATTATTATAATTAAATAAATAATAGACGAAGATTCTCCGTACATAGCTGAATCAAAAGTGTGAACATGCCTCCGACAGGGATCGAACCTGCAACCTCCAGATCTCCGTTCTGGGATGCTACCAATTGCACCACAGAGGCCACACAGTTTCGCTTCCGCCAGAGTACATTCGCACTTCCAATCCAGACATTTTATTATTAGATTGATTGATTTTTGATATTTGATTTTCTGGCCGATATTTTATCTTTGGCCGGTAATTCTGTTTTTTGTTCGAAATTTTGGAATTTTTTGGGCTAAATATTCTTTATGCTTGCCTAAATTTTCAAATTATTTGTCTAAATTTTTGGTTTTAGAGCGATTTTTAATTTTTTACGCGAATTATTGATTTTTATTCCTGAATTTTTGCATTTTTTGTCGGCATTTTAAAGTTTTTTGTCTGGTTTTACCTTTTATTTTAGATTTTTTAACCTGAATTGTTATTATTTGCGTTTTGTTTTAGATTTTGGCCATTATTTTTTCTGGTTGGAAACTTATTTTGAGCTAAGGATTTATTTTTCCGGTTTAAACTAGCAAATTATTTTGGTTTTACGGGGATTTTCAATTTTTTTTTTTACATTTTTGCCCATATTTTGTGCATGACATGTGTAAACCGTATGCTTACCTGTATTTTTCCATTTTTTTAATTTTTTTTTTGCCCTAAATATTTTTGATTTTCGACAAAAAATTTTAATTTTTTTGTTGAATTTTTTTTTTTAATGTTCAGGACAAGGTTTTGGATTAATGGTTAAACTCTCGATTTGTTTGACTTATATTTTATTTTTTTTACCTTAATTATTGATTTTATGAGCGAATTTTTGATTGGCGTATATTTAAAATTTTTAACTTAACTAGTTTTTTGGTCCAAGTATTTTAGATTTTTCAATCTAAATTTTTGATTTTTTCGGACTGTATTTTTAAGGTTTTTGTAATAAATTTAAGTTATTTATTTAATTTTATATTTCTGCAGCCAATTTTGGGAGAGCTTAAATTAATATTTTAGATTTTTTTTGGGTAAAACTTTTTAATGCATTTTTTTGGCCAACTCTTACGATTTTTACTTTCTGCTCACAAAATTCGATGGAAATATCCGACCATTTTTGAAAAATGTCTCTATTTCAAAACTACTAATAATTTTCAAATGAAAAAACATAATCTATATTTAGCATTTATTTGAAGAACTGAAAAGTTTTTGGTAACATTTCATCAAATCGGAGAAAGTAACACCATTTTTTTATAGAAATTAAAATAGCAATAATAAGGCAGAGACAAAATCCTTAGATAGTTTGGCGAGTTTACGCATTCTCAAGGTAATGATATTAACAGTCGATAATTAAATATCGTTAAAATTTAAAACTCAAATTAAAAAATAAATTAAACAAAGACGAAAAGTAGGCCTGAATATAACATAAGACTTTAGTTTTTATAAGACTTAAAAAAAAAAGTTTAAACGATGCTGTTACGCTTATAATAAATAAGTGACCTAATATCGTTGTAAATAAAAGTTTCAAAGATGAAATCGAGCATCGAATGGTACAGCCCATCGAAACGATCGCCATGCCACCGTCTATATCTTCCGTAATGCTTATCTGATTTATCACACGCCATAAATAAAAATTCCGGACTGACGTAGGCATATCTAATATGGAACAACGTGCAACTAAAAAAAAAACTTGGGAAAACTAAGATTTATTGTCCGGCATTACATTTTCGAATGCATCACGCCGTCGACAAGTTATAGTTATCTTTTATATATATATATTCTTACTCGAGATAATAGTTGAGGCGAAATGCAGGTCTCTTCTTCGTTCTCGTTTCCATTCTGGTTTATTGTTTCAATTCGCATAGAGTGTGGTCCATTCCATTTTGAATGCGAAATAGAAAATTAAATAAAATTTTCCAGTGGAATATGTCTGTATAATTGTTTTTTTTTTTTATAAAAAGTGGTATAGTATTATCGAAAATATAGTGCGAATGCGACTTACTCGGGTGATTAGCTTGGTTTTAAAAGACACTTCATTTTTTTTTTCAAGAATCTTTTTTTTTTTAAATATCTATTTAGGGATTTTTTTACAGGATTTTCATTCAATAATTTTCCCCCAGGAATTTTGCTTGAAGAATTTTTTGTAGGAATTTAGAAATGTTAGACAGTTTTACATTCAACTGTACCAAAAGCATATTTGTGTCTGGAAAATAATGGTAACTTATTTGAACACTTGCAATAATCTTTGAATTATTTTTCCAACGCTTTACTAGATGAGAACCTACAAAATATTAAAATTTATTTTTCTCTGTATTTTGGCTTTAGAAGCATAATGTGTGATCCATCGTTAAATTTGTAATAAAAAATGCTACCGCATACACGGTGTTTCTACTTTTGTGGCCCAAAAAAATTAGTTGATGATAAAATATCGGATAAAAAATCATCATTTTGTAGAGCTTAAAAAGTGACAATGACAAAGTGTTATATCATGAATTTCTGCGATCGGCAGATGTAAAAACACTTTTTTCCTATTTTAAGCCACCCTGTATCTTTTGCCGTTTTCAAGATTCCCATGCTGTGCATTCTTATCTTTCTGTATTTAACTTGTAACCAGGCTGGTGTCTTCAAACGTTCGAAGTTTAATTAATTATAAGGTTCGGAATATATGGCACTTAAAAAAAATAAGGCATGCGTAAACATCCGGCCGTGTTTGTAAGATGTGTGCGATATTGTAATGAGCGAACTATTCGAGAACCGTTTGCCATATCTTTATTGTGCTGTATCATCAGACTCGTCCATACAGGAAGGGAAAGTATAGGAAGTGCAGTCGCCAGCAGTTTCCACCTCACTTATCCGTTCCGTCTTCTGGCTTCTCAATTCGCCCCGCTAAAGTTTCCTGTCCTCTCCTTCCCTGTCGACTTTTTCGCCCGAGTGTCATCAAAGATTCGAGGCGCACACTACTGGAAACTGTATCTCCATCGGGAACCCCGGAGGCAGTTAGGATTAGCCGCTAAATTTATATTTCAATCGTAAACACATTTATGCGACGTGAATTTCCAAGTGTTTCAGTGTAAACAATCAAACGTCGATCGTTAATCACCGGGAGATCACGGCACGGATCCATTTCGCAGATAACCCCCATAAAGAGCATCGAGTAAACGTGATGAGCAATCTTAGGTATGGAGCGAACATTAATTTTCTTTTCTTTGGTGCAAGCGAAATGAAATTGGTTTACTCCACGGCGGCGGCCGACGATGTTCGGTGCGCGATCATTAATAATAGGGGCAACCGGCCAAATGCTGACAAAAGAAGTCGTTTAACTTGGTTATTGAATATAGGCCCCGATGGGGTCATTTATTTAAGATTCATGTAGCTCTTTCTGGTTCCACATATGAAATCATACAGCGTTACATTTAACACGGAGGATAACTCATAGTTGATGTCTCAAAAGACACATTTCAAAAATAGTGATTATTTTTAACTGGACCACAAATAGACCGACAAGATACTAAGGATCAATTTTTATTACACGCCGGTGATTGTTCTTAAATTATGCAAAAATATCGCACTCTTATACACGGGACCCGGATATATACGTAAGTACCCGTACTCATTTATACACAAGCTTTTGAGAAGCGAAAGCATTCAACAATTTTTTTTGGCTCTGAGTTAACCATTCAACCACTAACGGTTATGTATTCGGTAATAGCTACATATTCTTATACTTTAGCGTCAGATCTAATCAAATATCGAACTAATACTTCCAAAATTTAGATATCGTTCCTACATAGTAGGTAGTTCACATTAGAGACAGGCAAAACTGCTACTTTCGAATCACGTGGCTACCTGTGATTGCTACTTTCTAATATCAGTGATTTTAAAGTGTGACTCTGATCACAATTTACAATTACAATTTAACGTCCCCAGACCATCGATGAGAAATTGTCGGTCATTTGGTTTTTGTTTGTCTAATTCGCGCCATCATACAATTTCTCCATTAATCAAAATGTGTTTGTTATATAACAACATTCAAAACAAATGTGATATTTTTGGAAAAACTTTAATTGATTTCAAAAAATGTGTAATAGAAAGTTTGTTTTAGGCATATATCTTTCTTTTATTTTATTGTATTCGTACACTACAATGAGATTTGTTTTGTAACTGGACATACATAAATTATTATTATTATCACGGTTGGTAAACACCTTCTGAAATTATTATTATTAATAATTTTCGCAATAATGTTTTTGATATTATTCTGCTAATATTTATCCACCTGGGCACGTAGTCTTCCTTTTGATATTATACCTCTGACTGAAGGTAATATTTTGGCTATATTATCAGCAATACCAATTCTTGGTTCAATTCAAAATTCGAGAAGCATTTGGAGATTTTTGCAGAATCTTATAATGGAATGTTTGAATAAATTTGAAAAGTTGGAAGTTTTAGGAACGTGGCAAATGTTTTCCTATTTTTGTTTTGCCTCTGAAAAACGCATCTTTAGAAAGATGATTTGCTCTGTTCTCAAAGGATTATTTTTAAATAAAATCATTAACGTTTTAATTTTTTGAGCACTTGAACAAAAACATCGCAGAGAAAATATAAAACGTGCAGGCAAAATTCCATAAAAAATTATCTGCAATGGCCGGAGTATCGCTAATTCAAAATCAATTTGGTTTTTGAAAATTAAACAATTTTCAATAGAGATATGGATTTTTCAAAATGTTTGTTTTAATTTTTTGAGCACTTGAACAAAAACATCGCAGAAAAAATATAACAAGTGCAAGCAAAATTTCATAAAAAATATGTGCAATGGCCGAAGTATCGCTAATTCAAAATCAATTTGGTTTTTGAAAATTCAACAGTTTTCAATAAAGATATGGATTTTTGAAAATTTTAGTTTCCATTTTTTGAGCACTTTAAACAAAAACATCGCAGAAAAAATATAAAACGCGCAGACAAAATTCCATAAAAAAATATCCTCAATGGCTGAAGTATCGCTAATTCAAAATCAATTTGGTTTTTGAAAATTCAACAATTTTCAATAGAGATATGGATTTTTAAAAATTTTCGTTTTAATTTTTTGAGCACTTTGAACAAAAACGTCGCAGAAAAAATATAAAACGTGCAGGCCAAATTCCATAAAAAATTATTTGCAATGGTTGAAGTATCGCTAATTCAAAATCATTTCGGTTTATGAAAATTCAACAATTTTCAATGGAGATATAGATTTTTGAAAATTTTAGTTTCCATTTTTTGAGCACTTTGAAAAAAACATCGCAGAAAAAATATAAAACGTGGAGGCAAAATTCTATAAAAAATTACCTACAATGGCCGAAGTATCGCTAATTCAAAATCAATTTGGTTTTTGTAAATTCAACAATTTTCAATAAAAATATGGATTTTTGAAAAATTTCGTTTTCCTTTTTGAGCACTTTGAACAAAAACATCGCAGAAAAAATATAAAACGTGCAGGCAAAATTCCATAAAAAATTATCCTCAATAGCCGAAGTATCGCTAATTCAAAATCAATTTGGTTTATGAAAATTCAACAATTTTCAATGGAGACATGGATTTTTGAAAATTTTAGTTTCCATTTTTTGAGCACTTTGAAAAAAACATCGCAGAAAAAATATAAAACGTGGAGGCAAAATTCTATAAAAAATTACCTACAATGGCCGAAGTATCGCTAATTCAAAATCAATTTGGTTTTTGTAAATTCAACAATTTTCAATAGAGATATGGATTTTTGAAAATTTTCGTTTTCCTTTTTGAGCACTTTGAACAAAAACATCGCAGAAAAAATATAAAACGTGCAGGCAAAATTCCATAAAAAAATATCCTCAATGGCCGAAGTATCGCTAATTCAAAATCACTTTGGTTTTTGAAAATTCAATAATTTTCTATAGAGATATGGATTTTTGAAAATTTTAGTTTTAATTTTTTGAATACTTGAACGAAAACGTCGCAGAAAAAATATAAAACATGCAGGCAAAATTCCATAAAAAGTATGTGCAATGGCCGAAGTATCGCTAATTCAAAATCAATTTGGTTTTTGAAAATTCAACAATTTTCAGTAGAGATATGGATTTTTGAAAATTTTCGTTTTAATTTTTTGAGCACTTTGAACAAAAACATGGCAGAAAAAATATAAAACGTGCAGGCAAAATTCCATAAAAAATATGTACAATGGCCGAAGCATCGCTAATTCAAAATCACTTTGGTTTTTGAAAATTCAATAATTTTCTATAGAGATATGGGTTTTTTAAAATGTTTGTTTTAATTTTTTGAAAACTTGAACAAAAACATCGCAGAAAAAATATAACATGTGCAGGCAAAATTTCATAAAAAATATGTGCAATGGCCGAAGTATCGCTTATTCAAAATCAATTTGGTTTCTGAAAATTCAACAATTTCCAATGAAGATATGGATTTTTGAAAATTTTCGTTTTCATTTACAACACTTTGTTAACACTTTGAACAAAAACATCGCAAAAAAAAATATAAAACGTGCAGGCAAAATTCCATAAAAAATATGTGCAATGGCCGAAGTATCGCTAATTCAAAATCAATTTGGTTTTTAAAAATTCAACAATTTTCAGTAGAGATATGGATTTTTGAAAATTTTCGTTTTAATTTTTTGAGCACTTGAACAAAAACATCGCAGAAAAAGTATAACAAGTGCAGCCAAAATTCCATAAAAAATTATTTGTAATAGTTCAAGTATCGCTTATTCAAAATCAATTTGGTTTTTGTAAATGCAATAATTTTCAATAAAGACATGGATTTTTGAAAATGTTTGTTTACATTTTTGAGCAGAAAAAAATCCATAAAAAATTATCCTCAATGGCCGAAGTATCGCTTATTCAAAATCAATTTGGTTTTTGAAAATTCAACAATTTTCAGTAGAGATATGGATTTTTGAAAATTTTCGTTTTAATTTTTTGAGCACTTTAACAAAAACATTGCAGAAGAAAATATAAAATGCAGTGATTTTAAGTAATCTTAACATTGTGATTTTTGAATACTAGTGAAAAATCACAGGTACGTGAAATATCGCCCATCCCTAGTTGATGGGGTATACTAATTTATAACTTTTTATAAAAAAACTGTAAGTTGCTTTTTTTATAAGTGGCTTAGCCTGGCCTTGGTATTAATTACCATTCTCCAATATGATGAGTTGGTTTTCAAAAGCACATTTTAATGTGTAACGTTGAAATGATTTAACTCAAAGCTCTTAATGCAGAACACTAAGAAATGTTACGTACGACATTCAATTACACTAATTAAAATACACATTAGTATAAATGATTGTCGCTTCGTGTTTTAAGCGAGTAACAAATGAAAGGTAGCGGATGTAGTAGTTACTTAAGACGTACAAGTCCCGAGTCCCCGCAGATACTTCCTTGGCGGAGCGGCGCAATTATTTCCTACAAATACGGTCATTAATAAAAACAAGGTGGGAACCCTCTGTTCGGTGGAAAATTCGGGTAGAAAATGAGTAGGATTTGTACATTTATTATACAGGGCTTTTTTCGCCCTTGCCGAAAATTCTCGGTGCTTAGTCTACTGTTCGGATTTTTTTGCCGTGGCGATAAAGCAGGCGCTGAAATATTTCAAAGTTAATGGTCGTCGGCCCATGACGGCAGCTTCGTCAGTTGTTTTTGACGACGAAAGAAATCCGTATCGGGAGGTATTTATTGTTTTTTTTTCTTGCGAGTGGGCCTGATTAAATTTTCGATGTATCCAATGAAATGATGAAAAAATGGGGATGCTCTGAAAATGTGCGTTTAGCTTTAAGATTTGAATAATTAAATTTTAACCCATTACTTCCCATTGTACTCCAGCGACACCTAGTGGCAATTTTATTTACTGTAGCCAACGTATCTGTTATACAAACTGCTTGCTATTATTTATAAATAGTACATGATCAAATATAATTCTTGTCGGAGCATTTTTCTACACATACTAAAAATAATGCCAGTTACACTATAATTTTTTTAAGTTTAGAGATTGAATAGGCACAAATGCACCTCGCGAATATCTGCCCCCATTGTATCCCTCATGTTTACGCCGGTCTTTTCCGAATCTTACTTTTATATAATAGTAAACACACACTGCATGAATGCAGTGCGGACAATATAGCAGACAGTGTGGTATTATTGTATGCAGCGGATTGCATATAATATGGAAGCAGTTTTCAATTACACCACCGGCCGCATACCAGTTCCGCGCCAACTTTAACCACCATTACGGTTTCCGGTCGGCTCCTCCGTTCCACCTGAATAATTTTCAATTTGCACATTTTCGGATTAAAATTAAATTAATGCCTAATGAACGAGTCTTCTCTTTTAAAATAATCCACTGTAAATTATGATTATCGTAAAACTACAGCGTCAGATTTATTAAATTTACCCACCGACACGTAATCCCTTTTCGATATAAATTTAAATTAAAAATTTTAAATTCAAGAAGGCCGAGCGAACGAAGTTCGAATCCGCGTAGGTGTTGCATACATATCGCCTGTATCTGTGCGCATGTAAAAATATTCACTTGATATTCAGGATATGCCGTACGTGAAACTACATTTCATTAATGAAACTTTGGCTACGTTGCATCTACTTGTAGTTAATTGGATTTCAAATTGTTTCGACACTTGATACCATTTTTAATGGGATCCCGTATTAATATTTATTGTACCGTCGACGTGATAAATTAAAACAAATGACGCAAATATATTTGTTGACGAGAAAAAGACTTTTTCGTGCACGTCGTTGCACATGTATTGTAATTACCAGAGAAAAGCTCTTCTGGCGACTGTCCACACGTTCTTACGAAACTGCTGTCTCCATTACAGTACACATACCATAAATTAGCGGCACGTCGCCCCCGGAATATCTTAAGAAACTTAAAAGTTGAACCTCCAAAATGTTTCCTGCGCACAGGCTTTTCAGTGAATGTAATACACGAAAGGAACAAAAAAAAACTTACATACATTGCCAAATGGTATTTTACAGTGCAATCTATTTGCAGATGGAATAAAATAATAAATAACGATTGTTCACATTTACTAATAACTGTGTCTCTCTTTGTTACAGAGCCCAACTGACACCTCTACCTGAGCTACGCCGCCGGTAACAACTCGTAACATGAAAATTTCGGTAAGTGGTTGTTTCATTTTAATCTTTGCGAGACCGTTATCTAATTAAACATATAACCAGCGCAATAAAAAAAATATTAAAACAAACGCAAACGACTTGAAACTTTTCTGAATTACTCAAAATTCATCCGAGATTAGGATTCCGTAAAAAGCCACAAACACCCCATCCCTAGATTTTGTGATAATTCCACTCGAACAAAGCGCAAAGTTAAAAATTTTAATCATTTCAACCACTTGAAAAAAAATATTAAAACAACAGCTACCGACTTGAAACTTTCTAGAATTACTCAAAATTCATCCGAGATGAGGATTCTGCAAAAAGCCACAAACACCCCATCCCAAGATTTTGAGATAATTCCACTCGAACAAAGCGCAAAGTTAAAAATTTTAATCATTTCAACCACTTGAAAAAAAAATAATATTAAAACAACAGCTAACGACTTGAAACTTTCTAGAATTATTCAAAATTCATCCGAGATGAGGATTCTGCAAAAAGCCACAAACACCCCATCCATTGATTTTGAAATAATTCCACGCGAACAAAGCGCAAAGTGAAAATTTTTAATCATTTCAATCACTTGAAAAAAAAAATATTAAAACAACAGCTACCGACTTGAAACTTTCCAGAATTACCCAAAATTCATCCGAGATTAGGATTCTGTATAAAGCCACAAACACCCCGTCCCTAGATTTTGAGATAATTCCACGTGAACAAAGCGCAAAGTGAAAATTTTTAATCATTTCAACGACTTGAAAAAAAAAAATTATTAAAACAACAGCTAACGACTTGAAATTTTCCAGAATTACTCAAAATTCATCCGAGATTAGGATTCTGTAAAAAGCCGCAAACACCCCATCCCTATATTTTGGGATAATTCCACGCGAACAAAGCGCAAAGTGAAAATTTTTAATCATTTCAATCACTTGAAAAAAAAATATTAAAACAACAGCTAACGACTTGAAACTTTCCAGAATTACCCAAAATTCATCCGAGATTAGGATTCTGTATAAAGCCACAAACACCCCGTCCCTAGATTTTGAGATAATTCCACGTGAACAAAGCGCAAAGTGAAAATTTTTAATCATTTCAATGACTTGAAAAAAAAAAATTATTAAAACAACAGCTAACGACTTGAAATTTTCCAGAATTACTCAAAATTCATCCGAGATTAGGATTCTGTAAAAAGCCGCAAACACCCCATCCCTATATTTTGGGATAATTCCACGCGAACAAAACGCAAAGTGAAAATTTTTAATCATTTCAATCACTTGAAAAAAAAATATTAAAACAACAGCTAACGACTTGAAACTTTCTAGAATTACTCAAAATTCATCCGAGATGAGGATTCGGTAAAAAGCCACAAACACCCCATCCCTAGATTTTGAGATAATTCCACGTGAACAGAGCGCAAAGTGAAATTTTTTAATCATTTCAACCACTTGAAAAAAAAAATATTAAAACAACAGCTAACGACTTGAAACTTTCCAGAATTACTCAAAATTCATCCGAGATTAGGATACTGTAAAAAGCCACAAACACCCCATCCCTAGATTTTGAGATAATTCCACTCGAACAAAGCGCAAAGTGAAAAAATTTAATCATGATTTAACTAATTTAAAAGCACGAAGAAAGAGAATGTGGTTAAAGTGAAAATAAAAATGGAGGGTGGTAGGTGGGCCCTATCCCATCCTGCAACCCGGTGGTGGGTGGGCCCTATCCCATATTGCGACCCCTAACTTTCTACAAATAAATTCGTGTATCGAAGCAACAAAAAATAATAATTTCTGAGATGTGAAAAAAAATATATTTAAAAACAATTGCCACCGACTTGAAACCTTAAAGTTTACACAAAATTTATTCGGGATTATAGATTTGTAATATACATACCACAAAAATCCCACACATCCTGCGTGAACTAAGCGCAAAACTGTGAAAAATTGTAATCATTTCGATTGCATGAAAAATAATAATATAAAAACAATTGCCACCGACTCGAAAATTTTTTATTTTATTCAAAATTAATTTGGGATTATGGTTTAGAAAAAAGTCACAAATAGTGCACTTCCAAATTTTACAAAATCCTATTCAAACTAAGCGCACAACTGTTAAAATCTTGTAATCATTTCAACGATGAGAAAAAAAAATAGAAAAACAATTGCCACCAATTTAAAATTTAAGCTTCATTAAGAATATGGTTCTCTAAAATATAATAATCATCCCGACCCAGAATTTTGCAAAATCCTGCGTAGAAATGTGAAAAGTGCAAAAATTTCGGAGACTCGAAAAAAATATAAAAACAATCGTTACCGACTTGAAATTTTTTAAATTTACTCAAAATTATTTCTCTATTATCGTTTAGTAAAAGGCCACATACACTTCACTCTCAAATTTTGCAAAAAATCCGGCGTAGAAATATAAAAAATGCAAAAATTTCGAAGACGTGAAAAAAATATAAAAACAATCGTCACCGACTTGAAATTTTTTTAATTTACTCAAAATTATTTCTGTATTATCGTTTAGTAAAAGGCCACATACACTTCACTCTTAAATTTTGCAAAATCCGGCGTAGAAATATAAAAAAATGCAAAAATTTTGAAGACTCGAAAAAAATATAAAAACAATCGTCACCGACTTGAAATTTTTTAAATTTACTCAAAATTATTTCTGTATTATGGTTTAGTAACAGGCCACATACACTTCACTGTCAAATTTTGCAAAATCCGGCATAGAAATATGAAAAATGCAAAAATTTCGAAGACTCGAAAAAAATATAAAAACAATCGTCACCGACTTGAAATTTTTTTAATTTACTCAAAATTATTTCTGTATTATCGTTTAGTAAAAGGCCACATACACTTCACTCTCAAATTTTGCAAAAAATCCGGCGTAGAAATATGAAAAATGCAAAAATTTCGAAGACATGAAAAAAATATAAAAACAATTGTCACCGACTTGAAACTTTCTAAATTTACTTTATATTATTTCGGGATTATGGTTTAGTAAAACGCTAAAAACATTTCACTCCCTAATTTTGTACAATCCTAAGCAAACTGTAAAAAAATGTAATCATTTCAACGATGAGAAAAAAATTGCCACCAATTTTAAATATTACAAAATTTACTTAAAATTCATTAAGAATTACAGTTCTATAAAATATCATAATTATCCCATCCCTAAAATTTCCAAAATCTCACGTGAACTAAATGTAGAACTGTGAAAAAAATAATAATTTCTAAGATGTGAAAAAAAAAATAAAAAAGCAATTGCCACCAACTTGAAACTTTACAAGCTTACTCAAAATACATTTGGGATTATAGTTCTGTAATATACTATAAAAATCCCACTCTTAAATTTTGAAAAATCCCACGTGAATAATCGTAGGAATGTGAAAAATTGTAGTCATTTCGATTGCGTGATAAAAAATATAAAAACAATTGCAATCAACTTGAAACTTTCTAATTTTACTCAAAATGCATTTGGGATTATAGTTCTGTAATATACCACAAAAATCTCACTCTTAAATTTTGCAAAATCCTACGTAAGCTAATCGTAGAAATGTGAAAAATAGAATAATTTATTTAACTGAATATTTTTCAAAATTTATTTAAAATTAATGAAGAATTATGGTTCTCTAAAATATTATAATCATCCCATCCCAGAATTTTGTAAAATCCCACGTAGAAATGTAAAAAATTGCTAAAATTTCGAACAGGCGAAAAAAAAAATTTATAGAAACAATTGTCAGACTTTCTAAATTTACTCAAAATTATTTCGGGATTATGGTTTGGTAAAACGCCACATACACACAAAAATCCCACCCTTACATTTTGCAAACTCCCACATGAACTAATCGTAGAAACATGAAAAATTGTAATCATTTCGATGGCACGAAAAAAAAAATATAAAAACAATTGCCACCGACTTGAAACTTTCTAATTTTACTCAAAATGCATTTGGGATTATAGTTCTGAAATATAATATAAAAATCCCACTCCCAAATTTTGCAAAATCCCACGTGGACTAATCGTAGAAACGTGAAAAATTGTAATCATTTCGATTGCACGAAAAAAAAAAAATATAAAAACAATTGCCACCGACTTGAAACTTTCTAATTTTACTCAAAATACATTTGGGATCATAGTTCTGTAATATGCTTCAAAAATCACCACACCTAAATTTTGCAAAATCCCACGTGAACTAATGTCAGAAATGTGAAAAATTGTATTCATCTCGATTGTATGAAAACAATAAAAATAATTTTACTCAAAATGCATTCGGGATTATAGTTTTGTAATACACCACAAAAAACCCACAATCTACATTTTACAAAACCCCAAGTGAACTAATCGTAGAATTGTAAAAAAAAAATTGCAATCATTTCAATTTTTTTTGCATGAAAAAAAATTGCCACCGACTTGAAACTTTCTAATTTTACTCAAAATTAATTAGGGATTATGCTGTAGTAAAATGCCCCATACACTTAACTCCTAAATTTTGCAAAATCCTATGCAAACTGTAAAACTGTAGTGACGAGGCACATTTTTATCTCAGTAAAGATTTCCTCTATTGGGCTGAAAATAATCCCTGTCTGATTTATTCCTCGAAATTAAAGGTGTGGTGTGTCGTATCACAACTTTGTATAAGAAGAAAGGCGTGAATTCTCAATATTGTATTTTTTTCTGCAGTCCAGAATGGGATAGTTGTGGTTCCAACAGGTTGGGGCTACAGCTCACACGGCCCGAAATTCATTAAATGTTCCTACTTTCCTAGCGACGCGTCCCTGATTATAATATTAACTTAACCACCGGTGGTGCATATTGGAATTCCCATTAACTATACATAATTTTATTATAAATTAATGCACAAGGTCATAAATGAAGCAAGCGCGGCTCCGATCCAAAAGATAAGAAGGGATACTTAATAAAACATGAAGGTAATGGTGGGCCTCTGTTATATTTGAATAACTTATAGAGTTATTAGGTCATAGTCGGCGGAGTACTTTTATAATTTTGAGGGAAGGCCGAAATTGCGGGCGTAACATTTATCACGTGCCTCCTCCCCCCCACCACCTCTCTAAAATGCACATGCATTATTCAGTGCGTGTTTAAGTAAGGTGTAAACTAAGAGTCTAACCCCCTTCTTAATCGCCTCACTATGCATGTAATAGTCTCCAAGGTAATAAAGTGAACGCTAATGATGATAATGCATCACCTGTAAAAAAATAAATAAACAATAAATTTGCCCGTGAAGTATTTGCACGGGCGCTGTAAAACAAAATCAACACATTTAAACGTCAGTTCTGTGCTCGGCGCACTAATATCAACATTCAGCACAAGCGATAAAACTCATTACTGTTATCGTCATCACGCAACATAAATAATTTTGATGGTTTTATTTGAAAATGGACGCGGGATGCGGCAATCTACTGATACCGACCCGTGTATATCTCTGTGCGCGCGATAATTTAATAACGTTAAAGCTCATCTTCGCCGCAAAAAAGTTCACGCTCAGTTATGGAGACGCTCTAATGCAATCATGAGAATAAAACCATTGCGCCATCTCAATTTTTTATTCCCAACTAAAAACGCGCAGTTTGGTAAATTACAGAATCAAGAGTTTGAACCAGTGACGGCTCGCGGGGTGACTCATGGTACAGCCGAGGTAGTAGAGGTGACAATGCAGATAGGTAGGATCTGTATTACCACCTCTGCTACCTATGAGTCAAGAGTTATTAAAACTCTTGATTCTGTAATTTACCAAACTGTACGTTTTTAGTTACCCTCTGGTTTTAACCACAAAAAAATGGTTTTACAACTGGATTGTTATATATTTTCAATTTTATTAAACTCGCCGAACCGTAAACGCATAAATCAAATATGCAAATTTACAAGGGAATTAAATAAAAATGCAATATAAGCTTAACCCCCGCCGACAATTAACCCTTAATTATGTTGACCGAATAATGTTTCATTTAATTTCCAGTGGAACGGCGCGGCCGCCAATTTATCCGCGCCCCTAGAATGATGGCGCGGGGCGGTGTATAAGGCGCGGGCGGTTAAAAAAAATTAAACAAATAAATGCCCTCCCGAAATTAGCAGTCCGGGGCGAAGATAAATAAAAAAAGAATTGCCGAAACAGAAATGCGGTCGAGTTTTGCCCCTTTATAATTACTTTAGTGCGGATCCGGAGCTCCGGAACCCCCATGTGGTTGACACCCCTCTATCTGGAATAATAAAAGACACGTCTGACAAACGCAAATTAAAAATAACTCCTTTTATCTCCGACACGTTCCGCGCGAAATTTCAAGTGATAAATTTCTTTCATTTTCTGCCCGTAGAGAGAGGGACGGGTTGCTTACAAAGCGATGGAAATATTGCCGAAGCGCTATCTGGCGGATGGATGAACTCAACACTAGAACGCGGGAACATTTAAATCGTTTATCGGCAATATTTAAAATCACAAAATTATATATAAAAAAAAATACTGCTGTACAACAGATTAACTATTGTTTTTGCTTAAAATAGATTAACCTTCACTTCATTTCTACTTCCTACGTTACGAAGTACTAGTGATTTTTTTTTTCGTTAATTGTGTTGAAAGATAGTATTAAATTGCATTGAAAAATTCACAATAAATTATTCATTCGATAAAGTTTAATTAGGGGGCCGCGGTGGCCTAGTGAGTAGAGCTCCTACTCACGGGCCTCGTGGTCGTGGGTTCGAATCCCATCCGGGCGGTCACTTTTTCGGAACGAAGAAGTGGCCGTGCTGGTCCATGGATGACTAGTGTATGTCTTCTCCCTATTCTAGAAATCTAGAAATCAATGTACTCACTTAATTGAAAGTCTGGCGGAATGGACTACTTTCCTATGCCATAATAATAAAAAAAAAAGTTTAATTAATTTCTATCTTCATAAATAATAATTGAAATCAATGTCCATTCTCAACACTAGAAATAATTAGATTAATTCGATTCGAACCCATGGCAATGTTCCCGCTGAATGTGATATAGGGTCCGATTCTGTATTCACCGCCGCTCCTGGAGGAGACAGGAATTGATGGCCTACGGGTTGACGCGTGATCGCCATCCCGCCACACACATGTGTCGATAATACGATGACGTCAGCACTTGTCCGACATCCATCTTACATGATCCGTTCCCGAAATTGTTTCGATATTTGAGAGATCGCCGCAATCTGGATGTACGGAGACTATAAATCATCTTGTAAATCGGATACGTACGCGTACCTGCGCACGGGGGAAAATTATTGCCACTCCATTGGTATTTATGGGCAGATTTCGTACGTATTATTTGAAATTTCATTGGATTAACGTGTAATTGTAGTAATGCGAAATTTTGATTTATAAGTATTGGATTACTCGAATTACGCAAAGATTTAATGTTGATGAGAGTAACATGTGTTGCCTAAGAGATGCTTTTAAATTTTAATAGATGGAGGTAAATGAGATCATTTTGCTACAGCATTTCTGCTACTATCTACGAAAGCTGCAAGTTACGAGGATTTCAATTGCAGGAACCGTTTAATGGATTAAAGGATAAATTAATTATTTGTTAATTTCAAACTGTTTATTAATCCTGGAGCGCTCGCGCTATGAGCATTTCTCTCACACTTATGTTAAAAATAGTCATACTTTAGACAGAGTTGAGATTTAGGAACAGGGCGCCCTCTAGTTGAGTTTAGGTATCACTTCTACTTATAAATGCAACTTGATCAACAATTGGGCGTCTCCAGCAACTTCTAGAGACAACTTGTCCATCATTTATATGATAAACATCAGTGACGGTTCGCGGGTTTTTTTTTTGGTACGGCCGAGGAACAAGAGGTGGTAATACAGATAGGTAGGGTCTGTTGCAGAGACGGCTGGCTGCGTGACCGCACCCACCTGTATCAGAAAAAAACCCGCGAACCGTCACTGATAAACATTTCTATTTATGTAGACTTAAAGAGGAGATAACATCAAAATCTTCTCTCATATAATCAATAAAAGTTTACTGGCCAAATTGTTATTGCCGACGGCCACCCAAAAGATCAATCAGCCGCGAACGATGGCCCGGCTTGGCCGATAAATCTATAGTCCACTTGTTCCCGACCTTAAATACTATCGACTATAACCGTCATTCAATATTAATAACATGTTCTCCGTTAGAGTCGTCGCTGCAAAATGCGATCTTTGGAGATTTGAAATTTTTATTGTAGGAAAACTTTCATTACACGGAATTCGGTGGATCGGGAAAGTCACGTTCTTCAGAAATGTAAGTGGGCCTCCCACCCCTCCGATCGCCATCACCATTTTTGTTCAATTTTATAGTTAAAGTGTGACTCCGCTAAGGATGTTAACTTCTGATTCAGTTTCAGTTCGGATATTTACTCGGCCGTTTCTGTAAAGCGCGCGCTCGCATTTGATACGGATTAAATTTAGTTCTGAAAGTTCAGCTTCGGGAAATATTTTAGACGGCTGTTTTATCAAAAATGTCATGCCGTATTAACTTGGATCCAATTATTTTTAAGAGCCTTTATTATAAATGTGATAATTTTGTAGTTTATGATACTAACTTTACCGAAGTAAAGTTTTTTTTTCCGCCTTAGTTCTATGACCATTAGCCATCATCAATATTTTTAATATATATATAAGTTAGAAATTAAATGAATAAATAAGCAAATAAATAATGAAAGACGTATACAACAACCGCGGATCTGAAGGAATACTTCTCGAAACCGAAAAATCTTTCATTCGAGCTGGGACCGAAGTAAATGCAACAACTTCAGATCCAATATTTACAACGTTGCCGGTTTTTCTATCTCATTGCAACTAACGTAAAATAAAATATAAAAGTGTGAGAAACACCCAAAGGGGGTAGCTTTTTTATCCGTACTTTAGCGCTTTAAATATTTTAAACGAAAGCACTAATTTATGACAGGTGACATATTTGGCAGCCAGGGGCGGCTCGTTATGGCACTACCTGTGGTTTCAAAAATTTTGAATTAATCCTTAAAACACTTTTTCACCAGTTACTTTGGTCTAGGAGGATAAATCGTTCTTTTTTTCTTCAAAAAATAAGGAGGGCGGGGTCTATTTTGTATAAGTGGTTCTACCATCTACATGTTCCACGAGCCGCCACTGATTACAGTTGGAAACAAAATGACAACCATCAAAAGTTGAAAAGGTGAGAAAAAATTGCAGTCTGCGCTTATAAAAATTGTAAAAAAATCATTTCGGCCAAAGTAACTTTCAAAATTTCAAAATGCATACAGAATGAACCTAACTTTGATAATCCACTTCAATATTTGACACAGCGTGGCTGGAAACAAAATGGCAACCATCAAAAGTTGAAAAGCAGAGAAAAATTTGCAGTCTGCGCTTATAAAAATTGTAAAAATTTCATTTCGGCCAAAGTAACTTTCAAAATTTCAAAATGCATACAGAATGAACCTAACTTTGATAATCCACTTCAATATTTGACACAGCGTGGCTGGAAACAAAATGGCAACCATCAAAAGTTGAAAAGCAGAGAAAAATTTGCAGTCTGCGCTTATAAAAATTGTAAAAATTTCATTTCGGCCAAAGTAACCTTCAAAATTTCAAAATGCATCCAGAATAAACCTAACTTTGATAATCCATTTCAATATTTGACACATCGTGGCTGGAAACAAAATGGCAACCATCAAAAGTTGAAAAGCAGAGAAAAAATTGCAGTCTGCGCTTATAAAAATTGTAAAAAAATCATTTCGGCCAAAGTAACCTTCAAAATTTCAAAATACATCCAGAATGAACCTAACTTTGATAATCCAATTCAATATTTGACACATCGTGGCTGGAAATAAAATGGCAACCATCAAAAGTTGAAAAGGTGAGAAAAAATTGCAGTCTGCGCTTATAAAAATTGTAAAAAAATCATTTCGGCCAAAGTAACCTTCAAAATTTCAAAATACATCCAGAATGAACCTAACTTTGATAATCCACTTCAATATTTGACACATCGTGGCTGGAAACAAAATGGCAACCATCAAAAGTTGAAAAGGTGAGAAAAAATTGCAGTCTGCGCTTATAAAAATTGTAAAAAAATCATTTCGGCCAAAGTAACCTTCAAAATTTCAGAATACATCTAGAATAAACCTAACTTTGATAATCCATTTCAATATTTGACACATCGTGGCTGGAAACAAAATGGCAACCATCAAAAGTTGAAAAGGTGAGAAAAAATTGCAGTCTGCGCTTATAAAAATTGTAAAAAAATCATTTCGACCAAAGTAACCTTCAAAATTTCAAAATACATCCAGAATGAACCTAACTTTGATAATCCATTTCAATATTTGACACATCGTGGCTGGAAACAAAATGGCAACCATCAAAAGTTGAAAAGGTGAGAAAAAATTGCAGTCTGCGCTTATAAAAGTTGTAAAAAAATCATTTCGGCCAAAGTAACTTTCAAAATTTCAAAATGTATACAGAATGAACCTAACTTTGATAATCCAATTCAATATTTGACACATCGTGGCTGGAAACAAAATGGCAACCATCAAAAGTTGAAAAGGTGAGAAAAAATTGCAGTCTGCGCTTATAAAAGTTGTAAAAAAATCATTTCGGCCAAAGTAACCTTCAAAATTTCAAAATACATCCAGAATGAACCTAACTTTGATAATCCAATTCAATATTTGACACATCGTGGCTGGAAACAAAATGGCAATCCTCAAAAGTTGAAAAGGTGAGAAAAAATTGCAGTCTGCGCTTATAAAAGTTGTAAAAAAATCATTTCGGCCAAAGTAACTTTCAAAATTTCAAAATGTATACAGAATGAACCTAACTTTGATAATCCACTTCAATATTTGACACATCGTGGCTGGAAACAAAATGGCAACCATCAAAAGTTGAAAAACAGAGAAAATTTTGCGTGAATTTTCATTACCATCACCGGTTTCTGTAATGATAACCATAACTCAACTGATTCGAATTGGTTAATAAAGAAATTATTCAACAACAGGATCACACAATCTAGCCTTCTTTTGTTAAGCAAATTATTATGCGGGCGGTGCGCTCTCATCTAATATCTAATTTATCCGAGTGATGAAATCTTTGCGAGAATAAACGCTTCGCGGAAAGCCACAAAGACTGACAACATGCCGAGCGGGTGTTGGGCACGTTTCCTTTTCCCAGTTACTAAATACTGCAGCGGGAGTTTTCGTTTCTCGTAACGTGCGTTTGTTTAGTTTCCACCGAGCGGCGGCGGCGGAGTCGGGCGCAAATTAAATGAACAAATACAAACTTAATAATTGTTGCCAAAGTAAACCGTAAATAATGCAGCACATTATAAAGTTTGCATTACGACACACGCACTTAAATTAATGAACGATTTTCATTACACGTTTTATGCCGGGTACGTGATATCAAACCGGCCGTGATAAGCAGTATAATAACGCGTTATGTGTATTGCAAATTAAAGCTGTAACCGTGGAATTAACGCGAGTATATTATATTTATTTGCGTACGACGTAAACGAAAAAAATTAAACACTTGAAATTCGTAAAATTTCGACCATTTTCAAACCGCCATAGCTCGGCGTATTTTCAATCGATTTTGATGAATCTTTGAGGGCGAAAAACTTTGAAGTGTCTTCTATAAAGTCATGCATGCGAACTTAAGCGTAACCCCTTCCGCGCCCCTCTAGCACCCCTGTGAGAAAAAAATTGTTTTCATTAAACCATGTCCATGACGATGTGTACGGAGTTGGAAAAAATTTGTCGACTCGATCCACTACAAAGGCATTAAAATTTGATCAATTCCCTATGCAGGACTTAAAGAACGAAGTTAATTAGAAATACCTTCTCTCGTGTAGAATAAATCGTAACATGACGGCAAACGTCACTTTTTAGAACAAAATGAAATATCCGCCATTATGATTCCATGGCAAACCTTTGTTTTTAATTTAAAATAATTGTAAAGTTTATTTTGCAATTATCTCGGTAGATACACTGCAGAAACTATTGAGAAAGCTACTAAATTATTCAGCGTAATTTTTTTTTTAATAATGCCAATATTAACACATTTCAAATTTTACATGTAAATCCCTAGGGTCCGCCTTGCAATTCAACGCCCTGACTACAGTCGGAAAGTTGGGTATGAACGAGGTCACGGGTGACATTTGTGCTTAGTAAAGCCGTAACCTTTTTTTCCGGCTGAATCATTTTATTATCTTAGCCCGGTAGATGAGTAGTAACGGTCTGCGCGACTGCGGAGCACTGTCACAAATCATGTTTAATACTGGTGAAAATTGTGAAGCCATCCCGGGCCGCAGCTTTATCGTCAGTCTAAGTAATACAAATGGCTTTCATATCCCCAATAGAGTTACGCGTTCCCTCAACGCCTGTATTTACACCATCCCGGGCTAGATTATCCCGCACACAGCATCAGTTTAAACTCTCACGCTCTTCACATATATTCACCGAGAGATATTCAATATTACTGCATGCGACTGCACTCAAACACCTGCAGAGAAGAAAACACCGAGAGGTATTCAATATTATTGCAGGTAACGTCTAATGAAAAAAAAAAAATCTTCACCTGCGGAGAAGAAAAATTGTACTGAGAGATATTCAATATTATTGCATGCAGCGTTTAATGAAAAATAAAAAACGTCTTTACCTGTGGAGAAGAAAAATTGTACTGAGATATGTTCAATATTATTGCATACAGCGTTTAATAAAAAAAAAAATTTCTCGATTTATCTCAAATTTATTCCTAAAGTCAGGGGCGGCTCGTTATATAGAGCCAAGGAGCCATGGCACTACCTGTAGTTTCAAGCTGAGCAAGAATTTTTAATTAATTCTGAAAACACTTTTTCTCAAGTTACTTTGGTCTAGGAAGATAAATCGTTCTTTCTTCTTTTTCTTGTCTAAAATTGTATTTTTTAGCTGAAAATAATAATGTGTTGTAATTGTCAACAATGGTTCGTTGCAGTTGTCAACAATAGTATATTTCAGCTGTTAAGAAATGTATTATTCAACTGTCGAAAATTATATTTTTCAGTTGTCAAAAAGTTATTTTTCAGCTGTCAGAAATGGCATTTCTCGGCCATTAAAATGGTATTTTTCAGCTATCAAAAAAAGAATTTTCGACTTTTTTTACTTGTCAAAAATGGCATTTTTCGGCTTTCAAAAATTGTTCTTTTCGTTGTGAAAAAATGTACTACCTCTGTTCCATAATAAATGAGCCATTATAGATTTTTATTTTTTCCATAATATGTGAGCCATTACCGTTTTATATTTTTTTCCATAATAATTAAGCCATTACCGATGTTTATTTTTTAAATAGTGAGCCGTTTTTATTTCTACGTACTATATATATCGTGTGTCTGGGATAAGGGGCGAACATAGGAATTTAACATATCAAATTAAAAACGTGTAATTATTAGCCCCCTATTCATTTTAGAGAAAAATCGTGAAGGAACATTTTTTAGAGAATTAAAAATTGTAAATGTATCATCCTTACGTTTGTACCAGAGTACACCTCAGAATTGATAAAAATAAGTAAGGTACCATTTAATAAAAACCCTTGCCATGAGTTTCAGTAAAAACTGAATAATAGCCATTCATTTTTGGTTGATTAAATTTGGTCTTCTCATCGTTTGAAACTTCCGGCGTTAGAAGAGTTTCGCTTAAAAAATCGAATGTTAATTGTAGTTTTTGAAAAATTAAACTGTCAAATATTTGGACGTCCATGGCACATGTGATTAAGAATTTGGTGTATATTAAGAATATCAAAATAGAAATTAAAAAAATAACTAAGTGTCGATAAGTTTGAAAGAAAACTCAAATGGCTCACTTATTATGGAACAGAGGTAGTATTTTTTAGCTAACAATAATGGTTTGTTACAGTTGTCAATAATGTTTTGTTGCAATTGTCAAGAATGGTATTTTTCAGCTGTTAAAAATGGTATTTTTCAGCTGTTAAAAAGTGTATGATTCAAATGTCAAAAATGATATTTTTCAGTTGTCAAAAATGTTTTTTTTTTACTGTCAAAAAAGGTATTCCTCACCTATTAAAATGTATTTTTTCATGTATCAAAAACAGCATTTTTCGCCATTTTTCTTAATTGTCAAAAATGTCATTTTTCGGCTGTCAAAAATTGACTTTTTGTAGACAAACATTGTATTTTTTAGCAGGCAATAATGGTATGTTGGTTTGTTGCAGTTGTCAACAATGGTATTTTTCAGTTGCTGAAAATGGTAATTTTCAGTGTATTAATTAACTGTCAAAAATGATATTTTTCAGCTGTCAAAAATGCGATTTCCAACCTACAGAAATGTTATTTTTCAGCTTGCAGAAGCAGCATTTTTCGACATTTTTTTTTTATTGTAAAAATGGCATGTTTCAGCTGTCAAAACTTGTATTTTTTAGCTGACAATAATGGTATGTTACAGTTGTCAATAATGGTTTGTTGCAGTTTTCAAGAATGGTATATTTTAGCTGTTAAAAACGGTATTTTTCAGCTGTCAAAAATGATATTTTTTAGCTGTCAAAAATTATTTTTTCAGCAGTCAAAAATTATATTTTCCAGCTGTCAAAAATGCCATTTCCCACTAGAAAAAATGGTATTTTCTGGCTATCAAAAGCAGGATTTTTCGGCTGTCAAAAATTGACTTTTTGTAGTCAAAAATTGTATTTTTTAGCGGGCAATAATGGTATGTTGGTTTGTTGCGGTTGTCAACAATGGTATTTTTCAGCTGCTGAAAATGGTAATTTTCAGCTGTTAAGAAATGTATTATTTAACTGTCAAAAATGATATTTTTCAGCTGTCAAAAATACGATTTCCAACCTATTGATATGTTATTTTACAGCTTGCAAAAGCAGCATTTTTCGACATTTTTTTAAATTGTAAAAATGGCATGTTTCAGCTGTCAAAACTTGTATTTTTTATGTAGTCAAAAATTGTATTTTTTAGCTGAAAATAATGATATGTTATAGCTGTCAATAATGGTTTGTTGCACTTGTCAAGCATGTTATTTTTCAGCTGTTAAAAATGGTGGTTTTCAGCTGTTAAGAAATGTATTATTCAACTGTCGACAATTATATTTTTTAGCTGTCAAAAAATCTATTTCTCACCTTTAAAAATGGTATTTTTCAGCTATCATGCTGTCAAAAGTAGAATCTTTTACTGTCAAAAATAGTACAATGGCATGTTTCTGCTGTCAAAAACACTATTTTCAGCCAATAAAAATAGTTTTTTTTTCACCATTTTTGAATTGTCAAAAATTGTATTTTCAGTTGTCAAAAGTAGTATATTTCGCTGCTGTCGAAAGCAGAGGCTTATATGGTGCTAATGAGCCATGGCACCACCTGTATTTTCAAGCTCAGCAAGAATTCTTAATTAATTCTTAAAACAATTTTTCGCGAGTTACTTTGATCTAGGAAGATAAATCGTTCTTTCTTTCTTCAAAAGGGAGGAAGGGGGGTCTATTGTATAAGTGGCTCTACCATCAACATGTTCCACGAGCCGCCACTGTCTAAAGCTGAATCCAAATGTTTACTTCAACCTTGAGAAAAATCCCTCAATATAAGCCATAATTTACTTTCATTTTCCGTGTCTTCTTCAATTTTCATCTGCGGAGAAGAAAAATTGTATTGAGAATTTTTTTAAATATTATTTCATGCAGCGTTTAATGAAAAAAAAAGTTTTCACCTGCGGCGAAGAAAAATTGTATTTAGAGATATTCAATATTATTGCATACAGCATTTAATGAAAAAAAAAACGGTGAAGAAAAATTGTACAGCTCGACAATTTATTATACTTCCTGCTGCACACAACACACACACACACACAAACGCGCCGCTTTGTTTATTGTCGTTTCATTTCCAGTAATTATAATTTATGTAATCAACACCCCAACAGGCTGGCTATTAGATGTAATTTTCGGAGCTGTTTTCAAATTAGGGATTATGCTAATAGAGTTTACGCTGCCCGTTATGATACTTATTTATAATTATTGCGCGTAATACTGCCGCACAGATTAATTTCCGCTGTATGCGCGTGCATTAAGGGCGTGAAACGCTGATCGGATATTCATCGAATTTTGAGAGTTCCGTGAAGTCTCGCAAAACAAATGAAAACCTCGGGAGGGCCCAGTATCTAATACAGTCGTGCACAAATGAACAATAAAGCACAATCTAGTTCGAACAATATGGATAACCCTGCGGAGGAGAGGGGCGCGCGCGCTGCTGGAGGCCACATGCATGGCTGCTCCGGAATAAATGATTTAACTCGCTCCTGAAAATATGGAAAGTGGGTTACCGTGTATTGGCCAGGGAGAGACCTGAATCTATTGCAGGACTTTCCAAAATATAACTCAGCCGAAAAGCGGTAACTATAATCTAATATATAAGTGCCCCGGCTGTATTTCCTTGAATGTATTTCCAATTTCTGACGATTTAATACCTTCGGAAAAAAACTACCTATAAAAGGCGAGATTTATTTTGCAGGAATCGATTTTGTTACTAATAATGGAACTATGTAATTCACACTTACAGGAACTGGAAAAGAAGGATTTTTCAAGCACTGAAGTATATAGTTTGATCAATGGATCTTTGCATGTGCATCATTACCGAAGACTAAGTTTTCTCGTGTTGGAAGACATACGTACACATGATTGCATCTAATTTAACGTATCGTAGAGAGAGAAAACGCATGAAAGGGTTATCGGAACTTGGTTCGGCTATCTATGACGTGCATGCAAAGATCCATTGATCAAAGTATATATACATTAGAGTGATTATAGCATATATGGGTGAGTTTCGAAGTATCTGAAAACCAACGGGACAACCCGGAAACTTGTTCGTACAGATAAAAAACTAATAACTGTAAATTTTGGGCTATATCGACCATGGCCTAACCGAGCCCTGGACGTCAAAAATTTGAAAAAAAATGTTTTTTTTCCGTTTTTTTCATTTTAGCCCCCTAATATTAAACAGTCCACCCTAATGGTCAAATGAACTACTGCGTCGACAGAGGATGTTAATACGAATTCAAAACGAATTTATTTGTTAAAAACTGACTAAAATTGACAGAGTAGTGAATGTTTCAGTTATATCATACCTTCATCAACGGTAATTAGAAGATGCGCGGCATTTCTGTCACTTATTTTACACTTGTCTAAAGCAGATGAGATCCCTTCACTGATAAATTCAATGCTTGTGGTTATGGTTCTATTTCCAAAATTACTCAAAATTCAATCGAGAATTTTCCTGAAAAGGTAGATCCATACCAACGTCAAATTTTACATACATTTTATTTCAATAGCGCGCGAAACTATGAAAAATTGTAATAATTTTAATGGTTTCAAATAAATACAAAAATAATTGCCATCGATTTGAAACTTTCTAAAATAACTCAAAATACATTAGAAATTATGATTTCGGAATAATCTGGATACACACCAAAACCAAATTTTGTGTACTTTTATTTGAACAGCGCACGAAATTATGGAAAATTGTAATTATTTGAATGCTCTCAAACAAATATAAAAATAATTGTTGTCGACTTAAAATTTTCTAAAATTACTTAGAAATCATTCGAAAATATTATTATTATGTGAAAAATCAGCAGATTTTATGTAATCAGTTATCACGAAAATTCGTGAAAAAATGTTATAATTTTGGTGGCTTTAAATAAATATAAAGACAATTGCCATCAATTCGAAACTTTACTCACAAATCATTCGAAATTACGATTTTGGAAGAATCTGGATACACACCTGAACCAAATTTTGTGATACTTCTATTTGAACAGCGCGTGAAATTATGAAAATTGTAATAATTTTAATGCTCTCAAAAAAATACAAAAACAATTGTTGTAGACTCAAAATTTTCTAAAATTACTCAAAAATCATTAGAGATTATTATTACGTAAACAAATACACACCATCACCAGATTTTGTGACAATTTCTTGTAATCAGTGCGAATAATCGGAAAAAGATTGTTATAATTTAGGTGGCTTGAAATAAATATAAAAACAACTGCCAACGATTTCAAATCTAAATAACTCAAAATTTATTCGAAATTATGATTTTGGGAAAATCTGGATAAATATCAAAACCAATTTTTTACTTGAACAGCACGCGAACTTATAAAAACTTTTAATCATTTTAATGCTCTCAAGAATATACAAAAACAATTGTCAAACAAAAATTTAAAATTTTCCGAAATTACTCAAAAATCATTTGAGATTATTATTATGCGGAAAACTGCTTATACACCATCACCAGATTTTGTCATAATTTCATGTAATCACTGCGAAAAATCGAAAAAAATGGTTATAATTTTGGTGGCTTGAAATAAATATATAAATCGATTTGAAAGTCAAAATTCATTCGACATGAAGATTTTGAAAAAAGCTGGACACACATCTTGATCAAATTGTGTGATACAATTTTTTGAACAGAGCGCGAAATTATGAAAAATTATATTAATTCTATTAATATAAAAATATATAAGAACAATTGTTTTTCTTTTACTTGAATTTTTAATTTTTTGGTCACCATTTTTTATTTCCAGACCAGGATTTTTGATTTTTTGGCTCATATTTAAGATCTTTGGCCTGTTTTTTCGATTTTTTTACTAATTTTTTTGGTCTTTTGTGATCATTCAGTCGAAAAATATTCTTTATTTTGGCCTAAATTTTCAATTTTCTGGTCCGTGTTTTTTATTTTTAGGCTCGAATTTCTGATTTTTGGCCCTATAGTTTGAATTTGTAACCTGAATGATTGATTATTGTGTCTACATTTTTTATTTTTAAACCAGAGTTTTCGAGTTTTGGTCAAAATTTTTGATTTTTTGGACCCGATTGTGGATTCTTTTAAAGTATATATTTCTGATTTTTGACCTGTATTTTCGATTTTGTAGTCTAAATTCAAGATCCGCTGTCCTACATTTCCTTTATTTTGACAGAAAATTTCGATTTGTTTGGTCTGCATTTTTTATTTTTAGGCAAAATGTTTGATTTTTGGCCACGATTGTTGATTTTTTATTTTTTTGCCTCTATTTTAGATTGTTTACTTGCATTTTCGACTTTGCGGTATAAATTTTTCCTTATTTTGGCCGAAATTTTGTTCAATTTTTTTAATCTGCGTTTTTGATTTTTAGTGCCGAATTTTCTACTTTCTAAATTTATGATTTTCTTCATATTTTTTAGATTTTTTAACTGAACTGATTGATTTTGTTGGGTGATTTTATTTTTTATTTCCGAGTTTCTGCCCAGATATTTACTTTGAGCTTAAGAATTATTTTGGGGGTGAAAATGACAAATTATTTTCCTTTACTTGAATTCTCAAATTTTCGGTCTGCATTTTTTACTTTTAGTCCAGGGTTTTTGATTTTCCGGCCGATATTTTAGATCTTTGGCTTATAGTTTCGTAAAACATTAATAACTTAATTTTAGTCCAATTTCAACCAATAAACACGTTTTGGATTCATATTAACGTCCTCTGTCGACATAATATATAATTTAGCCATTAGGGTGGACCGTTTAATATTAGGGTGGACCAAAATGAAAAAAAGGGGAATAAACACACTTTTTCAAATTTTAGAGGGCTAGGGCTCGGTTACGCAATGTTCGATATGGCTCAAAATTTACGGTTATTACTTTTTCATCTATGCGAACAAGTTTCCGGGTTGTCCCGTTGATTTTCATATACTTCTAAAATAAGAACCACTCTAATATACATTGATCAATGGATCTTTGCGTGTACGAACCAAGTTCCGACAACACTTTTATGCGTTTGATCCCTCTATGATTAGATGCAATAATGTGTGTACGTGTGTCGTCCAAGGCGAGAAAACTCAGTCTTCGGTAATAACCCACACGCAAAGATCCGTTGACCGAACTC
The DNA here is from genome assembly GCA_910593695.2 of Ocypus olens. Lineage (NCBI taxonomy): Eukaryota > Metazoa > Arthropoda > Insecta > Coleoptera > Staphylinidae > Ocypus > Ocypus olens. The sequence continues at coordinate 2,155,951 of OU343047.1, read as the reverse complement.
TAAGAGGATAAGCAAGTAAGGCATGAAGGTGATTTCAATTTGACTTGTCGTGACCCGAGTCGTGATTTTTGTATAGATTTATATAACTTCGTATAATGTTTTGTACAATAATTACTCAAGGTACAAACATCAACTTAGGTTACAATTTAATTTATTCAAATAATCCCACGCATTGAATTAATACATATAAACAGTACCCCTACCATAACTTACATCAAACAGCTAAATAGACAAAAAAAAGAAACATTTCCATAAGGCCATAAGGAAGACATATACGCCCCCATCAATATAAACGGAAAGATAATAAGCGTCAACTTTTTTCCGCGCACATCCTTAACCCATCAATATATTCGTACACTAATACAAGAAAGAAAAAAAAAGTATTATGTCTAATGTCTCATTTCCCTCTCGGCGTTCATCATTTTTATTGCCACACATAATAAATTTCCATATTTATTAAAAAACCGTAACACACTCCGTTAAATGCATAGACTTTGTTTATTTTATCATTTTTATTCCCACACAAACTTCCATATTTATTAAAAAAAACAAGTAACTCACTCCGTTAAATGCATAGACTTTGTTTATATGTTAATTACCGGCGTGTAGGATTAATATTATTATGTTGTGTGCGGTATCAACAAGTGATCTTATTTAATTTAAATTTTAGATACCGTAAGGGATTTGCGCCGGTGCAGATATGTAAATTTGCGTTTACGAGTGTAAATATATGCAATAATCGCTTTGGTTCTAATTAATTACAGAGATAGCGTTTCCAGATATGAAACGAGGGCGGGTGTAATAATAGATTATCTTGTGCAATACAGTTCAATCGGCTCTAATTACGTTGTTCACTTTGAAACTTGAGAATACAATCTGTAATAATGGCTGAAGAGTAGTATACAGTTATTTGCGATAATTAATTAAAAATACAAAACTTCTCGTAATCTTCAACAAAAATTTTAAAATTACTCAATTTATCTAAGTAAGTAAGTAATATTTATTCGTGATTACAACATTAAAATTGTTTACCTACTCCCACTTCGTAATTGATGAATTACCGAACTGTTTTCACCAATCGTAAGCGACCCATTACGAATATATAGAGCATATATAAATGTTAAATGTTGTATATTATTATTAAACACGCTAATTCGCGCTTTGATTCACAGAACGCGATTTATGATAATATTTTGTTTACCCTGATTTTAATTTTTTTTCAATTGTAATTGTAATCACAACTTTAATTTCGATTTTAATTTTGATTTTGATTTTGTTTTTTTTTATTTTCATTCTGATTTTAATTTTTGTGAACAAAGTATAGTGTACAATATACTATTAACTTGTTTATGTTTGTTTGTCATCTCAAAGTTATCGCAATTTTAAATTTTAAATTGTAATTTTAATTTTTGTATTTTTATATTTTATATTTATATTTTATTTTATATTTTGTTTTATATTCTAATTAATACTTAAATGAATGTGAATCACGTTAAATAAATTATTTTTATATTATATTATATGTTAGTTTAAATGTTCAAAAACATGAAAACATTTTTTTTTTAATTTAAATAATATTACCTTACCACTTTTGTGTTTTAAACACAACACACCTGAAAGCCCATTTTTTCAAACATTAAATTTTTTTATTTTGAAAGAACGGCGTTTTGTAAATTAATTTAATTTACATATCATACTTTCCTTCAATTTATATTTTATTTATTTTTAAAAACTTCAAAGTTAAACTACTTTAAAATACGTTAAGAATCATTGAATATTTATTTTTGTTTATAAACAAAACTTTTAAAACTACTTTTTCGAAAACTCATTTTGAAAAAACTAAAATAGGTTTCAAAGAATGGCACGATAACTTTATTTTAGAATCTTCATTTTAAAAACAAAAATACCCTCTTCAAAACTTAAAAAAAACTCATACATTTTGTAAAAACCATAAAATGTTCAAAGCCCATTATTTTTACTTCCTTCGTTCTAGAAAGTTCTACGATCGGGAACATTTTTCAAAAAAGTTTTTAACTTCAAGAGAAATCGACTTTCTCTCCCGTTTGTGAAAAAAATCCGTTATTTTGTTTTGAGAGAGAGAGAGAGAAATGATCATACGAGGCTCCATTATTTATTTTAACTGTCACTTCTGACAGAATTTTTTTCTAGGTTGGGTTTTAGGAACGAGCGTTTTATTCTTAAAATGTCCCGTTTGTGAAAAAAAATCTCGGGAGAGAATGCTATTTTACGCTCGGTGCTTTGTATCCTTCAGGATTTCGCCCTCGGGATACAAATTTGCACCTCAAATCATGCATTTCTCTCCCTCGATATATAATCTACTATTTTTTTAAATTATGTAATTTTAGGTATTACCATTTGCGGTCGTATTTCATTTCTATAACAATGCTGTGCAGATCCAATAAAAAACTGAATTCTAATTTTGTATTTTTTTAGCTATAATTATGAAATAATAAAAGTTACTTCAAAGGGTACCTACGCTTAAGATATTGAAAATACCCCTTACCCAAGTTTTTTTTTTTAATTTACCCGATACGAGGGTGTTTTGGAGTGTAAAAATACACTGACTATGTGGGTCAACAACCCCCTCCGATCTCTCTGGGGATTAAAAAATGATTTTTGAAACATATTTTTTTTTACCAGCGAACGAGTGAACAAAAAAATCTGAGAAAATGCACGAAGATAGTCTACCCAATTACCCATTTGACAAAAATATTTCAAGGTCATTTAAGGTCATTTAGACCCTAAAAAAATATATTTGGGGTCTACCAGAATTCAATTACACCCGGTATATGGGCAATTCCACAAATGATTTTAAATACATTTTTAACCTACAGGACTCCCTCGTAACCCGGTTTTTTGATATTTGCATCATTTTCACCCTGTAAAAATCTACTACAAAAATATACAGGGTGGAAACTTTAACTGGAAAAAATTGAATTGAAATATTGAAGATTTCAAGGAACGTATCCGGCAAGAAATGAGACAAATTCTACCAGAACTGTTTCAGAATGTAAGGCCTATTCCTTTTATCACCGATTGGCTTTTTACCAAGATACATTAAATAAGTTTATTTATATTAGTATTAGTTAATAATTTTGTTATAATTATAACATATTATTTTTATTTTATTATTTTAGAAAATATTTTTTTTGGTATTGTACTGTTGGACAATAAAGAAATATTATTATTATTATTATATTATTAAACAATTTTTTTTTAATTTCTTAAATAAAACAACAAAAAAAAATTTTTTAGACAGTCGTAAAGAGAATAAAAAGGGCTACAACTTTAGTGAAATAAAAAAAATTGGTTTCCATTTAAAAAAAATGTCTATGACGTAATAAGTGAAAGACTAGTGACGTCATACTATTTTTAAGACGCTAAAAAGTGCGTAATAAAAAACAAAAATCGACGTGTCCGAGGATTTTTTCTGGAACCTCACATTTCATAAATACCGAATTTGTTCTAGTTAAAGTTTCCACCCTGTATATCATTATTGGGATACCTTTCAACTTTTTAAAAGCAAAGTTTTAACTAAAACAAAATATTTTTACACAGTCTTAAAGAGAATAAAAAGGGCTACACATTTAGTGAAATAAAAAAATGGTTTCCTTAAAAAAATGTCTATGACGTCATACGTGAACGACTAGTGACGTCATACTATTTTTTAAGACGCTAAAAAGTGCGTAATAAAAAACAAAAATCGACGTGTCCGAGGATTTTTTCTGGAACCTCACATTTCATAAATACCGAATTTGTTCTAGTTAAAGTTTCCACCCTGTATATGCTTTCCCTGTAATTGGAATTTCTTTTTTTTTACTGAGAAATAAATCAATTATTATTATTAATATTATTATTCTCATGCCGCATCATGAATTTTCAATTTTTTTATAAAAATTTCACCTCCGGTTTAACCGGAAATTACCTTAACTTGTCTATTTTAAATAGAACACCCTGTATATTTTGACATTATTTAATTCGTCTCTAAATTCTGAGTTTTTAGATGCATCATAAGTGACCTTTTGGTTGTTAGTTTTTTGTTTAAATTTAAATTAAATATAAACAAAAATCAAATTGAAATTAAATTAAAATTTAATAATTATTAGATGTTCCAAATTCGTGTTTTAAACGCCAAACTTTCAAAAATACCAGTTTGAAAGCTCAATTTCAAACATTAAAATAATTTTGAAAGAACTGCGTTTTATAAATCAATTTAATTTTTCATGATTTTATGTCTGAATTTCATGCTTTTTTTTATTTTATTTGTTTTCAAAAAAAATTTGTTCACGAAAATGTTATAATTTGCGCATTATTTAATTCTACGGGTAGCATTAAAGGGGTACATTTAACACTCGATTCCATTAAACACGCATTTGCGTGTTTAAAGTCGGGCTAATGAAGTAATTGGGGTAACTACAGGAATGGATAAGAGTTAATATTTCTGAAAGATCAACAATTATAACGGTTTGCAAAAATGTTATTTTTTATAAATCATAATTAAGGAAGATTAATTAGAAAAGTTAAAAAAAAAATTACTTACCAATCAGCGGCGGCTCGTGGATGTTCGGCGGTGGGGCAACGGAAGAATATTTGACCGCAATAGCTGCTTCCTCTATAAGAGTAAGTAGTGTAGCACGAGCGGCATCTTTGCCTTAGCCCTCCTTACGGAAATTCACGAGACGCGGCTGTTACCAATCTGAAAAAATTAAATAGTAAATTGTGGCGGGAAGGCTCAGAGAAACGATGGTCACGGTTCGGAAGCTTGAATGGCGTTGGTTTCTAATTAATTAACTAATTTTTGAATGCAATAAAATTATCAACATTATAAGGTGTGAGCCACAGAATTTTGTTTCAGAGTTGACCATGCCTGAGAGAGAGAGAAACATAGCAGTCATGTCTAGTAACTAATCTAGTCTCATGACGTAATAATATGCGACATACCTCATTTATTTCACAGCCAACTCTGAAACAAATTTTTGTGGCTCACACGATATAACATTTAATAGCTATTATTACAACTAGGGAAATATGAATAGTATATTTCCTGTATAGTAATCAATAAATCTGATTGATAGAATATTGTTCTGTAAATGGGAAAATATTGGATTGTAAATTTTTGAATTTATCGGATAGGTAACGTTGCTAAGGGCCTTGTTTGTAAATATCATGGTTGACTTGTTTTGGTATTTGCGTTGTTTCATAAATTGGTGAAATGGCAAACTATGTTTTAACGCAAGCGACGAAAGACCGTGAATGTTTGGTTCCGGTAAAATCCAAAGCTGTAAAATCCATAAAGGATACCTTCCGAAGAAATCGGAGTTGTTGTCCTGAGAGCAATTAAAATAATTCTTGCGAAAAGCTCCTAATGACAATTGTTTGATGTCTATATTTCCTTAGGGAAATATGAGCACTTCATATTTCCCTAGGGAAATATAAGTGTGTTATGACAAATCGTAACCAAGGCAATATCACTGAATATTGTTTCAATCAGAAAAAAAAACAGTATAAATCATTGCTTGTCAATTCCGAATGATTTATAATAATAATAATTCTCTCCATTCATATCTTAAAGCTATAATTAATTAAGTATTTCGTGTTTCAATAAAAATTCAGTCGAATTAGACGAATGCAACTGTGGTCACGGTGGGTATTAGATACAACAGGGGACGTTTTTTTCTTTCTGTTTTTTTTTTTATTCAAATCCCAGGAGTGTTTCCATTGTGCTTGAAAATAACAGCGATAGAAGTTGAATATCGTTCTGGTATATCTAGCAGCGCTGGTTGAATGTCGATATGTAGAGGTGGATACAGTGAATGCCTCCCGATTTGTGATTCGATGAACACGAATAAAATGGGAGACTGACTGAATAATATTAAAAAAGCAGAACGGCATAAATATGTTGGGATTTAAAACATGCCCCGCTTTTATTTCCACCTTTTATTTTCTCTCTCTGGGAAAGATAAATCGACGGATTTTTTTTTTGTAAATGCAGTATTATACACTGCGCGGGATCGATATTAAATAAATGCATTAATCTAGTTCGTAAAAATCGCGAAAGAGGTGAACGAAATTTTATTCATGTTATTCGACTAGTCCCAGAATACTGGTCCTCATCAGGGCCCCAAATTTGAAGTTACGCCACTGACTGCGTACTTAACACGTTCGCTGCAGCCGACGCGCTAGTGCGTCCGACTTTACACTTGCGTATGTGCAATCCCAACGTGTTAATAATCATCTCTGCAATAATGTAGAGACGTAAAATACGCGCATGCATTTACACACACACATGTGCATTAGTTCGCGGGTTTTTTTCTGGTACGGCCGAGGAACAAGAGGTGGTAATATAGATAGGTAGGGTCAGTTGCAGAGACGGCTGGCTGCGTGACCGCACCTATCTGTATTACCACCTCTTGTTCCTCGGCCGTACCAGACAAAACCCCGCGAACCGCCACTGATGTGCATAAACAAGGTTAATACATTTATTGCAAAATTAAATATACTTGGATGTAACGTGGAAAATATTCCATGCAAAGCTGTTAAAATCCATAGTTTGTATGGAGAAAATAGAAAATCCTTGTGAAACACATCACTAACCTTAAACAACTTCCAACGGCGAATTTTGTGTCCACAGCACCAACACGTTTGTTGTAACACTACACAGTATTCACAAACATTCCTCTAAATATCTAATTAAAACACTAATTTGTAACTATTTACTCAACTAGTTTCGCATTTTACAGCAAGTCGTATCTAAAACTATAGCCATAAATTATTATTATTTGGAAACTAATAGCTTCGATATCAAAAAATTAATAAACGTTCAGTTCTATTTGTTGAGTAGAAATCACTGCGGTGTGCATTTTGAAACTTGAAAACACTAAAAAATAATTCAGGGTTTTGCCTCATTAATATACAGGGTGTGGCAGAAAAAAACGGGCAAATCCACAACACAGTGACTAGTCTATTTAATGTAAGAATATATTTGCCCTAACCGGTTATTTTTTGCCCTGGGGTACATGTCCGTGTAAAAAAACATATCGATTTTACTAGCCACGGAATGTCCCTATTTTTGGAAAAAAACATGATAGGAAAACAACTGTCTAATGGTGATTTTTTTTATTGGGTCAAGTCAGTTTATTTTTATAGAATAACCTTGAAAGAAAAATATCACAACATCAAGAATTTTGTGTAGTAAATTATTTTTTCTCAAATAGTTATTTATATAATAAGTAAGAAAATTAATACTTTTTTCACGAGTGGGAAAGATTGAAAAAAAATAAACCGTTATGGCACCTTTTTGAGGGCGTCAAAAAGCTGCATTTTATAACGGACGTAGAAAAAAATATAAAAACAATTGCCGCAGATTTGAAAGTTTCCAAAAATACTCAAAATCGATTCTACTTTACGAATCTGTAAAAATCTGAAAACACCCCTTCATTAGATTTCGAGATAATCACCCCCAAACAGCGCCTGTGGGAGTTCGCAAGTCACGAATTTACACTGATGATAAAAAAAAATATAAAAACAATTGCCACGGATTTGAAAGTTTCCAAAAATACTCAAAATCGATTCTACTTTACGAATCAGTAAAAATCTGAAAACACCCCTTTATTAGATTTCGAGATAATCACCCCCAAACAGCGCCTGTGGGAGTTCGCAAGTTACGAATTTACACTGATGATAAAAAAAAATATATAAAAACAATTGCCACGGATTTGAAAGTTTCCAAAAATACTCAAAATCGATTCTACTTTACCAATCTGTAAAAATCTGCAAATACCCCTTCATTAGATTTCGAGATAATCACCCCCAAACAGCGCCTGTGCGAGTTCGCAAGTCACGAATTTACACTGATGATAAAAAAAAATATAAAAACAATTGCCACAGATTTGAAAAATTTCAAAAATACTCAAAATCGATTCTACTTTACGAATCAGTAAAAATCTGAAAACACCCCTTTATTAGATTTCGAGATAATCACCCCCAAACAGCGCCTGTGGGAGTTCGCAAGTTACGAATTTACACTGATGATAAAAAAAATATATAAAAACAATTTCCACGGATTTGAAAGTTTCCAAAAATACTCAAAATCGATTCTACTTTACCAATCTGTAAAAATCTGCAAATACCCCTTCATTAGATTTCGAGATAATCACCCCCAAACAGCGCCTGTGCGAGTTCGCAAGTCACGAATTTACACGGATGATAAAAAAAATACAAAAACAATTGCCGCAGATTTGAAAATTTCCAAAAATACTCAAAATCGATTCTACTTTACGAATCTGTAAAAATCTGAAAACACCCCTTCATTAGATTTCGAGATAATCACCCCCAAACAGCGCCTGTGGGAGTTCGCAAGTTATGAATTTACACTGATGATGAAAAAAAATATAAAAACAATTGCCACGGATTTGAAAGTTTCCAAAAATACTCAAAATAGATTCTACTTTACGAATCAGTGAAAATCTGAAAACACCCCTTCATTAGATTTCGAGATAATCACCCCCAAACAGCGCCTGTGGGAGTTCGCAAGACACGAATTTTCAAAGATTTCAAAGTTTTCAAAAATACTCAAAATCGATTCTACTTTACGAATCTATAAAAATCTAAAAACACCCCTTCATTAGATTTCGAGATAATCACCCACAAACAGCGCCTATGGTAATTCGCAAGACACGAATTTGCACTGATGTTAAAAAAAATATAAAAACAATTGCCGCAGATTTGAAAGTTTCCAAAAATACTCAAAATCGATTCTACTTTACGAATCTGTAAAAATCTGAAAACACCCCTTTATTAGATTTCGAGATAATCACCCCCAAACAGCGCCTGTGGGAGTTCGCAAGACACGAATTTTCAAAGATTTCAAAGTTTTCAAAAATACTCAAAATCGATTCTACTTTACGAATCTATAAAAATCTGAAAACACCCCTTCATTAGATTTCGAGATAATCACCCACAAACAGCGCCTATGGTAATTCGCAAGACACGAATTTGCACTGATGTTAAAAAAAATATAAAAACAATTGCCGCAGATTTGAAAGTTTCCAAAAATACTCAAAATCGATTCTACTTTACGAATCTGTAAAAATCTGAAAACACCCCTTTATTAGATTTCGAGATAATCACCCCCAAACAGCGCCTGTTGGAGTTCGCAAGACACGAATTTTCAAAGATTTCAAAGTTTTCAAAAATACTCAAAATCGATTCTACTTTACGAATCAGTGAAAATCTGAAAACACCCCTTTCTTATATTTCGAGATAATCACCCCAAAACAGCGCATGTGGGAGTTCAAAAGTCACGAATTTACACTGATGATAAAAAAAATATAAAAACAAATGCCGGAGATTTGAAAGTTTCCAAAAATACTCAAAATCGATTCTACTTTACGAATCAGTAAAAATCTAAAAACTCTTCTTCATTAGATTTCGAGATAATCGCTTGCAAATAGCGCCTGAACTGTTTTTTTGTATTTTTTTTTGTCAAATGAATGCAAGGAAAAGACTACTTGGATACTCAATAATTTTGTGCAAGTGAGGAGAACGGCTTGACTCGCCGACGTTTCATTAAGTACTTCATCAGGTTGATATAAAAGAATAAAGGAATATTTCAGACGGGAAAGACTATCTAAGGGAAAATCTTGCGAGTAATGCGCTCATACACTTTACTTTTTTTTACAAACTATTTCCTGAAGGAAGGCAAAATGGGTCAGGTAAATTCGAGTAATGCAGTTTCTAAGAGGCCCTATTTTATTCAGATATGCAAATATTTGTAAGTAAACTTCGCTTAAATGCTTCCATACACTTATTGTATTACAGCAACTAAAAAGCCCTCCACGTTTATAATTATTTTTATAAGCGCAATTTTTCTTATGCATATTTTAAATTCTTTATATGATATACATTGGCACTCAGATATTTTGAAGTACACACTTTGTATTTTACATTATTAACCACATTATGTTTAGTCCATAATGTAATTGTTTCTCCTCAAACATCAAACTTTGTAATTGTGTAGGAAGCGAAACTTTCCCATTTGTAAGCATGTAAATGCGTTTCTTATGGCATTAAACAAAAAGCCGCGGAGGCCAGAGCGTGGGAGTAAAAAGTAACGTTATCACTTCTTAAACGCGAGAACAAAAAAATTCGTTAAACCACCCCCCCGGTCGGCAATTTCATATTTAATGGAATCCTCGTATATTTTATGCCCTCCTTTTTTATTGTTGATATAAAATCACGCGGTTCGGCGTGTTCTACATGATCGTATACGGAGGAAATATTTATATTTTTTCATAATTCACACCTTATTCTGTTCCTTGGATGTCTCTGCATAAATACACGGGCGCAAAACACGTTGCAGTTTACGATCGCGGCATCTGTGCAGAAGCGGGATAACGACCGCGCCGCTGATCTCTGGATGCAGTCAAATGGGATCATTCTTCGAAATATTTACACGCGAGCAATATTAAAATGAAGTGGCAGTGCGCACCCATGCGGAATATTAGCAATACCGAACTAATAATTTAACACTCGAATGAGCCCCACTGTGGTGCACCAAATGAGCTCGCAGAAATGGAATAGTTTCGGAGTAATAAAATATAGAGATCCATTCAATCCGCACCGAACCTTCGGAAAGTTTCAGAGGTAGCCTGCAATAAATTTGTCATAGGTCAAACAAAACCTCCGCTACACTTTGTAACATTCACTCTTTCGTGTAAACTTGGGAAGTTTTTTAATCATCGGAAGAGCATCTCTTCCCTCCCCGAATTCTATTTTTTATATTTCTCCACACACACACACAGGTTCCATCCCCTTCCATCAAATCCACCACAATGAGAATAATTCCCACAGGGGCGTAATAAAATGTTTCGAGATAAATAATTATTTCAAGGGATCGAAACGCCTAAACCGTAATTATAAGTCTCATAAAATGTACGATAGCGCCCGAACAAAACAAAGACGTAAATCTTAAATAAGCGGAACAATCCCATAAAGTGCTTATGAAGATAAAATGTTTTTTTTTTTAAGTTTTGTTTTATACGCGGATTGGGATAAAAAGTATAAATCTCCCTTTATGTAATCTTGGATGCAGTTAAGGACGATTCGCCGTATATTAAGGGCGGTAATTGTTTAGTGCATAATTTGCTTCGGGTTCAATTAAACGTTTAATAACTCTTCTTAATATACATTGTTGGCTCTATACAATGTTGCCGAACTTAAAATGGCTATAAATTTGAAATGAGTCTACAGTAAATATTATTACAGCTACAGATAATACTCACTAAATGTTTAACACGTTGACCGCTTTGTCAGTCACGAAATATTCCAATGGGGGCACGTCAGTCACCGATGACTGACAGTGAGTACCTACTTTAAAACTAAAAAATGCATCAAAATGAATTTAAATAAGCATATTCTTACTCATTTTATAAAATAAAACTTAAAAACAAAGAAAACTTTTTTGACATTTTACAAAACAATTTGCTGGCAGCCAATGTGTTAAGTATATATTTCATTTTCGAAATAAATCCTTGAAAAGTAGTAAAAATAGTATATTATACTTATTTAATAAGAGGCATTGTGGCACATGTTTCATTGGAGCACTCGTGCCACAATGGACCCTCTTATTAAACTTCTATAATATATACTTGTATCAAACGAGTCTTCGTGTATTGAATGAAGTATTAGGAAAGTATGAAAGTACTTTTTTCCCACTCATACGTTTATATCAGTGCCACCAATTGCTACCCGATAAAAAAGTAAAATTTAATAATTTATAAAATTAAAAACGTAAAAACTTGAAAAGTTAAAATCTTAAGATTCCAAAAATAAACTTTTTTAAATATAATAATTTTAATTTACAACATGTCTAACGAAGTAGAAGCCTCCTCCATAAACAACAAAACTTTTTTAAGATGATCCTTTGATATTGATTAGTTTTTCGAATTTTTTCCGCAATGCTCAAATTTTCGAAAACCAAATTTTTCCAAAATTCGTAGCCCGTCTGAAAATTGGTGGGTTTTTAAAAACAGAAGTTGCTTTGAAAGAATTATATTTTGGAAACTTTACAGTTCATATTGTTGCAATTTTTTTTTCACCGGAGGGTCTGAAATGATAAACATCGCGAAAAACAAAATATTAAAAAGTTCGCAACTCGTTTAAAAATTGCTGGATTTTTAAAATCGACAGTATCTTCGAAAGACTATTATTTTGGCAATTGAATATAATTTTTTTTTAATTTACTCTCTGCGATTAATTTTTTTTTTCGATTATTTTATCTTGCATGCTTTACAAATGTAGAAAAATAATTTTCAAAATTTTATGACTCATTTAAAATAAGCTGGATTTTCTGAAAAAAAAAGAAATAATTGTCAAAAATGTATGACTTAAAGATAACTTGATTTTCTGAAAAAAAAAAATTATTTATAAAAATTTATGACTTAAAGATAACTGAATCTTCTAAAAAAAATAATAATTTTAAAAAATTTATAACTTGAAGATAACTTGATTTTCTGAAAAAAAAATAATTTTCAAAAATTTATGAACTAAGAAATATAACTGGATTTTCTGAAAAAAAAAATAATTTTCAAAAATTTATGACTTAAAGATAACTGAATTTTCCGAAAAAAAAAGAAGAAATAATTTTCAAAAATTTATGACCTAAAGATAACTGGATTTTCTGAAAAAAAATTTTTTTTCAAAAATTTATGACTTAAAGATAACTGGATTTTCAGAAATAAAATGAATAATTTTCAAAAAATTATGACTTAAAGATAACTGGATTTTCTGAAAACAATAATTTTCAAAAATTTAAGACTTAAAGACAACTGGATTTTCTGAAAAAACAAAAATAATTTTCAAAAATTTATAACTTAAAGATAACTGGATTTTCTGAAACAAAAAATTTCAAAAATTTTATTACTTAAAGGTAACTCGATTTTCTGAAAAAAAATAATTTTCAAAAATTTATGACTTAAAGATAACTGGATTTTCTGAAACAAAAAAATTTCAAAAATTTCTGACTTAAAGATAACTTTCAAAAATTTATGACAAAGATAAGTAGATTTTATGCAAAAAAAAAATTTTCAAAAATTTACGACTTAAAGTTAACTTAGATTTTCTGAAAAAAAAAAAATGTTCAAAAATTTATGACTAAAAGATTACTAAATTTTCTGAAGAAAAATTTTTTTAAAAATTTATGACGTAAAGATGACTAGATTTTCTGAAAAAAAAATTATTTTCAAAAATTTATGACTTAAAGATAACTGGATTTTCTGAAAAAAAGAAATAATTTTCAAAAAATTATGACTTCAAGATAACTGGATTTAAAAAAAAAATAATAATTTTCAAAAATTTATGACTTAAAGATAACTGGATTTTCTGAAAAAAAAGAAATAGTTTTCAAAAATTTATGTTTACTGGATTTTCTGAAAAAAAATGAAATAATTTCAAAAATTTATGATAACTGGATTTTATGAAAAAAAAAGAAATGATTTTCAAAATTTTATTACTTAAAGGTAACTGGATTTTCTGAAAAAAAAAATAATTTTAGAAATTTATGACTTCAAGATACTGGATTTTCTGAAAAAAAAAATAATTTTAGAAATTTATGACTTATAGATAACAGGATTATCCGAGAAAAACAAAATTTCAAAAATTTATGACTAAAAGATAACTGGATTTTTTGATTTTTTTTTAAATTTGGCTTAAAGATAACTGGATTTTCTGATTTTTTTTTTTTTTTTTTAATTTATGACTTAAAGATAACTGAATTTTCCGAAAAAAAAGAAGAAATAATTTTCAAAAATGTATGACTTAAAGATAACTGGATTTTGTGAAAACAAAAAGAAATAATTTTCAAAAATTTATGACTTAAAGATAAGTGGATTATCTGAAAAAAAAGACATAATTTTCAAAATTTTATTACTTAAAGGTAACTGGATTTTCTGAAAAAAATAAATAATTATCCAAAATTTATGACATAAAGGTAACTGGATTTTGTGAAAAAAAAGAAATAATTTTCAAAAAATTATGACTTATAGATAACTGGATTTACTGAAAAAAAAGAAATAGTTTTCAAAAATTTATGATAACTGGATTTTCTGAAAAAAAAAAATTATTTTCAAAAATGTATGACTGAAAGATACTGGATTTACTGAAAAAAAAATGTTAGAAATTTATGACTTATACATAACAGGATTATCTGAGAAAAACAAAATTTCAAAAATTTATGACTAAAAGATAACTGGATTTTCTGAAATTTTTTTTTTTTTTTTAAATTTGACTTAAAGATAACTGGATTTTCTGAAAAAAGAAAAAGAAATAAATTTCAAAAATTTATGACTTAAAGATAACTGGGTTTTCTGAAAACAAAAAGAAATAATTTTCAAAAATTTATGACTTAAAGATAACTGGATTATCTGAAAAAAGACATAATTTTCAAAAATTTATGACTTAAAGAAAACTGTATTTTCTGAAAAAAATTTTTTTTCAAAAATCTATGACTTGAAGATAACTGGATTTTCTGAAAAAAAAAATTCAAAAATTTATGGCTTAAAGATAACTGAATTTTCTGAAAAAAAATTTTTTTCAAAAATGTATGATTTGAAAAAATGTGGATCTGAAAATCACAGCTGAATACAAAATAGCACTCAACGCACTCAAAACTTGGCCGTAAGTAAATATTTTGTTCTTTAATGCTCTAATTTTGGAAAAGCAAAATTTTACAAAAATCGTAGCTCGTTTGAAAATTGGTGGATTTTTAAAAACAAAAGTTACTTTAAAGGAGTTATATTTTGAAAACTAAATATATATATTTTTAAGAATTTATTGTGTACAGTTCATATTCTAGCGATTTTTTCCCCGGAGGGTCTCAAATGACATCGCGAAAAAACAAAATATTCAAAAGTTCGCAACTCGCTTGAAAATTTCTGGATTTTCAAGTCGAAAAACTAGTATTTTGGAAATTAAATACAATTTTTCTTGAATTCACTCTCCGCGGTTTATATTGTTTTTTTATTATTATTCGAAGTTCGATGATTTGCAAATCTTAAAAAATATGTTTTTTGCTATTTTGCGTCTAAAACGGAGTCATTAACGCACTCATATGGGTTCGTTAATGGCTCGCCGAGTGCTTTAATAATTCAATTTTTCTAAGTTGGCACCGTTAAAAATCAGAGCCGCCAACCTGTGCTAAGTTTTTCGTGAGACAGTTTTGAGGTTATGCGATGCTTGGAAATCGCAAACTAATTTTAAATTGAAATGTCAATTATCAGTGTTACCAACCACCATACAATTTACTAAATATGTGTGGGCGATTTTTTTATTTAGAAATGGAATAAAAGGGGCAAAATAGAAAAAATACTGTAAAAAACTGATTCAATGGTAAACATAATTCCTTCTGCTGCTATGATAGCTAAAAAACTCAGTCGTGGTTTTGAGAACGTAACAGTCGGTCGAGAATTTTTTTGTGCAAATATTAAATATATTTTCCTAACCCTCAGCTAATAACGAGCTAGTTTATTAAAGTAATCAAAATGAGCTCATTTATGAATTGATTTTATGGCGAATGCGCCGGGAACGTGCAATTTTCGATGTTACGAGAATATTTTTATCACTTGATGATATTCGGGTCTAAAAGTTAATTGTGTTAAATAATTTAAGTCCAAAACTGCCTCCAGTTTTTTGCTCTAGTACGAGCGGCCTACCCTTGCATGTTTTTTTCTACAGGTAACAAACAAGTCATACCACGCCCAATCCGTGTTACTTAAGCGAACTGACCCTTCCTATAGAAGTTGCTGCGTTTTACCCATTCAACATTTTACACAGATTAATTTTATCCGCTTGTATAAATTTATTGCAGAACCTCCTCATTGCGGATATTATTATTTTTTTAATTACATTATCGATCGGGGAAATTGCAAATTCACTTAAACAATATTTCGACGCGTTAAGAATGGAAAGTATATGAAGTCGGGCTGCAGCTTTTATAACTAGTTTCCGTTACGAGCCTACGCGTGAATATAACATCCGGCGCTGCGCTGGAGGGTTACTGAAATATATTAGTCCCTTACATTTACATTAATTATACAGAATAACTTTACCAAGAGAGAGTTGTTACGCAACAATGAATAACGTGAGTGCGCCACTTACATAAATACGCCAAAAATAATAAAGCCTTCCCCTCCATGTGCTTTTATTGCGGAATTGTAGCGTTACGGAATTTTATTTCTTAAGACTACGCACGCAAAACGGTTTGCGTTTTAAATGTATGCGAACGGTTAAATTTACTTTGTAAGTTGACTTACCTGGATAATCTTAATTTTGCCTGAATTATGTGATGTTTTGTCTTTATTTTTAATTAATGTTCCTGCAACAAGTGACGTTGTCTCTAATTTATTTAATCTTAATTTTTGGTGTGGGGGGGGGTAATAATGAATAATCCATCAGTTGCTTTTTGTCCTTTGAATCGGAGTATATCCATTCAACTCTTCATTCTAGTTTTGTTGTTGTTGCTTTTAGTCTTTGATTAAGATTGTCTCAGTTATTATTGAATCTTTTCTTTAAAAAAAAAAAATAATTTCTGCTCTATAATATAATATAAGTAACATAACCTCAATATGTGTTACCAACTTAAATTAAAAAAAAATAAAAATTATGGCACACCTGAGGTTTTTTTTTTAATGAACATGGGCCGTAAGTTGATCGAACCGCCCGGAGAGCAAAGCTTGTAAATTAAAGAAAATGACCGATCGGGCAAAAATATATTATAAATAAATAGAATTTATAATATATTAACACAAACAGTGGTGGCAGATGACCTCGTAGTCGACGCAAAAAAATACACTACACAAATAATTTCAAATGAATTTTTGCACTTGCACTCAAATTTTAACGAATTTAATAAAACCAGAATGACTCTTAATACAAGGATAGATTCAAGTTATACACTTTATGCCATCTCAATACGAGCATCTGGGGCGTATTTTCTTCCGCCAACTCCGTAAACTACCACCTGAGAAGAACTATACCTCACGCGGGCCTAAACTGCTCCCATGTCACGTATAATGTCGTCTATTCCTGCACAGCTCATCAATCTCTCATAAATATCCCATGCGGAGAAATCGGATATTGCAATGGGTTTTAATTCCACGACACAGATTTGCGGTGTAAAAATTCGTGAAATGAATATTGCAACTTCTCTTATTTCTGGAGGTGTGCAAGTGACCGAGATTTATTATGTTTTGAAATAAACTAATCACCGTAGAAATACTTATGTCAAATATCGTTTTTTCAGTGCTGCCACATGTTGCAGATAAAACTCACAACGTTTAAGTATAAGCGGGCCATAGGGATTTACATGTAAAATTTTAAATGTGTTAATATTGGCTCCCCTAATTATTTGACAGCATCGGTCTTCGTATATTGGTTTTAAAGCTTTTTATGCTGAATGATTTGGTACCCCACTCAATAGTTTCTGAAGAGTATTTTCGGAGATATTAGCAAAAAACTTTACAATTATTTTGAATTAAAAACAAAGGTTTGCCATGAAATCATAATGGCCGATATTTCATTTTGTTCTAAAAAGTGACGGTAGATGTCACAGTACGATTTATTCAACACAAGAAAAAGTATTTATAATTAAATGGATTGACTCGGGATGTTGTCTAAGAAGAGTACGTGATTTGTTTAGTGTGGAATATCTAGAGAAGGCAATGCGCAGTAAACATGCTGTTCAATAAGTAACAAATTAAAAATAATGTAAGTAGACCGATGCTATAAAACAATTAAGGGAGCCAACACATTTCACATTTAGAAAGTAAATTAGTAATTATTCATTGAGCAATTTTTGTTGCTGCTCTCCGGAAATTCTACTCTAAACAAATCACGTACACATCTTAAATAGTACCTGAGTAAAACCATTTGTTAACCCTTTGAGTCTCAAGCAGCGCGATCGCTGTGTTGAGATTTTTATTGCGGACCTCTTCGCAATCGGGCGTTTTTAGACCATGTGCTTCCAACGACCCCTAGGACCTAAAGGGTTAAAATACTTTTCTCTGTGTAGAATACACCGTCGGTTGTAAATCGGAAAGTGACACCTACCGTCATTTTTTAGAACAAAATGAAATGTCGGCCATTATGATTTCATGGCAAACCTTTTTTCTTAATTCAAAATAGTTTTTTGCAATTATCAATCAATCAATCAATCAATCAATCAATTTTATTGGTGCTATTCATACAAAAAGATGTTACACAAGTCAGGACAATAAAGTATTAACATACATGAGATATAAGACTATTATTATTAGAAAAAAAGAAAGAAGAACATACATACATGTTCGATTCATAAGAATCATAAATACTCCGCAGAAACTATAGAGTAAGGTACCAAATGATTCAGCTTAAAAAGCTTTAAAAATAATGTACGAAGACCGTTGCTGTCAAATAATTAGGGGACCCAATATTAACACATTTAAAATTTTACATGTAAATTCCCGCTTTGCATATTTTATTTAAGAAATAAATCCTTAACCAAAACCAAAGTTAAAAAATAGCACATTAAACCTGTTTAATAATTACTGAATTACACAACAGATACACATTGTAGAGATTCGTTCACACTTCAAATATTATGTAGGTTAGTTGTTCGACCCTTCCAATAAACGTAAAATCCATTACCTGCTCCCTCGCAATCGATGTACGAGAGTTTCGAGGATGGAAATCATTCGAACCCCATAACAACCCTATTGGCACATCGAAAATGACCTTAATTAAACACGGAATACCACTCCGCCATAATTGACGGGCGGCGGCTCGCGCGCGTTTTGTTCCTCTTCGCGCAAAAATATTTGATCGTGTCGCCACTCCACAAACACAGAGCCGCCGCGCCGTTCGAAAATTCCCGAATTAATAAAACACGCTTATTTCGGTCGGTCCATTTTTCATTTTTCATTTTTTTTCGGGCTCCGATAAATATTTGTAAATTACATATAGAATAATAATTGCCACTTTTATTTGTTCGAACGTTCAATACGGCGGCGGCGGCACGGAGTAATTAATGTTTGCCTTTCAATTTTAACATATCGATTGTACATTATTGCTGCAGTAGGCTGTGGAGTGTATTTATATACGATATCAGTTGATAACTAATATTTTAGAATAAAAAAAAATTGCAACACCACGTACGTGTGCGTGTGCATATTTTGACGTAATTCAAATCCTAAAATGACGAAGGTGTTTTTGAATTTGACATTGGTTACCCGTTATCTTCTGTAAACCAAAAAAAACAATTGAACAACGAATTCAATTCTTTGGTCCTCTATATACCTTTCGGATGAATGAAAGACTTTGCTAAAAGTGTCTTAGAAATTCGATCATAAATTAAATAATTTAACAATTTTATTTTTTTTAATATACGTCTATTACATAAAAACAATACTTTGCTAACGCTTTTAGTTAAAGAGTTATCCTTAATAATAATAAAATATTTTTTGATCTTATCTGTCCAATGAACACAACATTTTGTTGAAAGAATTTTCAAAATCTCTCCTCACGTTCATGAATTGAACTATAAATATTTTTTTTTCATGTGAATTTATGAAAAATTTTAATCATTTTTTTGTTGACGCAAAAAAATAAAAAAACAATTGCCGTCCACTTGAAACTTCGCAAAATCACTCAATATTAATTCAAGAGTGATTTGGTAGAAAATGCCAATACATTCCGTCGATTGCTTTGGCAATTTTTCATGTGAATTTATGAAAAATTTTAATCATTTTTTTGTTGACGCAAAAAAATAAAAAAACAATTGCCGTCCACTTGAAACTTCGCAAAATCACTCAATATTAATTCAAGAGTGATTTGGTAGAAAATGCCAATACGTTCCGTCGATTGCTTTGGCGATTTTTCATGTGAATTTATGAAAAATTTTAATCATTTTTTTGTTGACGCAAAAAAATATAAAAACAATTGCCGTCCACTTGAAACTTCACAAAATCACTCAATATTAATTCAAGAGTGATTTGGTAGAAAATGCCAATACATTCCGTCGATTGCTTTGGCAATTTTTCATGTGAATTTATGAAAAATTTTAATCATTTTTTTGTTGACACAAAAAAAAATATAAAAACAATTGCCATCCACTTGAAACTTCGAAAAATCACTCAATATTAATTCAAGAGTGATTTGGTAGAAAATGCCAATACATTCCGTCGATTGCTTTGGCGATTTTTCATGTGAATTTATGAAAAATTTTAATCATTTTTTTGTTGACGCAAAAAAATATAAAAACAATTGCCGTCCACTTGAAACTTCACAAAATCACTCAATATTAATTCAAGAGTGATTTGGTAGAAAATGCCAATACATTCCGTCGATTGCTTTGGCAATTTTTCATGTGAATTTATGAAAAATTTTAATCATTTTTTGTTGACGCGAAAAAAGTATAAAAACAATTGCCATCCACTTGAAACTTCGCAAAATCACTCAATATTAATTCAAGAGTGATTTGGTAGAAAATGCCAATACATTCCGTCGATTGCTTTGGCAATTTTTCATGTGAATTTATGAAAAATTTTAATCATTTTTTTGTTGACGCAAAAAAATATAAAAACAATTGCCGTCCACTTGAAACTTCACAAAATCACTCAATATTAATTCAAGAGTGATTTGGTAGAAAATGCCAATACATTCCGTCGATTGCTTTGGCAATTTTTCATGTGAATTTATGAAAAATTTTAATCATTTTTTTGTTGACGCAAAAAAATATAAAAACAATTGCCGTCCACTTGAAACTTCACAAAATCACTCAATATTAATTCAAGAGTGATTTGGTAGAAAATGCCAATACATTCCGTCGATTGCTTTGGCAATTTTTCATGTGAATTTATGAAAAATTTTAATCATTTTTTGTTGACGCGAAAAAAATATAAAAACAATTGACATCCACTTGAAACTTCGCAAAATCACTCAATATTAATTCAAGAGTGATTTGGTAGAAAATGCCAATACATTCCGTCGATTGCTTTGGCGATTTTTCATGTGAATTTATGAAAAATTTTAATAATTTTTTTGTTGACACAAAAAAAAATATAAAAACAATTGCCATCCACTTGAAACTTCGCAAAATCACTCAATATTAATTCAAGAGTGATTGGTAGAAAATGTCAATACGTCGATTGCTTTGGCGATTTTTCATGTGAATTTATGAAAAATTTTAATAATTTTTTGTTGACGCGAAAGAAATATGAAAACAGCTGTAAAATACTTGAAACTTTCTAAATTTACTTAAAATACAATAATTTTAATAATCCTCCAAAAACTAAAAAAAAAACTCCATTATTGGTTTTCAAGATAACCGAGCGAGAACAGCCCTTAAGATTTTTTAAGTTTCACTTCTTCGGAGTTTAAAAAAATTATAAAAAAAAACTGCAAGACACTTAAAATTTTCCAAATTTACTAAAAATACACTAATATTAACAATTCATAAAAAAAACGTAAAAAACCCATTACTGGTTTTCAAGATTTTAAGTTTCACTTCTTCGGAGTGAAAAAAAAATACAAAAACAACTGTAACACAGTTGAAACTTTTCAAATTTACTCAAAATACATTAATCTTAATAAACCTCCAAAAATTTAAAACACCCCATCACTGGATTTCAAGATAACAACACGAAACACAATTCTGGAAGAATTTTTCAAAACTGCTAATTTGTTCAAGAGATAAATTCTCAAATAAATGCATTGCCATTTTTCTCGTCTCTTGAAACTTTCGCATCGTTTTAACATTTAAAATGACAAATCAGTGTTTTAAGAATTAATAAGGTAGTGCCATGGCTCCTTGGCTCTACATAACGAGCCGCCCCTGATTTCTGCAAATGTATGCTGCAGCCATAATTGGAACTAAATCTGCTTGATACATCAGTGAGGTTGAATATTTTGAGTCCTTAACTTCTTGAGTTTGCAATACGTTTCCTAAGAAAAGTGGAAAAATTTTCGTTACATGAAATTTTTGGTTTAAAAAAATGTTATAGTGTACTTAATGCTGGTTTGATCTGTGTAGATATTCAATTATGTTTTGGTTTATTTGAGTACATATTTTTAGTCAGAAATTTCCATGCGCTGGTGGTATAATTAAGTTAGATTTAGGTTTAGTTCGAAGCGAAATAGTGGGTCGGACAGTCCCTAAATTTAATTAAATGCAAATGATAAGGCCTAATTACCTTGATCTCTCTTTGTAATCTCCCTGATGGATGCGGCCGCATGTGTTCACAATGGGAAATAAGCATTCGTCCGGGAGATGGAGACGGAGGCGCAAGCGTTGCCCTTTGCCGGGCTTTGATAATGAAAGTGGATGGCCACCTACAGCCGTTCGTTACTGTTTCGCATTACTTTGTATCATCCTTGGCGGCGAATACAAAGTGTGGCGTAATTTATAGGGGTGCCGTAGACGCCGGATTATACAGTTTTACTGTCAGTTGCAGGGATGATGTGTCGACGTTACAGCGTTCCAGCAATATGTTGCGATACTAAATATTCACGTAATTCACGAACACATCGCATGGCGCCCACCCGCCCCCGCGTGCATCCCGGTGACGGGCTGCATAATTCATCAAGAACTCTGCATGTCAGATAATAGAAACACGTCAACTCTTCTAGTCAATTGCGTCTGGGACGGTGACATTTTAACTTTTTCCGCGTCACTGTTTATATTCCGGCCACGGCGGCGGTGCAGACTATTCAACTTGTACTCTACATTAGTTGCACTTTTGTTGCATTTTGTTGTGCCTTTATTCGGATGCGGATACGTTTCGTAGACAAGTTGAGTGAAACATTTGTGTATGTTTCCCGGATCTTAAACGGAATTTATGCGGAACTCGTTTTATTTCCATACCATTTTACCGATTATTTATTATTTATATACTTCAAAATTACTGCTCACGTCTTTCTAATAATAGATTTAAAAAAATTAATCAATCTCAGACATCACTGCTATGTTTCTCTCTCTCTCTCGGGCATGGACAACTTGTCAACAAAATTCTGTAGCTCACACCTTATAAATTCACCACATTACCCACCATTTCTCAAACAATATTTATATTCTACGTTCATGTAATATTAAACGAGCCACTAACGACAATGCAATTTCAAGGCTGCATTCGAGTTTTCGAACGCTCCAGGGCATAAAAATCAACGGAGAAGAGTTCACGTTTCGTCCGATAACTTTAACACTCAATTTTTACCAAGTTTACGGGGGCGCTCACGTTTAATATTAATAATAGTTTGAAAAGTACACGTCGCAAGAATGTAAAATGAAACTCCGGGGTAATTCAACACTTACCAATTACGCCGTGACTTCGGCGGAAAACCCTAAAAAAAAAATAACATGAACTTTCGGTAATTATATACAGGTGTGACATATTACTTAAGCGAACGCGTGCCGGTGATATTATCGCCCGTCCTGGTATAAATGGTTAATTGTACGAGGCACGAGTGGTTTGTAAAATACTCGGTGGGTCATTTGTTTAATTAATATTTTTTTTTTTTTGCTCGTTTTCGGATGATGAACCTTGTCACGTGCAGCCGTAAAATTGCAAAGGCATTAATTATGGTTCGCATTTATCAACAAACAAAAAAACGTCAAACGCATTCGCAATTAAAATCACAACGCGCGTTTGTATAGATGGATTTCAAGTGTTATTGCATTAATGAAAGCGGCTGCAAAAAAAATTGATAATGGTCGGTGCACGCAGTAATTAATTTAAAACTAAACCGCGCAACAAAGGAATTTATTTAATTTTAAATATTTTATTCGCCGTTAAATTTTATCAGAGAATTCATTGAATATTTATTATTAACTCTTTTCAACTGGTATTTTTTATAAAATCATTTTTTATTCGAGAAAAAAAATTATTATTTTTTTTAAATTTTTGGTTTATAATTATAAAACGATAATAATTACAGCAAATTTATGTTATTAATAATTGTAGAGAATGCTTAAATGAACAACTTATAAAGAATAAGTTTTTTTCGAAATCCCTTTGGTTTTTGAATAAACTGAGTTTTTGAATTTGAAGTATAATTTTTCTCTTTCATAATTTTGACGTTTTAAACGTCAGTTTCATCCGATCGATGTACATTTAAAATATGATTTCAATTGAAAATAAATATAAATGACTATGATACCATCAAGTCGAAGAAAGTAACATGATGGCCACACCACCATTTTTCATTTTTCTTATTCTAGTTTGGAATGTTGTCGTTGTGCACACAGTTACATGTTGGACATTATTTTAATGTGAAATCAAACATATATTGTTTCTTTATCGATTGTGAGCTTTTTAACGAAATATCTTTATTCCTAATTTTTTTTTTGCAATTTTTTAAATACGGTAAATACTTTGTTCAGTGCACTCTTGATGAAACGAAATTATACTATTAGGTAATTTTAAATTAAAACACTTGTTAGGTTTCATATTCATGTATTCAGTTTCCTGACACGTGTTTCGGTCAATAACGACCATTCTCAAAGGAATTACATTTTTTGTCTTTCCGGTTTAAGATTGAAGTGTAGCAGTTTTGTTTAAACCCAGTGTGGGACAACTAATTTTATGTTGAATCAAATTTGTATATTTTGTGTACATATTTTGAGCTTTTGAAACAAATTCCTGAATTAATTCTAGTAACAAGAAACTTTCCAGATTTACACAATCCAGTTTTGATTCCGCCAATTTGCCTTTGGTTAAAAAAAAAAATTAAAATAGTCGCTAGTAACAAAAAACTTTCCAGATTTACTCAGAACAGTTGGTGCTTCAATAATTTGCAAAAATCTGGAAACACCCCTTCGTTAGATTTCGAGATAACACGTGCGCTTGACGCAATTCAGTTTTGATTCCGCCAATTTCTCTTTGGTTAAAAAAAAATATTAAAACAATCGCTAGTAATAAGAAAATTTCCAGATTTACTCAAAACAGTTGGTGCTTCAGTAATTTGCAAAAATCTAAAAACACCCTGTTTAGATTTCGAGATAATAATTTTTTTTTTTAATTAATAGAAAGAGAGCAGCGTTCAAATTTAACAAAACCGCAACGTGCGATGGTGGTGTAATGGTCAGCATAGTTGCCTTCCAAGCAGTTGATCCGGGTTCGATTCCCGGCCATCGCATCTTTTTTTTTTCTTTGAAAAAATATTTGACCGTAATTCGTATTTGTTTGATCATTATTGCGGCTGAAAGGTAAATCTGAATATCGTGTATTTACAAGTGGTTAAAATCATTTTAGCGATAATTACGAGGATAAATACATATACAAAATTTTGTAAAAGGTCATTTTTTCGAAAACTAAAATTTTCAAAAATTCACAATTCACAAAATAATTGGTGGATTTTCAAAAACTCTATTTAATTTGATAAAACGATGATTTGCAAATCGAATTTAATTTTTGTAGAATTTCGTCGAGACGTTTTATATATTTTTAAATTTTTTAGTCGAGGAGTAATATTAAAATTTTCAAAAATTCATTACTCGCGAAATAATTGGCGGATTTTCAAAAACTCTATTTAATTTGATAAAACGATGATTTGCAAATCGAATTTAATTTTTGTAGAATTTCGTCGACACGTTTTATATTTTTTTTAATTTTTTTTGCTCGAGTATTACACAAATCAAAAACTAAAATTTTCAAAAATTCACAACTCGCGAAGTAATTGGTGGATTTTCAAAAACTGCACTTAATTTGATAAAACAATGATTTGCAAATCTAGTTTCATTTTTGTAGAATTTAGTCGACAGGTTTTATATTTTTTTATTTATTTTTTTTTCGAGTATTGCACAATTTGAAATATAAAATTTTCAAAAATTCACAACTCGCGAAATAATCGGTGGATTTTCAAATACTCCATGTAGTTTGATAAAACTATGATTTGCAAATCCAATTGAATTTTTGTAGAATTTAGTCGACGCGTTTTATATATATTTTTTATTTTTTGCTCGAGTATTACACAAATCGAAAACTAAAATTTTCAAAAATTCACAACTCGCGAAATAATTGGCGGATTTTCAAAAACTCTATTTAATTTGATAAAACGATGAGTTACAAATCGAATTTAATTTTTGTAGAATTTTGTCGACACGTTTTATATATTTTTTAAATTTTTTGCTCGAGTATTACACAAATCGAAAACTAAAATTTTCAAAAATTCACAACTCGCGAAGTAATTGGTGGATTTTCAAAAACTGCACTTAATTTGATAAAACAATGATTTGCAAATCTAGTTTCATTTTTGTAGAATTTAGTCGACACGTTTTATATATTTTTTTTTCGAGTATTGCACAATTTGAAATATAAAATTTTCAAAAATTCACAACTCGCGAAATAATCGGTGGATTTTCAAATACTCCATGTAGTTTGATAAAACTATGATTTGCAAATCCAATTGAATTTTTATAGAATTTAGTCGACGCGTTTTATATATATTTTTTATTTTTTGCTCGAGTATTACACAAATCGAAAACTAAAATTTTCAAAAATTCACAACTCGCGAAATAATTGGCGGATTTTCAAAAACTCTATTTAATTTGATAAAACGATGAGTTACAAATCGAATTTAATTTTTGTAGAATTTTGTCGACACGTTTTATATATTTTTTAAATTTTTTGCTCGAGTATTACACAAATCGAAAACTAAAATTTTCAAAAATTCATAACTCGCGAAATAATCGATGGATTTTCAAAAACTGTACTTAATTTGATAAAACAGTGATTTGTAAATCTAGTTTAATTTTTGTAGAATTAAGTCGATACGTTTTATATTTTTTTATTTATTTTTTTTCGAGTATTGCTCAATTGGAAATATAAAATTTTCAAAAATTCACAACTCGCGAAATAATTGGCGGATTTTCAAAAACTCTATTTAATTTGATAAAACGATGATTTACAAGTCGAATTTAATTTTTGTAGAATTTTGTCGACACGTTTTATATATTTTTTAAATTTTTTGCTCGAGTATTACACAAATCGAAAACTAAAATTTTCAAAAATTCATAACTCGCGAAATAATCGATGGATTTTCAAAAACTGCACGTAATTTGATAAAACAGTGATTTGCAAATCTAGTTTAATTTTTGTAGAATTAAGTCGACACGTTTTATATTTTTTTATTTATTTTTTTTTTCGAGTATTGCACAATTGGAAATATAAAATTTTCAAAAATTCACAACTCGCGAAATAATTGGCGGATTTTCAAAAACTCTATTTAATTTGATAAAACGATGATTTACAAGTCGAATTTAATTTTTGTAGAATTTTGTCGACACGTTTTATATATTTTTTAAATTTTTTGCTCGAGTATTACACAAATTGAAAACTAAAATTTTCGAAAATTCATAACTCGCGAAATAATCGGTGGATTTTCAAAAACTGCACTTAATTTGATAAAATGATGATTTGCAAATCTAGTTTAATTTTTGTAGCATTTAGTCGACACGTTTTATATTTTTTTAAATTTTTTGCTCGAATTAAAATTTTCAAAAATTCACAACTCGTGGATTTCCAAAAACTGTACTTAATTTCAGTGGCGGCTCGTGGAACATGTGGATGATAGCGCCACTTATACAATATAGCCCCCCTCCTTTTTTGAAGAAAGAAAAAGTACGATTAACTGGTGAAAAAGTGTTTTAGGAATTAATTAAAAATTCTTGCTGAGCTTGAAACTACAGGTAGTGCCATGGCTCCTTGGCTCTACATAACGAGCCGCCCCTGATTTAAACATTCATTCGATATATTTACTATAAGTGCTACGTAAATACCTTCAATGTTGTTACCTTCCTTAAAAATGCCTTTGTACCAGGATATGACAATTATTTTTTAAGTGAAATCAAAAATATATTATTCTTTTGAGGTTTTAAAGAAAATTTTATAATTGTTCTTTTTTTTACAATTTTTCAAATTTCCGATTGCAGTTTTCATTTTCAAAATCCAAGTTTAAATTTTAGTCGTTTTGTTTCCAATCATTATTTTTTAAGGATTTGATTTAATTTAATGAAATAAAATATAATCGACTGAAATTCGTCTGTCTCATAACAATATTATTTATAAATTTGAGACAACCTCACTTGTTGCAAAAGCATTAAATAAAGACGAAATATAGCCTGAATTTTACAGTCACAAACACGTTGATTATTCACATATTTAGGCTATATTTTACACTATGTCAAAATATTGCTATGCAAAAGGCTGCAATACGTCCAGTCATTGTTAAATTTACAATATTATTTTGTGTAATAAAGACTATTTATTATTATTACTATTAATTTTTATTATTTTACGAACCACGAAACAAATCATACTGAAATACTACGTCATAACAGGAGACTTGAATAGTGTATGTATTAATGAATGAATTAAATTGGTTTTTGTGAAAATGGTACGGCTAACTCAAATAAATGTTGCAGGAATAATAAAATAACGGAAATAAATGTACTCCCAGGGCGCAAAATGTAATTTGTTGCCGGACGTTTGATTTATTATGAGTTTTTATAAATAATATTATTTAATAATAAATAGGATAAAACCAAAATCAATTTCATTTCGAATATGGACGTACTCGTTTAATTCGATCTGCATTTTCTACTGTTTGCATTGCACAATCCATTATTCAGCGCTTTTTCGAATGCATTTTTTGTTTAGTGTGGTTAAAAATAATCACTATATTCCCAAATTTATAAAACATAGTTAGTGTTATCATTTCAAAGCCAAAAGATTGCACATGGAATTTTTCTCAAAAAATGCAACTTTTTAAATAATAATCGTGGACCATCAGAAAAACGAGAGAAATTGATTGGCGTTAAAAAACTATCTTCAATAGTAAAAAAAATAGCGTGTCACCATGAACATGTTTGAAAATTAAAAAAAAATCGATTTTTCAGACTTTGAACGGCCGTAGCGTCTAAACGAAAACTCCAAATTGAACGCGGTTTTCAAATCTGTGCTCCTCGTGTGCAAATTAGTCGGATTCAATTAAAATTGGCGATTTAAATTTTTTGATGAAAACCTGAAAAACCACCCCGCTTCTTACTTTTTCTCAAAAATTGGCTTTGAAATAATTTCCTGAAGAAACCACAGGTTCGATTCCGGGTTTCTACACATCACTTGAAAGATCCCTTCAAGACGCCTCGGAAAATGTACTTTCACAAGAACAAATGTCAATTTGAAGTCCGTGACGCGTCAGCAAAGAAAACTCGAAAATGGAAAAAATCGAAAAAATCAACTTTTTTAATAATTATCGTCGACCATTAAAGTACACCTTCTTTTTCATCAGAAGAACGAGAGAAATTGATTTGCGTTAAAAATTTTCAGCTATCTTCATTAGCAAAAAAAAGTGTCACCACGAGTGTTTTTTCGAAATCTGTTTAATTTTCGAGTTGAACTGAATGTAAAGATGAAAATTTGAAGTATAATTTGTTCTTTCCATGTTCTAAATTTTACTGTTTTAAAGTATCATCCGATCTAATTAAAAAGAAAATTTTGCGTAATGTTTTTAAATTTAATGCAAATTTGGGGCTAATTTGGGGTGATAAGTGCTGAAAATGGCAATTTTTGTACTTGAATCTTCAATCTTTTTGTTTTCATTTTTAATTGTTAAGCCCGGATATTTTGGTCTTAATTTTTTTATCTTTTAGCCTAAATTTTCTTCTAAATTTTCGATTTGTCTGTTAAAATTTTCGATTTTTTTGGTCGGAAATTTTAATTTTTGGAATCGAATTGTTGGTCGAAGTTTTTCATTTCTTATTCCATATTTTAGATTTTGTTTAACCTACATTACTGATTTTTATACCCGACTTTTTCTATTTTTTTGCCGATATTTTCAAGTTTTTTTGACAGTTTTTGATTTCTTGCCCTTCATTTTTTAGACTTGAATTATAATTTTTTATGGGTGATTTTTTTCCCTTTTTAGTTACTTTTTGGCTTTTCGAGTTTTCGAGTTTTTGATCGACAACTTATTTTGAGCTAAAGAGTTATTTTGGGGGCTGAAAATTGCAAATTATTTTTCTTTTGCTTGAATTTTCAATTTTTTGGTTTGCGTTTTTTATTTTTAAACCAGCATTTTTGATTTTTTGGCCTCTGTTTAAGATCTTTGGACTATATTCCAAATTTTAGAGTTTTTGCCGTAAATATTCTTTATTTTGGTTAACATTTTCGATTTTCTTTTGTTGAAATTTTCGGATTTTTTATTTTTAGCCACGAATGTTCGATATTCTGGGCTCATATTTTAGGTTGTTTACCTTAATTAAGAGCGAATCTTTGATTGGTCCATACTTTAGATTTTTGAGTCATTAATTTTTATGTGCTAATTTTTTGATTTTTTAGCCGGTACATAATTTGTAAAATTTGTCAATTTCATCTTTCATAACTTTTAATGTTTCAAACGTCAGTATCATTCGATGCAATAAATTGTAAAAGTGGCTCTACGTTCCACGAGCCGCTACTGGTCACCACTTATAAAGAATAAGTCAAAACGTTCGATTAACATTTAAAATATGATTTAAATTGAAAATAAATCATAAATAACAATGATTCTATCAAATGAGAGAAAGTAACATGATGGCCACATCACTATTTTTTAACTTAAACTCAAATCTTGTTTTGTTTCCAGGTGAACGTGTTTCCTTAATTTAATAAGCTTTTTCAACTCATTATTTTCCCTCTATTGACTAATTAAGCGGTATGAACGGAATAGGCTTTTATTAAATGGCAAACCAAATGAACCAACAGTGTTATTTAATTTTGCGGAACAGTCACAAAGGCACAAAATTATTTTTTACACAAATAGTCGGAATCGTCTCTGAAAACCTCAAAATAGATGAAGATGATGGTTGCGACCGTTACTATGTGGTAGTCCATTGTCAGGTAACTTTGAATTAAACAACTTTCGACGTTTTTTTATACCACTACTTAAATAAATAGGTATTCGTGATGATGAAAAATTTTGAAAAATTTTCACTCAACTAAACTAAACTAAACAATATGCTGAAAGTACAAAGTTCAATTACAGTTCAACAGTGTTTGATTATTTTTTTTTTAAATCGCAATGGTTATTTATGAAACGGACGCAGTTTCACACGGACAATAAATAATATAAACCCATTAAACCTTTCGAACTGACAGCCTGATAAAAGGGACTAATACTGATCGTCCTATCAGCTGTTTACACTCACACGCCGTCCGCACCGATGCCCAATTGGCACGAATAATTGCACCTTCGAACAAGACACACTTCGAACTTTTCACTGGGAGCAGGTCGATGGGATAAAAGGGCGATATTAAAAAAAGAAATATGTATTTGCACGAGTCTTCAAAAGTAACGCGAACGCGGAGTGCCTTTTAGGAAAACTCATATCAAAAACGAAGAAAGTGAGATGTACGAGAGGTTATAAAAAATATGTGTCATAAAAGCCCGGGATGTAAATAAAGACGCGAAAGCGTGAAATAACTACGGCGGCGTCGGTTTGCAAATAAAAGGTGGGAATATACGATTATTACACAATCTGTATATACGTACACCGGCGGTTTTATTCTTGATGTAATCTTTATACAAATTATATCTAAAGGTTTTGAAGTTATATGATTTTAAACAAAAAAAGAAAAACATATAGAAATATGATTTATATGAATCATCAAGACGGTTAACTAAAGGGACGACTCGAAAATAGTGAATGATTTTGAATTTTTTTTTTGTAAATGTACTGCTTTGTAAATTTTTTATTTTGTTTTTTTAATAATAATAGTAATAATATTTTTTTAATTTTTTTTTTCTCATACACAGAATATACCAACATACATATTCAATTATGAAATACACGCAGATACACACAATATTCTGTTTAGGAAAAAAAACAAGATGTAATTCGGTTGGGTGCCAAGGCACACACTTTTTTTTGTAAATGTATTGTTTTGTAAATTTTTCATTTTTTTTATAGTAAATATACTGCTTTGTAAATATGCAAATTTTAACATATGTTATTGCTCCTTTTAATTTTGTAAAGATTTGTAATCTGTTAACATTAATAAACGATTATTATTATTATTATTAACTTCAAGACAGAACAGAAAGACCTATGGTCGCCCAGACAAATTGAATTTATTGTAAGGTGTTAACGACTGAATTTAGCTGCTGTGATGGCCTTGCATGAGATTAGTTCAGTTAAATTAAAAAAAATAATTAATTTCAGACATGACTGCCATGAGAGAAACATAGCAGTCATGTCTGATTTTTTTTATATTCAACTGAACTAATCTAGTCTTCTATGACGTGAATTGTCAAATTAAAATCAAACTGACAAGTCGAGACAATTTGTGTTATTTTATTCATGAACATGGTGGGTTACAATTTTTGATTTTCTCCAACTAACCTTTTTCTTATTAGATATTACTTCCAATAGCCCGTAGGCTAAATGTCCCAATTTTTAACATTCGACGACATTCCTATTTTATCTCACAGCCAACTCCGAATAAAAATCTTGTGGCTCACACGTCACAATCAAGTTACCGCATGTAAAAAAAATGGTGCGAATAAAGGTGTATGCGTATATAGAAATATGTTAAACTCGTTATTCACCTGAGCCGAATTATAATTGCTGATCAGAACGGGTCCTAAATATGATTTATTGAATCACACACACACTAGTACGAGTAAAGTGTAAAACGTTCATCCCTCACGGAGCGTAGGCAAGATAAAGTGCCTGGAATTGTTCATAGAACTTGGGTGATATATTGTGGTATTTAATGCCACACATAAACCTTTGCTATAAATTTATACCTTAATTAGTAGTCGAAAATTACTACCACTACATAATTAGAATATCCCCAATTCCTCTTTGAATTGCTCTGATTTCGTACGCCGAATGACGACGCCCCAGGATTTCACGAATTTCATTAAGAGGTCACAACAGTTGCTTTTTATTTATTTTTAATATTCATATACATATTCTACAGATATGAAATTCAAAAATCACTCCCCTTGTAGAGAAAAAAAATGGTGATGTGGCCATCATGTTACTTTCTCCGATTATTTTCAATTTAAATCATATTTTAAATCGAACGTTTCACATGATCGAGTGGTAATGGTGTTTAAAACGACAAAATTATGAAAGGTAAAAATGACAAATTATGTTTCAAATTCTAATAATCTTCACTTAAGTTTGCTGAAAAACTAAAAAAAATGCGTCCTGAAAATGATTTCTAAAAATAGTCCTAATTAAAAAGTCCTGAAAAACTAATACAAGCCCTAAACAAGAAAGTCTTGAAAAAGACTTCTAAAAATAGTCCTTACTAAAAGGTCCTAAAAACCCTAATAAATAAAAAAGTCCCGATAAACAAGTCCTGATATGAAAAAGAGTCCAGACAAAAAAATGTCTTCTAAAACATTTCCTTCAAAATGACCAGAAATAAAGTCCTGAAAGAACGTCCGGAAAAAAGAGTTCTGCCAAAAAAAGGTCCTAATAAAAAGTCCTGGAGAAACAGTTTTGAGAATAAAGTCTTGAAAAAAAGAGTCCTGTTAAAAAGTTGTGAAAAACAGTCGTAAAAAAAGTCCAGAAAAAAGTACGCAAGAAGAGTCCTGAAAAATTAAGTCTTAATATAAAATACCAGAAATAAGTGTCCTCAAAGAATCCTAAAAGAAGTGCGAAAAAGGGTCTCGAAAAAAAGTAAAGGTTTGAAAAAAAATTCCCGAAAATGTAATCAAGAAAATTCAGAAAAAAAGTCCTGAACAAGAGGTTCTTAAGAAATTCTGGAAAAAATCCCAGTCCTGGAAATAAAGTCTTGAAAAAAGAGTCCTGATAAAGGAAGATAAAGAAATAAATGTCTCTACAAAAAGCCCCAAAAATCTTGAAAGAAAGCTAATATAAGTCCTTAAGAAAGTTCAGAAAAAAAGTCCTGATGAAATATCATAAAAAAAAGTCCTTGAAAAATTGCCCTGAAAATAACATGTTTAAAAAATAAACAAAAAAATTTGAAAAAAATCATTGTAAAAAGTCCTTCAGAAGATATGAAGAAATTATCCTGAAAAAAAAAATCCTACAAAAAGGCCCAAAATAAGTTCTTAACAAAATTCCTGAATTAAGAAGTTTTTAAAATAAAATGAAAAAAAAATGCTAGAAATATCTGAAAAAGTCCTTAAAAAAGTCATGAAAAGGAGAATGCTAAAAATGTCGTGAAGAAAATTCTGAAAAAAATTTACTAAGAAAAATCCCGAAATGTCATATAAAAAAATTGTCCTGTAAAAACAGGAAAAATTGACCTGAAAATAACATATTTAAAAAAATCCTTTAAATGGTCCTTAAAAAGATCTGAAGAAATTGCCCTGAAAAAAAAATTCCGGTCTTGAAAAAAAGTCTAGTAAAAAGGTCTAAAATAAGTCCTTAACAAAATTCCTGAAATAGAAAAGGTTTAAAATTGTCTTTAAAAAAAAAATGCTTAAAATATCTGAAGAAGTCCTCAAAAAGGTCCAAAAAAGGTCATAAAAAGTAAAAATTCTAAAAAATGTCATGACGAAAATTCCGAAAAAAAATCGCGAAATATAAAAAAAAATTATTTATTTATTTATGTAAAATATATACGGGAAACCCCTTTTTACAAAGAAAATACTATTTGTAAGTGTAAAAAAAAAACTACAAAATTCTACCGCCAAGGTTATTGAATCATGTAAAGTATATGTATAATATGTGCGTGAATATAAAAGTAATACAATTTATATTAGCGATATAAACAAAGTGATATATAACAGATAACTTGTCCTGTAAAAACAGTCTTGAAAAATTACCCTGAAAATAACATGTTTAAAAAATAAACAAAAAAATTTCTGAAAAAAATCATTGTAAAAAGTCCTTAAGAAGATCTGAAAAAATTATGCCGAAAAAAAAATCCTACAAAAAGGCCCAAAATAAGTTCTTAACAAAATTCCCGAAATAAAAAGTTTTTAAAATAGTCTTGAAAAAAAAATTGCCAGAAATATCTGAAAAAGTCCTTAAAAAAGTCATGAAAAGGAGAATGCTAAAAATGTCATGAAGAAAATTCTGAAAAAAATTTACTGAGAAAAATCCCGAAATATCATAAAAAAAATTGTCCTGTAAAAACAGGAAAAATTGACATGAAAATAACATATTTAAAAAAATCCTTTAAATGGTCCTTAAAAAGATCTGAAGAAATTGCTCAGAAAAAAAAATTCCGGTCTTGAAAAAAAGTCTTGCAAAAAGGTCTAAAATAAGTCCTTAACAAAATTCCTGAAATAGAAAAGGTTTAAAATTGTCTTGAAAAAAAAATGTTTAAAATATCTGAAGAAGTCCTCAAAAAGGTCCAAAAAAGGTCATAAAAAGTAAAAATTCTAAAAAATGTCATGACGAAAATTCCGAAAAAAATCCCGAAATATCAAAAAAAAATTATCCTGTAAAAACAGTCTTGAAAAATTGCCCTGAAAATAACATGTTCAAAAAATAAACAAAAAAATTTCTGAAAAAAAAACCATTGTAAAAAGTCCTCAAAATGGTGTTGAAAAGATCTGAAGAAATTGTCCTGAGAGTCTTGAAAAAATGTCCTGCAAAAAGGCCTAGAATAAGTCCTTAACAAAATTCCTCAAATAAAAAGTTTTGAAAATAGCGTTGAAAAAAAAAGCTAAAAATATCTGAAAAAGTCCTTAAAAAGTCCAAAAAAGTTCATGAAAAGAGAAATTTTCGTAAAAAAAAATCCCGAAAAGAAGTCCTCAACGAGAAGTCCCGAAAACGTTCCGAACAAAAGTCTGGGGAAAACTTTTGAGGTTTTATCAAAGATCAAAAATTCAGGCTAGTTTATATCGATTTTCTCTGAAACTAACAATGATACAAAAAATGTTTGGAGAGGAACATAACGTAGTGACATAGTGACCTTGGTTTGACCTTGTGACATCTACGTAAGGTCAGGTGAAATTAAAAAAATTGTTGAAATGGTATCTAGGGACCCCAAAACGGATATTTCCGTAAAAAAAATTTTTGAAAAAAAAATCAGGATCACATTACTTTCTCGTACTTCGTAACGGAGAAAGTAATAATCCAGGAATTAACATGAAACTTTGAACATGAGTCTTATTTAATAATTCCAAGAAAAGAAAAGCTTTTGGTATAATTTCGTACACCGGAAGTGGGTGTTTACCTTAACAGTTTTTTGTCTCTTGTCGATAATTTTTTAAATTTGAAATATTACAAAAATATTTCAACAAATATTACAAATAACAAAGAAATGAACATCTTTTGTTTAAAAATATCTTTCATAAAATTATTTTTTTTCGAAATTTAATTTAATTTTTCTGAAAAAAGTAATTTTATGAAAAATATTTTCAGAGAAAAAATGTTAATTTCTTTGTTGTCTTGAATATTTTTTAAGACATTTTTGTAATATTTTTTGTAAATAAAAAATTATTGTAAGGTAAACATCTACTTTCGGTGTACGAAATTTTACCAAAAGCTTTTAAGTTCTTCAGATTATCAAATAAGACGTATGTTCAAAGTTTCATATCAATTGCTCCATTAGTTCTTGAGATACAGCGCGCACAGACTGACACACACCCTGCAATATAAAAGCAATAGGAATGTAAAATATGAAGCGAGCTTAGAAAAAAAAACTGTTATTTTTCAAAAACTAGCTGTTCATTTTGGTATTCTCTGAAATTTTTGATAACAAAAACTAATTTTATTTCATATTTACAATCAAAAAAAGTCGAAATAAACTTGATAACAAAAATTTGATTGAATTCATATTTACAGACCAAAAAAATCGTTTATCCCAAAAAAACAGCTTTCTCTGATTGCAAATGATAACCAAAATATATCGCAAAGCTATTGATAAATCATGCATGTATAACATTTACATATTTACTAGAATGTACAGGTAACGTCGGAAAGTTGCAAACTTGCCGTTTTCAATGAATTCAACCGGAATTCCGTAATGTGTAAGAAAGCGCATAACTTATACGGTGGGGGGGGCTAGGGTGGTTCGTAACGTAAAACTTTATCTCCGCGATTGAACCGCCATCTCGATGATAATGGCACACACAAACATCGATTTCAAACAACCCATTACCTATTTATTTCCGGTCGGACATTACCCTAATATTCGGTTTTTTAATTAAATTTTAGGGGACGCTTCGCGATCTCATTTACTTAAAATTAAAAACCGCGCGCCAAATAACGTTTATTACGATCTCTCCAATAAAAGCGGCTTTAATGGATTTGTCCTAGTTTAGTTTAATAGTGAAAAAAGTCGCAGCCGAGTAAAGAGAACCAGACTGTGGCGTGGATAATAAAGACGAGAGATTAAATTATTTTATTAACGCGATTACCTCATTTTTATGAACATCGTTTCATCCCATTTACTGTTTTCTTGGTTAATAAGGGTTAATAATTAAGTTTGTATCGGCAATACTATTTTTTTTTCTTTATCCTATTCAACAATATTTATTCTTCGCGGTGGCCTAGTGAGTAGCGTTCCTGCTTCTGGGCTTCGTGGTCGTGGGTTCGAATCCCATCCGTGCGGTCACTTTTTCAGAACGAAGAAGTGGCCGTGCGGGTTCATGGATGTCTAGTGTATGTCACTTTCATCATTATAAATGATTATTATACAACTTATCGGTTGTGGCAGAATGCCCTAGTTGGCTACGTCAATTCCCAAATCATCCGCACTTTCTCAACCCGAATTCCTGTCAACCATCCTTCCTTTAAAAAAATTTAAAAAAAAACAATCTTCCTCTATGAAATGTAGTAATTAAATGAATGTCACATTCATTGTTAAAATAAAATCTTCAAAAACTTATATATCGTTAGTGGCCGAAGAATAGTACATGCTTACGCCAATTCCAAATCATCCGCACTTTCTCAACCGGAATTCCCGTCAACCATCCTTCCTTTAAAGAAAAAAAAAACAAATATATATTTATTCTAAACATAGCAAACATAAAATATGAATTCCTGTTTTCGCCGAAAGCATACATAATGTAATAATGTTGGTAATAAGATAATATGAAAGGAAAACAGATAAATAGCATCCATATTTGACGTTTCAATTTTCTGGGCTGGCGTTCCTTACATCACCTGGGACCGAGACGCATTGAGACAATTTAAGACTCAATTCAATGGCCTTCGCGAATAAGAAAGAAAAAATAAACAACATATATATAAAATCGCATCAGAATGAAAAGAAGGTTGCGGTTTCACACGAACCGAATATAATACACCTCCCACACATTACTTATACGATATGAAGAAGAGAAAACATTATCCCATTATCTCGTTTCGGGGGAATTCTCTAGACGTACGCATTCTCGGCGTAAATAATACTTATTGTACATAACAGCAGAATGTAATTGATTGTGTTATTGTAGGTGACAACTGTATAATAATAATAATTGTGGAAATAATCTTCATTACCCAACAGACATCAAAGATGTCTAATAAAAGGATAACCAACTGCTAAATAATTTTATTTTAAATAATAAATCCGTAATTATAGATGTTTCGTTTTATGGCATTTTTTTGGTTTAAATGATAATTTTAAATGTACTATTTTAACCCTTAAATACACACGTCTCAAAAATTACGTCCGGTGGATCCCAGCATAAACAATGGCGATTATTTCTCCAGTTTTCAATATTTCGACTTACTTTTTTTTCAATAGTATCTAAACAGTTCTGCTTAAGATCAAACCGTTAAGTCAGTTAATTTTTTTTACTAGAAGCAACATACTTTTAGTAAAAAAAAATGACAACGGTTTCTCAAAAAAAAAAAAACGAAAAAGTTTATTTTTTACAAAAAATTGCCGCATTTACTTAATTTTCAATATTTTTAGCTAAAAATATAACTATGTATTCTTGAAGGACAATATTTTAAGATGACACGCAATTTAACCCGCGGTTTCTCAAAAAAGGTATTTATCTCGCAGTTTTACTGGTGAAAGTTTGGGAGAAAAAAAAACAGCAAAAATTAGACTGTAAACATAAATATTATTGGATGGAGGCAAAATCAGAATCATCATCTGCTCTATCCTTATAAACAATGTCTTCTTCTGAAGAAGCTTCATCGATAGCTTCACCATCCTGATCATCATCACGCTTAAGCATTTCTCGTACCGTTTGACTCCGCAACTGACGTGCCATCTGTTATACAAATTAAGGTGAATATAACGTTGATGAAAAAATTAGCAATGTAGATAATCATACTAACTATAGATATAAATAAAAATAAACGCGAAAAAACAATAAAAAATAATCCACACTTTTAATAATAATAATAATAATAATAATAATGTTTATTGTCGAGATGTACAGCAATACATATAGGACACGTCAAAAGAAGTAAATGTTGTTACTAACTTAACTTAAAACTAGATGAGGTATTCATTAATATAATATGTTTTTTTGTTCAGAAATGAGAATAACATTTTTTTTGTACAAAGCTTGAGATTACTCCATTTTGATTGGATCTGGTAGTCGATTGAACATCATTACGCCAAGTACCGATGGTGAATGTTTCGTTACATTTAGTCTGTGTTGTGGTATGTAAATATTTTGAGCATTTCTGGTCACGTGGTGGTGAATTTGTCCCGGTATCTCAAAGTCCGACTTATTATTGAAAATATAAAGACACTTTTCACTGAAAAATAACGTTGATGACACACTGCGGTCCACTGGACCCCACCTTGAATTCGCACCGTTTTGAAAAGATACTAACAGCAGGCTGGCGTGATACCAGTGTGTGAACCGGTAGTTTTACATGTGAACTATCATTCGAGCTCTATTTCCAGAAAATTAAAATATTTACAATCAAAAATGCTTGGTCCAGTGGACCCCGTGTGTCATTTAAGGGTTAAAAAAGGAAGGACGACTAACGGTAATACTGGCTTGGATATAAGATATAGGCCTACAAATTTAGGTCGCTGTATGACGCAACAATTTTAATTATTGCATCAGCCTAAAGACGTAAACAACGCAAGTGCGCATCGATGTTTGCGGGTTACCGCTGTTTACATGAAACGCCTTGGGTCAATGTGAGACGCAAAAATAATTCATGCGCTTCATGGAGTGTTTTAAAAGTTAGAAATCTGCACGTATTTTAGATTTTGAGAAATCGACACTTTTTTAAGAATCAAGCTTTAAAAATGGCCATTCTTGACTTCGATGGTGATTATTTTGGAAACTGTGTAATTAACCCGCCGGGGATTTTGTGAAATATTAAAGCCCAATGGTTTGAGAATAGTTTTTCAAAAGTTAGAAATCTGCACTTATCTTGGATTTTGAGAAATCGGCACTTTTTCGATAATTGAGCGTTGAAAATGGCCATTATTGAGTTCGATGGTAATTATTTTGAAAACTGTGTATTAACCCGCTTGGAATTTTGTGAAATACTAAAACTCAATGGTTTAAGAATAGTTTTGTAAAAGTTAGAAATCCGCACTTATTTTGGATTTTGAGAAATCGGCAATTTTTCGATAATTGAGCGTTGAAAATGGTCATTATTGAGTTCGGTGGTGATTATTTTGAAAATTGCGTAATTAACCCTTCCGGGATTTTCTGAAATACTAAAACTCAATTGTTTAAGAATAGTTTTGTAAAAGTTAGAAATCTGCAGTTATTTTGGATTTTGAGAAATCGACACTTTTTCGATAATTGAGCGTTGAAAATGGTCATTATTGAGTTTGGTGGTGATTATTTTGAAAATTGCCTAATTAACTCTCCCGGGATTTTCTGAAATACTGAAACTCAATTGTTTAAGAATAGTTTTGTAAAAGTTAGAAATCTGCAGTTATTTTAGATTTTGAGAAATCGACACTTTTTCGATAATTGAGCGTTGAAAATGGTCATTATTGAGTTTGGTGGTGATTATTTTGAAAACTGCGTAATTAACCCGCCGGGGATTTTCTGAAATACTAAAACTCAATTGTTTAAGAATAGTTTTGTAAAAGTTAGAAATCTGCAGTTATTTTGGATTTTGAGAAATCGACACTTTTTCGAAAATTGAGCGTTGAAAATGGTCATTATTGAGTTCGGTGGTGATTATTTTGAAAATTGCGTAATTAACTCTCCCGGGATTTTCTGAAATATTAAAACTCAATTGTTTAAGAATAGTTTTGTAAAAGTTAGAAATCTGCAGTTATTTTGGATTTTGAGAAATCGACACTTTTTCGATAATTGAGCGTTGAAAATGGTCATTATTGAGTTTGGTGGTGATTATTTTGAAAATTGCGTAATTAACTCTCCCGGGATTTTCTGAAATACTAAAACTCAATTGTTTAAGAATAGTTTTGTAAAAGTTAGAAATCTGCACTTATTTTGGATTTTGAAAAATCGACACCTTTTCGATAATTGAGCTTTGAAAATGGCCATTCTAGAGTTCGATGGTAATTATTTTGAAAACTGTAATTAACCCGCCCGGGATTTTCTGAAATACTAAAGCCCAATGGTTTAAGAATAGTTTTGTAAAAGTTAGAATTCTGAACTTGTTTTGGATTTTGAGAAATCGGCACTTTTTTGATAATTGAGCGTTGAAAATGGTAATTATTGTGTTCGTTGGCGATTATTTTGAAAATTGCGTAATTAACCCGCCTGGGATTTTCTGAAACACTAAAACTCAATTGTTTAAGAATAGTTTTGTAAAAGTTAGAAATCTGCAGTTATTTTGGATTTTGAAAAACCTATTCTTTTTCGATAATTGAGCGTTAAAAATTGCCATTTTTGCGTTCGATGGTGATTATTTTGAAAATTGCGTAATTAACCCGCCTGGGATTTTTTGAAATACTAAAGCCCAATGGTTTAGGAATAGTTTTGTAAAAGTTAGAAATCTGCACTTATTTTGGATTTTGAGAAATCGGCACTTTTTCGATAATTGAGCGTTGAAAATGGCCATTCTTGAGTTCGTTAGCGATTATTTTGAAAATTGCGTAATTAACCCGTCTGGGATTTTCTGAAATACTAAAACTCAATTGTTTAAGAATAGTTTTGTAAAAGTTAGAAATCTGCAGTTATTTTAGATTTTGAGAAATCGACACTTTTTCGATAATTGAGCGTTGAAAATGGTCATTATTGAGTTCGGTGGTGATTATTTTGAAAATTGCGTAATTAACTCTCTCGGGATTTTCTGAAATACTAAAACTTAATTGTTTAAGAATAGTTTTGTAAAAGTTAGAAATCCGCACTTATTTTGGATTTTAAGAAATCGGCAATTTTTCGATAATTGAGCGTTGAAAATGGCCATTATTGAGTTCGATGGTGATTATTTTGAAAACTGTGTAATTAACCCGCCCGGGATTTTTTGAAATACTAAAGTGCAATGTTTTAAGAATAGTTTTGTGAAAGTTAGAAATCTGCAGTTATTTTGGATTTTAAGAAAATCGACACTTTTTCGATAATTGAGCGTTAAAAATTGCCATTTTTGCGTTCGATGGTGATTATTTTGAAAATTGCGTAATTAACCCGCCTGGGATTTT
The DNA here is from genome assembly GCA_910593695.2 of Ocypus olens. Lineage (NCBI taxonomy): Eukaryota > Metazoa > Arthropoda > Insecta > Coleoptera > Staphylinidae > Ocypus > Ocypus olens. The sequence goes on along the minus strand of OU343047.1, from coordinate 2,113,436 downwards.
TTGAAATACTAAAGCCCAATGGTTTAGGAATAGTTTTGTAAAAGTTAGAAATCTGCACTTATTTTGGATTTTGAGAAATCGGCACTTTTTCGATAATTGAGCGTTGAAAATGGTCATTATTGAGTTCGGTGGTGATTATTTTAAAAATTGCGTAATTAACCCGCCGGGGATTTTCTGAAATACTAAAGCCCAATGGTTTATGAATAGTTTTGTAAAAGTTAGAAATCTGCAGTTATTTTAGATTTTGAGAAATCGGCACTTTTTCGATAATTTAGCGTTGAAAATGGCCATTCTTGAGTTCGGTGGTGATTATTTTGAAAATTGCGTAATTAACCCGCCGGGGATTTTCTGAAATACTAAAGCCCAATGGTTTATGAATAGTTTTGTAAAAGTTAGAAATCTGCAGTTATTTTAGATTTTGAGAAATCGGCACTTTTTCGATAATTGAGCGTTGAAAATGGTCATTATTGAGTTCGGTGGTGATTATTTTAAAAATTGCGTAATTAACTCTCTCGGGATTTTCTGAAATACTAAAACTTAATTGTTTTAGAATAGTTTTGTAAAAGTTAGAAATCCGCACTTATTTTGGATTTTAAGAAATCGGCAATTTTTCGATAATTGAGCGTTGAAAATGGCCATTATTGAGTTCGATGGTGATTATTTTGAAAACTGTGTAATTAACCCGCCCGGGATTTTTTGAAATACTAAAGTGCAATGTTTTAAGAATAGTTTTGTGAAAGTTAGAAATCTGCAGTTATTTTGGATTTTAAGAAAATCGACACTTTTTCGATAATTGAGCGTTAAAAATTGCCATTTTTGCGTTCGATGGTGATTATTTTGAAAATTGCGTAATTAACCCGCCTGGGATTTTTTGAAATACTAAAGCCCAATGGTTTAGGAATAGTTTTGTAAAAGTTAGAAATCTGCACTTATTTTGGATTTTGAGAAATCGACACTTTTTCGATAATTAAGCGTTGAAAATGGCCATTCTTGAGTTCGTAAACGATTATTTTGAAAATTGCGTAAATAACCCGCCGGGGATTTTGTGAAATGTTAAAGCCCAATTGTTTAAGAATAGTTTTGTAAAACTTAGAAATCCGCACTTATTTTGGATTTTGAGAAATCCGCACTTTTTCGATAATTGAGCGTTGATCTTGAGTTCGATAGCGATTATTTTGAAAACTGCGTAATTAACCCGCCGGGGATTTTCTGAAATACCAAAGCCCAATGGTTTAAGAATAGTTTTGTGAAAGTTAGAATACTGCACTTGTTTTTGATTTTGAAAAATCGACACTTTTTCGATAATTGAGCTTTGAAAATGGCCATTTTTGAGTTCGATGGTGATTATTTTGAAAACTGCGTAATTAACCCGCCTGGGATTTTCTGAAATACTAAAGCCCAATGGTTTAAAAATAGTTTTGTGTAAAGTAAGAAAACTGCACTTATTTTGGATTTTGAGAAATCGACACTTTTTCGATGATTGAGCGTTGAAAATGGCCATTCTTGAGTTCGATAGCGATTATTTTGAAGTTTAATTTTTCGAATTAGTAAACACATAAAAACATATTTCCACCCCCTTAAAAATTACCCCCGCACATTATTCATTTTTTTTACGTGTTTGATAAAAAATTTTTTTGGGAATAAATAAGTTTCACATTTTTGATGTCCTAGAAGTCGAATCAGGACCATTGTGCAACGCAGCCATTTTTGTTACTAAGAAGTTCGGATAATTTTTTTTAGCCAATTTGAAAATAATGTCAATCAAGATTATTCTGCCTAAATTTCAAGCAATTGTCTAAAGGAGTGTGAAATTTATAGAGCAATTTCTGGAGAAACTGCATTTTTGGTCATCAAAATTTGCATTCTAGCGCAGCCATTGTTATTAATACAAAGTTCGGATAATTTTTTTTTTTTGGTCAATTTAAAAACAACGCCATTGAAGGTTATTCTGGATAAATTTCAAACACTTGCCTAAAGATATGTGAAATTTACAGAGCAATGTGTGGAGAAAGTGCATTTTTGGTCATCAAAATTTGCATTCTAGCGCAGCCATTGTTGTTCATACAAAGTTCGGATAATTTCTTTTCGGTCAATTTGAAAACAACGTCATGCAAGATTATTGTTGCTAAATTTCAAACATTTGTTTAAGGAGATGTGAAATTTCTAGAGCAATTTCTTGAGGAAGTGCATTTTTTGTCATCAAAATTTGCATTCTAACGGTGCCATTGTTGTTATTACAAAGTTAGGATAATTTTTTTTTGTCAATTTGAAAACAACGTCATTCAAGATTAATCTGGCGGAATTTTAAAGATTTATCTAAAGAAATGTGAAATTTATAGAGCAATTGGCTCCGCAATAATTGCAAATCATATTAATGAATAATTAATCTCCATGTCTATTGCTTTAATTATACATGAATTTATTAATTACAATCATTAACGTTTGAATTAAAGCTTTTTTGATTGATTATCCCGTGTCTAACATGTATGGAAATATTTCGTCAATATTAGACGCGAGATACCGGCGCTGAGGGTGGGAGAGAACTCGTTCTACTCCACTTATGATTTATGTTGCATCTGAAGTAATTCGTTGGTCGAGAGTAATGGTTGCCCTAATAAATGACCATGTTTTTATAAAGCGACATCAACAACTTAAATTGGAGACGTAATCCACAATTTCTTCCCCGAGACGTTTTCACTGCAGAACTCAAATACCAACTCTGCTGCGCCTTATTTTTCTTTCTAGTCCATTCTAGTTATCATCCCTTTGCAAAAAAAAAAACTTCGAATCTATCTCTTTCATACAGGTTTATCGTTGGATTTGCGTAAATCTTTAAAGCGTTGATGCCGACAGACGTTAGCGACCAAAGAGTTTTTATTGATTATTTAGGGCTTTGTTGTCGGAGGAAACGAAATCATTAAACGCCCCTTTTAACACGTAGAGCGGGGCTCTCCTTTCTCCACGGGAACACCCTAATTGGGTTTATAGTTTAATGATAAAAGTTAAATTAAAAAACATTTGTGCAACTTTTTAACAGCCGCCGTAAAATATTTAGCGAAATTAAGGTTTCGCGGGATATCGGAGATTCCGTATTCCGCGGCCGGCTTTCTATTACCGATACGTATTTATGATGTGAAAATGCAATGTGATGTATTTTACGGCCACGGAATTTTACGAGTCAAGTTTTAAAGTGATGGCAACGATTCGGAGGGTGCGGTGCGGCCGAATAGGGATTGCTTTTTATCCACTTGATGTGTTTTTCTGCGCCGTCCGGCGATAAGGGTCATCCAGGCAAACACAGAACTAGAGGAGGGGTGGGGGGTGAGGGGGGGTAATCTGACATCGTCAGGACTCAGGACCAACAAACTCTTAACCCAAATACTGATGTATGCTCTGCCTGTTCTGGTTACTCTGGCCGCTCTCGTGTATTTCTTCTTATACTATTTAAGCACTTATACACTCTGACGTGCCGTAGTTTTTTTTTTTATTCAAAGCACTTTCTTGAAGTACTATTATAACTAATTTATAGATTTCTTGTGCGTATTTTACTTGGTGTATGAATTAAATTTGACTCTGATAGTTGGAATGTGAAGTAATTCAGAGAAGGATTAATGATATGTGTTTTAAATAACTCTTCAATAAAATGCAATCAACAAAGTGCATGTTTATGAAATTGCAAAGAAACTTGTGCTTGGGCAGACATGCTCCTCGATCTTACGGTATAATTAATAGTGAAAAAATATTTTCAAAAGGTGAAATTTAAGCTCGAAGTTTGTAATCTCACATTTTAGGTTTTATCACTACAAATAATCGATTTAAATGCAATTTTCTGTGAAAGTAATTTAAACATTTATTTTCCATTTTATAAGCTTAGTTGGATTCATATTAGTAGATCAATAAATATGTCTTATTTTTACTTTCACCATACACAGTACAAGAAAGTATTATTTAGATTTTCTAGAAAAAATAAACCACTCAAAAAAGCTCATAAAATCCAAATATTTTGAACGCGGAATTGCACAACTTTTGGTGAAATATGTATTTCAAAAACTCTCAGATTTTCTAGAAAAAGCAAACCACCTAAAAATGTTATAATTATTAAACTTCATTCTGAAAATCCCATAAAATCCAAATTTTCATTTTTAAATAGTTTACTTTTTTTAGAAAATCTAAAAGTTTTAGAAATACATTTTTCAGCAAAAGTTGTGCAATTCTTCGTTATCTCCAAAATATTTGGATTTTGTATGATTTTTTTTAAATAGTTTACTTTTTCTAGAAAATTTAAGTTAACGATAATATCGCGAGGACGAAAATAAAAATAGTCAAAGCAGGTTATGAACAAAAAGCCGTATGTCTTTTCTTAGTTCCTAAAAAAAACTGCAAACCTCAAGTATGACGTTGTCTGTGTCAATAACAGTGGCGGCTCGTGAATCTTAATAGAAGAGGCTAAGACAGAGATTATTTTTTTAGACAAATAGTGTTCAGAATGAGCTTATTAGACTTGAAAGAAAAAATTTAAAAAATGTCTGATTTTTTTAAATTCGTTATTTAGGGGTTTCCAGTCGATTTAAGCATTATTTTCGACAAAAGTCACTTTGCGTATCTCCGTTCCTGGAAGTTCCATTTTTTTATAGACAAATAGTGTTTAGAAGGGGTTGTTGGACTTTTCTCTGTAATTTATTTTGCAATTTTTCATTGTATATATGTGTGTAACACCATGTGAGAATAAAGTCTATTATTATTATTATTATTCATATTATTATTATTTTCGACAAAAGTCACTTTGCGTATCTCAGTTCTCGGAAGTTCAATTTTTTGATAGACAAATAGTGTTCAAAAGAGGCTGTTAGAAAAAAAAATTTGTGAAAAAAAAATCGTTATTTAGGTGTTTCCAGTCGATTTAAGCACTGTTTTCGACTAAAGTCACTTTGCGTATTTTTGTTACCGGAAGTTCCAATTCTTTTTTATAGACAAATAGTGTTCAGAAGAGGCTGTGAGACTTAACAAAAATTAAAAATTTTTTGTAAAAAAAATAAATCGTTATTTAGGCTTTTCCAGTCGATTTAAGCACAGTTATCGACTAAAGTAATTTTGCGTATCTCCATTCCCAAAGTCCCACAATATTTTTTTATAGACAAATAGTGTTCAGAATAAGCTGTTAGACAATTTTGTTTTTTGAAAAAAATGTTTTTTAATCGTTATTTAGACATTTAAGCATTATTTTCGACAAAAGTCACTTTGCGTACCTCAGTTCCCGGAAGTTCCATTTTTTATAGACAAATAGTGTTTAGAAGGGGTTGTTAGACTTAAAAAAAATTAAACATTTTTTGCGAATTTTTTTTTTTTTTAATCATTGTTTAGGCGTTTCCAGTCGATTTAGGCACTATTTTCGACAAAAGTCACTTTACGTATCTCAGTTCCCGGAAGTTCAATTTTTTATAGACAAATAGTGTTTAGGAGGGCTTGTTAGACTTATTTTTGTAAAAAAAATATTTTTAATCGTTAGGCGTTTCCAGTCGATTTAAGCACTGTTTTCGACTAAAGGCACTTTGCGTATTTCTGTTACCGGAAGTTCCAATTTTTTTTTATAGGCAAATAGTGTTCAAAAAGGGCTGTGAGACTTGAAAAAAATTTAAAAAAATTTTGAAAAAAAAAAATTAATCGTTATTTAGTCTTTTCCAGTCGATTTAAGCACTGTTTTCGACTAAAGTAATTTTGCGTATCTCCATTCCCAAAGTCCCACAATATTTTTTTATAGACAAATAGTGTTCAGAATAAGCTGTTTTAAGACAATTTTGTTTTTTGAAAAAAATGTTTTTTAATCGTTATTTAGACATTTAAGCATTATTTTCGACAAAAGTCACTTTGCGTATCTCCGTTCTCGGAAGTTCCACAATTTTTTTTGTATAGACAGTGTTCAGAATGAGCTGGTAGACTTGGAAAAGAGATTTAAAAAATTTTAATCTTTATTTTATGCAGTCGATTAAAAAAATACATTTTTATTTTTTTTTCATGTCTAACTATTCATTCTGAGAACTATTTGTTGAAAAAGTTTTCTTGTGGGACTTATGGCAACGTAGATATAGCCCGTTCTCTGGAATCTGGCGGCTGTAGTTGTAAAAGACGGTCGGAGCTCGGGAAGTAGGGGACGTAATATTTTTTATCTCAAACCAATCTTTGTTGAGAAGTACTGGTGTAAAGGTGCTTATACCAATAGGAGCAAAGGATAGTAATAAATGTATGGGATGCAATTAGACGAACCACCAATACCTTTTCTTCGAGGGTGCGTCGATCCTCGGGGCGGACCGACTGTTTTACGACCTCAACCGCCAGATTCCAACGAACAGACTATACGTAAAAAATGGTGGATACGAGACTTTTTGAAAATAGTGCTTAATTTGACTCGAAATACATAAATAACGATTAAAAGCAATTTCCGTTTGTTTTTTCTACAACTTCACTGTCTACGCATTATTATTTGGCGGGGTATTGGAGTTTCAGGCTCTTTTCTCATAATTGCTATGGTTCTGTAGTTGGTTATAACATTTTGAGGTCCATTTTTATGAACAGGGATTTTGATATCAAAGACTTGAGATTTTAAAGAGGCATAGATAAGTGGTGTAAGAAATATTTTTTTTAATCCTGAACACTAAAAAAATGGTATTTTTTCGCATCTTATTAAATAATATAAACGTTGTTAAATCGTTTTTGATTGAGAAAATTGTCCATTATTCGGCCAAATCATTTTCTCCACAGGTGATGTCCAATCAAATGATAGCAATTTCATTGCCCAACAGGTGACGTCCAATCAGATGATAGGGGTTTCATTACCCAACAGGTGACGTCCAATCAAATGATAGCGGTTTCATTGCCCAACAGTTTAGTTGTTACTATGGTTATGGTTAGTTTTTTGTCCGCGAACTGCCGTAATTTCCAAATAGAAAAATTATTCGTTATAATTTAATACAAACAGAAAAATCTTTAAGTAATTATTTAATATGATGCGAAAAAGTATAGTATTCAACTCGTGAACAAGTTGGCCATTGCCACTCGGGTGGATTGCAACACTCGCCTACGGCTCGTGTTGCAAACTTCACCCTCGTGGCAATGGCCAACTTTCTCACTCATTTAATAATATACTATTGTCTGGCTTGGTGCACAATGTGACTTTTATTTTCTTCACTGCCTTTAGTATTTCACTTTCCTCTATGTACTTTATTGAAATCGTATTTTCCTTAGACAATTTTTCCCCATTCACCAGAAATTCCAAAGGAATCATTTAGTTAAAATGATGCGCAAACCCATTTATAATTTCTTGTGGAGACTTTGTTTCTTTGATGCCAATTTTCACACAACCAGGCGTACGAGTTGTTCCTTTCATATTATTAACATATTTAAATAATGCTCGGCGTTTGCTTTTTATATCCTGCTCGTTGTTGCAAATATAAATTCCTTTTTTCTTTTTCAATCAAAAATTTCATGGTTCTCCTAAGAACTTGAAATTTTTCGGTATATCTATTGATATTTTGGTAACGCATTTTTAATTTATGGTTGTGTTTTTCATTAATTTTGTTGATTGTTTCCTTGGAAAACCATTTAGGATAATTATTTTTATTGACCACATTTCTGGTATATGTATTTAGGTAAGAACTTATTCAATGCGGAGTAAAAATATTCACAGGCCACATTAATATTTTTAATTTGAGTTAAGGGATCCCAATATTCGCGGCAACAAAAAAATATTTCTGACAATACCTACGGTGAGTGAGTAAATGTAACGTTCCCGGCGCATCCACCATAAGAAAAATTCATAAATGAACTCATTTCCTAAAACGATGGTTGCGGCAATTATAAAAGGAAAGGGTTAATATATCTCTTTTTTTTCTGTCTTACAGTCAGCGTGTACAGCTTTCCATGGATTTTATAAATATGTGAGAGTCGTAATTATAATGAAGCAATTTCTGAAGCTTCTGTAGCTCTGGAGTAAACCATTTTATGGTTTTTGACCTTGGCTTTATATGACAACACGAGAGCATCGATTCAAATTTCACACTTGATAATGTGTTAACCCTTTGCACTCGTATTTAAATTTGAGAGCACGGTGGTAAACGTATTGTAGCGACTATAAGTTGACATACCAGTGCAAAGGGTTAAATTTTAGGTTTGAAAAATAATATTATTTACATATACATGAAAGAAAGTTTTTATTTTTTTGTGCACTTATTCATGGGAAAGTTTCTAAGTTTCTAAGTTTCTACTAAAATAAGCAATGTATGTATAAACTAAACTGAAATAAGGTATAAATCTCTCCGCGTCTGGTTTATTCATGGTTAGAAATCATTTTCAGTTAGAACATTCCCTTCGCTTTCGCTCTCCCAACAAATGATTCAGACGCCTTGACACGGCCCAGCGTATATGCTAAATCCATTTGAATTCAGGCCCTCCACCGTATATTATGTCGCAGCCGATGTGAGAGTATCTTCCCTTTTTACTATTAAAATTCCCGACACGTGTTCGGAAACTCGATCTGAAAGTTAGATATGAAATTTATTCATTGCGAGAACGCGCAATAATTGATTAAAGTTTTGCGGACCGTAATTATGTCGGATGTGCGAATTTTTATGATTCGCCACTACACTTTTATAGGTGGCCATTATATTAATACGATAGAAATTTTATTTAGTACTTCTGTTGAAAGGTTCGGAATGGAAAGAAAATGAATAACCCCGGCGTTCTCCGGCCGCAATCGGGGGATCTCTTTTTTGTGTTCAAGTTAATATAGCCCGGAAAATTTTTGCGGGCACTGACATAAATTGCCGGTTACATTGTCCTTGATCTTCCTTTGTGACATGAATGAGAGATCCTGCCGTATGCAACGACATACAAAAATAACGTGAGCCTGATGCATTGCCGTCTGCGGGGCAGCAATATTGCGTTACGACGGGGATGAGTAATGCTCATGAAAATTCCTATTACTGCCTGCCATTGTTGATTGTATCAATTTTCGAGTTGAAATTAAATCGAAAAAATTATAATAGAGGGCACTTAACCTTTTACCACACGTACAAATCATCTTTATTCAGACTGTATAAATATATATACATTATAATTAGCAATAAAGAATATAACAAGACTCTGTCCAGGCTATCGACCTGAGGTTTTTCTGCCCTTCCCACCTTTTACAATTATTATTATATAATTTTAAAAAAAATCAAATCGAAAAAAATAATAATAGAGCGCTGGTCGATAGCTTTTTAAAATAAGTAGTGGTAATAATAGATGGCGCTAAACCTTTTAACATTTAATCGAATAAAGTATTTTTATAAAATTTTTGAAAAATCAAGTCGAAAAAATAATAATAGAGTGGCAGAAATACCGCTGGTATTATATTATTGTCTATATAAATGTAACAAAGAATAAAGATATAACCAACATATTACACATATTGAAATGATTATTATATAATTTTTGAATAAAAGCGACTCCCTCGGGACGTACACTTAATCCTGAAATGCTGTAACCGAGATTTGGGGCCGTAATAAGGATAAATTGTGGTTGGGCGATTTGAAACAACTGCACATTAACGTAATCTCTTTTATATACTCGCTAATGCCCACGCGAAACATTAAAAACTGCTAACAGGATTATGCAATTCGTAGAGCGGCATTTTAAAATTATACATTTGTCTCGATGAAAGGAAGAATTAAGGCACAATAAATTCGCCGGTCCTGGCCAAATCCATGCGATTCGAATTTGGCACGTGCTCGTATTATTGCACAATTTTCCCATTACGTTTTAACTCCATTTCCATATCGAAACAAATTTGACTTCAATTATGTAACCGTTAAGAATTTAATTGCGTAAATTAAAGACCTTCAATTAGGGACATAACATATTCATTGACAATAATACAGAAATGTTTAATTGAAAATAATTGAATTATATCGAACATAATTCAATTCTTAGTAAACAGTCAATAAGAAATTATTCAAACAATACATTTCTGTATCATTGGTTCTAATGAATATATCATGTCCCTAATTAAAGGTTAATTTAGTTCTCCCTATTTAGTCAATTACATCTTATTATATTGTATTCTCGGATAATCCCTCTCGTAAAGATAAATGTGGAAATTTTATGTTTATCAACATGTATGTGGTAAGTAAAACACGTGTGTTTAAGAATTTTCACAAATTTTAATGTCGAATACTGCGTCATATGTTTCGCCACACAGTGGCTTCATCAGGCAGATGATCATTGATCATTGATCATCGCCACTGTGTGGCGAAACATTTGTCGCAGTGTTCGACATTAAAATTTGTGAAAATTCTCAAACACACGTGTTTTACTTACCACATACATTATGGAATTTCACCAAGTAACAGCCTCATCAATCCAATATTATCAACATGATTTAAACTCTTCTTCTCCTCCTACTGAACCCTGTGTTACACTTTACTCCATCGGGTACATGATTTAAGTTCAATAAATTAATAAAGCATGTAGAAAATGTTTACTTTCTCCTACAAGAAAGTTTTGTTTACGTGATTTGTTTCGTATTCGAAATTTCAACGGAATCGTCCATTTTAAGGTTCCCCGAGACCATTTTTCTCTAACAATCGAGATTTTCAAATGAAACTTTAAACTTAAATTGTCATTTTTTGGTTCTTGTAACTGTTGGACTAATAAATGATTGATTGTTTTTATTAACTTTTGTTTAACAATCTGAAGAACTGAAAAGAATTTTTTAATACATTTTTTTGAAACATGAAAAATATCGCAAACATCTTTATATGAATATTGAAAGTAATGAAGTACTGCAAATCTTTCGCTCTCTAACTACTCCATTAAAATTCATTTCGAATGGGATTATGGATATTAACGCAACCGCCAATAATTAAAACTGTGCGGGCGTAAATGCAATGCACGAAATAGAGTTCGGCCTCACGCTCATTATGTTTCAATCAATCATTTAAATTCATTTAAATTCGCGAAACTACAACGCGCCAAACAAAATCGCGCATCGATTACGAACAAGGAAATCAATTACCGCACTCATTTTGAATACATTATCTTACACGATATAAAGCAATCGCACAGAATATGATACCCTGCGAAGAGAAAAATAATATCTCATTTGAATATTTTGCATAAGGGGGCGAGGGAAAAGTCATTGTTTTCATTTCGTATTGATTAGTCAGGTGGGGAAGAGTTCGTTATAGATGTAACGTTTTGATAGCTGCGTACAAACTTTTTTTTTGTAAATTAAAAAATTACATAATAGCATTCCTGAATAATTTTCCATTTGCGGCGCTTGCATGTCGAATGCACTTACGCCCGGTGGCAATTATGTAATCCCGAATAATATTCAATTCGAAAACTGTTCATTTCATTTTTCATTTCGGGCTCTCGCCGAATGGATGTTTGCGATATGCACCATAATTAAATATGTCGTACAGAATTAACGGAATTAAGTGGGGCGGCAGCAGCGGGATTGAAACTAACAAGCTAGGCTTTACTAGATCCTATCAAGAAGTTCACTCTCCATACATGAGTGCACCATAAGCACCCTCCATGCCCGGCCGGCATTTGCATATTAGGTAAGTAGTTTCTAGAAAATTGTGATCAACCGAAGAACTAAGTATGCATTAAATTAAAAATTTAACGATTCATTTCATTGGGGTAATGGTGGTACGCATTCTTTAGTTCATAAATTTATTATTAATTATCCACTTACATCAATACAAGCATAACTATCAATCTCTAGTAACTTACCAATTTGTGGTGGCCGAAAAAAATATAAAAACAATTGCCATCAACTTGAAACTTTCCAAATTTACTCAAAATCCATTCGGGATTATAATTCCATGAAAAACCACAAACACCCCATTCGTAGATTTTGAGATAAATTCATGTGAACGGTAGTAATTTCTTAAATATTTGGAATTTATTGTGGTGGCGCAAAAAAATATAAAAACAATTGACATCGACTTTAAACTTTCGAAATTTACTCAAAAACTATTCAGGATTATAATTCCATGAAAAACCGCAAACACCCCATCCGTAGATTTTGAGATAAATTCATCTGAACGGAGCGTAATTTCTTAAAAATTTGGAATTTATTTTGGTGGCGCAAAAAAAAAATAAAAACAATTGCCAACGACTTGAAACTTTTCAAATTTACTCAAAATCTATTCGGGATTATAATTCCATGAAAAACCGCAAACACCCCATCCGTAGATTTTGAGATAAATCCATCTGAACGGAGGGTAATTTCTTAAAAATTTTGAATTTATTTTGGTGGCGCAAAAAAATATAAAAACAGTTGCCATCGACTTGAAACTTTCCAAATTTACTCAAAATACATTCGGGATTATAATTCCATAAAAAACCGCAAACACCCCATCCGTAGATTTTGAGAAAAATCTATCTGAACGGAGGGTAATTTCTTAAAAATTTTGAATTTATTTTGGTGGCGCAAAAAAATATAAAAACAATTGCCATCGACTTGAAACTTTCCAAATTTACTCAAAATACATTCGGGATTATAATTTCATGAAAAACCGCAAACACCCCATCCGTAGATTTTGAGAAAAATCTATCTGAACGGAGGGTAATTTCTTAAAAATTTTGAATTTATTTTGGTGGCCGAAAAAGATATAAAAACAATTGCCATCGACTTAAAACTTTCCAAATTTACTCAAAATACATTCGGGATTATATTTCCATGAAAAACCGCAAACACCCCATCCGTAGATTTTGAGATAAATTCATCTGAACGGAGGGTAATTTCTTCAAAATTCGGAATTTATTTTGGTGGCCGAAAAAAATTTAAAAACAATTGCCATCGACTTGAAACTTTCCAAATTTACTCAAAATACATTCGGGATTATAATTCCATGAAAAACCCCAAACACCCCATGCTTCTCTGATCTGAATGTTTTTAAAAACATTAAAACAATCGCCATCAATTTAAAACTTTTCAAATTTACTCTTATACTTAGTGTCTAATGCAAATAAAAAACAAAAATAATGTCGGATATTATCCATGGCAAGAATATAAAAGTAATAATCAAATTAGAAAACCAGAAATAATAATGCACGAGGGCGTAGAATTTTCATAATTCTCAAAAAAATTGTAGATACACCAAAACATTAAACGCCAGGAATCAAGACATTCAGCATACATTTCTGAATCACTATATTTATTCCCAGTAACAGAAAATGAAATAATAAATAAAACAAATAGAATAAGTTATTTAATTAAAAAAAAACATGTGTATTTAATAATGGACGTAAAAAAATAATATTCAGTGCACTATTAATGAATTTAATTTGAAACACTCAAATAAGAAAACCCGGAAAGTTTCAATTTAATATTTGTTTGATTAGCCAGCGAGTAATTATTCTCGCGGCCATTTTATGGCTTAAGTGCTCCCGCAGAGCGATAATTTCGTGTAAATTTGTTTCAGTCGTGTAAATGCAATTTCTGGAATTTCCAGCGCTCACACAATAATATTATCTTGGCGAAAGCAACGTTGACAGCTGCATTAAGGAGGAGGGCCACTTATTATGATATATCCGACGCTTAATGCACGACATTCGTTTCCACGAGCCGCGGAAATATGAGATTGATCAATATAGCGCTTATTTTTTGGTTCGGGTTGGCCTCTCCCTGCGTATTCCGGGGCCCCGTTAGATCATTAAGTTTTTATTGCGACTCTCCGGATCCCTTCGCGACTCCAATCAAATGTCCGATAAATGATTTATTCGCCGGGTTTTCTTGCTTCCAGTTGATTTTATTCGATTCGCTACAATCAATTACGTTGGCCGTGGAGGCAGCGGTCCGCAAACTCTTTCATCGGCAGCGCATCTCACTCACAAATTTTAGTCACACACTAATTTTAGGTTAATTTTTTTAAAACATAAAAGATTCTATTCTAGAACATAGGTCAGCTGAGGATCAAGCGACGCTCTGGTGTATACATTGATCAGAAAGTATTCAGCCAATAATTATTTAAACTTTGCATTTTAGATTTGTCGGCTTTTACATGTAATAAAAATAGTTCGAAACTAAACACTCTTTTTATGTTGAATTGTTGAATATACATATATTCAGGCTAATTGTATCATCAGGCGACCACGCTTTCTTTATTTTGTTGACCGCTGGTGGAGGAAATGACACACGTTTGCCAATGGTCATTTTATTATGCGCTTTGCGTTCATGACTATAAAATTTGAGCTAGAACAAATTTATCATACCGTAAAGAAGGATGAGTGGTGAAACATCATACAGAACTGGCATATAACCAGAGATAACGCCCCTGTAATGCACGGCAATAAAATATATACGTTCAATAAAGTGATATGAAATAATTTCTAGTTTCTGGTTAAAACTGAACTGCAATCACCAAGCGTGCATATTATCGATTTGCTCTTCCTCTTGATTCAGTTAGCAACAAGTGACAGTTTCAGATGTAAATATAATATAAATTGATTGATTAGAGTTTGTTGAATTTGGTTCTCGTTTAACACGTGATGAAACATTTTCAATGTTTAGGATTGTTGATTGGTTTCACAATTTTTATATTTTTTATTCCGACTAGTTTCGATTTTTAAATCATGTCAACGATCATAATCTGGTCATCCCGTCAGAAGTTATCGTCAAAAAGAAAATGAGCAAATAATCGAAAAGTCGAATTTGGTTTTTATACCCATCATGAACAAATTGGCAATATTTTGTAAAATGTCGAGTAGGTATTTCTCATATGGCCATTTGTTCATGACGAGTGTACTCGCCAAAAACAGCAAAAAGAAGCCATAACAATATTTTGTGTAGGTAGTAGGTACTAGTCTTAAAACATAATATTTATATTTTTCATCAAACACAACTGGTTAACCTCGTCTATCTCTATTTGTTAAGTAGACCGAAGTTGTCCAGCCCAGAATCTGCGGATTATACATTGTTGACAGAAACGATAATACATATGATAAAACTCTGTGAGAGACACAAATGACCTCAGAGCCTAAAACTCTGTTATAATTAATTTGAAGAATGTAACTCGATGCCCACATCACCATTTTTTCCCGAGATTGCTTATAAATGCTGTTAATGAATACATTCACCCCCTTTGGAAAAAGTAATTTTTCACGTGTGAAGAAATCGCCGGTCTGGTCTTCCTGTTGGCTGTTGCGCTATTGATTTGTGCCGACACTTTTTATCGGGTTTCATTCCAGTTACACAATAACAACGGCAATATCGTTTCGGAGAATGTGATGGCTGGCAGCGAGCGTTATCTATCGAGTTATCAGCGTGGCAATATGAGCAATATGAAGCCGCGCTCCGCGTAACACCAAGCAGTGCGTACATTAGGAGCAGCTGGTGTCGCGCCGTTGCCGTTGCCGCGGCCAAGGGGTGCCCTATCGCAAGGTGAAATATTTTATGAGTTTAATTGACGTATCAATTAAACATAAAACACACGGGATGAAGAGAGAGAGAGATGGTAGAGAGGGGGGAGAGAAAGGAGAAAAGGGTCCTCGTGAAAATTCATTATTACGTTTCGCCATTTCCCGGACTCCCTCTCTGGCCGCACCAGAAACAATATTTGCGTTACATATATGTAGTGCCTTTGAAAATTCATTATAAAATCCTCTCGGGTTTATAATTTTTGATAGCCTACGAATTTATTAAATTATCCGCCCAAGAAATCGAATATTTTTTTTGTAAATATAAACAATTTGAAATTTTTTTATTTCTGTCTTTAATATACAGCCAACTTTTTAACCGAGTGAGCTACCTCAAATTCGGCAATCGTCCCCCCCCCCCCCCTCTTTTCAATCAGCCACATAACAGTGGCGAAGTTACGAATAAAGAATTCGAATTTGAATTTGACGATTCTGCTGATTCAAAAGATGTGACCCCTACATCGATGGTTTAATTTTTATGATTAACAAAGTTAGCAACATTTCACTTTAAGCAGATAAACTGCTGAACCGATTAAGTATCAACAGTTAAATTTTACAGGTAGCTAACCAATACGTATATCTACGCAATGAAGTGATTTTAAGTTAAAATCGCAATTAATAAAGATACTATGAACAAATCAGGTGATAAATGAAAAATATTTGTGACATAATTTGTTCATAGTTTCTTTATTAATTACGGTTATGCCTTCAAATTACTTCATTGCGTAGATACATGTATTGGTTAGCTACATGTCAAATTTAACTATTGTTAATTATCTGGTTCTGCATATTATCTGTTTAATACGTTGGTTGCCCACATAAGAAAAAAAAATCATCATATTCTTTTTACAAAAATAATTGCTCACGGCACCAAGATGGTCAGTGAGCGAGCATCACCGGTGATGCTCATGGCAGCCAACGTATTAAAGAGAAAACTATTTTTAATTTCCCATAAAAAAATTGCAATATGCCTTTAGGAAACAAAACCACAGCCCTTGAAACTAGACGACAAATGCATTCAAGAAAAAAATATGTAAAATTAACAACACGAAGAATTTTCTTAAAAATTACAAAATCTATTAAAAGGGAATGCATTTTTAATTTCCCATTAAAAACAATTGCAATATCCCTGTAGAAAACGAAACCACAGCCCTTGAAACTTCATCTTGCGAAAACGTCAAATGCATTCAACGATTAGAAAAATTGTGGAAAATTAACAACACGAAGAATTTGCTTGAAAATTACAAAATCTATTAAAAGGGAATGCATTTTTAATTTCCCAGTAAAAACAATTGCAATATCCCTGCAGGAAACAAAACCAGAGCCCTTGAAACTTGACCTTGCGAAAACGACAAATGCATTCAACGGTTAGAAAAATTGTGCAAAATTAACAACACAAAGAATTTGCTTGAAAATTACAAAATCTATTAAAAGGGAATGTATTTTTGATTTCCCATTATAAACAATTGCAATATCCCTGCAGGAAACGAAACCATAGCCCTTGAAACTTGACCTTGCGAAAACGTCAAATGCATTCAACGATTAGAAAAATTGTGCAAAATTAACAACACGAAGAATTTACTTGAAAATTACAAAATCTATTAAAAGGGAATGCATTTTTGATTTCCTATTAAAACAATTGCAATATCCCTTCAGGAAACTAAACCACAGCCCTTGAAACTTGACCTTGCGAAAACGACAAATGCATTCAACGGTTAGAAAAATTGTGCAAAATTAACAACACAAAGAATTTGCTTGAAAATTACAAAATCTATTAAAAGGGAATGTATTTTTGATTTCCCATTAAAAACAATTGCAATATCCCTGCAGGAAACGAAACCACAGCCCTTGAAACTTGACCTTGCGAAAACGTAAAATGCATTCAACGATTAGAAAAATTGTGCAAAATTAACAACACAAAGAATTTGCTTGAAAATTACAAAATCTATTAAAAGGGAATGTATTTTTGATTTCCCATTAAAAACAATTGCAATATCCCTCCAGGAGACAAAACCACAGCCCTTGAAACTTGACCTTGCGAAAACGTAAAATGCATTCAACGATTAGAAAAATTATGCAAAATTAACAACACGAAGAATTTACTTGAAAATTACAAAATCTATTAAAAGGGAATGAATTTTTGATTTCCCATTAAAAACAATTGCAATATCCCTGCAGGAAACAAAACCACAGCCCTTGAAACTTGACCTTGCGAAAACGACAAATGCATTCAACGGTTAGAAAAATTGTGCAAAATTAACAACACAAAGAATTTGCTTGAAAATTACAAAATCTATTAAAAGGGAATGTATTTTTTGATTTCCCATTATAAACAATTGCAATATCCCTGCAGGAAACGAAACCATAGCCCTTGAAACTTGACCTTGCGAAAACGTCAAATGCATTCAACGATTAGAAAAATTGTGCAAAATTAACAACACGAAGAATTTACTTGAAAATTACAAAATCTATTAAAAGGGAATGCATTTCTAATTTCCAATTAAAAAAATTGCAATATCCCTCCAGGAGACAAAACCACAGCCCTTGAAACTTGACCTTGCGAAAACGTAAAATGCATTCAACGATTAGAAAAATTGTGCAAAATTAACAACACAAAGAATTTACTTGAAAATTACAAAATCTATTAAAAGGGAATGTATTTTTGATTTCCCATTAAAAACAATTGCAATATCCCTGCAGGAAACGAAACCACAGCCCTTGAAACTTGACCTTGCGAAAACGCCAAATGCATTCAACGATTAGAAAAATTATGCAAAATTAACAACACGAAGAATTTACTTGAAAATTACAAAATCTATTAAAAGGGAATGCATTTTTGATTTCCCATTAAAACAATTGCAATATCCCTTCAGGAGACAAAACCACAGCCCTTGAAACTTGACGTTGCGAAAACGACAAATGCATTCAACTATTAGAAAAATGATGCAAAATTAACAACACGAAGAATTTACTTGAAAATTATAATATCTATTAAAAGGGAATGCATTTTTGATTTCCCATTAAAACAATTGCAATATCCCTTCAGGAGACAAAACCACAGCCCTTGAAACTTGACCTTGCGAAAACGTCAAATGCATTCAACGATTAGAAAAATTATGCAAAATTAACAACACGAAGAATTTACTTGAAAATTACAAAATCTATTAAAAGGGAATGCATTTTTGATTTCCCATTAAAACAATTGCAATATCCCTTCAGGAGACAAAACCACAGCCCTTGAAACTTGACGTTGCGAAAACGACAAATGCATTCAACTATTAGAAAAATGATGCAAAATTAACAACACGAAGAATTTACTTGAAAATTATAATATCTATTAAAAGGGAATGCATTTTTGATTTCCCATTAAAACAATTGCAATATCCCTTCAGGAGACAAAACCACAGCCCTTGAAACTTGACGTTGCGAAAACGACAAATGCATTCAACGATTAGAAAAATTATGCAAAATTAACAACACGAAGAATTTACTTGAAAATTATAATATCTATTAAAAGGGAATGCATTTTTGATTTCCCATTAAAACAATTGCAATATCCCTTCAGGAGACAAAACCACAGCCCTTGAAACTTGACGTTGCGAAAACGACAAATGCATTCAACTATTAGAAAAATGATGCAAAATTAACAACACGAAGAATTTACTTGAAAATTATAATATCTATTAAAAGGGAATGCATTTTTGATTTCCCATTAAAACAATTGCAATATCCCTTCAGGAGACAAAACCACAGCCCTTGAAACTTGACGTTGCGAAAACGACAAATGCATTCAACTATTAGAAAAATGATGCAAAATTAACAACACGAAGAATTTACTTGAAAATTATAATATCTATTAAAAGGGAATGCATTTTTGATTTCCCATTAAAACAATTGCAATATCCCTTCAGGAGACAAAACCACAGCCCTTGAAACTTGACGTTGCGAAAACGACAAATGCATTCAACGATTAGAAAAATTATGCAAAATTAACAACACGAAGAATTTACTTGAAAATTACAAAATCTATTAAAAGGGAATGCATTTTTGATTTCCCATTAAAACAATTGCAATATCCCTTCAGGAGACAAAACCACAGCCCTTGAAACTTGACGTTGCGAAAACGACAAATGCATTCAACGATTAGAAAAATTGTGCAAACTTAACAATACCAAGAATTTGCTTGAAAATTACAAAATATATCAAAAGGGAATGCATTTTTAATTTCCTATTAAAAACAATTGCAATATCCCTGCAGGAAACGAAACCACAGCCCTTGAAACTTGATCTTGCGAAAACGTCAAATGCATTCAACGATTAGAAAAATTGTGGAAAATTAACAACACGAAGAATTTGCTTGAAAATTACAAAATCTATTAAAAGGGAATGCATTTTTGATTTCCCATTAAAACAATTGCAATATCCCTTCAGGAGACAAAACCACAGCCCTTGAAACTTGACGTTGCGAAAACGACAAATGCATTCAACTATTAGAAAAATGATGCAAAATTAACAACACGAAGAATTTACTTGAAAATTATAATATCTATTAAAAGGGAATGCATTTTTGATTTCCCATTAAAACAATTGCAATATCCCTTCAGGAGACAAAACCACAGCCCTTGAAACTTGACGTTGCGAAAACGACAAATGCATTCAACGATTAGAAAAATTGTGCAAACTTAACAATACCAAGAATTTGCTTGAAAATTACAAAATATATCAAAAGGGAATGCATTTTTAATTTCCTATTAAAAACAATTGCAATATCCCTGCAGGAAACGAAACCACAGCCCTTGAAACTTGATCTTGCGAAAACGTCAAATGCATTCAACGATTAGAAAAATTGTGGAAAATTAACAACACGAAGAATTTGCTTGAAAATTACAAAATCTATTAAAAGGGAATGCATTTTTAATTTCCCAGTAAAAACAATTGCAATATCCCTGCAGGAAACAAAACCAGAGCCCTTGAAACTTGACCTTGCGAAAACGACAAATGCATTCAACGGTTAGAAAAATTGTGCAAAATTAACAATACCAAGAATTTGCTTGAAAATTACAAAATCTATTAAAAGGGAATGTATTTTTAATTTCCCAGTAAAAACAATTGCAATATCCCTTCAGGAGACAAAACCACAGCCCTTGAAACTTGACGTTGCGAAAACGACAAATGCATTCAACGATTAGAAAAATTGTGCAAACTTAACAATACCAAGAATTTGCTTGAAAATTACAAAATATATCAAAAGGGAATGCATTTTTAATTTCCCATTAAAAACAATTGCAATATCCCTGCAGGAAACGAAACCACAGCCCTTGAAACTTGACCTTGTAAAAACGACAAATACAATTTTGATGAATATTCTAGCGTAAATATTGTATTTTTTTTAGTAAATCCTGAAACTTAATTAATTTTTAGAAAATTTACAAAGTTTCAAGTCTGTGGCATTTGTTTTTTTATTTTTTTAGGGCATAACAAAATGAGTAACTCATGACTTACAACATACTCCAATTTTGATGATTATTTTTATTTCTAGCCAAAATATTGTACAGTTTATTACGGAATATGAAAAACTAACTCATTTTAAAAAAAAATTCATAGAGTTTCAAGTCTGGGGAATTTGTTTTTATATTTTTTTTAGCGCATGACAAAATTAGTAACTCGAGACTTAAAATATGCTCCAACTTTGACGATTATTTTTAATTCTAGCAAAAATATTGTACAGTTTATTACAAAATTTAAAAAACCAACTCGTTCTAAGAAAATTCACAAAGTTTCAAGTCTGTGGAATTTGTTTTTATATTTTTTAAGCGAGTGACAAAATGAGTAACTCGTGACTTAAAATATACTCCAATTTTGACGGTTATTTTTAATTCTAACTTAAATATTGTAGAATATATAAGGTCTCAATTTTTTTAAAGTAAATGAAAATTCCAGATTTTTTACATGATAATATTCAATTGTTTCCACTCAAAATAAGAGACATTTATAACCTGTAATAACCGCTATGAAATTTACTATACTTTTTACTTTATTTTTATTATTATAATACAAATAGTTTTCATAATAATTTTCACAAAACAATTATGTTCATTTAAAATAATTAAAAAAAATAATGACCCACTGTACGTTTAAATGCCGAAACGTAACATATTACAAGTTTAATTCATTTAATAAATTGTTTATGTTTTATTAGTTCATAATGGTAATTCATTCGCGGAATATAATAACATATTATAAATCACATTTATGGCTCTTAAGGTCTACAACATAATTTAACTTTCTATTAATTAATTTAATTTACACAATGATACCCTAAATACAAACAATGGCTTCGCAAAGTTACCATTAATCATTGCATGTGTCTCCTCGAAAACAACAATGACATTATTATACAGACATTTGTCAGAGTGTCATGGTACCTTTAATTATATAAAAAAAAACACATGAATAATATTATCACATGTAGAATTGTGTACTAATAAATAAAAAAAAAACGTTTCTTCTGAAGTAAGATGAATTTTTGCATAATTATAATAATAATAATAAATGTCTCTATTTAATGTAATAAATATTATGATTGATTGTCGAAACAATTGGTTTGTTATGTATATTGAATTATTAAGGAGGTTGCATTTAAATACTTTACTGGTAAAGTGAAAAATTCGTGATACCAGCAAAATGTTTTAATTTAACCTTCTTAACAATAAATATTACATGAATCATCATTGGTAGTTATAATAAAATTGAAGTAACATACACGGTGGCTGATTTATCTGAAGACTTTGAAATATCTCGAAAACTACTCATTGGATCAAAAGGAGTTCTAAATAAAATTTGTTCGCCTGGAGGAGGGGCATTCCCTTACCTCCTACCTCTGGTGTGAGAGTGGCGACAACTTTGAAATCTTAAATGGGAACCTCAATTATTCATTGCAGATTCGGGTTTCCCATGAAAAAAATAAGTAATTTTTATTTGAAACATTTTTTTCTATTAGAGGTAGATGGCACTGTAAGAAACAACGAAACAAGAGACGCAAGAAAAGTTCGGGTTTCCCATAAAAAAAATAAGTAATTTTTATTTGAAACATTTTTTTTATTAGAGGTAGATGGCGCTGTAAGAAACAAGAGGCGCAAGAAAAGTGTTGCCAATGCCAATTTAAAAACGACATTAATTCCTGTATGGAGAAAAATAGGTTATCCTGCAAAAACAGTTTAACAGCTCTTAAGCTGATTTGGCAAAATGTTATAAATTTTTGGATCCTAATAGTCTAAACCTTGTGATGTCCGTATTCTATAGTATAGAATTTGTGGTAGTTCTTGTCCTCTGGTATTGTAGAAGTGGAGGAGGTTCTTTTGTAAGAACCTATTTTTGTTATAGTGGATACGTTTAACGTAACCTATAAAGTATATAAACATTTGTTAAGGTCTGCAATTTTTTTTTTCCAGGCCCCTTTTTGAAGAATGAAGACTTTTTCCGCATCTACGGCGTTTCCCCAAAATATAATGCCGTATTGGAGCAAAGAATGGAAATGGTAAGTGCTAATTTTCATTAATCTTCTTACGCAATAGACCGCAGGTATATTGTATACATACGTGCTCACCAGTTCAATTTGGTGTCTATCATGATTTTCACAAAACGCATCGCAAATTGTTGTGTCTTCCATTATTGATAGATATTTGTTGAGTTTTCTCTTGATTAAGAGCTAGCATGTTGCATGACTCTTATTACTTCGCGTGGTTAGTTGCATAAAGGTAGGGTTGTACTTTTCGTAAGTTACCTGGTAAGCCATTGATGTAGATAACGAAGAGCAACTGTCCCAAAATGGATCCTTGCGGAACACCATGTTGTATATCAAATTTTGTTGACCGGGTGTTTTTCGCGCGTATCTTTATTTTTAAGTGTTTTTATTACTTTTAATTATTTCCTCTGGTGTCCTGTTGCGGAAAAAACAGGAGTGGTGGTTACTTACACCCGGCTTTTACATATAGTTATCAAAAATGATTTTACTATTTCGTGTAATAATTTACAGTTGAGTTATGTATTTTTTTCAATAACGAACACTCAAGTGCAAAAAATTAAAAATCAATATGAAACGCAGCCATAAAATCATACAAAAATTCATTTCACTTCACAAGACGTTGATCTTTCAAAATAATTTTGGTTTTTGAATGTGCAGCAATTTTCACTCGAGTTATGTATTTTTGAAAATATATATTTTTTTTCAATGACGAACACTCAAGTGCAAAAAATTGAAAATTAATATGAAACGCGGAGATAAAATCCTACAAACATTCAGTTCACTTCACAAGACGCCGATCTTTCAAAACAATTTTGGTTTTTGAATATGCAGCAATTTTCAGTCGAGTTATGAACTTTTGAAAATGTATTTTTTTTTTTCATGACGAACACTCAAGTGCAAAAAATTAAAAAAATAATATGAAACGTAAGGATAAAATCCTACAAAAATTCAGTTCACTCCACAAGACGTCGATCTTTCAAAATAATTTTGCTTTTTGAATGTGCAGCAATTTTTAGTCGAGTTATGAATTTTTGAAAATGTATTTTTTTTTATAATTTTGGTTTTTGAATGTGCCGCAATTTTCAGTCGAGTTATGAATTTTTGAATTTTTTTTTTTTAATAACGAACACTCGAATGCAAAAAATTGAAAATTAATATGAAACGTAGGGATAAAATCCTACAAAAATTCAGTTAACTTCACAAGATGTCGATCTTTCAGAATAATTTTGGTTTTTGAATGTGCAGCAATTTTCAGTCGAGTTATGAATTTTTTGAAAATGTATTTTTTTCAATGACGAACACTCAAGTACAAAAAATTGAAAATTAATATGAAACGCGGAGATAAAATCCTACAAAAATTCAGTTCACTTCACAAGACGCCGATATTTCAAAATAATTTTGGTTTTTGAATGTGCCGCAATTTTCAGTCGAGTTATGAATTTTTGAATTTTTTTTTTTTTAATAACGAACACTCGAATGCAAAAAATTGAAAATTAATATGAAACGTAGGGATAAAATCCTACAAAAATTCAGTTAACTTCACAAGATGTCGATCTTTCAGAATAATTTTGGTTTTTGAATGGGCAGCAATTTTCAGTCGAGTTATGAATTTTTTGAAAATGTATTTTTTTTTTCAATGACGAACACTCAAATTATTGACATGAAACGCAGGGATAAAATCCTACACAAATTGAGTTCACTGCACAAGACGTCGATCTTTCAAAATAATTTTGGTTTTTGAATGTGCAGCAATTTTCAGTCGAGTTATGAATTTTTTGAAAATGTATTTTTTTCAATGACGAACAGTCAAGTGCAAAAAATTGAAAATTAATATGAAACGCAGGGATAAAATCTTACAAAAATTCAGTTCACTTCACAAGACGTTGATCTTTCAAAATAAATTTGGTTTTTAAATCCGCAGCAATTTCCAGTCGAGCTATGAATTTTTTTCAATGACGAACATTTGAGAGGAAAAAATTACAAATTATTATATCCACCAAAACGACGTCGTGTGAGGCATTTTTCAGAGTCCGCCAAGGAATCGATTGTTAATATTTTTAAGGCATGTCAGGAAAATTTTAATACATTTACATAGTGTAAATCAGACTATGGTTTTTATAACTCTATCTGTAGAATAAATAGACTGTAGTGGAATTTTTGGAAAACTTAATACTAATGAATGGATATTTTGCGGGTAAATAATACAAAATATGCTAGAGTGAAAAAAACAATTGACGATTCAAAAATAAAATCCATTCTAAATGACAGAAAATGTTTTCTTTTTAAACTGCCTACTTGAATTTAAAATAATTTACAAACCAAAAACGCGTTTCTGCCTTAAATATTAAATATTAGTCAAGAATCATGTAGAAGCAATATTTATTTGTTAGTAAATACGAAGATTTCTACAACTTAACATTTTTTAGAATGGGTTAACACCGAAAACTATTTCGAAATTTGAATCCATCTTTACTGGGTGTAGTTTAATAAAGGGAAGACGAATTATTTTTTACTGGAGAGTATAATTTCGTCTTCCCTTTAAAAAACTATTTCATTGCATTAAAATTATAAAGGATGGATGTATGAAATTATACGCAAAACAATTATTGACGAGAATTTTTGATTTAAAATCGTGTCTTCACCCAGATTTGCCTACAGTCCTATATTTTAAAGTCTCTTCTAAAATTATATCAAGAATATTGTCAGCGCCAACTATTAGATTTTTTTTCGGATATTTTTCGTGATTATTCATTCAGTTTCTAGAGGATAAATTAATTTCATGGCCTTTATTTATTTCATATTTGATCCGTTCTTCGAATAGAGTACTACTGCGATTAAAATAGTGGGTTCACGCCCATCTTATAACCAACGCACAATTTTATTCGATTTCCAGTCTTTATATGAAACTGTTTGATGGAATTCTTAATACATGCTACTAATCGTAGTCGGTTTTCTTACAATCGCAGCAAAATGTGCGCGCCGCTAGATCGGACAATAAGCATGGTGCGTGTGTCATCACTGTGCAATCAATACTGATCGAAACACTTTTGACAAATGTTACTCGTATTGTAATTCTTTTTTTTTTGACTTTGGCAGGTGCCCTTCAGTCACATCAGGTATTGTATTGTACTTGGCTAATAGTATTGTAATTCATGTTTTAATTAAATATTATATAAATTCAACCCGTTAATAATTAATCAATTATTATAATTATAAACATTACATGTTGATAGAATTCAAAATTAGTATTTATGAATGATAATTTAAAGCAATTACGTTATATTAGAAAATATTATCCCCAAGATCGTGCTTACCGGGCAGGTATTCCCAATTCATTAATATTATTGGAGCGACGCAGACGAATATCGGCATAACCCCGGGGAATTCCTGTTGATCCTCCCAAGTAAATTAATGTTTCTTATTGTCCCCAATATAATCGCCCTATCATTAACTTAATTGCATGCAGTATTTACACATGCACAGACGCACGTAAGTACGTAATGACTTGTGATTCCGCGATTTCTGTTTATGCAAACAGTGGCGGGGCTACACAAAACAATCAACTAAAAGAGAGAGAATCTATTCGGCGGGGCAGAAGTGATTTATGTAGTATCGCGTTTTAATAAACGATCTGTATTTCGCCCTGCTCGAGCTATTTATTTAAGTATTTATCCTTTAATGTGATTACTTACATATAATGGGGGGCGGCGTTTTTCTTTTCCATACAAATTTACACGTTACGCCCGCAGGAGGTATAAATCATATTATGTGGATGGCTCGTAATTTTCTTTCCCTTTATCTCGGCCTTTTAACTTTGACGATGGGTTATTCCGGATCACAATGGCCTCTTGAATACCGGATTGAGAGACTACTCGGCTGACCGTGCACACACACACACACAAGAATTTTCCCTTTTATTTTTCTTAAAAAAAAAAACAACTGGAGAATTGAGTTAACCTTTGTCTGTGCCTCGGAAACTTATTGTGCGATCGTAATGTGTTTATCGAAAGTTAAATCTTTTAAGTTCGGGGAAACTATTTCCGGTTTTCCGTCGAACTAACTTTCCAAATCCGGATTGATGATGATAATCGTTTCCTCGCGATTTCGCATTATCTTCCGTTACATGTAAATTATTTTTTTGGAGGGGGGGGGATGTAATTATTCGATTTTCAGGTAAGTGATCGCGAAACCCTCGTGTATCTCGTGAAGGGTGCAACGTCGGTCGCTGAACTGGAGATGACGTCACAATGAATGCGTGCCATCCACGTGTTACTCCATTACTGTTCGCTTTGCAGGGTCACATTATGCCCCACATTTATTCCTGGGAGGGCTTCTTAAGTATCGTAATAATTTTATCATCGCTAATGAAATTTTCTATAAAAGGCATCATTTTCACTTACTCGTACTTTAATTGTACCGTGAGTTTTTTCATGGAAATAATAAAAAATGGTGATATCGCCATCATGTTACTTTCTCCGATTTGATGGTATAATAATCACCGAACACCAGCTGAAACAAAATTGCATCACCAGAACTGCAGTAAAAAATTGCATCTCACGATTTAATAAAATCGTAAAAAAATTCGCACACTAGCAATTTGCTTCAAAATCTTCAAATACACTCAGAATTAACGTATTTTTCCTATAATAAAAAAACAACCCTCGCACCCCAGCTAGAAACAAAATGGCAACACTCGAAACAAGAATTGTAGCAGAAAAATTGCATCTCACGATCTAAAAAATTCTTTAAAAAATTATCACGCTAGGAATTAACTTCAAAATCTTCAAATACACTCAGAATTAATGTACTTTTGCTATAATAAAAAAACAACCCTCGCACCCCAGCCGGAAACAAAATGGCAACACTCCAAACAAAAATTTCAGTAAAAAAATTGCATCTTACGATTTAAAAAATTCGTAAAAAAATTATCACGCTAGTAACTAGCTTCAAAATCTTCAAATACACTCAGAATTAACGTATTTTGACTACAATAAAAAAACAACTCCCGCACCCCAGCCGGAAACAAAATGGCAACACTCCAAACAAGAATTTCAGTAAAAAAATTGCATCTTACGATTAAAAAAATTCGTAAAAAAATTATCACGCTAGTAATTAGCTTCAAAATCTTCAAATACACTCAGAATTAACGTATTTTTACTACAATAAAAAAACAACTCCCGCACCCCAGCCGGAAACAAAATGGCAACACTCCAAACAAGAATTTCAGTAAAAAAATTGCATCTTACGATTTAAAAAATTCGTAAAAAAATTATCACTCTTGGAATTAGCTTCAAAATCTTTAAATACACTCAGAATTAATGTATTTTTGCTACAATAAAAAACAACCCTCGCACCCCAGCCGGAAAAAAAATGACAACATTCCAAACAAAAATTTCAGTAAAAAAATTGCATCTTATGATTTAAAAAATTCGTAAAAAGAATATCACGCTAGGAATTAGCTTCAAAATCTCCAAATACACTCAAAATTAATGTATTTTTGCTACAATAAAAAAACAACCCTCGCACCCCAGCCGGAAACAAAATGGCAACACTGGAAACAAGAATTTCAGTAAAAATATTGCATCTTACGATTTAAAAAATTCGTAAAAAAATTATCACGCTAGGAATTAGCTTTAAAATCTCCAAATGCACTCAGAATTATTGTATTTTTGCTACAATAAAAAACAACCCTCGCACCCCAGCCGGAAACAAAATGGCAACACTCCAAACAAAAATTTCAGTAAAAAAATTGCATCTTACGATTTTAAAAATTCGTAAAAAAATTATCACGCTAGGAATGAGCTTCAAAATCTCCAAATACACTCAGAATTAATGTATTCTTGCCACAATAAAAAAACAACCCTCAAACCTCAGCCGGAAACAAAATGGCAACACTCGAAAAAAGAATTTCAGTAAAAAAATTGCATCTTACGATTTAAAAAAATTCGTAAAAAAATTATCACGCTAGGAATGAGCTTCAAAATCTCCAAATACACTCAGAATTAATGTATTTCTGCTATAATAAAAAACAACCCTCGCACCACAGCCGGAAACAAAATGGCAACACTCCAAACAAAAATTTCAGTAAAAAAATTGCATGTTACGATTAAAAAAATCGTAAAAAAATTATCACGCTAGGAATTAGCTTCAAAATCTCCAAATACACTTAGATTTAACGTATTTTGCTATAATAAAAAAACAACCCTCGCACCCCAGCCGGAAAAAAAAATGACAACATTCCAAACAAAAATTTCAGTAAAAAAATTGCATCTTATGATTTAAAAAATTCGTAAAAAGAATATCACGCTAGGAATTAGCTTCAAAATCTCCAAATACACTCAAAATTAATGTATTTTTGCTACAATAAAAAAACAACCCTCGCACCCCAGCCGGAAACAAAATGGCAACACTGGAAACAAGAATTTCAGTAAAAAAATTGCATCTTACGATTTAAAAAATTCGTAAAAAAATTATCACGCTAGGAATTAGCTTTAAAATCTCCAAATGCACTCAGAATTATTGTATTTTTGCTACAATAAAAAAACAACCCTCGCACCCCAGCCGAAAACAAAACGGCAACACTCCAAACAAAAATTTCAGTAAAAAAATTGTATCTTACGATTTAAAAAATTCGTAAAAAAATTATCACGCAAGGAATTGACTTCAAAATCTTCAAATACACTCAGAGTTAACGTATTTTTGCTACAATAAAAAAACAACCCTCGCATCCCAGCCGGAAACAAGATGGCAACACTCCAAACAAAAATTTCAGTAAAAAAATTGCATCTTACGATTTAAAAAAATTCGTAAAAAAATTATCACGCTAGTAATTAGCTTCAAAATCTCCAAATACACTCAGAATTAATGTATTTCTGCTATAATAAAAAAACAACCCTCGCACCACAGCCGGAAACAAAATGGCAACACTCCAAACAAAAATTTCAGTAAAAAAATTGCATGTTACGATTAAAAAAATCGTAAAAAAATTATCACGCTAGGAATTAGCTTCAAAATCTCCAAATACACTTAGATTTAACGTATTTTGCTATAATAAAAAAACAACCTTCGCACCCCAGCCGGAATTAAAATGGCAACACTCCAAACAAAAATTTCAGTAAAAAATTGCATCTTACGATTTAAAAAATTCGTAAAAAAATTATCACGCTAGGAATTAGCTCCAAAATCTTCAAATACACTCAGAATTAATGTATTTTTGCTATAATAAAAAAAACAACCTTCGCACCACAGCCGAAAACAAAATAGCAACACTCCAAACAAAAATTTCAGTAAAAAAATTGCATCTTACGATTAAAAAAATCGTAAAAAAAATTATCACGCTAGGAATTAGCTTCAAAATCTCCAAATACACTCAGATTTAACGTATTTTTGCTATAATAAAAAAACAACCTTCGCACCCCAGCCGGAATTAAAATGGCAACACTCCAAACAAAAATTTCAGTAAAAAATTGCATCTTACGATTTAAAAAATTCGTAAAAAAATTATCACGCTAGGAATTAGCTCCAAAATCTTCAAATACACTCAGAATTAATGTATTTCTGCTATAATAAAAAAACAACCCTCGCACCACAGCCGGAAATAAAATGGCAACACTCCAAACAAAAATTTCAGTAAAAGAATTGCATCTCACGATTTAAAAAATTCGTAAAAAAATTATCACGCTAGGAATTAGCTTCAAAATCTCCAAATACATTCAGAATTAATGTATTTTTGCTACAATAAAAAAACAACCCTCGCACCTCAGCCGGAAACAAGATGGCAACGCTCCAAACAAAAATTTCAGTAAAAAAATTGCATCTTACGATTTAAAAAAATTCCTAAAAAATTATCACGCTAGGAATTAGCTTCAAAATCTCCAAATACACTCAGAATTAATGTATTTTTGCTAAAATAAAAAAACAACCCTCGCACCCCAGCCGGAAATAAAATGGCAACACTCCAAACAAAAAATTCAGTAAAGAAATTGCATGTTACGATTTAAAAAATTCGTAAAAAAATTATCACGCTAGTAATTAGCTTCAAAATCTCCAGGTACACTCAGAATTAATGTATTTTTGCTATAATAAAAAGACAACCCTCGCACCCCAGCCGGAAACAAAATGGCAACACTCCAAACAAAAATTTCAGTAAAAAAATTGATAAATTTTGATAATTTTTCTTGTAAAGAATTTTAGACAAATGTAGCTCTGAGACAATATAAAAATCCAAAAACGGGTTGTCGCTAGTTTTATCGGAAATTCGCGTTAAACGTCGCAGTTTTGCAAATAAAGCACATCCAATATATTTTTTTTCATTTTACTGAAAACCCTTTAATGAATTTTGATAATTTTACTTTTAAAGATTTCCAGACATATGTAGCTATAGGACAATATAAAAATCCAAAAATGGGTTGTCACTAGTTTTTTCGGAACTTTGCTTAAATAAAAGTCGTTCTTTTACAAATTAGGCACTTCCAATTTTTTTTTAATTTTACCGAAGACCCCTTAATGGATTTCGATCATTTTTCCAAAAAACATTTTCGATTTAAGTACTATTTACGAAAAAAGCCATTTTGCGTATCTGGAATCCTGGAAGTCCCACAAAAAAAAATATAGACAAATAGTGTTCAGAATGGTCTCTTGAGCTTGAAAAATTACAAAAAAAAATTGTAGAAAAATTAAATTTAATCAATTTTCAGGCGTTTCCAGTCGATTTAAGCGCTGCTTACGAAAAAAGTCATTTTGCGTATCTCCGTTCCTGGAAGTCTCATAAAAATTTTTTATAGACAAATAGTGTTCAGAATATGTTGTTAGAAAACAAAAAAAAATTGTTGAAGAAAAATTTTATTTATTTTTTTGGGTCGATTTAAGCACTTGTTATCTCAAAAAAAAAACAATGTGTATTTTTTTTACTTTCGAAATGACGTAAATATACACTAATAAACCTAGTGCGACAATACAAAAATAAACATACAGAACCCTTTCAGCCATACATGTGCATGATAAGAAAACTATAAATTCACGCTCAATAAAATCCATTGTATGACAATGCTCTCCCTGCACTACTTCCCGTAAACTTCGATAATCGCCACATGAACAAACATTCGCCGCATTCAAGCGCCACCATCGGATGTGAAAAAGCAAAACGAAGGGCGATTTTAATTCCGAATTCCGTTAATTAAAAAATATCAGAAAATATATGGCAACAACTGTTTCACAGCGCCGCGCATTATTTGTAAACGAATTTCTTTTAACAATCACGTTAGCAAATTTGCGAATTTAATTAAATTTTATTTATGCGGCGTTAATGCAGTATTCATTAAATTCGTGCATCGATACAAACAAACGTTCGATACGGCCATAAATGGAGTAATTAAAATCTTTGCGGCGAGTGTGATATTATGGGAGCCGGCCAGAAGAAATTAGGATGTGAAGGGTGCTGCTAATGAAGGGTTTCTCAAATTATAGTTAGCAGTAGTTTGAAGAAGATGTTCGGGGGGAAGTTAAGTGCACTAACAACTTTACTTCGCAAATCCTTCTGGTTTTACCACCAATCACGGGATTTGATTACGATTGTACGTCCGTGTTGAGGGTTTTGTTTTCTTACCGAGTTTCGTTTCAATTGGAAATCTTTAACATCGATGTCGTGATATTCATAAACTCGTTTGTGGTTGGTATAGGAATCTATCTCGAAAAAAAAACGTCGCAAGGAAATTATGATTCGTAATAATAGTGGTAAAATAATTTACAGACTTTATCTGCTAGAAGGCTATGTTTTTAAATGTATGGTAATGGTGACATCAAACACTGTTTTGCAATTTATTATTATCATAATTATTATACTTTGCGTTGTTTTTGTCAACCTTGTTTATCTCTATAAAAATAATAATTACAGTATTGTAAAGCAATTGCTTTACTTACATCTTTTTCATGGCTAACTATTTTTTGATTTATAATAAAACTTAAAAATGACTAAAAAAATTATTTTGGCAAACTTACGTTAATTCTGAGTGTATTTTAAGATTTTGAAGCTAATTCCTTGCGTGATAAATTTTTTAAGAATTTTTTTATATGTGAGATGCAATTTTTCTGCGGCAATTCTTGTTTCGAGTGTTGCCATTTTGTTTCCGGCTGGGGTGCGAGGGTTGTTTTTTTATTATAGCAAAAATACGTTAATTCTGAGTGTTTCTAAAGATTTTGAAGCTAGTTCCTAGTGTGACAATTTTTTTGCGAATTTTTTAAATCGTAAGATGCAATTTTTTTATTGAAATTTTTGTTTGGAGTGTTGCCATTTTGTTTCCGGTTGGGGTGCGAGGGTTGTTTTTTTATTATAGCAAAAATACGTTAATTCTGAGTGTTTCTAAAGATTTTGAAGCTAGTTCCTAGTGTGACAATTTTTTGCGAATTTTTTAAATCGTAAGATGCAATTTTTTTATTGAAATTTTTGTTTGGAGTGTTGCCATTTTGTTTCCGGCTGGGGTGCAAGGGTTGTTTTTTTATTATAGCAAAAATACGTTAACTCTGAGTGTATTTGAAGATTTTTAAGTTAATTCCTAGCGTGATAATTTTTTAAAGAATTTTTTAATCGTGAGATGCAATTTTTTTACTGAAATTTTTGTTTGGAGTGTTGCCATTTTGTTTCCAGCTGGGGTGCTAGGGTTGTTTTTTTATTATAGCAAAACTACGTTAATTCTGAGTGTATTTGGAGATTTTGAAGCTAATTCCTAGCGTGATAATTTCTTTACGAATTTTTTTAAATCGTAAGATGCAATTTTTTTACTGAAATTTTTGTTTGGAGTGTTGCCATTTTGTTTCCGGCTGGGGTGCGAGGATTAAATATATTAATTCTGAGTGTATTTAAAGATTTTGAAGTCAATTCCTAGCGTGATAATTTTTTAAAGAATTTTTTAATCGTGAGATGCAATTTTTTTACTGAAATTTTTGTTTGAAGTGTTGCCATTTTATTTCCGGCTGTGGTGCAAGGGTTGTTTTTTTATTATAGCAAAAATACGTTAATTCTGAGTGTATTTGGAGATTTTGAAACTAATTACTAGCGTGATAATTTTTTTACGAATTTTTTAAATCGTAACATGCAATTTTTTTTAGGTTTCTTAAAAAAATGGCAAAATTCATGCAGGGGTTTTCAGTAAAATTCTTAAATCGAGTTAGAAGGTGCCTAATTTGCAAACCAGCGACACTTAAATCAAAATTTCAAAACAAACTAGTAACTACCCATTTTTGATATTTATTTTGTTTTATAGCATCATTGTTGCTCCACTAATTTTTATTTGCAATTGAAAACAACATATTTTTCTTGGTGTTGATAAGTTTTGGTCATAGCCGCTTTTTAAATAAGGAAAGAAAAGGTGAACATTTAAATGCAAAGGTATCATTTTTGACAAAAAAAAAATCGGCCCTTTTTTTCTTTCATGAAAAAATATAATATAATCTTTTTTTTTATTTTTTATTATAGCGTTGACAACTAGGTCATCTGCCACAACCCTTTGTTTGTATAGTTTTATAATACAATCTTAAAAAAAAATTCTGTGATTACTATTAGATAATAGTACAAAGAAAATCTGTACAAAATTTTAAGTTAATCGGTTGATTAGTTCTCGATTAGAAAACGCTGTTTTGAGAAGAAGATTTCGATAGAGATTTTCCAATTTTTTTTTTATACTTACCATTCATCATTTTCTTCTTCAAAAAAGCCCTTTTTATTTTTTCTGTGCTTCTCCCAGCTGAGACGTCGATCGTCTTGGCAACCCCGTACGTTATACACAGTAACGTCGTCAATTTTTAAATAATTTTTTTTTGGAAATATAGTGCGAGGGTTGTAGAATCGATTTTTTTAAATCGACTTTTTTGGCCCACCAAGGTGTATGTAGCCAGTCTCAATTTGAAGTAAAATACTAAACTAAGTGCTGCGACCATTTGGTTGCCCTCCACCATCATCATTGTACTTTAATTTGATGAAATTTAATTTTAATTTTGTTTTGTTATATATAAGTTGTTCTTGTTTTTAAATTAGTTCACAATCTGTATTTACTGTATATTATATAATTTTTTCCTGTAATTGAGAAATAAATTTATTATTATTATTATTATTATCATCAAAATACTAAGCACAAATATTGTCATCATCTACAATTATTTTTCATCAAATTTAAAGCTTAGTTAATGAGTTAGTTTATAATAATGGCAACCACTACTTTACAGACAACTAAAGATAGCTCATTTGTAAATTGATCTTTTGGTGGATGCGCCAGGAACTTAACAATTTACGCCATGCGCATGGGATCTTTCGATTTTAGTAGAATTCAATCTTAAGAAAACTTAACATTTACGTCATGCGCTCGCCGTATTCATTCAATTTTACGGGAAAAATTTTGTTGTCGCGAATATAGCGACATTCGTTAGGTAAGGGTTAATAAACATATCTAAAAAAAATGGTGATGTGGCCATCATGTTACTTTCTCCGATGGTATCATCATTCATATTTACACTTTCATGGTTTATTTTCTATTTAAATTATATTTTAAATGTACATCGACCGTTTTGTAGACTAACATGAAAATTATAAAACGGAAAAATTATACTTCAAATTCAAAAACTCGATTTACTCAATAACTAACGAGATTTCGAAAAAAACTGTTTCTTTAGAAGTTGTTCATTTTGGCATTCTCTACAATTATTATTCATAAAAATTTGCTGTAACTATTATCGTTTCATAACTATAAACCAAAAATCAAAAAAATAATAATAACATTTTTCTCGAATAGCAATGATTTTATGAAAAATATTTTCAAGCAAAAGATGTGCATTTCTTTATTGTCTTCAATGTTTGTTTAAATCTTTCTGTGATATTTTTCATATTTAAGAAAATATTGGCAAAAAACAAAAAACAGTTAAGGTAAACACCCACTTCCGGTGTACGAAATTTTACCAAAAGCTTTTCAGTTCTTCAGATTATCAAATAAGA
Source organism: Ocypus olens (assembly GCA_910593695.2). Taxonomy (NCBI): domain Eukaryota; kingdom Metazoa; phylum Arthropoda; class Insecta; order Coleoptera; family Staphylinidae; genus Ocypus; species Ocypus olens. The sequence continues at coordinate 2,077,467 of OU343047.1, read as the reverse complement.
CGGATGTTCAAAATTTCAAATCAATTGCTCTATTAGTTTTTAAGATACAGCGCACACAGCCAGACACACACACACACACAGACAGACACACACACACACACACACACAGACACCATTTTTTTTTTCCAGAAATTATTGAAATGGCATCTAGGGACCCCAAAACGGATATTTCCGTAAAAAAAATTTTTGAAAAAAAAATCACGATCACAATACTTTCTCGTACTTCGTAACGGAGAAAGTAAAAATCACAATAACTCACATTGAATTTTCAGATAAGAATATAAACACAGACTTTTTTAAATTGAAAATAACACAAACGGCACGAAATATAAGAACTCGTTCATAACCTAATAATTATTCGCAATCATCTTGTGGATGCGATCCACAATAAAGTAGATCTTCTAAAATGCATTCTGTACAGTACTATTTTTTATTTTAAGAGGTATTAATTCATTCTGGAAATTATGCCGCAAATAAATCCAAATATAAAATATTAACAACTTCCTACAAATACACACATTCATACCGCTACATGTTAATTATTAATAATGGGGGAAACAACCTTCTTATTGCTTACTAATATGTAGAAGAGAGAGAACAATAGAATTGATCATTCAAAAAAATAACACTATGTCTAAAAAAAATTCTCCTAAATATTCAATTTATTATTTATTATATAATTATTATTAGGGCTTGAAGGAAGATGAATTTCGGTATTTGGGCTTAAATGCCAAATAGCGAAAATGATTCAAGCCCTTTTGACCATGGAATTACTTATATGTTTTTTGTTTGTTTGTTATTCTGTATTTCATAACAAGTTATGCAATGAGTATTCTCACACCGTTCCGAATAAAACAATTAGCCTTGCATGTCACAATTATCAAAATATTTTAAACATAACCACAAACATGAAATAATAAAACGTGAGTTCTTTGTGTTCATTGTTTTATTTGTTTTTTTTTTGTCTGGTCGTGGAGAAAGTATAGTCTGCTACTCGGTAAGAATTCTGATGCTCGTGGTTCCTCGCGCTCCCCTCACGGCTCGCGCTTGGAATATTCCACTCGCATCGATTTTTCATTCCAACCTTGTTTCAGGATATCCTATTACAAAATTGTTGCAATGTATTTAGTCAAGTCAAGATTATTGCTGCTTAATATTACTATTGGTAATAATTAATATTCCAACACATAAATTCAATGTGTCTGTAATTAGTATTTTTTTTATAACACCATATGTGAATAATAAATAATGTAATCTAGAATAGAATCTTATCAGTACATCGTGCCGGCTGATTGTTTGTGGAAGTGTGTTTTATCCGGAGTTGCGAAATTAAATAAATAATCGAAATAAAAAAAAAAAAACGGTGCGAGAGCGTGTGTGAATGCCGGGGGAGGACATGTTGTAGATATAAACTAGACAAAGAGTCGAACGTCGCAGCCTGCTCCGACTCTTACGGCGGCGTCCAAATAATATAAGCGCTGGAGGGAATTACGCGTATGAGTCAGCTGAACGAGGGGTCCTACCCTACACCTCTTTATTGGGTAAGGGTGGATTGGCTATGCCCTAGCTGCAACTGCACAAAGACCACGGGGATATGACAGTGTTGGTTTAGTGTTGTGGAAGTGCAGTACTGTGGTCGTTAGGTTAAGATTTTTTGTGCAATATAAACATTACTGGATTAAAAAATATCATCGTCGTTATTCGCTGATTCGTGATCGTCCCCTGCACATTACTGTATCTAACCTACACTTTGCTTAGCAACAACTCGAAAAAAATATATTTGAAACGAAAGGCTGAACCACCGCTTAAGTGTTCATAAAACTCGTGTACCGCGAACAATCTGTAAAATATCGTGTATTGTATATAAAGTATAGCCTTAGAGTTCATATAAAACTAGATAATTTAGCACATTTCGATAAGTTCCGAACAATAAAACAGGGAAAACAATACATCGGGCCAAACTAAATTAAATGGACTGAAGCTCCAGCGTTGCGTATACATTCGTCTGGTTTAGCAATCGATAAATAGAGAGTGCGTGTGTTGTGCTGCTTGTGTGTACCATGCTTATCCCAACCTCTCCGACGATGATGCTCGCCGCCCCTAATGGCCCCCCCACGGGGAACAGGGACGTCATCAAGCTCTTCGTGGGGCAAATTCCGCGTCACCTCGAGGAGGAAGATCTACGGCCCATGTTCGAGGAATTCGGAAAAATTTACGAGTTCACCGTCCTTAAGGACAAATACACCGGCATGCATAAGGGTAAGTCTGGCAGGTCTCCCTCCGAGGAATATAACGTATATCCCGCTATTGTATACATTTCATATTGCGAAATGAAATGCTTGTTACGTAAAAGCGAAATTGGTTTCGGATCTGCTGGGAAAATGGAATATATTCGCCGCTTTCCTCCTTTGCGTCCACTCCTAATCATTCACATGGAGAATTAAGGATCGTTGACCCCCTTTTTTTGATGGATTCAATGACCAGACACACACTACACACACACACACAAAGAGGTCATACGTAGGATTTGCATGGGATATGCAAATCGGCGGGTGCAGCACGTGCACACGAGGGTGAAGTAACTGTACAATACGCCGTATCCTTTCCCATCCCCGACGCTGTACCGGTTTTCAATGTCACCTATTATTTTATTCAACGCGAGAAGGGTTTTAAATTTTAAACAACTGCGCCTAGGTCGTCGAATGTGTAATGAAGACAATTAGTTGATGAAATCTAGTGGAGGCAACTGTTATTAGTTGAATTTTAAATGACATAAAGTAGATTTAGGTATAACCGCGTTCAAAAGTAATTTCGTTGACAATAAAATTGAAAATTAAAGCTTCGAAAAAGTTGACATATTGACTAGTTCAATTAGTAGAAGTTGGGTCACCAATATGCACAAAAGTTCGGTACAGGATGCTATAGAAAAAAGAAACTAGTCTTGCACCTGAAAGGCCCGCGAAGGAAATTAAATATTATACTAAAAAAGTGTTGTTGAATGTGGTGGTGTGTCCCGTTCATTTATTTATTTACAAAAGCTTTATTTTATCCAATATCCAATTAAATGAGTTGCTATATTGCAGGTTCAGTTGGTCATCACTCGCGCTGAGGTCAACTATTAGGTGACCATACCTCATCCATGTTTTATATCCAAATTTGGCGTTTTTAAAAAGATTATTAAAACTAAATTTTAGCTCAAAGAACTTACACAATGCTAATACGCTGAATTGCTACAATTCAGGTGCTGATGGAGACAGGCAGCGTTGAGGTCAACGAGTGGATGACCATAATTAGCGAAAATTCTACTTTCAATCAAATGTAAAGAACTTAAATTTCTCACAATAATTAAAAAAAAATTGAAATACTTTACTGTATTGATTTGTCTTAAATGATTTGCCCGCCTTTTGTTTGTAATTAAAACGTGGCCCAATCGTGGTCATGCCTGTGTTATACACTAAATCTCAAATAATACGCTCAGCCAAACTACAAATGTATTTTATATAAATTGTTCGTGGCATTGTTCCGTTATTTGCTGTTAGAAGTTAATTACATTATATTTTGTTTTCCTGAACCTGTTGTTTACAGTTACTTGCAGAAAAAATGTCTTCTTTTAACTGCTAACTACACCTTCCCCTAGCTGAGATCAAAATTTCACATTCTATGAAATTGTTGCTGATGTGTAGGTAAATCATCAGCGAAGATCTTTTACACAATAGTTTTCGTCGCTCCCCTCTCGCAGATTATTGTATTTTCGAGATTGTTGCATGAAGAATACCAAGCAATATGCGGGAAAATATGCGCAGTGGGAAAGTTCGCCTGATAAATAATTTTAGCATATTCCTACTAATATTTCCTATAAACATTCTCTCAGAGAAAATGTGCTTATTTTACACTTGCGTAGAATTAAGAGGGGGTGGGGGTGGTTTAGATCTATATATATCCCTTGACCTCGGGTAAAAATTTCAAGCAGCTGCATCAAACAGTGTCGTTGCAATCGTCAAATAACGAAGCTGAAAAACTGCTCGCGGCGAAAAAATTTTGGATACAAAAATTGAGCAAAGAGTGAGTTTAAAGTTTTTGTTAAAAGTCCGCGACGAAAAGCTATGAGACTTTACAGACGGTTTACGGGGATGATTGTCTATCCCGTGCCAAAGTTTTTGAGTGGTACAAACGTTTTCAGGAGGAGAGGGAGAATGTTGAAGACGACGAGCGCCCCGGGCGGCCCGTGTCATCAAAAAGTGACTTGTACGTTCAAAAAATGACCGAGATGGTTAGAAAAAACCGTCGATTAAGTATTAGGGCCATTGCTGAATATGTGAACATTACTAAAGAAACTGTGAGACAAATTTTGCATGAGGAACTAAACATGAGGAAAGTGTGTGCTAAACTCCTAGAGGCGCAACAGAAAATGCATCGTAAAGACATTTGTTCTGACACCCTGAAATGCATCAAAAAGGACTCAGACTTCTTGTCAAGAGTTATAACTTGTGACGAAACATGGATTTTTCAATATGACCCTGAAACCAAGCGGCAATCCATGCAGTGGAAGACTCCAAACTCTCCGAGAGTCAAAAAAGCGAGGATGATCAAGTCCAAGTTTTCTTCGATATACTGGGTGCAATTCATATGGAATGGGTACCACAAGGTCAGACAATTAACCAACATTACCCTTTTGTTAGATGTTTTACGAAGACTCCGAGAAAAAATTCCCAAAAAGAGGCCCAAAATGTGGACAGACAACTCCTGGCTCCTCCATCAAGACAACGCGCACTTTGTCAAGGACTATTTGGCCAAAAATCAGGTCACAGTCATGGAACACTCACCTCATTCGCCAGATTTAGCACCCTGCGACTTCTACCTGTTCCCAAAAATCAAATCTTGCTTGAAACGAATCCGCCACGAGTAATTAGAGGATCTAAAACAAAAATCAGCGTAGCTACTCAATAGCCTGTCGGAAGATGACCTGCTTTGCACGGTGGAAGATTCGCATGTAGCGGTGTAGGGATGCGGAAGGAGAGTATATTGAAGGGGAAAAATGAAAAATTGTAAAAGATTGCGAAATAAAGATGTTATAGCAAGTTTCGGGACTTAATTGCCAAACCTCGTATTCTATTTGAATCCATATTTTGTAACGAACTTTAATGTTTGTTATTTTTCTTGTTGAGAATATTTTCAAAATTTATTCTTTCTCAAAATTCTGGAATGGTTGAAATACGTTATTGGTACTTAAGCAGTGGCGTATCCAAACAGGGGCCCCACCGAATGTTGAATAATAAATAATACATTCCTGAATTTCTATGGGCGAAAATAAAAATGTAGTGGCCTCTTTTAATTTTCGCGGTGGGGCCCTAAATTTGACGCTACGCACTGCACTTAAGAGCCCTGGATACCTTGCATATATCTAAAACCTAGATTTTTCGCTTTAGAATTTATAAAATGTAAATCTGTTTTTACTGTTATTTCTAAAATTATTATACCAAGAGAAGGTTTCGACTCAACTGTCATAAAAATTTAAAAAAAAATGAGTTTGATCTCAAAGAAAAATAATCTGATGGCTAAAAATGTTGAAGTTTGATCGATTCATAATTTTTGTCACATTTATTACTTATGATGGTCTCTGGATATTTGAAGTATGATAATTGTTGAAACTGATTTACAGGATTTACAGATTTTTGTTTTTCAAGGACAGCATGTTTGTTTAGCTGAAATGAAAAAAAAATAAAAAAAGCATCATACAGTTTTCAATTTAGTGTAGTTATGAATTATCACATAATCGCCGTGTTTTAGAGATATTCACGATCTATAGAAACTATTCTACTAGACGATTTATAATTGATTTTTTTATTCCTCCTGGCTATTACGAATAATTCATTATCTTTACATCGGATATTGTTAATAGGGCGTTTTTTGATATTTAGAAAATCTTTATACACTGGTGAAAAAAAAAATGAAAAACTTGAATTTCGTGAAATTTCGACCATTTTCAAACCGCCATAACTCGGCGTATTTTCAATCGATTTTGATGAATCTTTGAGGGAGAAAATCTTTGAAGTGTCTTCTTTAAAGTTATGCATGCGGAATTAAGCGTGACCCCTTCCGCCCCCCTCTAGCACCCCTGTGAAAAAAAAAATGTTTGTTCAGGAAACCATGTCCAACTTTGACGATGTGTAAGGAGTTGGAAAAATTTTGTCGACTCGTTCCACCATTAAAATATTAAAATTTGATCAATTCCCTGTGCAGGAATCGAAGAACGAGGTTCCTACAACGATTTGGCACCAAGTTATGGGTGTTTGAAAAAAAGTGCATTTTGAGGTTTTTCGCACATAACTCAGTGACGTTTCAATCAAATTTGATGATTCTTTCGGGAAAAAATCCCATTTTGGCTCTACGTTGAGGGAGTAAACTCAGATTGAAATGATTCCTTTTTGAACTCTTCAAGCCCTGAACAAAAAAAAACACGTTTTTGGGCGAGAAAACGTCCAACTTTGGCAACGTGTACCGAGTTGGATAAAATGTGTCGACTCGATCCGCCAAAAGGGCATTGTAATGTGTTCAATTACCTGTGCAGGACTCGAACGAAGTTCCTACGGCGATTTGGCACAAAGTTATGGGTGTTTAAAAAAGTGCATTTTGTGGTCTTTTTATTTTATCGTTTGGAGGGATGTAGATCCCTCTCTTTGAGTGGGGGATAAACCCTCTCAAAGAGGACACATTTTGCTTTGGATTTCTTAGAAAATCGTCGAAATCGGTTAGATAGAAGCCGAGTTAAGGCCATTTGAAAATTACCTAAATTTTTACAAATATCAAGTGTTTTATTATTTTCCGTCAGTGTAATTTATTTGTTTTTATTGGACGAATGGTGGTTAGGCCCACATTTTTTCCGACCCTACAGATATCGTTAAAGTGAACCTTTTTTGATCTAAAATAAAGTTTTTTGTTAATGGAGTTCTAAGGTACAAAATGCGATATTCATGATTTCGCGCAAACAATGAATTTTTGTGCATATCTCACAGAGAATTTTATTCGTGAAAACGAAAACAATTTCGTCGAAAAACTTCGGACTTATGAGTAAAAAAAACACAAAATTCGCTTTTTTCAAACACCCATAACTTGGTGCCAAATCGTAGTAAGAACTTCGTTCTTCAAGTCCTGCATAGGGAATTGATAAAATTTTCATGCCTTTATGGTGGATCAAATGGACAAAATTTTTCCAACTCCATAGACATCGTCAAAGTTGGACATGGTTTCACGAAAAAACATTTTTTTCACAGGGGTGCTAGAGGGGGGCGGAAGCGGTTACGCTTAAGTTTGCATGCATGACTTTAAAGAAGACACTTTAAAGTTTTTTGCCCTCAAAGATTCATCAAAATCGATTGAAAATACGCCGAGTTATGGCGGTTTGAAAATGGTCGAAATTTCACGAATTTCAAGTGTTTCATTTTTTTTTCTTTCAGTATATTTCTAGCTTACTCATTTTCTATATATACAGGTTGTTACCAGGGGCGGCTCGTTATGTAGAGCCGAGGAGACATGGCACTACCACTCATTTCAAGCTCAGCGAGGATTTTTAAATCATTAAAAAAAAACACATTTTCGTCTTTATTTCATTTATTTATTACTTCTGTAAAGGTTTTCAATTTGAATTATTAATCGTTTTTTCCTTAAAAAAAGCATATATTGTAGGCCAAGTGGCTCTACCATCAAAATGTTCTACCAGCCGCTACTGGTTGATTCTACTTCATTATCTTTGATAATGGGCATTTGTCGATATTTAGAAAATCTTTTTATTTCTAGTCTACTCATTTTCTATATCTATATACAGGTTGAGCAAATGTGTCGGAACACCTGATTTCTGGTTAAACGTCTGTTTTTTTTTATTACTCTTGAAAGATATGTTTATTCAGTTACGTACTTTGATTTTCAACAGCTACTCTATTTTTCGAGATATGTCATCGGCAGTTTTTTTTTTAAAATTGATCCCCTGTATATTTTTACATTTTCGAATAGACACCCTTTCAACATATTCAATGGTATAGCGTTTGGTGGGTGTGCCACTTATGTTTTTTCAGATATTAAATAAAATATTAAAGAATTGTATTTGTTACTACAAAATACGAAGCAGTTTAATATTGAGAAAAAAAATCATAATAAATGCTCAAAATGGAGACCTTTAGCAGCCTGACAATATCCTGATCGATCAACGAAGGCTCTTAAGGTGTTTTGAATAGTTTGCAGTGATATTTCTTAATTCTATCTTCCAACTCTTCTAACGACTGAGAGGGTTGGTCTTATAGAGCACCAATTTTAAATGACCCCAAAAAAAATATGTAGTCTAAGTGCCCTATCACACTAGGCCACCATGGTGGCGGCACCAGTGGCGCCACCAGTCAAATGTATTAAGTGAAATGGAACATAACACACCTGGTATCGGACTGGTGGCGCCACCACTTTGGTTGCTCCACCAGTCGAATCCGGTCGTCCAGACTTTACTGGTGGAACAACCAGGATGCCGACTGCATGGTGTCTCGGCTGGTTGTTTTACTTAGTGGCTGGATCCACCATGGTGGTGCCACTGGTGCCGCCACCATGGTAGCCTAGTGTGATAGAGCACTAAAGAACTTAAATCAGGTGATTGCGGTGGCCATTCAATATGTCCTCTTCGACCTACCCATCTCCGTGGAAATATTTCAGGTTTTGACGTCAATTTCGTAATGAGGCGGTGCTTCATTTTGCTGATACCAAATGTCACCAGGATTTACCTGGTTTGAAAATTAACCTTAAATTTGCTCGCGTAAAAGTTGCAAATAACGATCACAGTTCAAATTTTCTGCAAGAAAGGTCCGATGATGTGTCATCTGATTATCCCCGCCCATACATTTAATTTTTAATGCTGGAATAATTTGCTCGAGCGACAGTTGCAAATAACGATTAGTGTTCAAATTTTCTGTAAGAAAGAAAGGTGATGATGCGTCCCTGTCTATCCTCGCTCACACATTTAATTTTTGAGGATATTGGATGTGACTTTTATCCATTCAGTAAGGATTCTGATCGGCCCAGCAGCAACAATTATTTCGATTTACAAAACCACCAAAATGTTGATTCATCTGCAAAAGAAGCATTCAACAATTTCATATTTTATGTCATAAAAAAACTTGTAAATATCAATTTTTGTTATTGCCGGCTCACTCCTATGCTTAAAAATCTGAAAAACACGGAGTGACCAGGGTACAATTAAAAAACAAAATTTGCAAAAGGTGAAAAAAAATCATTTTAGCACAATTAACTGCGGAAATCCTATATTCTTTTAGACGTACTTAATCAGTGAAAATTTGTATGTCAAAAATTCGAGTTGATCATTTATAAGGCGTGAGCCACAGAATTTTGTTTCAGAATTGGCCATGCCTGAGAGAGAGAAACATAGCATTAATTCATTTTTTTTTAATCTAATTCAATAGTCTCATGGCGTAATAATATGCGACATACCTCATTTATCTCACAGCCCATTCTGAAAGAAAATTTTGTGGCTCACACGATATGATTACCGTTTACGGCGGTTCATGTTACAACCCCAGTTCTTCAATTTGTCTCTTGAGGTGGCCTCAACCAGTTCATATTGTTTTTCTTGGCAAAAGCTTATAAATTGTCCCCAGACCAATGTTTTGCTTCTTCTGGTATTTCTTCGCACTGAATTTTCCACCTTTTTTTTGTTGATACTTCAACTCCTTTATAATTTAAAACAGCCAAGGAAGCGGTTTTGTTCTCGGATAAAAGGTAGATAAAATTTGTAAGTGGATAAAAAGTAGATATAAGTTTGCAAGTGGATATATTTTCTTTACCTTCACTGTAAAAACGATCTGAACGACTTGGAATTATATATAGTTTTGATTTATTCGATCAATTATCTAAACAAATACCACTCGCGGTTATAATTTCTGCAGGATACATTTTACATATTTACTTAATTTTTACATATTTTGGGGTTAAAATAATCATATGCCTTATACGAGTATGCATTGTTCTGGTGTCTAAAATACTATGAGTCAAGAAATACACTGTAACCTGCCGCACGCCTCCAGTTTTAAAGGCGGAGTACTAACCATTCTAAAAACACTTGGTTCCCGTGCCCTATAATGTATTTTAGCTATGGATAAAGCAAAATAATATAATAACATTCACTTCATTTGGGGCTATTCATTAGATTTTTAAGCGTATCGTAGTGATAGAATATATGGATTTTAAAATAATGAATTATTTTAATCCGGAGGGTCCTGGGTTCGAATTCCGGCGAGGGCATGGATTATCAATTTTCATTTATTAATGAATAATATATTTACAAAGTCGATTGCGGCTGAATTATCTACGCTCTCTAAGCCCATATCATTCTTAATTCCTCAACACAAATTTTTGTCTATCATCCATAATGAAAAAAAAAAATCAAGTATTTCTACCAAAAATCATATTTATTTTATAAACTCGGCGTCAAAAAAAAAGCGCCACTCGAAAAATCGCGAAAAAACTCAATTTTTCAAACCGACGTAACTTGGTTCAATTTGGTCGAAAATCGATGAATCTTTCAGTTTGGGAAAGATTCAAGTTTTATCTTTAAGAATGTGTAGTTGATTTTGACCCCAAGTTCAACCCACCCCCCGTAACAACGCGATGAAAAAAAAAAGTTTTATACGTAAAAAAATGTCGCAACTTTGACAAGCTATATCGTGCGCAAAAAAATCGGCGGGAAATTTCATCACAATGGCAGAAAAATTTAATCAATTTCCTTCAAATGCCTTAAAAATTCGAGTCGTTTCGATGAGTTATGAATTTTTGAGAAAAAAAATTACATTTTTCACTTTTTTGGCCATAACTTTTAATTTTGCGCCAAAATCGATGATCTTTTACAGTCTGAACAGTTTCAAATTTTTTCTTCAACGTCATGTGAATTGTTTTGTTGCTAAAACAATTCCACCCCCTGCCACCTCCTAAAGGAAAAAAAAATGTTTTTGAAGTTTAAATGTGCAAATTTGGTTTCTTGCACCGTGTGCAAAAAAAAAAAATCGTGGACTCAATCGGTCAGCATGGCAATAAAGTTCAATCATTTTCCTCCAATTTCCTCCAAAATTCAAGTCGATGCGATGATTTGGCGCGAAGTTATGCAGTTTTGAAAAAAAATTACATTTTGCGCCTTTTTGGCGAATTTCGCACGAAACTCGATGGAATTTGCGATCTAAGAAGTTTTCGACTTTCGTGACCCCCTGAAAACCCCTACAAAAAGTGTTTTGGATTTACAAGAAATGTTAAGTTTTTACAACTTGTTTTCATTTTCAATGTCATTTTTTTTCAATAATTCAAATCATCGAAACGACTCGAATTTTTAAGGCATTTGAAGGAAATTGATTAAATTTTTCTGCCATTGTAATGAAATTTTCCGCCGATTTTTTTTGCGTGCGGTACAGTTTGTCAAAGTTGGACAATTTTTTTACATAAAAAACATTTTTTTCCATCGCGTTTTACGGGGGGTGGGTTGGACTCGGGGTCAAAATCAACTACACATTCTTAAAGATAAAACTTAAATCTTTCCCAAACTGAAAGATTAATCGATTTTTGATCAAATTGAACCAAGTTACGTCGGTTAGAAACATCGAGTTTTTTCGCGATTTTTCGAGTGGCGCTTTTTTTTTGACGCCGAGTGTATTACTGGTCTTAATGAATTTTAAAGTTTTAATTCGTTTGAATACAAATTTAATCAAATAGATTTAATAAAGACGAAATATATCTGTTGTATATTTGGTTATTTTATATTATATTAATTTATGTACTTTTGGCAACATTGTAAAATATGAGGTACGGGACTGAAGGTGAAAATAAAGTCAGTCATAGTTCAGACTTCCTTGCGAATTATTCGAACCTTCTCCAAAACGTAAATTAAAACCACTCTGAGTTACCACAATATCCTAAATATGTTCGTGATTCTGCAAAATTAAGTCTTACGTAGACTATAAACAAATAATCTTCAATAAATTCAAAAAACGAAATATAGCCTGAATATATAAATATTCAACCTGTTCGTAACTCTGCAAGCAAAATTAAGTCTTACTAAGACTATAAACATCAGTTTATAAATAATATTCACATAATCAGACTATATTTCGTGTTTATTAAATTTATTTAATGCTTCTGCAACAAATTTATTTATGAATCAAATGATTCATGTACCGTGTGTTTCAATAAATTGTAGCCGACGAATTGAAATCGACATGTTTCATTAATTGTGGTTAAAACTGTTTCTAGCTGAAAGATATTGTCGTTGACAATGCATTTAGGTTCTTTATTGTTCGTTCTTTATTAAACATTTTAATAGGCTATAATAGTTTCTATGAACTTTTTAGCGCTCTTATATTGAGTCGTTGCTGGGTTTGGTTATATGAGAGCATTAGAAAATTGTTAATGAAAGCCGCGGCTTCATAAACATAGCAGCAGGGCGATATAATATTGCGGAATTTACACCCTAATAAACCATCGTCACCACTATTAAAAACTAAGATCACACCCAGACGTAACAGTATCCACTTGAATATAAGTAGTAATCACCAATCGCCGGCGTAGAATTAAAACTGTGCGTTCGGTCGGGGATCATGGTTGTATTTAGATTGAGATTGAGGGGAATGGTAAGTTCACATTTGGAAGAAGTTGATTTATGAAGTGAGCTCCAGTCAGGTGTGCATGTGCGTGCGGAGTCTCGGCGTCGCGGCGTGTGTGTGATGGCGCACGCGTCCGCTGGCGCAGGCGTCGCGGCGCGGCATCCTCGTGGCCGCTGAGCGCCGCCCGTGCTCGATAGTAGACGCCGCTCTCATCTGACGTCAGCTTCGTGGTTCAGTGTGCTGTTGGCATGAAGCGGTGAAGACTGACCTAAACTGACCCGCGAAAATTTCGCGTGCCCACGTCTTTTAGTGCCTGGTTGTTGTTTTTCTTCTGACTGATCCGCAAGACTGACAACTTGTAAAACTGTTGCTTTTTCGTATCAAAACCAAACTTAAATATATGAAATTATAACTCTACCGGCTACTCAGAGTGGTTTAGTGTCTCGGCAAGAGAGTGTACATGTCATTCAGCAAGTAGTTGTGAGAGTGCACGATCGATGCTGTCTGAGCCGACTGGAGCAGTACTGTCTGTTGTCTGTACAGCGTGCCAGTGCCAGCTCATCACTACTACAGGCCGCCTACTCGCGGCCTTTATTAACTAACTGCCCCCCGCACAACAGGTAAGCCGTAAGCCGTTCCTACAGTAAGAGCAAAGGCAGTAAATGCACACAAGAAATCGACCTAGACGGGAAATCCACCAAACATCCCGTCGGAGCGCAAAAATAGAAAAAAAAAACTTAATAACCGACGATCACGCCAACAGGCTTTCTTTATCCATCGTTTTATTGCCAGTCTTTTGAACTCGCGGCTTAACCGGCGAAATTAGAATGTTAAGTCCGAAACCTTCAACCTTGGAAGCCCTCCACGCGTCGAGGTCAGCCGCCGGTTATTTCCACATGCATGACTTTCAGGAGACTTTCAATTTGTGCGTGTCCCCACGCATTCTACCCCCCCGAACAGGCGAATTTCCTCCGCACTGCAGCCTCTCCCCCGCATCATTTCAATATCATCCACCCACTGAATAGGACCCATTAATTAGCCCTCCTAACAGACACGCTACAAATAGTTCAAAGGAAATCTATCTCGAGAAGAAACAAAAAGCAATGGGGGCAAAAAGCGAACGATAAAGTCTTTGTTTACATCTAAAGCTCAGTTTCTCGGTTCGGTGCCTTTTAAATACACTACCTATGTCTGCATCTAGACACAGTATTGTATTACACTCAATCAATATCAGGCTTTGTCATCCCCCGGCTTTTTGTCTGGCTGCCAACTTACTTGCATTAAATAGATATCAAATTTAATAATGCCCCATATTTACCAGAAAAACACGCTCGTACATTTGCAGGTTTACACGAGGGGGGGGGGGTGAAGGGGGGATAACCTATAAATAAAAATACGGTATGCAGGAAACAATGGCCAGTAAAAATAATAAAAGCCGGGTGGGGGGTCGTATTATCCAGCCATCAGATGCAGGTGTGGCGGCGAGCGCAGTCAAAACTCGTCCAGATACGAGAACAATGCCAATAACAACCCGACCATCTCTTTTAATGAAATATATGGAAATTTGATGATGTTTAATTAAAAACTTCCCGGCTGCATTTTTCCCTGATAATTCGCGAATTAATCCGATCAGAGAGAGAGTAGACACAAATCTAATTTAATTAATTAGTCCCTTTCAGCTTGCGAAACTTCGCAGCGAGAGTAAGATAATTTTCATGAGTCACCCGCTTAAAGAATAAACTTGTATTTAATTGTATAACTCTCATTGAAAATCTCAATGAGATAAACTCGTCCGAATCGCTTTGAGGGGCTTTACTCGTTGAATTCGCTGAATATTTCATTCTAAAGCACTATAGATAGGGATTTAATTAAAGCTACATAGGCCACTCGAGGAATCGGGAGAATTCTCATCGCAGCACAGGTACTGAGCGCCGTTCAATGCCGGCCAATGAAGAGATATATTTGAGTCGCAGAGTGAAAGGGAGGAGAAGTGAAACTTTGTCCGCGCGCTTGGTGTGGGGGGTGGGCGCGCGTGATCAATACGTGAGGCACCCTCTGGCGTCTTATTAAAGCGGACGGATGATGATCTTTACCAAGCCACTAGATTGGTTGCCGACTTCATATTACCACACCACCGCCGGTGTGTGTGACTTACCGACGAATATAGATTGCCGATTTATTCCAGCATCACCCCGGAATCAATACGTAATTATAGTCCTCGAGCATTCAGGCCGTTCCCGACCTTCTGTGTATATATACAGGTGAAGCGGAATATTCGAGCCGGCTGTGTCTTATGTGTGGGCGATCCTTCAATACCTGTTCTACATACATATTTTCCAAATGGCACTCACGCGAAATTTTCCTTTTCACGATACATCATCACCGCTATCTATCCGAATTGATATAAGGTAACTGGGTCAACCTTGACCTATACGTTTCACGGGGAGGGGGTGGGGGATTTTTCAAATTAATAATATACACGCGAACAATCTGATTAATGATGCATTATATTATGTAACATTCAACAAAAATTAATCTGCAGATAGTGATTACTTAGCTTAAGATATAAAGTTGGTCATGTATTTAATTAAAAAAATATACATTGTCAATATTCCCAAACACCATCCAGTAAGTAAAGTCGTTGGAATATATGATGTATATTGTCCATTGTCAATATACCCAAACAATATCCAAGTAAAGTCATTGGAATACATCATGTATACTGTCGATCTTATAAGTAACAGACCAAAGGTACAAATGCAAATGTACATGTTTCATTTTATTTTTACTCTAAATTTAAGAATACCCATCACTATATATTATGACGTATATAAAACATATGTATGTTAATTCATTAATAAAGAATTAAAAGTAAAAATTCCCTGACCTCTTGTAGATAAATAAAATTAAAATGAGGAATACGATGCTTTTCTTCTTCTAAAATCTGTGGTCATTTTAAGACTCTTAATTAATTGATGATTGAAGGGTTACCTTTGTGATACACTTTTTCAATTACTCGACCATAAGCTGATCACTAAAAAGTAAAGTGTGAAATTAATAAATAAACTATTTTATTTACAGTTAAGACTTTTAAGTTGTAGAAAGCGAAACAGATGGTATTTCTTATAATACATGCACTATAGTGGCTCAGATTTAATTTTCTTAGTTAACTATTTTGTCATGAATTTTTTACTCAAATTAAACAATTAGAATAATTTCAAGTCTGTTTTTCTATTTTCTATTGGCTCTTCTTATTTTGAGTTCTTAAATTATTCATGTATTGTTTGTGGAGTGATAAGTTCATCAGTGCTCAGTTACTATGCCAGAAAAAAGAAACTTTTGGTCGTAAAGGGTTAATCAAAACGATCAAAACGATTAACTTAAATTATTCATGTGTTGTTTGCGGAGTGATAAGCTCATCAGTGCTTAGTTACTCCGCCAGAAAAAAAAAAAACTTTTCGGTCGTTGAAGGATTAACAACAACGAGACTATACATAATTGACAGGCACATGATAAAGTGATGATTAGTTTCTAATCTGCCAAACGCCTATTGACCAGAGATCTTTCTGCTACCGTATTTCTTATTTTATTGGATTTTCCACTAATTTAAAATTTTGACCATTTGTAAGAACCACCCCGGTGCGATGGGAGAGAGAGAGAGAGGTATTGGCCCTTAAATAGATAGGTAGTGAAAAAAGTAGGCTAGTTGACGCCAGTTTTCTGTGCCCTAAAAATTGTATTGTGCAGTAAAATAAACCTCTAATTAAACGTGATTATTAGTTTTATCAGCCATCGCGGCCACCAAGATTTTTTGTCTCTTTTAATGGTCCCCAGCATTGATGAAAATGTTAGATTCAATAAAACGAAATATAACCTGAATATATTAATATTCAACCTGTTCGTAACTCTGCAAACAAAAATATTAGGTTAAACCTAGTTAATTTTCTGTGTCAGTGTACTCCATTCACCATGGAGTTTATATACAGGTTAATCGATGACAATAACAAGTTCTTGTTTTATGTTCAAAATACCTTATCTAGTAATACATATTTTTAACTTTTCAAATTTTACAATGGATGATTTGGTTAGGTTAAACCTAGTTATTTTTCTGTGTCAATTTATGATGGCGGTGATATACAGGTCAATCTATGATGACATTGACAAGTGCTTACTTTATATACAGGGTATTTCAAATTCGAGGCTCACCATGGGGATCTCGCTTATTAGAAGAGATAGATGGTATGTTTAAATTCGGCACTTTTGCAGAATTTTGTGCTGATTAATAATCCGTTGAAATAAATTAATTAAAATATTTTGTTTTCGAGTTATGTTACAAAAACTGAAAAAACTGATTTTCTTATTTTCTTTATATCTTCGTTATTTGAGGTGATATTTAAAAACGGAAATGACGCACTTTTTTATTATCTAATAGATGGCGTAAGATTTTTCTTCCTAACATGTTTCGTTTCTTTTGAACCACCATCAACTTTCTTATTTCTTATGGAAGCCATATTTCTTTTTTATCACATCTGAATGCTCAATTTATTGTGATGACAACAATATAACACAACCTACATTTAATATCATAAATGAACATAAAATCGTTTAAAACACTTTTATTTGCAATCTATGTAGCGCTTACCAAAAATCATCCGTGCCATGGAATTAGAAACAATTTAAAAAGTTGTCGCATACCATACGGTAATAAAATTACTCAAGAAAGTCGCAATCATATTTTGGAAATGGTAATAATAAATGTGTCTTAATTCAATAATTTTACGTTTACGTACAAAACATATTTCATTTGAAATAAATTCTATTGTAAACAATATAAAATTAATTTGGGCCATACACTTGCACCTGCTGACAATTTAAGAAGCATTTTGTAATTATTTGCCACAAAAGTGCAATGAAAATGATATTTTTTTAAAAACATTATTTGGACAGATGAATGCCAATTCACGAAGAGTGGCGTATTTCATCGCAATAATGAACATTATCCAGAAAATTCAAGACAAGTCCGAAATGGTAGGCCGTTTTGAAATAAATGTTTGGGAATTTATAACGGAAATTTAATTGGCCCGATTTGAACGTCTTGATTTTGTTTTTTTTGGCGTTTTGTTAAAAATATAGTTTATTGTTATACTCATAAGAATATTGAACACCTCAGAGATGGGATTACTAATGCTTTTAATTCGATCTCCAGAATAAATGTTTATAGAGAAATAAATAATGTTAAAAAACGCGTTCAATTGTGCATTAATGAAACCGTTTTTTTTTTTATTTGAACATAAATTATAATTAATAATCTTCATATTAATATTATGGTTATTAGTATTGATTTATATATTATTTTATTTATTAAGAACATTTATTTTATATCGCCTAAAATAATTGTGTATTTACACAAAAACTGTTCGAAGGGGTTACCTTTTTTCTGGATACATCTGTAAATATTTTTGACTTGCCAATGTATTTCGGTTTACTGAATTAGAAGTATGGTACATATCTTGCTTTTCTAAATTATCGAACGACATTTTTATTCATAAAGAATTATAATGTTTAACAAAGAGTTATTCGGATTTCCAATTGTTTTAAATTTCATGGCATGCATGATTATTAGTAAGTGCCATATAAATTGTCAATAAAAGTGTTTTAAACGATTATTTGTTTATTTATGAAATTAAATATATGTTGTGTTATATTGTTGTCATCACAAAAAATTGAGCATTCAGATGTGATAAAAAATAAATATGGCGGCCATAAGAAATAAGAAAGTTGATGATGGTTCAAAAGAAACGAAACAGGTCACGAAGAAAAATCTGATGCCAACTGTTAGATAATAAAAAAGTGCCATAAGAACGTCTTTTCCGTTTTTAAATATCACCTCAAATAACGCAGATATAAAGAAAAAAAGAAAATCGTTTTTTTCAGTTTTTTTAGCATAACTCGAAAACAAAATATTTTAATTAGATTTTTTCAACCGATTATTAATCAGCATAAAATTCTGCAAACGTGCCAAATTTAAACATACCCTCTATCTCTTCTAATAAGCGAGATCCCCATGGTGAGCCCCGAATTTGAAACACCCTGTATATGGCACCTAATCAGGTGATGCGTATTTTTAACTTTTTATTATCAATATTTAAGTTATATATTTAATATCATTTAATATTCGTCGTACTATTATCCACGTTATTTGTTTGTAGAATGTTCTTATCCGGTAGTTAAAAGTTTTCTATTTTGAGGTTCATAAGTTATTGTTTTAATTGTTTTTAAGATTTCCCACCTCGATGTTAAGAGTTTCCTAATTTGGGGTTCATAAGTTGGCTACAGTTTGGTTCAAAATTATTGTTTTAAAAGATTTTTTACTATTATCCACGTTATTTGTTTGTAGAATGTTCTTATCCGGTAGTTAAAAATTTTCTTATTTTGAGGTTAATAAGTTATTGTTTTAATTTTTGTAAAGTTTTCCCACCTGGAAAAGTTAAGATGGTTGATGGTGATTGATAATTTAAAGATATAATTCACTAACACTACTATAATTTATAATACAAAATCTATAAGTAGCCATATTTAATAACACGGTAAATATCATTCTTTAAGAGCGATATTCAAGTACGGGACACATTTAATTGACCTATTTACGCCACTTTCACAAACAACTTGGGGTAGGTCGATAATTTTCTTAAAGGTAGACAATAAACACTGTCACATCCATATACTCATACCTAACGAATATTTCTGCATTCGTTAGTAAAAAAAAAATGGTGATGTGGCCATCATGTTACTTTCTCCGACTTGATGGTATCATTTATATTTACGCTTTCATGGTTTATTCTAAATTTAAATCATATTTTAAATGTACATCGAGCGCTTTGTAAACTCGGAGGAAACTGACGTTTAAAACGTCAAAATTATGAAAGATGGAAAAATTATACTTCAAATATAAAAACTCATTTTACTCAAAAACTAAAGGAATTTAAATAAAAATGATTTTATGAAAAATGTTTTCAAGCAAAAGATGTTCATTTCTTTGTTGTCTTTAAAGTTTGTTTAAATGTTTTTGTGATATTTTTCATATTTAAGAAAATATTGGCAAAAAACAAAAAACAGTTGAGGTAACCGCCCACTTCCGGTGTACGAAATTTTACCAAAAGCTTTTCAGTTCTTCAGATTATCAAATAAGACGGATGTTCAAAGTTTCATATCAAAACGGATATTTCCGTAAAAAAAATTTTTGAAAAAAAATAACTCGTTGAAATAATTTGAATTACGAAAAATTTAATAGTAACTAGTAAACATTTGAAACTAATGGAAATCATTTTAATTACGAAAAAAATTGGGAAATCGGTAGTGTTAGAAAATTAATAATAACTAGTAAATATTTGAATTTATTACGCTGCCCAAAAACGTATGTAATAGCCGCGAAAACTCGGATGGCTTTGATTTAATATCTAAAAGTTGGTAACTCAATAAATCACCAAACTTCAACCTGACATGTTATATATTACAATAATGCCAGTTATGGAAAGGGAGAGGGGCAAGAGGCACATAATAAAATATTGGTACGTGAAAAATCAAACGGCTGCTCTCATTGAAAAAAAAAATCGACAGGTCACGTAGAAAATGGATATTACTCAGGACAAATGGACCGTTATTGCTACTTGTGTATTATACAGGATTTTAGATAAATCAGAGATTTACCTAAATGTGAAGAAGCTGTGTGTTTTTACCAAAAAAGGACTCTATTACCGACAAACGGCCATGTATTATGGTGAAAACTATCAATTTTGGTAGTGTAATGTGAAATATTTCCAGAGGAAATTAGTGTACGAGTTGGTACCTGAGTGACCTCTAATTAGAAAATTTACTTTCACTGTGTCAAATAATGTAGGAGTCTGATAAATGAAAAAATCTAATTTTTACCTGCACAAAAACCACAATTAATTGCAAGTTCTCTCAGTTTTTCACCGAGAGCGGAAATATTACGAACTGTTAAATTTACCATCCAAAAAATCACTGAATGATTCGTACGATATTTTATTAAGTTGCGTACATATTGTGCAGTTTTGATATGTTTAATTGATCCGCGAATCCTTTAATGAATAATGGGATTTGCACCCTTTGAGCAGAGACGAATTATCAACAATTATCTTAGACCCGCAACAGCCAAATTGCGCTATTTGGCACTTGTATTTTGCCTGGTGCAGAATTTTTAAATCACGTAATTAAGGCCCGCTGTAATATTTTTGTCTTAGTTGGTGATTAATCTTTCATTGCCTTTGAAGTCGATTACTTTCGTCGTCGTTTCTTCAGAGAGCTTGTATAGTCAATTACGGGTAGCAACAATATATTTTTTGACGCGGGGTCTTATTTTAAGTATAATATTTCACAGATGTAATTGTAGATATTTTATTAAGAATAAAGATTGATTTATTAATATTATTAAAAAAAAACACATCTCTCATATCTAACATACTCTTCGGAATTGCCATGTATTCACATAATTACCTTCAAATTTTGTTAATATCTTCTACTTTTCTCTTTATATGTTGTCCAGGAAAGTTTAAACTTAAAGTCTACTACTGAAAACCATAAACAGGCATACGTGTTAATTCATATGGTACACTGATAAAAAAAAAAACGCACTGTATAAATCGAAAGCAAATTCATGAAATTTCAAAAAATCTAATGCTGGCCACACGGACAAAAAAATTATCCATGTTAAAATAATAAATAGTTTTCTCGATAATAAGGAACTAAATTACATAAACAATAACATCTCAGCGATATGTAAGTTCAATTATTTAAAATCAATATAAACGTAGTTCATTTTAATTATTAAATATAATTCATGTACGAGAAAGTTGAACTTATCGATTGTCTTCCTAATACAATGTAATGGTTTCGTATGACTAAAACATGCAAACGGATTTGTGTTAAACCTCGCGAACCATATCTAAAATCTTTAATTCGAGTTTGAAACTTTCTGTTATTACCACGCACAACAATATTTAAAATTTATACGTTGTTCTTTTCGTAAGCATACATTTCCTTCAGCATGTTTATTAAATTTGTTCGTCGTGTCGCCTGAAGTTGGTGTACGATGATGAAGATGGAACAACAATTGATGAAGGAAAGATAGCATCGAGAAATCATTGATTTTGGAAAGGAAAATCGAAGCAGCTGGTGAAATAGAAAAATTCCTCACCAGGGAAGCCAATAATAATAATACTTTCTTGATATGTAAATAGACACGTATTTCCAATATTAGAAAATATACAAATTTCCTGGTTAATTTCTCTTGAAATTATACTGTACGTGAGTACGAGTCTTTAATCTATTGATGTTTTTGTTATAACAACGAAGATTTGTTGTAATATTTTTGGACATATAAAAGCCTCCTGATACAATCGGTTTTCCTGGGATTTTTATATTTCTCCGACTGCTTCGATTTTCCTTTCCAAAATCAGTGCTATCATTCCTTCATCAATTGTCCCTCTTGCATTTCATCTTCATCATCCTACACCAATTTCAGGCGACACGACGCAAATTAATAATACTTCTTATAACTGGCAAAACATGTAGAAACAATGTTTGATTGATCTCTACAGTAGAGGTAGATGAATTGATTATTTTTTGTGAGTAGACTAGTCGTAAAAAGAGTAAACTTTTGAAGTAACTCCTATCTCTTTTTAAAACATTAAAAAGTATGTCATGACTAATTTCTAAGAGTCGATTTTTTTAATCAACTCACTCAGTTACCCACCTCGGCTCTACAATTCCATAATAATAATAAATTTTATTGATGTTTACAATTATTTACATTGTCATTCTTATTGAAGTAACATAAATATTCTATGTACTAAAATTTGGAACACATTCACTTAACAAAATTTAGTAAAAATGTTTGTTTTTGTTCTATATAAATTAGTAATATCAATGTACCAATAAAACTGTTCCGTAAATTCTGAGCACACTTGTTTGGGGATTTACAGAAAGCAGAGGGTTAAGCGTATTTTTACTTGAAGTTCCATCGAATATTCCTTCTTACAGCAACAGGCTATCGAACGGAGCATTTCCTGCCGTTAATATTTGATATGATTGCGAAATAACAAATATGTTCAAATAAATAAAGTGGAAACGTAGCCTAAATATACGAATAATCAAACTGTTCATGATTCTGCACAATTAAGACTAAAAATAGTTCGTTCAATAAATTATTTGTTTATAGTCTTTGTAAGACTTAATTTTGCAGAGTTACGAAGAAATTGAATATTTATATATTCAGGCTACTTTTCGTTTTCTACGACAAATAAAGGTTTTAACCATAGACTGGCTAAAAGACTTAATAATTGTGATATAACAAAATGTTTGAATGTATCGTAAAAATATGTAAACTAGTGTTAATGAAGATATTTGTCATGTCGCCCTGACCAGATACGTCAATAAGCTAAATAGAGAGAGAGAGAGAACATATTTATTCAATAACTGTATAAATATATGTACATTAAAGTTCTTATATCTAAAAAGTTTTATTTAATATATTAAACTATTATTGAACGGGCTATCGACCAAGGTCTTTCCGCCCCTGCGCTAAATAGATTATCCCATAAATAAACAATTAATAAAATATATTCATATGTGGATAGTTAATAGACTTACATAATTATTAAAACACTTAACTCGAAGAATTTTTTTAAAAATATTTAAACAAGTTGAATTGCAAAGCGGGCCATAGGGATTTACATGTAAAATTCGAAATGTGCTAATATTTGACAGCATAAATCTTCTTAGAATATTTTTAAAATTATTAAGTTGATTTATTAGGTACCCTACTCAAAGTTTTTTGTAGAGTATTTACCGAGATATTTGCAAAACACTTTACAATCATTTTGAAACAAAAATAAAGGTTTGCCATGAAATCATAATGGCGGATTTTTGTGACAGTTGCTGTCACATTACGATTTACAACCGGCAGTGTATTCTACACCAGAAAAAGTAATTATAATTAAATGGTTTTACGCAGGTACTATTTAAACTTTACATGAATTTCCGGAGAAGCCAATATCCAGCAATTCAATGAATAATTACCACTTTACTTTCTAAATTTGAAATGTGTTACAATTGTCTCCCTTAATTATAGGTCTACTTACATTATTTTTAATACTCCTTGAATACCATTTTTGCCAGGTATTGCCTTCTTCGAAAACACTCAACAAATCAAGTTCACTTCTTAAATAGTACTTTTTTGTGTAGGAATATACGGCCGGTTGCAAATGGTAATGTGACAGCGACTGTCACTTTTTACAACAAAATTAAATATCCGCCATTATGATGTCATGGCAAACCTTTATTTTTGTTTTACCTTCTCAATTGAAAAATATGGCAAATTTTCAAGAACTCAAATCTGAAATATTTAACTTAATTGTAGGCATCGAGTTATTGTGAGCAGTTGCTGTATAATTTATTATTACTTTAATACCTTTTCGCCTCCGATCATTTCATCTTGGTTACCTTTTTAACGTATCTAAACATGTGCCATCTTTTGAATAAATTATTAATAAATAATAATAAACGTTTATTGCACTTACTAAATACATAATAAATAATAAATCCAATGGCTATCGACCGAAGTCCTTCAGCCATAAAAAAATATTTATTTATAATAATTTTTATTATAAAAAATTATATCGAAATATTTAAAATTATACATTTAATTTACACACAACAAAACGAAGGGTTATCTACCCAAACTTTAGTGATTTACAGCCGACAGTGATATATTAGCATGGGAGGACCGGGCAAGTCCTGGGGGACGCGTCCCCCTTTTTATCATACACCTACAGTTACGCGGTCGCGCACTTGCTTTTGCTTTTTCGGGTCCGTCCGTCCGTCCCATTTTTGGTGAAGGGAGAAAGTTATTAACTCATAGTTCCTGATAAAACCAACTGACAAAGGCGACCTGTTGATGTATTTTATTTTTAGAACTTTATACTTTTTTTTTGTATGAATGCATGTGTGTGTGCGAGGGAGAGTCTGAGTGGGTGTTTTGTAAGACCTTCCATTGTTGCTGCGGGTGTTTTCAAATTCTCAGACCTCGCCAGTATTTATACCGTCTTAAATTGTAACGATACAATTGCCATTGTGCCGTATAGAAAAGTTAACGTTGTGTTATCTTGAAAAATAAGTTTATTAAGGAAATAATTTGTGTTTTCTTCAATCCTAATAATATCAATTGCTGACGAAATAGATTGATAAATTAACAGCATTTACCGTAACATTACTCAATTATTTCATGACGTGCTTGGATCGATTTAAAGCTAAGAACTTGAAAACTTAAGTTTATTAGGAAAATAATTTGGTACATACAAATATACAATTTTCCATGTTTTATACTGTACACTGTGTATCACAATCGACTGTAGTTATGACCTATAAATCATCAAATTATTATCAAGTAATTTTTTTGAAAAAATACAGGCTTAAATCTAAGCACTTACAGGTGTAATTAGGAGTGGGATTAAGGGTGGTGGAGTTTAAATAATTGGAATTTTAAAAGACTATTTATTACAATGTGGTCTAATTAAATTAAGCTAGCTAAAATATAGCTGTTTGCAGTTGTTTCAATAAATAATTCGTTTTTGTAGTCTTTGGAAGACTCATTATTTTAGATGGAGATATACAGGGTGGAAACTTTAACTGGAACAAATTCGCTATTTATGAAATAAGAAGTTCCAGAAAAAAAATCCACACATCGATTTTTGTTTTTTATTGCGTACTTTTTAGTGTCTTTAAAAATAGTATGACGTCATTAGTCTTTCACGTATGACGTCACAGACATTTTTTTAAATGGAAACCATTTTTTTTTAATTTCACTAAATTTGTAGCCCTTTTTATTCTCTTCTCTTCTCCGTGTAAAATTTTTTTTAATTATTTTTTTATTTTATAAATTGAATATTTTTTTAAACTTATTTAATGTATCAAATGTTTAAATTCCACCAGAAATGTTTCTGGGTATGTGCTTTATTACCGATTGGCTTTTTGTCAAGAGAGGAACAGTGCTCATTTTAAACATTTGATACATTAAATAAGTTTATTAAAAGAAAACATTTTTTTCAATTTCTTAAATATAAAAAAAAATTAAAGACTTCGGTCAATGGCCATTTGTAGCTCTTTTGTAAACTGAGTTTCAATAAATTGTATTACTACTACTAAAAAAAATGTTTCCTTAAAAAAAATGTTTATGACGTCGTACGTGAAAGACTAGTGACGTCATACTATTTTTAAAGACACTAAAAAGTACGCAATAAAAAAACAAAAATCGACTTGTCCGAGGATTTTTTCTGGAACTTCTCATTTTATAAATACTGAATTTGTTCCATTAAAAGTTTTCACCCTGTATATCGCATTTTGTTTTATTAATCTGTTTGTTCGTTCAGGAAATTTACATCGTTTGGAAATTTCTAGTGACAAACATTTTTGACGCAGGGCCCTTATTTCAAGTAATTTTTTAATAAATTTTATTGGTAAAAAATTATGATTACATTCCAGACTGTGTTTCGAAAAAGTACTATTGGTACGATTTATTGGTATGAGCGAAAATATTCAGGATATCTTGTTTTAAAATTTCTTCCGAATTGACCTATTGTCTAGAGTACTGCAACAGCGCATGATGTAAATTTCCCAGCTCGCAGACTATATTAAAAAAAAAAAAAAAACTAATGATATGATTTAGTCAAAATCAGGGAAAATATTCAGTATATCTTTTTTCAAAACTTCTTCCGGTTTGACTTGTTTGCCGCAGCAGCGCATGCCGTAATATTCTGCAAATCCCCGGCGCTTCCACCAGAAAATGAATTAATACATTTTCAATCTGTAAAGTGTTGATTTTGTTTCGTACACTATTTTTATTGTAGAAAATATTAAAGATTACGGTTTCAAGCCAGTGGTAATTGTTTTTATATTTTTTAAAGCATCGGAAGACGAGCAATTCCAGCACGAGTACAAACTGTGTTTTGTGTGTTTATCTCTAAATCTAGTGAAGGGGTATTCTCGGATTTTTGTTGAATTATGAACTCGTGCGTGTTTTGAGTAAATTTAGAATTTTTTTAGTATGTGGAAATTTTTTTAAAGCATCGGAAGACGAGCAATTCCTGCACGAGTACAAACTATGTTTAGTATGTTTATTTCTAAATCTAGTGAAGGGATATTCTTGGATTTTTGTTGAATTATGAAGTCGTGGGTGTTTTGAGTAAATTTAGAATTTTTTTTTGGATAAAAAAAATTCTAATAAATGTATGTAAATAGAGTGTTATTATTTTCTGCAATAAAAATAGTGCGCAATATTCTTATAAAATAAATTTCAAGGTCACCTTAATCTTTCTAATTTCTTAATTTCATTAGCGCTCCCAGTGGGTGGCTTCAATCCACAGGTTTTATCACCGTCCTGAACCCCGACTTTAATACTCGGCTGGGGTGTGCGCAATAAAATACTTATGTTAAAGATTACAAATTCCTAAAACGTGACAGCCCTTAAAAAAATAATACTAAAACGTTTTAAAAATTGGATATTTTAAACGCTCAATTACTTTCTTTTTGGCCCTTAGAAAAACACTAAAACGTTTTAAAAATCGGATATTTTAGATATAATTTTACTAATCAAGCTCAATCACGTTTTTTTTAACACTTAAAAAAATACCAAAACGTTTTAAAAATTGGATATTTTAGACGATTTTACCAATCGCGCTCAATCACGTTTTTCTTCACAAATAAAAAAAAAAACACTAAAACGTTTTAAAAATTGAATATTTTAGATATAATTTTTTACGTTTTTTTAACACTTAAAAAAATACTAAAACGTTTTAAAAATTGAATATTTTAGACGATTTTACCAATCGCGCTCAATCACGTTTTTCTTAACAATTAAAAAAAAACACCAAAACGTTTTAAAAATTGTATATTTTAATAATAATTTTACCAATAATTGCATCGCGCTCAATCACGTATTTTTTTTTAATCCCGGCGAATTCAGATTAATACACCCAGATAATAAGGGTCGTAACCTAAATGTTCGCGAATTGGAAATAAACAGCGGCAATTAAATCGGGGTAGTTTAAAGAGATTTGGATTTTCCCAATAATGACCTCCCTCATTACCTGAAATTCGGTATGCATCATCAATTTTCATTGTGCATATTACCTGAAAATTATTGGATAAAATCGAAACTGCGCGGAATAAACAATTATAGTTTTAACCAACTCATTCAAAATTCTCAGAATCACTTAGCGCCATGGAAACAAATAATTTTATAGGTGGGAGTAGAAAAATGTATTTTATGTAATGTTTTAAATGGAGTTTCCGTGAATAAAGTTATTATTATTAAATTGGTCGTTTAGGTTCTCTATTTGGTAATATTTAAATTTTTTTGAGTGGCTGAGAAGTTTAACGCGTACGCAAAAAAATGGTGATGAGATTTATTAACTCCCTTAACACTAACCCCAATTTCGATTGATTTGTACTTTCTTTTAGTAAGTTTAAATTTTCTCTACGTTGAGTGAATTTAAATAGTTTATGTTAATCACTGTTGCAATATTTGTGTTACCTTTAGGTTATCATATTGAAAAACTCTTGTTTCATATTTCACCTCAAAAATAACTTTTTGGTTTTTTAGATCTAAAACGTCAATCTTTTATCCAATCTGTAAGATTTAGAATTAATTTATCTCTAAAAATTTTGCTGCGAAAATAAAAAAAATTTCGGCGATGCAAAGTGCAATAATGCTTGTCTCTATCGATTGCAAAGAGGCCCGAAAAATAAACTCTGCTCTGGACTCAAAGGGTTAAGTTCCCGGCGCATTCGCCATAATATGAATTCATAAATTATAAACTAGCTCGTTTAGCCAAGGGTCAATATTGATTATTGTAAACTTTGATTATGTATACAAGATGGCGCGCGCGCGCATCAATTTTCAATAGTTTTATGGTGCACCAATATACTTTTTGCCGGCCGATAAAATTTAACGATTTATTGCGAAAATAAATTACGTTTTATTTATCCGTACTAATGCATCGCGGAAGTTTTTGTTGCAGATTTCACTACACAAACTTCTATCAAACTCGAGCTCATTGCCAAATATTGAAAATTCATTTATAAAAGAAATCGGAGGACGGGGGGCAAGGGGTGTCGTCTGCAAGGGCACGGATAACTTCCTTTATAAATGTTTTGGGCTGAATTCTTCGAAACTTTCCGTCCGAATTTTTTTTATTGCTATCATGCGAAAGGGCACGGAATATGTATCATTTGTAAACACGTGTGTGCATTCACGAAGGGTAAGTTTCGGATGCATACAATCGGCCGCATGCAAATGCAGATCTTAGTATTCCGCCATCTTCTGGCACAAATATTCCGGTTACACCTGCATAGTTCGGAACGCCTGGATGCTGAAGGACTGTAATTACGTATTGATTCTGGGATGATGCTGGAATAAATCTGCTAGTATATATGGTATATTGATGTTACCACCCCATGATGTTACTAATTTAAAACTGTCGAGATCAATCAAACACTGGTTAATATTGAAATATTATCCATTTTTATTAGTTAGTTTTATCTTCTGTGTTCACGTTTTTTAACCTTTATCCGTTGTACTTAATTTTATTATATACTAGTGACGAACGACAGCGCAGCGCAGCGGAGCTTATTACTGATGAAGAACTACGGCTCCGCTGCGCTGCGCCGTTGTCCGTGCATGGTCCATATATATTAAGGCAGATAACTGGTGACGGACGACGGCCCCGCTGCGTTGCGCCGTCGTTTGTGTATGGCCCATTAAAAATAAGCAAATAAACTGGTGACGAACGACGGCTCCGCTTCGTCCGTGCGTAGCCCTTAAAATTTAATGCTAATTACAGGTTGTGAAAGCAACCGGCAGGTCGCACCAATTTCAGTTGGTAACGCCTGACGTACATTATTCCATCCTCCTGACATTCGCTAAATACAACAGATACTATTAGTTAGGTTATGTACATTGAAAACCAAGAAATGGTAGACAAACATATTCTATATTTTACACAGAAACCTTCCCCCGCATGATTACATTAACCCCTGAAAATTTCATCCAAATCCGACGAATGGTTTAGGTGTCCATAAACGACAAACAAACAAACATTCATTTATATATATATATATATATATATATCCCTCCGCCGTAATACCCGTTATTCAATTTCTACATATTTTAAATCCAACGGCGTTACTCCCCTTCTGGATATTATATATATATATATATATATATATATATATATATATATATATATATATATATATAGATATAGATGAATTACAAACTGTATAAGTGTTTGAATGGCATGTCCGTTAAATAATAGCTATTTATGTAACAAGTCCTTAATATAACACTTTCTTGGACGAGACGTTTTATGGTCGAGCGAGTGAAGCGAAAGATAATGGAGGCGAGTCCGTGAAGTGCTATTGTGGACGAGTTACATACAAAGTTTTATGTTCGACTGCTTTTAGCTTTTTTAGAATAATTTTTAAACCCAAACTGAAGCAATTTATTTATTTATACACTCGGCGTCAAAAAAAGCGCCACACAAAAAAAACTCGATTTTTCAAACCGTCGTAACTTGGTTCAATTTGGTCGAAAATCGATGAATCTTTCAGTTTGGGAAAGATTCAAGTTTTATCTTTAAGAATGTGTAGTTGATTTTGACCCCGAGTCCAACCCACCCCTCGTAATAACGCGATGGAAAAAAAATGTTTTTTTTATGTAAAAAATTGTCCAACTTTGACAAGTTGTACCGTGCGCAAAAAAAATCTGCGGGAAATTTCACCACAATGGCAGAAAAATTTAATCAATTTCCTTCAAATACCTTAAAAATTCGAGTCGATTCGATGATTTGGAACAAAGTTATGAATTTTTGAAAAAAAAATGGCATTTTTCACTTGTCTTTTGTTTGAAATTTCGATTAAAATGAACAAATTTTATCACCTTTTTTTTGCACTAGGGGTGACAGAGGGTGGAATAAAATTTATGCTTTTCAGATCGCAAAGAATCATCGGCTTCTGAGCAAAATTGACCGAGTTATGACCGAAATGGAATTTTTACAAGTTGTAAAAATTTAACATTTTTTGTCAATCCAAAATGCTTTTTGTAGGGGTTTTCAGGGGGTCACGAAAGTCGAAAACTTCTTAGATCGCAAAATTCCATCGAGTTTCGTTAGTTATGGCCAAAAAGGCGCAAAATATATATTTTTTTCAAAACTGCATAACTTCGCGCCAAATCATCGCATCGACTTGAATTTTGGAGGAAATTGGAGGAAAATGATTGAACTTTATTGCCATGCTGACGATTTTTTTTTGCACACGGTACAAGAAACCAAATTTGCACATTTAAACTTCAAAAACATTTTTTTTCCTTTAGGGGGTGGCAGGGGGTGGAATCGTTTCAGCAACAAAACAATTCACATGACGTTGAAGAGAAAATTTGAAACTGTTTAGACTGCAACAGTTTATCGATTTTGGTGCAAAATTACTCAAGTTATGGCAAAAAAAGTGAAAAATGTCATTCATAACTTTGCTCCAAATCATCGAAATGACTCGAATTTTTAAGGCATTTGAAGGAAATTGATTAG
Source organism: Ocypus olens (assembly GCA_910593695.2). Lineage (NCBI taxonomy): Eukaryota > Metazoa > Arthropoda > Insecta > Coleoptera > Staphylinidae > Ocypus > Ocypus olens. Next base: position 2,046,176 of record OU343047.1, on the reverse strand, counting down.
ATCTTTCTGCCATTGTGTTGAAATTTCCCGCCGATTTTTTTTGCGCACGGAACAGCTTGTCAAAGTTGGACAATTTTTTACATAACAAACATTTTTTTTCCATCGCGTCGTTACGGGGAAGTGGGTTGGATTTTGGGTCAAAATCAACGACTCATTCTTAAAGACAAAACTTGAATCTTTCCCAAACTGAAAGATTCATCGATTTTCGACCAAATTGAACCAAGTTACGACGGTTTGAAACATCGAGTTTTTTCGCGATTTTTTTTGCCGCCGAGTGTATTTTAGGACTAGTACGAAATGTACGCCATTTTGGCCTAAAAAGAAACCGCCAAAGTTACTATTTTCGTATAGTCGAACATAAAAGCATTTACTTTGTTGCCTATCAGCAATTCAAGTTTTTTTCTCACTTTTAGTTACGTGAAATTTTATATTCATACATGTTATAAATTAAGTTACTTCAGAGTTCTTTAACACGTTCGCTGCTACCGACGCGCTAGTGCGTCCAACTTTATACTTGCGTATGCGCAATCCCAATTGTAGTGTCAGCGGACGTGTTAAAGAAAAATTCAATTTATAACTTCATAACATATCGTTTAAATTATATTCCATTAAAAAAATGATATTCCGGATTTCGGCATTTGTACTTGTTTAAGCCAACCTGTTCTTGCACTCTTGCGAGATTTAATTTTGCAGATATCACCCCCCTCCCTCCCTCGCACGAAACATTCCTTTATTTTAAATTCCATATATCATCTCGAGTTGTAAATCACCGAGGCAGGCGCGCGGCGCGACGGGTTTTCATAACTGTACAATAAAGTCAAATCGCAAATTATGAAATTTTCGTGGGATATATTTATTTCCCTTACACACACACACACACCCTCGTCGGTGTCTTACATTATGCAAATATTGGACCACTTTTGTTTCCCCCCGTATTCTATTTTCATGTAAATTCCACCTCCGGCCCCAGCCGAGACCGTAATGATATTGCAATTTCGCCGCACATAATAATTACAATAAATTGTTTTGATTTTCATAATGCGACGTCGCCATCTAATATAACGCGTTTGTCTAAAAATATTGCTGTACTTTTTGCCTTGAAGGTTTGCGTATAAAATCGTATAAAATGTTCGTATAGCAACATACATATTTAAATAGGTATATACGTAAAGTCTGGTCGCGCTATGAAGGCATTTGAGGTGATCAACTTGGACAGCCCTCATGTGCCTGTTATGCGTCTCAAATGCCTGAGGTTCTCAATAAGCGAACACGAGATGTTGGGTTGCATGCACATTTATCTCCAAAGTTATCTGTAACCTTTTAAGAACCACTTCCGACTCTCCGTTAAGCTCCTCAGACGCCTTCATAGCGCAGCCATAGTATATACACAAATTTTGCTTGGAGAATAGATTTTAATCAGAAGTTTCTAGAAGGTAAAGAAACGCCAGATTGTTGCATACGTGGCACACTACTTCACCAGCAGCTAATCGATTAGTGAATCAGTGTTATTTTAAAAATGACTAGTTTATCGTTGACACTATAATCATCAACAAAATTGATTGGGGGCCGCGGTGGCCTAGTGAGTAGAGCTCCTGCTCACGGGCCTCGTGGTCGTGAGTTCGAATCCCATCCGGGCGTTCACTTTTTCGGAACGAAGAAGGAATAAATTACAAACGAAATGCATGTACGATCCATGATCAAAACTGATTTCAGAACGCTTAAATTATACAGTGGTTGCGTAGAAAATGATATTCTTCACCCCAAAAGAAATAAACTTTTTCGGTCTTTTATAAAGTGCCTCAATTGATCCAGCGGTGATTAATATAAAACGGGAACATTTTATTTGCATTTAAATTTTTTGTTAGATTTTATAGTGGGGAATTGTAAAATGGAAAGGAAACGAATGGCGAACGGGAGCACGGACATTACGGCCGGTTTTTTTTTATAGGGGGGGCAAATAAATGCCCAAGAGATTCGTTAGTCCAATATATTCCTGTCCGATGTCCAAAGCGCCGGCTAAATTAGAATGCGAGGTCAGAGTTGTCCGGTCCCCCTTATAAATCTGGGAATTAGCATGGGAAGCGGCCGCTGATTGCCCGAAGCGAATGATTCCGGGGGCTATTTCGGTCACCGTATCCAGACGCGCAAAGTTACATGTGATAAGAAGCTCCCCAGGGATAACACCACTAGTTACATTATTTAGGGATGGGGGGGAAGGGGGGGGGGGGCGCAGTATATATTCATTATGTAGTTAGGCCTCGGCGATAATTTACGACTTTTTGCGCGGTTTCGCAGAATTAATTTGCTCTAGTTTTTTTCTGCACGCCTGACGAATGAACGTGAAATATATTCCCCTTTGTGGCTGTCCTGTTTTTATTGGCACAGCGAACGGTGCTTTATTAACTTTTTTTTTTCTAAGCCACCACCTACAACTCCGTTCTGATTTGAAAGGAAAATATATGCATAAGAATAAAACGTTTGTTGTCCAGACAATGGAGTAGCTTAGTTTGTAGTTTTCCTTCGGGCAGATTGCTGTATTGGTGAATTAATGGCGGACTGATTTTATCACATTTTTATAATGTAAATATCCGCACGTTTTTTTTTTTGTAAATACCATTACACAGGAAGTTAATAATTGTACTATTTTTTTTGGAACCAATCGTCTTCGTTCTGGCCGGTCTGTTGAAAACATTACTTTACCTCGTGATAGTGTAAATGATGGTCAAAAGAAATCGGTTCGTCGCTGTTCCCAAGAATTGGGCAAGGACATAATCTTCATTACCTTTCTTATAAAATTCAGGAACTGAAAGTGGCCGCACTTCAGAAGAGGCGAGATCTTGTTGGCTGGGTTTTGAGAAAACAATGGGAGGACGACGGCTTTGCTAAGAAAATATAATTTTCATTAAATCGGGATTAACAGAATTTTCAATCGCGTAGCAAATTTAGCGGATGATTGTCCTCGTAAAAGGAAACAAGGAGAAGCGCCTTCCAGTGTGACGGTGCAGATGGAGCAAATTGAATATCGCAGTGTTAAAAAATTGCCAAACAATGAAAAGTGATTAAAGATTATGTGAAAAATCCGTTATGGTTATGTACAATTCTAAACAACATTTTTAATAGGATGGTGGGAATCTGTTTTTGGTCTTTTTGACACAGGAAATCCGAAAAAAATAACTCTACGTCAAAATTGAAACGTCAAACAAACTTCCGGGCGGCTTTTATTGATCGAACGGAGTCTCATCTGATTGGAGAAACAAAATTCCATAGGCCGTAAAGTCTCATGATTGGCGCATTACTTTATTTGCCTACGCATTCGTGAAAATGACACTTCACGGCCTGCCAACAGTCACCAAAATCTTTATATCAATCCGCGAAGGAATTGTTTTAAGCGATTATATTTATTTATTTTATTTATTGCGAAAACCCTACAGACATTATGTCCAATCAAGGGATATACAGTGCGCGCCTAAAGTATGGAATATAGTCAGTAAAATCAAAATAATTTTTTTTTTGAAAAAATCCTCGAACACACGTCGATTTTCTTTCATAAAAATACACATTTTTGCATGAAAATCGATTTTCAGTCGTCATTTGTTTTTGAGTAATGGCGTCAGCCATTTTGTTTTTAAATGGCAACCCCCTATTTTTATTCTTGATTTTGAGAGATCTATTCATTGTCGAACTGGAAGTATAAAAATGTTGCCAAGTTACATAAGAAATTTTTCGAGTAAATGACAATTGAAGGTGAGAACTCGATATTTAGAATTTTTTCAAAATTACCTTGTTCTAGCGCTTGTAGCAATTTTTCCAAACAACAACGATCTTGACCCAAAACGGCGCATTCCCGCACTAGGCGCGTTTTTTTTTTTTATTAATTTTTTTTTTTTTTTTAATCGAACATGTAGAAATTCTTCTTGAATATTTTGAATATTTTCCAGGCTAATTCTGCGCATTTATCTCTTTCGGCTATTCTATCGACCCTCACCTGCCAATCCACCTATTTGTAATGCAATTGTCCACAAAACGCGTATAGTGTGGGGTTGCACCATCTTGCTGAAACCATATTATATGTATGGAAGGTCAAGATCATTTTTGTTTGGAAAAAAAGCGCTGGAACAAGATCATTTTGCAAAAACTCTAGATGTCAAGTTCTCACCTTCAATTGTCATTTACTCGAAAAATTTGTTATGTAAGATGGCAATATTTTTATACTGCCAGTTCGACAATGAAAAGATCTCTCAAAATCAAGAACACAAATAGGGGGTCGCCATTTAAAAACAAAATGGATGACGTCATTGCTCAAAAACAAATGACGACTGAAAATCTATTTTCATACAAAAATGTGTATTTTTAAAAAGCAAAATCGACGTGTTCGAGAATTTTTTCCAAAAATATTTTATTTCGGTTTTACTGAATATATTCCATACTTTAGGCGCGCACGGTATGTTCATTTATGAAATAAAACGTATACATACAAAAACGATTAATGTTTTATGTTGTTATAAAACAAGTGAGTTATCCCACCTAAAAGTATTTTTTTTGTTCAAGTTTAAATCGTTGCTGTTTTGTTTCCACCTTTAATTTGGCAATTGTTTTAACGGTAAATTAAAAATACATTATCTCCTAATGAATCTTGAGCTTTTCAAATTTTTCAAATTGTTGAATGCATTTTTTGTATTTTTTCGTTTAAGTTTAAATCGTTGCCGTTTTGATTGCATCTCTAATTTGGCAATTGTTTTAACCGTAAATAAAAAATACATTGTCTCCTTATGTATCTTGAGCGTTTGAAAGTAATTCCTTAAAAGATTATTTTTGCACAATTTTTGAAATTGTTGAATGCAATTTTCGTATTTTTTGTTCAAGTTTGAATCGTTGCCGTTTTGTTTCCACCTCTAACTTGGCAATTGTTTTTACCGTAAATCAAAAATGCATCATCTCTTAATTTATAATGAGCTTTTGGAGCTAATTCCTTGAAGGATTTTTTTTGCACAATTTTTCAAATTGTTGAATGCAATTTTCGTATTTTTTTGTTCAAGTTTAAATCGTTGCTGTTTTGTTTCCACCTTTAATTTGGCAATTGTTTTAACGGTAAATCAAAAATACATTATCTCCTAATGGATCTTGAGCTTTTCAAATTTTTTAAATTGTTGAATGCAATTTTTGTATTTTTTCGTTCAACTTTGAGTCGGTGTCGTTTTGTTTCTACCTTTAAGTTGGCAATTGTTTTAATCCTTAATCAAAAATACATTGTCTCCTAATGTGTCTTGAGCTTTTGAAAGTAATTCCGTAAAGGATTATTTTTGCACAATTTTTCAAATTGTTGAATGCAATTTTCGTATTTTTTGTTCAAGTTTGAAACGTTGCCGTTTTGTTTGCATCTCTAATTTGGCAATTGTTTTAACGGTAAATCAAAAATACATTATCTCTTAATGGATCTTGAGCTTTTCAAATTTTTTAAATTGTTGGAAGGCAATTTTCGTATTTTTTCGTTCAAGTTTGAATCGTTGCCGTTTTGTTTACATCTCTAATTTGGCAATTGTTTTAACCCTAAATCAAAAATACATTGTCTCCAAATGTATCTTGAGAGTTTGAAAGTAATTCCTTAAAGGATTATTTTTGCACAATTTTTTAAATTATTTAATGCAATTTTCGTATTTTTTCGTTCAACTTTGAGTCTTTGTCGTTTTGTTTCTACCTTTAATTTGGCGATTGTTTTAATCTTAAATCAAAAATACATTGTCTCCTAATGTATCTTGAGCGTTTGAAAGTAATTCCTTAAACGGTTATTTTTGCACTGTTTTTCAAATTGTTGAATGCAATTTTCATATTTTTTCGTTCAAGTTTGAATCGTTGCCGTTTTGTTTGCATCTCTAATTTGGCAATTGTTTTAACCCTAAATCAAAAATACATTGTCTCCAAATGTATCTTGAGAGTTTGAAAGTAATTCCTTAAAGGATTATTTTTGTACAATTTTTTAAATTATTGAATGCAATTTTCGTATTTTTTCGTTCAACTTTGAGTCTTTGTCGTTTTGTTTCTACCTTTAATTTGGCGATTGTTTTAATCTTAAATCAAAAATACATTGTCTCCTAATGTATCTTGAGCTTTTGAAAGTAATTCCTTAAACGATTATTTTTGCACAATTTTTCAAATTGTTGAATGCAATTTTCGTATTTTTTCGTTCAACTTTGAGTCGGTGTCGTTTTGTTTCTACTTTTAATTTGGCGATTGTTTTAATCTTAAATCAAAAATACATTGTCTTCTAATGTATCTTGAGCTTTTGAAAGTAATTCCTTAAACGATTATTTTTGCACAATTTTTCAAATTGTTGAATGCAATTTTCGTATTTTTTTGTTCGACTTTGAGTCGGTGTCGTTTTGTTTCTACCTTTAATTTGGCAATTGTTTTAATCTTAAATCAAAAATACATTGTCTCCTAATGTATCTTGAGCTTTTGAAAGTAATTCCTTAAACGATTATTTTTGCACAATTTTTGAAATTGTTGAATGCAATTTTCGTATTTTTTCGTTCAAATTTGAGTCTTTGTCGTTTTGTTTCTACCTTTAATTTGGCGATTGTTTTAATCTTAAATCAAAAATACATTGTCTTCTAATGTATCTTGAGCGTTTGAAAGTAATTCCTTAAACGATTATTTTTGCACAATTTTTCAAATTGTTGAATGCAATTTTCGTATTTTTTCGTTCAAATTTGAGTCTTTGTCGTTTTGTTTCTACCTTTAATTTGGCGATTGTTTTAATCTTAAATCAAAAATACATTGTCTCCTAATGTATCTTGAGCGTTTGAAAGTAATTCCTTAAACGATTATTTTTGCACAATTTTTGAAATTGTTGAATGCAATTTTCGTATTTTTTTGTTCAACTTTGAGTCGGTGTCGTTTTGTTTCTACCTTTAATTTGGCGATTGTTTTAATCTTAAATCAAAAATACATTGTCTCCTAATGTATCTTGAGCTTTTGAAAGTAATTCCTTAAACGATTATTTTTGCACAATTTTTCAAATTGTTGAATGCAATTTTCGTATTTTTTCGTTCAACTTTGAGTCGGTGTCGTTTTGTTTCTACTTTTAATTTGGCGATTGTTTTAATCTTAAATCAAAAATACATTGTCTTCTAATGTATCTTGAGCTTTTGAAAGTAATTCCTTAAACGATTATTTTTGCACAATTTTTCAAATTGTTGAATGCAATTTTCGTATTTTTTTGTTCGACTTTGAGTCGGTGTCGTTTTGTTTCTACCTTTAATTTGGCAATTGTTTTAATCTTAAATCAAAAATACATTGTCTCCTAATGTATCTTGAGCTTTTGAAAGTAATTCCTTAAACGATTATTTTTGCACAATTTTTGAAATTGTTGAATGCAATTTTCGTATTTTTTCGTTCAAATTTGAGTCTTTGTCGTTTTGTTTCTACCTTTAATTTGGCGATTGTTTTAATCTTAAATCAAAAATACATTGTCTTCTAATGTATCTTGAGCGTTTGAAAGTAATTCCTTAAACGATTATTTTTGCACAATTTTTCAAATTGTTGAATGCAATTTTCGTATTTTTTCGTTCAAATTTGAGTCTTTGTCGTTTTGTTTCTACCTTTAATTTGGCGATTGTTTTAATCTTAAATCAAAAATACATTGTCTCCTAATGTATCTTGAGCGTTTGAAAGTAATTCCTTAAACGATTATTTTTGCACAATTTTTGAAATTGTTGAATGCAATTTTCGTATTTTTTTGTTCAACTTTGAGTCGGTGTCGTTTTGTTTCTACCTTTAATTTGGCGATTGTTTTAATCTTAAATCAAAAATACATTGTCTCCTAATGTATCTTGAGCTTTTGAAAGTAATTCCTTAAACGATTATTTTTGCACAATTTTTCAAATTGTTGAATGCAATTTTCGTATTTTTTTGTTCAACTTTGAGTCGGTGTCGTTTTGTTTCTACCTTTAATTTGGCGATTGTTTTAATCTTAAATCAAAAATACATTGTCTCCTAATGTATTTTGAGCGTTTGAAAGTAATTCCTTAAACGATTATTTTTGCACAATTTTTCAAATTGTTGAATGCAATTTTCGTATTTTTTTGTTCAACTTTGAGTCGGTGTCGTTTTGTTTCTACCTTTAATTTGGCGATTGTTTTAATCTTAAATCAAAAATACATTGTCTCCTAATGTATCTTGAGCGTTTGAAAGTAATTCCTTAAACGATTATTTTTGCACAATTTTTCAAATTGTTGAATGCAATTTTCGTATTTTTTTGTTCAACTTTGAGTCGGTGTCGTTTTGTTTCTACCTTTAATTTGGCGATTGTTTTAATCTTAAATCAAAAATACATTGTCTCCTAATGTATTTTGAGCTTTTGAAAGTAATTCCTTAAACGATTATTTTTGCACAATTTTTCAAATTGTTGAATGCAATTTTCGTATTTTTTTGTTCAACTTTGAGTCGGTGTCGTTTTGTTTCTACCTTTAATTTGGCGATTGTTTTAATCTTAAATCAAAAATACATTGTCTCCTAATGTATCTTGAAAGTAATTCCTTAAACGATTATTTTTGCACAATTTTTCAAATTGTTGAATGCAATTTTCGTAATTTTTCGTTCAAGTTTGAATCGTTGCTGTTTTGTTTCCACCTCTAATTTGGCAATTGTTTTTACTATAAATCAAAAATATATTATTTCCTCATGGATCTTGATCTAATTTCTTGAAGGATTATTTTTTGCACAATTTTTCAAATTGTTGAATGCAATTTTCGTATTTTTTTTTTTTGTTCAAGTTTGAATCGTTGCCGTTTTGTTTTCACCTCTAATTTGGCACCTCAAAAATTGATTATATTTTATGACTCTTGGGGTTTTGAAGAAGCAATCTAACCAGTAAAACGTCCCAGGGCGTCTACAAATTAATCAATTTATGAAAGAAAAAAAAAACAGAAGTCAAAATCTAAGGTCCAAAATGCCAAGTTTAGAACCTTGCAGAATTTAAAATTTTAACTTGCTGTAAAATCTGTTACAAGGTTAAAATAACTGTTGATCCGAAATGGACAAATTTCTTTCATAAATTTCAAATTTCTAACGTTGCCATTTTGTTTCTGGTTTAATGCTCGCTAGATATTTGTTAAAGCTACTAAATACAACAATGAAGCAATTTTCAGTTTTCTATTTTTTATCATTTTAGTTCCAGCGGGATAATTTTCATTTTTAATAATTTTTTTAAACTGTTAAAGTTACTAAATCACGACCAATGCAGAAATTAAGCAATTTTCAGTTTTCTTTTTTTAACATTTTAGTTCCAGCTAGATAATTTTAATTTTTTATAAGTTTTTCAAACCGTTAAAGTCACTAAATCACGACCAATACAAAAATGAAACAATTTTCCGTTTTCTATTTTTATCATAAATTTGGTACGAAGAATTTTCTTTTTTGATCATTAAATTATGTTAGAATGGCTTAATAAAAATAATTAAAAATCTTTATTTACATTTATTGCTTATTTTTATTGCCACTTTATTTACTTTAATTTTTTTCTTAACCACCACCTACAACTCCGTCCAGATTTGAAAGAAAGCAGAAAAAAAAGGGGGGGAAACTTTAGCATAAGAATGAAACGTTTGTAGTCGAGACAATGGAGTAGACGGTGCTTAGTTTTCCTACTTTTCCCCGGGGGCACATTGCTACATTGGAACATTGGCGGAGGGCCGAAGTAGAATATAGCGCGCACAGGCGGCGGCGGCGTATAGAATATAGCGACCTTACCGGGCCGGCCATCGTTACTACTAACTCACCATCCTCGGTCCTCGTCCTCGTCCTCGCTCGATATCGATCACTATAATGGAACGTCTGACTCACTTAAATATGCAGAACCCAGCGACGTAAACAGGCCGTATTCGTATTTATGGAGTAATAAATGTGCTGCACTTACTATATCTAATTGAACTTTTAACTTACGTGCACGACCGAACGTAATCCAGTTGTTTGCTTTTACGTTAAGAAAAAAAGAAAATCGGACCTTAAAACCTTCCAGCTTGATTAAACATGTATGTTGCCAAATCATAAGGAATGTACTTAATAGGATAGTGTAATTATCTCGTAACCTTACCGATTTATAGTTTAAGTAAAAACAGTTTTGTATATTTCATAATTATAGAGGCATCCGACCTAAAAAAAAGTTTTCAAAAAATGATTTAAAAAACATTCAAGAAAAGTTGGAAACGGCCCACCCTCTACTAGGATTGTAGGATAAGGCCCACCCACAAAAAAAGACTTGGTTTTATTCGACACATTTTTTTTCTCACCTGAAATTGTGTTTATGATGAAAACATGATTTGCTTCCATTAGTAATGTTATCGGGCAAAGTGCTAGTGTCGGATACAAACAGGTTTTAAATCGTTTAATTTGAAATAGTTGTAATAATAAAACAGTATAGTGGCAATAGTTTATTTCAAATTAATAATAATAATCCTTTATTTCTCAACAGACATAAAAACATCTAATTACAGAAAAATTTAATAATAATATATGTATATATAGGTATAAACAGATACACGTATACAAGCTATATGATTTTATATGTGTACAGAATTATTTATTAACACAAATGCGAACACTGTCTAACTTATAAATATTTTTCTAAATATGAGTATAAAGCATATATGATTTTATAAAAAATATCATTTCAATAGTTTCTATAATTTCGTTAAAAACACTCGCATATGAACAAAACATGATAAAGGAAAATGAAATACCGTCCATATCCCTTTAACTATACCATCCTCCGGCTATAAAACGGACATTAAATAACGGGAGAAAGACATGTTGGGATTAAATAAAAACCAACTGTGCTCCGGCGAATAATAAACGTAAAAATAAAAATTTATAGCACTTAATGTTTAAACTCCCGTGAACGCGCGAATCATGCACGTTAAACAAATAATGATCGGGCATTACCGTAATTAATTGATTTATACGCGAAGTCCCTTTTTTTAATAACGGGCTTTGCTCCGCCGCGAAAGGGAGATGAGTTATGGATGTTTCCAAAAGGAATTAACATTTCACTTTATGAGAGGCTTTGGGACGGACCGAACGTAAAGTTCGCCCGCAGATGAAGCGAAATATTTCACCTGAACTCCGGTTGCCATTGTCGGAAGATCTCGCCGCCCCTTTATTCTTTATATATATATATATACATCATTTGCATATACGTCATTCTAAACAAAACCACCTTTTAATGTAACTTTATTTATCATGTTTTTCACCGCGAAAGATTCTAAGCCGGGCTTTTGACTCCGAGCAAAAACGGCGAATGCAAACATTGAACCATTACTCAAGAGGAACACGTCAAATCCTGGCAAATGCCAGTTGTCGTTTCGTAACGGAAACCTTTTACTCTTTGCACCGAGAGATGGGGCGGGAGCAAAAACCCCACACTTGAATGCAAAATTAATGTTTCATATGACACGAAGATAAATTTATTTACTCGCCATTGTTTCTTAGCGCCGTTTTCGAATTAAACGGGAAAGTTTCCGCATAAAAATTCGAAAACAACATCATGTGTCACGTGGATACGAGATGAGAAAAGGTGAAGGCCTGTATTTAGATTTTTCGAGATTAGTAGGTTAAAAGTTTCGCTCTCGCGAGGAGAGGAGGGCGCGATCGACTTTCAAATTCCTCGTCCAGATGTGCGCCGCATATGCCTACTTATAATTCAAACTTACGATTTCAATATTGCTCGGCTGAAACTTTTTTTATTAAATCAATTTTAATTTTAAATTGTTTTTCTAGTTAATAGTCTCGGCAAAAAAAAAAACTGCTCTCCAAGTATTTTTGCATCCGGAGTAACACCACAAACAAGATATTTTGCTTTAATTGTTGTAATAAATATTTGTTCATCATTAAATGTAAAAAAAAAACGTTATTTTTTCAATGAAAATTTAAATTTCGTTTCCTTAAGTTTGAGAAAAAAAAAACTTTTATACCGCTATTAACTTCTTCACGCCCAGGTTCGCCAGCGAAAAATGAAAACATTGTACAAAAAAAATTACTTCTTTAGCGCTATCTATGGATTTTTTTTTCATATTTTTTTGCATAAACGCGAAAGTTTGTGACAGTGAAATCATATTTCGTACAAAAAGTTAACAACAACAAAGAAGTAATTTTTAATCAAACCTGGGATTAAATCAAAGCAGCATGGACGCGAAGTGGTTAAATCGTCCGTACATATTCTATTATACGCTTATTTCTCGATAAAAATATAGTCAAATAAAATTCCTCCGTAACCGACTTGTATAATAGATCAAGGATCCGCTCCATCGGTCAACATCGGAATTATGGTGGATGCGCCGGGACGCGCGTATAATTACAATTCCTTTTGTGAGCGGGTCTCGAAACTTATTAATAAGTCCCTTTTAAACTAGCACCCTTTGCTGCGGCCGCTGATTAGATTTGCAATATAAAGACGCATTCACCACCCCTACATCGTGCAGATGAGAGTTTGAAAGGAGCGGTTCCGGGGCCGGACCCATTTAAGTCATATTAATGCAGAACCTCTAACCATCCTGTAACTAGCGAGAGCGAGAGAAACCCACTGTGGCCGACCTCTGGCTCTTCGGCCGTGTGTGTGCGTTGCGTTGTGGGAGAGCGAGAGGGAGCGCGCATAAAGTGAATCTAAGAAGCAGAGAGCAATATTTCTAACTGCGGGCGTTATGCGGTCTCCCGTTGTATATGAATGGATATTCTCTGCGACGTTTAGCACCCGCTTTCACCGACTAAGCCATAAAACCTTGAACACCACTAACGTTGCAACTTTGTCCATATAGTCCTAATGTATTCACACATTTCCTATAACCCGACCGGGACGATGCGATTTTGCACATTTAGTGTCAAGTAAATGTTTAGCTATCAAATTGTGGATTCATTGGAATATTCGTTTTTTTTTTTTAATTTTCAAATTTAACCACCATTATCAATGTATATTGAGACACCAACAATTGTAATAATAATTAGACGAATTATCAAATTGAGAAATACAAACCCTAGCATCTAGGGATAAACATGAAAATCTTGATGTGACCATGTAACTTTCTCCGACTTGATGGTACAAAGGGATATTTCTGAACTTTTGCAAATTTCACTCTTCGATCATTTGTAGTGGAAAAAATCTATTTTTAATGAAATAATTTGGTAACAGTCAACGCAAATTTTCATAATCAAGTGGTTAATTAAACGACATCCAATCAAATGATAGCGGTTTCATTACCCAACAGGTGACGTCTAATCAAATGATAGCGGTTTCATTCCCCAACAGTTTAGTTGTTACTATGGTTACGATTTGTTTTTTGTCAGCGAACTGCCGCAATTTCCAAATAGAAAAATTATTCGTTATAATTTAATACAAACTTTCTCACTCGTTTAATAATATACTATAGTGTTTATTTGCGCAATTTTTGGCGGAGCAAAATCCAAAATAGTCTTTACAGTTTCGTTCCATCGTTTACAGATTACAGCGTTTTACTACAATTTTCAATAAATGTCAAAATTTATTTTGTTGGTTTTGAACTCTGGGATTTTTTTAACGGTTTAAGCCTTGGCGCTAATTAAAAAAAAAAAAGTTTTTTTAAGTATACCAAATTGGCTATATTTTTAAATTTGAATGATCACAATCAACAGTTGAGGCTAAAACATTCAGAGGCCGGGCCGGGCCCGCAGCACATTTTCGTTTCATCGGGCCGGGCCGGGTTTTAAATTTTCACTATCGGGCCGGGCCGGGCCGGGCTTTCAAAAATCCGCTTCTGCAGGGCTCTGAGAAGATCTATGATCATTTATAAATATGTCAAAATAAATTTATTTATTTCAAACCAACTCCATCTCGTCTCTGGTAAATATAATCTAGCAAATGTTTCAAGGTCATTAAGACAGTCATCACAGGAAGTAAGAAGCAGCTGCAATTTCGCATTTTCAGCGAAATAAACGTTTTCATCAAAGTTTTAATTTCAACTTCAAGCCAACGCTATCTTGTTTCTGGTAAAGACAACCAAGAAAAAATTTCAAGGTCATCAAGACAGAATATTTATATGTCATCACAGTAAGTAAGAAGCAGCTACAATGACATTTACAATCTTGACAGCACATTCTCAGTGAAATAACTTTTTTTCATCAAAGTTTTAACTTCAAACCAACGCTATCTTGTTTCTGGTAAAGATAATCAAGAAAACGTTTCAAGGTCATCAAGACAGAAAATTTATATGTTAACATAGGAAGTAAGAAAGAGCTGCAATGACAAACAATTTTCACAGCGAAATAAACTTTTTTCATCAAAGTTTTAACTTCAAACCAACGCCATCTTGTTTCTGGTAAAGACAACCAAGAAAAAATTTCAAGGTCATCAAGACAGAATATTTATATGTCATCACAGGAAGTAAGAAGCAGCTTCCATGACATATACAATCTTGACAGCACATTCTCAGCGAAATAACTTTTTTTCATCAAAGTTTTAACTTCAAACCAACGCCATCTTGTTTCTGGTAAAGACAACCAAGAAAAAAATTCAAGGTCATCAAGACAGAATATTTATATGTCATCACAGGAAGTAAGAAGCAGCTTCCATGACATATACAATCTTGACAGCACATTCTCAGCGAAATAACTTTTTTTCATCAAAGTTTTAACTTCAAACCAACGCTATCTTGTTTCTAGTAAAGACAACCAAGAAAAAATTTCAAGGTCAACAAGACAGAATATTTATATGTCATCACAGGAAGTAAGAAGCAGCTTCCATGACATATACAATCTTGACAGCACATTCTCAGCGAAATAACTTTTTTTCATCAAAGTTTTAACTCCAAACCAACGCTATCTTGTTTCTAGTAAAGACAACCAAGAAAAAATTTCAAGGTCAACAAGACAGAATATTTATATGTCATCACAGGAAGTAAGAAGCAGCTTCCATGACATATACAATCTTGATAGCACATTTTTAGCGAAATAACTTTTTTCATCAAAGTTTTTACTCGAAACCAACGCTATCTTCTTTTCTGATAAGAAGCAGCTACAATGACAGATGCAATTTTGACAACACATTTACGCCAAAATTGACTCTTTCCGCCTATGTCTTAATTTCAAACCAACGCCATCTTTCAACGTTTCTAGTAAAGCTAATTAAGAATCATTTTTAAATAATAATAATAATAATAATAATATTTATTAGTGCTGAATAGACATAGTCCTTACACAGGTCAGAATAAGTAGGTACATGAAAACATAAAATATAATTAAATTTAGTACATTATTAAAATTAACCATAAATAAATTATTTGGTATTATAATCACATCAAATTAAAAAAAATTAAATGTAAGCAGACACCATTAAACATGTTAAAATATAAATTCATTGGACGAAAATGATATTAAAATTAACAGAAATTAAAACGGAAAGAGCGTATTAAGACCAATCACAGAAAGAAAGCATAATTATTAAAAGATAAAATAGATGTTGTCTATAGAAACTTAACCAAAGATTATTAAAGTCATGAAACCCAGAAAGTTTGATGTGGCTTCAATGCCTGATATAATTTTGACAACAAATTTTCGGCAAAATTGACTTTTTCTACCAAAATTTTAACTTCAAACCCAGTGAAGACAATTTTAAATTCTTTACAAGGTCATGAAGATGGAATATCTCTAAGGCAACACGGAAAGTTAAGGATGGCAGATGCATTTTTGACATTACATTTTCAGCAAAATATATTTTTTTCACAAACATTTCAAGTCTAAACCAACGCCATCTTATTTCTAGTGAAGATAATTAAGAATTATTTTTAAAGTCATAAAGAGGAAACATTTTTGAGGCAACACGGAAAGTTGGAAGTAGTTTCAATGACAGATGAAATTTTGACAACACATTTTCGGCAAAATTGACTTTTTCCACCAAAGTTTCAACTTCAAACAAACGCCATCTTGTTCCTAGTAAAGATAATTACAGATTAATTTTAAAGCTACGAAGAAGACATGTTTTGAGGTAACACATAAAGTTGGGAGTAGCTGCAATGACAGATGCAATTTTGACGAAACATTTTCAGCGAAATGTATTTTTTCGCCCAAAATTTGAAATTCAAACCAACGCCGTCTTGTTTGTAGTAAAGATAATTTTGAATCGTTTACAAGGTCATAAAGACGGATTAATTTTGAGGCAACTCTGGTTGTTTGAAGAGGCTGCAATGACAGATGCAATTTTGACAACATATTTTCGGCAAAATTGAGTTTTTTCACCAAAGTTTCAACTTCAAACCAGCGCCATCTTGTTCCTAGTAAAGATAATTACAGATTAATTTTAAAGCTACGATGAAGAAATGTTTTTGAGGCAACACAGATAGTTGAAAGTAGTTGCAATGATAGATGCAATTTTGACAACACATTTTCAGCGAAATGTATTTTTTTCGCCCAAAATTTGAAAAACCCAATGTTGCACCTAAAGTTGCATATTTTTAATGTCGTCAAAAAAAAATAGAGAAACAGTCGCCACACGCTTAAAATTTTTCAAAATTACCAAAAATTAATTCTTCTTCAAGAATCTATTAAAATATACAGTCATCCTTCCTCTATATTTCTACATAATTAATTACATTAAAACACACTGTGTCTGATTTCTAAGGTTGCACTTCACAATCTCGGCAAAAAAAAAATAGAAAAACAAAAGCCACACCACTAAAATTTTTCAAAATAACTCAAAATTAATTTACAAAAACCTGCAGTCATCCTGTCACTAAATTTTAAAATAATCAACTTTAAACCCAAAGTTGCACATTTTTGATGTCTGCCAAAACAAAATACAAAATACTCAAAACTTTTCAAAATTATTGAAAATGTATTCTTCTTCGAAAATCTATAGATTCTACAAACACCCTTCATTTATATTTCCACGTAATTGCATTAAAAGGTACAATGACCACCGCCATCTTGTTCTTAGTAAAGATAATTTTGAATTGTTTACAAGGTCACGAAGACAGAATAATTTTGAAGCAACTCTGGTAGTTTGAAGAGGCTGCAACTCTGGTAATTTGAAGAGGCTGCAATTTTGGCAGCACTTTTTCCACCAGTTTGAAGTTTCAACTTCAAGCCAACGCGATCTTGTTACTAGTGAAGATAATTACAAATTATTTTTTACGAAGAAGAAATATTTTTATGGTAACACAGAACGTTGGAAGTAGCTGCAATGACAGATGTCATTTTGACGAGACATTTTCAGCGAAATGTATTTTTTTCGCCCGAAATTTGAAATTCAATACAACCCCGTCTTGTTTCTAGTGAAGATAATTTTGGGTTGTTTACAAGGTCATAAAGACGGAATAATTTTGAGGCAACTCTGGTAGTTTGACAACATATTTTCGACAAAATTGAGTTTTTTCACCAAAGTTTCAACTTCAAATCGACGCCATCTTGTTCCTAGTAAAAATAATTACAAATTAATTTTAAAGCTACGAAGAAGACATGTTTTGAGGCAACACAGAGAGTTGGAAGTGGCTGCAACGACAGATGCAATTTTGGCGAGACATTTTCGGCGAAATGTATTTTTTTCGCCCAAAATTTGAAATTCAAACCAACACAGCGCCATCTTGTTTGTAGTGAAGATAATTTTGAATTGTTTACAAGGTCATGAAGACGAAATAATTTTGAGGCGACACTGGTAGTTTTAAGTGGCCGTGACATCACATTTTCAGTAAAATATTTTTTTTTACAAAAATTCAAGTTCAAACCAACGCCATCTTGTTTCTAGTTAAGATAATTACAAATTATTTTCAAAGTTACGAAGAAGAAATGTTTTTGAGGCAACACAGATAGTTGGAAGTAGTTGCAATGACAGATGCAATTTTGACGACACATTTTCAGCGAGATGTATTTTAAAATTTTAAATTAAAACCAATGCCGTCGTCCAGTGAAAATAATTTTGAATTATTTACAAGGTCATGCAGATGGAATAATTTTGAGGCGCACCTGGCACTTTGAAGTAGCTGCAATGACAGATGCAATTTTCACAACACTTGGCTTTTTCCAAACTTCAAACCAACGCCATCTTGTTTCCAGAAAATATAATCAAGAATTTTTTTAAGGTCATAAAGTTTTTTTTTTTAATCGGTACCAATTTTTTTCAATTTATTGGGAAAATGCGCATCTTTAAAATTTATTTCGACTTAGTTTAAATACACTTATATCAAAATATACACTGGAGGAAAAAAAAATAAAACACTTGAAATTCGTGAAATTTCGACCATTTTCAAACCGCCATAACTCGGCGTATTTTCAATCGATTTTGATGAATCTTTGAGGGCGAAAAACTTTGAAGTGTCTTCTTTAAAGTCATGCATGCGAACTTAAGCGTAACCCCCCCCCCCCCCTCTAGCACCCCTGTGAAAAAAAATGTTTTTTCAGGAAACCATGTCCAACTTTGACAATGTATGGAGTTGGAAAAATCCATAACTTTGTGCCAAATCATCGTAGGAACTTCGTTCTTTGAGTCCTGCATAGGGAATTGATCACATTTTAATGCATTTATGGTGGATCGAGTGAACAAAATTTTTCCAACTCCGTAGACATCGTCAAAGTTGAACATGGTTTCCAGAAGAAAAAAAAATCACAAGGGCGCTAGAGGGGGGCGGAAGGGGTAACGTTTAGTTTCGCATCCATGACTTTAAAGAAGACACTTCAAAGTTTTTTTCTCTCAAAGATTTATCAAAATCGATTGAAAATACGCCGAGTTATGGCGGTTTGAAAATGGTCGAAATTTCACGAATTTAAAGTGTTTCATTTTTTTTCCTTCAGTATAGATATGGGAGTTTCGAAATACTTACACAATTCTAGAGGAGAATACAAATGTAACCATTTTAGAAAGTTTCGGATTGATTGCAGTTGTTTTTCATTTATTTGAGCCAAGTGGCCATAAAAATAGAGACAAAGCAGCTTCGATTTTGACAACGCGTTTCCAATTAAATATATGATTTGAAAGTTTAACGAACACCATTTTGTTTTTAGCAAAGGTAACCAGATTTTTTTTCATAATTTAGGTTTAAATAGGTTTATATCGTAGAAACTATAATTGGGGTTTCGAAATTTCTGTACAATGTTAGAGAAGAATATAGTTTCGACAATTTTGGAAAATTTGGAAATGATGGCAATTGTTTTAACTGCAGTAATTGACTCAGTTCGATTCAAATGGATTTAAATTGAAATCTAAATATGATTTTTTTTTTAATTTTTACATAATTCTAGAGCAGAATGTACTTGTAACAATTTTTGAAAGGTTAGAATCGGTGCCAATCCACAAAGAGACAGAGAAGACAGAAAGTTGGGAGTAGCTGCAATGGCAGATGTAATTTTGACGAGACATCGGTGCCAATTGTTTTTTTTTTCAATATTTTGTCCAAGTTGGAAAATGCGCAAATTGGTAAATAGACTTAGCTCGGTCCAAATGGGATGGCGTAGACATCTTTAACAGGGATTTTTTAAAAATCTTTTATGGAATTAGGACGAATAATATATTTTTAACAATTTTGGAAAGTTTGGAATCGGTAGCAATTGTCTTAAATTTTTTTTAGCCAAGTGGGAAAATGTTCATTTTCAGAAATTGTTTCAGCTCTGTTTAAATATAATTACATTAAAATCTAGACATTATATTTGCTAAATCTAAGGTGTGAGCCACAGAATTTTGTTTCAAAGTTGGCCATGCCTGAGAGAGAGAAACATAGCAGTCATGTCTGAGATTAATTAATTTTTTTAAATCTCATGACGTAATAATATGCGACATACATCATTTATCTCACGGCCAACTCTGAAACAAAATTTTGTGGCTCACAGGATATATACAATTCTGATGGATTAAATTTTGGAAAGTTTCGAATCGGTAGCAATTGTTTTGTGTTTTGCAAGCTAAGTTTGAAAAATGTTAAACCATTAGATCGTAGAAAATTACACGACCACAATATTTTTTTAATTGAAGCATTTTAACTATAGAAATATCAAAAGTTCAGGCGAAATATTTTGATAGCATTTTCACCATAAAAGAGGGAATGTTAATCATCGCTTTCGCAACAAGTCGATAGTAGTGTTGAGTGATTACTTGTAGAATGAGGCTTTTGCTGTAGTTTTAAATTACCGGATACAAGAATCACTGAATAAAACACTATGTTTTTTACCACAATTTTTACAAATTTTTACAAGTGTTTTATTCAGTGATTCTATAATGAATTACCACGTAGTAACGGTCACAACCATCATCATGATTACCGGATACAATTTTCAAATGCTGATATTGAATGGAATCCCAACTAACGTTTCAGTCCCCCCAATTGTCTAACTCCGGAAGGGGGCGGTGGTGCGGTGAAAATTTTATGCGGAACGTAAAAATGTGGGATGCGAAGTAATATGTGTGTTGGAGAATAGCATCCATTTTCTGGGTATTTTCTCGTGCATATTATAACGCGGCTTTCTTATATAACTGGATTCACAAAATACCATCTCGACGAGGAGCAGAGCAGAGCAGAATCTTCTCCTCCTACCTAACCCTCTTCTGTTCGCTGAGTGCTTAATAACTTATGCACGTGGTATTATTACCGGGCCTCGCCATAATCCTCGCCCTTATTACGGATCGATATTGATTTTGGATTATTCAGAAGATATTTAGGTATGCACTCTATTCTTTCGATATTATCAATAATGCAGGCCGGTAGATCTGACCGGTCACTTTCATTTGGCGTATTGATTTTTGCAGGTCGGATATGAAATAAAACATGTAATTGGAGTTTGAATATTGCATCCCGCTGACACGGGTCAATTCAATTTTGTGCCAAAACTGCCCGCCTAAATTAAATATTATTCGCGGAATTAATGTTTCGGTAATAATCAAAATAAAATTTACAATATTTTCATTATGCGAGGTTTAATGGATTCATTGCAGACATCACTTGGTAAATTGTAATTACTGATAAATTAATTAATTAATTTCTTAATGGTTTCATCAGACAATGTTTCCGTGTATTTATTTTATTTTTCCATGCATTTATAAATCAACTCTTATCATAGTAGAAAATGAAAATTATGAAGAAATTAAAACAAATTAGAATTTATTGAATTTATTTAAGAAATTAAAAGTTCAATAGCATTAAAACATAAATTACACTTGGAATCTGAAAAGTAGAAGTTCACATGTAATAGTGTATACTCGTACGTTGAGAAATGCAAAGTAAAGTAACTTTCGAAGTCATAAAAGTTTCGCAATTAGATTATATAAAGCATTCACTTCCTTTCTACAGCACAGACCATCTCCCATGCAATTAAATTAAACAATTACCATATTTAAAGCGCCCATTTCGTAGTTTTCTAGGAAGTCTATCAGATAATGCGCCGCCTTATCTATGCAACTATAAAGATGGTCACGGAATCTATGCATGGCGTAAATCAGGAGCTTATCTTTCGTGCATCTATTGTCTATGTAGGTGTTATTTTTCACGGCATTATCTACATCGTTACGAAGACACCGACCTTAAAATCGGCCTGATTTATTATTAAAATAGCCCCAGACGAATTTTCCCCAAAAATGTAGCGTGAGGGAGGGGGGGGGGGGGGGGGGAGCGAGCGAACACAGTTTCGGGTGGAAGTTTGTGTGGGCTTCATTAAACGTGATAAAAACCGCTTGTACGGCTAAGTGTATTCCACTGTTAGTAAAGTTCTGCATTGTTTAAGTGTTTAAAGTCCTTTACTTGAGATAAAAGACAATCTTAGTTAGTTTAACATGTACTTTGTTCACGGACAAAAACGTTTTTGATGACAATGTAAACTACTGGAAACCTCGTCTGGAACTACCTAAAACAAAAACCCGACACCAAACAGTGGTCTAACTATCCTTATATTATTACCCGCGTCCATTGAGATCATTAAAACGCCATTATCGATGTTTTTGTGTGGTAAAAAGTGGACGGCGCAAAACATTCACTTTTGATAAATACCAAGATTAAATAATGAAAAAAAAAACATATATTAAAACGAACAAAGCAAAGTG
Organism: Ocypus olens; assembly: GCA_910593695.2. Lineage (NCBI taxonomy): Eukaryota > Metazoa > Arthropoda > Insecta > Coleoptera > Staphylinidae > Ocypus > Ocypus olens. The sequence continues at coordinate 2,024,143 of OU343047.1, read as the reverse complement.
AAATTAAATTAAATAAAAATTCCATGACTTCTTGTAGATAAATGCTATACTTTTCGTCTTCTACAATTTAAGAATAATAAATAAATCATCTACCGAAACAAGTACTTTCCTAGCTAGTGCCACGACAACAATTGAATGATACATTAGATCAGTTTTCAGAGGCGCCTTGATGAATGCCTGTTTCAATTTGAGGATGTTATTTTTAAAAATTAAATAATATACAGCTCATTTTATGTTCTTTAGCTCATTACTTCCTATGTACTCAAGCGAGTACAATAAACATTATGGGCTTTAGTGACATTAGTGGCAATATTAGTTACTTTAGAGAATTTATTTGTAACAGAAAACGTTCTGCATTAATAACAGTGATCTATTTGGCTTTACGATATCGAATTTTAAAAGATATCTGAGAATTTAGGGTAATGGATTGAGGTGGTATTTACAAATAGTAGTACAACAAGTTTTTCAACCTAAAGCTACTTTTAGATAAAATTGTCTTCTTTAATAAATTTTTAAATAAAAAAAAAATATTTTTTTTTAATTGGTGACGAACGACGGCTCTGCTGCGCTGCGCCGTCGCCCGTGCGTAGCCTATTAAAATTGAGTAAAGCACAGCTGATAGATTCCTGACCTAAACCCGCGACTTTAAGCATGTCATGTCAATGTCATTAAATCTGAAAACTGTTGTTTTGATCTAAGATTTTCTTTCTACAGTTTTAGTTGCTATTAATTAAATTCCGGGGTGGTATATCGGAATCACTCGGAAGAAATTAATCGTCCCGGCACCGTATAAAAAAATCTGTAACCTGTCTACCCCGTTATCGGGTGAATTTTCTACACGTCTTGCTCCCTGAGAAATTTTCTTGTTATAAATTGAAAAAGTGACGCGGTCCGCCGCCCTTAAATTAAATCCAAATAAAAGCCCCGCCGTTCCCAAACAATATTTAAATGGCCTTTCGCGAAGTGTATTCATTCAGACCTTTACACGTTTAATTTACGCAATCAATTTCGCTTTAAAGCTTTTAGACGTTTTCAAATGTCACCATCATATAATAGATGCTATTTTACACTCGCGTATTATGTATTTAACAAATATAAGGTGTGAGCCACAGAATTAGTCATGCCTGAGAGAGAGAAGCAGATTAATTCATTTTTTTTTAAATCTAATTCTAGTCTCATGACGTAATCATACGCGGCATACCGCATTTATCTCACAGCCAACTCTGAAACAAAATCTTGTGGCTCCCACGATATAATAGTATATTATTAAACGAGTGAGAAAGTTGGCCATTGCCACTAGAGTGAAGTTTGCAACACGGGCCGTAGGCGAGTGTTGCAATTCACCCGAGTGGCAATGGCCAACTTTCTCACTCGTTTAATAATATACTTTTTCGCATCATATCAAATAATTACCTAAAGATTTTTCTGTTTAAATTAAATTATAACGAATAATTATTCTATTAATAAATTGCGGCAGTTCGGTGACAAAAAACGAATCGTAACCATAGTAACAACTAAACTGTTGGGCAATGAAACCGCCATCATTTGATTGGACATCACCTGTTGGGCAATGAAACCGCTATCATCACCTGTGAAGAAAATGATTCGGTCGAATAATGGACAACTTTTTCAATCAAAAACGATTTAATAATGTTTATATTATTTAATAAGATGCGAAAAATAAATAAAACTGAGCCATCATATAATAGATGCTATTGTGTATTAACACTCGCATATCATGTCGTATTTAACACATAAATAAATAAAAATTGTATTCCCTTTATCTAACATAACATCAGCCAGTTGTGTGTGTTTTGTTTTAAGCGGAGTAATTAAGTACACTTTATGTACGCCAGCGTACATAAAATAGTGATCAATAAAAACGTTTTGACAAAAGATCTGATTGAATTAAATTATCGCACATCGTGTGAAATTATTCCATCTATGTTTACATAATCGGATGAAGCTGTTTTTCTTTTTACAATTTCACAATACGGTTTTATTATAACCTATCAAGAGCGAGCGATAAAAGGTAAACTAGCATTTCCATAAAATATGCATTTGCAACCGCAAAAGGGAATAATTAAAGGCCGGCGCTAAATAAAAGATTGCTTAAAATAAATTACAATCATGGAAACATAAGCATTAAGTGCAGCTCGGACTATAATTACGCTATAAATTGCCGAGAAAATGGTGTTTAACTTTAGTTTATGATTATATAGTTTTTTTATGTAGTCTGTGTGTACGCAACAGTGTGTGTTATTGGTGGTATTAAAAAGTAATTATTTCGTAAGTTGCTCGAGTTAATAAAGTGTATTCAATTAATTAACGACGCTATATATTTAAAGTTTGCATTTACTTTAGCTTCGAGTCTTGATTAAGATGTAGTGCAATTTTTTTTTTAAAGTCGCCAAGATATAATATTTGAAGGCAACTTGCTTATTTTAAGTAGAAAGTTATATTTTTTTGTTGCAAATTTGGATTCTGCATAAATTTCCTTTCAATGAAAATAATTTTAAGATTATACGACTTCCGGTCATACCGGAAGTCAACACCAACTTTGCTTATTTTAAGTAAAAAGTTATATTTTTTTGTTGCAAATTTGGATTCTGCATTCATTTCTTATCTATGAAAATAATTTAAAGATCATACGACTTCCGGTCATAAGGGAAGTCGACACCAACTTGCTTATTTTAAGTAAGAAATTATATTTTTTTGTTGCAAATTTGGATTCTGCTTTAATTTCTTGTCAATGAACATAATTTCAAGATTATACGACTTCCGGTCATACCGGAAGTCAACACCAACTTGCTTATTTTAAGTAGGAAATTATATTTTTTATTGCAAACTTGGATTCTGCATAAATTTCTTATCAATTAAAATAATTTTAATATTATACGACTTCCGGTCATACCGGATGTTAACACCAACTTGCTTATTTTAAGTAAAAAATTAAATTTTTTTGTTGCAAATATGGATTCTGCATAAATTTCCTTTCAATGAAAATAATTTTAAGATTATACGACTTCCGGTCATACCGGAAATCAATACCAACTTGCTTATTTTAAGTAGAAAGTTATATTTTTTTGTTGCAAATTTGGATTCTGCATAAATTTATTTTCAATGAAAATAATTTCAAGATAATACGACTTCCGGTCATACCGGAAGTCAACACCAACTTGTTTATTTTAAGTAGAAAGTTATATTTTTGTCGCAAATTTGGATTCTGCATGAATTTCCTTTCAACGAAAATAATTTTAAGATTATTCGACTTCCGGTCATACCGGAAGTCAACACCAACTTGCTTATTTTAAGTAGAAAGTTATATTTTTTTGTTGCAAATTTGTATTCTGCTTTATTTTCTTATCAATGAAAATAATTTTGAGATTATACGACTTCCGGTCATATCGGAAGTCAACACCAACTTGCTTATTTTAAGTAGAAAGTTATATTTTTTTGTCACAAATTTGGATTCTGCATGAATTTCCTTTCAATGAAAATAATTTTAAGATTATACGACTTCCGGTTATACCGGAAGTCAACACTAATTTCCTTATTTTAAGGACAGCAACAATCATTTTATAATTATGGGCAAAAAAAATCATTTTTGAATTTTCTTGCAGAAATCGAAAATTTACGAAAAACTTTTATCAACAAAAGATGTCGCTTTCTTTGTCGCCTTCAATATTTGTGTAAATGTTTTTCTGATATTCTTCGTAGTTAAAAAAAATATCGGCTAAAAACAAAAAACGTTTAAGGTAAATACCCTCTTCCAGAAAAATATCTGAGAAAACACAAAAAAAAGCGCTTAAGGTAAACATACATTTCACATGCATGAAATTACAACAAAAACCTCTCAATCCTTTAGAATGTCAAATAAAGCTGATGCTCAAAGTTTGCTTTGGAAATATTAATTAATTTTTGAGATAGGGCGTTTTTCAAAGAAAAAAAAAATGGTGGTCACTTCAAAACGGAAATTTCCCTTGAAATTTCGAATTCGAAAATAGTACTTTCTTGTACGGAGAAAGTAAACTATTTCTTAGCCCTGATAATAAAAAATATATTCAGGATGTAATTTAAATGTTATACAAATATAAAAAAATACTAAACGGGTTATGCATTTTTACTGCCACGGCAAAACCGGAAGAGCTGCAAAGCTGAAAATTTCACAAAAAAATTGTAAAAATTAATGAGGATGATTTTGAAAATTCCACAAAAAATATGCAGGGTGTCCCACCGAAACCGCACATTAAATGTATCTTCAGCGCATGTTTGCGGTCACGGCAAGAACCGGAAGAGCTGCAAGCTGAAAATTTTACAAAAAAAAAATAAATAAATAAAATTAATGGGGAAGATTTTGAAAACTCCACCAAAAAAGAAACAATGAAAATATTTCATAATTATAGACAAAACATTTTTTTTTTTAATTTTCTTGTGGAAATCAAAAATTTACGGAAACATTTTTAATTAACAGGAGATGTCGCTCTCTTTATCGCCTTCAATATGTGTGTAAATGTTTTTCTGATATTTTTCATAGTTCAAAAAATATCCGAGAAAACAAAAAAAAAAACGTTTAAAGTAAACTTACATTTCACATGCATGAAATTTCAACAGAAACCTCTCAATCCTTTAGAATGCCAAATATAGCTGTTGCTTAAAGTTTGGTTTGAAAATATTAATTAGTTTTTGAGATAGGGCGTTTTTCAAAAAAATTGTGTTGACCTCAAAACGGAAATTTTCCTTGAAATTTCGAATTCGAAAATAGTACTTTCTTGTACTGAGAAAGTAAACTATTTTTTAGCCCTGATAACAATAAAAAATATATTCAGGATTGTAATTCAAATGTTATACAAATATTTAAAAAAAAATACTAAACGGGTTACGTAGTTTTACTGCCACGGCAAAACCGGAAGAGCTGCGAAGCTGAAAATTTTACAAAAAAATTATAAAAATGAATGAGGATGATTTTTAAAATTCCACAAAAAAATATACAGGGTGTCCCACTGAAACAGCACGTTAAATGTATCTTCAGCGCATGTTTGCGGTCACGACAAAAACCGGAAGAGCTGCGAAGCTGAAAATATTACAAAAAAAAAAAAAATTAAGTAATGGGGAAGATTTTGAAAACTCCACCAAAAATTAAACAATGGAAATATTTCATAATTATAGACAAAAAAAAATAATTTTTGAATTTTCTTGCGGAAATCAAATATTTACGGAAAAATTTTAATTAACAGATGTCGCTCTCTTTATCGCCTTCAATATTTGTGTAAATGTTTTTCTGATATTCTTCGTAGTTAAGAAAATATCGGCTAAAAACAAAAAACGTTTAAGGTAAACATACATTTCACATGCATGAAATTTCAACAAAAGCCTCTCAATCCTTTAGAATGTCAAACAAAGCTGATGCTAAATGTTTGGTTTGGAAATATTAATTATTTTTTGAGATTGGGCGTTTAAAAAAAAATGGTGGACCTCAAAACCTCCCTTGAAATTTCGAATTCGAAAATAGTACTTTCTTGTACGGAGAAAGTAAACTGTTACGCAGTTTTACTGCCACGGCAAAACCGGAAGAGCTGCGAAGCTGAAAATTTCACAAAAAAATTATAAAAATTATTGAGGATGATTTTGAAAATTTCACAAAAAATATACAGGCTGTCCCACAGAAACCGCACATTAAATGTATCTTCAGCGTATGTTTGCGGTCACGACAAGAACCGGAAGAGCTGCGAAGCAAAAAATGTTACAAAAAAAAAATAGCAAAATTAATGGGAAAGATTTTGAAAACTCCACCAAAACAGAATCAATGGAAATATTTCATAAATTTAGACCAAAAAAAATTTTTTTGTATTTTCCTGCGGAAATCAAAAATTTACGGAAAAATTTTTATTAACAAGAGATGTCGGTCTCTTTATCGTCTTCAATATTTGTGTAAATGTTTTTTCTAATATTCTTCGTAGTTAAAAAAATATCGGCTAAAAACAAAAAAAAACATTTAAGGTAAATGAAATTTCACCTAAAATTTGTTAGTTTTTGAGATACGGCGTTTAAAAAAAAATAGTCGAAATCTTCTCTGGTGACCTCAAAACGGATATAATTTCGAATTTGAAAACAGTACGGAGAAAGTAATAGTTATTAACAGTAAGAGTGAGGAAGGTGAAGCTTTCGTTCACGAATTAAATTATGTTAAAATATACAGGGTGTTCCGTTTGATATAGAATAGTTCAAGGTCATTTCCGGTTAAACCGGTAGTAGAATTTCTGTTGAAATTCCACAATTTATTCTCCAAAAACACCATAAAGATATATGTAAAAATGAAAAATTTATTTGGGGTTCTCTTCTTCATGTATCCCTGCGGTATAACAATATCTATTTGGTTTATGTTCGCATAACATAAGATTTCTTCCACAAATTAATTAACAATCGCTGTCGGATTTTGCATTTATTAAACACCCGAGTCGGTTTAACCGGATGTACCTGATTTCCCAATTTATCCGACATAGATATATCGATTGGTGGTAGATAAAGCGCGTTAACACTGATTAGAAATAATACGTTATTCGCAATTTATATAGCAATCTCGAGTATTAATAACAAAGCATTTACGCCGTACATCAGGCGAAAGCACCTAGAGATACGAGCCCCGATAAATATTGTAAATATTTGTTTTACGTGAGAACGGCCAATCAATATCGCTATCTGAACTTAATGGAAATTAATTTCTGCAATTTACCGGCGCGGTGTGAGCGAAGGGTATTTATTGTTTTTCTTTTTGCGCTCGTTTCCCCGATTTATGCTCTTAAATAACGTCCGTATCAATACATCACGATTTGCAATTTAATTAACCCAATTTTATCTTAAGAAAAAAAAACACATTTGTATTTGTCATTGTAATGGTTCAGCTAAATAATTAGCAATACATTAATAATCCTTCTCCCGGCGCATCCACCATTCATGTAATAGTATGACTTTTTTTATATCTCTTCGACATTGTGACTTCCAAAATTGGATGTCACAACGTTTTACGTGTTAAATCGTTAAATAATTTCATTATTTCCAGTAAAGAATTGCATTCATAATGCGGCCCGTTGGTGTAGTGGGTACAGGCGAGCGCTTGTGCCGGTTGCACCGCGTGCCGTGTGGGTTTGAATCCCAGCCCGGCCGAAAATTTTTTCGGGGATCGAGAACTATTCGGTCGGTTCCATGGTTGGTGTGTATACGTCTGACATTATTTATTTATTCATTTATTCATTCCAAAAATTACATATTCGATGTGACTGAATGGCACATGCCTAAGTAAAAAAAAATGCATTCATGGATGAGTCAATACACATTTTAAGAATATAGTTGATTATCAAGTTCATACATGTGGAATATTAATATTATGGTAGTAAGATTGTTAATTCAATACCCTAAATCTTCGAATGTTATTATAACACGTTACAATTATCAATACATCCATATTCCGTCTCCCGGCGCATCCACCAATCCCGCATGGATTACCCGACCGTAAATATTTAATTGTTAATTGTCAGGCGTGTAAGAGTACAGTTCCCTCCAACGCCAGAAACGCTATTGCTTTATTCAGTATCCGAAAGTGTGCCGTCGCAATAAACTTTATCGATTACCGACCGCAAATGACAAATGTAGTTATAACTTTAATCAATGCAAAATAATAAATCAGGTAGGAACATTAAACGTCCTCCAGGACGTTCATTCACGACGACATCGTAGGAAGAGGGTTCTTTATGAGTGCCCGATAAGGACTAACAGTGGCGTTAGCGGAAGCAAATTTCAAATGCAAACGTAAATTGAAACTATGCGTCATTCGGTCACATTGTGTACTGTGTGTGTGCAAATGTAGGTGTACACGGTCATATATTTATGCAAACCGTACCGAAGACAAAACGTACACTATATGTAAATGTGCGGTTTTGTTTTAAATTTATTTACTTTTTATGTGTCCACAATGCAACGCGTATTTTTTTTTTGTTTGGGGTTTTACAATTTGCATATTAAGAGAAATAATTATTAGATTATAACGAGTTATTCTGTGTGCAGATAAATATAAATTATTTAATATTCGATTATTACACCAGAAATTCAATACCGTTTCTTCATTTAAAGCATTTTTTTTTACCAAAAATAATTTGAGAAATAACGGTGGAAACAGTTGAATAACTTGGTGGTGGTAATAATCTATGTCAAACCAGTTTCAACATTTTGTAGATGAATTAATTCTTTGTCTCTTTTATCTGAAGAATTTTCTGATTTCACGCACGAATTTCCCAAAAATAATTACATTTACAAACAATTTTTTTTTTTTGTAAAAAAGCAACGGTAGAAACAATTGAATAACTTGATGGTGGTAATAATCTATGTCAAACCAGTTTCAACATTTTGTAGATGAATTAATTCTTTGTCTCTTTTATCTGAAGAATTTTCTGATTTCACACACGAATTTCCCAAAAATAATTACATTTACAAACAATTTTTTTTTGTAAGAAGCAACGGTAGAAACAATTGAAAAACTTGATGGTGGTAATAATCTATGTCAAACCAGGTTTAACATTTTGTAGATGAATTAATTCTTTGTCTCTTTTATCTGAAGAATTCTCTGATTCCACGCACGAATTTCCCAAAAATAATTACATTTACAAACAATTTTTTTTTTTTGTAAAAAAGCAACGGTAGAAACAATTGAATAACTTGATGGTGGTAATAATCTATGTCAAACCAGTTTCAACATTTTGTAGATGAATTAATTCTTTGTCTCTTTTATCTGAAGAATTTTCTGATTCCACTCACGAATTTCCCAAAAATAATTACATTTACAAACAATTTTTTTTTTGTAAAAAAGCAACGGTAGAAACAATTGAATAACTTGATGGTGGTAATAATCTATGTCGAACCAGTTTCAACATTTTGTACATGAATTAATTCTTTGTCTCTTTTATCTGAAGAATTTTCTGATTCCACGCACGAATTTCCCAAAAATAATTACATTTACAAACAATTTTTTTTTGTAAGAAGCAACGGTAGAAACAATTGAATAACTTGATGGTGGTAATAATCTATGTCAAACCAGTTTCAACATTTTGTAGATGAATTAATTCTTTGTCTCTTTTATCTGAAGAATTTTCTGATTCCACGCACGAATTTCCCAAAAATAATTACATTTACAAACAATTTTTTTTTTGTAAGAAGCAACGGTAGAAACAATTGAATAACTTGATGGTGGTAATAATCCATGTCAAACCAGTTTCAACATTTTGTAGATGAATTAATTCTTTGTCTCTTTTATCTGAAGAATTTTCTGATTCCACGCACGAATTTTCCAAAAATAATTGCTTTTACAAACAATTTTTTTTTTGTAAAAAGCAACGGTAGAAACAATTGAATAACTTGATGGTGGTAATAATCTATGTCAAACCAGTTTCAACATTTTGTAGATGAATTAATTCTTTGTCTCTTTTATCTGAAGAATTTTCTGATTCCACGCACGAATTTCCCAAAAATAATTACATTTACAAACAATTTTTTTTTGTAAGAAGCAACGGTAGAAACAATTGAATAACTTGATGGTGGTAATAATCTATGTCAAACCAGTTTCAACATTTTGTAGATAAATTAATTCTTTGTCTCTTTTATCTGAAGAATTTTCTGATTCCACGCACGAATTTCCCAAAAATAATTACATTTACAAACAATTTTTTTTTTTGTAAAAAAGCAACGGTAGAAACAATTGAATAACTTGATGGTGGTAATAATCTATGTCAAACCAGTTTCAACATTTTGTAGATGAATTAATTCTTTGTCTCTTTTATCTGAAGAATTTTCTGATTCCACTCACGAATTTCCCAAAAATAATTACATTTACAAACAATTTTTTTTTTGTAAAAAAGCAACGGTAGAAACAATTGAATAACTTGATGGTGGTAATAATCTATGTCAAACCAGTTTCAACATTTTGTAGATAAATTAATTCTTTGTCTCTTTTATCTGAAGAATTTTCTGATTCCACGCACGAATTTCCCAAAAATAATTACATTTACAAACAATTTTTTTTTTTGTAAAAAAGCAACGGTAGAAACAATTGAATAACTTGATGGTGGTAATAATCTATGTCAAACCAGTTTCAACATTTTGTAGATGAATTAATTCTTTGTCTCTTTTATCTGAAGAATTTTCTGATTCCACGCACGAATTTTCCAAAAATAATTGCTTTTACAAACAATTTTTTTTTTGTAAAAAGCAACGGTAGAAACAATTGAATAACTTGATGATGATAATAATCTATGTCAAACCAGTTTCAACATTTTGTAGATGAATTAATTCTTTGTCTCTTTTATCTGAAGAATTTTCTGATTCCACGCACGAATTTCCCAAAAATAATTACATTTACAAACAATTTTTACTTTCTCCGTTATGAAGTACGAGAAAGTATTGTGATCGTGATTTTTCTTTCAAAAATTTTTTTTACGGAAATATCCGTTTTGGGGTCCCCAGATGCCATTTCAACAATTTCTGGAAATTTTTTTTTGTGTCTGTGTGTGTGTGTGTGTGTGTGTGTGTGTGTGTGTGTGTGTGTCTGTCTGTCTGTGTGCGCTGTATCTCAAAAACTAATAGAGCAATTGATATGAAACTTTGAACATCCATCTTATTTGATAATCTGAAGAACTGAAAATCTTTTGGTAAAATTTCGTACACCGGAAGTGGGCGTTTAACTTAACTGTTTTTTTGTTTTTTGCCAATATTTTCTTAAATATGAAAAATATCACAAAAACATTCAAACAAACTTTGAAGACAACAAAGAAATGAACATCTTTTGCTTGAAAACATTTTTCATATAATCATTTTTATTCGAGAAAAAAATTTATTATTATTTTTTTAATTTTTGGTTTATAATTATAAAACGATAATAGTTACAGAAATGTTATGTTAATAATAATTGTACAGAATGCCAAAATGAACAACTTCTAAAGAATAAGTTTTTTTCGAAATCTCGTTAGTTTTTGAGTAAACCGAGTTTTTGAATTTGAAGTATAATTTTTCCATCTTTCATGATTTTGACGTTTTAAACGTCAGTTTCATCCGAGTTTACGCAACGCTCGATGTACATTTAAAATATGATTTCAATTGAAAATAAACCCATGAAAACGTAAATATAAAGTCGGAGAAAGTAACATGATGACCACATCACCATTTTTTTTTTGTAAAAAGCAACGGTAGAAACAATTGAATAACTTGATGGTGGTAATAATCTATGTCAAGCCAGTTTCAACATTTTGTAGATGAATTAATTCTTTGTCTCTTTTATCTGAAGAATTTTCTGATTCCACGCACGAATTTCCCAAAAATAATTACATTTACAAACAATTTTTTTTTTGTAAGAAGCAACGGTAGAAACAGTTGAATAACTTGATGGTGGTAATAATCTATGTCAAAGCAGTTTCCTCAATATTATTATCGGTGTCCTCTTGATGATATCGTGAGGGATGATAAATATTTGGTTAAACGATTTGCAATTAAACGCTAACGAGCTTAACGGGGGGCGTGTGATGGATTACGTGTGCACATCGGTGTGGGCGGTTTTTCCATAATAATTTATGCCGGAGGAATCCGGTTGTTATTCTTGAACATGTTGCTCCCATTAAAATTCATTGTCGCCGTTCGAGGGCTGAAATTGTAAAGATCCTCTCGCCGCTCCGTGGAAGAGGTTTCCATATTCAAAAACTAATGGCCGAATTAAAAGCGGAAATTTCCAACTATTTATTAACGACGGCAGAAGTGCCATTATGTAAAAGATTATCCGCGAAAGAATAATTTGCTTAATAGTTATTGCCGCCGCTTAAACTGTTGCTGCCGTTGAATATTGTATAATAATAAGTCTGGTATTTAATTAAAAGTTCGCGTACTACGTTTCCAATTCTCTTCGTCTTTTTTTTCATTCCTTCCGTTCCGTCGGAATTATTCATCATCATCGTTAAACGCAATAAAAGGAAACAAAACTGGAAAACTTTATTGTACCAAGTTTTCTTTCTTGCCCCCCGCGCTCTCGATGCTTTTGATATCGGGGGAATTGTTTTTGGCACTTGTCCGCGGAGTTCGTTAGGGTTTAGGGTTTCGAATCAGTGTGCGCACCTTGAAAAACGAAATGCGATTGTATTTATGCGAGAGGGCGAAAGTCAACAAGTCCTTATCTCGCGAACACTAGTAGTTCGGACCAGATGGACGCGATTGTAATGATAAGATTCTTGGCACAAATCTTTAAATTTTATTGTTCAATTGAGGCAATCAGGGCCACCATCCTGCACTAGTCGGAGTATGAGCCATTGAGACGCCGTTTGGTCCCGACGTGACGCGCCTAACAAAGCGACGCAGACGTCGCCAGATGTATACGTCGTCGCACACAAAGGCGTCGTGTCCTTCGAAATTACTTATAAAATTAATATATTTTTATTGTACATCATCAAATTCACACTGTGCTGGAGTAAAGGGAAGGTCCCCAGGTGATTCACCGTTTTCGAATCAAGCTCTATGCAGAAATGTTGTAGGTGATACCAATAAGACGTTAAAAAGAAATGGCGATTTTTTTGAATGGCGATGTGAGGAGACGAGATCTTTATAGGCACTCCTATAGTGGGATAGTGGGGTCGTAAATTAGTGAGCACTAACTGCTCATAAGACTTGTGCTGTAGTCAAATAGTTGAATCGCATCGAATATAGTATTTATCCTATTATTTATCGAAATGTAATTAAAACGAAACAAATTGCATTCCCAATGGAGAGCTACACTATATTTAAAAGGTCCATCGAACCATATGTAATTAAAACCGTTTCAATGTAAAACTAAAAATAAAAAAAAAATGACGAATATTCCCGAATATCGGCATCGAATTGAAATCGCGATTAACGGAAGTGATCGATACTAATAAATCAAGGCGGCTCGACCCGAAATAATGGCCCCGCTTAAAAACCAATATTGTTTAACTGTAGGTAATTAACTGAATACAGAATAAAAATAGGGGGCGCGCGTATTATTGGACGTCCCAATTGATTCGAGCACACTGCGGCGTTTTCATTATTTCATATCCAACACAGAAGAATAAAAAAAAAAAGAATCGATTATAACATCCGCGTGTGTGATCTCGGAAGAATGGAGGTAAAGCGGAAGAAGTAATTCCTGGATGGGTCAGCATTTTGATTGTATAGTTAGGCGCTGATCCTTTGTCCGTTCTGAGCCCTTATACACGTTATATACGGAATGAACGATTTCGGACATACACGGACGAAGAGCCGTACCCCTTTGAGGGGCGCGTGACGCGGTTGTTAAATAACGCTTAGGGATCCAAACCGTGTTATATCGACCTTAACTTGGATATCATGTTTCGGTAATACGATTCGATCCCGGGAATGTTTTCCTTTACACTTGCACGTTTAAATTCATTATCATCGTCCGGTGGGTCTTCAGGTTTTATTTAAAAGCCTATCGTATAAAAGAAACTGCAATTAATCTTTTATTATTAAACAAATCTGTAAAAAAAATTATGTCATACTTATTTATTATTGAAATCATAATGGCATGGAAACAACGTATATTAAATGACAAACACTCTAGGACGTTATTTCTATAACACCCGCTTATAGTAATTATCAACAGATCGACTGTCAACAATTCGCCAAACGCAAATCAAGCGTGCGAACGCCGTAGACAAATGCGCGGCGTGGCTTTCGATGCGACAATCTGTCAGAAAATAATATAAGAAAATCTTCGAAAAATTTAAACTACAAGTATGACATAAAACATAAAATGCATTCAAAAATTGAAACATTTTTAGAAAAGTTTACTTTCAAAGCACAAAATCTTATAAAAATTAATACATTTTAGTTTATCCACGAAAACAATTGCCATATTGTAGACGGCAACAAAATGACAACTTAAACTTGAACCGAGAAAACATAAAATGCATTCAGAGATTAAAACATTCGTAAAAAAATAATTCATCTCGGAAATTGTTTTCAAAGCTCAAACTCTTTTAAAAAGCAATGCATTTTAGGTTAATCATTCAAACAATTTTAGTACCTTAAACTAGATTTTTTTTTTAGCCTCGATTTTGGAATTTTGCCCTAATTTTTAGATTTGTGTCCTTTAATTTCTGGACCTAATTTTTGGAGATGGTTTCTAATATTGCAGGCGATGATCCAGATTTTTGTATATTTAACCTACATTTTTGAATTTCCGGGTATACACTTTTCTCAATTTTGGATTTTTGGTTGAAGTTTTAAAATTTTTGGTCCTAAATTTCGTATTTTTGACGTAAATTTATGGGTTTCGGGCTCCATGTTCTGTATATTTGGCCCTAAACTTTGGATTTTTCAGTTCCAGTTTTTAAATTTCGTATTTTTGACATCGATTTGTCCTAAATTTATGGATTTTTGGCTCCACATTTTGCATTTTTGGTTCTAAACTATGGATTTTTCAGTTTCTTTTTTTTAAATTTCGTATTTTTTACATCAATTTTTCCTAAATTTATGGATTTTTGGCTCTACATTTTGCATTTTTGGTTCTAAACTATGGATTTTTCAGTTTCTGTTTTTAAATTTCGTATTTTTACATCAATTTTTCCTAAATTTATGGATTTTTGGCTCTACATTTTGCATTTTTGGTTCTAAACTATGGATTTTTCAGTGAAAATTTCGTATTTTTTACATCAATTTTTCCTAAATTTATGGATTTTTGGCTCTACATTTTGCATTTCTAGTCCTAAACTATGGATTTTTCAGTTTCTGTTTTTAAATTTTGTATTTTTAACATCAATTTGTCCTAAATTTATGGATTTTTGGCTCTACATTTTGCATTTTTGGTTCTAAACTATGGATTTTTCAGTTTCTGTTTTTAAATTTCGTATTTTTTACATCAATGTTTCCTAAATTTATGGATTTTTGGCTCTACATTTTGCATTTCTAGTCCTAAACTATGGATTTTTCAGTTTCTGTTTTTAAATTTTGTATTTTTAACATCAATTTGTCCTAAATTTATGGATTTTTGGCTCTACATTTTGCATTTTTAGTCCTAAACTATGGATTTTTCAGTTTCAGTTTTTAGATTTTGTATTTCTAACGTCAATTTGTCCTAAATTTATGGATTTTGGGCTCTACATTTTGCAGTTTTGGTCGTAGACTATAGATTTTTTAGTTCCAGTTCTTAAATTTCATATTTTTGACATCAATTTGACCTAAATTTATGGATTTTTGCCTCTACATTTTGCATTTTTTGTTCAAATCTATAGATTTTTATTTCCAGTTTTTAAATTTCGTATTTTGACATCATTTTGACCTAAATTTAAGGATTTTTGGTTCTACGTTTTACATTTTTGGTCCTAAACTATAGATTTTTTGGTATTTTTTTTTTATTTTTGACATGAATTTGACCTAAATTTATGGATTTTCGGTTCTACGTTCTGCATGTTTGATCCTAAATTGTAGATTTTCAGTTCTAGTCTTTAAATTTCGTATATTTGACCTCAATTTGGCCTAAATTTATGGATTTTGTTGTTTACATTTTGTATTTTTGATGTTTAGTTCCAATTTTTAAATTTTTGGCTTTTAAATTTCGTATTTTTTTACCTCAATTTGACTTAAATTTATGGATTTTGAGCTTTACATTTTGTATTTTTGATCCTAAATTATGGATTTTCAAATTTTTGACTTCAATTTAACCTAAATTTGTGTATTTTAAGCTCTACATTTTTCATTTTTCATTCTAAATAAAGTTTTAAGATTTTGAGTTGTAAATTTTGTATTTAGATTTTAAATTTTTAAAGGAAAACGGTTATAAATAGCATAAAGAAATTATAAAATTCTTTATATTTTCACATGCTGTTTCTACCGACGTTTCCTTTTTCTCTCTAAATGGACATCATTAGATCATTTGATGTGAGAACGATCAAATTCCGTTAAATTTAAAGTAATCATTATTAGCTTTATTAATGCTTTTGATCACAGAAATGATGTACACATGTCACGTTGAAATTACAATCTTAAAAATATTACAATACATAAATTACATTAACATTTACGATAACATTACAATATCACAGTCAGTTGTAGAATAAAATTATAAATAAATAAATAAATCAAAATTGTAAATCAGTTTTTTGGGGTCAATGCTTAAAATACCATGGAGATTTCTGTCGAATTTGGAAAATTCCAATTTTCCACCAATCGTTATTAAGATTTTTAT
The DNA here is from genome assembly GCA_910593695.2 of Ocypus olens. Lineage (NCBI taxonomy): Eukaryota > Metazoa > Arthropoda > Insecta > Coleoptera > Staphylinidae > Ocypus > Ocypus olens. The sequence continues at coordinate 2,007,897 of OU343047.1, read as the reverse complement.
ATGGTGTTGTTTATTTGGTGCTTCATATTTATCCAAATCACATTTAGTTTTCGAGTCACAAAAAATTAGAAACTGCATTTTCCAAATTCATCGATTTCTTCGGCATTTTCTGTTTCTGTTTGTTAGCTGTGATAAAATTCTGCATCACATTATTATTCATTAACATTTGACAGAAGAACGAAAAATAATCTCTCTGTGTTTTTTTGGATCGTAATCACTTGATTAAAAGCCGTTTTCCACTACACAATGTATTGAACAAGAAATGAGTTAGTTTCTTGTGCAATTTAAATAGTCTAGTTTCATACAATACACGGTCTCAAAAATTGTGTCGAATTGTAAAATTGCTCAATTTTTGGGACAATTTACTGACAGAAACTAGACTATTTAAATTGCACACGAAATTCAATCATTTCTTGTTCAATAAATTTGGGTAGTGTAAAACGGCTTTTAGACAAAAATTTTATTCACTTTTGCCTAGAGCTGGTTACATGGACGTGTCATCCCAGGCAAAAAAAATCACTTTTATTTTATTTAAATCTAAGGTTAAATTTCGAATCGTTCTCACGATGTTCCTCATTCGTGCTTGTGAAGTCCCGATTATATTTCTACGTAGTTCATCAATTTCTTCTTGCATTTCTTGTGTGAATTTTGTCTCCTACAGAAAATAATCCAGAAGAGGAAAATAGCTTCAGACACAAATTCTAATTTTAACTCTTGATTTTTTGTATCGCAGCTTCAAACACCTTCTACCCTAAGTGTAGGTAATTTGATTGTATATTCGACGATAAATTCGTTTAGGGAAATTTTATTTCCCACAGAAAATAATCCAGAGGAGGAAAATAGCTTCAGACACTAATTCTGATTTTAACTCTTGATTTTTTTTTTGTATCGCAGCTTCAAACACCTAATCTAAGCGTAGGTAACTTGATGATGATAAATTCGTTTAGGGAAACGACAGACCCTTCGAAAAAAAAACTATATTAAATCAAGTCTAATGCGTAAACATGTTTCGCGAAGGATTACGAAGGATAACAGTTTGCGGGATAATGTTGGCGGCGTGACAAATAATAGACTAGGAGAGATAATAGACCCGAGATAACGTCGCGTGGAAATTGGCGCAAGTAATGATTGGCCGTTCCTCATGATGACCGTTATCAGAATTTCTGGCTGGTTGATTTCCACATCCCGATCGACCCCCCCTCCCGCTCTAAATACATCATCATCCCTTCACACGGACCAAATTCAAACTAATGATCGGAAGTAATGCAATGACGAACTTTTTCCCTTCTCCCGGGGAGCGAAGGGCGGCCCCGTAAATTTAAAATTCTCAACGAGTTTTAAAACTTTTCAATTTAGTCGGTACACCAAAGAGGTGGGTAGTAAGTTGTTATCATAGTCTCTTCTGAAGTTTGACTGCTTTATTCCGACGCGGACTAGTAAATATCGATTTTCGAAACGTCCCTTCCACACACACACACACACGCAAACGCGCGCGCGGTGGTTATTTTTTTTTTCGGCTCCTGCGGCGTATAAAATTTGCATTTTTGTGTCTGAAGTTTAAAAAGTAGTTTTGTCCATATATACACATATACTACGTTTCGCGCATATGAAAGTTTAACCAAGTTTTATATTCACGGACGCGGCCAAGTTTCTATAAGGGCGGAATGAATCCTTCGGTAGGCACAATAATATATATTAGGGGATGCATTCGAAATGCGCCGTAAAAAAAGAAAAACTTTTCTTCGTGTGGGGAGGAGCGGATTTGTAGTGGGATCATGTCCCCGCCGATTACAGTAGCTACATTTCTATTTTAAAAGAAAGAGGAGCCCGCATAAAGTTTTATGGTCTTGAAAGGGCCGATTGTAGATTTTAATGATGACGCATCGAAGACATGGATGGATCAGCGTTTCGTTTGGGTTGTGGTAAAGGAAAGTCTTTGGGATCTTATCGGAATGGGAATAGTTGAGATTCGAAACATAAATTCAATTTTAGTTATAACTATTTATTGTATTGTTTGAATTGCAAACAGAAATAGCAAACAAATTATGGATATGATAATTGGAAAATATCAGTTGCAGCTTTAGCCAATTGCTCTGTTTGAAAAAAATATTCAAAATATACAGGAATATTTTTTTGTAGAATAATAACTGAATGTGTTTTTGGTAAATCTTTTATATAAAATTATGTATATACAGGGTGTATTTGAAATAGCGAACAGGCTCGTAACCTTAAAGAGATTATATTATTTTTAAATAATATTCGCAAAAAATGGTGATGTGGCCATCATGTTACTTTCTTCGATTATTTGATGGTATAAAAGTTATTTATATTTATAGATTCATTCATTATTTTCAATTTAAATCATATTTTAAATCGAGAGTTTCACATGATCGAATGGTAATGACGTTTGAAACGTCAAAATTATGAAAGGTAAAAATGACAAATTATTTTTTAAATCTTTACCGTGAGTTTACTGAAAAAAAAATGCAAAAAAAAGTCCTGACAAAGATTTTTAAAAATAGTTCTGATTAAAAAGTACTAAAAAAAAATCTAATAAAAATCCTGAACAAGAAAGTCTTAAAAATGATTTCTAAAAATAGTCCTGATTAATAATTAAAAAATCTAATAAAAGCCGTGAACAAGAAAGTCCTGAATAAGATTTTTAAAAATAGAGCTAATTAAAAAGTCATAAAAAACCTAATAAAAGTCTTGAAAAAAGTCCTTAAAAAAAGTCCTGATAAAAAGTCTTGCAAAAAGAGTCCTGACAAAAAAAAAATTATTGATAAACAGGTCCTTCAAAAAGACCAGAAATAAAGTCCGAAAATAAAGTCCTGAAAAAAGAGTTCTAACAAAAAGGTCCAGGAGAAACAGTTTTGGAAATAAAGTTTTGAAAAAGAATACTGTTAAAAAGTTGTGAAAAAGAGTTGTGAAAAAAGTCCTGAAAAAAGTACTGCAAAAAGAATACTGAAAAAATAAGTCATCATATAAAACACCAGAAATAAATGTCCTTAAAAAAATCCCGAAAGAAGTCCAAAAAAGTCCCGAAGGAAAGTCCTAAAATAAGTCCTGAAAAAACTCTTGAAGGAAGTCTTGAAAAAAGCCCCGAAAAAGAGTCCTAGTAAAATATCCTAAAAAATTGTCCTGTAAAAAAAGTTATGAAAATAACTAAGAATGCTAAAAAAACATTTCTTCAAAAACACTGTAAAGACCTTAAAAAGTTCCGAAGAAATTGTTCTGAAAAAAAATATTACTTTCAAAAATGACCTGAAATATAATACTGAAAAAAGTCCTGAAATATAGTACTGAAAGTCCTGTAACGAAGGAAAAAAAATCCCGAAAAAATAATCCTGAAAAGAAGTCCTGAACAAGATGAGGAACCTCTTGTTCGAAAAAGTCCCGTAAAAATTGTCCTGGAGGAACCGACCTGGAAATATAGTCGTGAGAAAAAAAGTCTTGAAAAATTGTCTTCATACAAAATACCAAAAATAAATGTCCCGAAAAAGAGTCCTAAAAAGTCCTGAAATACGTCCTAAAAATAGCTCAGACAAAGAGCCCTGATGAAATATCTTAAAAAAACTTAAAAAATTACATAATAAACACAATTCCGAAATAAAAAGCATTGTAAAAAGTCCTTAAAATGGTCCTTAAAAAGATCTGAAGAAATTGTTATGAAAAAGAAATCCCAAAGAAACTGCAAATAGGCCCAAAATAAATCCTTAACAAAAATTCTGAAATAAAAAGTTTTAAAAATAGTCTTGAAAAAAAAATGCTAAAAATATCTGAAAAAGTCCTTAAGGTCATAAAAAGAATAATTCTAAAAAATGTTATGAATAAAATTTGGAAATTTTTTTTCTGAAAAAAATCCCAAAAATTAATCCTGAACAAAGAGTTCTTAAGAAAGTCCCGAAAACGTCCGGAGAAAAATTCCTGAAAAATAATCCTTCTGATAAAATCCTGAAAAAAAAGTCCTTACAATAAGTCTTGAAAAAAATTTCTTAAAAAGTCCTGAAAAGGAATCCTTAAAAAAGACCTGAAAAAAGTTCTGAAAACATTGTCCTGAAGTCCCAAAAAGACTAAAAGAACAAAAAACTGTTAAGGTAAATATTCGGAAATACGAAATGACTATGTTCAAAGTTTCATAGTCATTTCTGTATTAGTTTTTGAGATACAGCGCGCACATATAGACTATTATGTAGAGAAAAAATGGTGATGTGGCCATCATGTTACTTTCTCCGACCTAATGGTATCATTTATATTTACGCTTTCGTGGTTTATTTTCAATTGAAATCATATTTTAAATGTACATCGAGCGTTGTGTATGCGGATGAAACTGACGTTTAAAACGTCAAAATTATGAAAGATGGAAAAATTATACTTCAAATTCAAAAACTCGGTTTACTCAAAAACTAAAGGGATTTCGAAAAAAAACTTATTCTTTAGAAGTTGTTCATTTTGCAGTTCTCCACAATTATTATTCACACAAATTTGCTGTAACTATTATCGTTTCATAATTATATACCAAAAATTGAAAAAAAAAAAAAATTTTTTTCTCGAATAGCAATGATTTTATAAAAAATATTTTCAAGCAAAAGATGTTCATTTCTTTGTTGTCTTCAATGTTTGTTTAACGATTTTTGTGATATTTTTCATATTTAAGAAAATATTGGCAAAAAACAAAAAACATTTAAGGTAAACACCCACTTCCGGTGTGCGAAATTTTACCAAAAGCTTTTCAGTTTTTCAGATTATCAGATAAGACGTATGTTTAAAGTTTCATATCAATTGCTTTATTAGTTTTTGAGATACAGCGCGCACACACACACACACATACAGACACACACACACAGACACAAATTTTTTTTTTCCAGAAATTGTTGAAATGGCATCTAGGGACCCCAAAACGGATATTTCCGTAAAAAAAAATTTTGAAAAAACGATCACAATACTTTCTCGTACTTCGTAACGGAGAAAGTAAAAATTAATTATTAAAGTTAATAAGTGAAAATACGTAACATGTTTGGGGGCAGTGGTAATGTGACCTAATTTTTAAACGGCATCGGCTTCAGATATCGAATTACAACAAGCGCGTAGGAAATATCTGAGTGCCCTTTAAGCGTCAATGAACTTGAGGACTGTTTATCTTTTACAAAAAAAAAAAACGTTGCGATTACACTTCAAATTTCGGAGGCAAGAAATCGTATCTCGCGTTTTAAATAAACAAACACACATTCCATGCAGACCTAATTAAATGAGAAAAGCATCGGTTCTTAAAATGTTTTAAAAAACCTCGAAAAAATTAGGAAAATTCAAAAAAAAAATTTCGAATAAATTTTGACGGAAATGGGTTCACAAATATTTTGTGTATGTGCCTTTAAATGCCTGTTCGTTATTTCCCTGTATTTTATACACGTTGGCAAAAGTACCATTTCACTGAATTATCGTTGGAAATACCGGTTCAGCAAAACTAACATTAACGCCGTGCTATGGTTTTATTATTAAGCAAACGTGAGGACGGATTCCGCAATATAAATTAATTTAATAGCGTGAGAAAGCAAAATTTAATTGTAACACATGTTCGCGTTGCGCTTAACAATTTGCGCGCTGCGAATTAGCGTCGCGCAATGATTTAGCGTTTATGATGATGCGCGCATTGTGCGTCGGCATTTAACCATTTAACGGATGTATCCTGGCCAGAAAAAAAAAAGCGGGAAGAATAAGCGGATCGGTGGATATGGCCGACAGACAAATGATGTCATAAAACTGCCCCCCGAAAAAATAATTGCTTCTTTAACACACTATTAGCGTCAACTGATATTAGTTTCTATAGAAATGGGAGGGGATGGCTTGTTAGTGTCTCCGTTATTTACAGAATACGAAAATGTATCGCTTTATATGGACTGTTACTCCTCGGGTCTGGCAAAAATGGTGATGAGGCCATCATGTTACTTTCTTCGACTTGATGGTATCAAGTATTTATTTTCAATTGAAATCATATTTTAAATGTACATCGAGCGTTGTGTATGCGGATGAAACTGACGTTTAAAACGTCAAAATTATGAAAGATGGAAAAATTATACTTCAAATTCAAAAACTCAGTTTACTCAAAAATTAAAGGGATTTCGAAAAAAACTTATTCTTTATTAGTTGTTCATTTTAGCATTCTCTACAATTATTATTAACATAAATTTGCTGTAATTATTATCGTTTTATAATTATAAACCAAAAATTAAAAAATAATAATAAATTTTTTTCTCGAATAAAAATGATTTAATGAAAAATGTTTTTAAGCAAAAGATGTTCATTTCTTTGTTGTCTTCAATGTTTGTTTAAATGTTTTTGTGATATTTTGCATATTAAAGAAAATATTGACAAAAAACAAAAAACGGTTAAGGTAAACACCCACTTCCGGTGTACGAAATTTTACCAAATTTTTTTATTCATTCTGCTAAGTTTGCAGTCATAAAAATGCATTATTTTAAGAGAATATGTATCTATAAAGATAGTAATGGAAATTGTAATGCTCATGTTGATACATTTTTTAAATCAAACCACAATATTTTGCATTGGTGTATTTGAGCCATGTAATATCTAATGTATTCATATTCACATAATTAAGGGCATAAATCATGATGCGGTTTATAGGCGAGCCGCCTCCTCTCTCTCTCTCTCTCTCGTCCGGGCGAGGATGAAGGATCAATTTCCTATTTTCCCATCGTTGTTTGACTTCGGGATTAAAGGCTTTCACGTATGAAGAAAAATTAAAATCGCGCGTCAGGCGAAGGGTTATAAATGACATTTTCGGGGAATATGTTTTCGAGACACACATTTTATCTATAATGGCGCCGGAAAAAATGGCTGAGTGTACGCCCGCGCGCGTCGCGTTAAAGCGATCATCATTTATCATTACTTAAATTCTTTGTGGATTTAACACGAGTTTTTCGTGCGTGCACATATTGTGTTTCTTAGTTTTTTTTTTTTTTTTGATAACATGCAAAGTACAATAAGTTTTGTGTTCCATTAGCAGTCAATCAATCAAGCGCGACGCGCCGCCCGCGTTATGTAATAATAATTATTTGAAGTACGGCCTGGTTTACTCAACTGATGAAAGTGTTTTAAGTTGTTTCGCCGGTGTTGGTTAGTCACGGAATATTATAAAATTAATATTTGTTTAAATGTATTTCTTTTTGTAAATGATTAAAAATTTTGAATGAATATTTAAAGAGTTTTTGGTTAACTTTTTTTAATTGCGTTGACAACTCGGTCATCTGCCACAAATAATTAACTGTAACAATTATTTTTTATCAGAAATATACTTTCCTAAACAGACTTTTATCCGGCAAAAAAAACAATAATTTTTGAATTAATAGTTATTTAACCAACAAGTGTGTTAATGATAGCGATTAATGATCGAGACATTTTCATTTTCGTTAATTGTTGAGATCATTATTCGCCAATTAACACACGAGTTGGTTACAAGATTTTCCATTGATCGTAACTTAGATCAACATTAGAAATTAGATTAGAGAAAATCCAAACAAAACAAACAAATAAACTTGCTGTTAAGCCCTTTGCAGCAATATCGGCAAAACATGCGATTAGCGCAGTTTCCGCATGACGTCTTACCTGTTACTCCTCGCACCAGGAAATAAATTCTACGTAAGTTTTTTCGTAAAAATGTGTACTCTTCTCCGGAAGCAAATTTATTTTTGCATTATTTGCAATGGCTAGAACTTCTGGCGGTGTTAATTTAAACTCGACACTATCCGTAATAGCAGACATTCACTTGATACACGCGTTTTATAAATTTGACGTTTCACACTTTGACATTTCATGATATAACAAAATCTAAGGCGGTTCACCGCTAATTTGTTTCTAACGCAGAGAATTGATATACTTTTGCATTTACACGTGAAACAAATTATAGATAGTTTTCTCGCTATTATCAGTTATAGTCACTCATGAATTAGCTATTTAATGCTTAACTAGAAATCGTTCTTTTTTTTAGGAAATATGATTGATAGGAATTCAGGTTAGGGAATCGAGGAGGATAGGGAATTGGCTTAGCCAGCTAGGGCATTCAGCCACCATCGATGTATAGTATTTAATAATTCATATTTAAATAAAGTGAGGACACAAACTAAATATATCCAGAGACCCGTACGGCCATTTTTCATGTTAAAAAAGTAAAAAAAAGTGACCGCCCGGACGGGACTCGAACCCGTACCAGCGGGGTCCAGAGGCCGGACCTCTACCCATTAGACCACCGCGGCCCTTGAAATCGTTCATTAATGAAAAATCGTGTATTAATGAAAAAATCGTTCATTAATAGGGGTCATTAATAAACGATTTTTGATACATTTTGGTACATTAAAGTTGACTATTAACCAACGAGCAACGGAAAAAATGTTTTAATTAATTTTTCCAATAAACAGAATAACTTGCACTAACGACTTAAAGTATTAAATGTAGAAAGCCATAACAGAACATGAGAAAGACTAATTAGGACGTGACATATATACTTTAACGCAGGTAAATTAAGTTGTACTCGGCGCCCGCTTTAATACACTTTAAGAACTTCATAATTCAGCAAAGTCGCAGCCCTTTAAACGAGGGCGAATGTGCTTTACGGGAGCGACGAAGAATAAAAGAGTTATTACTCAAATGTGGACACTTGAGCCGTTTAAATATTAACAGTCCGGAATGCGTAAGCGGAGGCGATTCGTGCGAAACGAGTCGCCGTTAGAAAATTATTAAACACAATAAGTCGCGCGCGGGGGAGGAGAGGTGAATCCGCGGTTATTAAAATTAATATAACAGGGGCTTATAAAAGCCGGGGGTTGCCTGAAAGTTTTATAGTGTAGAAGTGCGTATATAACGTAGGGTGTGCGGTTGACGTGGCGCTTATCGTTAATCATGCAGCCCGCCCGACCTACCCCAACGTCTATTTCGCTTTTAACGCACCCCCAGGAATTGCTGTAAGAAATATTGTGCACGATAATGGAGAGTTACTTTGTAAGACGCAAAAACTTTTTAGGCCCATTGTACACCGAAAAATATATATACATGTCACTGAAGATTACAATCTTTTATTCTCATGCTGTAGCCAACATTGGAAAATATAGTATGGGGCAGGATTTAATTTAAACAACAATATCAAGGATAGTTGGGATGTGACTTAAAAATTAAAAGTTTGAATTTATTTATTATCGTTATACAGTAACACCGTAATTAAAGTAAGCGTTTTTAATTTTAATTATTAAAAGTTAAATTGAATCGTTTTTTACTTTCTCCGTTACGAAGTACGGGAAAGTACCCGAGGCGGTCGGGTCTGTTGCACGTCAGTATTTCCATAATACTTTTCGCAACCATAGTAAAATGGCCAGACGGGCGGGATCAAAGGGTACAATTTGCGGGTTGTTTACTACCGACGATTAGGGATTCTATTCTCTACATGATGGTTTAGAAATTGTAATTTATGACCATATTCGAACCTTTTCTGCCTGCTAGAGACGAGGTCTGGACAAGCTTCCAAAAAGATATGCCAGATGTTCCCATTCTTCACCCCTAGTACCTGCGTTCGACCTTCCCTTTAAATTTTAAAAGGAATTCGTTTAAATGAATGCAACACAACTCAATACCCGTTCCAAACTAACATACCCTGAATAAAACTAACTCATATTTAATACATTACAGGTACTTTTTCAATCTAAACGGCAATTATTAATTTTTATTTTTAAGTGTAACATGGATCAATGAAATTATATTTATGTTCAGTTCAGTATTTTTGTGTATTTTTTTTTTCTCCAGTTAGATATAAACTACTAGCCTTATATAGAGCAAGAACACTAACTAGCCCCGAACTTTACAAAAAATAAAGATTTTCAAATTTCAAACAATTATAAATTTGTCAGGGTTCTTGCTCTATATAAAGCTACTAATTTATGATATCTAGCTAGAGAAAAAAATACACTGTGATAAATTTTGGTTGTTATTTTTGGATCTAAAGTGGATTTTCTAAATTTTCAATACCAAACTTCCATTTTACTGGTTATTTTTAAATTTTGGCTTTTTTGGGTAATAAACATTGTTGTAAAGGAGACTTTTCTGAAAAAAATCATGTCAATTGCAATGTTGTAACTTAACATAGTGCAGAGATATTCACATTAACGCTAATGAAAATGAATTAACTTGAAAACACGTCATGCGCTTACAAATATAGTAACGGTGCAAGGTATTTTTTTAAAACTTTTGAACTCAATTATAGGGTAATCGCATATAAAAAAATCAAAATATTTAAAAATGGTCACGCAACGAACTTAATTTTTATTCACTTGGATTGACCCAGTTGAGAATATCGCCAGTCTGTTTGTAGCTTAGAAATATCAATTGTTTTCTAGTATGTCTACTATATCTAAGTAGTCAATTTAAAGTAAATTGTACGAAATTTTAAAATCCTTAGATGCAAATTTCGCTTTCTCGAATTCAAGTTTCGAATGTCTCCATTTTGTTTCTAACTTAAAAATATGAATTGTTTTCTAGAATGTCAAAAATGCATTATTTTCTAATTAGTTTTAGAAATTTTTAAGAAAATTCCACGATTGATAATGTTTTTACTATATTTATAATCCCCAGATGTAAATTTCGCTTTCTCGAATTCAAGCTTCAAAAGTCGCCGTTTTATTTCTAGCCAAAAATTTTATCAATTGTTTCCTAATGTATTAAAAATGTATCATTACTAAGTAGTTTTGGAAATTTTGAAAATAATTCCAAAAGCGATATCTTTTTTAGCATTTATTGTTTATGGTGGAGGCGTCTACTTTGTCATACATGCTGTAAATATAATAAAAACACTTTTACTTTATGTTTTGATAATGGCAGTTGAGTTGCCGAAACTATAGTCAACAATAAAAATCCGTGTTATACCAACAAAGTAAAAGTGTTTTTATTATATTTTTAGAATTTTCCTTATTTCAAGATGTAAATTTCGCTTCCGCGTATTCAAGTTTCGACTGTCGCCATATTGTTTATAGCTTAAAAATATCAAAATAATTATCTAGTATGTGAAAAATGAATTATTTCTAAGCAGTTTTGGAAATTTTGAAGAGAATTCCACGAGTAATAAAGCTTGTAGAATTATTTTAATCCCAACATGTAAATTTTTCTTACTCGAATTAATAATAATATTAATACATTTATTAGCGGGACATTCTATGAAATAAAGTAATCTTAATCTTTTTGAAAATGTATTTTTTTCAATAACGAACACTCGAGTGCAAAAGATTGAAAATTAATATAAAACAGAAGGATAAAATCCTACAAAAATTCAGATTACTTCATAAGCCGTCGATCTTTTAACATAATTTTGGTTTTTGAATGTGCAGCAATTTTCAGTCGAGTTATGAATTTCTGAAAATGTATTTTCTTCAATGTCGAACTCTCGAGCGCAAAAATTAAAAATTAATATGAAACGAAGGGATAAAATGCTACAAAAATTCAAATCACTCTACACGACGTTGATCTTTCAAAATAATTTTGGTTTTTGAATATACAGCAATTTTTAGTCGAGTTATGAATTTTTGAAAATGTATTTTTATCAATGACGAGCACTCGAGAGCAAAAAATGAAAATGAATATGAAACGAATTTTTACAGCACCCTGTAAATGTATTAATAATTAACATATTTTTTGTATTACACTATTTCACTAGTGCGTAATTACTTTATAACTCGAGTTATGTACTATACTTTATCTACAACCATACCTTTATTGGCTTAAAATAAGGACAATTTAATTTTCATCTATAATATCCCTAATGCGTCAAATATTACCGATCATTAAAAGGAAAAGTATTCTATTTCTTAATTATTTTATCTTCATCTTGGGGCGATCAACCAGTTAGGTTAATACACCCCAAAAAAGGGCTCACTACCTGCTTGGGCCAAAAATTTAAAATTCGATCCGGTGGGCACGTGCCCGCAACTCTAGATATCAAGTTCTCACCTTCAATTGTCATTTACTTGAAAAATGTCTTATGTAAGATGACAATATTTTTATACTGCCAGTTCGACAATAAAAAGATCTCTCAAAATCAAGAACAAAAATAGGGGGTTGCCATTTAAAAACAAAATGGATGACGTCATTACTCAAAAACAAATGACGACCGAAAATTGACTTTCGTGCAAAAATGTGTATTTTTATAAAAGAAAATCGATGTGTTCCAGGATTTTTTTCAAAAATATTTTATTTCGATTTTAATGACTATATTCCATACTTTAGGCGCGTACTGTATGAGTGTTGAAATATTGAAACTTGTAACAGAAACTGCGGAGACTCTTTAGTTGAAAAATTCATGAATTCAAAGTATTAACACATAGAAAATCTGGAAATAAACAAAAATAAATGGCCGGCCCACTAGCTAACTAATGCGTAGGGACCCGAGTTCTTAGAATCCCGTCAGAAAATTGTCATAATTTTCAGGCGAAGAAATGGTACAATAGCAGAGTTGCGGATGCTTTAAATATAATTAGTATTTAAAGCACGCTCAGTTTTGCACTTGCACCATTTCTTCTCCCGAAGAAGCCACAGTGTGGCGAAACAATTTTTTATAAATTTAAAAAGTATCTATTACTTACAATACAAACAAGTACAATTAACTATAAATAAAAAATAGAGAAATATTCAATAAAACCTATTTATCAGAAAGGTAAATGTGGGGCGATATATTTCTGCTTGTTTTACAGAAAAGGAAGCACAGATATTTTCCGACCGATAAGGGGCGCCACGCATAATTATTTTATCTACAAAGTGTTTTCAAGACGCCCACTTGATTTCATTTATAACTCGCGATAAACAAAGCCAATTTATAACCATCCATCCGAAATTCCATTAATCCCCCAGACTATGATGTTATCTATATGAATCCTTAATGCCGGTATCGGATAAGCGTAAACGCAACACTTTCGTACACAAATGGGTTATAAAAACAACAGAAATCAATAATCTGTTAATACATTCGTGTGTGTATACATTAAAGCTAATGAATGAATTAATGTTAATCAATTTTTACTTTCTCCGTTACGAAGTACGAGAAAGTATTGTGATCGTGATTTTTTTTTCAAAAATTTTTTTTAAGGAAATATCCGTCCCTAAATGCCATTTCAACAATTTCTGGAAAAAAAATTTTTGTGTCTGTGTGTGTGTGTGTGTGTCTGTCTGTCTGTGTGTGTGTGTGTGTGTGTCTGTCTGTGTGCGCTGTATCTCAAAAACTAATACAGCAATTGATATGACACTTTCAACATACGTCTTATTTGATAATCCGAAGAACTGAAAAGCTTTTGGTAAAATTTCGTACACCGGAAGTGAGCGTTTACCTTAACTGTTTTTTGTTTTTTGCCAATATTTTCTTAAATATAAAAAATATCACAAAAACATTTAAACAAACATTGAAGACAATAAAGAAATGAACATCTTTTGCTTGAAAATATTTTTCATAAAATCATTGCTATTCGAGAAAAAAATGTATTAATTTTTTTTCAGTTTTTGATTTATAATTATGAAACGATAATAGTTACAGCAAATTTGTGTGAATAATAATTGTAGAGAATACCAAAATGAACAACTTCTAAAGAATAAGTTTTTTTCGAAATCTCTTTAGTTTTTGAGTAAACTGAGTTTTTGAATTTGAAGTATAATTTTTCCATGTTTCATAATTTTGACGTTTTAAACGTCAGTTTTATCCGAGTTTACACAACGCTCGATGTGCATTTAAAATATGATTTCAATTCAAAGTAAACCATGAAAACGTTAATATAAATGGCTATGATACTATAAGTCGGAGAAAGTAACATGATGGCCACATCACCATTTTTTTGTATGATAATTGCACACGAAAGTATGGTTTGTTCAGTAAAAAAAAACCTCAAGTGTGCCATGATTTTTTATTTTTAAAAATTTAAGTTGGTAACATATATTGAGGTTATGTTACTTGTGGCATGTTCCTACCGATAAATTCATTTGCTGTGACAAATGACGCAGAGAAGTCGTAGGAAAAAAAACTTTCAACTAGAAACGTTTTTTGCTAGTTGCTGTAAACCATTGTGAGCACGGAATAATTGTGACTTTTAGAAAGATCTGACATTCTGTATGTCAATCCTAATATGTGTGCCAACTTAAATTTTTTTAAATAAAAAATCATGGCACACTTGAGGTTTTTTTTAATGAACATTATTAATAATCTAGAATTTCCACATCTTTTGAAAATAGGCATTTTTTTTTTACTTTCAGTCATTAACGGTTATGTATTCAGTGATTTGACCACTGGCAATGCTGTTTTCGCCTAGCAGGAAATGATAGTTTAATTTCTCGCGGCCGTTTTGTAATCGATTGCACGTGTCGACTCTACAAGATCGGGGCAGATTAATTTGAAAAGTGTACAAACCGCCCCCCCCCCCCTCCCCCCTTCCCTGGCCCTTTAAAAATGCACAACCTCGCCCGTCCTCTGGTAACAGATGGCCGTTTTCGCAATATATTGATGGTATACGTGGGTCATATCCCGGAACCTTTTATATTTTAGTGCGGAATCAATCATTCATAAACAGCAGGATATCATTTTATCGCCGCGTCCCGGAATGCCGCGCTAGTCTATGTAGGGCCGAGGGCGGACCGCCGCCGCGTGTCGTGACTGACTCTATTGTTCTATTTCAGCGAAAATAAGATATGATAGGGGTAGATGGCCACCAAGATAGAGCCATCCCACTGCTCCTTTATCGCGCACGCAAATGAGTGGGAATTATTAATAACAACACACGAAAACGCTAAAAATTGTGCAGTCACGAACGCCAATTATCTTAATTCTATCGATTGCATAATATTACAGTCCTTTATCGCATTCTGGTCGGGTGTTTACTTAATTACCATCAGTTTACTGTTTAATTAATACTTTAGTTCATTTAATTATACATGGCAGGCATCATTATAGCGTAAATAAGTATTTTTTTTAAGTGTAATTTTTGTATTTTAAGTTAATTTTACAAAATAGAATTGTAATCAAATTTGAAATTGCACTAAATTCGACTTATTTTAACGTTTTTATTATACAGCCTAAGTTTTTTTTTTCGGCGTTATGCCTGGCCTTAGTGCAATGACCATTAGCCATCATCAATTTTTATATATGTATTTTAAGTTATTAGTTAAATGAATACTTCTCGATCCCCGAAAAATTTTCGGCCGGGCTGGGATTCGAACCCACACGGCACGCGGTGTAACCGGCACAAGCGCTCGCCTCTACCCACTACACCAACGGACCGCCCTCAGCCTAAGTGTAAACGCCACTTAAATTTATCATCCTTGTACCGTTCGAGAAACGGGTACTTTATTCAAAAATTCAAATGTTGATTACAAATTTCCTGAAAATAATTATTTTACCCGGAAAAGGTGACATTCAGGAATTTCCCGGGAAACTCGGGTCGGGATTTTCCGGTTATAGAGAGCACGTTTCACGTTTCCATGCAGGTAATACATTATTATATCATAAGAATGGGAATGAATTGAAAAACAGGATTCTAATACGTGAACACAATTTGAAATTGTAATTACGTTGTAAGAAATAGCGAAGAAATAAGGCCGATGCTATGAATGAATGAAACGAAAAAGAATCTGAAACAAAACTACTGTATATTTTTAATAAGGGCAACAGCTCCACTTGTTGCCAATAAACGCATGAACTCCGCGTGACTCGATACACGTTTCGTGACGCAAAGCAAAATTCTCTTATTATTGGCCTCGATCGCCTGCGTTCACCATTTGCAAGTATAATCTGTTTTCTGTTCTCTGTAATTATTTTATTATAACATAATAGCGTACAGCTACAGCTATAAGATTCTATTTACACAGTTTTAAGAAAAAAAAAACCTTGTGAACGGTTGAAGATAATCAAAACATGATTTCAAATAATCATTCTCCAGCATAATGAGATGCCAATTCAATAAGAAAACAGTATTTGGTTTCATTTGTTTTTTGACATATAGGTGGATATCTTGTGAACGGTTGAAGATAATCAACAAATGATTTCAAAATCTGGTTCTCCGGTTTATCGAGATGCTAATTCAGCAAGAAAACAGTATCTGATTTCATTTGTTTTTTGACATATAGGTGGATATCTCATGAACGGTTGAAAATAATAAAAAAATGATTTCAAATTCTTATTCTCCGCCATATCGAGATGCTAATTCAGCAAAAAAACAGTATTTGGTTTCATTTGTTTTTTGACATATAGATGGATAACTTATAAACGGTTAAAGATAATGAAAAAATTATTTCAAAATCTGGTTCTCTGGTTTATCGAGATGCTGATTCAGCAAGAAAACAGTATCTGATTTCATTTCTTTTTGACATATAGGTGCATATCTCATGAACGGTTGAATATAATCAAAAAATGATTTCAAAATCTTATTCTCCGCCGTATCGAGATGCTAATTCAGCAAAAAAAAAAACAGTATTTGGTTTCATTTGTTTTTTGACATATCGGTAAATATCTCGTGAACGGTTGAATATAATCTAAAAATAATTTCAAATTCTTATTCTCCGGCATGTCAAGATGCTAATTTAATAAGAAAACAGTATTTGATTTCATTTGTTTTTGACATATAGGTGAATATCTGGTGAACGGTTGAAGATAATCGAAAAATTATTTCAAATTCTTATTCTCCGCCATATCGAGATGACAATTCAGCAAGAAAACAGTATTTGGTTTCATTTGTTTTTTGACGTATAGGTGAATATCTCGCAAACGGTTGAAGATAACAAAAAATGATTTCAAATTCGTATTCTCCGGCTGATTAAGATGAGAATTCATCAAGAAAACAGTATTTAGTTTCATTTGTTTTTTGACATATAGGTGGATATTCTGTGAACGGTTGGAGATAATCAAAAAATAGTTGCAAAATCTGATTCTTCGGTATACAGAGATATCAATTCAATAAAAAAACAGTATTTGTTTTTTGGCATATAGATGGATATCTTGTGAACGGTTGAAGATAATCAAAAAATGAGTTCATATTCTTATTCTCCGGCATATCGAGATGCTAATTCAACAATAAAATAGTATTTGGTTTCATTTGTTTTTTGGCATATAGGTGGATATCTTGATAATCAAAAAATCATTTCAAATTATTATTCTCGGGCATACCAAGATGCCAATTCAACAAGAAAACAGTATTTAGTTTTATTTGTTTTTTGACATATAAGTGGATATCTCATGAATGGTTAAAGATAATCAAAAAATGATTTCAAATTTGTATTCTCCGGCTGATCAAGATGATAATTCAACAAGAAAACTGTACTTGCTTGCATTTGTTTTTTGACGTGATAATCCCCCGCAAACCGAGCAAATACAATTGGCGACTTAAAAATAATTGCTATCGACTTAAAACTGAACAAAATGTACCAACAACACATTTATAATCAAGACTCTGCAAAAACGGGCAGAGCGTAAGGATAAAAAAATTGCATCATTTTATTGGCCTGAAAAAAAATGAAACATCTGCCATCGATTTTGAAACTCTCCAAATTTACCAAAAACACATTTACATCATCATTTTGCAAAAACTTATTAATATGCCGCTAGATTTCGAAATAATTTTTTGGCAGACAAGAATTTTAAATCATTTTTATTTATGGCTTGAACGAAATATTAAAAAAAAAACAATTGTCAACGACTTGAAACTTTTCAAATTAACTAAAAACACAATCAAAATTAACAACTCATTCCTCCTGCAAAAACTTATTAATATCCCTCTAGATTTTGAAATATTTGTTTGGCAGAAAAGAATTTAAAAATCGTTTTTATGGTTTGAACAAAATATAAAAAAAAACAAATGTCAACGACTTGAAACTTTTTAAATGAACTAAAAACACAATTATAATGAACAACTCATTCCCAGATTTCAAGATAATCCCTTGCGAACAAAGTGTAAGATTGTGAAAATTAAAAAAATATAAAAAACATCCGTCATCCACCTTGAAATATTAAATTTGATCGATCGATTTTGAAACTCTCCAGCTTTACCAAAAATACACTTGGAATTATGATTTTGCAAAAATCTATAAATATCCTCTCTATATTTTCTTCATATCTTCATTCGTTTTTTGACATTTAGTTGGATATCTCATGAATGGTTGAAGATAATAAAAAAATATTTCAAATTATTATTCTCTGGCATACCGAGATGCTAAATCGACAAGAAAACGGTATTTGGTTTCATTTGTTTTTTGACATATAGGTGGATATCTTGTGAACGGTTGAAGATAATCAAAAAATAGTTTCAAAATCTGATTCTCCGGCATATCAAGGTATGAATTCAACAATAAAACAGTATCTGCTTTTATTTCTTTTTTGACATATTGGTGGATATCTTGTGAACGGTTGAAGATAATCAAAAACTGAGTTCATATTCTTATTCTCCGGCATATCGACGTGCTAGTTCAACAAGAAAACAGTATTTGCTTTCATTTGTTTTTTGACATATGGATGGATATCTCGTGAACGATTGAAGATAATCAAAAAAATATTTCAAATTCTTATTTTTGGGCATCTCGAGAAGCTAATACAACAAGAAAACAGTATTTGATTTAATTTGTTTTTTGGCATATAGGTGGATATCTTCTGAACGGTTAAAGGTAATCAAAAACTGTGTTCATATTCTTATTCTCCGGCATTTCGACGTGTTAGTTCAACAAGAAAACAGAATGTGCTTTCATTTGTTTTTTGACATATAGGTGGATATCTTATGAACGGTTGAAGATAATCAAAAAATAATTTCAAATTCTTATTCTCGGGCATATAGAGATGTCAATTCACTAAGAAAACAATATTTGGTTTCATTTGTTTTTTGGCATATAGGTGAATGTCTTGTAAACGGTTGAAGGTAATCAAAAAATTATTTTAAATTTTTATTTTCAGGCTTATTGAGATAAACATTCGTCACAAAATGATGATTTTAACTTGGCATTATTATTTCTTTAGGTGAGGAATTTGGGAATAATTTAATTCTGTCCTAAAGTTCGAATTGAAAATAGTCATTTTAAATTACATGCCTGCGTAAGTAGTTTAAATATAGAATGTTTTGCATCGACGTATACAATAGTGATAATAAATAAACAGTGGTGGTTTTGAATTATAAGAAGTTGAAATTTTATTCAAAATATGATTATCATATTTGATTCTCATCTTTAATTAATGATTCATAGTTATTTTCCTTAAAATCTCCATTCAGCCAGAAATGGTTCTATCTCTACCATATGTGTTTGGCACTGGGGCGTTACAAACCATTCAAACCATTCTAGTATTTTAATTTTTTTTAACGGTTGTTAATTAAAGAAATTACGATCTAATCAGATTAAAACCATTGCAGTGTTAAGTGTAGTTAATTTAGTTAGTTTTCACAGGCGGAGAGAATTAAGCGAAACTTTATGCAAATGTTGTTAAAGTTGTTATTACCGAATAATCCATTATTGCTAAGAGGAAGAAACGCCCGTGCTCTGAATACACTATTTACAGTAAAGGCAATATGAAAGGGTTGGAGAGTGGCTTGATGCAAAAATATATATAACGGCACTCCCCTAAAGGAGGTCTGGAAGGGACGCTTTCAGCTGTCACAAATGCCTAAAACCAACATGGAGCAAGTAATTTCAACATCAATATTAAATTGCGAGGGACATAACGAAGAGGAGAGATAGCATCCAATTATAAAAGGAGGAATGTTTTATGTATCAAGCAAGACCGGAAGAGTTTCGAATGTTTGGAATGACCATTTTAAAATTATTTATCTACGCAATTATGGTTTTAGGTGTCCCGTTACACTAATTTTTATATTACAAACAGTCACGCGTAAATAGAACACATCAATTTATCAATTAATTACCTCATCGGTAAATATTTACACGTCGAAGTTGAAACATCACGCAATTAGATTGTCTTCGACTTCGGTCCGCGAATCCCCCCCGTCGGCGATATTTCAATTTCGACGCACATTTTCCGAAGACATTATCCGCACTCGACACATCCATAACTCGAAAAACCAATGTTATACCGTTTTATGGCTAGTAAACAAATTCTCAGATTCCCACTCGAGCGCCATCACCGGCATCATAAATCATAAAGCTCGCAAGGGTTTTCGTGCGACATAAAACTTAATCATATTAACAAAGCACGATGCACCACACATTGTTTTATAGTTTATGTATAAAACATGGCGCGGCGAGGAATAAAATGAGTTTCGCATTAGTAACGGCACTGTTTTGTGTGTAAATCAGTCTGTTTGAATCTGATGATTCATGGATATTAACGGAATTATAAATTATATCTGTAACTGTAGATATAATAATGTTAATTTTTTTTAAGAAGATCTATTGATCCAACGAGCGATTTATAAAAAGAGTTTCGCATTAGTGATGGCACTGTTTTATGCATAAATTAGTCTGTTTGAAACTGATCATTCATTGATGGTCCATGCATATTAACGGAATTAAAAATTATATATGTAACCGTAGATATAAAATTGTCAATCAAAAAAAATCATTGATCCAACGAAAAAAAAAATAATTCTAATGTTTTAAAATATAATTTTTCTCTCTTAAAAAAATCAGATTACATATTTGGAGGTGGAAGAGTCAAACATAAGAGAAAATTTTAACAATTAATTTTACAAGAAATATCGAACTGTTTAATTAAATTATTCTATTTTTTTTTTTACATTTTGAGTTACAAATGATTAAATAATTTATGTAATTTTTTGTATCTTCATTATGTTATACATGTGTATTTGAAT
The DNA here is from genome assembly GCA_910593695.2 of Ocypus olens. Taxonomy (NCBI): domain Eukaryota; kingdom Metazoa; phylum Arthropoda; class Insecta; order Coleoptera; family Staphylinidae; genus Ocypus; species Ocypus olens. The sequence goes on along the minus strand of OU343047.1, from coordinate 1,987,072 downwards.
GTATTGACTTATGTAAAGATGTATTATCTACTAACACGAATAAATATTTGATTTGATTTGATTTGATTTGATTTGATTGAAATCAAACAAATTTATTTCACTCATTTATGGATCGATATTTTGGTGAATGCGCCGGGAAATTTGAACGTCAGTTGCACTAGAACTTACAATAATATTTAATTATATTACTGTGCCCACCTGATGAATTCTTCTCTCTCTCTCTCTCTCTCTCTCACACACACACACACACACACACACACACACACACTTTCTCTTTCTCTCTCTCTATTTTTTTTTTAGTTTTCAGTATTTGTTTTGCAGCGCTAATTATAAAATTCAATTAAAATTTCCCCTGTGAAGAGGTTTCCGCATTCCCTGTGATGAAATCATAATGAAACACCCGCGCACACACACATGCATATAACCAAACGTAATTCTTGAGCAGAGGAATGCGTTGTGGTGTTTGCGTTATTAGCGAGCCACGTGTTTCATAGAGAGTTTGTTGTGATTACAGGTTGCGCATTCCTGACGTACTTCAGCCCAGAGAGCGCCCTCAACGCCCAGAACGCTCTGCATGAGAAACACACGTTGCCAGGGGTGAGTACCTTTTAAACTTAAACTTACCTCCTTCGCGTCCAATTTGTTTGTCGTAATTTATATCAATGAACAGCAGCTTAAGCCGAATTCTGACTCGAGTTGTGTGTACGCTTAAATTGTGTTTCAAGATGCAGACGTTTTAATTAAACGGTAAGTTCGGTGATTACGAGAAGACAATTGGTCTTTGATGAAACTTACTACTCGTACGTGCGACATTTATTTTAATTATTACTAAGCCTACTTTATATGAAATTATGGCGAATAATTAATTAGTATTGGAATGCACCAACTTAAATTTAGAGCGTGGTAATATCCAGGGGCGGCTCGTTATATAGTGCCAAGGAGCCATGGCACCACCTGTAGTTCCAAGCTCAACAAGAATTTTTAATTCATTCTTAAAACACTTTGGGAGGGGGTGGGGGAGCTATATTGTATAAGTAGCGCTACCATCAACATGTTCCACGAACCGCCATTGAAATAAGGTACAGTTTTTGAAAATCCACGAGTTGTGAGTTTTTGAAAATTTTAATTTTCGAATTGTGTAATACTCGAGCAAAAAATTTAAAAAAAAATAGAAAACGCGTCAACTAAATTCTATAAAACTTAAATTGGATTTGCAAATAATAGTTTTATCAAACTAAATAGAGTATTTGAAAATCCACCGATTATTTCGCGAGTTGTTAGTTTTTGAAAATTTTAGTTTTCGAATTGTGTAATACTCGAGCAAAAAATTAAAAAAAATATAAAACGTGTTGACAAAATTATGCAAAAATTAAAATACATTTGTAAATCACCGTTTTATGAAATTAAGTGCAGTTTTTGAAAATCCATCCATAATTTCGCTAGTTGCGAATTTTTGAAAATTTTAGATTTCCAATTGTGCAATACTCGAAAAAATTTTTTTTTTTAAATATAAAACGTGTTGACAAAATTCTGAAAAAATTAAAATACATTTGCAAATCACCGTTTTATCAAATTAAGTGCAGTTTTTGAAAATCTATCAATGATTTTGTTAGTGGCGAATTTTTGAAAATTTTAGATTTCCAATTGTGTAATACTCGAAAAAAAATAATAAAAAAACATAAAACGTGTCGACTAAATTCTACCAAAATTAAACCAGATTTGTAAATCATTGTTTTATCAAATTAAGTGCAGTTTTTGAAAATCCACTAATTACTTCGCGAGTTGTGAATTTTTGAAAATTTTAGTTTTCTAATTGTGTAATACTCGAGCAAAAAATTTGAAAAAATAGAAAACGCGTCAACTAAATTCTGTAAAAATTATATTGGATTTGCAAATCATAGTTTTATCAAACTAAATAGAGTATTTGAAAATTCACCGATTATTTCGCGAGTTGTGAGTTTTTGAAAATTTTAATTTTCGAATTGTGTAGTACTCGAGCTTAAAATTAAAAAAAAATATAAAACGTGTTGACAAAATTCTGCAAAAATTAAAATACATTTGCAAATCACCGTTTTATCAAATTAAGTGAAGTTTTTGAAAATCCATCAATTATTTCGCTAGTTGCGAATTTTTGAAAATTTCAGATTTCCAATTGTGCAATACAAAAAAAAATAATAAGAAAATATAAAACGTGTCGACTAAATTCTACAAAAATTAAACCAGATTTGCAAATCATTGTTTTATCATTTTAAGTGCAATTTTTGAAAATCCACTGATTACTTCGCGAGTTGTGAATTTTGGAAAATTTTAATTTTCGAATTGTGTAATACTCGAGCAAAAAATAAAAAAAAATATAAAACGTGTTGACAAAATTATGCAAAAATTAAAAAGCATTTATAAATCACCGTTTTATCAAATTAAGTGCAGTTTTTGAAAATCCACCAATTACTTCGCGAGTTGTGAATTTTTGAAAATTTTAGTTTTCGAATTGTGTAATACTCGAGCAAAAAAAAAAAAAAAATAGAAAACGCGTCGACTAAATTCTATAAAAATTAAATTGGATCTGCAAATCATAGTTTTGTCAAACTAAATGGAGTATTTGAAAATCCACTGATTATTTCGCGAGTTGTGAGTTTTTGAAAATTTTAGTTTTCGAATTGTGTAATACTCGAGCAAAAATTTAAAAAAAATATAAAACGTGTCGACTAAATTCTAAAAAAAAATAAATTGGATTTGCAAATCATTGTTTTATCAAGTTAAGTGCAGTTTTTGAAAATCCACCGATTATTTCGTGCGTTGTGAATTTTTGAAAATTTCCAAATTTTGCCCTAAAAAAAATTGTCAGTTTAATCAGTATCAAAAACTACGCTTAAAAATGCAAAAATATACCTGGTGTTCCATTAAAAAATAAAACATAAGTTTGTGTAGGCTCGCCGTTATGGGACACCCTGTATACATAAAAATATATTCCGATTATAGAGTTGATAATTATCTACAACTTTTATATAAATAATATTTCTCTATCTTAAATATTTAAGACCAAAAAGTTACTTTAACGCTTCAGTGAAACACCCGGTACTAAATGAAGCACTTGTTTTCTTACGTTCATCTTTTATAATTGCACCTACATGTTCTTTATGCTTGTTCTCTACGGTTGCACCTTCATGTTCATATTCTCTAAGTTTATGTTCTCCAACTTTATATTCTCCAAGTTTATGTTCTTCAAGTTTATGTTCTTCAAGAGTATGTTCTCCAAGTTTATGTTCTCCAAGTTTATGTTCTTCAAGTTTATGTTCTCCAAGTTTATGTTCTCCAAGTTTATGTTCTCTAAGCTTATGTTCTTCAAGTTTATGTTCTCCAAGTTTATGTTCTCCAAGTTTATGTTCTTCAAGTTTATGTTCTCCAAGTTTATGTTCTCTAAGCTTATCTTCTTCAAGTTTATGTTCTTCAAGTTTATGTTCTTCAAGTTTATGTTCTTCAAGTTTTTGTTCTTCAAGTTTATATTCTCCAAGTTTATGTTCTTCAAGTTTATGTTCTCCAAGTTTATGTTCTCCAAGTTTATGTTCTGCATGTTCATATTCTGTACGCTCTTGTCCTGGATACTTTGAAATTATCGTATGTTCATGTTGAGGATTGTACTCGTGATATTTTTCGAAATAGTGACCCATTCTGTATGTTCGTGCTCTTGTTCTCCTACATGATCTTTGTCTTCATGTTCTTTGTGCTCGTGTTCTATAGTTGCACCTTCATATGTTCATCCTTTACGGTTGCAGCTTCATGTTTTTGTTCTTCAAGATTGTATTCTGCATGTTCATGTTTTGTTTGCACTTGTCCTAACCGCTCTGAAGTTTCATGGTCCTGATGTTCATGCTCTGAAGTTATATTTCCTTGTTCTCCTTTGTGCAATGCTCTTTATGTTCATGTTCATAACGGATAACTTAATTTTCGTTCTCTACTTGTTCTCGTGCATGCTCCTCATGTTCATGTTCTTCGTGCTCGTGTTCTATAGTAGCACCTTCATATTCGTTATGTTCGTTCTTTACGCTTGCACCTTCATATTCTTGTTCCTCAAAATTATATTCTGCGTGTTCATGTTCTGTATGCTCTTGTCCTGAACACTCTTGAAGTTTCATGGTCCTTATGTTCATGCTCTGAAGTTATTTTTTCTTGTTCTCCTTCGTGTAATGCTCTTTATGTTCATGTTCGTAAGAGATAACTTCATTTTCGTTCTCTACTTGTTCATGCTCTGTATGTTCATCCTTTTGTTCTCGTACATGCTCCTTATGTTCATGTTCTTTGTGCTCGTGTTCTATAGTTGCACCAGCATGTTCTTTATGTTCGTTCTTTAAGCTTGCAACTTCATGCTTATGTTCTTCAAAATTATATTCTGCATGTTCATGTTCTGTTTGCACTTGTCCGGAACGCTCTGAAGTTTCATGGTCCTGATGTTCATGCTCTGAAGTTATATTTCCTTGTTCTCCTTTGTGCAATGCTCTTTATGTTCATGTTCATAACGGATAACTTAATTTTCGTTCTCTACTTGTTCTCGTGCATGCTCCTCATGTTCATGTTCTTCGTGCTCGTGTTCTATAGTAGCACCTTCATATTCGTTATGTTCGTTCTTTACGCTTGCACCTTCATATTCTTGTTCCTCAAAATTATATTCCGCATGTTCATGTTCTGTATCCTCTTGTCCGGAACGCTCTGAAATTCCATGGTACTTATGTTCATGCTCTGAAGTCAAATTTTCTTGTTCTCCTTCGTGATTTGAACTTGTGCAATGCTCTGTATGTTCATGTTCATAAGGGAGAACTTAATTTTCTCTCTCTACGGTTGCACCTTTATGTTCTCGTTCTCCAAATTTATTCATGTTCCTTCTCTACAGTTGCACCTTTATGTTACTGTTCCCCAAGTTTATTTTCTGTATGCGCTTGTCCTTCACGCTCTGAATATTCATGCTGCTCCTCAAATATTCAGATATTCTTTAGTTGTCAGATATTACATGATCCGTATGTAGTTTAATGTTCTTGATGCTTCAAAAATTCATGTTCTGGAGTCGTTATATATCCAAAATCAAAGGAGGTAATTTGTTCGGTTTTTCCTTGCCTTATAAGGTAATTTACGTACAAACCATGAAATTTCAAAGCATCCAAGATGAAAGCATCTAGACCACGAACATGCAGAACATATACTTGGAGATCGTAAACATGATGGTTCAACGTTCTCTACGGTTTCACCTGTATGTTCTTGTTCTCCAAGTTTATTTATGTTCGTTCTCTACGGTTGCACCTTTATGTTCTTGTTATCCAAGCTTATTTTCTGCATGTTGGTGCTTATTCTTCACGCTCTGAAGTTTAATGTTTCTAATTTTCATGCTGCTCGTTATGCTCTTATTCTCCAGTTGCACCTTGATGTTCTTCAATTTTGAATTCCTTAGTTATCCCTGTATGTTGTTTGTCTTTATTTTCTATAGTTGTGCCTTCATGTTCGTTTTCTCCAGTTTTATGATTAGCATGTTCATGTTCAGAAATAATAGTTTCACACAAGAACATAATGTTATGAAATTGTAGTTTCGTGACGTTTTTCTCCTTTTTGTTCCAAACTAGAGATGTGCCCTATATCTTCATGATCTTGTTGCCCCACATGCTTTTCATGTTCATATTTTATTTATAGTTACATCTGCATGTTCTTTACGCTCGTTTTCTAGTGTTGAACCTTCATGTTTATGTTCTCCAAGTTTATATTCTGGACGCTCTAAAGTTTCATATTCCTTATGTTCATACTCTGAAGTTATATTTTCAGATTTGAACTGGTGCAATGCTCTTTAGGTTTATGTTCTTCTTCATGATCCCCATGTTCATGCTCCTTGTGCTCTTATTCCGTAGATGCACCTTGTTGTTCTTTAGGTTCGAATTCTTTAGTTGTTCCTGTCTTCATTTTCTGTAGTTGTACCTTCATGTTATTTTTCTCCAGTTTTATGGTCAGTATGTTCATGTTCATAAATAATAGATTCACGAACACATTAACGTAATGTGACATTGTACTTTCGTGACATTTGTCTCCTTCGTGTTCCGAACCGGAGACATACTCTGTATGTTCATGCTCCTGTTTCCCCACATGCTTTTCATGTTCATGTCCTATAGTTGCACCTTCATGTCCTTTATGCTCGTTCTCTAGTGTTGCTAGTTGTCCCTATATGTTCTTTGTCTTCATTTTTAATAGTTGCACCTTTATGTTCTTGTTCCATAATATAATGGTCACCATGTTCATGTTCAGAAATAGTAGTTTAATGAACACATGCATATAATGTTGTGAAATTGTACTTTCGTGACATTTTTCTCCAACATACTCTTGATCTCCCACATGCTCTTTATGTTCATGTTATTTATGTTCATTTTCTATAGTTGTACCTTCATGTTCATGTCATTTATGTTCATTTTCTGTAGTTGCACCTTCATGTTCATGTTATTTGTGTTCATGTTATTTATGTTCGTTCTCTAATATTGGACCTACATGTTCGTGTTCTGCAAGTTAATATTCCGGAGGTTCTACATTTTTATGTTCCTCATGTTCATGCTCTGATGTTATATATATTTTCTTGTTCTCCTTTCGTGATTCGAACTGGTGTTATGTCCATGTCCTTTCTTATGCTCTTCATGTTCTTGCCTTTTATGCTCTCATTGCTTAGTTGCACTTTCATGTCCTTTATGTTCGAATTCTTTAGTTATCCCAGTACGTTCTTTGTCTTTATATTCTGTATTTATGGTCAGCATGTTCAGAAGTAGTAGTTTCATATTCTAGATGCTTCAAAGATTTATCTTCTGGAGTCGTTGTATATTCAAAATCAAAGGGGGGATGTTGTGTAAAAGGTTGTTTGGTTCTTGCTTGCCTAATAAGTTAATTTATGTATGGATAATGAAATTTCAAAGCATCCAAGAGCATATGGAACATGAACATGCAGAATATGAACTTAGAGAATGTGAACATGAAGGTGCAATTGCGAGGAAAATATAATTTCATGTTCTGGATACTTCAAAGGTTCATGTTCTGGAATCGTCGTATGTCCAAAATTACAGCGTACACAAAGCATAATTTCTAAATATATAATGCTACGATTCATCATTAATAAGTTACTCGTGCGCAGTTGTTTTTAGGCCAGTGCCTGTTTGATAGTGGATGGTGCATGCGCACCTACGATATTTTTGAATTTCAGTTTTGTTTGTTTCAGAATGGGCGACATTAGCATAAATGCAATTTGAGTGCGTTAAACCGAAATATTGCCAGATGGCTGCATTATTATTATTTTCTCGTTCCGTAATTTCTGCGAATACTATTCTAATTAGATTTTCTAACATGCCATAAAATTTATAGCATTTTAGGGATTATCTTTTAGCGTGAATTACAACGAATTGCACTCCAGGTGTTAATATCAGCGCCCATCCTAGTTTCAACGTATTTTAATTAAAGTAATTGAAATGATACCTGTCCGCGCGTTAATGCGGAGCCCAAGAAGAAAATATTTCCATTTTATTCGTTTCACATTTGAATGTTAAACGCGCCCGTTTGAAACTGTATTTTGTGGATTCATTCAAAATAAATACCGCCGACATAAAACAGGCCCCAAAAATTGGGGTTACCGGATGAACATAGTTCACGGTTGAATGGTGGTGTGGCTTACAGTTTTGGTATTTCAAGGGATTTACGAATTTCAAGCTCCCGTGAGTGTCAATCAACTGTATTTATAAAATGGATGCGTGCATGTGTGTGATATAACATAATGCCGTTTGATATTTAATGGTATGTGACGTGCGAAACTAAATAAATTTACGGCCGGAAATGAAACATAGAAACCATTTGTTAAAAGGGCCCCAGATGTATTTTTAGTGCGTTTAATTTTGATTTTCACTAATTCGATCGGTTTTTTTCCACTTCCACGCCGCGGGTGGGAAAATTAAATTTCACTATCACCGCCGTAGTTAATCCCCGAGATTCCGTTAATAAATTATTTGCCCGTATAAATTACCAAAGTTTAATACAATCGATCGCTTATCTGGCGCGGTGTAGGAGGGGGGAGGGCGGAGGGCGATAGCGCGGCGGTTTTCGGTTTTCAGTGTGTGTGGAGTTTTCAGTTTTCAGTTTTCGGGTTATTAAATATTTCAGGCGCGGATGGTAATTGAATCAATGAGGTCGGTGCCGCCCTGGCCGACGTAAAAAATGCAACCAACGTCTGATTACGATCGATCATAATTTGCATACCGAAATCAATACGTGCAAATTCCAATTTTTGTGCGCGCACTGTGAAAAAAAAAAATGAAATAGGGGGGATCTCGTGCTGAAATATGGAAATAAAAAGTGAGCACAATGGGGGGAAACGGGATAAAGAGCGCCGAGACACGGTAATGAGGGTGGAGGACCTCTTAGGGTTGCCAACTTGAAATTAGCTGGGGTGGATTCATGAAAAATTTAAATGCAAATTTAATATTTGTGGCAGTGCATCGATAAAATGTTAATATTTTATTGTTATGTGCTTGTACTTTGTATTCATTCTGACATATGGATGGTCTTCTGAAATATTGGCATAACTCAAAATTTCATGTTTTTTTAGTTTTGTTGCGGATTATGTAGCTAATAGTGTTTAGTTTTATTTGTAACACATCACTGATTTTTGAAAATACTCAGTAGAGCGTGTTTTGCTTGATTTGATCAATATAAAAATACATATACCGGGTGTAATAGAGTTTTTAATAATTGTTCTCCTGAAAATTGTTAGATTTTGAGTTGTGTTATTGCAGTTACTGTTATTCATATCTATATTAGTTATATTAGAAGGATCAAAGGGTTCACAAAAAATATATTTACTTAGTTGAGAGTCGGATGATTTTGCATATTGTTTTTGAAACCTTAAAAGCAATTTTAATTCAAAGTTACACAATCGAAGAAGAGTTCTACAATTGGTTTTATATTGGAAGAATAACCGTAACACGTACTTTAACAATTGCGATTTACTTTGGTGGTATACAACATTATAACTAGTTGATTTTATTGATGTGTAGTACGACAGAAATATATGTATTACAGCTGTCAAAGTCTTACAAAATAAAAAGTTAACATTACAATGTATAATTAAAATATCTAAAGCTAAATAGAAATAAGTTACAGACAATGAAATGGGCATAAGATAAGTTGAGATTTGTATCTGGACAGGTCTTTACTTGATAAAACATAATTAAGAAAAGGTACATTGATTTATTACAATGTCCTCATTTCTGATTTTCAAAATTTACAACCAATCATCTATAAATTTACAATTTCCTCAACTGGAAAAAGTTATTTTGTTATAATCTAGATGATTGAAACGCGAATCGAGTTTGATACGTGTGCACCGACGCCTGATTAATATTTAAGTGGACGCATTAGCATAGATAGGAGCTAATTTAAATTTCACAGTCGTAATAATAATTTAGTCACAATTTATCGCAATTAGCTGGTATTGTAATTAAATTTAATGGATCTGAATGCGAGGGAGCGCACGAAGATAACCACCCCCGCCAACTAATATTATTGTAAACATTAATAAACAATACTCGGTTTCCTCCCTAATTGCAGACCGCACTCATAAATAACATTACTTATTCTGTTGAGTCAGTTAAGTGGTAAATGTACTTTTGTTTTTCTATTTTCTATATAATTGTCTCGTAGTTTCCTAATAATATATCCGAGTGTCTTTGTCGACAAAATTCGAAGGTGAAAAACGAAACGTGTACCGATGAAACATCTACAGAGAATGTTTTTTTTTCCTCAGAATATGGCCTTCTCTAAGGTTCGAGAAGGCAGTATTCTGGGGGGAACATTCGAAAAAACTATTGTATTGTTTATTTGATAAAATAGAAGGAAGGAGAAGTAGAATTCGGTGTTTAGAAATATATATATATATATAAGATGTACCTGCAAACCTCGAGCCAAACAGAATCGAAAGCTGTTTGCATGTCAAGAAGAACAGCTGTAGATGCTTGGCGTTTAAGGTGAGCTGTTCGTATGTTGAAACAGTGGATTCTTTCAGGAGGAATCCAAATTCATAGTTTGGTTTAAGGTGTGAGGATTATGAAGGTATTTTACCGACGAGAAATTTTCAGCCGTAGATTTCCCGTCGCATCCACCAAAAATAGGGTGCGATTTTAAAATATTATTTATGCAGTGCCTCTGTGCAAGTATATTTAAGAAATACAAGCTGAAAAAGAACCGTCAAAATTAATTAAAGTACTTTTTTTTACCGAGCAGTTTATTGATCTGTGCCTACCAATAAAAAAAAAACGTAACTCAGAAAGGGCATAACAAAAAAAAAAAAATTTGCAATGTTTCCGCAAGTATATTTAACAATTACGAACTGTCAAAAAACCGTGACAGGTATTACTTATATTTTTTTTAACATTGAACAGAAATTCGTGGTTGGCGTATAAGTCAAAAAGGATTTAACAAAAACAAAAATTTGTAATTAATTTTACCGATTTTTTTACAGTCTATTTGCTAAATATACTTGCACAAAGGGACTGCATAAATCAAATTTATTAAAAAAACCTTCAAAATTAATAAAAATATTTCTTTTGTCAAAATGAGCATAACAAAAAATTAGTATTTTTGCATTACATTCGCGCAAGTATATTTAACAATTACGAACTGTCTGAAAACCGTGACCGCTGTTACTTATATTTTTTAACATTTAACAGAAATCCGCCAGCCACATAAGTCAAAAAGGACTTTAAATTAATTTTCACGGTTTTTTTTCTTTCGGTTTTTCACTTTGAAGCAAACATTAGCTATTAACTTAATAATAATATATATAATATATAAATACGATTAACAGTCAACAGCCAGAAGAATATCGCGGTCAAATGCAACATCGATGTTAAACAAAGCGAATATCAAATTTACGATTGCTAAATACAGTGTTACCGCTATGTGCACACCTCAAAATCGATTCTAACAAGCTCTTAACCTAATTATTGTAATTGCGTTGTTCTCACTATTAAGTCGTCTTCTGTTCAAATATTGATTCCTTGTTTGTAATGTATTTGTTACCTTTTAAGTATCATCCTAAACATAATTAGTGTTCAAGTCAATATTATTTCAGAAAAATAGCTCGAGTGAAAATTACGTTTTAATAATATCAAATGTTTTTGAAATAACATAGGATAATGAATTTTTTTGTTTGTTTTGTAAAATTGTATCGTGTGCGCCACAATATTTTGTTTCAGAGTTGGCTGTGAAATAAATGAGGTATGTCGCATATTATTACGTCATGAGACTATTGAATTAGATTTAAAAAAATGAATGACTGCTATATTTCTCTTTCTCTCAGGCATGGCCAACTCAAAAACAAAATGCTGTGGCCCACACCTTACCTTCTCCTTCATGTCTTTTTCGATTTTATCTGACGTCATCTCGAAAGTAAAAAAATATCTATTTTTTGTATTTAAACAAAACATTTATTAAAAAAAAAACCGTGAATAGAAACTCAGTCTTTAAATTTAATGAATACAATAATTATATATTCCGATTAGTTATTGGCCACGCGGTTCATCAACACCGTCAAGAATTGAAAATAATTAGCAGCGTTTCTAACTTTGTACATCGTTACGTCGACCCCTTGTTAACAAAACTCGACCAGTTTTTAATTTGCCCCGGGCGATTGAAGATAATCAAAATATTCGCTTTTTTGTCTCGTCTCCGATTGCGATTAAATTCTTATCACTAATCCACGGCGCACGGTGTACCTGTTGATATCAACTCAGTCTGAGGTCGCCGCTCACGAAGAATGTGTGTTTCGGTTTGGAATATTTATTTTTCGAAAGTTTTAGTGCCCGTTGTGTTGTGATACATCTTCAGGATTTGTGTGTGTGTTGGCGTTTGTGTTTTTCCACTTCATTCCGCTCCATCAAACCGAGGGAAGCAAAGAAGCATCATCTGGGTTACAACTTTATACCTTATTTTGTAAGTTTTGATTTTCTAGCATACCTCCTCTTTTAGTAAAAATGAAGTAATATATTCTTTGAGTAAATTCAGAAAATTTCATGTGTCTGGCAATTGTTTTTATATTTTTTTAAGCGGTCGAGAAAAAAATGCAACTTTCGATAATTACAAATTTTGTTCGCGTGGAATTATCTCGAAATGTAGTGAAGGGATGTTTGCAGATTTTGACAGTATTTTGGAGTAATGTGTTGTTTGAGTAAATTTGGAAAATTTCAAGTGTCTGGCAATTGTTTTTTTTAATTTTTTTAAGCGGTCGAGAAAAAGTGCAATTTTAGATAATTACAAATTTTGTTCTCGTGGAATTAGCTCGAAATATAGTGAAGGGATGTTTGGAGATTTTGACAGTATCATGGAGTAATATATTTTTTAAGTAAATTTGGAAAATTTCAAGTCTCTGGCAATTGTTTTTATATTTTTTTAAGCGATCAAGAGATGGCGCAACTTTAGATGATTATAAATTTTGTTCTCGTGGAATTAATTCGAAATGTAGTGAAGGGATGTTTGCAGATTTTGACAGTATCATGGAGTAATATATTTTTTGAGTAAATTTGGAAAATTTCAAGTCTCTGGCAATTGATTTTATATTTTTTTAAGCGATCGAGAGATGGCGCAATTTTAGATGATTACAAATTTTGTTCGCAGGGAATTAACTCGAAATGTAGCGAAGGGATGTTTTCAGATTTTGACAGTATCGTGGAGTAAAATGATTTTTGAGTAAATTTGGAAAATTTCAAGTCTCTGGCAATTGATTTTATATTTTTTAAGCGATCGAGAGATGGCGCAACTTTATGAATACAAATTTTGTTCGCGTGGAATTAATTAGAAATTTACTGAAGGGATGTTTGCAGATTTTGACAGTATCGTGGAGGAATATATTTTTTGAGTAAATTTGGAAAATTTCAAGTCTCTGGCAATTGTTATATTTTTTTTAAGAGCTCGAGAAAAGGCGCAACTTTAGATGATTACAAATTTTGTTTTCGTGGAATTAATTCGAAATTTAGTAAAGGGATGTTTTCAGATTTTGACAGTATCGTGGAGTAAAATGTTTTTTGAGTAAATTTGGAAAATTACAAGTCTCTGGGAATTGTTGTTATATTTTTTTTAAGAGCTCGAGAAAAGGCGCAACTTTAGATGATTACAAATTTTGTTCTCGTGGAATTAATTCGAAATTTAGTGAAGGGATCTTTGCAGATTTTGACAGTATCGTGGAGTAAAATGTTTTTTGAGTAAATTTGGAAAATTTCAAGTCTCTGGCAATTGTTTTTATATTTTTTTTAAGCGATCGAGAGATGGCGCAACTTTAGATAATTACAAATTTTGTTCTCGTGGAATTAATTCGAAATTTAGTGAAGGAATGTTTTCAGATTTTGACAGTATCGTGGAGTAAAATGTTTTTTGAGTAAATTTGGAAAATTTCAAGTCTCTGGCAATTGTTTTTATATTTTTTTAAGCGATCGAGAGATGGCGCAACTTTAGATAATTACAAATTTTGTTCTCGTGGAATTAATTCGAAATTTAGTGAAGGAATGTTTGCAAATTTTAACAGTATCATGGAGTAATATGTTGTTTGAGTAAATTTGGAAAATTTCAAGTGGCAATTGTTTTTAGATTTTTTTAAGCTCTCGATTTTAATGATTACAAATTTTGTTTGCGTGGAATTAGCTCGACATGTAGTGAAGGAATGTTTGACAGCGTCGTGAAATGGAACTTTTTTTTTATCCAAAAATTTTTCAAATCGCCTTTCGGGATATTTCCATAAATTTTTAATTTTTTTTAATTTTCACAATCACAATACTTTGTTGTACCTCATAACGGACAAAGTAAAAATTGGGAAAAGCGATAAAATTTAAAGCCACCCCACTAAAAATTTTCCAATTTAATTTAGATGTATTGAACGAGTGCAATCGCCCTGATGATAATTTAATTACTCCTTTTACCTGAAATATATATTAATTGTAATTCCGTTAATTGGAATTAACATTGCATGCATTACTGTCTGTTATAATAACTCCTAAGTAAAATTATCCCTTTCCAATTCATTTCAGTCGGTTAAAATGTTTCGAATTATACGGCAATCATTAGTGTAGTATTTTCCACAACCGTGGAATTACATTTGTGATATTATTTATTTCGGCAAATCTAGGATATTAAATCACCGAACTAATTACGGTCCTGGATTATAGAGGTCGTACCCGAAATGAAATTACGCAATCATCATCAGAGCTTTGTCTGGATCCCTGATAAAGAGCTTGTTAGTAATAATTCATGATAACAGCTTTAAACTTATCCAATACTAGAAAATAGTTTATTTTTGATTATTATCGACTTATTGTTATACCAAAAAAAAAAATAGTAAAGCAATGAGATTTTATATTTTAGAATTCTTGCTCATTTTTTTGGTGAAATTTTAGTTTTCGCGATTAGCAGTACTTAAACGTGACAGGCGTTGACACCTAATGTAAAATTAACGTTAACGATAAATCATATGTTGATTGGAACCCTCTAATGCGTTACATACTGAATATGTTCGATAATGCATATTGGGGAGTTCACCACTAGTAGCGCTAAGGTTAAAAAAAAACGGAGGCGTAATGTTGTTCAATTTTTACCGGCGCGGAAAACGTGTGAACTCGGTGATAATCGAACGGGCGGGCGCATGAATTCGCTTAAGGGCAGGGAATTCGTACGCTTCTTGAAACTTCATATTGTTCTCCTAAAGTTGATCTTGTAAACAGTTAAGAAACCAAAAATTATAAATAAAATTAAATTGTTTATGTCTTGAACTATGTGTTATTGTAAAAAAAAACAAATTCTTATTTTTTTTGTCATTAATTAGCGTAAAATTGTTTTATAGTAACTTATTTTGAGTTTGATGCATAGATAATTCAATTTAAAGTGAGTTACTCAACTTCAATAAGAAGTTAGATTTCTTAAAATTACTTAAAAGTTGTATGCGCGCGACGAAATTTAGTTCAACGCATTCCTCACGAGTAGCGCTCATCCCCTTCTCTCCAATCAGGTGGATGCTGATAACGATAATATATTCAAGGGGGGCGTGATTATAGTTCTCGCCTTTGTGTGAGCCACGCATCTTATATAGCAAAAAAATGAAAAGGGTAGATACGTGATGTTTCTGAGCCCGCCTCCAGTTTTGTTCTCTCTTTAATATGACTTCTCATAGTCGCTCGTCACATCTGAATACCGTGATCTTAAGCGCGCGACGACATAACTCTAGCGAAAAGTTTGTAATTTATTATATCATCACTTTGTTTCCAAAACGTATAGCGCGAAAGAAACAGCGAAGGTATGTATGTTTTATTCGCGGCGAAAAAGCGCCGCTTCTGTCGGTATTTTTATTCGGTGTGGATTTTTAATTGGGGTCGATCGATGCCTTGTACACGAGAAATGAGAAATAAATGTGAGCATAACCTTCATGATTGTTTCTAATTAATATACCATTTCTAAAAATAATAACGCAATCAGTAATTGTAAAAAAATCTCATACATTTCGTAATTAGAAATATACAAATCCAGTTTGACTGAAATGTTTTAATTTGTCAAAAAAAAAAATTCTTATCGCCGAATTTGTAATGATTCCCAGATATAATTACACCACCCCCAACAATTTATCGCGATTATCAAACTTCGCCTTAAATTACTCAGGAACGCAATATCATGCTACATAAATAACACAAGTAATTCACGAATACGTGATGCTAAGAAAAAAATAATTTACATATCAAGATCGGCTCGCGTGTCCGCGTTTAACAGTTCCGAAAAAAGAGAAAACCATTATAAATTTCGCGACAATGATGTTTTATGGACAACTGTAAAAATGTATTGCCCGTTGCATAATTTAAATTCACATCGGGACACCGAGCGAGGGCGTGTCCGTTTGCCTTATTGTTTTTTTTCGAAAAAGGGCGGTAATTTATTCCGGGAGTTTTATAAATCTAAATAAAACGGTATGTTTATGACTGGGGAGAAGTAACGCGATTGTGTGCGGTTATCGTTGTTTGGGGCCGTTAAATTTAAAAGTATGAATAGGTAATGACGTAAATAAAAATGCAAGGTAACGTTAAAATCCGATGCGTTCGCAAAATGGTGTTCCGTGTAAAACTGATATTGCCGTTTGAAATTTTTCGATGTTGTTTTAAGCTACGCGCACACTTGTCGGAATCGGACGGACGGCACGCATCGGAAAAAAATGCTTAACACAGTTGTAAACGAGTCAACGCACATTTATCCGTTCCATGCCGATAAATGCGCGGTGACTCGTTTACAACTGTGTTAAGCAATTTTAGCCGATGCGTGTTGTCCGTCTGATTCCGACAAGTGTGCGCGTAGCTTTAGGCGGGAGGATGCGGAATTAATTAGTGTATTCACGTTTAACTCTTAACGGCCCAGAGGTATGCGGTCGGGTTGTATTTCACCTAATTAAAAAATAAAATTAATGGGAAGCGTAATGTTGTTTGTGAGCTGCACTTAAACTTAACTGCTATTTGTTTAACATTAATTAAATTGCTGTATGCTGTCATTATGTTTATGTCACTAATTATTAATTTGTATTTCTTGGATTGTTTTAGTAATGGATCTTTTTTTAAACGGTAAAGAATGATTGCGAACATTATTAATGCATAATAAAACCAAATTCAAAAATTCCCTATGTTTTAATTATTGGTAGGGGATAATTATGTACGTGTACCAATTTTTTTAAGTCCATAACATTTAATTGATGTATACTTTTTGAGATAAGAATATCCACAAGCTCATTGATTCGTAGGTGGCATTTAAAAAAATCGTAACTCAAAAAAATCAATTATTTTTTCAATTTCTTCCCGCAAGTATATTTAACTACTACAAACTGTCAAAAAACCGTGACCGGTATTACTTTTTTTTTTAACATTGAACAGAAAACCGTGGCTGGCACATGAGTCAAAAAGGTCGTAACAAAAATATTTTTATTAATTTTCACGGTTTTTTGACAGTTTGTAATCGTTAAATATACTTGTGCGAAGGCATTGCAAAAATAATTGATTTTTTTTTTGTTACGCCCTTTCTGTCACGATTTATATTATTATAAGTATACCTGCAGAAAGTGACTGTATAATTTTTTTTAATGTAAAAATTATTACTCCATTTAAAATAATCCATCGAAATAAATTTTATGCACATTCGGTAAGATGCAAGATAAAATACAAGGTAGAGAAAAAGTAATGCGGGAATATTTATTGCGGGGATGAAAATAGGTTATATCTACTTTGAGTAATTGGTTGGGATCTTTTATGCCCGTGAATCACGAATAAAGAGCATCCGCCGAAATAATTCATTCGATTCGAAATCATTACACGAGCTTTACAGGATCGGTGTCGGCCGTATAGATTGTTTGTGAATACGCAATCAATTTTATTGGATCGTAGGAGATGCGGTTTCGCGGAATTTTGGTAAGTCCTCCTCCTCGGATGTTGTTCGTACGTGCAGAATTCAAATGAAGGCCGATATTGGCTGCTTGTCTGCGATATAAATATATATACAAAAAAAAACACATATATTTATGGGGAATAAAGTTAGGAATATATATCTCCTTAAATTATTTATAGCGATATAAATATGAATGGTGGGAAGAATATTGATATTTTGCGCGGGGACGTTGAGTGCGAAATGTAGTAGCAGCGGCGCGGCGGTGCTGCCGGCCGATATTGCAGTTCTAAATAAAAACTAGGAACAGCAAATTGAATTCGAACAGTGCTCATAACCGCGAAGCAGATCTCCGATAAAACAGGAAGCAGAACCGATCGCTATTGGCAGTTGGCGCACATCGGTTTAGTTCCATTTCTTCGCATGCCGAGAGCGGCATTACTCTGTCTGAATCTGTTTTTCAATCAAAAATGGCATAACTTACTGTACAGTTGTTTATATTTTATCTTACTTGAAGATTTCCAATAACTTTTCTCGAAATTTTTTCCATGAAATACATATAATGTGCTAAACATGGAGAGGCGCGTTTGAAACAATATTTTCTTCAATAAACACTCATATTAACGGACATGACAAAACATATACTCATCTCTTAAAAATCATATTGCAGAAAAATAACAATTTTCAATAGATCACTTAATGGATTTTATTACTAGAGAATCAATCTGTGTCGCTATAGTAAAACATTTTAGATTTTGAGCGTTTATTTAAATTTTCTTTAATATTTAAAATAACTATTTTTTAACAATAAATTACACATATACTTATAAAAAATACAATTCTTTAAAAACCAACATTAATCCTTTGTGTAACCTTGTTATTACAAACATTTTATCCACAATCAGTTACGAGCTTCAATTTTTGAATGGGTCGAACAGCCTTAAAAAAATTGATTAATTAAAACACTTGGTTGTGTTTCACTGATTTTATTTTTCTCTCCGACTAGTTTCGACCTTGGATCATTCTCAAGGAGATATGTACAAAATTAACATGGACTGGTATTTATACAGGAATTTAAAAATCAGGTAATAAGGGCCGTCGAAATGGGGGAGTTCCAGATATCTTCGACGTTATTAAGCGTGGTTTTTCCACGTTTTATTGCTTTGTTAATTTCGAGGCCCTCTCGCAAATTCAAATCCCGTCCCCTATTACCTGAATACAAAATTCGGAAATTATTGTCACTAAAAAAACGGTTACATTCAATACAATGTGACAGACCTGTAGAAATTTTATTATTTAATATTGACTTCTTGTGTTCATTTATTCTGATTTTGAAATTTCTGTCCTATATACACACACTCACAATCCCCGCACTTGATCTCATATATACCGCACTTTTCTATAATATTTGACACTTCAAGTGACGTTCTGAAGTTTGGATTGTATGCACTAAATTAAGACATCTGTTCTGCAGTCCACTACCACCCAGGACTGTATTTCAAGTACGTAACCATTTTTGGGGTCCTTCGTAAAATTTTTAAAATAATTCAAATTGACACCATGTACGTCAAAGTTTCTTGTCAGAATTTTTTTAACATTGTTTCAAAATCTAATGCAATTACAGACAATATTAGATAAAATTTTTCAATTCCTGTATAAATACCAGTCGATGTTAATTTTGTACATATCTCCTTGAGAATGACCCAAGGTCGAAACTAGTCGGAGAGAAACATAAAATCAGTGAAACAAAACCAAGTGTTTTAATTAATCAAATTTATATTACACTTATGTGAAATTACTCATTAGCTCCTATAAGACAATTAAACTTTTTCTTGCGGGACTAATTACGTACATTTCACACTCGTATAATAAATAACTATTATTTCTGAAAATAAGAACTATTATTATTATTATTTGAAATGGTAACCCATCCCCCTATTCACCGGATTCGCTTCATCATTAATAGACTTATTCTTGAAGCTCTAAAACTACTTGGTACATTATTTTTATCGACCGAAGAAAACATGCGAAGAAGAGTTTTGAAAACAATGACGAAAAATTCTTCCATGTTGAGAGTATGTTGGTGCAATATCGTATAATTAACTGTGGCAATCTTGTAGCTTGTGTTGTCGTGTACAGCGTGATAAATAAAGATTTAATTTACTGAAGATGGTGGACTAATATTCAGTTGAACGATTTATTAAAAAGCAAGTTAATTAATAAAATCAATAATATTTACAACCATGTCCATATATACAATATCTTTATTAACAGACTTTTTACATATATGTAAAAGTAACAATTATGTTTATATCACAATTTGGTTAGTGTGTTAGTCTGTCAAATGGCTATCGACCCGAGGTCTTTTAGCCCGGATTTGTCAGTCTATGTAGCGTTAGTCTGTCTCTGATGATGATGATGGATGATGTGAAGTGATGAATTCGAGTACTGTCGATGAAGGGGATTTAAATTTTGTTAACATTGGGATTTCTGTGTAGACAGTATAGGGCAAGGATATGGCGGTTGAATGGATTTTTGGAAAATTTTTCGCTTAAATATAGAAGTCGTTCGCTAATAGGGATAACAAGGGTAGTATTATAAAGGAGTTGATTAGAAGGATTATGTAAAGGATTAAGCGGATGACGGATTTTGGTTAAGGTTCTTAGGGCGGCTCGCTCGCTAACTTGGATATTATGGATAGTAGGTTTGAAGGACTTAGAGACGAGGACACAACCATAGTCAAGTATTGGACGACAGATCATCTTGTAGATTTGAACGGACGTTGTGATCGAAATGCCATCTTTTTTGTAGGTTAAGCATCTAAAAAATTTTGCTCTTGTTACCATGTCCATTATAGATAAATTATTTCAAATAAAATGAGAAATACGATACTTTTCATCTTCTACAATTTGAGAGTCTCTAAGAGACTACAATAAACAAATCATCTTGTACAACTATTTTTCTGGCTATCATGATGAATATTGAATGATACAATAGATAATTTTTGTGTTAAAAATATCAAAGATATAAAAATAACAAATATTTCAAATAAAGCAATCAGCTGGGGTGTCCGAGTGGTTAAGGAGATGGACTTGAAATCCATTGGGCTCTGCCCGCACAGGTTCGAATCCTGTCCGCAGCGATTATTTTTTTGTTACCATGAAGTTGATTAAATTTGAAGACGTCAACTCATTTAGTTTAGCTTGCCCTACCGTGACGGTCCGAAAAATTTAATGTTTTTCAGATGAGGATAGTAAGTAAAGTAAAGCTCCCATTAAATTCCGGTTTTTGCACTTTATTTTATCATATTTTGGACTAATAAAAACACTTATAAAAGTTGGAAAAATATTAACGTTAATCTCGTTGACCTGACGGTTGTTTTTTTCAAAAGATGAAACGGTGGACATTATAAGCAGGTCGGAAATGACCTAAAACAAAACAACCAATTTTTTTCATTGAATATACTTCAATACCTAAGCATTAACCGAGGTGTATATTTTATTTTTGGAAAATTCCTCAAATAACGATTTTTTAAAGAAAACACGTTGATTTCTGCTAAAAAAAATTTCACCCATTTTTTAATAATTTTTTTTTTACAAAATCGTCCGTTAATGCTTAGACAATATTATAATAAAGATATCTGTAAAAGGCCATTAAAATCGCATCAATAGAGATTGAGAAATCGTGCACACCGTCTTGAAAAGTGTCGTTTCGAGAAAAACGCGTTTAAAGTTTGAGAACGCATTATTTTCATGTCATCCTATAATATTTTTACTTTCTCCGTTACGAAGTACGAGAAAGTATTGTGATCGTGATTTTTTTTTCAAAAAATTTTTTTACCGAAATATCCGTTTTGGGGTTCCTAGATACCATTTCAACAATTTCTGGAAAAAAAAAATTGTGTCCATGTGTGTGTGTGTGTGCTGTGTGCGCTGTATCTCAAAAACTAATAGAGCAATTGATATGAAACTTTGAACATACGTCTTATTTGATAATCCGAAGAACTGAAAAGCTTTTGGTAAAATTTCATACACCGGAAGTGGGTGTTTACCTTAACTGTTTTTTGTTTTTTGCCAATATTTTCTTAAATATGAAAAATATCACAAAAACATTTAAACAAACATTAAAGACAACAAAGAAATGAACATCTTTTGCTTGAAAATATTTTTCATAAAATCATTGAAACCGATCGGTACCGCGCAAGAAATTTGACAGCAGAGGTGGTTAACTCGTGAGTTATTCGAGTGAAAGGAAACTCCTCGAAGTGAGTGACGGTGTCATTTGAATGACAAAAAGTTTTTAAAAAGTGAGGGCTGTTATAAGGTGCGAGCCACAGAATTTTTTTTCTGAGTTGGCCGTGCCTGAGAGAGAGAGAGAGAGAAAGATAGCAGTCATGTCTGAGATTAATTCAATTGAACTAATAATAATATGCGACATGCCTCATTTATTTCACAGCCAACACTGAAATGAAATTTTGTGACTCACACGATATTTTTTTGCTTATCAAACTTTTCATCGGAAAATATTCAATTTTGAAAAAGTTATACCCTTTTTTTGTGAATAAGCGTGTTTCCCGGCTTTTCGAAGGTGATGACTTTTTTTTTGGTTTGTTTTTCTTTGCTCATCTTTCCGGTCGACTCATTTCTCTGAATTAATAAAAACTGTCAAAACTTGTTAGCCCGCCCACTTGATATATGACTTTTTTTTTTGGTAAGTTGCCCAAGCGGGCGAGCTAACAAATTTTGACAGTTTTTATTATTTTCTAATAACTTCTTACAAAATTGCTTATTAAGGTAAAATATCATTATTATTTGGAAGCAATAATTTCCGATTCCGAATTATTCGTATATAATTGGATCAAATGTACAACCTGCAAACTCCAGCTTGCTAGGCTGTCGCTCTTGCCCTTTTTTTACGAAATACAAAATTTTTGGATTGAGTGAGTGTGATAATCCGACGTGACCGAATCTGTGCTGCTTCTGTGGCGTAAATGGTAGCACCCCATACCAGCAATCCAAAGGTTGCCGGTTCGATCCTTGTTGGAAGCGTCCATAGTTTTTTTTTTGTAGTTACTTTGTGCCAATTATTGGATACATAATAATGACGACGTTTTGCATCATTTTAACGACATGACGTCCTCTAACCACATCACCACACCAGCAAATAGAATTATTGCATTTGGCACACACCATCGATTCAGTTCCATTTGTCGGCACCATTCTCCAGCTCGCGACCTCTTCTTCGGGGAGAGAGATCACCGCGGCGGCAAAGGTTAAACCCGTCCTAAAAATATTCGCGCAAAAAAAAAGAATCAAGAAAACGGGGATTGATTGATAAGAAAAGCCCGAGGGGCGTAAATGTCAGGATAGTCTCGCGGCACACAATGGGAGAGACGCGTGAAAATGGGAAAAACGTCCCCCCCGATATCGATCGATCGTCATTGGCTTCACCTTTTCACATTTATTTTAAGCATCCCGCTTATAACTTTAGTGCCCATGTGAATGTATGTATGGTTGGGTTATGTTTTAGTTCGGCGGCAGTAACATAAACAAACGTGTCCGCCGCCGCGCTATTGCTCAAAAACGCTCCTCTCTCTCTCCTCGGGTTTTAGTTCATGTGCGTTACTCGTCGGGTTTGCGAGGAAGTGAACCGGAACGGCGGAATACAAATTGAATTTTTTGAGTCGGCTGTGGTGTCTGTGTGTGTGTGTGTTTTTCTCTTCGGGAGGACCAACTCTCAAAATGGATTATGATCTTCTGGTTTATCCCGAATTTCTCTCCTACTACGACGGAATGCTGGTAAATAATGCTAATTGTAATGCTCACGCAAGATTCGCGTCTTAGTCACGCCCATAAAAAAGTTTACCAATTTTGTACGTTTAGGTAATAAAAAAAAATATCAATTGCGTTTAAATGGTTTAAATCATTCCTCTTTCTCGGATAAGACGGCTTATGGAAAAATTGCCGACCGACCGATTGGTGGATTTTCCCGCGGAATTTTCAAATATTTTAACGCTCACGACTTGTTTTTGACTGACCAAGAGCTCGGAAGGCTGCACGTGATTGCAGGTTGAGTACAGTTGGTTTAAAGCGTCAGTACACTTTGTACACGCGATAAACTGCAAATATATGCATTTAGAATTTATAAATAAACATTGGAATTTACGGGTGTGAAGTTAGCAATAGATTTTAAAATACATTTTTTTGCCATAAAAATATACATTTTCCAAAAACCTGCTATAAGCATGGTGGGGTTACTACAGAAGAATACACACGAACCTCCCCCACCCCAAAATTTCAACCCCCTACAATTTTTCACACTATATAAAAAAAAAAATTCAAAGTGATCAAGGGGCCAGCACGTTTTTTTTATTTCTCCATTTGTTAGGCCTGTATGTCTAGATTGTTTATAAATTTTTAACTTTTTCATGGCGGTCATCGAATTTTGAAAAAAACTTCAGTTAATGTGACGGCGCATACATTTTCGGAGAGTGTGTCGGATTGTTTATTTTTTTTCAAAGTGATCAAGGGGCCGGCACGTTTTTTTTATTTCTCCATTTGTTAGGCCTGTATGTCTAGATTGTTTATAAATTTTTAACTTTTTCATGGCGATCATCGAAGTTTGAAAAAAACTTCAGTTAATGTGACGGCGCATACATTTTCGGAGAGTGTGTCGGATTGTTTATTTTTTTTCAAAGTGATCAAGGGGCCGGCACGTTTTTTTTATTTCTCCATTTGTTAGGCCTGTATGTCTAGATTGTTTATAAATTTTTAACTTTTTTATGGCGGTCATCAAACTTTGAAAAAAACTTCAGTTAATGTGACGGCGCATAAATTTTCGGAGAGTGTGTCGGATTGTTTATTTTTTTTCAAAGTGATCAAGGGCCCGGCACGTTTTTTTTATTTCTCCATTTGTTAGGCCTGTATGTCTAGATTGTTTATAAATTTTTAACTTTTTCATGGCGGTCATCGAATTTTGAAAAAAACTTCAGTTAATGTGACGGCGCATACATTTTCGGAGAGTGTTGCGGATTGTTTATTTTTTTTTCAAAGTGATCAAGGGGCCGGAACTTTTTTTTATTTCTCCATTTGTTAGGCCTGTATGTCTAGATTGTTTCAAAATTTTTAAATTTTTTATGGCGGTCATCGAAATTTGAAAAAAACTTCAGTTAATGTGACGGCGCATACATTTTCGGAGAGTGTGGCGGATTGTTTATTTTTTTTCAAAGTGATCAAGGGCCCGGCACGTTTTTTTTATTTCTCCATTTGTTAGGCCTATATGTCTAGATTGTTTATAAATTTTTAACTTTTTCATGGCGGTCACCGAACTTTGAAAAAAACTTCAGTTAATTTGACGGCGCATACATTTTCGCAGAGTGTGTCGGATTGTTTATTTTTTTTCAAAGTGATCAAGGGGCCGACACGTTCTTTTTACTTCTCCATTTGTTAGGCCTATATGTCTAGATTGTTTATAAATTTTTAACTTTTTTATGGCGGTCATCAAACTTTGAAAAAAACTTCAGTTAATTTGACGGCGCATACATTTTCGCAGAGTGTGTCGGATTGTTTATTTTTTTTCAAAGTGATCAAGGGCCCGGTACGTTCTTTTTATTTCTCCATTTGTTAGGCCTGTATGTCTAGATTGTTTATAAATTTTTAACTTTTTCATGGCGGTCATCGAATTTTGAAAAAAACTTCAGTTAATGTGACGGCGCATACATTTTCGGAGAGTGTGTCGGATTGTTTATTTTTTTTCAAAGTGATCAAGGGCCCGGCACGTTTTTTTTATTTCTCCATTTGTTAGGCCTGTATGTCTAGATTGTTTATAAATTTTTAACTTTTTCATGGCGGTCATCGAATTTTGAAAAAAACTTCAGTTAATGTGACGGCGCATACATTTTCGGAGAGTGTTGCGGATTGTTTATTTTTTTTTCAAAGTGATCAAGGGGCCGGAACTTTTTTTTATTTCTCCATTTGTTAGGCCTGTATGTCTAGATTGTTTCAAAATTTTTAAATTTTTTATGGCGGTCATCGAAATTTGAAAAAAACTTCAGTTAATGTGACGGCGCATACATTTTCGGAGAGTGTGTCGGATTGTTTATTTTTTTTCAAAGTGATCAAGGGGCCGACACGTTCTTTTTACTTCTCCATTTGTTAGGCCTATATGTCTAGATTGTTTATAAATTTTTAACTTTTTTATGGCGGTCATCAAACTTTGAAAAAAACTTCAGTTAATTTGACGGCGCATACATTTTCGCAGAGTGTGTCGGATTGTTTATTTTTTTTCAAAGTGATCAAGGGCCCGGTACGTTCTTTTTATTTCTCCATTTGTTAGGCCTGTATGTCTAGATTGTTTATAAATTTTTAACTTTTTTATGGCGGTCATCAAACTTTGAAAAAAACTTCAGTTAATTTGGCGGCGCATACATTTTCGCAGAGTGTGTCGGATTGTTTATTTTTTTTCAAAGTGATCAAGGGCCCGGCACGTTCTTTTTATTTCTCCATTTGTTAGGCCTGTATGTCTAGATTGTTTATAAATTTTTAACTTTTTTATGGCGGTCATCGAACTTTGAAAAAAACTTCAGTTAATGTGCAGCGCATACATTTTCGAAGAGTGTGTCGGATTGTTTATTTTTTTTCAAAGTGATCAAGGGGCCGACACGTTCTTTTTACTTCTCCATTTGTTAGGCCTGTATGTCTAGATTGTTTATAAATTTTTAACTTTTTTATGGCGGTCACCGAACTTTGAAAAAAACTTCAGTTAATTTGACGGCGCATACATTTTCGCAGAGTGTGTCGGATTGTTTATTTTTTTTCAAAGTGATCAAGGGGCCGGCACGTTTTTTTTATTTCTCCATTTGTTAGGCCTGTATGTCTAGATTGTTTATAAATTTTTAACTTTTTTATGGCGGTCATCAAACTTTGAAAAAAACTTCAGTTAATTTGACGGCGCATACATTTTCGCAGAGTGTGTCGGATTGTTTATTTTTTTTCAAAGTGATCAAGGGCCCGGCACGTTCTTTTTATTTCTCCATTTGTTAGGCCTGTATGTCTAGATTGTTTATAAATTTTTAACTTTTTTATGGCGGTCATCGAACTTTGAAAAAAACTTCAGTTAATGTGACGGCGCATACATTTTCGAAGAGTGTGTCGGATTGTTTATTTTTTTTCAAAGTGATCAAGGGGCCGGCACGTTCTTTTTATTTCTCCATTTGTTAGGCCTGTATGTCTAGATTGTTTATAAATTTTTAACTTTTTCATGGCGGTCACCGAACTTTGAAAAATACTTCAGTTAATGTGACGGCGCATACATTTTCGAAGAGTGTGTCGGATTGTTTATTTTTTTTCAAAGTGATCAAGGGGCCGGCACGTTCTTTTTATTTCTCCATTTGTTAGGCCTGTATGACTAGATTGTTTATAAATTTTTTACTTTTTCATGGCGGTCACCGAACTTTATTTATCTCACAGCCAACTATGAAAAAAAAAATGTGGCCCACACGATACTTTAATACGTCAATCAATGATATCTCTACTTAACGATATACCCCACCTAACATTTTAACAGACATCACCCCTCTACCGCCCATTTTGATTAGTCAGGGACTGGCGGTGGACGCGAACGCACCGATGTAAAACGTTCGCGTTTTGGTCGATCGCCTTCGCGATATTATAAAACCGGGAGTGAGGCTTTCTTCTGACCGATTATTTTACATCCCACGGATCATCCTCAGATATCAGACAATCTGTGTATATTCATTCGACCTGCGTTATGTAGTTTTTTTTTTTAAAGATATTTTTCAATTGTGACAATGACGGATAATATTTGCCGCCGTTTGCGATGTAGGGAAGAATAAATAGGGCGCGCGTTTAATTTAATACGCCGGTATTTTACATGACAAGGCAATTTACAACACGGTATGACTTGTTTAGACAAGCGGTTCCTCGTGCTTAAGTTAACATCCGCTGATAACACCAGAAGGTGTATATGTTTTAAAACTTTGTTTAGTTCTGCGTTGATCTATTTTTAATGGTCAGCACGTGTTTACCCCTCTTTTGTATTTTAGGGCCCGAAGACGCAAATAAAACCCTCTCTCCGCGCGGACACGCATATTATTTCCATAATAAATAACGGCCCTCGCGCGCGCGGCTCGCGTAACACGCTAAGGGACAATTTTAAGGGTGTAATTTTAAAGCGCGCCGAAGTGTTCATAGTTTAAAGTCGTCTTTCATACGCGCAGCAATAATGGCCATCTGTCGTATTATCGTGATACAAGTACAATATTATCCGGAATTTATTCCAGAAGCAACAGACGTGCGCGCTTAAGAGTTATTTTCGACTTGCAATAACTCTTCTTCGGTCATAAATAAGATTACTCGGGGAAATAAAATGTAGTTTTGGGCGTGTGTGCACGGGCCACTTCAAATCGAATTGCTCTATCTCTCTCGCTCCACCTTCGCGTTTAATTTTCTTATCGACTCCTATAATTGATAAAGTTCTAAACTACCCTTTAACTCTTTAATTAACTCCAATTAAATTCCATATTCTACACTACATGCGCGCCTTGAAGAACCCGCCCGAGATGATTATTATACCTGTCATGTATGAATTGGAAATCTGGGTTAATTAAATTTTACGATTATTTCTTAATTACACTTAATTTATAGAAAATTTGAGTGCCCACTAATTCGATAAAAATTTAATTCAATTACGTTTCCCCCGGCGATATAAAATGCTACTATTAAAACAACATTAATAGTGGAAATATAAACTCTAAGTAATTACTTAAACCGGACTAATAAAATTACTGAATACACTCATTTTATTTATCGGCCGTATACAATTAGTAATATTCAGCTTAATGAACAGTTTCGATATTACCAAATTGGTAGATCATAATAATATTAATAACAATTTGAAGAAGCAACTTTACTACTAAAAAGGAGACAGAAACACTGAATAAAACACTTACTATGTTCATTATTATTTATTATTCAATGTTTCTATAATGAATTACCACGTAGTAACGGTCGCAACCATCACCATGACTAAAAAGGAGACAATTTAGAATTTATAAAAATGTAAACGGCTCGCGAGGTGACTGAGGTAGCAGAGGTCGGGTCGGTTGCAGAGATCTGTATTACCACCTCTGCTACCTCGGCCATACTATGAGTCATCAGTGCCATTTGATTCTTATTCGAACACTATTACTTAATGATATTTTTGTTCCCTCACTTGTATAAACTTATTGCTTATCTTATAATATTGTCCAGCGCTTGTGGATGTCCGGCGGAGGAGCAACGGAATAAAATTTGACCGAAACAGCAACGAAATATTTGCTTCCTCTATAAGAGTAAGTAGTGCAGCACGAGCGACATCTTTGTCTTAGCCCTGGCTACGGAAATCCACGAGCCGCCGCTGATTATTGACCTGTAATTGATAATTGTTGGGCAATAAATTATTTCTTGAATAACTTTCTCACTTATCACTTGGTGAAACATTTTGAAAATAATAAAAGGTAAATCAAAAATTAACACTTGGTTTGCTTCACAAATTCGTTGTTTATTTGCTCGACTAGTTTCGCTCGTCAGAGCATTTTTAATAAAATATTATTATTATTGATTTCTTTGTTTATTTATTTTATGTATACTAAACGCGTAAGCCCCAAAATCACGTTTTTTTTACAATATTTTGAAAACGCTTATAGATAGCGATTTAAAATTTTCATGAAAAATCACAAATAATTCAAGAAATATACCATAAAAATGTCAACCCTCTAGAACAGCGTTTCCCAAAGTGTGGGTCGCGACCCAGCACCGGGTCGCAGAAGAATTTTACTGGGTCGCGAAAAAATATTGTAAAAACACAAAAAAAGATTTTTTTTTACATATTATTTTTGTATAACGGTCACTAGGAATAGTGGCAGAGTGTGTATTTGTAGTTTTTCGTATAGCAGACTTTTTACCGAATTATGCAAGGAAATGGGAAGTGATCATAAACACCTCCTATTGTATTGTAATTCACGATGGCTATCAAAAGAAGACGTTTTAAAACGTCTGAGCTAAAAGCTTTGGTATTTCTAAATGAACACCCACCATTTAAAAAAGATGCTATTTTTTCTCGATTTTGAGTGGTTAACAAAAGTAGCTTATTTGTGCGACATATTTGCTGCATTCAATTTGCAAGGCTTTGGATTAAATATTTTCAAAGTATCGGAAAAAGTCGTTGCAATAATAAAAAAAAAATGACTCTGTGGAAACAACGACTTTCAAGAGAAGTTTTAAATCTTTTGAAACATTACATAAATTTATTGAAACCCATGCAAACTATGATGAAGAAGATTTGCATCTAGAAACACTATCAGTTTCAATTTAAGAATATCTTTCGGAGCTAATATATAATTTCAAAGACTACTTTCCGGATATTCCTTCAAATAATCACTTGAATACCCCCTCTGGTTCAATTCTGAAGGCGAGCATTTACCAAACCACCAAAAAATATAAATACAATTTAAACAAACTTTAAAATCACTTAAAATGGAATTTATTTTATTCTATAATTCTATAAAAATCAGAAAACATTCCTACCTTAGATTTTAAAATAATCACACTTGAACAACTCCCGGTTCAATTCTGATGAACTTTTTACAAACCGCAAAAAAAAATAAAAACAATTGAAACAAAACTTGAACTTTTGACATTCCTCTAAAATAGATTGCACTTTAAATATCTACTAAATTTTGGAAACATTCCTACCTTAGGTTTCAAAATAATCACATTTCAACATCCCCGCTTCAATTCTGAGGTCGAACATTTTCTAAGCCCCCAAAAAATGAAAAAAAAAATCATTGAAACAACTTCTCATTTTTTTTAAATTCACTTAAAATATATTGCACATATTTTTTCTGCAAAAAAATGCATACGTTACTACGCTAGATTTCGAAATAATCACACTTAAACACCCCTCATTAAATTTCTGAAGCCAAGCCTTTTCCAAAATCGCCAAAAAATATAAAACCAATTTAATTTTTTAAATTCACTAAAAATGCATTGCACTTAATTTTTCCATAAAAAATGGCAAACATTCCTACCCTAGATTTCGAAATAATCACACTCCTGTTCAATTCTGAGGTTGAACATTTTACAAGCCTCAAAAAAAAAACACAAAAACAGTTGCAGCATTCTCGAACCTTTTCCAATTTAATCAAAATAGATTGCGTGTCGTGATTCTATTAAAATCTATCAACGCCCTTGGTATCAATTTTTAAATATTTACCCTTACACACTAAATTCAATTTTGAGGTTGGACATTTTCCAAGTTGCTTTGAAAATAAAAACCAATTGAAAAAAATCCAGACTTCAAGTTTACTCAAAACGGATTAATTTTCATTTCTATAATGAAATAGTCCCAAATTTTGAAATAATCACACGTGCAATAAAAAAGCATTTTTTTACTTAAATTTACTCAAAACAATGAATCTTCGGTTTCAAGTTTTTTCCGAAATTTCAACTCAAAACATTTTTGAAAATGCAAAATCAGGCATTCGCCTAGATTTTTTTAGTATTCTAGAAAACACCTTAGTGGAATATCTTTAAATTTTTCAAGCGAATTCTATAGATTCGTAGTAATAAAACAAGTAAATAATAAAAAAAATAATTTGAGCTTGTTCTTCCGAAATTTCAACTCAAACATTTTTGAAAGTGCAAAATTTTGCATTCAACTAGATTTTCTTATTTCAAGAAAGTCTGTCAGTGGATTATCTTCAAACTTCAAAGGTACACTCTGTAGACTTCCAGTAATAAAACAAGTAAATAATCAAAAAAATCATAAAGTTTTAAATGAAATATCACTGATATTTTTCTTATATAATTATTATGCAAATTTTGTGTATGAAATAAACAAACAAAAAAACTTGATTTTTATTAAAAAATAAAATTTGTTTTGTAAATAAATGGTTTTTATTTAAAAATGTTAAAACCTCGTACCGGGCCGCCGTCAAAAAAGTTTGGGAAACGCTGCTCTAGAACCACCCCTTTAAAAAAGGGTTGCCAACCTCTCAAAAAAAAAACGATAATTTTTTTTTCGAAAGCTGGAAACGTCCTCTAGGAGCCCGTTAAAACCGCGATTTTCCAACTCACCCCTAGACTCGGGGGTGAATGTTTGAAAATCGATTTTTCGCGATGCAGAGGTTCGCGCCAACCCTATCTCCTCCCAGGATTTTCGAGTTGGAGGATTCAAATATGGCTCAAAAAATCCCCAATGCATCGGGACACCACGTTTGCTGTCGTACGTTCCCGTAAAAAAATCCGTAGCAACTTCTCAACCGTTTTTCTAAAAAATCACATTTCGGACGCTTCCGGAAAAAAGGGCGCGCTTCCCCTTATGGTCACGACTTTGAATTTTATAGGGTTTTGTAGAACTAACTCCCCTCTACATTTTATGTCTCTTACAAATTTTTGATATCTCCAACCTCCGAGGAGTTATTCAAAGAAAACCACCTCCAATTTAAAAAAAAATTCTACAGCGGTCACTTTTTATTTCACGCGAGAAATTTAAACGGCATGCCATTCGGAATTGTATTTTGCTATATTTTTTGTGGGGCGCACTGTTTACGATCTACGGCCGATTTTTGATTGTTTTGCGGGAATTTTTCGAAGAATTTTGCGATTTTTTTTTCGAACGCACGGACGACGGTGCAGCGCAGCGGAGCCGTCGTTCTTCACCAGTTAGTTTTCTTAATTTTATATTTCACTATTTCGCATAAAGAACACAATTTCACATATAGCAACTTAAGCTTGAAAAACTAGTTGTGTTATAGCTAAATATTTCATCCACTTTATAATTAATTAAGAAATATCGATTTGAACCCAAATCTTTACAGAATTTCAGCCAACCGTATTAATTTTTCGTATCTGTAATCAAATTTATGTACGACCATTACTTCTTTAAATATTTCGAAATGTCACAATTTTTCACCCTCACCTCCAATGTTAAACCAACATTACATAATACATAATTCACCCGTTAATGTAGAACACAACAAAGAGATGTTCTATAGACGTCCGCCTGGCATAGATAACGAATCCATTAAAGGGCTTCATTAATTAATCACGACACGATACGCGATGCCCCGATACCGATCTATTAAGGTGAGGGGGAGGGGGGAGGGAGGCGCAATAAAAAAATCACCCTCTCCGACTAGTGTAACTCTAATTTATTTCGGGGGGAGGTTCGGTAGGCCGCCGAAAATAATTCACATAATGCACATATATCATAAACTGAACGTAAGCTCGGCTGAGCGGCTTAAATATATGTTGAATCAATAAACAGAAACCAATCTATTTCTGGCGGATAGTTCAAACATTTTTGATCGCAGCTGGTATTCGGGCAATGAAATAATAAATACGAACGCCGAGAGATATAGAGCAGATCGTCTCTATGAAAAAAGAAAGGAATATCGTACCTGGAGTATAATAATTTATTACCCGCAGGCGTAGTTTACATGTAAAGGTATCGCAAATTATTTACTTGTAACGAGATCAATAGTTAAACATTAAGGTAACAGAGTTTTAATGGCGTCACTAAGATGGAAATTTAAATAACACAACTAGAATCAGGTCTCATCAGTGTAGTTAGTTGCTGATGGGGAAACGGAGATAACTATTGGAATATAAGTATTCCAAACACCGTTAAAGGTAGAAAACGCCAAAGTGGCGGAATCTATTGCCTGAATGCTGTACTGAACGCCGCCGCTGGCAATGTCCATATCTTGTCGGATTTGGTTCAGTACAGCACGCCACTTTGGCGTTTCTAGCTATATTTAATTATAATTGATGCTCATAATGCAAACAGTTGCTTTCAATGCAGACATTCAAATCAAGTAACCTCGAAAACCCACAGGATCTCAAAATATATAAAGGTACATGCACTGTGCTGTTACCAGATCATTTATGAATATAATAAACAGGAGAGGGCCGAGGTTGGAACCCTGAGGAATCCTATTAGTAGAAGTAAAGCTGCAAGACCTGTACTCTATGTGTCGTATACATTTATTTCTGTTATATAAGTAGGATTTAATAAGTTCCAAAGCAGATTCAGAATATCCAAAGGCTGTCGGTGGCTAGGCAGGTGAGGTTTTTTTCTATGTGAAGATGAGAAATCTTTTATAAACACCCCCGTAGCGGGGTAGTGCTGGAGTCCCTGAAGGGTATACCAGCTAAAACTCCTCCTCGTCGACGCCCTGTTGGAGACGTTATCGTACCGAAGGTCTTTTCATCTGTTGCCATCGTTGTACTTCGGTTGGAGACGGTGGCGAAGGTTACGAAGTACGAGAAAGTATTGTGATCGTGATTTTTTTTCCGGAAATATCCGTTTTGGGGTCCCTAGATGCCATTTCAACAATTTATGGAATTTTTTTTGTGTCTCTCTGTGTGTGTGTGTGTGTGTGTCTGTCTGTCCTTCTGGGTGTGTGTGTGTGTGTGTCTGTCTGTGTGCGCTGTATCTCAAAAACTAATAGAGCAATTGATATGAAACTTTTAATATACGTCTTATTTGATAATCCAAAGAACTGAAAAGCTTTTGGTAAAATTTCGTACACCGGAAGTGGGTGTTTACCTTAACTGTTTTTTGTTTTTTGCCAATATTTTCTTAAATATGAAAAATATCACAAAAACATTTAAACAAACATTAAAGACAACAAAGAAATCAACAGCTTTTGCTTGAAAATATTTTTCATAAAATCACTGCTATTCGAGAAAAAAAATTATTAATTTTTTTTGAATTTTTGGTTTATAATTATGAAACGATAATAGTTACAGCAAAGTGATGTGAATAACAATTGTAGAGAATGCCAAAATGAACAACTTATAAAGAATAAGTTTTTTCCGAAATCTCTTTGGTTTTTGAGTAAACGGAGTTTTTGTATTTGAAGTATAATTTTTCCATCTTTCATAATTTTGACGTTCTAAACGTCAGTTTCATCCGAGTTTACACAACGCTCGATGTACATTTAAAATATGATTTCAATTAAAATTAAACAATGAAAACGTTAATATAAATGGTTATGATACCATCAAGTCGGAGAAAGTAACATGATGGCCACATCACCATTTTTTATTTTTAGGCCCTATATTTCAACCTGAATTATTCATGCGCGATTCTTTTGCCGGTATTTTCGAGTTTTTGATTTTTTGTCTTTTATCTTTTTTTAAAAACTAGTTACGAGTTATTTTTGGGACTGAAAATTGCAAAAATTTTATTTTTTGCTTGATTTTTCAATTTTTTTTGGTTGCATATTTTAATTTTTATTTTTTGCTTATATTTTAGATGTTTGGTCTGCTGTAATTTTCAGAATTTTTGGCCAAAATATTTTGATTTTGGTCAATTTTTTTTAATCGTTGAAATTTTCGATTTTTAGCTTTTTAACTCTACATTTTTCATTTTTTGATTTTTTTAGTTTTTTTATCTTAATTATTAATTTTAACCAGCGAATTCTTTATTGGTCTACACTTTAAATTTTTAACATGAATTGTTGATTTTTTATGGGCGATTTTGTTTTTGTTTTGAGTGTATTTTCAAGTTTTTGATTGTTGCCCTTCATTTTAGATTATTTTAACCTGAATTATTGTTTTTATTGGCGAATTTTTTAAATTACTTTCGAGTTTAGAGTTTTGGCAATTTATTTTGGGATCAAGTTATTTTTCTGGCTGAAAATGGCAAATTATTTTTCTTCTGCTTAAATTTTCAATTTTTTAGTCTGCATTTTTTATTTTTTACACCAGGATATTTTTTTATTATTGTGCTTGTACAAGTTCATTGTTTACACCAGTCATATCTTTATACAAATACATAATTCATACTTAAAATTAATACCTTAACATAATTAACGATATACATGTTAAAATTAAATATAAAATATTAAATTACACATAAAACTTAAAATTCCTACATACAGACAGACAACATATTAAAAGAGTGGTACATAATTAAAATATTAAAATTACACATTGAAATTGAAACTACATTAAAAATTTACAATTAAACAAATAATTTAAAAACTATGTTGGTTTGTTAAAAAATCATTAATGCTGTAAAATGTTTTGATTGTTTGCCTATATTTTAGATGTTTGGTCTATGTTTTTAATTTCTTTGTTACAAATTTTAGAGTTTTTGGCCCATAAACCAAAATCTTCGAATATTTATTTATTAATATGCATTGATGTAAATTGTGTCATTATTTTATTAACTTGACATTGTAATATTTAAATTTAATTTTTAATGTAACTTTTAATTGACAAACACATCCGCAACAAATTTTTTGCATCTTATGTATGATTTGTATACTGTGGCCGACGTGAAATAAATGAAATGAAATGAAAATGAAATGAAATTTAATTGAAATTTTCGGTTTTTTTTTTCTGATCTGCATTTTTTATTTTTCAATTTTTTTACCAATGTTTTTAGTTCTGTTACCTTGATTATTAGAGTTTACGATTTTTGGTTAAAATGTTTGATTTTTTGCCTACATTCTTAGTTTTTTTTTTTACCTTGATTATTAATTTTAACGAGCGAATTTTTGATTGGTCTATACTTCAGATTTTTTACCTGAATTGTTGATTTTTGTGTGAGAACTTTTGGCTGTTATTTTCAAGTTTTTTTACAAAATTTTTGATTATTTGCCTTTCATTTTAGATGTTTTAACCTGAATTATTGTTTTTATGGACGAATTTTGTAAATTATTTTTGAGTTTGGAGTTTTGTCAATTTACTTTGAGGTAAAGAGTTATTTCTGGGGCTGAAAATGACAGATTATTTTTTTTCTACGTCCGTTATAAAATGTACATTTTTTTTCATTAATTTGGGTTCATAAAATATGTGATTCCTGAACCCTACAAATAGCGTGAAAAAAAGTGCCATAACGGTTCATTTTTTCACTCTTTTGCGTGAAAAAAAGTGTCGTAGCGGTTCATTTTTTAACGCTACTATAAAATTGTTTGCGCAAAGCCTGTCATGAACGCTTCGCAACACGCCGCGAGTTCCGGCGATAAATGTCAAACATTCGTTTCCGATCAAGAAAACTTGATGATTATTTTTTCTACATTAAAAAAAAGTATTATTACTTATAAAAATTGATTAAAGTTTTATCGAATTTATTTACAGTTACGGACGTAGAAAAATTTTTGTATGAAACTCGAGAGTAAAGCAACTTTTTTTCACTTGTAGGAATTGCCGCACTCGCCTTCGGCTCGTGTGGCAATCTTTCCTACTCGTGAAAAAAAGTATTACTTTACTCACTTGTTGCATAAATAACTATTATTTTGCTTAAATTTTCAATTTTGTCTGCATTTTTATTTTTTAGAACAGGGCTTTTGATTTTTTTGGCCTATGTTTTTGGCATCTAAACCAAAATTTTCTCTTTTTTGACTGCTTTTTTATTTTTGCCAAGAGTTTTCAATTTTTTACCAATGTTTTTAGTTCTGTTACCTTGATTATTAATTTTAATGAGCGAATTTTTTAGATTTAAATGAATTGTTGATTGTTATGAGCGAATTTTTGCCCGATATTTTCGAGTTTTCCGGTCCAAGTTTTTGATTTTTTTGCCCTATAATTTAGATTTTACAGACCGAATTTTTGATATTTTTTGCCTGTACTTGGTTTTTGTATTAATTTTAGGTTATTTATTTCATTTAAAATTTTTTGTTTTAGTGTTCTAATAATTTAATTACAGTGATTGTTTTAAGATAAAACGATACTATGATATTTAGCTAGAAAATACAGCCTGTGCGATTTGTGTAGGAATTTTTTTTTTTTTTTAAAGAAAGATGTTTGATGGAATTGTGGGTTACGGACAGTGAATGACTATAAGGGAATTGGCGTAAGCGATTTGCTGTTTGGCCACTAACGTATACAGTACGTTTTTTTTATCGTGGGCCATAGGATTTTACATGTTAAAAATTATACCTTGTTTTAATGCATATTTCAACATATAATTTTTAAGCAAATTTTAGTTAGTAATAAATCAATTACTTTTCCACATGATGCGCCTAATTAGATTACCTTAAACATGTTTTATTCCATTAAAAAATGAAATTAATTCACTAATCAATCTGACATTTCAGAAATTCAAGGTACTTTGATTATGTTTGTTCAGTTATTTATTTTAAATAATTTCATTTTTTAATGGAATAAAACATGTTTAAATTATTCTCACTAAGCGCATCATGTAGAAAAATAATTGATTTATATTACTTACTAAAATTTCCTTCAAAATTTTATGATAAAATATACATTAATACAAGGTATAATTTTTAGCATGTAAAATCCTATGGCCCACGATAAAAAAAATACCCTGTATAAGTTTTTGAAGATTTCATTTTAATAATGAATGGGACATACACTAGACATCCATGGACCCGCACGGCCACTTCTTCGTTCTGAAAAAGTGACCGCACGGATGGGATTCGATCCCACGACCACGAGGCCCAGAAGGAGGAACGCTACTCACTAGGCCACCGCGGCCCCTATGTAGGAATTACTTAATTTTCAAATATTTTGATTCGATTTTTGATTTATTTTTTCGAAAATTCGTAATTTTTAAATCAAAAGAATAATTTTTGCAGCCAATTTAGTTTTTTTAGTAATTGTTAAATATTATACTTTTTCCCGGAATGAAACTGACAACCCGGTATAACTGAAACTGTTTGGAAATTATGAAAAAAATGCGAACAATTTAAAGTAGTTAATTAAAGAGGTTTTCTGAAAAATTAAAGAATTATTTTAATTATTTGGAGGATACCACAGCACGATTCAATATTTTTCTAATTTTTTAAATGGCCTTTTCGGAAAAACGGAGTTATAAAAATGGTGCATTTTACACTTTGGTGCAAATTCCGAAATCTTATCAGCGCGTCTTCTCTAACCCCAAAATGGGTGTAAATGAAGGTTTTGGGGAACTTCAATGGATGGGGTATTTTTTTGGGGTGGGTATTTTATGCGTGGGTTTTTATGAAATATTTGGGGAAAATTAAAAATTACTCCTGGCAACACTGGGGTGACCCGCATAAATCTAATAAAAACGCTTACGTAAC
This sequence comes from Ocypus olens, assembly GCA_910593695.2. Lineage (NCBI taxonomy): Eukaryota > Metazoa > Arthropoda > Insecta > Coleoptera > Staphylinidae > Ocypus > Ocypus olens. Next base: position 1,948,545 of record OU343047.1, on the reverse strand, counting down.
CGGTCTGCGATTAGGGAGCCATATTTCAAATGCGCGAAATTGTTTCTTGTTTTTTTCTTTTTGCTGTAACGGTGTTGATTGAATCTTGAAGGGGTAATTACCCCATTCGCCGCGCGCCCCGTATCCACCCTCGAGGACCGGCGCGCATATGGGGCTGGCGGAAACGAAATTAGAAGAAAAGCAGTGCAAAAAAGAGAGCTGTTTTACATTTATATTGGTATGTAAAGTAAGTTCGGGCGCATTGATGTACTTTAAAACTGGGAAGATCACAAAGGCTCCGGCCGTAAACCGTGGAAGTAAATATACGCATGATGCATAGCATAATGCGTAAACGCGGTATTTTGCATCATAAATCTCGTTTTATCGAAGAAGAGCCGACGGTGCGTTATGCGAATGAGCACGGAATAGCCGGGAATTCCCTCTGATCCATCCGAACGTGCCATTTTGATTTTATTTCGCCGATGTTGACAATCGAAAATTCCTGGTCTGCTATTGCACATTCCAGTGAATTTTTACCGCAAGCTTTAAAATAAATTTAATTCGTTATGGATGAATAATATTTAAGATCAACAGTTCTGGACCTTTGCTGTGAATGCGCTTTAAACCCAAAATTCATTCAACAGTTCTAGGAAAAAGCGAAAAAATAACTTCATTAGTTTCAAGACAAAGGGTGTTGATTTTTTTTTTTTTAAAGGAAAGATGATTGACAGGAGTTCGGGTTAAGGAATCGAGGATGATGGGAACTTGACTTAGCCAGCTAGGGCATTCAACCACAATCAATTTATATTAATAATTCATATTTTAAATGAAATGGGGACACATACTAGACACCCAGGGACCCGTACGTCCATTTTTCGTGTTGAAAAAGTGACCGTCTAGACGGGACTCGAACCCGCACCAACGGGGTCCAGAGGCCGGACCTCTACCCACTAGACCACCGCGGCCCCTACATTATTTTTAGAACGTTTTAAGCTGAATAATTTGGCACCTCACTTAATGATTTCTGCAGAGTATTTATTGAGATATTTGCAAAAAACTTTACAACTATTTTGAATTAAAAACAAAGGTTTGCCATGAAATCATAATGGCGGATTTCATTTTGTTCAAAAAAGTGACGTTTGCTGTGGCGTTACGATTTACACTTTCTACACAAGAAAGAATCCGGAGAAGGCAATAACTAGTAACAGTACTATTCAATGAATAATTACTACTTTACTCTAAATTTGAAATGTGTTACAATTGGCTCCTTTAATTATTTTATAATATCGATCTACTTACATTATTTGTATACTCATTGATAGCACTATTGCGGGTATTGCCTTCTCCGTAATTTCAACACTGAACAAATCACGTACACTTCTAAAATAGTTCCTGTGTAAAACCATTCACTTATAAATACTTTTTCTTGTGTAGAATATACGGCCGGTTGTAAAACGTAATGTGACAGCGACTGTCACTTTTTAGAGAAAAATTAAATATCCGCCATTATGATTTCATGGCAAACCTTTGTTTTTAATTCAAAATAGTTGTAAAGTTTTTTGCAAATATCTCGGTAAATATTCTGCAGAAATCATTGAGTAAGGTACCAAATTATTCAGCTTAAAAAGCTTTAAAAATAATGTAAGAAGACCGATACTGTCAAATAATTAGGGGAGCCAATATTAATACATTTTCAATTTTGCATGAAAATCCCTAAAAGGCCTCTGGTCGATAGTCGATCTTAAAATGTATAAACTACTGTTAATAAAGATATTTGTATATATAACTTCATTAGTTAAGAGTAATTATCTTGTCCCTTAATTTATTAAAACAGAATAATTTGCGTTTATGAGCCGAAGAAGTATCGAAAAAGTTTGATGCGGCGATGAAAACTCCACTTGCCAATTGTTAATTTCCCCAAGTTGTGATTGATGCCGGCCTCGTACACGATCCAATTTTCCGGAGCCGGGGAAACGATAGTTTGGCTCCGTCGGAATATAGGCTACTAATTTTCACTTAACCATGGAGCCCCTCTCCGATGAGCAATTACTCCGCTCCCGACAGCTTTTAATTCCGCGCGCCCTCCGCGTAATATAACTTCTTGGGCGCTCTAAATAAATAATTAAGGGGGATCCCTGGCCGCGCTTTCGCGCCCGCGTTCGCAGTCGCGCGATGATATAAGATTTAATTTAAAAACAATTTCCCCAGATGGCGCGAACCAGAACAAAAGGTTGGCAATTCGTAATTATGAACAAAACGCAAACAATAATGAAATATAGCGCGCGCGCGCTCATAATCAGCATTCTGGTCGCGCCGCCTCTCTCGGACGCGATAAAAAGCCGAAATTAAAGTCGCAAAAGGGAGAATAAATATGCATCAGCCTTTTGGTTAGCTCTGCGCTAGTTTAAAAATGGATTAGAGGGGCGGACCGTTGCGGGGGCCCGTAATTCGAACGTGACTGCAAAAGATACACAAAAAAAAACGTTACTAACGGATTACACGATTAACGGATACATGTGTAGTTTTTCGCTGGGAAGCTGGTCGTTCGGGTGATTTAAATTATGTTTATCCGAAACGAATGCAATTTATTTTACGGTTAAGAGAAATCCAGGCAATAAACCACCATCATATTCTAAAAGCTATGGGTAAAGAAATTTTTCAAGGCCAACATGAATTACTTGAAAGCTTCGAATTACCATTACATATCGATGTATGTTAATAATCAATATACAGCGTTTATTTAAAAATCAGCAATGTTCTAGAAGTATGGACTTAAGAAAGATATAAAACATTTCTCAAAATCGTTTCTAGGGTATGACCACACAAATGACCTTTACTAATCAACCTCTGGGACTATAATCACCCCTACTATTTTTTTAATGGCAGCACCCCCTTTGTGATACCTCATTTCCAATGAGTTGCCATTAAAAAATAGTAGGGGTGATTATAGCCCCTGAGGTTGCTTAGTGAAGGTCATTGGAAATGAGGTATCACAAAGGGAATATTGCCATTAAAAAAAATTGTAGTAATTGCTATTTAACAGTACTAAACAAAATACTTCTTATTAGTCTAATTTTTGAGAAATACGCAAAATATTTTTTATAGTCTGCATATAGTCCGAAACATACACAACCCCTTCGATATTAACCCTTTGACCTACAACCACGAGTACTCCTCGTGTTTAAATGTTCGTGCCAAACACAACGACCACGAGCCCAACTCGTGGCGAGCCGCTTGGGCCAATCAAATTGAGCACGAGCCCAACTCCTGGCGCAGCGCTTGTGTTAGTAGTGCTGCACAATGAATGCATTTTCTTGCGAAACAGAATTTTTTGAAGTCCATATTTTACGTAAGCAGGAATTTGTGTGCATACAATTGGGCACGCCTGGCGTGCCTCAGTCGGACTGGTTTCTGCTAGTTATGTGTCACGACTGCCCTCTAGCGGCAATCCTTATAAGCTCACTGGCAACACTCTTTCAGATAAAAGACTGTGTTCTTTCGAGTCCTTTTTAATAATTAACTTGAAATCAATGAATTTTAGAGATGTTTGTTTCGACGTTGTGTATTATCCAGTAATCATCATATTAATTAGTGTGAGTTAAGTAATGTTAAAAATTACTTGTGTTTTAACAACATTTTAATAAAATTGTAGAATCGCTAATCATCCATGAATACGACGCGCCAAATAATATACCCTCCCGGAATGGGATTCGTGCCATCAGCTTCAAATGCACATGTCAAATTGCCAAGTCCACCAAGCGCCTTTTTTTGTGTAAGTTGATTAATGTCTTTTCCAAACAGCGGAGACATACAAAGTGCATAAGTACACATTTTTTCGGGTAATTATGGCCCCGTTCATCGATTATGCAATTCATTTAAACGTCGGTATTGTTTGTACAGTGCCAGACTTCAAATATCTGCATTAATTGGGAACAGTGGTTAGACGGATAATTGGATTTAATAATAATAATAATAATAATAAATCATTCATTGAGACATTTGACCGTCTTATCGGTAGCTGGGAATAATACAGATCGGATGAAATACTTAGAATGCAATTTATGGGTTAAAATCCATTTTTTTTTTTAAATTAAAAGTGCTTCATGATATTTGTTTTAGAATTTGGACCAATTTTGGTTGACTTTAAGTAGTGTTTCTTCACGTAGGCGATCGATGTCTAAATTAGTAGTTTATTATTATCTAACAGTCCGTATTTGGTGGGCGATGGTTATTTTGTGGGGGCGAATGCATTTTGAATACCAGCCTGCGGAGATCAAATCGTCGAAAAATTTGATCAAGATTTTGTCTTTCGAAATTAGAAACAAATGTTACTAAACTTTGCTGAATTCTAAAAAAACTTGCAAATTCGCCAAGTTGCGTTGAATTCGCATGAAAGTTTTTAATGTAAAAAAAAACACCATTAAAATTAAATAGTTTATCAAAAAATATGCTTTTCGTCTTAACTTAAGTTATTTAATGCTTTTGCAACAAGCAAGGGTTTTCAATAATAAAAAAATACGATTACAATACTTTTTACCTACGACAACTTGGATATATGCTCATTCCATGCTTGTTAATGATTAGTATATGTAGTGCATTGCTCACGCATTTCATTCTCGCATCGATTATCTGTGCTAGAATATATTCCAACACAGTACTGTCACGCGTGAAGTCTAACCTTCAATGTGTCAAAATGACGGAGTAAATTTAAAGATGTTTGCTTCGCCGCTTCTACATACATAGGGCGTTAGCTGTAGTACCTCGGCAAATTTGTTGTTTTCGATGTTTGTCTCCATACTATTTATATATACTTTTAAACACTAAGAATGTATAAACTCGAGAAATGATATGAACCCTAAATAATGTTGCGACTGGCGGCTTGGTTTTTGACTGACATTTGTTTCCGCGGTAACGTTAAGCAGGTGCCTCTGATAAAAGTTATCGCGTACGAATTTTCCGCTCTCGGTTATTAATTATCTTAACTATCACAATGAAGCTCAACAACGTTGTCGTAGGTAAAGCATAGTGTACAACTCGCATGGAATGACTATTTCTCGCTCTTATGAATTGCAGCATTCGCCTTTCGGCTCATGCTGCAAACTTCATACTCGCGAGAAATGTATGTCATTCCATGCTCGTTATACAATATACTATTCTACGTCCGTTAAAAAAATGTACATTTTTTTTCATTAATTTGCGTTCATAAAATATGTGTTTTTTGAAGCATTCTGGAAGTGTGAAAAAAAGTGCCATAACGGTTCATTTTTTCACCCTTTTGCGTGAAAAAAAGTGCCGTAGCGGTTCATTTTTTAACGCAACTAAAAAATCGTTTGCGCAAAGTGCATCATGAACGCTTCGCAACACGACGCTAGTTCTGCCGATAAATGTCAAACATTCGTTTCCGATCAAGTAAACTTGACGATTATTATTATTTTCTTCACTTAAAAGTATTATTACTTATAAAAAATTGATTAAGGTTTTATTGAATTTATTTAAAGTTACGGACGTAGAAAAAATGTTGTATGAAACTCGAGAGTAAAGCAACTTTTTTTCACTTGTAGGAAATTGCTGCACTCGCCTGCGGCTCGTGCGGCAATCTTTCCTACTCGTGAAAAAAAGTATTACTTTACTCACTTGTTGCATAAATAACTATTCTCGTACTGCGCAACGGAGAGAGTTCAAATTTTAGTGTCAAACTTACAAGTTTTAAGGTAAATTTGGCACTAAAATTTGAATATTTTAATACCAGTTGTGGATAAAAAAAACTGGAGGTGAATTGTGGTGTAAGGCCTTTTTAGCCTAACACAGATGTAATAGCAATTATCAGATTAATTGAAAACAAAATGAAAACATGAAGAGAAGGTCATTGTAAAATCACTATTTGTACAAATTGCAAACAATAAAATATAGAGAATTTTGATTGAAAAATTTACAAAAAAACAACAAAGATTAACAGTGGAAAGATTTGCAATTATGTTGTAACAAACCATGAGCTCCAAATATCCAAGTTCTCATAATTTCTTGTGTGTAAGGTTAAAACAGATAACAAAACAAAGCACGAAAATCCAACTAACATATTCAAATTTACTAAATACGGTATTTACATACCGTAATCTATCAACAAAATAAATAATAATTACTTTATCGTGACATTTGAAAGCGGCGACACACGCTCGTGCATTTCTTTCGACGCCTGTTAAATATGCATTAATTTATTATTTACAGGAGAAATTTGCAAGTGAAACTGGCCCACATCTCTATGTTAATGGAGTGTCGATTGTAATGCTTTTCCCGGCCTTTAAAAATTCGATTTCTGCGGAGATTAAGCGCACTTCAGCGATTTATCAATTTTAATTTATTCTAATTAATAACACTGGGAGAACTTATTAAAGCTAACTGCAAGAAATGTAATGGAAGCTTCGAGCTGCCGGAGAGCCGGAGCGGGATTTCTCGGGGCGAGGCCAATTTTAAGACGATAACATTGGCACGTACTAACTATGAATTCTCCGGGTAACGTGCCCGTCGCTCCCTTCTTCCATTTGTCAAATTGTTCATGACCAGCGGTAATGTCACTCGTCATTGACGCTGACGCTGACGGGGTTTGTAATATTCAGCAGACGGGCCCGTCAACCATCAGACTGCAAAATTCTCGATTTGCCCCGCCGCCGCCCTCGCGCGGCAACATCTACCAATAAGCACACTTTGTCACATTCGTTATTTATTCCTTTTCCGCCGCCGTAATAACGCTTAATTAATTATACCTCTGCGAGTGCAGGAACGTAATTACCATCGTCAAAAATTTATGCCCAAAACTGTTTGTACGTTTTACGTCCCGAATTACCGCCGCAATATTTATTGCTAATTTTCGCCTAGTCGTACCGGCGAGGTCTTTGCGCTTACTGGCCGATCATGTTCATTATTATGAAATTCTAGCCTGGGAGGCTTCATGAATTTTTTTCGGACTCATCCCTTGGATTGAATTTAATTTCTCCTACGCCGGTCATAAAATTTTACAACAGCGTTCAATCCCGCACGCTTGGATTGGCCCGTTCCAATCCCGCGCCATGGAACGTGCGTGTGAATGCATGTGAACATCGGCATTCTAAAAACGCACACCTTTCTACCCGCTCTTGGCGTGCTTGGATTAGCACTTAACTTCTCACCACGTGCTTAGAGCGTACGGATAAAATTGTGTCCACTTTTATGCAAGTGTGTTCTGAACGCGCGATTTCCAAGAACGCGCGAAAGAGTATGATAATTTAACACCAAGTTTAGAAAAAATACCATCCGTTATTTTTGATTGATCCGCGTCTTTATTTGTAATGTGTATATTCCAGTCCCACTTTCATCATTTATTTTTATTGCTGATTTCAGTGCTGCTTTATTACTCTTTACGCTCATTTATGGCTTCATGTATTTTAATATCACTCTTGTACCGCCTTCTGCTAATGGATGCTGGCGACCATCATACGAAATTCGTCTCTGTCTCGTGCCAGACGAATTAATGTAGCGGCGGCATCGGGAATGTCGAAACATTGCCCTAATGTTTCGCAGCCACGAGAATCGTTTCCACCCCTTGCAATTTGCGATTGACCGGAGAAGGGCATATTCGTCGTTTCGATATTGTCTATACTGGGTGAGATGTTCTCTCCAAAGAAATAGAAACGACACATATTGAAGACAACTAAAAATTAATATATTTTGTTACTCTCCAATGATGGATTGTTTCTTCTTCTTCTTTTGGTGCATTATCCACTAATGGATATTTTCGAAAATGCGATGCATTTCTTAACGGTTTTGAATAGTATGAACCATGGATTGTTTCCATAGGCTTAATTTACGGCATTTTTCAGAAATTTCTCAATTTTTTTTTTTAATATTCTATGGTCTGCTGAAATCTGCATCATTACGCAATTTATTATGAAATATGTTTGTTAGTGTATGTATTCTTGGGCCATGACCCATTAATTCAATAAAATTAAGATTTCTAAGATTCATTATCAACCCTCCATCAACGATAAATCGTCGTTTCGAACTAGAAGTCCTCTTCAGATTGTAGAGTAGAGACGCTTATAGGAAATCAATTTTATTTTCTAAAACAAGTGGGATTTCGAAAAAATCCAATTGGCGCAGTCTATTTGTCAAAAAAAAATGGTTTATTAAAATTTATTTATATGATCAGTATCCCATCCTCCAATTAATAGAGGGAGGGCATCATGCAACTTTTTCTAAATTGAAGGTGAAAAAATGTATAACTCGTTTTAAAATTGGTGAATTTTCGTAAATAAAAATGAATTTTCGAGTGAAATTTTGGCAATGTATGAATTTTGAAAAACAAACGTGCCTTTGAAAAAGTTATATTCCATCAATTGAATATCATGTTTTATATTTATTCTCCACGGTACATATTTTTTGGATTTTTTTTTTCTCAAATGAAACAAAAATAATTTTAAAAAATTCGTAACTCGTTTGAAAATTGGTCAATTTTAGAAAACAAATGTGGATATTAAAGTAATTTAATACATTTTTTCTAAAATTTATTTTCTGCGCTTTTTATTTTTTAAATCAATTGTTTTCACCGATACGTCCCAAATGTTCAACAACGCGAAAATCAGAAGTTTCAAACATTCGTGTTACTTTTGAAAATTTATGAATTTGTAAAAACAAAAGTTACTTTGACAGAGTGATACTTTAACCATTGCATATTTTTTTTTAGAACTCATTTTCCATGATACATAATGAAAAATTGTAATTATTTTGGCGACGCGATAAAAATATAAAAACAATTGCTATCGATTTAAAACTTTCCAAAATTACCAACAACGGACGCCCAATTACGATTCTGTGAAAATTATAAATACTTCGGCTACAAGTTTTGGGAAAGTTTCATGTAAACAGAGAGTAAAATTGTGAAAAATTGTAATTATTTTGGCGACCCGATAAAAATATAAAAACAATTGCCATCGACTTGAAACTTTCCAAAATTACCAACAACGGACGCTCAATTGCGATTCTGTGAAAATTATGAATACTTCACCTACAAGTTTTGGGAAAGTTTCACGTGAACGGAGAGTAAAATTGTAAAAAACTGTAATTATTTCGGCGACGTGATAAAAATATAAAAAAACAATTGCCATCGACTTGAAACTTTCCAAAACTACCAACAACGGACGCCCAATTACGATTCTGTAAAAATTATGAATACTTCGCTTACAAGTTTTATAATAGTTTCATGTAAAGTGAGAGGAAAGTTGTAAAAAAAATGTAATTATTTTGGCGACGCGATAAAAATATAAAAAACAATTGACATCGACTTGAAACTTTCCAAAACTATCAACAACGGACGCCCGATTACGATTCTGTAAAAATTATAAATACTTCGTCTATAAGTTTTGGGAAAGTTTCATGTAAACAGAGAGCAAAATTGTGAAAATTTTTAATTATTTTGGCGACTCGATAAAAATATAAAAACAATTGCCATCGAATTTTTCTAGAATTTATTTTATGCAGTTTATATTTTGAACGAATTGTTTTCACCAGTACGTCCTGAATATTTAATAACGCGAAAATAAAAAGTCTCAAAAATTCGTATCACTTTTAAAAATTTATGAATTTTTGAAAACAAAAGTAACTTTGAAAGAGTGATATTTCAACAATTAAATATAATTTCTTTAGAGTTTATTCAACACGGTACATATTTTTAGATTTATTTTTTTTCCTCAAATATTCAACAAATGAAAAAAATAAATTCAATTATTGATAACTCTTTTAAGAATTGGGAAATTTTAGAAAACAGAAGTGAATTTCAAAGAGTGATATTTTAGTAAGTTAATACAATGTTTATTGAATTTATTTTTTGCAGTTTATAGTTTTAACGAAACGATAAGTCCCAAATGACCAACAACGCGAAAATCAAAAGTTTTAAAAATTCGTATCATTTTTGAAAATTTATGGATTTTTAAAAACAAGAGTTACTTTGAAACAGTGATATTTACTAACGATTGAACATAACTTGTTAGGTACACATATTTTAGATTTTTTGTCTCAAATGTTCTACAAATGAAAATTTTTCAAAAATTCATTACTCGTTTGAAAATCGGTAAATTTTAGAAAACAAAAATGAATTTTAAAGAGTGGCATTTTAGTAAGTTAATACAATTTTTTTAGAATTTATTTTCTGCGGTTTATATTTTTAACGAATTGTTTTCAACGATACGTCCCAAATTTTCAATAACTCAAAAGTTTCAAAAATTCGTATTACATTTAAAAATCTATGAATTTTTTAAAACAAGAGTTACTTTGAAATAGTGATATTTTAACGGTTGAATATAATTTTTTAGGGTACATATTTTTTAGATTTTTTTTCTTAAAAATAAAAAAAATTAAATTTTCAAAAACTCATAACTCGTTTGAAAATTGGTAAATTTTAGAAAACAAAAATGAATTTTAAAGAGTGATATTTTAGTAAGTTAATACATTTTTTAGAATTTATTTTCTGCGGTTTATATTTTTATCGAATTGTTTTCACCGATAAGTTCGAAATGTTCCACAACGCGAAAATAAAAAATTCAAACATTAGTATCTCGTTCGAAAATGTGTGAATTTTTAAAAACAAAAATTACTTTGGAAGAGTTATATTTCAACAATTAAATATAATTTTTTTTAGATTTTATTCTCCATGGATTCTTTAGGATTTTTTTTTCAAATGTTCAACGAATGGAAGAAAAATGGAATTAAAAAAAAAATTTATAACTCGTTTGAAAATGGATGGACTTTTATAAAAAAAAGCATGATGTGTTGGCAATATAATTTTGATTCGAATTATTATTTATAGTTCTTACTTCTTTTGATTTTTTTTTCTTAATCTAGAGTATTTACTGCGTTTAAGAATATAACTATTCAAGTAATAAAGACGGAAAATAGCCTGAAAATATGAATATTCAGGCTATTTTTCGTCTTTATTACTTTTATCAAATAATATTGCAATAAGTGAGGTTGTCTCAAGTTAATAACTATTAAATGTAAAATTTGAGTTAAATGCAATTTTAAACATGGCCATTACTAGTAAAAAAATGCAGATATCTAAGCCCATACATGAATTTGTTTATTTAATTAGGCTTCCTCCTGTCCTAAGTAACTGCCAGGAAATTATGAATTGTGGGCAAAAAAATCAATGATCCGCATCCTTTCGCTTCCAAAATTCGACCACGTTAGAACCACTAAAGGAACGATTTATCATTTTAACGGAAATAAGGCCCACTTTACTTGCCCTCCCCCCACACAACGTAAATTATTCCTATCCCAAGGAATTAAAGACAGATTAACAGAACCCTACCCCATCTTAAAGTTACAAACTAAATGCGGCAACGGTCCTTGCATGCACGGGCATTTAAACAAACAGCAATGGAGGATTTAATAGATTGAGGTAGGCCCTGCCTGTACCGTCACGGTCGGGCAAGCATCCAAATTGCTGTTAACAGATAAGGGCGGCAGCGGCCCATATTTGTTCAATAATATTCGTATCGATCCTTCGAATCAAATATATATATATATATATATATATATATATATATATAAATATATATATATATAAAAGACGATAAATAACTGAATGAGCTTTTTTTTTCTCTCCCGCACACAAAAGCCCCTGCCCTCCTGATAAGCACGTTCCATTGGAAATAATTTTAAATTGGGCGGGAATAAATGAAGGGGGTAGCGAACGCCGGTGCAGCCCGGTAAAGGCAATTCACGTTTCACTTTGAAGTACAGATTCCAGTCGCAGCGACATTTCGTTATTCATAAGACAAAGGTATAGAATTTGTTAGCTACCGAGAAAGGTTTTATTGACCTGCGACGGGAATGGGAAAAAAAAAGATGTATAAAATGAAATGAACAACTGTGATTGCTTCGATCATTAACTTGCCGGTAATGATTATTATGCTACTTCAGCGTTGTAATTTGGTTGGTAACTGCGTATTAAATTGAGCGTGGCACTGGGTAGGATGATGAACCTCGTTAGTGTATCTCTGTACAGATCGATGGATGGATTGTTTTTCGAATAATGGACTGTTTCAATTAAGTCCTAGGGCGTACGTAAAAAAAATCATGCTTTTTTTTAATAAATGCCAGAGCGTCCAAAGTTTGCCAGCTATTTATTAATTGTGTTTGGGGTTTTCTGCAAAACGGTCGTAGAAAAATATCGTTGAATAATTTCGAGCGCAAAGCCTGTTTGCCGATTTCGATGGATCGGCAAACACGTACTTTGCGCCAGTGGTAGAGCCACTCAGCAAACCATTTAGGAACATCGTCATCGCGCGCACGAGATGAGCCAGACTTTATTTGGCTCCAAATGTACGTTTTGAACGCGTCCCCTTCAACCGCGTACCTCAACGCCGAAGCCTATATTCTAACCAAATGCCGTGCCAGAAGTAAATTGACACCGATAACGGCGCGCGACAATTTTAGTAGGTCGCTGGCATCACCACTAGTTTCGAGCTCAGCAAAGAAATAACTAAATCTATAAAACGCTGTTTCGTCATTTTAAATGTTAAAACAATGCCCGCATACGTTTAATCTGTAGAGAAAAATCTCAACGCAGCGCAGGCGCGCGCCGTTATCGGTGTCAATTTACTTCTGGCACGGCATTTGGTTAGGCGACCTACTAAAATTGTCTCCACCGACAAAACCGGCAAAAAAAGGGACTCTCCATAACATCAGTATTTACCATAATACTCAGCGGGTGGTGCAATTTAGGTTGTCATCGGGAAGCAAGAGTAATTTATGACTTTTGGAGAGGGCCGTCCTTTATACCTGCTTTCCGTATTTTGGGACCAATTTTTGATAAGTAAATTACAATATGCTATACTGACTTTCATTTCTCGATTACCGACATATATTATGAAGAATATTGTACTCTTTTACCACGTGACGTTTATAAGCCAATACGGTTATCAAATTTAGTGGCGGCTCGTGGAACATTTTGATGGTAGAACCACTTAGCATTTAATATATTTTGAGAAAAAAAAAACGATTACTGTTGCAAAATTATTCAGTAAATTACAACTGACAACACATGTGATTCTACATTTCCGTAAAAATTAGAAATGCATTGTTTCTAAATTTTAGAATATTTCAATGTGAATGGAGATGAAATTAAAAAGCAACAAATTCATCGACCCGAAAAAAAATATAAAAACAATTGCCATAGACTTGAAACTTTCCAAAACAACTGACAACACATGGGATTCTACATTTCCGTAAAAATTAGAAATGCATTGTTTCTAAATTTTAGAATATTTCAATGTGAAACCAGATACAATTTAGAAAAATATTGCAACAAATTCGTCGTCGCGAAAAAAATATAAAAACAATTTCCATCCACTTGAAACTTTACAAAATCACTCAATATTAATTCAAGAGTGATTTCGTATAAAATTGAAACACATTCCGTCGATTGCCTTTGCGATTTTTCGTGTAAATTTATGAAAAATTATAATCATTTTTTGTTGACGCGAAAAAATATAAAAACAGCTGTAAAATACTTAAAACTTTCTAAATTTACCTAAAATACAATAATCTTCCAAAAACTCGAAAAACTCCATTACAGATTTTCAAGATAACTGACCGATAACAACGCTTCAGATTTTTTAATTTGCACGAGTGAAAAAAAAATTATAAAAACAACTGCAACACACTTGAAATTTTCCAAATTTACTCAAAATACACTAATCTTAACAATCCTCCAAAAAAACTCAAAAAACTCCATCACTGGTTTTTAAGATTTAAAGTTTCACTTCTTCCGAGTGAAAAAAAATATATATAAAACAAGTGCAACACACTTGAAACTCTCTAAATTTACTCAAAATACATTAATCATAATAAGCCTCTAAAAAACCCATAATATCCCAAAACAAGTTTTCAAGATAACCGACCGAGAACAGCACTTTACAGGATTTTTTTAGTTTCAATTCTTCGGAGTGAAAAAAAAAATACAAAAACAACTGTAACACACTTGAAAGTTTTCAGATTTACTCAAAATACATTAATCTTAATAAAACTTAAAATACCCTATCACTGGTTTTCAAGATAACAATACAAAACACAATTCTGGAAGAATTTTTCAAATCTGCTAATTTGTTCAAGAGATATATTCTCAAATAAATGCAATGCCATTTTTCTCGTCTCGCAGGCTTCGTTTTAAGATTTAAAACGACAAATCAGTGTTTCTAGAATTAATAAAAAAAATCTTGTTTCGTTTAAAATTAGAGGTAGTGCCATGGCTCATTGGTTCTACATAACGAGCCGCCCCTGATCCAATTATTGAAGTTTGATCATTTATCAAATATTTCCAGGATCATTTATTGCATTGCAATCGGTCCTCGTCTTTGACTCGTGGCGATTGTGAATGCAAAAATGTTCTCAAAAAATGATATTTTCATACAATATTTTACGCATTAAGAATATTACGCACAAAATTCATAATTGCTCAATTAAAAGTTTTCAAAAAAATCTTTTGGATTAGTTGATAATTGTGTACTTTTTGGCCTGCTGAAAATATCGTGACGTCACTGGTGTTTGACGTATGATGTCATAGGCAATTTTTTTTAATTGATTTTTTTTTTATTTGGCAACGTTTGTAGAGCTCTTAGTTATCTTTAGTCACATTTTTTTTTGAAAAATACGTATCATTTAATCTAAAAACAATTTGTTTACTTTGCTACTTTTGTAGAGCTTGTTTCTCTTTATATCCATATTTTTTTATTTTTTTAATAGAATGATCATAAAATTTCGCACAAAATTAATAATTTGGATTATTTAATATACGATTTTGAAAAAGCTGGAGAAAACAATGAAGTTTTAAATTTTTTTATTTTTACTACCTTACATAATACTGCATTAATTAAAAGTAAGCCAATTCCAAATTTATTGATTTATTTAATATTTGACATATTAACAAGTTTAACACTTCAATTAAAACGTCTTTACTTCTCCTAAAATTAACTAAATATGGTGCATTTTACTGAACGAGAAAGAATAGAGGTATAAATGATGATGGAATATGGCGATAGGCTAAGAACTTATGAGGAAGCATGCGATTTGTTCAATCAAAAACACCCCGCAAGAGTTCCAATTTCAAGATCCACAGTAAGAGCTCTACAAAAGTTGCCAAATATATACATATAAAAAAAAACGAATTCCATTTACAAAAATTGCCGATGACATCACACGTCAAACACTAGTGATATCACAATATTTTTGTGCACGCCAAAAAGTGTGCAATAATGAACAAAAATTGACCTGTCCGTACGATTCTTTTAAAAACACTTAATAGTGCAAGTAACTTTATCACCACTCTGTATATAAATATTTATATTTAAAATATAAAGTAGTGTTTACTAATAATTGCTAATTATTTAATAAAACAATTTGTCAGTATTGCGACTATTAAAACTATTGCATGTACACTTTTCAATGGTGTTGCAGGTAATTAGACCCAACCCTTCTTCATTCATAAATTTCCCTTTTGTGGTACTCTCGAAATTCGATAAGGGTAAATGGTGATTAGCACCCTGGGGTTCTCTGGGGTGGGCCGCCGGAGGGTTTGGAGACAAATTCTTACGGTCCTGTGGTGCCATGGCTCCTTGGCTCCATATGACGAGCCGTCCCTGCTTTGCGCACTTAATATACAAATAGCTATTGTTTGAGGATTTAATTTTAAATTATATTAAAATCGTTGACACATAAATTGCTTCCGAAAACATTGTGCAATAATTTCAAGTCATAAATTTCCAACGAATTTATTTCTCTCGACAATCACCTGTACTGTGAATGTATTATTCAATAAATAGTGGTATAAAACGACGAAAGTAAAAAATTTGCTTTAGATCATCTGAAAGAATGCGTTAAAAAAATGATCTGTCTGAGCTTTTTTGGTTACAAATATTTCTTCGAAGTTGCGACACCCTGTATATAAGTTTTGTGTAAATTAAACCAGGTACAACATGTGAAATCCAATTATGTGATTTAATTCATTACAACGCATTTCACATCATGTTTACACGAAAAAAAAAATAATTAAAAATTAAACGCGAACAAAGTAGGAAAAGGCACCGCCGCCTCTGCCGCCGCCATCATATATTTACACTATTTTTGTTCGTTTGAGGCTAACTAATTGCACTGCACGTTTCCACACGCATCGTCAGCAATACGAAGGATGTGAATAATGTATCGACAAAATACTTCAAGTGATGCAAAATTCACATGAAATATTAACGGGGCGGCAATTTGGCTTAACGGTTTAAATATTTAAAGTTCCGGCGTCGGAGTGCATATTTCATGCACTCGTACAGCGAAGTATTATTACACAACTGATTTGAACTCGTTAATTCCGGAACGCCTAGTCACCTTCGCATTTTTTAAAAATGCATACTTTGTTTAATACTTTCGTAATTTAATCAAACTAAGGGCGCGGGGCTTAGGGTTGCGCTTAAATTTTTGATGGTGGTGTGCGCGGAAACTTTTTGTCTTAGTAATGTTTAAATATTAATATGCAAATTGTATGGGCTTAAAAATTTATTCGGATTCGAGATTGCGCGGGTCGCCAATTTCGAACTTCCATAACTATAAAAGATTCCCGGCGCGCTCTTTTTTTCGCGTCGGTCGGGGAATTTTAAAATCCCTTAATTTAATTTTAAAATAACATGAAATTTTAATATGCACATAGCTGTTGGCTGCGCCAGCTAATTCACAAAGCGGGCCGGGTATAAGGATTTAGGCAATCCTGTTAATGTATTCTGGCTGTATGGGACCTACATAATGCTGCAAAGAAAGGCGGCGGGACTCACACCACTCCATTATTCGGAATTATATTGTGCGGGATTTTTATTAAAATTCAACCCGATATTCTGATGCTAATTTTTGTACCTTTATTTTCGCATCACCTACGCGTTTAAATTATATTTTGGTTATTTGTTGCGATACGGGTCGTCGCCCGAAGTTGCTTTGAATTGTTTAAAATGGTTTTCTGCATAAAAATCTGTATATAAGGCTCACAAAAAATAAAAAAAAAAACAAAATTAATTCATCAAGTTATAAGCTATAATTTTGTTTGACTAGTAATGCTATTATGGAATTAAAAAATAAGGAGAACGCAATTAATTCTTTCACTGCGGCAACCGAACAATTATACTCTCATTTACAGGACCCGGATATGTACGCAACCAGCCGTACGCATCTATTTATTTATTTAACGTATAAACTTTTTTTACAAATGTACATAACTATAAGCAACTTCAGTAGATGTATGATGAGGGTACCTGACCAGACCAGTAGGCCGATGGACCCTTGGTCCGGGGTGAATATATAATTGGCAAAAATTAATTGATGACCATCTGGCCTACTGGTCTGGTCTGGTACCCTCATCATCTAATTCTGCAGCATATTTCTTAAGCTTTTAAAAATCATACGGTTTAAAAAAATTATCAGCACAATATGTAACTCTATCGTATTCCTTGCCCTAAAACTTAGATCAACTTTAGTTGTTTTTAGTCCTATTTGCTTAATCAAAATGTACTTTAATCCATTTTCTTTTTCTATTGATTTGTAGATATTATATATTTTGGTTGCAAATAAATATATTATTATTTGTTATGTAGGAAGCTTCTACTTCGTTATACATGCTTTTTATATAGAATAAAACACTTTTTTACTTTGTTTGTATAACACTTATACAAATAACATAATAATAATAATTTTTTATAACACTTATACAATAAGTGTTATACAAACAAAGTAAAAAAGTGTTTTATTCTAAATATATTATTATTATTATGTTAATAAATTTTCACACAAGATGTGCGCAACAACAAAAAAAGAGCGCCCGCATTATAAATATCCGGGCCGGTTTAATCTTTCAAACTAATTCATCCCGTTGGCATTTAAAAAGGATAAAATTCGTAAAACAAACTGGAACGTGATTTGTTTACCAAACATTTCCTGGCACACCTGATATTTTTAAAAATCACGAAACCCGGCGAGTGCATCTGGAGAACATATGATCAATACACACACACACAGGGGCTATTTTTAAAAAGCCATCAGTTTCCTCCATAAAGCCGGAGATTTATTAGTTTGAGCTTTGAAAAAAACTAGGTCGCTCATGGATAATTAAAACAAATAGCGTTTTGGGGAAATGCCTTACCGTTATTTCGGTATTGGACAGTTTATGGTGCGGAAATTATTAAGCTGTAACGAACGTCTTCGGATAGATGCGTATTGAATGGAATTAATTATGCGAAGGGAATGCACGTTTTCGTACGCTCTGTCTCAAAAAGATATATAGGTACGCCTTCTTATTGAGCAATGGAGGTTTTATTTTAGGAGTAGACACTCTGTGAGCCCTTTATTATTGATGAGTATTAAGCTGGCAGCAATTAATACATCTTGAATCAAGAACTTCACTTTTTGATAAAATACAAACTCCCTGACTTCTTGCAGAAAAATACAATAAAATGAGGAATACGAAATTTTAAATTGCAAAAGACAAAAAGTATTATATTTCTCATTTTATTCACTTTTTTTGTACGACAGATTTTTATTTATTTATCTGTTAAACCAACTGTGAGTATTCAATAATATTTCCAATTAATTTGATAGGTGTGAAATCAGACATTGATTTCAGGCGTAGATTTCGGTCGCTCATATTTTGGACAGTTTTCGGAATAAAACTCGAGAAGTGCTGATTTTAAAGATGTTGTTTATATTGTTTTTAAAACAGGCGATCATCGAAAAAAAATTACTTGAGTTAAAAATTAGCATATATTTTCGTTCCAATACGAAAACTGACAAAAATATGAGTGAAATCGATAATGTTTTTTCGTCCCTTTTCTAGGAATTGTATTTCGAATTGTAATTGTTCAAATAATATTATGACTTCCCATCAAAACAATTGCCATATTCTAGCTGGAAACGAAATTGCTACACTTCAAAGAATTAAAAATGCATTCGACGATTTAAAAATTTGTAAAAAATTCATAAGTCGAGGGATTTGCTTCAAACGCTCAAAATCAATTAAAAACAATGTGTTTATGATTTCCTATAAAAACAATTGCCATATCCTAGCTGGAAAAAAAATTACACCACTTCAAACTTGAACTGGGAGAACGAAAAATGCATTCGGCGATTTGAAAAATTGTAAAAAATTTATACGTCGAGGGATTTGCTTCAAAAGCTCAAGATCCATGAAAAAACAATGTGTTTATGATATCCTGTAAAAACAATTGCCATATCATTGCTGAAAAAAAATTGTACCAGTTCAAACTTGAACTGGAAGAACGAAAAATGCATTCGGCGATTTGAAAAATTGTAAAAAATTTATACGTCGAGGGATTTGCTTCAAAAGCTCAAGATCCATGAAAAAACAATGTGTTTATGATATCCTGTAAAAACAATTGCCATATCATTGCTGAAAAAAAAATTGTACCAGTTCAAATTTGAACTGGAAGAACGAAAAATGCATTCGGCGATTTGAAAAATTGTAAAAAATTTATAAGGCGAGGAATTTGCGTCAAAAGCTCAAGATCCATGAAAAAACAATATTTTTATGATATCTTGTAAAAACAATTGCCTTATCGTTGCTGAAAAAAAATTGTACCAGTTCAAACTTGAACTGGAAGAACGAAAAATGCTTTCGGTGATTTGAAAAATTGTAAAAAAATTATAAGTCGAGGAATTTGCTTCATAAACTCAAGATCCATGAAAAAACAATGTGTTTATGATATCGTGTAAAAACAATTGCTATATCCTAGCTGGAACAAAAACTACACCACCTCAAACTTGAACTGGGAGAACGAAAAATGCATTCGGCGATTTAAAAAATTGTAAAAAAATTATAAGTCGAGGAATTTGCTTCAAAAGCTTAAGATCCATTAAAAACAATGTGTTTATGATTTCCTATAAAAAACAGTTACCATATCCTAGCTGAAAAAAAAATTACACCAGTTCAAACTTGAACTGGCAGAACGAAAAATGCATTCGGCGATTTGAAAAATTGTAAAAAATTCATAAGTCGAGGAATTTGCTTCAAAAGCTTAAGATCCATTAAAAATAATGTGTTTATGATTTCCTATAAAAAACAATTGCTATATTCTAGCTGAAAAAAAAACTACACCACTTCAAACTTGAAGTGGGAGAACGAAAAATGCATTCGGCGATTTGAAAAATTGTAAAAAATTTATAAGTCGAGGAATTTGCTTCAAAAGCTTAAGATCCATTAAAAATAATGTGTTTATGATTTCCTATAAAAAACAATTGCCATATTCTAGCTGAAAAAAAAACTACACCACTTCAAACTTGAAGTGGGAGAACGAAAAATGCATTCGGCGATTTGAAAAATTGTAAAAAATTTATAAGTCGAGGAATTTGCTTCAAAAGCTTAAGATCCATTAAAAATAATGTGTTTATGATTTCCTATAAAAAACAATTGCCATATTCTAGCTGAAAAAAAAACTACACCACTTCAAACTTGAAGTGGGAGAACGAAAAATGCATTCGGCGATTTGAAAAATTGTAAAAAATTTATAAGTCGAGGGATTTACTTCAAAAGCTCAAGATCCATGAAAAAACAATGTGTTTATGATATCCTGTAAAAACAATTGCTATATGATTGCTGAAAAAAAAAATTGCAACAGATCAAACTTGAAGTGGGAGAACGAAAAATGCATTCGGCGATTTGAAAAATTGTAAAAGAATTATAAGTCGACGAATTTACTTCAAAAGCTCAAGATCCATGAAAAAACAATGTGTTTATGATATCCTGTAAAAACAGTTGCTAAATCATTGCTGAAAAAAAAATTACACCAATGCAAACTTGAACTGGGAGAATGAAAAATGCAATCGGCGATTTGAAAAATTGTAAAAAAATTATAAGTCGAGGGATTTGCTTCAAAAGCTCAAGATCCATTAAAAACAATGTGTTTATGATTTCCTATTAAAAACAATTGCCATATTCTAGCTGGAAAAAAGATTACACCACTTCAAACTTGAACTGGGAGAACGAAAAATGCAATCGGCGATTTGAAAAATTGTAAAAATTTATACGTCGAGGGATTTGCTTCAAAAGCTCAAGATTTATTAAAAACAATGTGTTTTTGTGGCAATTGTTTTAATATTTTTTTAAACGCTCGGCGCACAGCGCGTCTTCATAACGACTTAAACACCTTATTCTTGCGATTGTTACAAGATTTGCTGAAAGAATGTTTGATATTTTTTCAGGAATATAAACTATAACCAATTTTGAGCATTTTTGAAAATTTTCAAGTTTGTGGCAATTGTTTTATTATTTTTTTAAACGCTCGGCGAACTGCGCGTCTTCATAATGACTTAAACACCTTATTCTTGCGATTGTTACAAGATTTGCTGAAAGAATGTTTGATATTTTTTCAGGAACATAAACTATAACCAATTTTGAGCATTTTTGAAAATTTTCAAGTTTGTGGCAATTGTTTTTACATTTTTTCTAACGCTCGGCGAATTGCGTGTTCTTTAAATGACTCACGCGGTTCTCTTGCAATTATTATGAAAACTACTGAAAGTAAGTTCAATATTTTTTCAGGAATATGAACTAGAATCAGTTTGGAGTATTTCTGGAAATTTTCCAGTTTCTGGCAATTGTGTTTACATTTTTTCTTAACGCCAGACGAATTGCGTGTTCTTTAAATGACTTACGCGGTCCTCTAATTATTATGAAAAATACTGAAAATATGTTCAATCTTTTTTCAGGAATATAAACTAGAATACGTTTGGAGTATTTCTGGAAATTTTCGAGTTTGTGGCAATTGTTTTTATATTTTTTAAACGCTCCGCCAATTGTGCATCTTCGAAATTGCAAGAGAGAAGTTATAGTTCGGTTATTTCGAAAACTATCGAAGGGGTGTTTGAAGATTTTTGAATGTACATAAACCAGAATCAGTTTTGAGTATTTCTGGAAATTTTCTAATTTGTGGCAATTGTTTTTACATTTTTTCTAACGCTCGGCGAATTGCGTGTTTTTTAAATGACTTACGCGGTTCTCTTGCGATTATTTTGAAAACTACTGAAAGGATGTTCAATCTTTTTTCATAAAAAATAAACTAGAATCAGTTTGGAGTATTTCTGGAAATTTTCGAGTTTGTGGCAATTGTTTTTACATTTTTTAAACGCTCCGCAAATTGTGCATCTTCGAAATTGCAAGAGAGAAGTTATAGTTCTCTTCAAATTTTCTATAAATTTTCAAAATATGTGTTTTATGAATAATAATAATAATAATAATTTATTCGTGTTATTTCAGTTCGATTTATTTATTTGATTAATTTATTTATTTATCCATTCTCCATTTTATATAAATTCATCTGCAATTTTTTTAACTTAAAATTAAACTTAAAACTAATATTACCAAATAAGTTGTTATGTTATCTTTATTTAAGTTAATTTTTTGTATCAAATAATGATATACAATTTATAGCTCTTGATTTGATTGGTCGATGATGTTGCTGTTTGTCAATCATGTCTTTACCAAATTCCGCATATGGAAAGTCGGTGTCGTCGCCACAAATATCTTTCATTCCGTTCTCCTTGACGGCCCACGGAAAAAATACGACGATTACAGGGCGATGAAATATCTTCGCGTGATGCGTTCGTGTTTTGGCCCTTTTCCGTAGTGTAATAGTGCTCCCATGTGTTTAGGGTCCCATTTTGGAGATTCTCTCGTAGGCCGCCTCGGATAATGCGACCATTACTCCATGTGACACGTGCGAAACATAACGTGGCACATCATCGCATGCAAATAAATGGCACAATTACAGTAATACTCCTTGCACCGTCGGCGTTATCTTATCTGCGCCCTTCTAAATTTTAAACCCCCCACCCCACCCCTCCCCGCCGGCGCTCTCCTAATATATACGGCCCATTTGCGTCGACTTATTTTACACATTCTATAAATATAAAGGAAGCGAAATTAACGTGAAATTAGCCCCAAATTCCATTTGCCCGATTAGTTTTTTTTTTATGAGTTTCACTTTGCCATTAATTCACATTAAGATGATTATCGGGGAAATTTGAAGGTTTATTTCGGTGCATTGTTGTACACAAAAAAAAAAGAAAGTCTAATTTCAATTTAAAAAAAAAATCCTAACCGCTAAGTCTAGTAATGATTGATGCGTGCGGTATCTGTGCAAAATATAAATTACGGTTCTAGTTTAAATTCCGGGAACATTTCCAGCCCCGACTGAGAAACGGAGCTCTGTCGAAAATCCCACCATTTGTACGTAGAGAAATATGCACATGGAAAAATACGTTATGGGAAAGGAGAGGAGAAGAGAGAGGGCATGGATGGGCGAAGGGCGAACGGGGCGATATGTATAGGTAAGGAAGGAGGATAATGGGAAATGGGCCGTCAGCCGAGAGTGACGCGTTGCATATTTCATTACTTTCCCTCTCGCTTCGACCGTGTCAGCGACTCTCGTTCCCTTGACAGACGATAGCCCCGTGGCCCTGTGGCCTTCTGCACAAGACAACAGGCTCTGTATCTAGTGAATGATAGCAATTTCAAAACTAAACTAAAAAGGAGAATCTTAACATCGAAGACAAAAAGTTGGACGATAAAAAGTGTAGATGCAACGTTAGATCAAAAGTCTAGAGTTGAGATGTGTAAAATATTTCATTGTTTTCAGACTCAAATCATTTCACTGTGGACTTATCTGTAAGGATTTTCGCCGTTATTATTATCGTCGAGGAATGAGTAACATCGGCGGAAACATGAAGTTCCTAACCCTCGAAGCTGGCTTACCAGGATCCCCGGAATTCGCCCCCCCCCCCCCCTTAATAAATTGGAAAGCAAGTTTGTTCACTTAAATACGTTAAACTTTCGGTAATAGAATAAACTTGGCAATTGTTGATCACCGATGCGAGCGGCTCTCTCTCCGGCGATTTTGTAAATTGCTCAAGAGGTGATTTCACGGGATCGATAGCCCCCCCTTTCGACATACCAATCATTTCCATGTAATGGTGGGGCACTTTGCATTGCATTATTGATCAATTTACTTACTGGCGAAAATAACTCCCGGTGGTTACGAGGAGGAGTTTATGCATAATTTGAATGGTAAATCCACATTTTATTCCAAATTAGGCCGTCGAGTGTGCGTGATATAATCTTAAGTAATATCCCAGTGGGCGGGGTATTGAGTTGTTAGAAAATTTGGAAATTTTGAAGCCAATTTCGCGAGAGATTATATTTTTACAATTGTTTTAATCGTTGAACGCAATTTTTAATTTCCCGAAATTCATGTTTCGAGTGTTGCAGTTCTGTTTCCTGCTGTCAAATGTCAATTGTTTTTAAGGAATGTTAAAAATGGATGTTGTTTTAAGATATTTGGAAATTTTTAAGCCAATTCCGCGAGAGATTATATTTTCAGAACTGTTCTAATCGTTGAATGCAATTTTTAATTTCCCTAAATTCATGTTTCGAGTGTTGCAGTTCTGTTTCCTGCTGTCATATGTCAATTGTTTTAACGGAATGTTAAAAATGGATGTTGTTTTATGATATTTGGAAATTTTGAAGCCAATTCCGCGAGAGGTTATAGTTTCAGAATTGTTCTAATCGTTGAACGCAATTTTTAATTTTCCTAAATTCATGTTTCGAGTGTTGCAACTCTGTTTCCTGCTGTTAAATGTCAATTGTTTTTACGGAATGTTAAAAATGGATGTTGTTTTAAGATATTTGGAAATTTTTAAGCCAATTCCGCGAGAGATTATATTTTCAGAATTGTTCTAATCGTTGAACGCAATTTTTAATTTTCCTAAATTCATGTTTCGAGTGTTCCAATTCTGTTTCCTGCTGTCAGATGTCAATTGTTTTAACGGAATGTTAAAAATTGATGTTGTTTTAAGATATTTGGAAATTTTGAAGCCAATTCCGCGCGAGATTATATTTTCAGAATTGTTCTAATCGTTGAACGCAATTTTTAATTTTCCTAAATTCATATTTTGAGTGTTGCAATTCTGTTTCCTGCTGTCAAATGTCAATTGTTTTAACGGAATGTTAAAAATTGATGTTGTTTTAAGATATTTGGAAATTTTGAAGCCAATTCCGCGCGAGATTATATTTTCAGAATTGTTCTAATCGTTGAATGCAATTTTTAATTTTTGTAAATTCATGTTTCGAGTTTTGCAATTCTGTTTCCTGCTGTCGCATGTCAATTGTTTTACGGGATGTTAAAAATGGATGTTGTGTTATGATATTTGGAAATTTTGAAGACAATTCCGCGAGAGATTATATTTTCAGAATTGTTCTAATCGTTGAATGCAATTTTTAATTTTTCTAAATTCATGTTTCGAGTGTTGCAATTCTGTTTCCTGCTGTCAAATGTCAATTGTTTTAACGGAATGTTAAAAATGGATGTTGTTTTAAGATATTTGGAAATTTTGAAGGCAATTCCATGAGAGATTATATTTTCAGAATTGTTCTAATCGTTGAATGCAATTTTTAATTTTTCTAAATTCATGTTTCGAGTGTTGCAATTCTGTTTCCTGCTGTCATATGTCAATTGTTTTAACGGAATGTTAAGAATGGATGTTGTTTTATGATATTTGGAAATTTTGAAGGCAATTCCATGAGAGATTATATTTTCAGAATTGTTCTAATCGTTGAATGCAATTTTTAATTTTCCCAAATTCATGTTTCGAGTGTTGCAATTCTGTTTCCTGCTGTCATATGTCAATTGTTTTTACGGAATGTTAAAAATGGATTATGTTTTAAGATATTTGGAAATTTCGAAGGCAATTCCGCGAGAGATTATATTTTCAGAATTGTTCTAATCGTTGAATGCAATTTTTAATTTTTCTAAATTCATGTTTCGAGTGTTGCAATTCTGTTTCCTGCTGTCATATGTCAATTGTTTTAACGGAATGTTAAGAATGGATGTTGTTTTATGATATTTGGAAATTTTGAAGGCAATTCCATGAGAGATTATATTTTCAGAATTGTTCTAATCGTTGAATGCAATTTTTAATTTTCCCAAATTCATGTTTCGAGTGTTGCAATTCTGTTTCCTGCTGTCATATGTCAATTGTTTTTACGGAATGTTAAAAATGGATGTTGTTTTAAGATATTTGGAAATTTTGAAGGCAATTCCGCTAGAGATTATATTTTCAGAATTGTTCTAATCGTTGAATGCAATTTTTAATTTTTCTAAATTCATGTTTCGAGTGTTGCAATTCTGTTTCCTGCTGTCATATGTCAATTGTTTTAACGGAATGTTAAGAATGGATGTTGTTTTATGATATTTGGAAATTTTGAAGGCAATTCCATGAGAGATTATATTTTCAGAATTGTTCTAATCGTTGAATGCAATTTTTAATTTTCCCAAATTCATGTTTCGAGTGTTGCAATTCTGTTTCCTGCTGTCATATGTCAATTGTTTTTACGGAATGTTAAAAATGGATTATGTTTTAAGATATTTGGAAATTTTGAAGGCAATTCCGCGAGAGATTATATTTTCAGAATTGTTCTAATCGTTGAATGCAATTTTTAATTTTCCCAAATTCATGTTTCAGGTGTTGCACTTCTGTTTCCTGCTGTCATATGTCAATTGTTTTAACGGAATGTTAAAAATGGATGTTGTTTTAAGATATTTGGAAATTTTGAAGCCAATTCCGCGAGAGATTATATTTTCAGAATTGTTCTAATCGTTGAATGCAATTTTTAATTTTCCCATGTTTCGAGTGTTGCAATTCTGTTTCCTGCTGTCATATGTCAATTGTTTTTACGGAATGTTAAAAATTGATGTTGTTTTAAGATATTTGAAAATTTTGAAGGCAATTCCGCGAGAGATTATATTTTCAGAATTGTTCTAATTGTTGAATGCAATTTTTAATTTTCCCAAATTCATGTTTCGAGTATTGCAATTCTGTTTCCTGCTGTCATATGTCAATTATTTTAACGGAATGTTAAAAATGGATGTTGTTTTAAGATATTTGGAAATTTTGAAGCCAATTCCGCGAGAGATTATATTTTCAGAATTGTTCTAATCGTTGAATGCAATTTTTAATTTTCCTAAATTCATGTTTCGAGTGTTGCAATTCTGTTTCCTGCTGTCATATATCGATTGTTTTTACGGAATGTTAAAAATTGATGTTGTTTTATGATATTTGGAAATTTTGAACACAATTCCGCGGGAGATTATATTTTCAGAATTGTTTTAATCGTTGAATGCAATTTTTAATTTTCCCAAATTCATGTTTCGAGTGTTGCAATTCTGTTTCCTGCTGTCATATGTCAATTGTTTTAACGGAATGTTAAGAATGGATGTTGTTTTATGATATTTGGAAATTTTGAAGGCAATTCCATGAGAGATTATATTTTCAGAATTGTTCTAATCGTTGAATGCAATTTTTAATTTTCCCAAATTCATGTTTCGAGTGTTGCAATTCTGTTTCCTGCTGTCATATGTCAATTGTTTTTACGGAATGTTAAAAATTGATGTTGTTTTAAGATATTTGAAAATTTTGAAGGCAATTCCGCGAGAGATTATATTTTCAGAATTGTTCTAATCGTTGAATGCAATTTTTAATTTTCCCAAATTCATGTTTCAGGTGTTGCACTTCTGTTTCCTGCTGTCATATGTCAATTGTTTTAACGGAATGTTAAAAATGGATGTTGTTTTAAGATATTTGGAAATTTTGAAGCCAATTCCGCGAGAGATTATATTTTCAGAATTGTTCTAATCGTTGAATGCAATTTTTAATTTTCCCATGTTTCGAGTGTTGCAATTCTGTTTCCTGCTGTCATATGTCAATTGTTTTTACGGAATGTTAAAAATTGATGTTGTTTTAAGATATTTGAAAATTTTGAAGGCAATTCCGCGAGAGATTATATTTTCAGAATTGTTCTAATTGTTGAATGCAATTTTTAATTTTCCCAAATTCATGTTTCGAGTATTGCAATTCTGTTTCCTGCTGTCATATGTCAATTATTTTAACGGAATGTTAAAAATGGATGTTGTTTTAAGATATTTGGAAATTTTGAAGCCAATTCCGCGAGAGATTATATTTTCAGAATTGTTCTAATCGTTGAATGCAATTTTTAATTTTCCTAAATTCATGTTTCGAGTGTTGCAATTCTGTTTCCTGCTGTCATATATCGATTGTTTTTACGGAATGTTAAAAATTGATGTTGTTTTATGATATTTGGAAATTTTGAACACAATTCCGCGGGAGATTATATTTTCAGAATTGTTTTAATCGTTGAATGCAATTTTTAATTTTTCTAAATTCATGTTTCGAGTGTTGCAATTCTGTTTCCTGCTGTCAAATATCAATTGTTTTAACGGAATGTTAAAAATTGATGTTGTTTTAAGATATTTGGAAATTTTGAAGCCAATTCCGCGAGAGATTATATTTTCAGAATTGTTCTAATCGTTGAATGCAATTTTTAATTTTCCTAAATTCATGTTTCGAGTGTTGCAATTCTGTTTCCTGCTGTCATATATCGATTGTTTTTACGGAATGTTAAAAATTGATGTTGTTTTATGATATTTGGAAATTTTGAAGCCAATTCCGCGAGAGATTATATTTTCAGAATTGTTCTAATCGTTGAATGCAATTTTTAATTTTCCTAAATTCATGTTTCGAGTGTTGCAATTCTGTTTCCTGCTGTCATATATCGATTGTTTTTACGGAATGTTAAAAATTGATGTTGTTTTATGATATTTGGAAATTTTGAAGCCAATTCCGCGAGAGATTATATTTTCAGAATTGTTCTAATCGTTGAATGCAATTTTTAATTTTCCTAAATTCATGTTTCGAGTGTTGCAATTCTGTTTCCTGCTGTCAAATATCAATTGTTTTTACGGAATGTTAAAAATTGATGTTGTTTTAAGATATTTGGAAATTTTGAAGCCAATTCCGCGAGAGATTATATTTTCAGAATTGTTCTAATCGTTGAATGCAATTTTTAATTTTCCTAAATTCATGTTTCGAGTGTTGCAATTCTGTTTCCTGCTGTCATATATCGATTGTTTTTACGGAATGTTAAAAATTGATGTTGTTTTATGATATTTGGAAATTTTGAAGACAATTCCGCGGGAGATTATATTTTCAGAATTGTTTTAATCGTTGAATGCAATTTTTAATTTTTCTAAATTCATGTTTCGAGTGTTGCAATTCTGTTTCCTGCTGTCAAATATCAATTGTTTTAACGGAATGTTAAAAATTGATGTTGTTTTAAGATATTTGGAAATTTTGAAGACAATTCCGCGAGAGATTATATTTTCAGAATTGTTCAAATCGTTGAATGCAATTTTTAGTTTTTCTAAATTGATGTTTCGAGTGTTGCAATTCTGTTTCCTGCTGTCAAATGTCAATTGTTTTAACGGAATGTTAAAAATGGATGTTGTTTTATGATATTTGGAAATTTTGAAGCCAATTCCGCGAGAGATTATATTTTCAGAATTGTTCTAATCGTTGAATGCAATTTTTAGTTTTTCTAAATTCATGTTTCGAGTGTTGCTATGATACTTCAGTTGGTTTTACGGGATGTTAAGAATTGATTCTGCAAAGCAACGTATCAAGTAAGTTCATTGTTTGTTTAGGAACAGTTGGTTGTACTTCAGATAGAATTTTAAATGAAAATTTAATTTTCCTCGCAACTCACTTATCCCAAACACACCTGTTTCGACCTGACAGTGTGGACTTTAACTTTTAAATACTAATTCAAATTTCAGACATATCAATTTTTTTTAAACTACTAATGCACCCTATAATCATACATTGCATTGAATGGGCTAAATATTTCAATTGATTTCATACTATTTTATTCATGTACTGGCAAGCATCTTACATCATGAAAACATACATCGCTTTGCATGAATTAATATATAAGTTAATAGCTAAGATAAAGTCCAGATTTGTAACACAGAGACTGAGATTATTTCGAACACTAAGTTTACCCGAGCACATGTTGTAGCCCAATGCTCATAAAGCGTTCTGAGGCGATCGTATCGTAAAATATGTGAGATTTTCCACTCCACCAAACAAATAAGTTACGAGCCGCGCCTGGTACTTGTTGACATTCCATTATAAAACTTTAATGAAACACGTGTTCTGCGTGCACGTGTTGTTAATTCCTGCTTAAAACAATCTCATGTGTCCATAAATATATGTAATTCCGTGCATATATAGGTGTATCCGGTATTTTCGCCGAAACTAGTTTACCCTATATTTAGATTATAGGGAAATGAAAAATAAAATAAAAAAAATCAATGGCACCATTATTAATGGAGTGCTCAATCCATCATCGGTTGCCGGATCCGGTTAGGAGGAATGCAGAAATTCTTTATGCACGATTTATTCGTGGGCGCACATAATCAGAGTGGGAGAGCATTTCTGCTAGGATGAATTATTTTCCAATAAGGTCGTGCTCCTGTAATTACGTCACCCTTAATGTGGTTTTTCATCACCCCGACGACTTCTTGACAGGTGCTTTGCATAATTCGAACATTCATCATGTTGGTATTCGTCAATTCGCCTTTCGTGCCCCGGTATAATGGATGAAAAACTGCGTTGGCAAATTACAAACCGCTTTGTCTTGGGAACCGAGAAGTACATTAGCGGCATCCGGAAGGGCGTCCCGGCTCGAAAACGATAAGCATTTCACTGGTGATGCGCGCTCGCTGTGACTGCACACTCTTGCACAGACAATTACTCGCGCATGTGACTCTAATTACCGCGGGAACACTGCCGCAATGTGACTTGGGCTGAGCCAAGTTGTTACGTTTTAATTCGCGGCGGCGGCGGAGAAGCGCCCCCCGGGGATCGTTTAAATTGCCAGAAAAATTATCATTCTGTAATAGCGACCGAGGCCACATAATCTATATTTAGTCGGTCCCAAATCGGTAACAAATACTTTTGGTAGCAGTTTTTCGTGCCGGATCCCCGCGGAGAGGATTCCTGAACGAATGTATATTTTAAGGGACGTAGGCGAGGCCCCGTTCGGTTCTTGCTTCTGAAATCATTTATAATTGATCTTTCTCTATGCTGCACGGCACCTTAAAAAGCGCAGAAATAAAAAAGTTCCTTTCTTTTACCTACACCTTGCTACGAGTGATGCTACACAAGACACAGTTTACTTATGCATAGTATTCGTGTTCGGTAATGTTTAGCTAGTATATTTTTTTCTGAAGTACTAAGTAAACAAAATTAATATAAAGTATATATTTTTATTATAAAATCAGCAATATTAGTGAATATATTGATGGAGATAATATAACTCTAATAACTTACAATTTAATATTGGCAATATTTCTAGGCATTACCCGGCGCATTCACCATATATGAAAAATCACTTTCCACGGTTTGACTTACAAATTCAAAAAAGCTAAGCATTTATTAAATTAAATGTGATAGGCTACATCCTTAAAACATAAAATTTCCCATTTATCTTAATTAACACCCTGCCGAAGACAATTAAATATCAACTCGTGCTACAAAATGGTCGTTACCGAGTAGTTACTGGTGGAAGTCCCTGATTTTCTCGATTGTAGTTATCAGCTAGGATTACTATTGTTACATTACAACAAGAATTATTCACTTTTGTCGTTCTAGCCCTACATTTAATTATTTTCAAAAATGCCGACCACGTGGTAAAAATTGTTTATTGCTGGGTAGTTGCAAGTCGAAATTCCAGATTTTCTGAACAATAGTTGTTTGCCATCGATGCTATTATTATAATACAATAAGAATTATTCGCTTGATATCGAGTAAAAGTAATAAAGACGAAAAATAACCTTATGATGGCTGAAAGACCTCGGTCGATGGCCTGTTGTATATCGATGTATCTCGAGTACAATAAACTGTTATACTACTAACCTTATTATTACTTTTATTCAGTGATTTAGTTAGTAATTATTATTATTGTACTTTTATGTATTTAGTGTTGATTTCTCATTATTTTTCTTTCTTTTCCTTTTCCTCTATTTTTGTATTTTTGTATTTATTATTACATTATTGTTAATTTGCCCCTGTAATGGCCTTCCCGTAGGGCAATAAATGAATATTATTATTACTTTTATTCAAGTTAATTCTTGATATCGAGATTTTCGAAAATGCCGACCACGTGGTAAAAAATGTCTATTGCTAAGTAGTTTCAGGTAAAAATCCCAGATTTTCTTTACAGTAGTTGTTAGCTATAGTTGCTACAGTTATAATACAATAAGAATTATTTTGTCGTTTTAGGAAGGTTTTTGTTTTTTCAATATTTTTTTAAACATGGAGAATATTACAAAAACATTTAAACTAAAATTAAAGACAGCCAAGAAATAATAATAATTTATTTACGGGTAACCCCTTTTACATAAATAAACACAAAATACAGCAATACAAAACCAAAAATAAATATTTAAATTTAAAAAAAATAGTAAAAATAATTAAATGATGGCTGAAAGACTTAGGTCGCTGGCCCATTGTATTCCTCTAAGGAGGGCAATAAACGATTATTATTATTAATTAAATGAAATACAAATTTGGAAATGAACATATTTTGTTTGAAAATATTTTTCATATCATTGTTTCTTGAGAAAAAGGTAATAATTTTTATTTTGTTTCTGGTTTATGTTGATGAAAAGAATAAGTTTTTTTTTCGAAATTTCTTTAATTTCCGAGTAAACCTAGCAACTGACTTCACCGATGAGACCTGAAAGGTCGAAACCGGTCTCTAGGTGTTCTGATGGGGAAACAATAAAAATCAGTGAAACAAAACCAAGTGTTTTAATTAATAAAAAAAATAATAATATTTAATGAACAATGTTAAGAACAATTTGTAATTTCCGTCTTTCATAATTTTGAAACGTCAGTTTCATCCGATCCTGCAATACTTTGAAAGTATAATTTAAACTCAAAATAAACCATGAAAATATAAATAACTATCGGAGAAAGTAACATGATGGTCACATCACCATTTATCTAAGTTTGCTGTGTTGTTGTTTTGTTTCTAGTTAAAGCAGGTCAATTGTTTTTATGGAAAATAAAAAAAAGTTAATTTTTTAACGGATTTAAATTTTTTTAACCTAATTCCTCAAGGGATTATTTTTTTACAATTTATTTTAGCTTTGAATGTAATTTTTGTATCTTAAAATTTCAAATGTTGCTATTTTGTTTCTATTTTTTTTACGTAAAATGAAAACTGATGGTTTTATATCTGTGGAAATTTTAAAGTTTATTCTATAAAAGATTAATTTTCCACAGTTTATTTAGCCGTTAATTCATTTTTCGTTTTCTTCAAGTTTGGAATGTTGTTTTGTTTCTAATTGAAGTACATCAATTGTTTTGTAGAAAATGAAGAATTCTTCATTTGTTGATAGATTTAAAAATGTTGAAGTTGATTCCTGGAGGCTCTATTTTTCATAATTATTTTATAAGTTTAATACATTTTTCGTTTTCTTCAAAATGTCGTCGTT
The DNA here is from genome assembly GCA_910593695.2 of Ocypus olens. Classification (NCBI taxonomy): domain Eukaryota; kingdom Metazoa; phylum Arthropoda; class Insecta; order Coleoptera; family Staphylinidae; genus Ocypus; species Ocypus olens. Next base: position 1,915,084 of record OU343047.1, on the reverse strand, counting down.
TTGTTTCTAATTGAGGTACATCAATTGTTTTGCAAGAAAATCAAGAATTCTTCATTTGTTAATCGATTTAGAAATTTTTAAGGTAATTCTCACAGAGATTGCATTTTTGACAATTTTTTTATTCGTTGAATGCATTTTTCGTTTTCTTCAAGTTTGGAATGTTGTCGTTTTGTTTCTGAGGTACACCAATTGTTTTGCAAAAAAATAAGAATTCTTAATTTCTTAATCGATTTAGAAATTTTGAAAGTAATTCTCACAGAGATTGCATTTTTGACAATTTTTTTATTCGCTGAATGCATTTTTCGTTTTCTTCAACTTTGGAATGTTGTCGTTTTGTCTCTAATTGAGGTACATCAATTGTTTTGCAAAAAAATTAAGAATTATTCATTTGTTAATCGATTTAGAAATTTTTAAGGTAATTCTCACAGAGATTGCATTTTGAAAATTTTTTTATTCGCTGAATGCATTTTTCGTTTTCTTCAACTTTGGAATGTTGTCGTTTTGTCTCTAATTGAGGTACATCAATTGTTTTGCAAAAAAATTAAGAATTCTTCATTTGTTAATCGATTTAGAAATTTTTAAGGTAATTCTCACAGAGATTGCATTTTGAAAATTTTTTTATTCGCTGAATGCATTTTTCGTTTTCTTCAACTTTGGAATGTTGTCGTTTTGTCTCTAATTGAGGTACATCAATTGTTTTGCAAAAAAATTAAGAATTCTTCATTTGTTAATCGATTTAGAAATTTTTAAGGTAATTCTCACTGAGATTGCATTTTGACAATTTTTTTATTCGTTTAATGCATTTTTCGTTTTCTTCAACTTTGGAATGTTGTCATTTTGTTTCTGATTGAGGTACATCAATTGTTTTACAGAAAAATGGAGAATTCTTCATTTGTTTATCGATTTAGAAATTTTGAAGGTAATTCTCACTGAGATTGCATTTTGACAATTTTTTTATTCGTTGAATGCATTTTTCGTTTTCTTCAACTTTGGAATGTTGTCATTTTGTTTCTGATTGAGGTACATCAGTTGTTTTGCAAAAAAATTAAGAATTCTTCATTTGTTAATCGATTTAGAAATTTTAAAGGTAATTCTCACAGAGATTACATTTTTGACAATTTTTTTATTCGTTGAATGCATTTTTCGTTTTCTTCAACTTTGAAATGTTGTCATTTTGTTTCGGATTGAGGTACATCAATTGTTTTGCAAAAAAATTGAGAATTCTTCATTTTTTAATCGATTTAGAAATTTTGAAGGTAATTCTCACAGAGATTGCATTTTTGATAATTTTTTTATTCGTTGAATGCATTTTTCGTTTTCTTCAACTTTGGAATATCGTCGTTTTGTTTCTAATTGAGGTACATCAATTGTTTTGCAAAAAAATTAAGAATTCTTCATTTGTTTATCGATTTAGAAATTTTAAAGGTAATTCTCACAGAGATTGCATTTTTGACAATTTTTTTATTCGTTGAATGCATTTTTCGTTTTCTTCAACTTTGAAATGTTGTCATTTTCTTTATGTCTCAGATACGTTAATTGATTTTCCTAGAGAAAATTAAAAAAGCTTTATTTATTTATGGATTTGGACGCTTTGAAACTAATTCTACAAGAGATTAATTTTTTATCTTTTTTTCTGGTCCTTGGTATGCAATTTTTGTTTTCTTCAAATTTGGAATATTGTCGTTTTGTTTCTAATTGAAGTACCTCAATTGTTTTTTAGAAAAAAGAAAAATGCTTTACTTATTAATAAGTTTGGGAATTTTGAAGTCGATTCCTGGGGGATTCATTTTTTTGGAATTGTTTTATTACGTTGAATGCATATTTCGTTTTTTTCAAGTTTGGAATGTTGACATTTTGTTTCTAATTGAGGTACATCAAGTGTTTGGTGGATAAATGAAAAATGCTTCATTTGTTAATAGATTTAAAAAATTGGAAGCTGATTCCTGGAGGGATTCCAGTTTTTCACAATTTTTTTTTATTTTTCAATTTCTTGAAGTTTGAAATGTTGTCGTGTTCTTTCTATCTGGGGTACGTTAATTGATTTTTTTTATAGAAAATCAAAAACGCTTTATTAATATATTTATTAATGGATTTGGCTACTTTCAAACTAATTCTTCAAGACATGAATTTTTATCATTTTTTTTAGTCCTTGAAATGCATTTTTCGTTTTCTTCAAATTTGGAATGTTATCGCGTTGTTTCTAGTTGAGGTATATCAATTGTTTTGCAGAAAAATTAAGAATTCTACATTTGTTTATAGATTTAGAAATTTTGAAACTGATTCTCGGAGGGATTACAATTTTTCTCAATTTTTTTATTCGTTGAATGCATTTTTCGTTTTTTTTAAGTTTGAAATGTTGTCGTGTTCTTTCTATCTGGGGCACGTTAATTGTTTTTTTTTTAAAGAAAATCAAAAACGCTATATTAATTTATAGATTTGGACATTTTTAAACTAATTCTTCAAGAGACTATTTTTTTATCATTTTTTTATCCTTTTTGTTTCCTTCAAATTTGGAAAATTGTTGTCTAATTGAGGTACCTCAATTGTTTTCAGAAAAAAGAAAAATGCTTTACTTATTGATTGGTTTGGAAATTTTGAAGCTGATTCCTGGCGGATTAAATTTTTTCAGAATTTATTTACACGTTGAATGCATTTTTCGTTTCCTTCAAGTTTCGAATGTTGTAGTTTTGTTTCTACAGGTACTTCAATTGTTTTGCAAAAAAATTAAGAAGTCTTGATTTGATAATAGGTATAGGAATTTTGAAGCTGTTTCCTGGAGGGATTACATTTTTTGGTAATTTTTTTATTCGTTGAATGCATTTTTCGATTTCTTCAAGTTTGGAATGTTGTCGTTTTGTTTCTAATTGAGGTACACGAATTGTTTTTAAGAAAAGTGAAAAATGCTTTACTTATTGACAGTGGCGGCTCGTGTAACATGTTGATGGTAGAGCCACTTATACAATATACGCCCATCTCTCCTTTTTTTGAAGAAAGAAAGAACGATTTATCTTCCTAGACCAAAGTAACTGGCGAAAAAGTGTTTGAAGATTTCATTACAAATTCTTGCCGAGCTTGAAAATACAGGTAGTGCCATGCCTGCTTGGCTTTATATAACGAGCCGCCCCTGCGTTGAATGAATCCAGAAGTAACGGATACTAGAGGAAACAAGCGAAACTGGCGATTGCATATCTCGCGGTCGGGAAGTGACAGAACACACTTCCCGCCCACGGTCGGGAAGTAGATTAATTGTCAATTTATATAATTATTATTTCTTTATTTTACTCGAATCCCCCTTTTTACTTTCTCCGTTACGAAGTACGAGAAAGTATTGTGATCGTGATTTTTTTTCAAAAAATTTTTTTACGGAAATATCTGTTTTGGAGTACCTAGATGCCATTTCAACAATTTCTGGAATTTTTTTTGTGTCTGTCTGTGTGTGTGTGTGTGGCTGTGTGCGCTGTATCTCAAAAACTAATAGAGCAATTGATATGAAACTTTGAACATACGTTTTATTTGATAATCTGAAGAGCTGAAAAGCTTTTGGTAAAATTTCGTACACCGGAAATGGGTATTTACCTTAACTGTTTTTTGTTTTTTGCCAATATTTTCTTAAATATGAAAAATATCACAAAAACATTTAAACAAACATTGAAGATAACAAAGAAATGAACATCTTTTGCTTGAAAACATTTTTTATAAAATCTTTTTTATTCGAGAAAAAAATTTATTATTTTTGGTTTATAATTATGAAACGATAATACTTACAGCAAATTTATGTTAATAATAATTGTAGAGAATGCTAAAATGAACAACTTCATTAGTTTTTGAGTAAACTGAGTTTTTGAATTTGAAGTATAATTTTTCCATCTTTCATAATTTTGACGTTTTAAACGTCAGTTTCATCCGAGTTTACACAACGCTCGATGTACATTTAAAATATGTTTTCATTTGAAAATAAACCATGAAAACGTAAATATAAATAGCTAGGATACCATCAAGTCGGAGAAAGTAACATGATGGTCACATCACAATTTTTTTAAATACAAAATTACAAATTGACAAAGATGCCCGACATTCAAATAGAGATGTGAACGAAAAGGTTGAATAATCATAGATTGCGGCTACGTTTTTATTTGATATTTTCATAATTATTTGTTTTAATATTTACGTTCTGTTATTTCATATAATCAAGGGTTATAATATGAACTAATATTCATATTACTATCCTTAATGTTTTCAGTTATAAAATCATATTTTATGTATTGTGTTTGCAATTTATTATTATTATTATTATTACCTTCACGCCTAATTAATACAGAAGGTGTAATTATTATTTTTTAATTAGTTTTGTATGAACCATAGATAAATAATTGGACCGGGATAATATTGTCCGAAAACACCACCCCTCCCCCCCCCTTTTCAATTACGCCCATAATGACCTATTAATCGCCCTCGGATATTACACAAATTCCACCAGGACCGGGGTTTCCACCCCAATCTCGAGAGCGTGGCCGACGGGGTCGGGGGGCGTGCGGGGGCCCCTCTTTACTTTTCGAATTTAAGTTAATGAAGATATCAAGGATATAAAACGTCGACATTAAACGAACGTCGATTGCATGAAGGCGTAAAGTTCTGGAGAAATATCGCCGTTTCGCTTTTATACCGTGGCGGGGGGAGAGGCGGGAATGTTCCTTCCCTGAATAATAACCCTCTTAGCAACGCGGCCCGTCGTAAAACAGACCCCTAATAACAATAAATAGCCCGTTTAACCTAAATAGGAATATGTTATAACGTTATTACTAGATCACGATGCAAAACAAAAAGAGGAAAACGCCGTGGTGGATATGATGTGAGGGGGGTGGCGGGGCTTTCGCGGCGAATTCGTGAGATATATAAAAAGATGTGTATCGTAAAATTGTGTTTTAATACGTTATATAACTTTAAGATACGAAAACTTTACCGATAGTCCTTCTAAGGTATATATTTCATCTACGACTATTAGTCGTAACATTTATCATGTATAATATGTTTTGATACTAATCGAGTATTTAAGTCTTAATGAGACTATTAGCATTGAATTGAAAAATTTAAACTCAACTAATTATTGTAAAAAGTACACTAGTAGAAAAAACATTGAAATACACCATTTTCTCGGCGTATTTTCAATCGATTTTATTGAATCTTTGAGGGCGAAAAACTTGAAGTGTCTTCTTTAAACTTAAGCTAACCCCTTCTGTCCCTCTAGCACCCCTGTGAAAATTTTTTTTTTAGGAAACCATGTCCAACTTTGTCGATGTGTACTGAGTTGGAAATAAATTATCGACTCGATCCACCATAAAGGTATTAAAATCTGATCAATTCCCTGTGCAGGACTCAAAGAACGAAGTTCCTACGATAATTTGGCACCCAGTTATGGGTGTATATGACTGTTCAGCGAAATTTACACACATCCTGTACACAGAGTATGGCAGTATAATATCAGCATTGTATGTTCCATTTAGCATTCAAATGGAATAGCATGCCCGAAAGCGAATTATCGTAAGTAAATAAATTAAAATTCTTATCAGTGCACCATCCCAAACCCCACCTGAATAATGCGAAATCCGTCGGAATCAATATATTCCCTGCCCTCTTTTTGCGCGAAACCAAACAATGATTCCAATTTTGAACGCGAGCACCCGTTAATCCCCCGAAATAGTTAAATTAAATCCGATACAGAGGAGGTGGAAAAGTGTTGATCGGATTAGGAGGAACGAAAAGGCGAAGGGATTGAATACGTGCGATTGTTACCTGGCGGAGGCGCAGGTGGCGCGAAGGGCCCTTAAAAAAGTTTTCATTCGCCATTCCGGAAAAAAAAAACGTTAAGGAGGATTTTATGGACCCGGTAAATTGCGTGTTTTAATTAAATATCGTAATCGCGATGGGTATATTGATTAATCACTGGGCAAAAAAAAAACTGAGCATTAGTTGCGGAGATGGAAGGGCCGAGGCAATATCGTAGTAACTTTGATCGTAAGAGGAGCGCGCCACCTGGCGGATTATCGCGGCCGTCTGCCGCACTAATATCCGGGCTTAATATCGGGATGTAAACCCGCGCCTCATCACCATAACATTCTCATTATTCTTCAGGCTAGAGACGGTAACTCGCCGGAATCTACTTCGCTGTTCGAGTACATTTGTCTAAATGTCTGTATCTGAGCTGTTCCACCAGAGAGAACATTAGTGGCGTTACAGGGATCGTAAGTACCATCAGATATCATTTCATATTATTATGTCTGCGGAATAATAGCCCCCTAACTAGAGTAAAACTGATATAAGCTTTGGCGCAAGATGCCGCATTCGGTCCGGTATCTCGGGAATGACTGCTTGATGGCAAACAGTGAAGATATTTCTACTTAGTAGTAATTATACATTATATGGACAGATATTTAAGATAAGCGGCAAGTTGATTGCGAATATATTATGGGAAATGAAGAGGATCGGTGCGACCATTACTTAAACAGAATTGCAAAAGTCGCTATGTTTTAACCACGACTAAAGTTCAAAGTTTCATGTTAATTGCTGTAGTAGTTTTTGAGATATAAACCAATTGATTTTTTTTAAACACTAATTTTTTGATCCCCATCAATGAAATTAGTCTAAAATTTGGTCAAAAATTTAATTAACACCATACTAATGTCATAGATATCCTTACTGCTTTTATTTTTTATGTTTGCTATTGTTTCACACTGTGGTATTGGAAGGGGAACGGGGAGGAACGACGTTCCGGCACTTTTTTTCAGAAACGGAACGCATTTGTGTTTGTTAATATTTTGTATAGTAAGAATAAAAAATAAATAAAAAAGCTTACAAGGAAAACAATAGTTTGCTTAAAATAAGATGATCTCCGAAAAACTTACAGCAAGCTGCTTGTGGAAAGTCGCGGACTATTTTTTTGCTCTCGCCATGCGTTCCCTTACTTCTTATTTTACCAATACACCACTGGTTTCACATACCTTATTGTATGATACTGAATAAAATTTTTATTAAAGTATTTCTAATAAAAATGTTATCCAGAAAATCCAGTTGGTTTTTGTTATTTGTTGGGATATTTCTTACAATTTCCTCACCGATTTGAGAAAAAAATCCTTAAAAGTTTGAGTATTTCTGTTCCTCCCTGTTATTCCCTGGTGCCTTGTTGACTAGGTCCCAGATCTTTTTGGGATGATAATTATTCTTCTTTAGATATTTTAGATAACTTTTTGCAGAGTCCGTTTATTTTTCAACTTTATTTTTTTTTTTAATTTCCACATTTCGTTCTGTGGGACGTTGATTGCGCATATCTTTAAAAAAATGCATTTTTCTCTCATTTCATATACTTTATAGTCGAAATAAGGGACGTCTGTGGGAGCAGCTTTTTTTGATCATTTTGAGAGGGAATGAGGAGTCTGCACATGGAATTTCTTAATAAATACTTCAAATTTTTGGTCAATATCTTCAGAGTCAATGAAAATCCAATCCAAGTTGTACACCTACTCGAAGAATTTAATTTTTCCATATTCCGTTATGGGTCACATCTTTGCTTGTTGGGTATAATTTACGTCATTTTTGATTGTAAATTTGCATGTAACCGCCTTATGGTCTGACGGATAAGTTACAGAAAAGGTTGTATGCTATTTTAACGTAAACACAAAAACTGTGGCTACAAATTTGAAAAATATTTGTACCAAGGTAACAAGGTACCAAGGTACAAGGTACAACTTCCTGACTGTGAAATTCATGGTACAGCATTGGTGTTAGGTTAGGCTTGGTTAGATTAGGTTAGGTTGGGCTAGGTTGGGTTTGGTTGGGTTGGGTTAGGTTGGGTTAGGTTAGGTTACGTTGGGTTGGGTTGAGTTAGGTTGGGTTAGGTTAGGTTAGGTTGGGTTGGCTTGAGTTAGGTTGGGTTAGTTTGTGTTAGGGTGGGTTAGGTTACGTTAGGTTGGGTTAGATTGGGTTAAGTTAAGTTAGGTTAGGGTGGGTTAAGTTATGTTGTTTGGTTTTTGTAATAACATTTCGTACAATGGAATTTTAATCACTGATGGCCCACTTTGTAATTCTAGAACATTTGCACAAGTCTCACATATTATCTTCTTACGAATTACATTCTTGATCTGCAAATAGTTAAACAACTCGTCGTATTTTGTTGTTAATACGAGAAATTCAAAGAATTTCATATTTAACACTTTAGATGTTATTTGTACAAAAACTCGTCGGATACTGCTTCGTGCAGTCTCAAGTACTCTTGTGTATCGAAAGTAAACAAAAGCAACTAACACTGACTTTGAAATGACAAACTTAATTTTGGAGGTTTCAAAAAAATATAAAAACAACTGCCATCGACTTCACAAATTTTCTCAAAATAAATACCAAATACAGATTATATAAGAACTACAAATCCCTCGGTCTTCAATTTAGAAATAATGTCATTCAATAATTCAATAATAAAGAGTAATTTAATAATTTTAGAGGCTTCAAAAAATATAAAAATATCTGTAATCGACTTGAAAACTTCCAAATTTTCTCAGAATGCATATCACGTACAGATTCAGCAAGAACTACAAATCCCTCGGCCCTACATTTAAAAATAATGTCACACTTCGAGAGCGTAATTTTTCAAAAAAATTTAAATAACGTTGGAGGCTTCAAAAAAATATAAAAACAACTGCAATCGACTTGAAAATTTTCAAATTTTCGCAGAATGCATGTCACGTATAGATTCCGCAAGAAACACAAATCCCTCGGCCCTACATTTAAAAATAATGTCATACTTCGAGAGCGTAATTTTTCAAAAAAAATTAAATAACTTTCGAGGCTTCAAAAAAATATAAAAACATCTGCCATCGACTTGAAAATTTTCAAATTTTCGCAGAATGCATGTCACGTACAGATTCCGCAAGAACTAAAAATCCCTCGGCCCTACATTTAAAAATAATGTCATACTTCGAGAGTGTAATTTAAAAAAAAATTTAAATAAATTTGGAGGTTTCAAAAAAATATAAAAACATCTGTAATCGACTTGAAAATTTCCAAATTTTCTCAGAATGCATGTCACGTACAGATTCCGCAAGAACTACAAATCCCTCATCTCTACATTTAAAAATAATGTCACACTTCGAGAGCGTAATTTTTCAAAAAAATTTAAATAACTTTGGAGTCTTAAAAAATATATAAAAACATCTGTAATCGACTTGAAAATTTCCAAATTTTCTCAGAATGCATGCCACGTACAGATTCCGCAAGAACTACAAATGCCTCGGCCCTACATTTAAAAATAATGTCACACATCGAGAGCGTAATTTAAAAAAAAAATTAAATAACTTTGGAGGCTTCAAAAAAATATAAAAACATCTGCAATCGACTTGAAAATTTCCAAATTTTCGCAGAATGCATGCCACGCACAGATTCCGCAAGAACTACAAATCCCTCGGCCCTACATTAAAAAATAATGTCATATTCGAGAGCGTAATTTTTCAAAAAAATTTAAATAACTTTGGAGGCTTCAAAAAAATATAAAAACAACTGCAATCGACTTCAAAATTTTCAAATTTTCGCAGAATGCATGTCACGTATAGATTCCGCAAGAAACACAAATCCCTCGGCCCTACATTTAAAAATAATGTCATACTTCGAGAGCGTAATTTTTCAAAAAAAAATCAATAACTTTCGAGGCTTCAAAAAAATATAAAAACATCTGCCATCGACTTGAAAATTTTCAAATTTTCGCAGAATGCATGTCACGTACAGATTCCGCAAGAACTACAAATCCCTCGGCCCTACATTTAAAAATTATGTCACACTTCGAGAGTGTAATTTAAAAAAAAATTTAAATAACTTTGGAGGTTTCAAAAAAATATAAAAACATCTGTAATCGACTTGAAAATTTCCAAATTTTCTCAGAATGAATGCCACGTGCAGATTCCGTAAGAACTACAAATCCCTCGGCCCTACATTCAAAAATAATGTCATACTTCTAGAGCGTAATTTTTCAAAAAAATTTAAATCACTTTGGAGGCTTCAAAAAAATATAAAAACAACTGCAATCGACTTGAAAATTTCCAAATTTTCTCAGAATGCATGCCACGACAAGATTCCGCAAGAACTACAAATCTCTCGGCCCTACATTAAAAAATAATGCCATATTTGAGAGCGTAATTTTTCAAAAAAATTTAAATAACTTTGGAGGCTTCAAAAAAATATAAAAACAACTGCAATCGACTTGAAAATTTCAAAATTTTCTCAGAATGCATGTCACGTGCAGATTCCGCAAGAACCACAAATCCCTCGACCCTACATTTAAAAATAATGTCATACTTCGAGAGCGTAATTTAAAAAAAAAATTAAATAACCTTGGAGGCTTAAAAAATATAAAAACAACTGCCATCGACTTGAAAATTTCCAAATTTTCTCAGAATGCATGCCACGACAAGATTCCGCAAGAACTACAAATCTCTCGGCCCTACATTAAAAAATAATGCCATATTTGAGAGCGTAATTTTTCAAAAAAATTTAAATAACTTTGGAGGCTTCAAAAAAATATAAAAACAACTGCAATCGACTTGAAAATTTCAAAATTTTCTCAGAATGCATGTCACGTGCAGATTCCGCAAGAACCACAAATCCCTCGGCCCTACATTTAAAAATAATGTCACACTTCGAGAGCGTAATTTTACAAAAAAATTTAAATAACTTGGAGGCTTCAAAAAAAATATATAAAAACAACTGCCATCGACTTAAAAATTCCCAAATTTTCTCAGAATGCATGTTACGTGCAGATTCCGCAAGAACTACAAATCCCTCGGCCCTACATTTAAAAATAATGTCATATTCGAGAGCGTAATTTTTAAAAAAAAATTAAATAACTTTAGAGGCTTCAAAAAAACATAAAAACATCTGTAATCGACTTGAAAATTTCCAAATTTTCTCAGAATGCATGCCAAATACAGATATACAGTGCTGACAAATTACATTTCAATTTTCAATCTTTTTTTGTGAATTACTTTTTAATAAACAATGAGCACCGATTTTGTCTAAGGAAAAAGTTGTTTGTCTTTGTCTTGCAAAAACGCGTCGAATGATCCTTCTTAGAAGGTCATTAGAAGGTGCTCTCATAGGTAAATAATTACTTTTAATTTTCCTAGTAATTCTGAACAGATATGTATAAACTTGTCAAAATTTACATTTGGTGAGCGATATATTGTTATTATGATGCATTAAATGGGGATGTGTCGAGTGAGGTATCAAAAATGTTTTTATGTTAGGCAGGGGCAGGGACAGAGGCGGTTCGTTATATAGAGCCAAGGAGCCATGGCACTACCTGTAGTTTCAAGGTCAGCAAGAATTTTTAATTAAGTCTTAAAACACTTTTTTTCTTTTCGGAAGTTACTTTGGTCTAGAAAGATAAATCGGTCTTTTTTTCTTAAAAAAAGGAGGGGTGAGGGGTATATTGTATAAGTGACTCTACCATCAACATGTTCCACGAGCCGCCACTGATTCCACGTGTAGTTTATGAGTACTAATGTAAACATTATTCGTTTTATTATATGTTGTTAAAATAGTATTTATGATTTATAGATATTGGACTTTACGGCGGTTTTAATTGAAATATTAAAAAGTAGTCCGGGCAAGGTAATGCAGCCTTTTATCTGTTTATGCAGCCGACCCAACGGACATTTATCGCTTTGGTGTGTGATATAAACGGCGCATTATCATCATGTGCACCAGTGCATATCCAATATCTGGTGCAGCCAGTGACCGAATGGGCGATGCATCTGATGCATCTGATGCATTACCGTTCAGTCAAGGTGACACCTAGATGTATCGAGCGGCGGGGATGGGCCAGCGGCCCTCGGGGCTCTGAAGATCTGAGCTTCGCCAAATAAGACCTCCTCTCCGGGTTGATTGATCCACGCAAGAAGTGCACCCGCATTTTTACTCAAATCCCGACAAATTTAATTTAACGCCCTTTCCGCCACATATCGCGCACACTATTAAATCAATATTAATCGAGTTTCCCTTTGCGCATAATTTATGGGGTCTTCTCTAATATAAAATGCAAATCCGGACTTCGGGTTGTTTACGTATATATTAAAAAAAAAAAAATGTGTAATTTACTTTTTCAAACGGTTTTACGTTTTTTGATTACTTTCGCGCCCATTTCATATTCTCTTAAGTTCTTTTGCATACATTAGTCCGCCTTATAAATATGCAGTAGGCGAGAACATGTCTTTTTAAAATACTCAATTTGCGTAAAAATGAAATATCGTATTCATGAGGCGGAATGGGCATGTTTTAATATTAATTGCCTACTAAATCTGTCCACGTGTACACCTTTTTTTTTTAATCACAAAAGATTTATAGACACTACAAATTGTATATTAATCGCAATAGTAGGACAAAATTATATTTCTGATGATTCATGCTTTATCTCGCTTCTGTCATTTGATGATTGTTACCAAATGCAATATTACTGATGGTGTTTCGTGTTTGCAAATGCAATCAAATTAATTAACGGGTAAGTAAAATATATGGAGGAAGCATCGGATCCCTTTCACGTTCGGCAATTACTCTTGCGAGATTCGGAGATTTGATAATTGCGCCCCGTGACTCCCCGAGCCGCCGAAGAATCATTTATCTTTCCCGCGCGCAATATATAAACGGTTATGTAAAACTAGGACAGGCAATATGTATTTGGGTTCGCGTTTTAAGCCCATGATTATTTATCACGCGGCGCGCGGGGCTGAAAACTGAAGAGCGAGATGAGTTCCGGTGCGTGCCTCACGTAACTCAGACGTCTCTCTCTCCCAAGAATATCATCCTCTTTTGCACGTGTCGAACATTTATATTAACTAATTCCATTTCTGTATAATTCAACAAAAACCCAACGCCGAAGCCGGGCTCAACAGATATTCAAATACGTGGTGCCCGTTTCGCGGCACGCAACCCTCCGAGCTTGTAATTATGTTCGTCAAAAACGTAACGCGATTAATATAAATGAACGACGTATGTAATCTAATGCATCAAACTAACACCACTTTTATTAAATTATACTATAGCATTCTCTAAATATTCATTCAATTCTACACGCGAAGTTCAACCCCCAACAAATATTTGAAGATGGTATATTTATTTTTTGGCAGATTTGCCCGGAATTAAAACTCTCCTTAACAATACAAATATATTCTTATCTTCCCTCGTGCTTTATCAGTGTTTGTCGGAATCACCGACAAGATTCCCATATCAATAATATAAATTACACACTATTAATTTATGACATAAACCCACGGGCCGAGTTCACTATAACATGTTCTTCCACTCAGACCCATTGATCTTGGGTTGTAGAATCATCGATGCTGGAAGTTTTCCAATTATATGTTTATTCAGTATATTTATCCGGTCTTCTACGTTCCATTAAGGACATAAATATTCTGTCATTGCGGAAAATACTTTGAAAAAATGTTATCCCCAAAGACATGATATTTATTATATCCATCCTAATTGAAGTAATCAATTCAGTAAGGAGGAAATGTAGCCTCAATTTATGAATATTCAACCTGTTCGTATTTTGACTAAAGCTGGATCAAAAATTGAAGTTAGCTGTTTCATCATCAAATAATAACTAGCCTTCTAAAATTCAGTACTTCTAGAAGGTAATGTTTTTTTTTTATTATTAAGATGGGAATTCGGGTTGAGGAAGCGCGGATGATTTGGGAATTGGCGTAAGCAACTTGGCTATTCGGCCACTAACGATAATTAAGTTTTTGATCATTTTAATAATGAATGGGACATACACTGCACCTCCATGAACCCGCACGGCCACTTCTTCGTTCCGAAAAAGTGACCGCACGGATGGGATTCGAACCCACGGCCACGATACCCGTGAACAGGAGCTCTACTCACTAGGCCACCGCGGCCTCTGTAATGAATTTGAAATCAAATATTTAGACTAATAATAATACTACAATTTATTGTACTCGAGATACATCGAAATACAACTTGGACTAATAATATTTTACTTTACTTTACAAATCAGTGTTGAAAATTGAAATTGCGTATTTCCTACCATTCAGTATTTACGAAGCCAAAAATAAAATATATGGCATTTAATATACTGCACACGGACTGTCCATATTTAATCCAACGTTAAATATCGCGTATGTGTACTACAAAGTTACATTCCAGTGCTGAGGGAGATAATAAAAATGTAAAGTACCAAAGAAGAGCACTTAAAGTCGCTTGAAGTTAGGCACTTGAAATTGAACTTCAATACGTGACATCGGATGCATATTTCTTGGATTAGCAATCGTGGCACTGACCTCATTTTAAACATTCTGCTATGGAATATTTAAGACGAATTTTTCGTGTGCTGCTCGCTCACAAATGAAATAACTGCGGATTTTGTTTTAATTATGTTTTTTTACTGTCTCCGTTAAGTACGGAAAGAATCGTGATCGTAAAAATGGTTTCAATTGCCCATTTTGAACGAGATAAATCGATTGGCGTTAAAAAAAATTCAGCTCTCACAATTAGCAAAAAAAGTTGAAAAAATTCAACTTTCTTAATAATCATCGTAGACCTTTATGTAGTACCTTTTTTTCATCAGAAGAACGAGATAAATCAATTGGCGTTACAAAATTCCATCCAGAAAAAAATGCAAAAAAGTTAGCATGTCACCATGAACTTTATGGAAGATTTTGAGAAAAGTCGATTTTTTCAAACTTTGAACGGCTGTAGCGGCCGAACGAAGAATCCAATTTGAACGCGGTTTTAAATTCTGTGGTCCTTGTGTGCCAATGAGTCGGATTAGACCAAAATTGGCGATTTTTTATTTTTGACGAAAACCTGAAATTCTAACCAAGGGTCCCCCCTTCTTACTTTTGCTCAAAAATTACGCTAAACATGATTTCCTGGAAAAACCACTGGTACGATTCGGGGTTTCTATACACCACTGGAAAGATCTCATTGAGGCGCTTCAGAAAGTGTACTTTCGCAACAACAAATATCAATTTGAAGCCCGTGATGCGCCAGCAAAGAAAACTCGAAAATGGAAAAAATCGAAAAAATCAACTTTCTTAATAATCATCGTCGACCTTTATGTAGTACCTCTTTTTTCATTAGAAGAACGAGATAAACCGATTGGCGTTAAAAAATTTCATCCAGAAAAAAATGCAAAAAAGTTAGTAAGTCAACGTGAACTTTATAAAATTTTTTGAGAAAAGTCGATTTTTTTCAAACTTTGAACGGCTGTAGCGGCCGAACGAAGAATCCAATTTGAACGCGGTTTTAAATTCTGTGGTCCTTGTGTGCCAATGAGTCGGATTATACCAAAATTGGCGATTTTTTATTTTTGACGAAAACCCGAAATTCTGTCCAAGGGTCCCCCCTTCTTACTTTTGCTCAAAAATTGTACTAAAAATGATTTCCTGAAAAAACCACTGGTTCCATTCCGGGTTTCTATACATCACTGGAAAGATCTCATTAAGACGCTTCAGAAAATGTACTTTTGCAACAACAAATGTCAATTTTAAGCCTGTTATGCGCCAGCAAAGAAAACTCGAAAATGGAAAAAATCGAAAAAATCAACTTTCTTAATAATCATCGTGGACCTTTATGTAGTACCTTTTTTTTCATCAGAAAAACGAAATAAATCGATTGGCGTTAAAAAATTTCATCCAGAAAAAAATGCAAAAAAGTTAGCATGTCACCGTGAACTTTATAGAAGATTTTGAGAAAAGTTGATTTTTTCAAACTTTGAACGGCTGTAGCGGCCGAACGAAGAATCCAATTTGAACGCGGTTTTAAATTCTGTGGTCCTTGTGTGCCAATGAGTCGGATTAGACCAAAATTGGCGATTTTTTATTTTTGACGAAAACCTGAAATTCTATCCAAGGGTCCCCCCTTCTTACTTTTCCTCAAAAATTGTACTAAAAATGATTTCCTGGAAAAACCACTGGTTCGATTCGGGGTTTCTATACATCACTGGAAAGATATCATTGAGACGCTTCAGAAAATGTATTTTCGCAAGAACAAATGTTAATTTGAAGCCCGTGATGCGTCAGCAAAGAAAACTCGAAAATGAAAAAAATCGAAAAAATCAACTTTCTTAATAATCATCGTGGACCTTTATGTAGTACCTTTTTTTTCATCAAAAGAACGAGATAAATCGATTGGCGTTAAGGAATTTCATCCATCAAAAAATGCAAAAAAGTTAGCATGTCACCATGAACTTTATGGAAGATTTTGAGAAAAGTCGATTTTTTCAAACTTTGAACGGCTGTAGCGGCCGAACGAAGAATCCAATTTGAACGCGGTTTTAAATTCTGCGGTCCTTGAGCGCATATGAGTCGGATTAGACCAAAACTGGCGATTTTTAATTTTTGACGAAAACCTGAAATTCTATCCAAGGGTCCCCCCTTCTTACTTTTCCTCAAAAATTGTACTAAAAATGATTTCCTGGAAAAACCACTGGTTCGATTCGGGGTTTCTATACATCACTGGAAAGATATCATTGAGACGCTTCAGAAAATGTATTTTCGCAAGAACAAATGTTAATTTGAAGCCCGTGATGCGTCAGCAAAGAAAACTCGAAAATGGAAAAAATCGAAAAAATCAACTTTATTAATAATCATCGCAGACCTTTATGTAGTACCTTTTTTTTCATCAGAAGAACGAGATAATTCAATTGGCGTTAAAAAATTTCATCCATCAAAAAATGCAAAAAAGTTAGCATGTCACCATGAACTTTAAAGAAGATTTTGAGAAAAGTCGATTTTTTCAAACTTTGAACGGCTGTAGCGGCCGAACGAAGAATCTAATTTGAACGCAGTTTTAAATTCTGCGGTCCTTGAGCGCATATGAGTCGGATTAGACCAAAACTGGCGAATTTTAATTTTTGACGAAAACCTGAAATTCTATCCAAGGGTCCCCCCTTCTTACTTTTGCTCAAAAATTGCACTAAAAATGATTTCCTGGAAAAACCACTGGTTCGATTCGGGGTTTCTATATATCACTGGAAAGATCTCATTAAGACGCTTCAGAAAATGTATTTTCGCAAGAACAAACGTCAATTTGAAGCCCGTGATGCGCCAGCAAAGAAAACTCGAAAATGAAAAAAATCGAAAAAATCAACTTTCTTAATAATCACCGCAGACCTTTATGTAGTACCTTTTTTTTCATCAGAAGAACGAGATAATTCAATTGGCGTTAAAAAATTTCATCCATCAAAAAATGCAAAAAAGTTAGCATGTCACCATGAACTTTAAAGAAGATTTTGAGAAAAGTCGATTTTTTCAAACTTTGAACGGCTGTAGCGGCCGAACGAAGAATCCAATTTGAACGCGGTTTTAAATTCTGTGGTCCTTGAGCGCATATGAGTCGGATTAGACCAAAATTGGCGATTTTTTATTTTGGACGAAAACCTGAAATTCTATCCAAGGGTCCCCCCTTCTTACTTTTGCTCAAAAATTGCACTAAAAATGATTTCCTGGAAAACCCACTGGTTCGATTCGGGGTTTCTATACATCATTGGAAATATCTCATTAAGACGCTTCAGAAAATGTACTTTCCCAACAACAAATGTCAATTTGAAGCCCGTGATGCGTCAGCAAAGAAAACTCGAAAATGAAAAAAATCGAAAAAATCAACTTTCTTAATAATCATCGCAGATCTTTATGTAGTACCTTTTTCTTCATCAGAAAAACGAAATAAATCGATTGGCGTTAAAAAATTTAATCCAGAAAAAAATGCAAAAAAGTTAGCATGTCACCATGAACTTTATGGAAGAATTGAGAAAAGTTGATTTTTTCAAAATTTGAACGACTGTAGTGACCGAACGAAGAATCCAATTTGAACGCGGTTTGAAATTCTGTGGTCCTCGAGCGTATATGAGTCGGATTAGACTAAAATTGGCGATTTTTTATTTTTGACGAAAACCTGAAATTCTATCCAAGGGTCCCCCCTTCTTACTTTTCCTCAAAAAGTGTACTAAAAATGATTTCCTGGAAAAACCACTGGTTCGATTCGGGGTTTCTATACATGACTGGAAAGATCTCATTAAGACGCTTCAGAAAATGTACTTTCGCAAGAACAAACGTCAATTTGAAGCCCGTGATGCGTCAGCAAAGAAAACTCGAAAATGGAAAAAATCGAAAAAATCAACTTTCTTAATAATCATCGTAGACCTTTATGTAGTACCTTTTTTTTCATCAGAAAAACGAAATAAATCGATTGGCGTTAAAAAATTTCATCCAGAAAAAAATGCAAAAAAATTAGCATGTCACCATGAACTTTATGAAAGATTTTGAGAAAAGTCGATTTTTTCAAACTTTGAACGGCTGTAGCGGCTGAACGAAGAATCCAATTTGAACGCGGTTTTAAATTCTGTGGTCCTTGAGCGCATGTGAGTCGGATTAGACCAAAAATTGGCGAGTTTTTATTTTTAGTTAGCAAGTCAACGTGAGCTGGAAGCCGACTTCAGGGGTCTTGACGTAACTGATGAGATCAAGTACCACCACGTGTTGAACAGAATGGACGCGAAGGACGTACGAAGATATGAAAGTTACTTCACGAAAGATGCAACACCAAACCCATTGTGGTGTCCAAAGTTTAATCCGGTCGCGTCGGTGCATCAGATAAGGCCATTATTTCCCAACAGAGCTGCTTTCCGGAATATTGTGCCCACAAAGCTGGGAGCTACACACAAACGCTCCCCAGTACACAAGGCCGTACCCTGTGGTACGAAGCTCCTGGATACATGCGTGAGGTCCTTACCACGCCAACGCCAGCCGTCTACGATACTGGATCGCTGTTCCTCAACGTTCCTCAACTTTCCAGAACTTTGATCGGTTCTTTTCAGAACCACAAAAATCTCATTAATTCTAAGATTTTCTATATGTCACAAATCCTTCTTCTTTTTACAAATGGTACAATTTTATTTTTAAAATTACTCTTTTCATTCCTAGTCTCCTGATACAAATCATGAAAATTTTGCGAAATTAATTTAGGGTACACATTCTGAACCGTAAATTTTCGATCGATTTTTGAAGAGTAAAATACCTCTTTTCGTTCCTGCTCTCCTGATACAAATCTTGAAAATTTGTCAAAATTATTTTAGGGTACACATTTTGAACCGTAAATTTTCGATCGATTTTTGAAGAGTAAAATACCTCTTTTCGTTCCTGCTCTCCTGATACAAATTATGAAAATTTGTCAAAATTATTTTAGGGTACACATTCTGAACCGTAAATTTTCGATCGATTTTTGAGGAGTAAAATACCTCTTTTCGTTCCTGCTCTCCTGATATAAATCTTGAAAATTTGTCAAAATTATTTTAGGGTACACATTCTGAACCGTAAATTTTCGATCGATTTTTGAAGAGTAAAATACCTCTTTTCGTTCCTGCTCTCCTGATACAAATCTTGAAAATTTGTCAAAATTATTTTAGGGTACACATTTTGAACCGTAAATTTTCGATCGATTTTTGAAGAGTAAAATACCTCTTTTCGTTCCTGCTCTCCTGATACAAATCTTGAAAATTTGTCAAAATTATTTTAGGGTACACATTCTGAACCGTAAATTTTCGATCGATTTTTGAAGAGTAAAATACCTCTTTTCGTTCCTGCTCTCCTGATACAAATTATGAAAATTTTTCGAAATTAAATTAGGGTACACATTCTGAACCTAAAATTTTCGATCGATTTTTAAAGAGTAAAATACCTCTTTTCGTTCCTGCTCTCCTGATACAAATCTTGAAAATTTTGCGAAATTAATTTAGGGTACACATTCTGAACCGTAAATTTTCGATCGATTTTTGGAAGAGTAAAATACCTCTTTTCGTTCCTGCTCTCCTGATACAAATTATGAAAATTTTTCGAAATTAAATTAGGGTACACATTCTGAACCTAAAATTTTCGATCGATTTTTGGAAGAGTAAAATACCTCTTTTCGTTCCTGCTCTCCTGATACAAATTATGAAAATTTTTCGAAATTAAATTAGGGTACACATTCTGAACCTAAAATTTTCGATCGATTTTTGGAAGAGTAAAATACCTCTTTTCGTTCCTGCTCTCCTGATACAAATCATGAAAATTTTGCGAAATTAATTTAGGGTACACATTCTGAACCGTAAATTTTCGATCGATTTTTGAAGAGTAAAATACCTCTTTTCGTTCCTGCTCTCCTGATACAAATCTTGAAAATTTGTCAAAATTATTTTAGGGTACACATTTTGAACCGTAAATTTTCGATCGATTTTTGAAGAGTAAAATACCTCTTTTCGTTCCTGCTCTCCTGATACAAATTATGAAAATTTTTCGAAATTAAATTAGGGTACACATTCTGAACCTAAAATTTTCGATCGATTTTTAAAGAGTAAAATACCTCTTTTCGTTCCTGCTCTCCTGATACAAATTATGAAAATTTTTCGAAATTAATTTAGGGTACACATTCTGAACCGTAAATTTTCGATCGATTTTTGAAGAGTAAAATACCTCTTTTCGTTCCTGCTCTCCTGATACAAATCTTGAAAATTTGTCAAAATTATTTTAGGGTACACATTTTGAACCGTAAATTTTCGATCGATTTTTGAAGAGTAAAATACCTCTTTTCGTTCCTGCTCTCCTGATACAAATTATGAAAATTTGTCAAAATTATTTTAGGGTACACATTCTGAACCGTAAATTTTCGATCGATTTTTGAGGAGTAAAATACCTCTTTTCGTTCCTGCTCTCCTGATATAAATCTTGAAAATTTGTCAAAATTATTTTAGGGTACACATTCTGAACCGTAAATTTTCGATCGATTTTTGAAGAGTAAAATACCTCTTTTCGTTCCTGCTCTCCTGATACAAATTATGAAAATTTTTCGAAATTAAATTAGGGTACACATTCTGAACCTAAAATTTTCGATCGATTTTTGGAAGAGTAAAATACCTCTTTTCGTTCCTGCTCTCCTGATACAAATTATGAAAATTTTTCGAAATTAAATTAGGGTACACATTCTGAACCTAAAATTTTCGATCGATTTTTGGAAGAGTAAAATACCTCTTTTCGTTCCTGCTCTCCTGATACAAATTATGAAAATTTTTCGAAATTAAATTAGGGTACACATTCTGAACCTAAAATTTTCGATCGATTTTTGAAGAGTAAAATACCTCTTTTCGTTCCTGCTCTCCTGATACAAATTATGAAAATTTTTCGAAATTAAATTAGGGTACACATTCTGAACCTAAAATTTTCGATCGATTTTTGAAGAGTAAAATACCTCTTTTCGTTCCTGCTCTCCTGATACAAATTATGAAAATTTTTCGAAATTAAATTAGGGTACACATTCTGAACCTAAAATTTTCGATCGATTTTTGGAAGAGTAAAATACCTCTTTTCGTTCCTGCTCTCCTGATACAAATTATGAAAATTTTTCGAAATTAAATTAGGGTACACATTCTGAACCTAAAATTTTCGATCGATTTTTGGAAGAGTAAAATACCTCTTTTCGTTCCTGCTCTCCTGATACAAATTATGAAAATTTTTCGAAATTAAATTAGGGTACACATTCTGAACCTAAAATTTTCGATCGATTTTTGGAAGAGTAAAATACCTCTTTTCGTTCCTGCTCTCCTGATACAAATTATGAAAATTTTTCGAAATTAAATTAGGGTACACATTCTGAACCTAAAATTTTCGATCGATTTTTGAAGAGTAAAATACCTCTTTTCGTTCCTGCTCTCCTGATACAAATTATGAAAATTTTTCGAAATTAAATTAGGGTACACATTCTGAACCTAAAATTTTCGATCGATTTTTGGAAGAGTAAAATACCTCTTTTCGTTCCTGCTCTCCTGATACAAATTTTGCTAAATTATTTTATGGTACACATTCTGAACTGTAAATTTTCGAACGATTTTTGAAGAGTAAAATACCTCTTTTCGTTCCTGCTCTCCTGATACAAATTTTGTTAAATTATTTTAGGGTACACATTCTGAACCGTAAATTTTCGATCGATTTTTCAGGAGTAAAATACCTCTTTTCGTTCCTGGTCTCCTGATAAAAATCGTGAATATTTTTCGAACTGAATTTTGGGTAAACATTCTAAACCGCAAATTTTAATTAGACAAAAATTTGATCAAAAATACCTCTTTTCGATCCGTTCAGGAGACGGATGCTCTTTTATTTCAATTCTAAAAATTCTAAATTTTAATTCCACATGCATTCATTCAATCATTCATCGTTGACAATGTAGAATCAATGGAATTATTTAGTTTTTAGGCCCTTAAAAGGGCCGTTTTTTTTGGAGTAGGGTTGACGATAACTTACCGTCGTCATATCTTCCGAAGATGATGGTGTGGCCGATTAATTTCTTCAGGAAATGATTTCGAATTCAATTTTTAAGCAAAAGTAAGAAGGAGGGCCTTTCTACATTTTTTTTTTTTAGGTTTTCGTCGAAAATTCAAAAAATACTTTTGCTCTAAAATTGCATTTGAAGTGATTTTCCGAAAAAACTTCTGGTTCGATTCGGAGTTTCTACACGTCACTGCACAGTATCTTACCAATTTCTGTTCTGATTTTATAGTTTCCTTTGTTGTGTTCAATTTTTAAAAGGTAAAAATAACGATGTTCACTAGGTTTAGCATTTTTAGTGCGAATGTGTGAAAAAGGGTTAGTATTAAAATGACAGTGGTTTTATGCTGTAATGTAGGTATGTTTTATTCATGAATAATTTTATTACATTTCTTAGTCTTTAATTAATATGCAATCTTCATTTGATAAGTCGGGTCCACGACAGCAATTCTTCTACGTGACGAGGAACACGTGTGAGGGCCTCGGACACCAAGGAAGTCCTAACATCTGCATTTTCTGCCTCTTGGTCCGCTGAATCCTCACAACTGCCACTGCGTGCCCATCATGTACTCAGCGGAGAAGTCCCTGCATCCTTGTTTCCCGTGATTCCAACTGGAAATATACATATACATTAATATAAACGCCATATTTAAAATATTTTATAAGATTCAGAGTATTTCATTATCAATAAGAAAAAAGAAAAAGACTGGGATATTACAGACCCTTTACAAAATGTACTTGCACAAGAACAAATGGCGGTTTTAAGCCAGTGGCGCGTTCGCAAAGAAAACTCAAGAGGTAAAAAAAGCAAGTTTGAGAATTTTAGAAAATTATCGATCCGCGTAAAAAGTCCGGGTAGATAGTCCGGATAAAAAGTCCGAGTATAAAGTCCAGATACAAAGACTGGGTAAAAAGTTCGATGACAATTGTTTTGTTAACTTTTTCAACAAAGAAACATGGGGCGTGGAGCGTCTGGTGTGAAGCGTGGAACGTAGAGCGTGGAGTGCGGAGTGTGAACCGTGAAGCATGGAGTGACGGGTACAAAGTTTGGGTAGAAAGCCCAGCCAAAAATTGCGAGTAAAAAGTCCGGGTAAAAAGTTTAGGTACACTTACACATGAACACACGCAAACACACATGAACAATTTTGAAAAAAGTCGATTTTTTCAGACTTTGAACCTCCGTAGCGGTTAAACGAAAAAAATTAGTCGGATGGTGTACGTTGTCTATAATTTTGAGTTTTCGGAATGGCTTGAAATATTTATGTTAAAAAATGTTTCCATTATGTAACATTGTAATAATTTTCCCAAGGAAAATATTCCAGTAACATAACTTAACCCTGGAACAAAGCCGTTGACATAAATTAATAATAAAAGACGGGAACTGCCCAGCAATTCACGTAATAACGCAGTGCACGAACGAATTTATAAAGCCACGATATATTATCGGGGGCACGAGCCGCTCGCGTAACCTTATCAAATTGTTAGTTATACGTACTCATCAATTACGGGCGGCGTAATTTTTACACGGGCCATAAATCCAGATCCAACTTTAATTTAATAATTCGCGCCGACATCAGAGAGAACGCAATAACTTTTAGATGTTAAACGAAATAATTAATTTTCATCCGCGGCCCGTTTTTCATGTGGCCCACTCCCATCTCTCCCGACTCGCCGACGGACCGGCGAGGCTTGCTTCAAACATTTATTTAGTTATATATTGTCTTTTAGGAGAAACGTCATTAATCTCAGTTAAAGCGGGAAGACAGGTTACGTGCTAATAGGATTATACAAGCGCGGTCCTCCAAAATATCAAACAGTTTCAGTTTTGATATAGGTACATTTGATTACTAGAACTTCGATGTTCTTACCTTATTATAAGCGTAAAGAAGTTCGGAATGTTGAGAGAGAGAGCATATTTATTCAATAACTATATATGTACATTGAAGTTCTTATATCTACAAAGGTTTATTTAATCTATTTTTTCGCCTGCCTCTACCGAAACCATATATTTCGGCCATAAAAATAGGGCGAAAAAATAATATGCATAATCTAGACAACCTTCCGCGGAATATGAGTAGGCTATGCAAAAATCTGACAGTGACAGTTCAATGGTGCGCGATATAAAATTTATCCTGAAACACTGTTTTTACTTAAGGCAGGCGAAAAAATATCGAGTGTAACTCATGCCGAAATGCTTTAGCAACCCTTCACTTTTAGCAACACGAGCGAGCGAAGCGACGGCGGGTTGCTAAATCCTATTTTCGGCCCTTGATACACTATATACTATGTTACTGTACGAGCTATTGATCAAGATCTTTCAGCCCTGTATTGTTAATATTCTGCAAATATTTTTATATTGTAAATTAATGTAATTGTTGTTCATAAATATAAAATAAATATTTTTTTTGCTTGATTATTTTGAATCATCAGAGAAACATTATCGGACGGTAAATGATTTTTTCCCCAATTTTCCCTCAAAGCCACATTCACGTATTTACTTTCCATTCCACACACTCGGATACAATGACTTCGTGTAATCTAGAATTCGAACCCTTACAGCCAGACCTTCCTCCTCCCCCTCTCTCCCGCCCATTCATTCCATCAGGAACGCTTCTCTCCCCGATACAGAATGACCCCATTATCTCTCCCGACAATATTGCAACGCGCACACAATGTAGTCTTTAATTCTCGACTAAAACGTCCCTTAATAATCAATACCTCTCGTCGTCGGGGCCGAAATAGATTTCGAAAAGATAACTTCGTTATCACATTACACAAATTCGGGCCCCGCGGGGCGGCAAAAATGTGCGATCGTTACAAGAGCGGCGAGAGGGCCCGATAACAAAAGGTTTTCGGGGCCGACGGTTTAAATTATCAGGAATTAAATTTCAGTGCGCCGTGTAAACGTGTCACAAAATCAATTGCCAGTTAAATTATTCGCGTCCGATAACTAGTGCAAAGTCATTAAAAATTCGTGGGGGGCTAGTATTGATGCTCCCAAGTTTGTGTAATCGACGCTCGGATGCCGATAGAGTGGAGAAATTTTACTTTAAGGAGGTCTACTTTGATTATTCAAAAAGTTGATTTTTTCCACTTTCGATTATTTTTTGCCGACGCCACGGCCTTAAAATTGACATTTGTTCTTGCGCAACTACATTTTCTGAAGGGTCTTGAAGGGATCTTTACGGTGACGTATAGAAACCCCGAATCAAACCAGTGGTTTCTTCGATTTTTGATTTTTTCAATTTTTTCCATTTTTAAGTTTTCTTTGCTGGCACATCACGGGTTTCAAATCGACGTTTGTTCTTGCGAAAGTACAGTTTCTGAAGCGTCTTAATGAGATCTTTCCAGTGATGTATAGAAACCCCGAATTGAACCAGTGGTTTTTCCAGGAAATCATTTTTAGTGCAATTTTTAAGTAAGAAGGGGGGACCCTTGGTAAGAATTTCAGGTTTTCGTCAAAAATAAATAATCCTTGTGTGCCAATCCGACTCATTGGCACACAAGGACCACAGAATTTAAAACCGCGTTTAAATTGGATTCTTCGTTCGGCCGCTACAGCCGTTCAAAGTTTGAAAAAATCGACTTTTCTCAAAATCTTCCATAAAGTTCATGGTGACATGCTAACTTTTTTGCATTGCATTTTGCATGAAATTTTTTAACGCCAATCGATTTATCTCGTTCTGATGAAAAAAGGTACTATGATTATTAAGAAAGTTGATTTTTTCGATTTTTTTCCATTTTCGAGTTTTCTTTGCTGACGCATCACGGGCTTCAAATTGACATTTCTTCTTACGAAATTACATTTTCTGAAACGTCTTAATGAGATCTTCCCAGTGATGTAAAGAAAACCCGAATCGAACCAGTGGTTTTTCCAGGAAATCATTTTTAGTGCAAATTTTGAGCAAAAGTAAGAAGGGGGGACCCTTTGGTAGAATTTCAGGTTTTCGTCAAAAATAAAAAATCACCAATTTTAATTGAATCCGACTAATTTACATACGAGGAGCACAGATTTGAAAACCGCGTTCGATTTGAAGTTCTCGTTTTAGCCTGAAAAATATTTTCTGGACCAATATTTATCGCATACAGATATTATTCATTACAGGCCATTATAAATAAATATTTTTCGGAATCCATCACTCTGTTTTTCTTAGTGGGAAGGTAAACATTTACAATACCATAACATCGTGAAGTTATAATTTTATATACCAATATCAATACGACGTTTTATGATTGCACGAAGATATGGGTCGATAGTTAATTTAATATTTCGTGCGTGGGTTGTTATTGCTTGTCCGTCGCTTCCATAACTAATAATAAATATGTGTTTATTACTGGATATATTATTATTTGCTTGGAGCTGATGACCTAGTATAATTTTATTAATACTGTTTACTGCCATCTGACGGCTTCATAACCGCAAATATAATAATATAACGCGTGTTATGACGGTTAAACGTGAATTTTACCGATAACAATGTTATATTCTTTGATTACATAAGATGAGATGAGATCATTTTATTGGTACTAATAGATTTTTACACACTGCTGCACCGCGAGACGAGTTGGTTCGATTCCCCGCCCGTGCGGTACATTTTTCGAATAAAAAAATATTCATTGATTCACATCGTTTCCAATATATTCCCAAAAATTAGAATAATTGATGAAGGCTAATGGATCTATATACCGATCATTTGGGCACTTAAAAATCGAAACAGCGCAGATTTTTCACAATTACAAACAAAGTTTTAAATTGTCCAAATTGTTCAAAAATCACTCGTAAAAGCAATAAAAAAAATTAAAATGAAACAAAAGCCCAGTTTTGAAATATCGCTACAATCCCAGTTGCACAATGCATAGGCGTAAAAGCCAGAAAAAAAACGAAATTTCGACACATCCCCAGTTGCACAATGTATTTAATGTGATTAGTATTTTGGGAATATTATCGCCATTAAAAGCCACGCATATAATTTCTGGTGTTCAATAACATATCGGGCATAAATCAAAGCGCAAACCGACTACTTTGCCCATAAATTAAAATCCGCATTTACGGCCATAAACATACTGAAATGTTTAAATTTATTTTAGCAATATCCGGCGGGTAATACGCCCCTAAATTTCTGCTTAACGTTGACAGAGGGGGGCAAAAAATATATAAAACACATTATACATCATGCCCGGGCCGTATTTCTGTCTGTTTTGTAAATCTTAAAACGAGCGCAAGAAAAAAAAATTGTCGACGTCTACGTCTAGATTTTACAGATACGAATTCATTATTTAAGTAATACAAACAAATTTAATTACAATTTTCTAATTTTATTAAGCGTAAGCGTAAAGATTCATTTAGAATCAGGAAAACTTCAATTTTTAAATTTTATCTTTACGGTTATTTTTCGGTAACAGTTACTGTTACTATAAAATAACCATTTATTTAAACGGTTATTTAGTCACCGTTTTTCTAAATAATCCCAGGTGATTCACCGTTTTAAATTCAAGCTCTATGCAAAAATATTATAGGTAATCGTATAATTTTCTGAGCGTTTGAAAAAATATAAAAACAATTGCTGGAAACTGGAAAATTTACACAAATACTCAAAACTGTTTCTAGTTTATGTTCCCGGTAAAATCTCAACACACCCCTTCTGTACTTTTCGAAATAATCGCACGAGAAAGTGCTCAAGTCATTCTGTAAACGCACAATTTTTCGAGCGTTTGAAAAAAATGTAGAAACAATTGCTGGAAACTGGAAAATTTGTACAAATACTCAAAACTGTTTCTAGTTTATGTTCCCGAGAAAATCTTAAAACACCCCTCCTGTACTTTTCGAAATAATCGTGAGAAAGTGCTCAAGTCATTCGGTAATCGCACAATTTTCCGAGCGATTGAAAAAATATAAAAATAATTGCTAGAAACTGGAAAATTTACTTAAAACACGCAAAACTGTTTTTAGTTTATGTTCCTGAAAAAATCTCAAAACACCCGTTCTGTACTTTTCAAAATAATCGCACGAGAAAGTGCTTAAGTCAATCTGTAATCGCACAATTTTCCGAGCGTTTGAAAAAATATAAAAACAATTGCTGGAAATTGGAAAATTTGTACAAATACTCAAAACTGTTTCTAGTTTATGTTCCCGAGAAAATCTCATAACACCCCTTCCGTACTTTTCGAAATAATCGCACGAGAAAGTGCTTAAGTCATTCTGCGATCACATAATTTTCCGAGCGTTTGAAAAAATGTAAAAACAATTGCTGGAAACTGGAAAATTTGCAAAAACACTCAAAACTGTTTCTAGTTTATGTTCCCGAGAAAATCTCAAAACACCCGTTCTGTACTTTTCAAAATAATCGCACGAGAAAGTGCTAAGTCATTCTGTAGTCACACAATTTTCCGAGCGTTTGAAAAAATATAAAAACAATTGCTGGAAACTGTAAAATTTACAAAAATACTCCAAACTGTTTCAAGTTTATGTTCCTGAAAAAGCCCTAGCACGTAATCACCCAGTTTTCCAAAAAATCACCATGAAACCAAAGAAAGCCAATTTTTGGAGTCAAAGAAAATCAAAAAAACTTGGATTTTTTAAAATTCGAAACAAGTGCAAGGTTTTTATTTTTATAAAATTACTTACAAATTACGGGGCTTTCGTATTTTACAAAAATTTACGCATTGAATCACCAAGTTTTCGAAATAATCACTACCAAACCCAAAAATAATCATTTTTGGCACTTGAAAATCGAAACAGAGTAGATTTTTCACAATTACAAACAAGTGCAAATTTTTAAATTGTCTAAATTGTTCAAAAATATCAGGCCTTCATGTTCCATATCACTCTAAATACGTTAAACACGTAATTTTTCTAATAATTATCATCAAACCCAAGAATGGCATTTTTTAGAGTTAAAAAAATCGAAAAAGCTTTGATTTTTTTAAATCCGAAACAAGTGCAAGCTTCCTATTTTTACAATATTATTTAGAAGTTACTGGGTTTTCATATTTTAGAAACATCCACGCATTGAATCACCAAGTTTTCGAAATAATCACTACCAAATCCAAAAATGATAATTTTTGGCACTTGAAAATCGAAACAGCGTAGATTTTTCACAATTACAAACAAATGCAAATTTTTAAATTATCAAAATAGTTCAAGAATATCAGGCCTTCATGTTCCACATCACTCCAAATACGTTAAACACGTAATTTTTCAAATAATCATCATCAAACCCAAGAATTTTGAGTTAAAAAATCGAAAAAGCTTTGATTTTTCAAAATCTGAAACAAGTGCAAGCTTCCTATTTTTACAATATTATTTAAAAATGACTGGACTTTTATATTTTAGAAAAATCTACACATTAATTTTCCAAGTTTTTGAAATAATCACTACCAAACCTAAACATGATCATTTTCGGCACTTGAAAATCGAAACAGCGTAGATTTTTCACAATTACAAACACGTGCAAATTTTTAAATTGTCAAAATTGTTCAAAAATATCAGGCCTTGATATTCCACATCACTCCAAATACGTCAAACACGTAATTTTCCAAATAATCATCATCAAACCCAAGAATGGCAATTTTCTGCACAATTGAAAAACGGCAGATTTAACAAAACCCGAAACAGGTGCTCAGAAATGATTTGGCTTTAATAATCCAAAAAAATGATTTCTCATCAAAACAATTGACATATCGAAACCAGAAACAAAACCACAACGCCTTAAACTTAAACTGGAGACAACGAAAATTGCATTGAATGATAAGAAAATTTTTGCAAAACTTACAAATTCAGGAATTAACTTGAAAGTTTCTAAACTGATTCAGAAATATTGTATTTTTGATTCCTCATCAAAACAATTGACATATTGAAACCAGAAACAAAACCACAACACCGTAAACTTAAACTGGAGAAAACGAAAATTGCATTCAACGATTAGAAAATTTGTGCAGAACTTACAAATTCAGGAATTAACTTGAAAGTTTCTAAATTCATTCAGAAATATAGTGTTTCTAAATTCTCATCAAAACAATTGACATATCGAAACCAGAAACAAAACCACAACGCCTTAAACTTAAACCGGAGAAAACAAAAATTTGAATTCAATGATTAGAAAATTTGTATAGAACTAATAAATTGCGGAATTAATCATATCGCGATTTTTTTTAACGCATAACTTTCAGAATTACCCACTGGCATCACCTACAACATTTCTACATAAAGCTTGAATAAAAAACGGTGACTCATCTGAGGAACTTCCCTTGTTAGTAACAGAGTTTTTTAGGTTATTTTAAATAACGGTTACTAAATAACGGTTTTAATAACTGGTTATTGTTCTTGATTTGACAATTGTAACACATGTTTTTATGTCCAACTACAAATAAAGATATTATATATTATATACTAGTTGTTCCTACTTAAGCAAGAAATTTAAAGATGAAAATTTTAACAAACAATAATTTATCTGTTGTTGCAAAATATAGAAAAGAGAGTAAAGTTGTTAGCTTATTTTAAATCACACTGCCCAAATAACCTTTTAAATAACAGGTTATTTTATAGTAACCGTAACTGTTATAACCATTACCAGAAAATAACCGTTTACCTCATCACTAATTCTTCTCAATTAAGCAAGAAATTTAAAGCTGAAAAATGTATTAAATAATAATTTGTTACTGTTGTTGCGAAATATAGAAAACGGAGTAAAGTTTTTAAGTTATTTTAAATAACGGTGACTGAATAACCGTTTAAATAATTCGATATTTTATAGTAAGAGTTTATTTATTTATTTATTTGTTTCCCAACAGAAAAACAGGTTAACCATTTACAGGGAAAAGTTACAAAATAAGAAACATGAGACACAAAAGTAATCTTACAAATTAATTGAAAAAAATATAGCAAACAAGCTAAAAAAACAAAGCTTAATTTTATAGTAATTGCTTTAACAAATTGTGCTATGTTACAGTTAAAGAATCAACTGAAAATTGAACATTATTATATAAACGCATCATGTTGTTTATAGGCGAGTAAGAGTTACTGTTATAACCGTTTATCTCATCACCAGTTGTTCCTAATTAACAAAGAAATTAATCGATAAATAATTTGTTACTGTTATAGATTTTACAAAAATCACAAGTTGCGAGGAATCATTTACAGAAATCAGGATAGCAATCTATCGATTTCTTACTCGATTGGTTTTAGTTTTAGAGACATTTTGTAAACTACAAGATTAATGGAATATTTTATTAAATGTGATTAATAGTGAAAGCTACTCGCGTTTACGATTGATAAATGTGAGACCGCGTGATTAATTTACGTTTATTTTTATTTTCAGGTAAGCATCCTTTCCATATAAACTCGTTGAAGTTGGTAAGTTTTTCGTAGTTTTTTTTTCAGGGACGTCCCGGTAATAAATATTTCTAGACGCGGAATAATTTGACACCGTAATATCAGTGTAGTCGCTGCGGGGATGACGGCGCGAGGAATTTGCCAATTGAATTTCCGGACAGATTCAGGATTCCGTCTATATTTCCCTATTTCCCAGATATATATAAATTGGACAAGTTCTGAGCCCCGAGGCCCAAATTAAAGTTGGATTTACACCGGTTTTAGGGAAAATGCGGTTTGAATCAAATTATACGGTGGTGTTCATTCCGCGCCGGCCGGATTGTGTTTGTTTTTTATTTTTTTCGGATGAAAACACGGCGAGAATAGGTGGCATTAAAGTTTTTTCGCGTGCTAACGCTCAAGATGAGAGCATCTTTTGCTTTAAATTTCGCACATATCTGATTCTCCCTTGTCTCCAATTTAAATTTTGTCCGTATTCCCTTTGTTCCGGCTCCTTAAATGAAATGAAATCACATTTTTATTACACTCGCGAAATAAAATAATCCACGTATATAATATTAAATTTTATATTCAAACAACGAACCGGAATTCCAAATAACGCTCTTCATAAAAAAAAAATTTACCATCCGCTCGGGGTGTTTTAAATCAAACCATCTTTTTTTTTCAACTTTAAGAATCGGAGGAAAAACATAATTAGTTTCCCTTATTTCCTTTTATATCTCGTACGGGAATACAGATTACGCCAGCTGCTGCCGAGGATACGAGAGATGATGGCGGAAAACGCTTTCATTTGTCGTAATTGCTCATCCGGTTTATCCCCAGCAATTCTCCCGTTTAAAAAGAATCGCATCAATAAAATGTATTTATCATAATAACTACTGGTGGCTTAAAGGAGGGAAATCTAGGGACAACTTTAGCCGCCCGGTCTGTAAATAGCCTGATTGATGGTTTTGTTTTTCAACCGTAAGAATCGAACTTTTTTTTTTTTTGGGTCTGGAAAACAGATTATTCAGAGTGTTAACGTATTTACCTTGTAAAAACAAGAGGGGTTCGGTATAAAAAACAAAACACCTGAAAATTGTGCAAATATTATTGAGTCGTAACCAAATGAAAATTCTTATTCTTATCACTAATGTGTTTTAATTAGCAAAAGTCAAAAATTGAGATTTGTATCGCGAGGTATTGATTTACGCGCGCGACGAGGAAAATATTTTTTTGCGGGATGAAGGGATGCCCTTCACTTTTTTCGACTTTTGATTATTGAAGTAGTAGTATTTGTGATAACAATAAGATTTTTTATACAGTTAAGGCTGACTGCAAACTTTATCAAAAATCGGGATTTATATCGTGGAGGTATGGATTTTTGCGCGTTACGGGGAAAATAATTTTTTTGGGGGATGAAGGGGTGCCTTCAACTTTCTTCAACTTTTGATTATTGAAGTAGTAGTATTAGTAATAACAATAAGAATTTTCATTCAGTTATTGCTGACTGCAAACTTTATGAAAAATCGGGATTTATATCGTGAAGGTTTGGATTTTTTGCGCGTGATTAGGAAAATTATTTTCTTTTTGGGCATAAAGGGGTGCTTTTAACTTTCGTTTACTTTTGATTATTGGAGTAGTTGTATTAGTGATACCAATAAGAATTTTTATTCAATTATGGCTAACTGCAAACTTTATCAAAAATCGGGATTTATATCGTTAAGGTATGGATTTTTGCGCGTGATGGGGAAAATTTTTTTTTTTTTTGGGATGAAGGGCTGTCCTCAACTTATTTTGACTTTTGATTATTGAAGTAGTAGTATTAGTAATAACAATAAGAATTTTCATTCAGTTATCGCTGACTGCAAACTTTATGAAAAATCGGGATTTATATCGTGAAGGTTTGGATTTTTTGCGCGTGATTAGGAAAATTATTTTCTTTTTGGGCATAAAGGGGTGCTTTCAACTTTCGTTTACTTTTGATTATTGGAGTAGTTGTATTAGTGATAACAAGAAGAATTTTTATTCAATTATGGCTAACTTCAAACTTTATCGAAAATCGGGTGGAGGTAAGGATTTTTGCACGTGACGAGGTAAATTATTTTTTTGGGGGATAAAGGGGTGCCCTCAACTATTTTTGATTTTTGATTGTTGAAAAAGTTGTATTAGTGACAACAATAAGGATTTTGCTTTAGTTATAGCTGACTGAAAACTTTATCAAAACTCGAGATTTATATCGTGAAGGTATGGATTTATGCGAGTGAAGTGGAAAATATTTTTTTTTGGGGATGAAGGGGTGCCCTTAACTTTGTTTGACTTTAGATTATTAAAATAGTTGTATTAGTGATAAGAATACAAATTTTCATTTGGTTATGGCTGGCTGCAAATTTTATCAAAAATTGGGATTTATATCGTGAAGGTGTGGATTTTTGGGCGTGACGGGGGAAATTATTTTTTTGGGGGATGAAGGGGCGCCCTCAAATCTTTTGACGGTTGATTATTGAAGTAGTTGTATTAGTGATAACAATAAGAATTTTGATTTGGTAATGGCTGACTGAAAAATTTATCAAAAATCGGGATTTATATTGTGAAGGTATGGATTTTCGCGCGTGACGGGTGAAATTATTTTTTTGGGGGTTGAAAGGGTGCCCTTTACGTTTCTTTGACTTTTGATTATTAAAGTGGTTGTATTAGTGATAAGAATAAGTATTTTTATTTAGTTATGGCCGATTGCACACTTTGTAAAAAATCGAGATTTATATCGCGAGGTTTGGATTTATGCGAGTGAAGTGGAAAATATTTTTTTTGGGGGATGAAGGGGCATCCTTGACGTTTTTTTGACTTTCGATTATTAAAGTGGTTGTATTAGTGATAAGAATAAGTATTTTTACTTAGTTATGGCCGATTGCAAACTTTGTCAAAAATTGAGATTTATATCGCGAGGTTTGGATTTATGCGTGTGAAGTGGAAAATAATTTTTTTGGAGGATGAAGGGGCATCCTTGACGTTTTTTTGACTTTCGATTATTAAAGTGGTTGTATTAGTGATAAGAATAAGTATTTTTACTTAGTTATGGCCGATTGCAAACTTTGTCAAAAATTGAGATTTATATCGCGAGGTTTGGATTTATGCGACTGAAGTGGAAAATAATTTTTTTGGGGGATGAAGGGGTATCCTTGACGTTTTTTTGACTTTCAATTATTAAAGTGGTTGTATTAGTGATAAGAATAAGAATGTTTATTTAGTTATGGCCGATTGCAAACTTTGAAAAAAATTGAGATTTAATTCGCGAAGTTTGGATTTATGCGAGTGAAGTGGAAAATATTTTTTTTTTGGGGATTAAGGGGTGCCCTTAACGTTTCTTTGACTTTTGTTTATTAAAGTGGTTGTATTAGTGATAAGAATACGAATTTTTGTTTAGTTATGGCCGATTGCAAATTTTGAAAAAAATTGAGATTTATAGCAAGATGTGGATTTCTGCGAGTGACGAGAGAAATATTTAAAAAAAATGGCGAAGTGGCCATCATGTTACTTTCTCCGTATAATAGTTATTTATATTTATACTTCCATATTATTTTCAATTTAAATCATATTTTAAAAGTACATCGAGCGATTTGCGCAAGAACGAATGATAGTGACGTTTAAAACGTCAAAATTATGAAACATAAAAATGACCAATTATCCTTCAAATTCTAATAATGTTTGCCGTCAATTTATATTACTATAGAGTTACGAGTTCTATTTTTCTTTTACGTCTACTTTTAATTTGGCAGTACGTACAAATAGTCAATTGTAAGATAATACTGCCCAAAGCTCATCCGATTGTCGAAGTTCGCAAAAATGTTCCTATTGAAATAGTTTTTCATATAATGGTGAGCCGAACACTTCGACTCGAATGCACAGCCCTTGCCCCCGGTATCTTTCCGATCGGAATTTTTGGTTGATTTTGATCGATTCCCATCTTACTTTAAATTGGATAAGTTTCGGGCCGCCTTTATCCTTTGACGGTTCGACACGAGCTTAACAGTTCCGGCGCATTTTTCACGGCGGCCCGGCCCCGACCCTAATTGTGTCTCGGGAAATTCGCGCACACGAGCTTTTTGATTTAGCCGGCAATACTACTACCCCCCCGATGATAAATCAAGCTCTCTCCCGGAGAAATACCGAAGCTGAAATATTGTCCCGTTTAATCGAGTCAATGAATCATGTAAAATCCGCGATATATCCGTTATAAATATAAAGTAGTCGTCGTCGTCGGCCGTGCACGTGTGCACTCTTGAAATACAATATCGGTGCCCGTTTTGTATTTTAAAACCGGCGCGCGCGGTTTTATATCCAGAACTTCCTACCATTGTTTACAGTTATGAAATGTTCAGGCCGCCGCGGTAATTACTATTGAGAAAAAAATGTACAGGAATAACTTTCCTCCGCGGCTGTGCCTTATTTGCGTGCATTCATCCTTTGTGTGCTCGTTGCATCGGTTGCATTCAATTAACCGATGCAAAAGTTTTTAGATATGGCGTATTTCGTACTTTTTGTGAAAGATGCAACGAGTGCATAGCACGAGTTGATTGTGCTGCTTCGGTTTCAACTACAATATATCATGGATTATTAACAGGGCCGAATTATAACTTTTTTGCCCATTGACAACTATATTATAGCATCCCCTCCCACTGCAAAATAATATATTATAAAAAGCAATTTATGGTCAGCACAAACAAACGATTAAATGGAAAAGTTTACAACATTTACATGTCCGTTTTCTTGATTTCTTCCTGGCGAATTTATAATATAAGCAAAATCAAGCGATTTACCAATGGCAACTGCACCAAATCTTCCATCGTTTGCTTTCTGCAAAATTTTGTAGTGTTGTTTCCTGTTTGCAATCTTTGTTGCTAGCTTTTCGCACCTCCACTCTTAATTGATCTTAAAATTTCACTACCGTGCGCAAGAATTTACTGTACGGTAACAAACCAGAGTGCTTTAAGTATAATTAAAATTCGTCTACGAAGTACTTTTCAAAAGCACCAAAATGTACTTCGTCACCGCTTACAATCAATAATAAATTTACAGATAAACGTCGGATCAAGTCGTCATTGCCCTACACCATTCTCCAATCTGTCAAATCCCAGAGTTTCTATAAACTTTTTTTTGTCGAGGCAACGATAAACCGTTTGATTCTTCCCTTATCAATTAACAATTGTAACACAAGCGTTTGTGTTCCAAGAATTGGAGAATAGGATACGTAACACCCACCGCCCTGAGTTTTTACTTTAACCTATCCAAAAAAACTCAGAGTTAAGAAATTTCTTCGTCAAATCAGTGGAGTTTTAAAAGTTGCAAGATCACCAATTAAGAGGGTTGCTGAGTTAAGTTAAAGTGGAAACGAAGGGCGGTGGGTGGGCCCTATCCTACTCTCCAACCCCTTAAACACGCCCCAGAGTTTCTAAAAAGAAATTATTTTGTAGAAGCAACATCAACAGTTTGATACTTCTCTTATCAATTAATTAACAATTGTAAAACCCTCGTTTATATTCCATGGATTGGAGAATGGGATAGGGCCCACCCACCGCCCCGAGTTTCCACTTACACCTAAGCAAGAAAACTCTGTTTGAGTAAAGAAATTTCTTCGTCAAATCGCTGGAGTTTCAAAAGTTGCAAGACGACCAATAAAGTGGGTTTCTGGGTTGAGTTAAAGTGGAAACGAAGGGCGGTGGGTGGGCCCTATCCTACTCTCCAACCCCTTAAACACGCTCCAAAGTTTCCACAAAGAATTCATTTTGTAGAAGCAACAATAAACAGTTTGATACTTCTCTTATCAATTAATTTGCAATTGTAAAACCCTCGTTTATATTCCATGGATTGGAGAATGGGACAGGGCCCACCCACCGCCCAGTGTTTCCACTTACACCTAACCAAGAAATCTCTGTTTGAGTAAAGAAATTTCTTCGTCAAATCGCTGGAGTTTCAAAAGTTGCAAAACGACCAATAAAGTGGATTTCTGGGTTAAGTTAAAGTGGAAACGAAGGGCGGTGGGTGCGCCCTATCCTACTCTCCAATCCCTTAAACACGCTCCAAAGTTTCTAAAAAGAAATTATTTTGTAGAAGCAACATCAACAGTTTGATACTTCTTTTATCAATGAATTAACAATTGTAAAACCCTCGTTTATATTCCATGGATTGAAGAATGGGATAAGGCCCACCCACCGCCCTGTTTTTCCACTTACACCTCACCAAGAAAATTCTGTTTGAGTAAAGAAATTTCTTCGTCAAATCGCTGGAGTTTCAAAAGTTGCAAGACGACCAATAAAGTGGGTTTCTGGGTTAAGTTAAAGTGGAAACGAAGGGCGGTGGGTGGGCCCTATCCTACTCTCCAACCCCTTAAACACGCTCCAAAGTTTCCACAAAGAATTTATTTTGCAGAAGCAACAATAAACAGTTTGATACTTCTCTTATCAATTAATTTGCAATTGTAAAACCCTCGTTTATATTCCATGGAT
Source organism: Ocypus olens (assembly GCA_910593695.2). NCBI lineage: Eukaryota > Metazoa > Arthropoda > Insecta > Coleoptera > Staphylinidae > Ocypus > Ocypus olens. The sequence continues at coordinate 1,876,922 of OU343047.1, read as the reverse complement.
TGGAGAATGGGACAGGGCCCACCCACCGCCCAGTGTTTCCACTTACACCTAACCAAGAAATCTCTGTTTGAGTAAAGAAATTTCTTCGTCAAATCGCTGGAGTTTCAAAAGTTGCAAGACGACCAATAAAGTGGGTTTCTGGGTTGAGTTAAAGTGGAAACGAAGGGCGGTGGGTGGGCCCTATCCTACTCTCCAACCCCTTAAACACGCTCCAAAGTTTCCACAAAGAATTTATTTTGCAGAAGCAACAATAAACAGTTTGATACTTCTCTTATCAATTAATTTGCAATTGTAAAACCCTCGTTTATATTCCATGGATTGGAGAATGGGACAGGGCCCACCCACCGCCCAGTGTTTCCACTTACACCTAACCAAGAAATCTCTGTTTGAGTAAAGAAATTTCTTCGTCAAATCGCTGGAGTTTCAAAAGTTGCAAAACGACCAATAAAGTGGATTTCTGGGTTAAGTTAAAGTGGAAACGAAGGGCGGTGGGTGCGCCCTATCCTACTCTCCAATCCCTTAAACACGCTCCAAAGTTTCTAAAAAGAAATTATTTTGTAGAAGCAACATCAACAGTTTGATACTTCTTTTATCAATGAATTAACAATTGTAAAACCCTCGTTTATATTCCATGGATTGAAGAATGGGACAAGGCCCACCCACCGCCCTGTTTTTCCACTTACACCTCACCAAGAAAATTCTGTTTGAGTAAAGAAATTTCTTCGTCAAATCGCTGGAGTTTCAAAAGTTGCAAGACGACCAATAAAGTGGGTTTCTGGGTTAAGTTAAAGTGGAAACGAAGGGCGGTGGGTGGGCCATATCCTACTCTCCAACCCGTTAAACACCCCCCAGAGTTTCTACAAAAAAATTATTTTGTCTAATCAATTAATTAACAATTGTAATTTTTGTTTTGGTTTTCAAGAATTGGACTATAGGATAAGGCCCATCCGTCCCTCATCTTTTCTACGTAAATTTAACCTACAAAACTCGAATTTTCTTCGTTACTTCGTCAAATCACTTGAGTTTTAAAAGTTGTAAGATCACCAATAAAAAGGGTTTCTGTTTTAAGTTAAGTGAAAACGAAGGGTGGTGGGTGGGCACATGTCTCACCCTCCAGCTTGTTTAACATTCCCCAGAGTTTCCATAAATAAATTCATCAAACCACAAAATCTTAAAATAGTTACTAAAATCTGTTGATGCAAAAAGCAGGGTGGAAACTCATGATGAATTTGAGTTTTCCTAAAGCGGAGCAATATTAACTATAGTAAATATTATAATAGCAAAATAATGTTAAATTAACATAAAATTCCTGAGTGAATAGAACCTATACAGGGTGTCCCGTTTTAAATTGCCACCCCAAATATCTCGAAACCTGAGCAACATGGCCGTAAAATTTTTAGATAGAAGTTGTAGGGTTCGTAGGGGGACAAATGCCGTTGACGTTGAAAATGACCTTGGCGTTATTTTTCAAGGTCAAACGAAGGTCAATTTTAATTTTTCAAATGGAACCCCCTATTTTTTATTGCGGGAAAAAATACAAACTTTTTGTCGGAAACGTTTTTTTTAATGCTGTTTTTAAGAGTTTTTTTACGAATTTTGTCCATCATGTTGTTTGAATCGATTTTTGTCTGGTTGGCTTGAGAATCGACCACTGTCCGCCATCTGCCTATATTGCTTTATGGATAATCCGGCCCTGGTTATGAATCGTACCACGAGTTATATTAAGTGGAAAAATTTAACGAATCAAATTTTATAATGCCGGCCCACTTGCCGCGTGCGTTAGTGCGCCAGAACTAATGCGGAGGGTTCTGGGTTCGAATCCCCGCGAAGGCATAGGTGTTTGTGGATGGCTATTTTCATTTAATATGAATAATATTTTATAAATCATCGGTTGTGGCTGAATGACCTACGCTGTCTAAGCCAATGTCCCATATTATCTATAATTCTTAACCCAAATTTTCGCCAATCATCCTTCCTTTTAAAACAAAAAAAAAAAACAAAAAATTATAATCTTGATGACAACTCACATATTGCAATGTTTCAATTGGTTTTGTAGTTTCTCGCAGCACAAAAATTCCGTAAACCGCCGACACTGCAACTCTTTATTACTCGTGGTGTTTCTGGGCGTCGTATTTTTCACCATTTCACTGATTTCACTGTTAGAGATTGCATCCCAAGGATGTCAATTTTGACGTTTAACATTTTGACAGGACCACAACAAATTATCACCGCTACTTTTGTTTTTTTTATCTACGCATTTCTTTGCATCTGATTGGCTGAAAATACATTCTTGTAGGCCACGAGTTGTATTCTCGTTATGGAGATTTTTTTTATAACCTAAAATATGGATCCCATATGTATTCAAACATTCAAGCCGTATAACATAGTAAGGAATGCGTTCTGTCTATTGTGCACAGTAACAGTACTTGATTCGTCTCTTTCATCCTCGCCATAAATCAACACATTGTTATCTAAATTACAGTAGTTTTTACGCGAAAACTGCATATATCATTCGCGCCCCTCGAAACTATCCCCATAACTTTTCCCCGTCCGTCGTGTAGGTTAGAGTTCACAAGCAAATCCCAAAAAGCACAATGCGCGCAATATAACAATCGAACGATTATTAATAATCCAGGAGGCGTACGGACCGATCGCTCGACACTTTGGCGAAAAAAAAAATTATTGACGCACGCCCGCATAATTAATCCGATCGTCAACGTCAACACCGGCGACTATTTTCGGCCGGTAGGCGAAATAAAAGCCCCCAGTTGCATATTTAAACGACGCGTAATCAATTTAAAGCACTATTTAGACGCTCTATGCAACGTAAAAATACAAAAGGGCGTCCATCACAGCGCCGAAATGAATTGCCATTCAGCGAAATCATCAATCTCTATTACCGGGCTTAACAATGGCAATTCACACATTAGACCGACTTGACATCTAAATATGGAATGCCTTATCGCCACCGAACAATCTGGACGTCATTTTGAAAGTGGTTAAAAGCCAATAAACAATTTATTTCGCGATATTTGTACATTTAGATCGCTATCGAATATGAATTTACTTTAATAAACCGATAAAAGTGAAATTATCGGGTAACAGTATGTTACACCGAGTTTGCATGCTTCGAATTAATTGCAAGTGTTCCTCGCGGTACTACGCACGCACCTTCGTCGAAGGTCCGCGAAGGATCCGTCGTATTGAATTTCTCCGCTTGCGTCAATCGTTGCGCGCGTGCTGGAGAAACACGTGTTTGCGATTAGATTTTAGGTTTTAGTTGAAAGTTTTAGAGCCGCATGTAAAGTTTTATGTAATTCGTTAATACAAACACGATGACATTTGGCGCGGTGCCATCTCGTATCTGTAAAATGTATTAAGGATTATCGTCTCGTAACTGTACTCTCATGATACACATAAAGCAGGTATCTGTGATGATTGCTCGCACCAAAGCCTACTTTTATTCTACTCCTGAATATAACAATAATAATAAGTAATTCGTGTTAATGCAGTAGTTTACTCACGTCAGGAGAAGATACTAAATAATTAACAATCATTTCATACCGATTTAGATGATTACACGGACGAATAGATCTGCTGACCGTTTTGGAACTATACTTACGGGATCCAGACTCCAAATCTGGTACAGCACTCGACTCGGACCTCCTGCTGGCGCTTCTGAATTGGACCTCAACCTTACTGATCGAGCCTGTAACAAGATACATATCTGTAATATTGTAAATAGTAAATAAAACTGTAGATACGTCTCTCTGCAGTTTCGGCATTCGAACTCTGGAACAAAATATATTGAATTCCTAAAAAAAAACAAATGAAGCTGACGATGAATTGATGCGGTGGGATAGGGTCCACCCACCGCCCTTCATATTCTTCTAAACATAACCAACACACTCCTTTTTAATAACGGAAATGATATTATACAAAACTTAGGTTTGTAGGTTACGTTTAATTAGATATTAAAGGTGGTGGGTGGGCCTTATCCTACAATCCAACCAGTAAAACATAACCCAGAGTTTCTACAAATTGATTAATCAAATTAAAAAAAAATATCAAAATCAACATTTTGATGATAGGGGCCGCGGTGGCCCAGTAAGTAGAGCTCCTGCTTACGGGCTTCGTGGTCGTGGGTTCGAATCCCATCCGCGCGGTCACTTTTTCGGAACGAAAAATTGCCGTGCGGGTCCATGGATGTCTAGTGTATGTCCCTTTCATCATTATAAATGATTATTATACAAATTATCGGTTGTGGCAGAATGTCCTAGTTGGCTACGTTAATTCCCAAATCATCCTCAACGCTTCCTCAACCCGAATTCCTGTCAACCATCCAAAACAAAAAAAACATTTTGATGATGAATTCATGATTTTCCACATGTGAGACCCTTGCTTATATTCTGCTGTTTGTGGTGTAGGATGGAGGGCACCCACCGCTCTTTGTATCCCCTTTAACATAACCTACAAACTCCTTTTTGTTGACAGTTATTAAATATTCACCGTCACTGATGAGATGACAGGCATTGTATATAATAAAATGTTAATTAAAAGTTAGGTTTCTAGGTTATGTTTAATTGGATAGTAAGGGTGTTGGGTGAGCATATCTTACAATCCAAACAGTAACATAACCCAGAGTTTCTGCAAATTAATTAATGAATGAAAAAAATACAAAATCAACATTTTGATGAAGAATTCATGATTTTCCACATGCGAAACCCTCGCTTATATTCTGCCGTTTGTAATGTAGGATAGAGCCCACCCACCGCCCTTCATATTCTCTTAAACATAACCTACAAACTAGTTTTTGTTGACAGTTGTTAAATTTTCAACGTCACTGATGTGATGTGACAGGCATTGTATTAAATAAAATGTAAGTTTGTAGGTTATGTTTAATTGGTTACTGAGGTTGCTGGGTAGGCCCTATCCCACAATCCAACCAAGAATGTAGATCTTGAGCTTTTGAAGCAAATTCCTCGTTTGATTAATTTTTTACAATTTTTCAAATCGACGAATGCAGTTTTCATTTTAATACTTCAAATTTAGAAGGTTGTTGTTTTGTTTCTGCCTAGGAAGAGGCAATTGTTTTAACAGTAAATCAAACCTTAATTATGTTTCTGCATATCTTAAGCTTTTCAGGCAGATTCTTCGTTTGATTAATTTTTTACAATTTTTTAAATCGAAGAATGCAGTTTTCATTTTAACACTTCAAATTTGGAGGGTTGTTGTTTTGTTTCTGCCTAGGAAGAGGCAATTGTTTTAACAGGAAATCAAACCTTGATTATTTTTCTGCATATCTTGAGCTTTTCAGGCAGATTCTTCGTTTGATTAATTTTTTACAATTTTTCAAATCGAAGAATGCATTTTTCATTTTAACACTTCAAATTTAGAGGGTTGTTGTTTTGTTTCTGCCTAGGAAAAGGCAATTGTTTTAACAGGAAATCAAATATTGATTATTTTTCTGCAAATCTTGAGCTTTTCAGGTAGATTCTTCGTTTGATTAGTTTTCTACAATTTTTCAAATCGACGAATGCATTTTTCATTTTAACACTTCAAATTTAGAGGGTTGTTGTTTTGTTTCTGCCTAGGAAGAGGCAATTGTTTCAACAGGAAATCAAACCTTAATTATGTTTCTGCATATCTTGAGCTTTTCAGGCAGATTCTTCGTTTGGTTAATTTTTTACAATTTTTCAAATCGACGAATGCATTTTTCGTTTTCACACTTCAAATTTGGATGGTTGTCTTTTTGTTACGTCCCAGGATATGACAATTGTTTTAAGAGAAAATCGAAAATGGATCATATTTCTGTAAATTTTAAGCTTTTGAAGTAAATTCCGCGTTTTATTATTTTTTATAATTTTTCAAATTGTCGAATGAATTTTTCGTTTTCACGCTTTGAATTTGGATGGTTGTCGTTTTGTTTTGGCCCAGGATATGGAAATTGTTTTAACGGAAATTCGAAAATAGATTAAATTTCTGAAAATTTTAAGCTTTTGAAGCAAATTCCTCGTTTGAATAATTTTTTTTACAATTGCTTAAATCGTCGAATGCATTTTTCCTTTAAAATCAGTGTAAACAATGAAAAAGCATTTTTTTTTAATGTTTAATATTGGCGGCGTTTACTTCGTGGTACATCTTGTTTGAAGATTGGAATAAAACACTTTAACTTTATAATTTTTTTAAAATTTAATTTGCTATATTATCAAACGTTCTTTAATTACAATAGAAAGTAAAATAAACTGCAACAATAATAATAATAGTAAGCCGACCGAAATCACAATAAACGAGTCCAATTTAAAATAACAAGAGCCGTAGAATGTTATTTATACATAAGATTAACTCGGCTTGGTGAGCTTAGGTTAAATTAACTAGATTTTACTGGAAGGAATAATAGTCGGGCAACGCAATGACCACTTTAATCCACGTTTCATGTACACTTCCAAAATAGCCGAATATTGCCCCGCTGTACATTATGCATGTTATTGCTTATTTTAATGATGCCGCAATATCCGGGCCCGTTTTTTGATAACCGTAATGAAATTTTACGGCTAATGAAGCTATTAATGTTTCTGTTTCCAGCCACTTTTCACTTACACATTTCGCATTTAGTGGACGAAGGAGGGGGGGGGGGGAGGAGGAGGCGGGATTAACGCATAATATGCAAAAATGCGTTCCTTTGTCCTAATGGAATTATAAATTTAATTCGAAATTGCACGCCGCCGCCCGGCGGACCTTAATTTTATTTCATACTTGATGGCATAATAACGAGGATTTAGTGGGGCGGTCTACGTTTTTTTTTTTTCAAGAATGCACCGGAATAAATTCAAGACTCTTCTCCCGACATTTAAGAAGAAAAATAACTCGGAATTATTTACAATTTAATTTAATGGCGGGAACTTTTTAATAACCGTAATTTTGGCACCCGCCATTATAAAACACAATGTAGGTGGGGGTTTTATTTTCCTCTGCGGCAGGTGAACATTCTTTGCTTAAGACGGTGGTTACACGACATGGGATTTATTTTTAATTTCATAATTTTATATCCTTATTGTAATCTACAGAAACTACATACGAATTGTAGGGCTTAGTCCAGTCCAGTCTTTCAATCGTTTTAATTTTTATTTAATATCTCATTATTTGATCGATTATTGTTCTTAAGTTTTTAGCCAACTGTAGGAAAATTTTGTAATCCGTATTTAGGCAACAAATTCAGCGATATATCATTTCTGAGTTTTATTGTAAATGAGAGATGGTGGCAAAAGAATGGTGCAACCCCTTACTATGCCAATTGCATGAAACTCTGACAGATTATTTCTAAAAATAGATCTTTCAATTTGCTAAATAAAACTTTGAAAAATGGCGTTGATCAAAAAACGATTTTCTGCCATAACATGATTATAACTTCCGTATCCAATAGGAAAATAACATGAAACTCTGACAGATTATTCCTAGAAAGTATATCTTTAAAATTTGCTAAATAAAACTTTGACAACTTCACTGCAACAAAAATGGCGTTGGTCAAAACTGAAACTTCATGATGAAAAAACGACTTTCTGCAGTAACATGATTGTAACTTCCGTATCCAATATGAAAATTACATGAAACTTTGACAGATTATTCCTAGAAAGTATATCTTTAAAATTTGCTAAAGAAAACTTTGACAACTTCACTGCAACAAAAATGGCGTTGGTCAAAACTGAAATTGTATGATCAAAAAACGACTTTCTGCAGTAACATGACTATAACTTCCGTATCCAATATGAAAATTACATGAAACTTGGACAGATTATTCCTAGAAAGTATATCTTTAAAATTTGCTAAAGAAAACTTTGACAACTTCACTGCAACAAAAATGGCGTTGGTCAAAACTGAAATTGTATGATCAAAAAACGACTTTCTGCAGTAACATGACTATAACTTCCGTATCCAATATGACAATTACATGAAACTCTGGCAGATTATTCCTATAAAGTATATCTTTAAAATTTGATAAATAAAACTTTGACAACTTCACTGTAAGAAAAATAGCGTTGGTCAAAACTGAAATTTTATGATCAAAAAACGACTTTCTGCAGTAACATGACTATAACTTCCGTATCCAATATGACAATTACATGAAACTTGGACAGATTATTCCTAAAAAGTATATCTTTAAAATTTGCTAAATAAAACTTTGACAACTTCACTGCAAGAAAAATGGCGTTGGTCAAAACTGAAATTTTATGATTAAAAAACGATTTTCTGCAGTAACATGATTGTAACTTCCGTATCCAATATGAAAATTACATGAAACTCGTGACAGATTATTCCTAGAAAGTATATCTTTAAAATTTGCTAAATAAAACTTTGACAACTTCACTGCAACAAAAATGGCGTTGGTCAAAACTGAAATTTTATGATCAAAAAACGACTTTCTGCAGTAACATGATTATAACTTCCGTATCCAATACGAAAATTACATGAAACTCCGACAGATTATTCCTAGAAACTAAATCTTTAAAATTTGATAAATAAAACTTTGACAACTTCACTGCAACAAAAATGGCGTTGGTCAAAACTGAAACTTCATGATGAAAAAACGACTTTCTGCAGTAACATGATTGTAACTTCCGTATCCAATATGAAAATTACATGAAACTTTGACAGATTATTCCTAAAAAGTATATCTTTAAAATTTGCTAAATAAAACTTTGACAACGTCACTGTAAGAAAAATGGCGTTGGTCAAAACTGAAATTTTATGATTAAAAAACGATTTTCTGCAGTAACATGATTGTAACTTTCGTATCCAATATGAAAATTACATGAAACTCGTGACAGATTATTCCTAGAAAGTATATCTTTAAAATTTGCTAAATAAAACTTTGACAACTTCACTGCAACAAAAATGGCGTTGGTCAAAACTGAAATTTTATGATCAAAAAACGACTTTCTGCAGTAACATGATTATAACTTCCGTATCCAATACGAAAATTACATGAAACTCCGACAGATTATTCCTAGAAACTAAATCTTTAAAATTTGATAAATAAAACTTTGACAACTTCACTGCAACAAAAATGGCGTTGGTCAAAACTGAAACTTCATGATGAAAAAACGACTTTCTGCAGTAACATGATTGTAACTTCCGTATCCAATATGAAAATTACATGAAACTTTGACAGATTATTCCTATAAAGTATATCTTTAAAATTTGCTAAAGAAAACTTTGACAACTTCACTGCAACAAAAATGGCGTTGGTCAAAACTGAAATTGTATGATCAAAAAACGACTTTCTGCGGTAACATGATTATAACTTTTGTATCCAATATGAAAATTACATGAAACTCTGGCAGATTATTCCTATAAAGTATATCTTTAAAATTTGATAAATAAAACTTTGACAACTTCACTGTAAGAAAAATGGCGTTGGTCAAAACTGAAATTTTATGATCAAAAAACGACTTTCTGCAGTAACATGACTATAACTTCCGTATCCAATATGACAATTACATGAAACTTGGACAGATTATTCCTAAAAAGTATATCTTTAAAATTTGCTAAATAAAACTTTGACAACTTCACTGCGAGAAAAATGGCGTTGGTCAAAACTGAAATTTTATGATCGAAAAACGATTTTCTGCAGTAACATGATTGTAACTTCCGTATCCAATATGACAATTACATGAAACTCTGACAGATTATTCCTAGAAGGTATATCTTTAAAATTTGCTAAATAAAACTTTGATAACTTCACTGCAAGAAAAATGGCGTTGGTCAAAACTGAAATTTTATGATCGAAAAACGATTTTCTGCAGTAACATGATTGTAACTTCCGTATCCTATATGACAATTACATGAAACTTTGACAGATTATTCCTAAAAAGTATATCTTTAAAATTTGCTAAAGAAAACTTTGACAACTTCATTGCAAGAAAAATGGCGTTGGTCAAAACTGCAATTTTATGATCAAAAAACGACTTTCTGCAGTAACATGATTGTAACTTCCGTATCCAATATGAAAATTACATGAAACTCTGACAGATTATTCCTAGAAAGTATATCTTTGAAATTTGCTAAATAAAACTTTGACAACTTCACTGCAAGAAAAATGGCGTTGGTCAAAACTGAAATTTTATGATTAAAAAACGACTTTCTGCAGTAACATGATTGTAACTTCCGTATTCAATATGAAAATTACATGAAACTTTGACAGATTATTCCTATAAAGTATATCTTTAAAATTTGCTAAATAAAACTTTGACAACTTCACTGTAAGAAAAATGGCGTTGGTCAAAACTGAAATTTTATGATCAAAAAACGACTTTCTGCAGTAACATGACTATAACTTCCGTATCCAATATGACAATTACATGAAACTTTGACAGATTATTCCTAAAAAGTATATCTTTAAAATTTGCTAAAGAAAACTTTGACAACTTCACTGCAAGAAAAATGGCGTTGGTCAAAACTGAAATTTTTTAATCAAAAACTGACATTCTACAGTAACATGATTAATAATATAATATAGTTGAATTTGTCTTTCAATCGCCGTTACAAATATTCATAAATATATAGGGTGTCTCATTTGAAATTGCGAAGTTGATGTCATTTTTCCGAAAATGGAGAAACGAGAATTAAATCTAAGTATTTAACATTCCCGAGGACAGGAGGCCCCAAAATGTTTTCCTCGTCATCCTAAAACTTAATTTTAATGAGTGGGGAGATAGAGGACTTCTTGAGGAGACTTCTGTCCCCGCCTCATTACATTTCCGAGGGAGGATTTTTTATTTTTATTTTATACCAGAACTCTTCAACGCCATCTCCTTAAATCACCTATAATATTTTTCATTTCAGTAAACGATTATTCTACCGCGCTTACAAGAAGTCATTACAAAAAAAAAACATAAGTAATAAAACAATTACAGAAATAGCTTTAGAAAGTGTGCCACGTTAACTCTCAAAAGTTTTCGATTTATGGCACCATTAGCGTATAAAGATACCTAACATTTGCCTTTTTGTTGATGCCATGAGTCCCTTTTGTGTATTATGCGGCACATACTTGGTATAGAAATTACCGTCCTATATATTTATATCCGCTCGAATATGATAACAAAATTACCTGCGATCGACAACGCCATCGCTTATTGCCCTTTTGATACATCAGAGGCAATTACAATATATCACCTGCTATTAGCATATTAAAGTTTCTTCTCCGTCTTGAAACACTATAAAAACCGCTATAAATCACAACAAAACGGATTGTAGATTCAAAAATTATTCAGTCCGCCAAGAAAAATGTAAATGCCCTTATAAATGCTTCCTCTTATCCCGCAATAGTTGGAATTTATGACCGTTTGAGAATCAACCCAGACGGTGGTGGCTGAACTGTTGAACCGCTAACGCCGTTGGCAATTGCAGACGCCAATACGAGGTATAATTGGTTGTCTGTTATTCTCGCAACCTTCATCAACCCAACTTTCGAAGTTCGAACGTCAACGAAACGTTCGATCGCCAAATTGAAGTAATTCTCCCGCGCGCCTTTCCGTTTCAGTTTTAAAATTAACATCGACAGCATTTCGCGAGGAGTACAAGGAACCGGCGGTTACGTCAGCGTTCAATATAACTGGAAGCCGACAATGGAAACCGACAGCGGAATCTAAATATGGATCGTTTCATGCGCTAGATCGGAAACACGGTTTAACCGAGTGAACTGAAGACCTATCCACATAAAACTTATTGCATTTGCATTGCTAAAACATTTGCGGATTTGCGGCGTTGATTCCAATTACTTTCGAGAAAATAATGTTACTTTCATGCATTAACTCGGCCGGCCTGAGTTATCGCCGCACTTCCTGCCACCACGCGGATCTGTCAATATTTATTTTCTTTTAAAAGAAAAGGGGAGCAGGAGGAAAGGATTCGTGATTGTTATTCTACGGTATAAATTTCCGGAGGGAGAATAGCGAAACGTGTATAAATATGAATGAATCTTATAAATTGATTTTGCTCGCAGACGTTACACAACGGTTTTTCATTGTAATTAAGTGAACATAACACATCGTTACCATTAACAATCTCTTTCGAAAACATATTCACGTGCAACGACCATCCGCTTCGTTATTGTTTCTCAATTGTAGCCACAATTCATATGTCATTAATAACTACTAAGAGTAAATCTGTACTTACTTATATTAGTAGCAAACATCAATGATATCAATAAATAAATAAATTTCGGTCCAAATTGACGATGATTTCGCTTGAATAATCATCTCTTCATTTTAGCGGTTACATAAACCAGTGACGGTTCGCGGGGTTTTTTCTGGTACGGCCGAGGAACAAAATAGGTGCGGTCACGCAGCCAGCCGTCTCTGCAACTGACCCTACCCATCTGAATTGCCACCTCTTGTTCCTGGGCCGTACCAGAAAAAAACCCGCGAACCGTCAATGATATAAACAAACAAAATCGCCGTATTTGAGGCTCGGAAAATCCACACGGGATTGTGGAGGAGCATCTTCAGCGAGTCAGGATGCCGATTTTTAGGGGACACGGGAGTCGCTGCACTTCTGTAATATTTTTCTCTCCATATTATTAAAAATATACATGGACCTCTGAAATACTATAACAATTGCCCATTGCAAAAATGTTAACTATAATTGCCATAATTTTTCTGATAATTAACAATACCTAACTTAACTTTTTATTAATGGAGAAAATATTTTTTTGCAAACATGTTGTTCATACATTTCAGGGTAACATACAATTATGACGTAAATATATTTTAATAGCAAATGACTAAAAAAATTCCCAACAACAGAATCGAGCGAATACTCTACCTTCAAGTTTTTAATTGTTAATTTGTAATATAATTATCTATATATCCCTGTAATTTATTATTATTATTATCTGTAAGAAGAAATGACTCAAAGGTCCCAGAAGCAAGAACACTATCGGCTAGCCCACCGCGGCCTTAATTACAGTTTTAATAATTCAATTTTTGAATTAAACAACTTTCGACGTTTTGTTTAATTCAAAGTTACCTGACAATGTACTACCACATAGTAACGGTCGCAACCATCATCTTCATCAATTTTTGTATATAATCGCATATAGAAAATTAAGTTCTGCACTCGGGAACCTAATCTCAATTATATTGCTAGTTAAATAAAATTGATGCCATTATAACTTATTGGTTTATTGTGACGAATTACTTTTATCAATTATTAATTCACTCCACTTTATCGATTTTCTTGTGTGTGTGTTTTTTTTTATGTTTTTTTTTTGTTTAGACGATAGAATTGATTATAAGTTGTATTAGGGTGAGGCGGACCACCGCGCCGAACTTTTGTCTGGGCCCTTTGTTTTCCTTATATTTTTAGGGCGAGCGTCCATTCAGGTCGTTGTTTTCCTCCACCGGGCGAAAATGCTCTTCTAATTAATTACGCGCTTAATTCAAATTAAATATCAAACGTACAATTGGACTGACCCACGCCACACGCTAAAGGGTTCTTTGTTCGTGGTCCGTTCGATTTTTCGATCCCCCCCACCCCTCCTCCTCCTCATACGGAGCGCAAAACCTCACCGCCGGGTTTAGGGTTTGCCCCGCGCGGTGGAAGAGCTTAGTGTAATTAGAATGATAAAAAAGGGGTCGTGAGGAGGGGTAGGAGTTACTACTTTTCATTCAAAATAACAAATAATTCAAGCCCGGATTGAGTGAGAAATTTTCGATCGCGGTAAGATAATTATTTGTAGATAAATATTAATAATATTTTTTACACGAACAATTAGTAAATCGATAATGGATGTAATAGAATGTCATTATTTTAAGATTTTCTCATTTAATTATTAATGGGATTTTAATGTCCGATTCTGTCTGGCGATACAACTTTGCACATTTAATAGCAACGTGCATGTTCCTCTCTACATATTAATTCATATATAAATATAGATAATTAGGTTGTAATTTAGGCATTACGAAATTAACTAATCAATAAAGCCTCCATTATTTATATACTTGTTTCTCATTGATCACTTGGTGAAACATTATGTTAATATAGGTTTAAAAATTAAAATTCACTTGGTTTGTTTCACGATTAAAACGTAGAAAATAAAGCAATTTCATCGTGAAACAAACCAAGTGAATTTTAATTTTTGAACCTATACTCCATTATTTAGTTTTAATAATTGTAAAAATCTACTACATTTTGCCTCTATGAAATGTTATTCACATTTTCCAGAGTAGGCATGGCCTCAGTTCTAAATTTTCCAACAACATTAGAACTTCTCCAATTTTGTATACCCCAAAAATCCTCCAATCACAATTCATCAATTCAACAGAAATCAACAGGACAGTTCAGCTAGCTAGAAATGTCGATCATTCATTAGCACAAAAAGTAGATTCAAGACAGAATCGATAGCCGAGTCAAATTCATTTTTAAAATCGATGTTAATTTTGTACTTATCTTGTAATGGGTTTTTCAATACGAACTTGACAACTTTTTTTTAAATATCTCGCAAACCATTTGGGATGTATCAAAACTTTTATTATTGGTACAATCAATGCAATTATGAATGGAACTCGACTTCGGTCATATGTCCACCAAGGGCACGGTTGCAGCGGTCGATTCGTTGAAGCCAATTTTCGATGACTCGACGGAAATGGCCACTATTTCTCGTTCGATGTTGCCTCTTAGGTCCTCTAACGCCGCCGGCTTGTTGGCATAGACCTTCGATTTAACGTAGCCCCACAGAAAAAAGTCTAGAGGTGTTAAATCACAAGATCTCGGCGGCCAATCGACAAAATAACACGTTCACCGAACTTGAACTTCAATAAGTCGATTGTTTCTCCAGCTCTGTGGGGGGTGGCACCGTCTTGCTAAAACCACACATCGCTGATGTCCATCCCATGCAATTGATTGAAGAAATAACGCTGCAACATGTCTATGTAGCGTTCACCATTGACTGTAACGCGACGGTCATTTTCATCAACGAAGAAAAATGGCCCAATGACGCCACCGGCATGGAAACCGCACCATACAGTCACTTTTTGTGGATGAAGTGATGTTTCATGAAGCACATGAGGGTTTTCAGCACTCCAATAACGCATGTTTTTTTTTGTTGACGAAGCCATTCAACCAAAAATGCGCTTCATCACTGAAGATGATTTTGCGATGAAAGTCGTCATTTTCGGCTAACATCTCTAGAGCTCTTTCTGAGAACGTGCGTCGCTTCATATGGTCAAGTGGCTTTAGTTCTTGAGGAGTTAACTTGATCTTGTAAGGCTGCAGGCCAAAATTCTTTCGCTCAATTTTTGAGAACGCCGTGGAATCGACTGATTTTGATCGTTTGCGATGGACGCTTCAACGGCAGCAATATTCTCGTCGGCGCTGCGACCGCTGCGTTGTCTTACTGGCACGGGAACATTCAACAGTGAATATGTTGACTCAAATTTTCTCACCAAATTGTGAACTGCTTGTCTACTCGGGAGAGAATGACGACCCAAAATTGGCGTAAGCGCTCTTTAAGTTGACTGACCCGGAATTTCCGTAGTAATTTTTAATTACTTGTAAACGTTCTTCGTTCGTAAGTCTTTGCATGATGAAAATGTTTGAGTTACTGCGTATTTTGACAGTGACAGCGCACTAATTTGTTTAAAGGTGCGTTCACAATAAGAAAACAAAAGTGTCAAGTTGCTATTAAAACCCTTTATATAATACATATCTACAAAATTGTTTCTTTGTATTTCTTGAAAATCAAGTTTAATTTTTCAATATAATCTCAGTTACCATCGCGGTAATTTTAATGATTAAATGAAATAGGTTTACAAATACATACATTATATTCGTGACAAATGATAGATCGCTTAAGAAACGCAATCCTTTTATATCGCGATATAATGCATCCATTTCAGTAACACGTAAATGATGGATTATTGATGTTGGCGGATAAGTTATGCGTAACATGAGCAAGTAAATGAAGTTTCACGGAAGTGTTTTATCAAATGGTGCATCAAATTTATAGGTGCTGTTATTATTTGCATTCAAGATAGATGAATACATAATGAGATAATGTGACGACTAATATTTCCCAGAGGAAATTTTCACACATGGAAACGTAAATTAATTATGTTAAGTAAATGCGGTGGCGGCGGGAAGGGGGGGTGGGGATGAAGTGGTATTGTAAGTAAATTAAGGGCAGCGCACACATTATCAAGCGAATTATAATTTCGCGAGTTATTGAATGTATGGAACGTTTGATTGCAGCAAATTAGGTTGAAAGTTATTGTTGTATGTCAACAGGGCGTGCATATTTGTTCGTATATGCGACTATTGAATTTTGCGGGGTATTTATCAGTTTACCTATTCTGCACGCCCATTCTATTTGCATTACCATTTCCATTAGTAGAGCAAATATAAAATAAACATCAACGGGTTATTTTGATTGCGTAGTTCTGCAAATATCAAATAATTTTAAAATTGAATAAAACGCAGTGAATTGCTGTGTGTTAAGGGCGCATGGGCTTTAATTAATGCTAGTCAGCGACATGAGCAGCGCCGCCCGCTAGACGAGTAGACGAGTAGACGAGGCTGCATTAAACATGCATGACGGCCGCCGGCTTTAACCCTCAACCCTCCACCCTCAGCCCTCAACCGCCCCCACGCCTCCCCCCCTTCGCTTTTCCGTCCCCGCAGCCCCCTTATCGCTACACGTTGACATATTAAACATCAATATTACGCCCCACCGACCCATCACTTTTTTTTTATCTGCACCCATTTCACATTAATATTGATCTGAACTTCTACCACCAGCAACAACAATCCAACTTTTCAGCGTTTTAAAATTGTTCAAATTGAATCGATACATCACTTCATGTATTATAAATTGCAGTTAGGATTTTACACATTGGGTTACGTTATGTATTTCAATGCACGGTAGAACTGAACTACGTGTTAATCGAAAAAAAAAAAATTCTTGCCTGCGACTCATGAGCTCTGCATGGATGTATTTTTTTAATCAAACATCAATTTGCATTTTTCTAGTTGTTACTATAGATTATTGTCAGTCAAGGGCGGTTCGTTATGTAGAGCCAAAGAACAATGGCACTACCTGTAGTTTCAAGCTCAGCAAGAATTTTTAAATAATTCTTAAAACACTTTTTTGCCATTTACTTTGGTCTAGGAAAATAAATCGATCTTTCTCTCTTCAAAAACGTATATTGTGGGCTCTACCATCAACATGTTCCACGAGCCGCCACTTTTGTCAGTCGTTTACCGCACCTAATTTTTTTATAGCAATTGACGAATTATGAAAGAAATTGAATGATTACATCCGTGAGTTCGAAATCTATCCTTCAGCTTGAAGGGCAGTGGAAGTGTTTTCTTTATTTCTCTATTTATTTATATAGAGCATTCTCAATCGATGATCCTGGCTAACGTTTTTCGAAAGTTGGCGAACTTTGAAAGAAACCGAATTAATAAATTGGTGTGTATGAAATCAGTAATTACTGAATGGAGATTTTTCATATTTGTAATCGTTAACACGTTAAGCACAGCGTGGCATCCGCGCGGTGTCTCACTTTCACCGACCCTCTGGACGGCGTGACATCAACGTGGTGTCGCGCTAGTTTAGTATATTCGGATGGCGAGTCGCCTGGAATCACTCTCTAATGCTAAATATATGACAGAGACGATTTGATGTTCTCAGGCCGTCATTTTCTTGATTGATTCTCTTTTTGTCAAATTTGGGCCCCGTGTCCCAAAATTTTGCACTCCATGCCCAGGCTTAACGTGTTATAGATTACGGTGAATCGATTACCGTAGCAGCTTTTTATGGGAGTTGGTGAATTTTATAAAAAAACATCGAAATTATCAATCGGTGCGAACGAGTTACGAGCGCGTCGTGAACATTTTTTTTTTATTCCGGCATGAACGGTGGTGGAAAGCGTTTTCTTGATTTCTCCAATTGTTAACATAGGGCGATTGTCCTGGCTAATTTTTTTTGGGAGTTGGCGAACTTTGAAAAAAATTGAAATAAATATAAAAGTGCGTTTGAATTCCGAGCGCAGCGTGAAGAATTTCTTTTCCACTGTGAAGGGTGGTGGAAGCGTTTTTTTATATCTCTAATTGTTAACATAGAGCGATTCTCCTGGATAACTTTTTTTGGGAGTTGGCGAACTTTGAAAAAAATTGAAATGAATAAAAAAGTCAATTTTTTATTCTTTTTGGTTTGATGGGTGGTGGAAGCGTTTTTTTTTATTTCTCTCGTTGTTAATACAGAGTGATTGTCCTGGCTAACTTTTTATGGGAGTTGGCGAACTTTGAAAAAAATTGAAATGAATAAAAAAGTGCGTTTTAATTCCGAGCGCAGCGTGAAGAATTTTTTTTGGCATGAAGGGTGGTGGAAGCGTTTTCTTTATTTCTCTAATTGTTAACATAGGGCGATTGTCCTGGCTAATTTTTTTTGGGAATTGGCGAACTTTGAAAAAAATTGAAATGAATCAAAAAGTGCGTTTGAATTCCCAGCGCAGCGTGAAGATTTTTTTTCCACTGTGAATGGTGGTGGAAGCGTTTTCTTTATTTGTCTTATTGTTAACATAGAGCGATTGTCCTGGCTAATTTTTTTGGGAGTTGGCGAACTTTGAAAAAAATTGAAATGAATAAAACGGTGGCTTTGAATTACGAGCGCGGCGTGAAGATTTTTTTTTTCGGCATGAAGTGTGGTGGAAGCGTTTTCTTTATTTCTCTAATTGTTAACATAGGGTGATTGTCCTGGCTAACTTTTTTTTGGAGTTGGCGAACTTTGAAAAAAAATTGAAATTAATAAAAAAGTGTATGTGTATGCGTACGTAACTTTTATCAATGTTTATGTCGCGTATTTGTACATTTCTTTGAATAAACTATATTTTGATTTGATTTTTGATTTGAAAAGTGCGTTTGAATTCCGAGCGCAGCGTGAAGAATTTTTTTTTTTTTTGCATGAAGGGTGGTGGAAGCGTGTTCTTTATGTCTCTCGTTGTTAATACAGAGCGATTGTCGTGGCTAACTTTTTATGGGAGTTGGCGAACTTTGAAAAAAGTTGAAATGAATAAAACGGTGGCTTTTGAAGATTTTTTTTTCGGCATGAAGAGTGGTGGAAACGTTTGCTTTATTTCTCTGATTATTAATATAGAGCGATTGTCCTGGATAACTTTTTATGGGAGTTGGCGAACTTTGAAAAAATTTAAAAATGATTAAGTCGATACGTCCAAATTCCGAGCACGGCGTGGGGAAGTAAATATTTTTTTATCGATCATCAAGAAGAGATGAGGATTTTTTATCTGCCTAATCGTTAATATAGATTATTGTTAATCCATTACCGCCGTTAACTTTTTAATGAGAGTTGGCGATCTTTAATTAGAATCGAAATTAATTAATTGGTGCGTCCGAATTCTGAGAGAGAAGCAGTGGAGGTTCCTCTTATTCTTCTAATTGCTAATACAACGCGTTTTGATTCGATTGCCGCAGCTAATTTTTGAATGGTAGTTGACGAACTTTAAGAAAATCGAAATTAATATATCGGTGCGTATGATTTCTTTATTTTTTTAGTGTTGTTAATTTTTGCAACCATATTTGTAGTTATTAAACTAGTAGGGACTAGAGTTGGACGAAATGGCTCTATTTTTTTAATCGACTCATAGAAAAGAGTTGACTGGAAAGAGTCGACTTTAGAGATGAGCGAAATGACTAACTACTTTTGTGAGTCGAAAACAGTCGACTGGAAAAAGTCGACTCCAGGACTGAGAATAATCACGTGTGATTCTTACCGGAAAGAATCTCATGTGGAAATAGTTGACAATTGGTTGACAACTATTGATCGAGCACTCTGTTGCCAGCAGTGACGGTTCGCGGGTTTTTTTCTGGTACGGCCGAGGAACAAGAGGTGGTAATACAGATAGGTAGGGTCAGTTGCAGAGACAGCACCTATCTGTATTACCACCTCTTGTTCCTCGGCCGTACCAGAAAAAAACCCGCGAACCGTCACTGGTTGCCAGGCAACAAGCTTTCGAAAAATCTGTCAAATTATAATCAATTTATTCTCACCCTTTCGTTATATTACTACACGTACTAAAAGTCTAAGCTGGACATAACTTTCGGCAATAATAACCTGCGTGAAGGTGAAAACTCGTTACTGCACAAATCGATGCGTTATTACTAAGATTAGAGTGGTGTTGAATAACGGTGTGCTGTAAATTACAAGACCAGTGTTGGGTTAATGCCGAACCGCGGACCGGGGGGTTGGTTAGGCCGTTTTCATAGTGTTTAACTGTCGGCGTAGGAACATTTACAGAGCGGCACGCGAAATAACGTCACGATAGATACAATCTGTTGGAGCTACATATAATACAAGTGCATGGTACACACCGCGGCCACGCCTAGCATCAATCAGCAATCTGAAACATGTGTTCCAATCTATAAAACAAAACGTTAAACATGCCTCGCATGATATATTAGGGAATGTGGAAATGTGGAAATGTGCCGGTCGCATTAATTTTGAAGCTTTACATCGCGCGGGAGAGCATGTGTGTTTATTTACTTTTTTTGAACAAAACCGAATCCGGTTTCTTCATCGCAGACGCTGCGCAGCCGGCGTCTATCGTCCTTTTTCAGTACAAAGATGACGATTGTCTCGGATACGTCCGACGCTCCGGGAAGGAAAGGGCCGCGCGAATAGTTTTCTTTATGAAAACAAATTACACGAGTGCGAGTTATGTAAAAGCTCTCGCCCGGAGAGACTTCACAGCGCGCGCACGTACTATTCCGAAAATTTAATGAAAGGCTGCACGTGATCATAAATAAGTCAAAGCATCGGCTAATCACATTAGAAAAGCTGTTAACTTATGTTATCCTTCTGGCGGCGGTAGTACGTCTTCTTGTGCCACAAACAGCAATTAATATGCAAATGTTGAAATAGTCTGAGAGGAGGAGGCACTAACTTTTAATTTAATTGCTCCGCCGAAAGTTCGGATCCTATTTTTAATTAAATATTTTAAATTGCCCAGGGTCGGCCGAATTAACATTTTCGAAATGACAGATTCAACATTTTTTTTCCTCCCCAACGAAATGAACGTCTATTTATAAACGAATTAAGCGATGTTTATTTTTGCCCCCGATTTGATCCCCGTAATTTTTACCGAACATGCAAGACTATCGATTCCGTACCATTGAACTTCCCATTCTCGGTCTTTTATATGTCGAATACAGCGTCATCCGCACAAACTGACATTTTATTACGATTTAGCGAACGAACTCTGTAAAACTGTTGTCTTAACTAGAATTGAATACAAGATAAATAACGTTTGGAAGTAACTTTCTCCGATTTAATTTGTGATAGTTTGCATATGCATAGATTCCTCTTTAAAAAACCGGGAATCTTGGAATTCTCTACAATTTTTGTTAATTCAATTTGTTGTAACAATAATCATTTTATAATTATAGACTAAAACAGTCAAAATTTTCGTTTTTAGGAAAAACAAATTTAGAAAATCCTAACTGATACATATGAGTCAATCCACGTCAAACCGGACACGTTTCAAACCAAAGACCGGAATTACGCTCTTTTTAAAAGTTCATAACTTTTACTTTGTCCCACAGACTACTCCGGGTATTAATTTTAAAGGTCTTGAGATGTACTTCAATTCCTTTCATATCGAATTTTACGTAAAAAAATGATCTTTTTGTTATAAACAATTACAATATTCAAATGGCTTTTTCGAGGTGAAAACACGCTCTAAAAAAATCGAAAAAAATATAAGCGTATTTTAAGGTCAATTCTCTAAAAATCTGTTAAGTTACAAAATGGAACTTTGATGGAAACTATTTCTCAACAGCCATGAGTGTCGGCGCGCGGCGCATGCGTCCGTCTCGTTGCGACAGAGTAAAAATAAATAACGTTTGGGAACGAAAAAAAAAAAATCTAAATTCAAATTCAAAATATCTTTAATTTTCGAAAAATATGTAAACATAACAGAAATGTAAGTAATACATATTAGTGAAAACATGTCAGGAATACAATTAAAATTATCTGAGTCTATCAATATTACATTACTACAAATAATTTTATACATGAATTAGGTAACAATTATTTAATTAAAAGATCACTTATAGTACATAACTCAGAATTTAGAGACGAATAAAATTATGTAAAAATATACAGGGTGTTCCATTTGAAATAGAAAAGTTATGGTAATTTCCGGTTAAACCGACAGTGGAATTTTTATTAAACGTCCACATTCCCTAAAAACACAATACAAAATTTCATAAAGATATAATTAAAAATGCAAATGATATTTGGGATCTACCAGAATTGAGTTACACCCTGTATACATCAACATCTTTATTGCAGATATTTTAACAATATAAAACAAAATAATTACAATGTGTATTTTGAACAATTTATTGAATTCTAAACTAATTTTTAAATTGCATTTTATTAAATTCAATTAAAGAAATCTAGAAAAACAAAAAATTCAGGAGGTATTCATAATAGATGCTATTACGTAATACTCTAAAAATTCTAAATCTTTCCAAATTCTAAATAATAACACCTGAAAGTCTTCTACAATTGTTTTCATATTTTTTTGACGAAGTGAAAAAAAGTAAATTGAAAATTGCAATAAATATTTTCTCGTGTGGTTTTCACAAAATTTGTCAATTTGTTACATTAATAAATATTATCTCGTGTAGTTTTCCAAAAATCTGTCAATGTTATATTTTGTTATTTCGCCTGTGCAACAATTCAGAATCTATTTTGAATAAGATTTTGAACGTTTCTGGCGTGTGACAATTGTTTTTATATTTTTTTAACGAAGTGAAAAAAAAAATTGAAAATTGCAATAAATCTTTTCTCGTGTGGTTTTCTAAAATTCTGTCAGTTATATTTTATTATTTCCACTGTGTCATAATCCAGAATCAATTTTGAATAATATTTTGAACGTTTCAAGCATGTGACCATTGTTTTTATATTTTTTTAACGAAGTGAAAAAAAGTAAATTGAAAATTGCAATAAATATTTTCTCGTGTGGTTTTCCAAAAATCTGTCAATGTTATATTTTGTTATATCTACTGTGTCATAATCCAGAATCTATTTTTAATAAGATTTTGAACATTTTAAGCGTGTGGCAATTGTTTTTATATTTTTTTATTGAAGTGAAAAAAAGTAAATTGAAAATTACAATAAATATTTTCTCGTGTGGTTTTCCCAAAATTTGTCAATGTTATATTTTGTTATATCTACTGTGTCATAATCCAGAATCAATTTTGAATAATATTTGGAATGTTTTAAGCGTGTGGCAATTGTTTTTATATTTTTTTATTGAAGTGAAAAAAAGTAAATTGAAAATTACAATAAATATTTTCTCGTTTGGTTTTCACAAAATTTGTCAATGTTATATTTTTTTTTCTACTGTGTCATGATCGAGAATCAATTTTGGATAAGATTTTGAACGTTTCGGGCGTATGACAATTGTTTTTAATTTTTTTTAACGAAGTGAAAAAAAAGTAAATTGAAAATTACAATAAATATTTTCTCGTGTGGTTTTCCAAAAATCTGTCAGTTATATTTTGTTATTTCGACTGTGTCATAATCCAGAATCAATTTTGAATAAGATATTGAACGTTTCAAGCGTGTGACAATTGTTTTTAAATTTTTTTAACGAAGTGAAAGACAAATAAATTGAAAATTACAATAAATCTTTTCTCGTGTGGATTTCCAAAAATCTGTAAATGTTATATTTTGTTATTGCGACTGTGTCATAATCCACAATCAATTTTAAATAAGATTTTGAACGTTCCAAGCGTGTGACTATTGTTTTTAATTTTTTTTAACGAAGTGAAAAAAAAATTAATTGAAAATTGCAATAAATATTTTTACGTGTGGTTTTTCAAAAATCTGTCAATGTTACATTTTGTTATTTCTACTGTGTCATAATCCAGAATCAATTTTGAATAAGATTTTGAACGTTCCAAACGTGTGACAATTGTTTTTAAATTTTTTTAACGAAGTGTAAAAAAAGTAAATTGAAAATTACAATGAATATTTTCTCGTTTGGTTTTTCAAAAATCTGTCAATGTTCTATTTTGTTATTTCTACTGTGTCATAATCCAGAACCAATTTTTAATAAGATTTTGAACGTTTCAAGCGTGTGGCAATTGTTTTTATATTTTTTTAACGAAGTGTAAAAAAAGTAAATTGAAAATTACAATAAATATTTTCTCGTGTGGTTTTTCAAAAATCTGTCAATGTTATATTTTTTTTCCACTGTGTCATAATCCAGAATCAATTTTGAATAAGATTTGGTACGTTTTAGGCGCGTGACAATTGGTTTTATATTTTTTTAAAGAAGTGAAAAAAAAAATAAATTGAAAATTGCAATAAATCTTTTCTCGTGTGGTTTTCGCAAAATCTGTCAATGTTATATTTTATTATTTCTAGTGTGTCAAAATCCAGAACCAATTTTTAATAAGATTTTGAACGTTTCAAGCGTGTGACATTTGTTTTTCTATTTTTTTAATGAAGTGAAAAAAAGTAAATAGAAAATTACAGTAAATCTTTTCTCGTGTGGTTTTCACAAAATTTGTCAATATTATATTTTGTTATTTCTACTGTCTCGTAATCCAGAATCAATTTTAAATAAGATTTTGAACGTTTTTAATATTTTCTCGTGTGGTTTTCACAAAATTTGTCAATGGTTTATTTTTTTATTTCTACTGGGTCATATCGAGAATCAATTCTGAATAAGATTTTGAACGTTTCAAGCGTGTGACAATTGTTTTTATATTTTTTTAACGAAGTGAAAAAAAGTAAATTAAAAATTACAATAAATATTTTCTCGTGTGGCTTTTAAAAAATCTGTCAATGTTATATTTTGTTATTTCGACTGTGTCATAATCCAAAATCAATTTTGAATAAGATTTTGAACGTTTTAAGCGTGTGACAATTGTTTTTATATTTTTTTTAACAAAGTGAAAAAAAGTAAATTGAAATTTTTTTTTGGGAGATTGTCTAGGAAACTACTAAAGGGGTGTATTATAAATTTAATTTAATCTATTTTGAGGATGTTTGTATAGTTTCAAGAATGTAGCAATTGCTAAAAAAAAAATTTTAACGAGGCGGAAAAAAGTAAATTGATAATTACAATTAATCTGTTCGGCGTGGCTTTCTCGAAATTTTTGGTCGTTTGATTTTATTATTTCTACTGTATCATAATCTAGAATCGATTTTGAATAAATTTTAAACGTTAAAAGCGTTGTTTTTTTTTTACTTTCTCCGTTATGAGGTACGAGAAAGTATTGTGATCGTGAAAATTTTTCAAATTTTTTTTTTACGGAAATATCCGTTTTGTGATGCCATTTCAACAATTTCTGGAAATTTTTATTAGTATCTCTCTCTCTGTGTGTGTGTGCCTGTGTGTGTGTTCGTGCGTGTCTGTCTATCTGTCTGTCTGTGCGCGCTAAGCCACAGACACTATATTTTTTTTCTAGAAATTATTGAAATTGCCTCTAGAGACATCAAAACGGATATTTCTGTAAAAAAAAAAACATTTTCACGATCACGAGAAAGTACTTCGATGAAAGTAAAAATGAATTCAAATTCCGTTAGAGATATAATCATTTCTGGGATGTGATAACGCTGAGAATCTCAAAAATTAATTCAAATTCCGTTTACTGATTTGACCCCCCGATTTATATAACATTATATTAAACCGAAGTTAACATCGTATAAAAATATTTCACCGTAAAAGTCCCGAGTGACACTTATTGATGCGGGTCCGTTTTTTAATATCTGTATATGAAAAGTTAGTTCGATTTGGGCGAAAGAGACTCGAGGACCATCAAAAAATTTCATATATATCCGTAATAATGGCGGGGCTGTATCTTTCTTATCGAGAACGTTCACACACACACACACACCCACAAAAAAATCAACAAGTATTTGACGTAGAAGAAAAATGCGCGTCCACTGGGCGGAAAGGAAAAGTTCAGCCAAGATTAGATAAAAGCGCGCCCTTCGGCCGTATATCATTTAAGCCCGAAACTAATTCCTTTTATATGGAAATTAAGGGAGAAAAGATACATTGAATGGATCGCGTGCGGGGGTCGGGGGGGTGGGGGTACTAAACACTCCTTCTTTATAGAATTAGCGCGACGGGTGTATCGATTCCGGGCCCAAAAATATACCTCTCCTCTTTATAAATATGTAGCGCTGAAGGGTTTGAATAATGAATTTTGGGCGATGGAATCGGCGAATAGGTAATGCCCGGTGTCCGCTATCAGTTGATGAGAGGGTTTCGGGACCGCCGAACGGACCCCTCTCCTCCGCCGGCAGGAAGGATTGCGCGCCGGACCTTTGGGATTTTCGCATGCCGAGCGGCCCACCAGACTGGAAACTAGTTACCTCCAAATGAACGGGTTAATGTTACTTTTATATTTTCTATAAATGATGCTGCTGTTTTATTCCATTTTTAGTTTTTATTCGTTGTGTTCTTTGACATCAACCGACACTTGAACCCTTAACGAAGGAACGCATTTTTGTAGAACATTGACAGAATTTTAAAAATTAATTGCGCTAGCCATGGAAGTGGTCGTTTCAATAAGTTATTTGTTTATAGACTTAGTAAGACTTAATTTTGCAAAGTCACGAAAAGGTTGAATAATCATTACTCAGACTATCTTTCGTCTTAAATGATTTGTTTAACACGTTCGCTGCCACCGACGCGCTAGTGCGATAATACAATCCCAATTGCGGCGGCAGCGAATGTATTAATTACCAGAGCGAGAAAAAGTGCATAATTAAACCTTAGCCAACGAGCTAGTTTGTAATAGTTGCAGTCATCGCTGTACAGACAACTAAGATGAGCTAATTTCTGAATTGATATTTTGGTGGATGCGCCGGTGACTTAATTTATAATGTCGCGAATATGGCGCGGCATTAATTGTACAGTCTGGAGATCTATCATTATTATTTAAATTTCAATAGGACTTTATGACACCGCGGGGGGTGGAAGTGAGAGAAGCGTTATAATAAAATGTCGTTTGTAATATTTTGAGCTCGATATAAATTTTAAGTATGTGACAGGATCGCGTACTGCTTATTACTTGATATCCATATTTCCAGGCGCATTTTCTGCCAGAATACGCGATAGGGAGTCCCACTCACGGACTTAACTCATATATCTGTCTGATAGGAGCTTATCCGAGTACCCAGGAAAACTTTTAACCAGCATATAGCGCGCCAGATATTGTCAGAAAGTAAATTATGCATCGAACGGAAATACAGTCCGGTGTGTGAAAGTTCGCTCCTTTTTTTTGCGCCTTCAAGGGGTAGACGGCTTAATTGCCAAAATATGCATCTAATAGAAATACAGTCCGGTATATGAAAATTCCCTTTTTTCGGCCTTCAAGTGGAAGACGGTTTAATTGCCAAAATATTATGCATCGGACAGAAATACAGTCTCAGACATATTGTGAATATTCAATACTCAACAGCTAAAAATTAAATGTTCACAATATCTCTGGTAAGACTATATGTACAGTCAGAGAAAATACAAATGCTAAACCCCCTCGGCGAGGGAATGCTTCCGCATGTCGGTGCTTAGTTCGGTCGAATCCCGTCCCCACTTAAAATACAATTATGAGGTAATAAAAGAGTTAAATTAAAAAAAAACGAAATATAGCCTGAATATATAAATATTCAACCTGTTCGTAACTCTGCAAGCAAAATTAAGTCTTGCCAAGACTATAAAGAAATAACTTATTGAAACAACTATTTCCCAGGCTAGTGCCACTCGACACGGATATTGAATACAAAAGAAATTTGCGTTATTACTACTGCCGTGTTTAAGAAGAAAGCAGTAACTACAAAATATTGAAAATTGAGATATGGGTATCATTGGATTCGTCTAAGTTTCCTTTATGAGTTTACAGTTAAAAAAGCAATATAAAAGTATCCTGTACAAATTATAAGTCAAAAATAGTTACTGCTTCTTTGACTGTAAGCTTTACTGGAACAAGAAGATTTTATTCAGATAAGTTTTACTTAGATTCAGTGTTTTGTAGTTACTGCGCTCTTCCTAATGACGGCAGACCAGTACTAAGTACTTAGTGAAATAACATTGGTTTAAGATCCCTTATTTCTACCCACAGGACTAACTTGAAAAATAAAACTAAATTGAATTTGAAAACTTTAAACTATAAAACTGAACTCTAAAATATGTAAAAAATAAGTAAATAGCCATCTGCAGACGCGTTTCGAGATTTATCTCTCATCAGTGCAGCTTCGCATTTAAATTGAATGTTAAAGAATAAAATACATTTTAATACTTTCTGCAACAAGTAAGGTTGTTTCTATTTTATTTTTTATTTAATAAAAGGGTATCCCGATATAAGATGGTCAAAATGCCACCCGACACGGATTTTTAAATAAATATGAAAATATCATTAGTTGTGACCTTAACCAAAATAGTCGTAAGCCGTATATCAAAAAAACCACGACATAACCCGGGAAGCTACAAAATACGATTTTTTCAAATAAAATTTTTTTAACCACTAAAAAAAAATCTGAAAAAATCACATATATTGTTGATCAAAATACCAAATTAGATTAATTTTTCAAGGTCATTTTATATTTTTATAAATTTATCAACAATTGAGATAAATTTAGGATAGAATGAAATATATAGGGTTATTCACGCTATACGGCACGGAATATTGTGGCCAAAACACGTGACTTCCAAAAAGTTTGACATTTAGGATATATAGGGGTCTATTATGGTTATTCTTTAAAATTAATTTCATATTATACAGGGTATTCCAAACGCCCTAAAATATCAAAGTTGTGTTTTTTTTTAAATTAAATTTAAACACCCTGTATTTTAATAAAACCTTTAATAAAATTATCGGATTAAAATCAAAATCTTGGATTTTATTGCAAAAATGTTGGGTTTAAGGTACAAAACCATGAATTCTATGGTCCAAATTTGAGATTTTACTTGACATTCCTAGTTTATAATCCAAATTTTTGATTTTAGGACTCAAATTATGCGTTTAAGGTTCAAAAACTTGGATTTTATGTTCCAAATGCCTGATTTTAAATGCAATTGATCAATTGAATCCAAATATTAGATTTTGGGTCTCAAGTTCTGCGTTTAGGGACCAGAAACTTGGATTTAAAGTTTCAAATTAGAGATTTTACATATAATTATCAAATTAAAATACAAACTTTGGATTTTTCAACACACAGTTTGCGTTTAAAAACCATGGATTCTATGGTCCAAATTTAAGATGTTTATTGAAATTCTTGTATTTTAATTTCAAGTCTCAAATTCTGCTTTTAGGGGCCAAAAACTTAGATTAATTTTTTTAGTTTTTAGTTTTTAGTTTTTGCATTGTGTTTTATTTTATATTTTTAAAACTGATTGTATATTAAGCTAAATTTGTTTCGAAATTTATGTTTTGCTTATATATGTATATATACTATTTTCAAATATATCTACGAAAATTCCATTTTTAGGCTGTAATTGTCTGTTGGGAATAAATTGATATTATTATTATTATTATTATTATTATTGAATATTTCAAATTTCGGATTTTACATATAATTATCAAATTAAAATCCAAATTTATAATTTTTGGTCACAAATTATGCGTTTAAGATCCAAAACCGTGGTTCAAATTGGAGAATTTTTATGAAATTCTTGGATTAGAATCCAGAATCAGTACAAAGTATTGTACTCAGCAAATAGATTTTTTTTTAGATTGTTGACCTTTATATTCGATTTTTTTTGTCTAAATTTTTGATTATTAGGCCCAAACATTATTTATTTTGGCCTTAATTTAATTGGTAAAATTTTCGACTGTTTGGTCCGCATTTTTTATATTTCCAGACGAATTTTTAATTTTTAAATTTTTAACCCGTATTTTCGATATTTTTGGTCAAAATATTTTATCTTTGTATTTTTGATTTTTTTTAAATATTCAAAGTATTCTTTATTTTGACCTAAATTTTCGATTTAATTGTTCAAATTTTTGATTCTTTGGTCCCTAGTTTTTATTTTTCGGGCCGAAATTTTAATTCTACTTCCAAATTTTCGATTTGATTTTGATTAAAATATCTATAACCTGAATTATTGATTTATATGCGAGATTTTTTAAATTTTTTCCGGTATTTTCGAGTTTTGTTTGTTGAAATTTTCGATTTTTTTGCCTGCATTTGTTATCTTTAGGGCCGAATTTTCTATGCAATGTCTAAATTTTCGACTTTCTGGCCTAAATTACAAATTTGTATTATTATTTTTTTAATCTTTTGACCTAAATTTTTCGTTACTAACTTCTGGATTTTATTGTCAAAATTTTCGCATTTTTGATTTTTCGTTTAGTCTGCGTTTATTATCTTTAGGTCCGAGTTTTCGATGTTTTGTCTAAATTTTCGACTTTTTGGCCAACATTGTAGTTTTTATTTTCTTTTATCTTTTGCCCTAAAATTTTCTTTATTTGCCTTGTTAAAATTTTTCTTTCCTTGGTCCACCATTTTTACTTTTATTCCAGAATTTTAGATATTTGGTGATTTTGTATCGAATATTTTAAATTTAAAGTCTGTTTTTTATCCAATATTTTAGATTTTTTAACTTGGATCATTGATTTCATTTCGTGATTTTTTTTTATTTGTTGGCTATTATTTTCGAATTTCTGATCAGAAACTTATTTTTGGCAAATTATTTTGCTTCCACCTAAGTTTTTAATTTTTTGTCTGCGTTTTTAATTTTAATATCAGGATTCTTGATTCTTTGGCCTATATTTTACATTTCTGTATTTTCGATTTTTTTGTTTCAATTCTTTTTATTTTTCATTATTTTGACCAAAATATTCGATTGGTTTGTAGAAATTATCGATTTTTTGTCTGCATACGCGCGAGTTTTCGATGTTTTGTCTAAATTTTCACCTTTTTAGGCCCTACTTTTTTGGCCTATATTTTGTATTTTCGATTGTTTTGGTTTCAATTTTAGTCGACTTAAATTTTCGATTCGTTTGTTAAAAATCTTGATTTTTCGGTCTACCACTTTGATTTTTGGGTACGAATTTTAGATTTTGGCTCTTAATTTTTTATTTTTTTGTCCCATATTTTAGATTTTCTTAACTTGAATTATTGAGTTTATTGTGCGATTTTTTTTAAATTTTAATTTTTGCTATTATTTTCGAATTTCTCGTTGGAACTTATTTTAAGCTAAAAAGAGTTATATTTGGTGCTGAAAATGGCAAATGATTTTTTCTTTTGCTTGTATTTTCAAGTTTTTGGTCTGCATTTTGATTTTTAAACCAGGATTTTTTATTTTTTCGGCCGATATTTTAGATCTTAGGCGGTTTTGTTCCAAATTTTTGATTTTTTGGCCAAAATATTCGATTGGTCTTGGAAGATAAATTGTTCTTTGTTTCTTCAAACAAATAGGGGGGGGGGTATTATATAACTGGCTCTACCATCAACATGTTCCACGAGCCGCCACTGCTAAAGATATAAGATATTTGAAATTTAAAAAAAAGAATCTAAACTCAACATAAACATACTGTTACTCTATTATTAATTTGATAAAATTTTGCTGCTCAATTGTTGATAAATATATACAAAATATCGTAAAAAGATTAGTTATTCAAATTTTTCAAGATGACGCACCAAACATTGAAAGAACATTGACTAAATAAAATTTTCCGTCATTTGATCGGTTCGGGCCGAAAAAAAAATGGTTAAACCCAATAAAAACATGAATACCCTAAATAACCTTTTATTTGGGTAAAAAATATATGTGAATTTTTCAGATTATTATAATATTTTTTAGTGGTTAAAAAAATAAAATCTGATTTTTTGAGGATTTCAAGGTCATATCTTGGCAAAAATGGGATTATTTATACGAAACTGAAATAAAATTATTAATACCAAAATATTACCAATAATTTTAAATAAAATTATACTTATATATAAAAAAATATCAATATAATGTAAAAATTTTAGTTATTCAAATTTTTGAAGATGACGCACCAAAAATTGTAAGATGAAAAAAATCACAGATATGGAGTCCGTCACTCAATCACTTAGGGGCGAGAAGGGAACTAGGCTTGTAAATTTTATTACCTCATAAATGGATTTTAAGCAGGGATTCGACCGAACTAAGCACCGACATGCAGCAGCATTCCCTCGCTGAGCAAGTTTCGCATTTGTATTTTCTCTGACTGTACGCCCTTCGATTTATAACAAACAGCACCTTTAAATAATTCCCTTTTATTTTTAAACATTAATGTTCTGGTTCACGTTCGTGAACTGCTTTGGACAGCCTCAAAAAATTTGAATGAAGATGATTTCGTACATAACTTAATTGCTGAAATTGATTTATCGCAAGAGGATCGATGGTTACACATTCGATTTAATTGAATTAAGTTTCGATGTTCGGGTCGTAAAGTAAAATTTGGGAAGTACAGAGACTCTGTATCTTTATCAGTTATACGATCATTGATTGGATATAAGAGGGCGCCAGATAATGTTGCAGTTGGTCGAATAGGGCCATAAAATTTGGCGTGCACGGTGTAACTGACCGTTAAAATTCCGAGTAATAAAAGTTGTCACTTTTATCTCGACCATTCCCGAAACCCACCCTTTTCCAGTGAAACTTTTTCATAAATATTAATACCACCATAACTTATACACCGCCCAATAAAGTTTTCATAACACTAAAGATTCGCCCAAAAAAAAAGAAAAAACCCAATTTGCGTTCGCAACTTTTTTTTCGCCATCTCATCGATCCGCAATATATTTAGCAAACAATCCCATAACAGTAAATCACCGTGCATTATAATATTCCCTCATAAATATTTTATGTATCCACATCCAATAATTTATAATAATTTTAAACCGCGCGATATTTATCGCCCGATAATACACATTTTGCACATATGTGTTAAAAACAAAACGTTTCAAAAGCGCAATGACACAAAATTTATTGCATTACCAATTCCATTTGTTCCATCTTCGCTATCGGAAGAGCGTGTTTACACGTGTGCATACGGCGTACACACGTCGTCGTCGGGGAAGGATATCCCTTCCAATATCAGAAGACTAATAAAGCGGAACAGGGGGAAAACCTTCGGGATTGAGATTCAATAAATCCAGAAAAATAATGGAAAACTAACGCTTCACGGCCAATCAGGCCGCGCGTTTTTCTCTCTCTCTCTCTTACTCTCTCTCCCGTATTTCAAAAATTTCCCATGATCGATTACCTTTTCTGCGAATAAATTTTTCCCGGGGGCAAGGCAAGGAATCAATTCATAACTGATGGAAAATTAATGATATAGAATAACGTACGAGTTGTATATATTAATTTATGATTCGACAAATTGAAATATGATTCATTCCACTTTCTAATAATACAATATTTATAGAATATATTAACTTATCCATTCTGAAATATGCTTTATTTAATTTCATGTAAATTATTATTTTGTTAAACCGTCTTTACTTTTGGCACTTTCAGTTATCAAGTGGCCGACACTGGTGACGAAGTGGATTATCCGAATTCTATAGGGTTCATCAATCTACCAAGATAATTAGTGGAATAGTCTAGTGGCAGACAATGACATCAATTTATTCGAGTAATTATTATGATTCATGGTTCAGTTTTAGTAGGTGTGCGAAATTGTTACAAATTATTATTAATTCGGATAAACGAAGAATGCAAATTTAACTGCGCTCCTTGCGTGTAAATAAGTCGGATTCAAGAAAAATTGGCGATTTTAAATTTTTCACGAAAACCTGAAAAATCATAGAAGGGTTCCCACCTTCTTACTTTTGCTCAAAAATCGCATTCAAAATGATTTCCTGAAAAAAACCACTGGTTCGATTCAGGGTTTCTATACGTCACTGGGAAGATCCCTTCAAGACCCTTCAGAAGATGTACTTGCACAACCACAAATGTCAATTTTGAGCCCGTGGCGCGTTCGCACAGAAAACTTGAAAATGGAAAAAATCGAAAAAATCAACTTTGTTAAATAAACATCGAAGACCTTTATGTAATACCTTTTTTTTCATCACAAGAACGGGATAAATCGATTGGTGTTTAAAATATTTCATCCAGAAAAAATTGCAAAAAAGTTAGCAAGTCGCCATGAATTTTATGGAAAATTTTGAAAAAAGTCGATTTTTCAGACTTTGAATGGCCGTAGCGGCTAAACGAAGAATCCAAATGGAACGCGGTTTTCTAATCTGTGCTCCTTGGGTTCTTATTAGTCGGATTCAATTAAATTTGGCGATTTTTAATTTTTGACGAAAACCTGAAAAACTACCAATTTTTTACTTACTTACTTTTGCTCGAAAACTGGATTCAAAATGATTTCCTGAAAAAACCACCAGTTCGATTCGGGGTTTTTTGTGATACCTTTACGAAACAATGTCCTAATAATTTTAAAAAATTATTTTAAAAGTATTAACTGAATTCTCCACATTTTGACGTTTAAAATAACAAAAACGCACAACGCGTTTGACAGTTTTGCTATTTCAAAAATCACAATGTTTAAAATCATTGAACTTTCAAAAAGCGAAAATTTTGCATTCTGTGCCAATTTTACGTGAAAATGTCTTAATCATTTTTTGAACTGCACAAAATCCTCCATGTTTTGACGTTGTATTTATCAAAAACGCATAACGCGCTTGGTAGTTGTGCAATTTCAAAAATCAAAATTACAATTTTAAAATCCTTGAACTACCAAATTTCTCGATGATTTTTAAAATTGCATTAAATTCTCCATATTTTGACGTTTGAATGACCAAAAACACACAACGCATTTGGCACTTGTGCAATTTTTAAAATCAAAATTGCAATTTTAAAATCTTTAAAGTTTTAAAAAGTGAAAGTTTTGCATTTTGTGTTAACTTCACGAAACAATGTCCTTATAATTTTTAAAATAATATCAAATTCTTCACATTTTGACGTTTGAAATATCAAAAACGCACAACGCGTTTGGCAGTTCTGCAATTTCAAAAATCACAAAGTTTAAAATTTTTGAATTTTCAAAAAGCGAAAATTTTGCATTCTGTGCTAATTTTACGTAAAAATGTCTTCATCATTTTTTAAACTACACAAAATCCTCCATGTTTTGACATTTGATTTATCGCACTACTCGCTTGGTAGTTGTGCAATTTCAAAAATTAAAATTACAATTTTAAAATCTTTGAACTTAATTTTATCACCAAATTTCTCGATGCTTTTTAAAATCGCATTAAATTCTCCATATTTTGAAGTTTGAATGGCCAAAAACGCACAACGCATTTGGCACTTGTGCAACTTTAAAAATCAAAATTGCAATTTTAAAATCTTTAAAGTTTCAAAAAGTGAAAATTTTGCATTTTGTGTTAACTTCACGAAACAATGTCCTAATAATTTTTAAAATAATATTAAATTCTTCACATTTTGACGTTTGAAATATCAAAAACGCACAACGCGTTTGGCAGTTCTGCAATTTCAAAAATCACAATGTTTAAAATCTTTGAACTTTCAAAAAGCGAAAATTTTGCATTCTGTGCTAATTTTACGTGAAAATGTCTTTACCATTTTTTAAACTGCACAAAATCCTCCATTTTTTGACGTTTGATTTATCGCACTACTCGCTTGGTAGTTGTGCAATTTCAAAAATTAAAATTACAATTTTAAAATCTTTGAACTTAATTTTATTACCAAATTTCTCGATGCTTTTTAAAATTGCATTAAATTCTCCATATTTTGACATTTGAATGACCAAAAACGCATTTGGCACTTGTGCAATTTTAAAAATCAAAATTGCAATTTTAAAATCTTTAAAGTTTTAAAAAGTGAAAATTTTGCATTTTGTGTTAACTTCACGAAACAATGTCCTAATAATTTTTAAAATAATATTAAATTCTTCACATTTTGACGTTTGAAATATCAAAAACGCACAACGCGTTTGACATTTCTGCAATTTCAAAAATCACAATGTTTAAAATCTTTGAACTTTCAAAAAGCGAAAATTTTGCATTTTGTGCTAATTTTACGTAAACATTTCCTAATCATTTTTTAAACTGCACTAAATCCTCCATGTTTTGACGTTTGATTTACCGCACTACTCGCTTGGTAGTTGTGCAATTTCAAAAATCAAAATTACAATTTTAAAATCTTCGAACTTAATTTTATTACCAAATTTCCCGATGCTTTTTAAAATTGCATTAAAGTCTCCATATTTTG
This sequence comes from Ocypus olens, assembly GCA_910593695.2. Classification (NCBI taxonomy): domain Eukaryota; kingdom Metazoa; phylum Arthropoda; class Insecta; order Coleoptera; family Staphylinidae; genus Ocypus; species Ocypus olens. Next base: position 1,840,668 of record OU343047.1, on the reverse strand, counting down.
ACGTTTGAATGACCAAAAACGCACAACGCATTTGGCAATTGTGCAATTTTAAAAATCAAAATTACAATTTTAAAATCTCTAAAGTTTTAAATAGTGAAAATTTTGCATTTTGTGTTAACTTCACGAAACAATGTCCCAATAATTTTTAAAATAATATTAAATTCTTCACATTTTGACGTTTAAAATATCAAAAACGCACAACGCGTTTGGCAGTTCTGCAAATTAAAAAATCACAATGTTTAAAATCTTTGAACTTTTAAAAAGCGAAAATTTTGCATTCTGTGCTAATTTTACGTAAAAATGACTTAATCATTTTTTAAACTGCACTAAGCTCTTCGTGTTTTGACGTTTGATTTATCAAAAACGCACTACGCGCTTGGTAGTTGTGCAATTTCAAAAATCAAAAATACGTCACTAGAAAGATCCTTTCAAGACCCTTCAGAAAATGTACTTTTGCAATCACAAATGTCAATTTTGAGCCCGTGAGGCGTTAGCAAAAAAAAAACTCTAAAATGGAAAAACACGAAAAAAATCAACTTTTTAAATAATCATCGTAGACCTTTATGTAATACCTTTTTTTCATCACAGGGGTGAGATAAATTGATTGGCGTTAAAAAATTTCATCTGGGAAAAATCGCAAAAAAGTTAGTAAGTCGCCATGGGCTACGTTGAAAATTTTGAAAAAAGTCGATTTTTTCAGACTTTAAATGGCCGTAGCGGCTAAACGAAGAATCCAAATCGAACGCGGTTTTCAAATCTGCGCTTCTTGAGTGCATATTAGTCGGATTTAATTAAATTTGGCGATTTTTAATTTTTGACGAAAACCCGAAAATGTATAGAAGGGGACCCTTCTTACTTTTGATGAAAAATTGCATTCAAAATGATTTCCTGGAAAGAACACTGGTTCGATCGGGGGTTTCTATACATCACTGGAAAGATCACTTCAAGTGCTTTCATAAAATGTACTTGCGCAACCACAAATGTTAATTTGAAGCCTGTGACGCGTTCGCAAAGAAAACTCGAAAATGGAAAAAATCGAAAAAATCAACTTTTTTAATAATCATCGTAGACCCTCATGTAATACCATTTTTTTCATCCGAGGAGTAACACAAATCGATTGACGTTAAAAAAATTTGAATACCAAAAATTGCAAAAAAGTTGGCAAGTCACCACGAAAATTTAAAAAAAAATCCATTTTTCAAACCCAGCGGCTAAACGAATACTCCAAATCGATCAAATTTAAGTGATTTGTTTATGATACCGATAACATTTTTTGCAATTAATTAAAGGAACATGAAATCGATAGCAGTGAAATTATGTAACAACGAGAAAAATGAGGGGGTCCGCACAACCGAAACTAATTCCTAATTGTGAAGTTCCCCAGTAATACGGCTTATACACCGAACTTTTTAATGAGTCTTTGATATAGTAATCGCATCGAACGTCGCCTGTACCTTTCCATTATGCGCCTGCACTTTATTAGGATTAACGGGGGATAATTATTTTTGTGAAAAGATTTTTCTTTATTATCAAGTTAAGCTCCGAGAGAGAGAAAAAAAAGATAGAAATATGGAAGTTATAATCTGGAAAAGTAATTAAAAGTTAGTTGCCCCTTTTTAAATTACCCCCAGCGCTATTTACTTCATACAATTAACCCGAGCCGCCTCAATTTTTCTAATATAATTTTTTGTCTGAGAGGGAAGATTTCTTTACGCGAATCACCGAATAAGTTAAAGGGTGTGCGCAGGTGGTCGGGCAGGTGGCGTTATCCCTGCAGCCATTATACGTCCCCATTGCACTTCCCTTGCCGCCCTTTCGGACCTTTACACTTACGACTGCACTCGAACGTTCGGTGCCATTAGGAGTTGGAAAGGGCACGCCGAATGACACCCCGAGAACTTGATACTTTCATAAATCAAGTTGATATTATGTGGTGTTGGTCATTAATCAAATTTGATTATAATTGCGCGCGGGGGCCCCCGGATAGTTTTAAACTAAATTCGTTTTTGCGGTCCGGTTTGCGGTGGCGAGAGAAAGAAATGCGTGATTCTGTCAGTAATTAATTAAGTCCTCTAAGAAAATTTACAATTACTCCGCCCGGGCGAAGTTAATGATATGTACAAAAAAATTTAAGTTTGAAGCAAGTTGGCTATATATTATGCGATTAAAATGGCCCAACTAAGTCGGGCAATAATTATTGACATTGACAAAGGTCAAAAAAGGGTATACCGATATCAGATGCCACCCGACACGGATTTTTAAATAAATATGAAAATATCATTAGTTGTGACCTTAACCAAAATAGTCGTAAGCCGTAAATCAAAAAAACCCCGACATGACCCGGGAAGCCCCAAAATACGATTTTTTCAAATAAAAATTTTTTAACCACTAAAAAAAATCTGAAAAAATCACATATATTATTGATCGAAATACCAAATTAGATGAATTGTTCAAGATCATTTTATATTTTTATAAATTTATCAACAATTGAAATAAATTTAGGATAGATTGAAATATATAGGGTTATTGACGCTATACGGCACGGAATATTGTGGCCAAAATAAGTGACTTTCAAAAAGTTTGACTTTTAGGATATATAGGGGTCTATTATGGTTACTTTTTAAAATGAATTTCATATTATACAGGGTGTTCCAAACGCCCTAAAATATCAAAGTTTTTTTTAATGGGGGTGTTCCACCCTGTATTTTAATAAAACCTTTAATAAAATTATCGGATTAAAATCAAAATCTTGGATTTTATTGCAAAAATTTTGGGTTTAAGGTTCAAAACCATGAATTCTATGGTCCAAATTTGAGATGTTACATGACATTCCTAGTTTATAATCCAAATTTTTGATTTTAGGACTCAAATTCTGCGTTTAAGGGTCAAAAACTTGGATTTTATGTTCCAAATGCCTTATTTTAAACACAATTGATCAATTGAATCCAAATATTGGATTTTGGGTCTCAAGTTCTGCGTTTAGGGACCAGAAACTTGGATTTAGTTATAAAGTTTCAAATTAGAGATTTTACATATAATTATCAAATTAAAATACAAACTTTGGATTTTTCAACACAAAGTTTGCGTTTAAAAACCATGGATTCTATGGTCCAAATTCAAGATGTTTATTGAAATTCTTGTATTAGAATCCAAATTTTTAATTTTAAGTCTCAAATTCTGTGTTTAGGGGCCAAAAACTTAGATTGAATATTTCAAATTTCGGATTTTACATATAATTATCAAATTAAAATCCAAATTTATAATTTTTGGTCACACATTATGCGTTTAAGATCCAAAACCGTGGTTCAAATTGGAGAATTTTCATAAAATTCTTGGATTAGAATCCAGAATCAGTACAAAGTATTGTACTCAGCAAATAGATTTTTTTTAGATTGTTGACCTTTATATTCGATTTTTTTGTCTAAATTTTTGATTATTACGCCCAAACATTATTTATTTTAGCCTAAATTTAATTGGTAAAATTGTCGACTGTTTGGTCCGCATTTTTTACTTTTCCAGGCGAATTTTTAATTTTTAAATTTTTGACCCGTATTTTCGATATTTTTGGTCAAAATATTTTATCTTTGTATTTTTGATTTTTTTAAAATATTCTAAATATTCGTTATTTTGACCTTAATTTTCAATTTAAATTTTTGATTCTTTGGTCCCCATTTTTTTTATTTTTCGGGCCGAAATTTTAATTCTAGTTCCAAATTTTCTATTTGATTTTGATTAAAATATCTATAACCTGAATTATTGATTTATATGCGAGATTTCTTTTTATTTTTTCCGGTATTTTCGAGTTTTATTTGTTGAAATTTTCGATTTTTTAGCCTGCATTTGTTATCTTTAGGGGCGAATTTTCTATGCAATGTCTAAATTTTCGACTTGCTGGCCTACATTACAAATTTGTTTTATTATTTTTTTAATCTTTTGACCTAAATTTTTCTTTACTAACTTCTGGATTTTATTGTCAAAATTTTCGCATTTTTGATTTTTCGTTTAGTCTGCGTTTATTATCTTTAGGTCCGAGTTTTCGATGTTTTGTCTAAATTTTCGACTTTTTGGCCAACATTGTAGATTTTAATTTTCTTTTATCTTCTGCCCTGAAATTTTCTTTATTTGCCTTGTTAAAATTTTTCTTTCCTTGGTCCACCATTTTTATTTTTATGCCAGAAATTTAGATATTTGGTAATTTTGTATCGAATATTTTAGATTTAAAGTCTGTCTTTTATCCAATATTTTAGATTTTTTAACTTGGATTATTGATTTCATTTCGAGATTTTTTTTTATTTTTTGGCTAATATTTTCGAATTTCTGATCAGAAACTTATTTTTGGCAAATTATTTTGCTTCTACCTAAGTTTTTAATTTTTTGTCTGCATTTTTTATTTTTAGATCAGGATTCTTGATTCTTTGGCCCATATTTTACATTTCTGTATTTTCGATTTTTTTGTTCCAATTCTTTTTATTTTTCATTATTTTGATCAAAATATTCGATTGGTTTGTAGAAATTATCGATTTTTTGTCTGCATACGTCCGAGTTTTCGATGTTTTGTCTAAATTTTCACCTTATGAGGCCTTACTTTTTTGGCCTATATTTTGTATTTTCGATTGTTTTGGTTTCAATTTTAGTCGACTTAAATTTTCGATTCGTTTGTTAAAAATCTTGATTTTTCGGTCTACCACTTTGATTTTTGGGTACGAATTTTAGATTTTAGCTCTTAATTTTTTATTTTTTTGTCCCATATTTTAGATTTTCTTAACTTGAATTATTGAATCATGGTGATGGTTGCGACCGTTACTACGTGGTAATTCACTATAAAATCACTGAATAAAACACTTACTATGTTTTTTACCACAATTTATAAATTGATTTTATAAGTGATTTTGAATTATTGAGTTTATTGTGCGATTTTTTTAAATTTTAATTTTTGCTATTATTTTCGAATTTCTCGTTGGAACTTATTTTAAGCTAAAAAGAGTTATATTTGGTGCTGAAAATGGAAAATGATTTTTCTTTTGCTTGTATTTTCAATTTTTTGGTCTGCATTTTTATTTTTAAACCAGGATTTTTTATTTTTTCGGCCGATATCTTAGATCTTAGGCGGTTTTGTTCCAAATTTTTGATTTTTTGGCCAAAATATTCGATTGGTCTTGGAAGATAAATTGTTCTTTGTTTCTTCAAAAAAAAATGGGGGGGGGGTATTATATAACTGGCTCTACCATCAACATGTTCCACGAGCCGCCACTGCTAAAGATATAAGATATTTGAAATTCTAAAAAAAGAATCTAAACTCAACATAAACATACTGTTGCTCTATTATTAATTTGATAAAATTTTGCTGCTCAATTGTTGATAAATATATACAAAATATCGTAAAAAGATTAGTTATTCAATTTTTTCAAGATGACGCACCAAACATTGAAAGAACATTGACTAAATAAAATGTTCCGTCATTTGATCGGTTCGGGCCGAAAAAAAATGGTTAAACCTAATAAAAACATGAATACCCTAAATAACCTTTTATTTGGGTAAAAAATATATGTGAATATTTCAGATTATTATAATAATTTTTACTGGTTAAAAAAATAAAATCTTATTTTTCGAGGGTTTCAAGGTTATATCTTGGCAAAAAATGGGATTATTTATACGAAACTGAAATAAAATTATTAATACCAAAATATTATCAATAATTTTAAATAAAATTACTCTTCAATTGATAAATATATAAAAAATATTAATATAATGTAAAAATTTTAGTTATTCAAATTTTTGAAGATGACGCACCAAAAATTGGAAGATGAAAAAAATCACAGATAGAGAGTCCGTCACTCGATCACTTAGGGGCGAGAAGGGAACTAGGCTTGTAAATTTTATTACCTCATAAATGGATTTTAAGCAGGGATTCGACCGAACTAAGCACCGACATGCAGCAGCATTCCCTCGCTGAGCAAGTTTCGCATTTGTATTTTCTCTGACTGTACAAGGGCTATTTACACAAACCTTAAAACCAGGAATCGTCCTTCAAGGGCCCATATATTTCTTGTCCCTTTTCCGGCACAGGTAGAAAGCGGGCACTTCCACCCGCGTCTTAAAACAGAAATACTCTGCAAAACGCACAAAAAGGGCTATATATTGCGACAGCGTTCTTCCGGTGCGCACACATATAAATTCAATTCGGTCAATGGGCTAAACATTTTTTTGGCCAAAAGAGCGAACAGTTTGTTTATTAAGCCCATTTGAGTCAGCACTTTTTTTACTTAAGACAATTTAACATCAGTGACGGTTCGCGGGGTTTTTCTGGTACGGCCGAGGAACAAGAGGTGGTAATACAGATAGGTAGGGTCAGTTGCAGAGACGCATCTATCTGTATCACCACCTCTTGTTTCTCGGCCGTACCAGAAAAAAACCCGCGAACCGTCACTGATTTAATATGATATAATCCAAAGATAATGATTAAATTCGGATTTTTTTCAATGAAAATTTGACGTGCATAATTGGATTAATAATCATAATTTAAAATGAAATATTCTCTCCTTTGGAGAAAGAAAAGCGTGATCCTGTCAGTAATTAATTAGACCCTCGAAGAAAACTCACAATAAATCACCCATCTCCATCCCCAGACACACACAGTTGATACTGTGCACAAAGTCTAGGGCATAAACGACCGCGATGCAAATTACGTTTTTAGTTTGTTGGCCGAGACGTATTTATTTCTGAAACGAGTACCGCATTAAATAAAAATGAATGAACTGTTTCGGAACTTTCGGTAACGAATTGCTGTAATTTACAAAATATGTCAGTCATTGTCGAGACAAATGAAGCGCACGCGTCAGCAGCAGCTGTAAGTGTTGGCGACAGTGCCACTATTTATCGCACACTCTAAACTTCAGCAGTCCGCAACACAATCAACAACAATGTTACAGGAATTGTTCGGCCACCTCTTCACATATATAGTATATATATATGCTGCCAACAATTCGTCGAACCATGAGAAATTCCATAATCGATACTCAATCTCAAATTCATGCAGTGGAGTGATTTATTGCAACACGCTTGCTCATCTATCGTATGATGGGTTAAAATAAATTTACAGTTCTGCGATTTATTCAGGAGATGTAGTTTTTTTATTTAAAAGTTTTCAACATAAAAATACGTACCTTTTTACGAGTTACGACTTTTCCAATGTGGGCATCGAGAGAAATCTTCGAATTAACATCGTCCACCCTTTAAATTATTAAGAAAGCGCAGATTTGTTACGTCGATGTTTTTATTATCTTAATTACCTATAAATTATTAACGCGACGATAAATTACATCGAAGTTTTCATTACAACCCAGAGCTGGCTAGATGGGCTTGCATCCCAGGCAAAAAAAAATAATGATCTTAATTATTTCAAAATTAAATTTGAACAAGACTAACCACCATAATTATTTTTTTATAACAATAAGTATAGTACGCATATGTTAATATTTAATAATAAAAGAACATTAAATACCCCGGAATATAAATGCATCCACATCGTGGTCGGTTTTATTTGTAAATGCAAATTTTCATTTAGACTAAAAACCTCGTAAATGCGGCATTAGACGAATAAAAGACGCATTTATTCTAATTGCAATTCCCAGGGCCCCGGACTGCCCTAAAATAATATTTAATTTTAATTTGTGCCCTCGCAGGATCACATGGTGGTTTACCCCCGCGACGATTCTTGCATCATCAAGCGGACGCCGGGAGTGTAATAAAAGGCTTAAAACGGCGAAGAATTCTGGTGGGAAATATCCAATTATATTTGAATAAAATATCTTGACTAAAATTAAAGATTCCGCCTGCGCCAACAAACGGGGGAAATCCGCTGTGTCCGCACTAGAGCAAAAACCGCCGACTGTGCATCAAAATCTCGGAGAGAGAGTCGAGTACAGTTTAACTTGTCGGAAAATTAGGGATTCTAATTAAAACTAATTCTCTAATCCTCACTCTTGTAATTATATGCCAATTAGTCGGGGGCGACACATTAGTCGAGGTTTTCTGCACGGGAAGACCTCTCGCCCTAAGAATTATTACGCAATTATCTCGACTTTTTCGAACAATTAAACGCAATGATGATTGGAGGGACGCCTTTAATTTTCAAAGGGCACAAAGGAGCCCTGATTAATTCCCTCAGATAAATTATGACGCCCGCAAAAATTATATCTAACAGGTGTGTGCAGATTGATCAGATTATCTTAGTTACTATGAAAGGTCTCATAATGAATTCTATTTCTTCTATATCCTCAGTATTCATTACTTATCAAATTTGCTTAGAATGAATGTTCTGTGAAAACTATTAACACTTCATCCCTTATTTTCGTAACAATTTAAAATGAACAGAGCGTTAATTTTTGAAAAAAATGCAATAATTTTAGAGACTTGAAAAAAATATAAAAACAATTGCCATCGACTTGAAATTTCTCAAAGTTGCTTACAACGAATGCGAAATTATATTTCTGTGAAAAATATGAACACTTCATTCCTTATTTTCGTAACAATTTAATGTGATCAGAGCGTTAATTTTTGAAAAAAATGCAATAATTTTAGAGACTTGGAAAAAATATAAAAACAATTGCCATCGACTTGAAACTTCTCAAAGTTGCTTACAATAATGAATGCGAAATTATATTTCTGTCAAAAATATTAACACTTCATTCCTTATTTTCGTAACAATTTAAAGTGAACAGAACGTTAATTTTTGAAAAAAAATGCAATAATTTTAGAGACTTGAAAAAAATATAAAAACAATTGCCATCGACTTGAAACTTCTTAAAGTTGCTTTCAATAAATGCGAAATTATTTTTCTGTGAAAAATATTAACACTTCATCCCTTATTTTCGTAACAATTTAATGTGAACAGAGCGTTAATTTTTGAAAAAAATGCAATAATTTTAGAGACTTGGAAAAAATATAAAAACAATTGCCATCGACTTGAAACTTCTCAAAGTTGCTTACAATGAATGCGAAATTATATCACTGTGAAAACTATTAACACTTCATCCCTTATTTTCGTAACAATTTAAAATGAACAGAGCGTTAATTTTTGAAAAAAATGCAATAATTTTAGAGACTTGAAAAAAATATAAAAACAATTGCTAACGACTTGAAACTTCTCAAAGTTGCTAACTATGAATGCGAAATTATATTTCTGTGAAAAATATTAACACTTCATCCCTTATTTTCGTAACAATTTAAAGTGAACAGAGCGTTAATTTTTGAAAAAAAATGCAATAATTTTAGAGACTTGAAAAAAATATAAAAACAATTGCCATCGACTTGAAACTTCTCAAAGTTGCTTACAATTAATGCGAAATTATATTTCTGTCAAAAATATTAACACTTCATTCCTTATTTTCGTAACAATTTAAAGTGAACAGAACGTTAATTTTTGAGAAAAAATGCAATAATTTTAGAGACTTGAAAAAAATATAAAAACAATTGCCATCGACTTGAAACTTCTTAAAGTTGCTTACAATTAATGCGAAATTATATTTCTGTCAAAAATATTAACACTTCATTCCTTATTTTCGTAACAATTTAAAGTGAACAGAGCGTTAATTTTTGAAAAAAAATGCAATAATTTTAGAGACTTGAAAAAAATATAAAAACAATTGCCATCGACTTGAAACTTCTCAAAGTTGCTTACAATTAATGCGAAATTATATTTCTGTCAAAAATATTAACACTTCATTCCTTATTTTCGTAACAATTTAAAGTGAACAGAACGTTAATTTTTGAGAAAAAATGCAATAATTTTAGAGACTTGAAAAAAATATAAAAACACTTGCCATCGACTTGAAACTTCTTAAAGTTGCTTACAATTAATGCGAAATTATATTTCTGTCAAAAATATTAACACTTCATTCCTTATTTTCGTAACAATTTAAAGTGAACAGAACGTTAATTTTTGAGAAAAAATGCAATAATTTTAGAGACTTGAAAAAAATATAAAAACAATTGCCATCGACTTGAAACTTCTTAAAGTTGCTTACAATAAATGCGAAATTATTTTTCTGTGAAAAATATTAACACTTCATCCCTTATTTTCGTAACAATTTAAAGTGAACAGAGCGGTAATTTTTGAAAAAATGCAATCAATTTAGAGACTTGGAAAAAATATAAAAACAATTGCCATCGACTTGAAACTTCTCAAAGTTGCTTACAATGAATGCGAAATTATATTTCTGTGAAAAATATTAACACTTCATTCCTTATTTTCGTAACAATTTAATGCGAACAGAGCGTTAATTGTTGAAAAAAATGCAATAATTTTAGAGACTTGGAAAAAATATAAAAACAATTGCCATCAAGTTGAAACTTTTCAAAGTTGCTTACAACGAATGCGAAATTATATTTCCGTGAAAAATATTAACACTTCATTCCTTATTTTCGTAACAATTTAATGTGAACAGAGCGTTAATTTTTGAAAAAGAATGCATTAATTTTAGAGACTTGAAAAAAATATAAAACAATTGCCATCGACTTGAAACTTCTCAAAGTTGCTTACAACGAATGCGAAATTATATCACTGTGAAAAATATTAACACTTCATCCCTTATTTTCGTAACAATTTAATGTGAACAGAGCGTTAATTTTTGAAAAAAATGCAATAAATTTAGAGACTTGGAAAAATATAAAAACAATTGCCATCGACTTGAAACTTCTCAAAGTTGCTTACAACGAATGCGTAATTATATTTCTGCAAAAAATATTAACACTTCATCCCTTATTTTCGTAATAATTTAATGTGAACAGTGCCTTAATTTTTGAAAAAAATGCAATAATTTTAGAGACTTGAAAAAAATATAAAAACAATTGCCATCGACTTGAAACTTTTCAAAGTTGTTAACAACGAATGCGAAATTATATTTCTATGAAAAATATTAACACTTTATCCCTTATTTTCGTAACAATTTAAAGTGAACAGAGCGTTAATTTTTGAAAAAAATGCAATAATTTTAGAGACTTGAAAAAAATATAAAAACAATTGCTAACGACTTGAAACTTCTCAAAGTTGCTAACTATGAATGCGAAATTATATTTCTGTGAAAAATATTAACACTTCATCCCTTATTTTCGTAACAATTTAAAGTGAACAGAGCGTTAATTTTTGAAAAAAAATGCAATAATTTTAGAGACTTGAAAAAAATATAAAAACAATTGCCATCGACTTGAAACTTCTCAAAGTTGCTTACAATTAATGCGAAATTATATTTCTGTCAAAAATATTAACACTTCATTTCTTATTTTCGTAACAATTTAAAGTGAACAGAGCGTTAATTTTTGAAAAAAATGCAATAATTTTAGAGACTTGGAAAAAATATAAAAACAATTGCCATCGACTTGAAACTTCTCAAAGTTGCTTACAATTAATGCGAAATTATATTTCTGTCAAAAATATTAACACTTCATTCCTTATTTTCGTAACAATTTAAAGTGAACAGAACGTTAATTTTTGAAAAAAAATGCAATAATTTTAGAGACTTGAAAAAAATATAAAAACAATTGCCATCGACTTGAAACTTCTTAAAGTTGCTTACAATAAATGCGAAATTATTTTTCTGTGAAAAATATTAACACTTCATCCCTTATTTTCGTAACAATTTAAAGTGAACAGAGCGGTAATTTTTGAAAAAATGCAATCAATTTAGAGACTTGGAAAAAATATAAAAACAATTGCCATCGACTTGAAACTTCTCAAAGTTGCTTACAATGAATGCGAAATTATATTTCTGTGAAAAATATTAACACTTCATTCCTTATTTTCGTAACAATTTAATGCGAACAGAGCGTTAATTGTTGAAAAAAATGCAATAATTTTAGAGACTTGGCAAAAATATAAAAACAATTGCCATCAAGTTGAAACTTCTCAAAGTTGCTTACAACGAATGCGAAATTATATTTCCGTGAAAAATATTAACACTTCATTCCTTATTTTCGTAACAATTTAATGTGAACAGAGCGTTCATTTTTGAAAAAATGCAATAATTTTAGAGACATGAAAAAAATATATAAACAATTTCCATCGACTTGAAACTTCTCAAAGTTGCTTACAATGAATGCGAAATTATATTTCTGTGAAAAATATTAACACTTCATTCCTTATTTTCGTAACAATTTAATGTGAACAGAGCGTTAATTTTTGAAAAAAATGCAATAATTTTAGAGACTTGGAAAAAATATAAAAACAATTGCCATCGACTTGAAATTTCTCAAAGTTGCTTGCAATGAATGCGAAATTATATTTCTGTGAAAAATATTAACACTTCATCCCTTATTTTCGTAACAATTTAATGTGAACAGAGCGTTAATTTTTGATAAAATGCAATAATTTTAGAGACTTGGAAGAAATATAAAAACAATTGCTAACGACTTAAAATTTTTGAAATTTGCTTAGAATGAATGCCAAATTGCGTAAAGGCGAAAACAACTTTCTCTAGCGTTTTCATGTAACTCGTGGAAATTTTTTTTGTAATATTTAGAAATAACAAACTTAGCATTTGGTTTCTTTGATTATGATGTGAATATCAAAAATAGTCAGATTTAATAAACAAATACTGAAACGTAGTGCTAACTGTGTTGTTTCTATATATTTTTTCAAAGGGTTGATACTGATAAGAATCATAAAGTTGCGTTGAATTGGTATATTTTTTATTTCTATTCTAAATGTTATAATTTGTATTGTTAAAATGTTAATTGTATTGTACTAGCCATCTGTAATAAATTACTATGGCTATGACTATTTTCTAAATATTATGACGATGAATTATTTGTTTTGTTTTGGCTTATTTATTATGTTTAGCCTAAATTATTGAGAGCTTTAATCTAATGGAGCGAAAGCAGTCGAGGGGATGATTAGCCGTTAAAAGTGGCGCATTAGCGAGGCACGCATTTGTGCACGCACTTATTTTTCCATTAAAGTTTTCCGGACTTAAAATTTCGGTAAAAATCGCATTAATATTTTTTTAACGAAGCGCTGGTGGGGCGGGGGCGCTCTTAAATATTTAACTGGACCTAATGGAAGGAGCTTTCGTCCTGGAATAACGAGAAGTTAGAATCTAAAGAATTATTATTTACTGTGGGGGCGCGCGCGCGCGCGAGTGGGCGAAATTTCTTCGTGATGAATAATTTAAAGACGGATGCTTCCATATTCCCCGTGGTCCAAAGTTTACTCGCTAAGAGTAGCTACAAGAACTGCCAACCACTTACTTTATACATATACACACAGCGGAAAAAAACAAACCCCCCATTAGGACGCTAAATATATCTTTAATAATAATTCTATTATTCAGCGTTTCCGCTCTGAAATTTCGCCCCCGTAAAAAAAAAACAACAAAACGTTTTAACTCGCATGAAAAAGCCCGAAACGTTCAGCTGCAAATGGCGTGACGACACAGGCTTAATCTGGACAGGTGTAAATATAAATATTAAACTTGCTGTGACGAGTGTCGTTTTACAAGGATGAAAACAATTCGAGCTGGGGATTATGTATAAACGCGCGTGATTTATGTAAACAAAGGTAAAATATTTTTGTTCCTAATTTGTGGTATTACTATACAGTAAAGACGTATCTGCACAATTAATTCCCTAAATATCTATTGATTGAACTTTAAATTAAAATTGCCAAGTTAAAATATTCAGCGAAGAATCTTATATTATTTTCGGGATTGTTCTTTGTGATATGAAAGTTGGATCTATTAATAAAATTTTTGGTATTTAATCGCTGCTTGAACCTCTACAAGTTTCTGGAAGAAATAATCAAAATAGTCTGCAGTATGAGTCTTATTTTTGGCATTGGAGCAGAGATCAGCAGCGTTCACACGTACGCGCAATCCCGAACGCTTGGACTGGCCCGTTCCAATCCCGTGCGATGGAAGTGTACGTGTGACTGCAAGCCATCGCACATTCTAAAAACGCACACTTTTCGTAAACTGGATTAATTCTAACGTTAACTTCTTACCAAGAGCTTGGAGCGAGAAGGGAGAATAATATTGTGTTCAGTTTTGCTTAACACGATTCGAACGCCACGTTCCAGTCCTGCGTTAGAAACGCGCGATGGAACGGGGCGTTCCAAGAACGCGCGATGGAACGGGGCATTCCAAGAACGCGCGAAGGAGTGTACGTGTGAACGCTGCAATTTCTTTAACTAAGAATTTCACTGTTAAAGTTTGAGCAGTATTATTTAAGTGGAAAATTATTCACAAGCTGGTATGTCAGTCCGCTAATACATGATAACGAATCTATGTTTATCCGCGTGTATCCATTCAAAATAAATTATGTTCCATTATAAAAAAAAATCCGATTTTTCTGTACTTTCCTATACAAACACGAAAATGTGCTATAACACGTATGCACATGATTAAATTGTAGAATTGTCCCGTGGCGAGGCGGCAACGTTATTAACACATGTTCTGTTTAATCCGAACTAGGTTTTTCCATTAACATTTTCCGCATTTTTGTATCTATTTATTGCAGCTCGCGCGCAAAACTAAATTAAAAATATATATTACCGCACCACCAGACTCGCCTATACATATACGTAAATTATTTGCCCATAAACATATTTCGGTGCTGAAAATGGTGCGCGCTTTCCCGCGCCATATCTATACATGTATATATCTATTGCCTCCACAATTTATATTATTTAAACGTGCGGTTTGTTATAAATCTACCGGCGGTACAAATTATGTTGCAGTAGTAAAATAAAAATGGACAGTTTGTAAATAATAAAATTTTTATCGAACAGACTCTACGCTTGCAGCTGCAATCTGCCCTAAAACATACAAACGTGATTAAAATGGTTTATTGAATAAATTCTTCTATTCTAGCGGTTGGTTATATTTTTGTTTCATTATTATTATTTATTCGAGAATTATATGGAATATACTACGACTCATAACAAGACGGCGTACCCAGTGTTGCCAGATTGGGTTTTTTTCCCAAAATGGGGGTAAATTATTGTCTTGGGGTGTATTTTGGGGAACTTCAATCAATGGAGTATTTTTTGAAGTGGGTATTTTATACGAGGGGTATTTTTGGAGAAATTAATTAACATGTTATTACATTTGCTAGAAATCATCATTACCATAAAGAAGTCAGTAAATGGTAAATTATTTTCTTGAATTTCCAATTTTTAGCCTGTATTTTTATTTTTTAGACCAGGGTTTTTGATCTTTTTGGCCTATATTTTAGATGTTTTTGGCACCTAAACCAAAATTTTCGATTTAGTTGAAATATTCTGTTTTTTGATTGCATTTTTATTTTTCTCAAGAGTTTTCAAGTTTTTACCAATGTTTTTAGTTTTGTTACCCTAATTATTAGTTTTAATGTTGTTTAATTGTTGATTTATATTTTCGAGTTTTTTTGGTTTTTTTGCCCTATAATTTAGATTATGCAGAATGAATTTTTGATATTTTTGGCCTGTAATTTTAGGTTATTTATTTGATTTGAATTTTTTTTTAAGATAAAACTAATGTACTTTGATATTTCGGTAGAAAATACAGACTGCGCGATTTGTGTTTAAGGAATTACTTAATTTTCGAATATATCGATTCGATTTTTTTTTGAAAATGTTTAAATCAAAAAACTAATTTTTGCAGTCAATTTAGTTTTTTTAGTAATTGTTAAATATAATACTTTGGCCCGGAATAAAACTGATCACCCGGTATAACAGGAACTGTTTGGAAATTATGAAAAAAAATGCGAACAATTTTAAGTAGTTAATTAGTGATGCTTTCCGAGAAATTAAAAAAATATTTCAATTATTTAGAGCATACCACAGCACGATTTAATATTTTTCTAATTTTTTTGAATGGCCTTTTTGTACTATTGTACTATGAACATATTTTCGAAAAAACAGAGTTATAAAACTGATGCGTGAGATTCATGATTCGGCGAAGGCAACTTTTTTTGTGCAAATTCCGAAATCTTAGCAGTGCACCTTCTCTAATCCCAGTGTTGTCAGATTGGGGAGGTTTTCTCCAAAATGGGAGTAAGTTATTTTTTTGGGGTGTATTTTGGGGAACTTCAATCGATGGGGTATTTTTTGAGGTGGGGATTTTATGCGAGGAGTATTCTGAGGGGTTTTTATGAAATTTTTGGGGAAAATTAAAAATAACTCCTGGCAACACTGGGCAAACCCCCGCACTGTGCGCGTTTTCTTAACAAGTAATTAACGAATAGGTGGATTGACAGGCGAGGACCGAGAGAGATGAATGCGCAGAATTAGCCTGAAAAATATTTATGAATAATTTCTACTTGTTCTGAGAAAAAAAACCCGCCTAGTGCGCCGTCTTGCTGAAACCATAAAATAGTTAAGTGACGTAAAACTTGCAATAACGGTAAGAAAAATTGCCCAAAAAAATTTAACAAATGAAAAAAAATTATTAAATTAAAATTGAAAATCCTTACTTATTGCATTATATGAATTAAATTTTATTTTAATATTATTTTTTACTTTTGGCTTTCATTATTTAATTTTAATTAATACTCCAAAAATTAGTTTAAAAATTTGTAAAATAATATTCAAAAATAGTGTGTACTTTCAGTTTCCTATAAGAACAACCGACACATTTCCGCTGGAAACAATGAAAAGACGCAAAACGAAAACTGCATTCAACAATTTGCAAAAAGATATAAAACTAATCAGTCGAAAAATTAGCTTCAAAATTACTGAAACGATAGTGTATTTGTTTTATTGAAATAAAAGAACTGAAAATAATTTCAAAAAATTTAATAAGACACTCAATTGAAGAATTAGATTAGGAAGAAAAGAACAGGAGAACACCATAAAAAGTTGTAACCTTCATGTAACATACTCCGGTTTAATGGCATGACATTTCTTTTTATGATATTTTGCACGTTTATCGATTTTTTTTTAAACTTTATATGAGTATGATATAACTGCCATAATTTTATAATTAAAGACAAAATTAATAAAGACATTTATTAACAAAAGATGAGCAGTTCTTTGTAACCTTCAGCATTTATGTAAAGATTATCATTTTCTCGTACTTCTTAACTAGAAAAGTAAAAATATAACTCACTTAAAGGGTGTTATGAAATGGCGCACACATGCACGCCGAATTAAGCTAAATGCACCGCCTCTAAGCAGACTGCATACTCGTGCATCATGCATAGAAAAGCTCCCGGAGCCAGCTCCGGGAGACTCGATGAGGAACGGCTTCTAATTATATATAACGTATTAGCCTCATTAAGCTCGCACACAAGGAAGCATCGCAAGAAAATTAAGATAGAACCGATGCATGCATTTAAATTGCAAGGATGTTTGTCTAACATCTGTGCAACCAGTTAATCACAATTGCTCATACACTGTGGATTACTGCAATATAACTAATTCACAATATCTTGAAGGTACGGGTCCATTTTATTGGGTAAAGTTTTAAATAATACTTTAGACCAACAGTCATTTACGTTATAATTAGATAGTGGAAAATCAGGCCTACTATGATTTAATTCTGGTATAGAAAAATCATACTTCTAACGTCTAAAATTGCCAAAGTTATTTACATGCTACGGCCTATTAGAGCCATCCCAAAATCTAGTGTCACATTGCGCAGAAAACAAATTTCAAGAGAGGGAACGCCGAAAACTCGTAAAATGTAAATATAAACACTAAATCGGTAGCGAAGTGATGATTCATCTTCAATTCGGCGCAGATTTGTTATCGCGTTCTCTCTGAATACTTTCTCACTATGCGCAAACTTCACCCCCAGGTGACACGACATTTTGGGATGGCTCTAGAATCGTTCGACTGTTGAGGACGGTATTGAACCATTAAAATTAGACGTACGCACTAAAATCACATTTAGAAATTATCATCATCATATAATCTTTTTCGAACTTTTCAACATAATGTACAGATAAGGGCAGAAAGAGCCCGGACAGGTAAGGATATGCTAATGTCTGAATAAAGATGTTTTCTCTCCCCCTGTCCAGCTAATTTATTCATATAGAAAATTCATTACAGTTGTAAAAACGCCAGTTTATTGAAGTGACGCACAGAAATTAAGTTTTTGCATGTTCATCATTTAGAAAATGTATTATCTTAAAGAGATAGTGGTAGAAACGTTGGTTTATTGCAGTTAACGTACATAAATTCAGTTGAAATATTATTGTTGCGAGTAACATCGGACACTAAAGCTAAATAGCCTCAATATAATTTCATTAAACAGCCACCTGAAACATTAAACGAATTAAAACTAGAGCGATTACTCATCCGCGGAATCCCTTGAGAAATTAAAGCGTTTGGGCTTAGGAGCGACGCGGCGCGACGCGGCGTCTTGCCCTCTCAATGTTATCGCTGTCGTCAAGATCTCTAACATCAAAACGTATTAACAGTTAGTAACCCAATAAAATTTTCATTACGCCACAGCGGAATTGTATTTTCATTATTCTGGACGAACATTAAATGGACACGACCCAATTAAGTCTAGAAGAAAAAAAGAATGCTAATCCCCCAGTAAACGTGCACGTCGTTTCGGGCGGAATTTATCGTAAATATAAAAAAATATAAAATTAAAAGAAAAAAAAATTGGATGCTGTGCTGGCGCTAAGCGGAGTTTCGTTTATATCCACCTAAACGGCTTAATTTCCTCAAAAATAAAATTTAATAGAGCACGCGGACGATAGTGGTGCACGCTGCGCTTAAATGGTCCACGTTCTTGAAAAATTTTATATACCTAAAGAGTATGTTACAAAGAAATTCCCAATTTTTAAAAGTTGATCTTCCTTTAATTCCCTTGTTTGATGAAAATAAATATTTATGATAATAAAAGATAAATCAAAATTAACACTTGGTGTTATTATTTTTATTAAATGTTTCACCAAGTGATAAGTGAGAAAGTTATTCAAGAAATACAAATATTTATGTACCAAAGTATCGTATGTAAAAAAACCTGTAGTGTGTCATGATTTTTTATTTAAAAAAAATTAAGTTGGCGCACATGTTAGGAATTGACAAACGTCACAGATCTTTCTAAAAGTCAATTATTCCGTGGTTACAATGGTTTACAGCAACCAGCAAAAAACGTTTTAAGTTGAAAGTTATTTCCGAAATGGGAGTAAAGTGGATGGAAATTGGGTGTATTCATTCGACGCACCTTTGGCTGAGTATGACATTACCAATAATGACAGTAAATGATGTGCCGACATCAGAAAATCCGGATCCGCATCATCCCCCCCCCCTCCCCGTCATTCCAACTTCGTCGACGTTACACGATCATTATTAATGTCATTTTGATAAAGTAATGTCAGTTTTAATGAACGTGTAAGGGCCGCTTAAGGAAGAATTTCCTAACGTTCTCATTATTTATGATGAGTTTAAAAATACCTTATCATGATCTGTTATGTCTTCGTAAACCAGGAAGTGGTGGACCAGTCAAACGTACTCAGGATGCTATTAACACAGCCCAAGAAATTTTGAAAGATGAACCCACGATTTCTCCGCGTCGTTTGTCACAGCAAATGAATTTATCGGTAGGAACATGCTGCAAATAACATAACCTCAAAATGTGTAACCAACATAAATTTTTTTAAATAAAAAATCATGGCACACATGTGGTTTTTTTTTCATGAACATTTATCACATTCTAAATTATAAGTGGAACCGTAATAAACTATGTTGGTAAATTTTCTTAACGTTACTATTGTAATTCTTTCGGTTGGTGAAAACCAACATGTCCCCAAGTATTTATCACGATCTAAATTAAAGATGGAATATAGGTTTATAAATTAAAATTCACTTTGGATGGAACTCTAATAACCAGTGTTCTAACATAATTATTTCTCACTACATAGGTAAGTATTCTTAATTGTGCTATTGCAGTTTGTTTTTTTAATAATAATAATAATAAATTTTATTACCCAACGGAATAAATACATATCCAATACAGGGATAACAACAAAAAAAAAAGAAATATAATACTACAGTATTTAAAGTAAGAGTAAAATTGTAAAAAAATTTTAACTTATAGGGTCGACTTGTTCTAGTTACAAAATGTTTCCTTTAATGTGCATCTATGAATACATACTTGCGTGATAGGAAATGCACACGTGTGAAGGGCTAAATCAATTTCATGACCTACATGTATAATAAAATGAGTCATCCGGAATAGTTTCTCGGGAAAGTTCGATGAGAAATTTAGTCTTTCAGTTCGGTGACTCATATACAATCTCCAATTTGTTATTGCAATATTCTTTACATTGATGAATATTTTATTTACGTATTACTTCGGGTGTTTTAATATACGCATTATCCATAAAATAATTGTTTGTACCAATACAACTGATGTGACTGAAGGGCACCTGTCAAAGTAAAAAAAATTGTTTGTAACTGTATAACTAGATAAATAATTATCACAAATGAATCATTAAATAATGTGAAACATGAACTTGCCTAGAAACAAATTACTGATTGTATCTATGTACTGCCATCTGTCTGTTTTTATTTTTATATCAATCTGTTTAATTAAATAAAACACACGTTTACTTAGTTAATATCACACTGTTTACTGTTTTAAACAGTGTGATATTAACTAAGTAAAAGTGTGTTTTATTTAATTAAAAATGTATCACGAAGTAAGTGCCGCCAACCTCAATCAGTCAATCTGTTTAATATCATTAATTTATCTACAATAAAATAAGATACTTAAAGTTTGTGGTGTAGTTTCTTATTTTTAATGCAGAGTTTTATTCAAGTTAAATAATAAATGATTACGGACAGCACACGAAATAGTATTACCACATGATAATATATTTATGATATTATACAACTTAATTTTTTTGTTTTTTTTTTCAGGTAAGTCAGATGGTGCGCCATGGTTAAAATTATGCTGGTGTTACGTAAGTTAATTTTATGTTTTGTTACAATAAAAACCGCTTTAGTATAAATATTTAAAATAACTAGAGAGTCTATTTTTCCATCACTTGTATTTTTTCAAGACGCGCGCGAAGATGTATACGCGCTGGCTGGCTAGAAGCGAGCATGTTGCGGACGCGGATCTCGACGGCACTGTATGAGCGCTAAATCGCTGGAGCATCGATCGCGTACAGACTAGCAAGCGTAACAAAACTGATAAATAAAAAAGTAGACTCTCTGGTAATAACTCACTACATTATAAGATCTATGTATTTCGATGAGTATGTGGTGACTGCCTGGACTGAAATAGTGCAACGAAAATGAGGATCACGGGCAGCCGTGACGTTCGGTTTCTATAGAGAGGAAAATACAATAACAACTAGACGAGAAAAATATTACTTGTGAACACACGCTAATTCTTCTTGTACAAAAACCTTTAATAAATTGAAGACAAATAAAGTAGTAACTGTATATACATTAGGGTGGTTCTTAACAATTTTTTCATCTCGGAAATGCCCTACCATGGTCAGAAAGTGACCCGATGGTTCCCTTATCAAAAACCCACCTCTAGAGCCCAAAAACCGTTTTCAGCTTAAAAATGAAGAATCAGTCAAAACTTAATGAGGGACGGTAAAAATCACCAGTTTTACCACCAGGAGCACATAAATATTGACAATAAATGCTCTTCATTATCAGGTGTACTGAGAAACTAAGCCACATAATCGTGTCAGGCGACTCCAGCCTCGAACAAAATTTTGAACATTTTTCTAAAGTATTCGAAATAAGAAATTTTTCACATGAAATTGTATCACTTAATGGTTACAAAAACATGAGTCATGAAGATTTTACTAACCTTGGAGTCAGATAGACATCAAGTATTGACGATCCACTTTTATGAAACTTTAAAATACTTCAGCGGGAAAATTTAAATTGCTTAGCAAAATATCAAATAAGAGAAGTTTTATGACTTTCATCATTATAGATAGCGTAGAAGTTCGAGGATGTAATTTCTTCGATGAATATTAGATTGAAATGGAAAAATTTCAATTGTATGAAATGTTTAAAATTTAAAAATGGAAGAATTTTGAGACGAATAATCGCAGAATTGAGAAAAAACTTGAGAGTAATATTTTTTTAATGCTTCGTAAATGAAGAATGTGATATTTTTAATATTCTAATCTGCCCAATTCAAAGATTTTCAAAAGAACAACAAATTATTGAATTCACTACAACATCAGTTCAGCGAACATGCCTATTTTGTTCTTTGCTTTCCGAGAGGGTATAATTTGTAATGCATTTAAATTACATTATTTTCGCATCTAAATGTTGTGATTGAAATTTGTATTTTTCTTTTTTTCTGAGATTTAATATTTTTGCAACTAAAGCCCGAAATTTTAATACTTAAATCCCTGTATCTGATAATAAAGAGTAATATTGATGTACTCTTGATGGTAAAACTGATGATTTTTACAGTCCCTCATTAAGTTTTGACTTCATTTTTAAGCTGAAAACGGTTTTTGGGCTCTAGAAGTGGGTTTTTGATAAGGGAACCATCGGGTCACGTTATCCGTCATATTTTTTCATCAATTAGAACACTTTCTGACCATGGGAGGGCATTTCTGAGACGAAAAAAATGTTAAGAACCACCCTAATATACATGCAATTACACTAAAGGTACATCAATTGAAATTTATTTATAAGAGAGATAGATACATACTAATCCGCAGAAACACCCAGAAACACCTCGTTTATATTTTTAGAGCAAACAAGTTCGATCAAGCGAAAAATGTCCAACTTTTTTATTATTTTAGTAAACAGAAATTTGTTAACTCCAATTTTTCTGATGAAGAAAATTATAAAAAAAATTGATTTTTTCAAGTCGCAAGTCTCCTTTGCGAGCACCTCACGTGCTTGAAATTGACATTTTTTCTTGCGAAAGTACTTTTTCTGTTGCGTGCTAATAAGATCTTTGCAATGGCGTATAGAAATCCCGAATCGAACAAGTGGTTTTTCCAGGAAATTATTTTGAATGCAATTTTTGAGCAAAAATAAGAAGGGGAGACCCTTGGATAGAGTTTCAAATTTCCAACTTTTTTATTATTTCAGCAAATAGAAATTTGTTAACTCCAATTGATTTGTTTCGTTCTTCTAATAAAGAAAAAGTGCACTTTAACGATCTGGGGTGATTATTAAAAAAAATTGTTTTTTTTTTTAATTTTCTAGTTTTCTTTGCGAGCGCCTTTACGCGCTTGAAATTGACATTTTTTCTTGTGCAAGTACTTTTTCTGGTGCTGGATTCTTCCCGTATCGAACCAGTGCTTTTTCCAGGAAATCTTTTTTAATGCAATTATTGAGCAAAAATAAGAAGGGGGGACCCTTGGATAAAATTTCAAATTTTCAATTTTTTTTATTATTTTAACTAACAGAAATTTATTAACTCCTATCCATTTATTTCGTTCTTCTAATAAAGAAAAAGTGCACTTTAACGATCCTTGATGATTATTAAAAAAGTTTTTTTTTTTTTCATTTTCAAGTTTTCTTTGCGAGCGCCTCACGCGCTTGAAATTGACATTTTTTCTTGTGCAAAGTACTTTTTCTGATGCGTGTTGATAAGATCTTTACAATGGCGTATAGAAACCCCTAAACGAACCAGTGATTTTTCCAGGAAATCTTTTTGAATGCAATTATTGAGCAAAAATAAGAAGGGGGGACCCTTGGATAAAATTTCAAATTTTCAATTTTTTTAATTCTTTTAGCTAACAGAAATTTATTAACTCCTATCCATTTATTTCGTTCTTCTAATAAAGAAAAAGTGCACTTTAACGATCTGGGATGATTATTAAAAAAGTTGATTTTTTTCATTTTCAAGTTTCCTTTGCGAGCGCTTCACGTGTTTGAAATTGACATTTTTTCTTGTGCAATTACTTTTTCTGGTGCGTGTTGATAAGATCTTTACAATGGCGTATAGAAACCCCGAAACGAACCAGTGTTTTTTAAAAAAGTTGATTTTTTTTCATTTTCAAGTTTCCTTTGCGAGCGCCTTTACGCGCTTGGAATTGACATTTATGATTGCGCAAGTATATTTTCTGAAGGATCTTTAAGAGATCTTTCCAGTGACGTATAGAAACCCCGAATCGAACCAGTGGTTTTTCTAGGAAATAATTTTGAATGCAATTTTTGAGCAACAGTAAGCAATAGCTTACAATAGTTGTGTTTCTTTCTTCTGATAAAGGAAAGCCTATCAGAGTTTCTCAGTGCACCGGCACACTCAAATCATGCAGATGCTGCGTACAGGATTTTAACTCATTGGAGTCTCCAATATTTGCCGTCAGGCAGGCAACTGCTTGTAACGAAAAACCTGCTTCCGCTTCACCTAAGCGCTGCAGTACCTATTACAGTCTACGTAGACCCTAAAAAATTGCAGCTTGTTTGATACCTCTATCTCGTGTCCAAGGAGAAGCAGTTTCTCCCCTGCCAGCTATCTGTTAAAAAAAAAACAGACGCCCCCTGTCTTCTGTGAGGCGACCTCCAGCCTAACCGAGGCCATGCAATGGGTGACTTGCTGCGCTATCGTCCGTAGTGCGGCGATGTCTCTTTGTCTGACCAAAAGGGTCTCTTAAGTGTATCAAAACTATCCAGAAGTTTAAAACTAATTTGTTTAAGATAAATACAAGAAAACGAAATGTAGCCTGAATATATGAATATTCAACCTGTTCGTAACTCTGCAAGCAAAAATTAAGTCTTACTAAGACTATAAACAAATAACTTATTGAAACAACTACTTTCCTGGCTACTGCCACGCCGGATATTGAATGATACAAAATATTCATATATTCAGGCTACATTTCATTTTCTTGTATTTATCTAATGCTTTCTGCAACAAGTAAAGTTGTTTCTAATTTGTTTAAATTGTTTAAGTTCTTATAATAATAATAATAATAAATAATCTTTATTAAACAATTTAAAAGTAATACAAATGTGTTTATCATGACAGGGTAGGTTGAATTCTCAACCACTACTGCTGTGAAAAAGAATTGTATAGTTTAGAGGAATACTTTGATTAGTGATTTATGCTTATGTTTTTCTTATTATGACGCACTTTCTTTCTTATTGTATGTCTTATTATAATTTAAGAGAGAAATAAAGACTTATTATTATTATTATTATAAAAAAAGTAGGATGTCTATGATGTAGTGGCAGACGCAGCACATCATCGTATGCGACGTTCTAGAGAAGGAGTCGGAGTGTAAAGCCCTGAATACTCATGGTGAGGTCCACCTCACACTCCAGATCGGAGTCTCCCTCAAAGAGTTTTCTTTCCGAAAGGTAGCTCTCGAACCATCCCGAGTAAATACTCAAATGTTATTTTTTTTTTTTTGATGTGAGGAGAGGAGATCTTCATAGATACCCCTATAATGGGGTAGTGTTGGATTCGCCGGGATCGCGTCTACCAACTAAAACCTCCTCTCGTATGCTCAGTGACCAAAGGCCTATTCTAGCATGAAGAGATGATTGATCTCTGGGAAGCGCAAGTGTCCTTCTTTTCACAAGCGCTTCCATGATGGTTGAAAGTGGAACGGAGTTCGTGAGTGCGATTCAGTGAGGCTCAGCCTCTTCACCTCCATTAACGCATCAACAGTGGACTTTCCTTTACAGAAGATGGAGTTAAACGCATTCCTGACATCGAGTGCGATCAAATAAGTCGGAATTAGCCTTATCGGTCAACTTCTTCGCCTCTATTAACGCATCAACAGTGAACTTTTATTTACAGAAGCAAATTATCTAGAGGAAAATCTGCCGATGGCCTCCGCCCAAGTCTCCAACCTCTCAACCAGAAGCTTCTCCGGTACCTTGTCCTCCCCGCAGACCAGGCAGATCGGATGGTAGGCCTCGGGGTCATCGTGGATTTGCTCCATTCTCAAAAATATTCTGTTGATAATTGTCTTGATTTTATCTTCGCACAAATTTTATTTCGCGTATCCAATGTCCACAATATCGTTTTTGTTAAATTAAAAAAAAAATCGTATTTCCCCTTGTTGAAGTGAAGGTCGTATTATTGCAGGCGGCCAAGACATTTGTTTAACTTCCTCTTTTGAACATCCATAGATATTGGTATCATGAAAATAAAAGTCCCTGGTTGAGAATTTTTGTTAAATTCACTGGAAAAGTATGACCTGATTTTTTTTTTGTATAGCAATCAACCGCCATCAATTCACCAACGTGTATGTACTTCGTAAAAGGCAGAATAGAAATATATTTGGGATTATATAATCAACTTTTGATGGAAAATAGGCGAAATAAACGAACAATTTTAAGATTGGATTCAAGACATCCATGGCCTCGATAGGTCGATTAATTTATAAAATGTACAGTTTTCTGTTCATAAAATATGTGATCCTCGAAGTCTTCAAAAAGCGTGAAAAAAAGTGCCATAACAGTTCATTTTTACTTTCTCCGTTACGAAGTACGAGAAAGTATTGTGATCGTGATTTTTTTTTCAATTTTTTTTTTTACGGAAATATCCGTTTTGGGGTCCCTAGATGCCATTTCAACAATTTCTGGAAAAAAATTTTTGTGTCTGTGTGTGTGTGTGTGTGTGTGTGTCTGTGCGCGCTGTATCTCAAAAATTAACAGAGCAATTGATATGAAACTTTCAACATACGTCTTATTTGATAATCCGAAGAACTGAAAAGCTTTTGGTAAAATTTCGTACACCGGAAGTGGGTGTTTACCTTAACAGTTTTTTGTTTTTTGCCAATATTTTCTTAAATATGAAATATATCACAAAAACATTTTAACAGATATTGAAGACAATAAAGAAATGCGAATATTTTGTTTGAAAACATTTTTCATAAAATCATTGTTATTCGGGAAAAAAATTTATTAATGTGTTTTTCATTTTTGGTATACAATTATGAAATGCTAATAGTTACAGCAAATTTATGAAATAAAATGAACAATTTATGAAGAATAAGTTTTTTTCGAAATCTCTTTAGTTTTTGAGTAAACTGAGTTTTTGAATTTGAAGTACATTTTTCCATCTTTCATAATTTTGACGTTTTAAACGTCAGTTTTATCCGAGTCTACGAAACGTTCGATGCACACATAAAATGTGATTTAAATTGAAAATAAACCATGGAAGCTGAAATATAAATGATGCCATCAAGTCGGAGAAAGTAACATGATGGCCACATCACCATTTTTTCACTCCTTTGCGTGAAAAAAGTGCCGTAACGGTTCATTTTTTAACGCAATTAAAAAATTGTTTGCGCAAAGTGTGCCATGAACGCTTCGCAACTCGCCTTCGAGTTCCGCCCACAAACGTTAAACTTTCATTTCAGATGAAGAAAACTTGATGATTATTATTTTCTTCATTTAAAAAAAGGATTACTTATAAATTTATACAATTTATAATTTATATAATTTATTAAATTAGGTAGTTCTAAATTTTAATATGTTCTTATTTATTGTACTTTGTTCTTTATATTGTATTAGTTTATAACTCTTAATTGTAGTCTTATTTTAATTATTTTATTAGTTGATAATTGTATAACGGATGCTCACATCCACTACTTTGGATCAATTTTACATTATTTTTGACTATTTGTATATGGTGGCAACGTGATTTGAATAAATAATAATAATAATAATAATAAAATATTGATTAAGGTTTTATCAAACTTATTTAAAGTTACGGACGTAGAAAAAAAATTGTATGAAACTCGAGAGTAAAGCAACTTTTTTTCACTTGTAGGAATTGCCACACTCGCCTTCGGCTCGGGCGGCAATCTTTCCTACTCGTAAAAAAAAGTATTACTTTACTGACTTCTTGCATAAATAACTATTATTTAAAGGTAGAAACGCCAAAGTGGCGGAATCTATTGCCTGAATGCTGTACTGAACCAAATCCGGGTGGCTTTAACACCTTTCACGGTGTTTGGAATATTTATATTCCAATAGTAATCTCCGTTTCCCCATCAGCAACTAACTGCACTGATGAGACCTGAAAGGTCGAAACCGGTCTGTAGGTGTTCTGATGGGGGAACAATATTTAATGTTAACTATTATTTAATAATATGAATGAGAAAAAATAGTGTATATTATAAACCTGTTTATAACAATAATAATTTTTGAAAAAGATGTTGCCAATATTAAAAAAAACAGCTTAAAACGTTTTTTTGTTTATTTTAAATTAAAAATATTTAACTGTATTTTTCAAATACGACATTATTTTTCAACCTCCAAAAACGTTCATCACCTGAGAGTGTGTAGCTAAATATATTCGCCGAGTTTTTTTCTCTTTCCCTCTCTTTCTCCCTGAAAATTATGCGACCGTAATTTATTACGCGGATAGGGCGCCCCTTAACATTAATGAGGGGGACGTAAAGAGAGCGTAAAAATCTATACCGTAAATTTCCGATAGGGACTTAATAAAAAATTCAACGCTCTCGCTTATAAATCGCGTCCTTCGTTTCTCCATATTTCAGCGGCAGCCGCCTCAAGAACAATATGTCCGGATTTAAAATCAGGCCCTTATTTACGGTCGCCTTATTTAAATTTTTGCACTTTATGATAAACAAGGTGAAATATGCGTTGTCGCGCGGCGGCGGCGGTGGAGCCCTCAGACAAATTCCAATTTTTCCACGTAAACGAATTCCGGTGGAATTTATTGAATGGTGTGTGTGTGTATGTGTATATTTTTAAAATCATTTACATGAAAATTGCAACTGTAAACTGTATAATATATTTTAAATAAAAATTTTATTAAATCGTTTTGTGGCGTTATTTTTCTCATGAGCGGCGTTCACACGTACACTCTTTCGCGCGTTGTTGGAACGCCGCGTTCCATCGTGCGTTTCTAGCGCAGGACGGGAACGCGGTGTTCCAATCGTGTTGAGCAAAAGTGGACACAATTTTATTCTCCGTACTCGCTCCAAGCACGCGGTGAGAAGTTAACGCTGGAACTAATTCCGCGCGATGTTCTTGCAAGAACACGCACGTTCAATCACGCGGGATTTGAACGGGCCAGTGCGGGATTGCGCGTATGTGTGAACGCTGCTAATCTCTGCTCCAATGCCGAAGGTACGACTCACATTGCAGATAATTTTTATTATTATTTTTTTACAAAATTTCAAGCGTATGGAATTGCGCGTACGTGTAAACGCCGCAATTATGTGATTAAATTTCCATCTCTGTTCAAGTCCCTAAAAGATTACATCACCCACCCAAACTCGCTATAGACTAATGTGAGAACAAGCAAGCTATAGGCCCTGTACCAGCGGCGGCTCGTGGATTTCCGTAGAGGAGGCAACTCAAATATGCCGCTCGTGATGAATTACTTACTCTTATAGAGGAAACAAATATTTTATTGCTGTTTCGGTCAAACTTTATTCCGTTGCTCCTCCGCCGAACATCCACGAGGCGCCGCTGCTCTATACCTCCTGTGAAATACCATATCACCTTTTCTTATACCTATCCTTGGGTAGGATGGATATAGGAGAAGGTGATATGGTATTTCACAGGAGGTATAGAGCAGCGGCGGCTCGGCGGTTTCTCTTCAGAGAAACACAAATAATCAACTCGTGATATAGAGTTAAAAGTAATATTAGTCTTTATTAACACATCACGATCCGCGTTGTTTGTAGCCGATAAATTTGAAGGTTTCAACATTTGAGGGTGTTGCATAACCACGTACAAATATGTGCAAAAGTTTTGCAATAATAAATATTTGATAATAAAATTTAAAATATGTTTACACTTGTTTGACCGTCCATTCGATTGCCGGCAATAATTTTTACCGTTATTCCGAGATGCCGTGTGAACATATTTATATGTCTTCGGTCAGTAATATGTTAAGATGTATTTACATATGTGTTCAAAATTACAGTTAACACAAAGTTATGATAATCACTAAATATTAAGAATATCCTTGTACATGATTTCTGTGTCGATTTCGATTAACGTATTGAATCGTATTTTATTTTTGAAAATAATTGTAACTATCCCATATTCCATTTGAAACGCAATGTTAAGCCATTAGATAAAATGGAGCGATCATTTGCGCGCGCTCAAACCTTTGCGAGATAATTACGTCCCGCATTGTTTTTTGCGCATTTTTGAATGGGCCCATTATGCCATTAGTGTGTCCATTAAGGGACGGAATGCATATAATACGCGAAAATGATTTTATGCGTCGCGTGTATATTTTATCGAAAACATAAATATTTCAATGGAACGCGTAATGTTTATTGAAAATGCGAGGCCGGTCCGGAAATATTTTTTTTTTTTTAATTTTTGTTTTGTTCCAAATAATTGCGAAATGTTGAACGGTTTACGGGGATTTCGAACGTAATCCAGATTTATATAGAACGAATCAACATTCATATACACGTTTGGACATTTATCGATTTTTGAATGTTTCATTGGATAAAATACAATTCATTTCTGGTGTATTGAATTATATAATTACATTCATCATCAAAGCATACGGAGTGTTTTTTATTTTTAAAAATACTTTTACTCCATAAAAATCTGCAAATAAAATTTGTAATTATCTAAAATTGCAATTTTTCTCTAAATTTTTCGCTAAAAAAATATAAAAACAATTGCCAGACACTTGAAATTTTCTAAATTTACTCAAACAACATATTCCTCCATGATACTGTTAAAATCTGAAAACATCCCTTGCCTACATTTCGAAATAAATCCACGAGAATAAAATTTGTAATTATCTAAAATTGCACTTTTTCGCGAGCGCTTAAAAAAATATAAAAACAATTGCCAGGCACTTGAAATTTTCTAAATTTACTCAAACAACATATTCCTCCATGATACTATCAAAATCTGCAAACATCCCTTTACTTAATTTCGAAATAAATCCACGAGAACAAAATTTGTAATTATTTAAAGTTGCACTTTTTCTCGAACGCTTAAAAAAATATAGAAACAATCGCCAGACACTTGAAATTTTCTAAATTTACTCAAACAACATATTCCTCCATGGTACTGTCAAAATCTGCAAACAACCTTTCACTACATTTCGAAATAAATTCACGAGAACAAACTTTGTAATTATTTAAAGTTGCACTTTTTCTCGAGCGCTTAAAAAATATAAGAATAATTGCCAGACACTTGAAACTTTCTAAATTTACTCAAACAACATATTCGTCCACGATACTGTTAAAGTCTGCAAATAACCCTTCACTACATTTCGAAATAAATCCACGAGAACAAAATTTGTAATTATCTAAAATTGCACTTTTTCTCGAGCGCTTAAAAAAATATAAAAACAATTGCCAGGCACTTGAAATTTTCTAAATTTACTCAAACAACATATTCCTTCATGATACTGTCAAAATCTGCAAGCAACCCTTCCCTACATTTTGAAATAAATCCACGAGAACAAAGTTTGTAATTATCTAAAATTGCACTTTTTCTCGAGCGCTTAAAAAAATATAAAAACAATTGCCAGACACTTGAAATTTTCTAAATTTGCTCAAGCAACATATTCCTCCATGATACTGTTAAAATCTGCAAACATCCCTTCCCTACATTTCGAAATAAATCCACGAGAACAAAGTTTGTAACTATCTAAAATTGCACTTTTTCTCAAGCGCTTAAAAAATATAAAAACAATTGCCAGACACTCAAAATTTTCCAAATTTACTCAAACAACATATTCCTCCATTATACTGTCAAAATCTGCAAACAACCCTTCACTACATTTCGAAATAATTCCACGAGAACAAAATTTGTAATTATCTAAAATTGCACTTTTTCTCGAGCGCTTAAAAATAATATAAAAACAATTGCCAGATACTTGAAGTTTTCTAAATTTACTCAAACAACATATTCCTCCACGATACTGTCAAAATCTGCAAACAACCCTTCACTACATTTCGAAATAATTCCACGAGAACAAAATTTGTAATTATTTAAAATTGCACTTTTTCTCGAGCGCTTAAAAAAATATAAAAACAATTACCAGACACTTGAGATTTTCTAAATTTACTCAAACAACATATTCCTCCATGATACTGTTAAAATCTGCAAACAACCCTTCACTACATTTCGAAATAAATCCACGAGAACAAAATTTGTAATTATTTAAAATTGCTCTTTTTCTCGAGCGCTTAAAAAAATATAAAAACAATTACCAGACACTTGAGATTTTCTAAATTTACTCAAACAACATATTCCTCCACGATACTGTCAAAATCTGCAAACAACCCTTCACTACATTTCGAAATAATTCCACGAGAACAAAATTTGTAATTATTTAAAATTGCACTTTTTCTCGAGCGCTTAAAAAAATATAAAAACAATTACCAGACACTTGACATTTTCTAAATTTACTCAAACAACATATTCCTCCATGATACTGTCAAAATCTGCAAACATCCCTTCACTTAATTTCGAAATAAATACATGAAAACAAAATTTGTAATTATTTAAAGTTGCACTTTTTCCCGACCGCTTAAAAAAATATAAAAACAATTGCCAGACACTTGAAATTTTCTAAATTTACTCAAACAACATATTCCTCCATGATACTGTTAAAATCTGCAAACAACCCTTCACTACATTTCGAAATAAATCCACGAGAACAAAATTTGTAATTATCTAAAATTGCACTTTTTCTCGAGCGCTTAAAAATTTTTTTAAAACAATTGCCAGACACTTGAAATTTTTTAAATTTACTCAAACAACATATTACTCCACGATACTGTCAAAATCTGCAAACATCCCTTTACTTAATTTCGAAATAAATCCACGAGAACAAAATTTATAATTATTTAAAGTTGCACTTTTTCTCGAGCGCTTAAAAAAATATAAAAATATTTGCCAGACACTTGAAATTTTCTAAAGCCACTCAAAGAATACTTTACTTCATTTTCGGCGAAAGAGGCAGAATGTAAGAAAATCGAAACTTACAAAAAAGGCATCTTGGCGGTTAAGATGTAACCCAGATGATGCTTCTTCGCTTCCCTCGGATTGATTGGGCGGAATGGAGTGGAAAAACACAAACACAAATCCGGAAGATGTATCACAACACAACGGGCACTAAAAATTTCGAAAAATAAATATTCCGAACCGCAATACACGTCTTTGCGACGGGCGACCTCAGACTGAGTTGATATCAACAGGTACACCGTGCGCCGTGGATTAGTGATAACAATTTAATCGCAATCCGAGACGAGACAAAAAAGCGAATATTTTGATTATCTTCAATCGCCCGGGGCAAATTAAAAACTGGTCGAGTTTTGTTAACACGGGAGTCGAGGTAAGATGTAGAGAGTTAGAAACACTGCTAATTATTTGCAATTGATGAACCGCGTGGCCAATAACTGGTTGGAATATATAATTACTGTATTCATTAAATTTAAAGGTTGAGTTTCTATTTATTGTTTTCTTAAAATATATATTTTATTTAAATACAAAAAAAAATATTTTTCGAATTTTGAGAGGTCAGGTAAAATCGAAAAAGGCATATGAACGAGAAGGTACAATTTTACAAAACAAAAAATGAATATTCATGATCCTACATAATTTTAAAAATACGATTATTACGATTTTTATCACATATTCATGAAAATGAATTAGGAGTATTTAATGAAAATTTTCATTCTAGGAGGAGTTTATTTTATCTATAAAACCAACTCACACGACTAAAAGTTCACTTACAGATGATGTCACCATCGTGGTAACCTTGCCGTTCTCTTTTTTAATTTAATTTAATTTAATATGTTGACGCCATACAAACATTTTGCAAGTAAATATTATAATAATACATTAAAACATTAAAACTAAATTAAGATTAACATATAGCACGGCGCGCGTTTTGCTTGAACTTTGCTAAGGACGGACAAGTAAAATCAAGAACATCGCAGTATTTGTTCACTGAATTTGACATTCTCACAAGTGGACTGAATAACATGTATGATGTACGACTATATGGAATATATAATAGTGAATAAGATCGAGTGATGTAACTAGGCACATTAAAAGAAAAAGAAAAAATTGCTAGAATGAAGATTATTCGAAATTACTGGACAATTTTCAATTAAAAATTCGGAGTTGCAGCCGACGCTATTTTATTCCCGTCAAAGATTTTTTTATGATTCTTCCAAACTATTAAACACTGCTTACTGTTAAAGCGATTTGTTGATGATTACATCAAGTTGAAATGGAAGATACAATTTTTATTAGCAGGAAATTAATTTCAAGTAATTTACAATTCAAAAATTCTGAGTTTCAGTCGACGCCATTTTGTTTTCAGCAAAGATTTTTCAATTACTCTTTTAAAACAAAAAAGGCTGATCATTTCCAAATTGATTTTGACAGCCAGGACCTGTTGCATTTTCAGATATAATTTTAATCAACTGAAAACTAATATTGTGCAATTTTCAATTTAAAACTCGTGAGTTTCAACCGACGCCATTTTGTTTTCAGCAAAGATTTTTCAATTATTATTTTAAAACATTGAAGGCTGATCATTTCCAATCCGATTTTGACAGCTAGGATCAGTTGCATTGGCAGATATAATTTTAATCATTTGAAAACTAATATTGTGCAATTTTCAATTTAAAACTCGTGAGCTTCAACCGACGCCATTTTGTTCCCATCAAAGATTTTTTTATGATTCTTCCAAAATGTTAAACACTGCTTACTGTTAAAGCAATTTTTATGATTCAAGCAGGTTGCAATGGCAAATATATTTTTTACGACAGGAAACTAATTTTGAGCAATTTTCAATTGAAAATTCTGAGTTTCGATTTGTGCTATTTTGTTTTTAGCAAAGATTTTTCAAAAATTCCTTTAAAGGATAGAAGGCTAATCATTTACAAACAGATGTTGGCAACTAGGACTAGTTGCATTATCACATAGAATTATTATCAGCAGGAAACTAATTTTATGCAATTTTTGAATACGAAATTCTGAGTTTCAACCGACGCCATTTTGTTTTCAGAAAAGATTTTTCAATTATTCTTTTAAAACATAGAAGGCTAATCATTTCTAAATTGATTTTGACAGCCAGGACCAGTTGCATTTTCAGATATAATTTTAATCAACTGAAAACTAATATTGTGCAATTTTCAATTCAAAATTCTGAGTTTAAATCAACGCCATTTTGTTCCCATCATAGATTTTTTTTATAATTTCCCAAAATATTAAACACTGCTTACTGCTAAAGCGATTTTGATGATTCAAGCAAGTTGCAATCGCAGATATAATTTTTATCAGCAGGAAATTAATTTAAAACAATTTTCAATTCAAAATTCTGAGTTTCGATCGACGCCATTTTGTTTTCAGCAAAGATTTTTCAATTATTATTTTAAAACATTGAAGGCTGATCATTTCCAATCCGATTTTGACAGCTAGGATCAGTTGCATTGGCAGATATAATTTTAATCAACTGAAAACTAATATTGTGCAATTTTCAATTTAAAACTCGTGAGCTTCAACCGACGCCATTTTGTTCCCATCAAAGATTTTTTTATGATTCTTCCAAAATGTTAAACACTACTTACTGCTAAAGCAATTTTTATGATTCAAGCAGGTTGCAATGGCAAATATAATTTTTATGGCAGGAAACTAATTTTGAGCAATTTTCAATTCAAAATTCTGAGTTTCGATTTATGCTATGTATTTTGTTTTTAGCAAAGATTTTTCAAAAATTCCTTTAAAAATAGAAGGCTAATCATTTACAAACAGATGTTGATAACTAGTTGCATTATCAGATAGAATTATTATCAGCAGGAAACTAATATTATGCAATTTTTCAATACGAAATTCTCAGTTTCGATCGATGTAATTTGGTTTTCAGTACGGATTTATCAATCATTCTTTTAAAACATAGAAGGCTGATTATTTCCAAACAGATTTTGAAAGCTAGGACCACTTGCATTAGCAAATATAATTTTAATTAACTGAGTACAATTTTTCATTAAAAATTCCTTTCCATCGGCGCCACTTGTTCAATGATTCTTATGAAATATAAAAGTTTGCATTTAGTTAAATTTCGATACGTGAATTATATGTTTTCATTGGTCAATGTTCAACATTAATTAAACTCCTTAAACATACGTTTTTTCCATCTTGAATTGGTTAATGTCCAATATTAATTAAATGGTCAGCACAATAATCAATAATTCCGTTTCAAACTTCACCAAACGAACTTTAATCGACGTACGCTGAATAACCACCAGCACCCACACCCTTGCGCCTCATTTATGATCAATTAGGCAAAAGCACAAATACAACAACAGGTACGCAAATTTAACCGGACTCATCTACACGTAATTAATCTAACGGCTAAACGACACAAACACGGAGGAACGTCGCGCAGCGAAAAGTGTGCAGAAGTGATATTTACATATAAATATACATCCATATCCGTGTAGTGTAGTTGCGGCTTTATTATTTAGGCTCTCCTGGCGGAGACAAGCCCTAATTCTGGGCTGGGGCAAATCAATTCCAGCCGCAGGCCTTCATTCTCTATGTAAAGCGCTCTCAGGTATTGAGCGTACGGTGTACATCTATCGATTTCCGTCCTCCCCCTCTAGTTCATAATTTACAATGCAAAATTCTTAAAATAATATCCAATATGCTGTGCGCGGTACTGGCTCGTGTTTATTTTAGGGTGAAATGAAAACCAAGAATTAATATTTGGTATGTAAAAATTATACTTATGACCAGAGTGCCCCGGTGATGAGAATATGTCCGTTTAATTGCCGGTTATCGCAATAAACGCGCCATCGCGTCGTCTCGCAGCAAAATGCGTGTGCCACTACATCGGGCGATATGCATGGTGCGTACGTGAGCCTGCAGTGAAATGCGCTTGGTAATCAACACTGAGTATCATCCAAAGTATTCGGTAGAGTGGTACCCAAACTGAATAAATCCCTCCTGCGAACGGCGTAGTAAAGTTCTCCTCTGATCCTTGAATAGCCAGATTTTTCAACCCTACATAACTAATGATGTCACCGCAAATTTTTGCGCTGCACTATTTCTTTGCAAATGGGCTGTTCTTACCTGCAGGACGGAAATGTTTTTCTATCATTTATCATAACATTTTTATTGCAGAACAATTTACAATAAATATTTCGATGGATTTAATTAGTGATGGGATGATTCGGATGAAAAAAATCGCCGAATCCGATTATTAAAATAATCGGTGACTCCGATTATCAAAAAAATCGTTGAACCCGAATGTGGTAATAATCGATTATTTCTGAATATTTTAAAATCATCCGATTACCAATATCAGTTCCAAGTTACCAGTTTTAAGGAACAAATTTCGTATTTTAGTGCTCAAATTTTCTAAAACCTGAAGTTTGGATTTTAGATCCAAAGAAATGGATGTCAAAAATGGTTTTATAGTTAATCTGAAAAAGTAATTTTGATGCAAATTTCAAGTGAAAATTTATGACAAATTTTGGGATTATAGGACCTAAATTCGAGATTTCAAGTCAAAATATTCCAGGAAAAGAGTGATTATTTTATTGGTTAAATTTTTGGTTTTTAATTGTTCAAGTTTGGTCCAAATTTTGGAATATAAAGTCGAAATTTCATACAAATATTGGAATTTAAGTATTTTTTTCTAATCAATTTGAACCTTCTCTTAGATTTTAAGTTCAAATTTACTACGGTTAAGATTTTTTTTGTCTAAATATTAGCTTCTGGACTGAAAGTTCTGGATTTTAAGATTCAAATTTTGGAAAATTAGTTCTAAATTTCAGATTTTAGGATCCGTACATTACATTTTAAATAATTTTTTTGAATCAATGTGAACCGTTATCCTGGATTTTAAGTTAAAATTTCCTATAGTTAGGATTCCAATTTTCGGATTTTAACGCTCAAATTTTAAGTCTAAATATCGGTAAATGGGTCCGGTGCAATTTTAAGAAATGTAGAACGTAAATTTTTCAAGTTTTACGGAACAAATTTCGGATTTTACTGTTTAAATTTTGTAGAACCAAAATTTTGGATTTTAGATCGAAGAAAATGGATGTCAAAATATTTTTTATTATAAAAAATACTTTTGTTGCAACTTTCAAGTCAAAATTAATGACAAATTTTCGGAATTATACGACCTAAATTCCAGATTTTAACTCAAAAATTCCCAGGATAAGACTGATTTTTGAACAAATTTTAGGTTTGAACGGTTCAGGTTTGGTCTAAATTTTAGAATATAAAATCGAAATTTTGGATTTTTCGATCCAAATAATGGATTTTAGGTCCTTTTTTGGATTACAGATTTTAAATCAAAATTTCTCATGGTAAGACCCATATTTTTTGTCTAAATATTAGCTTTTAGAGTGGACGGGTTTTAAGGTTTAAATTTTGGAAAATTAGGTCTAAATTTCGGAATTTCGATTCTATACAATGAATTTATAGTATATTATTAAACGAGTGAGAAAGTTGGCCATTGCCATGAGGGTGAAATTCACCCGAGTGGTAATGGCCAACTTTCTCACTCGTTTAATACTATACTTTTTCGCATCATATTAAATAATTACCTAAAGATTTTTCTGTTTGTATTAAATTATAACGAATAATTTTTCTATTTGAAAATTACGGCAATTCGCTGACAAAAAACGAATCATAACCATAGCAACAACTAAACTGTTGAATAATGAAACCGCTATCATTTGATTGGACATCACCTGTGGAGAAAATGATTCGGTCGAATAATGGACAACTTTCTCAATCAAAAACGATTTAACAACGTTTATATTATTTAATAAGATGCGAAAAAAGTATTTTTTTATCAATGTGAACCTTAAACTTTGATGAAGTTCAAATTTCCTTTAACTAGGACTCAAATTTTGGATTATAA
Organism: Ocypus olens; assembly: GCA_910593695.2. Taxonomy (NCBI): domain Eukaryota; kingdom Metazoa; phylum Arthropoda; class Insecta; order Coleoptera; family Staphylinidae; genus Ocypus; species Ocypus olens. Next base: position 1,801,915 of record OU343047.1, on the reverse strand, counting down.
TTTTTGGATTTTAACGCTTTAATTTTGAGTCTAAATACGTCCAATTTTTCGAAATGTAGAACGTAAATTTTGGATTTTAGACCCAGATTTCCAGCTTAAGAAACAAATTTCGGATTTTAGTGCATACATTTTGTAGAACCTAAATTTTGGATTTTAGATCCAAGATCTTTCTACAAATTGCATTAACATTTCAATTACTCTCACAATTGTCATTAAACGAGTATTCAAAATGTATTATCTATTTTTTTTACGAGGGAAACTGTTTGTTTCACATTTTTCGATGTTAAAGAAAAGGTCATTAATTATATTGAAAGCGATTATTACAATTCACAATCTTCTAGTGTTGCAATTTCGCTGCAAATTTGTAAGTTGTCCGCAAATAACAAAAGATTATTGATGGATTAATAGAAAGTAATTCGAACCTCGAGGCAGCCCAGATAAAACATGAATCGGATGGGATAGATAAATCATACAATTTAACAGATCGTTATAAATTTGACAAAATAGTCATACTTAACGACACCGTCAACTACCCAATACAATTATTTTACCTTTATCCGAACATAAGTGGCTGCATTAGAAATTGGATTTTGCTTATAGAAAATTGCCTTTTTCCGAAGCCGTTGCCAATCTTCTAACTAATTTTGCAGATTTTATTGGAAGACTTTCGGCAACTGCATACACAATTTGAAAGATTAATAATAATAATAATTACAACTTGCATGTCTTTGGTTTATAATAAGTCTGCCCTCCCAAATAGCATATTTACTTGAAATGCGTAGGCCACTGGTAAAAAGCGACCTTCACGATTTCGCGCAGCCTGGGGTTCTTCTCCACTGTCACAGAGCGTGACAGAGAACAAAAAATGAATAAATTGAATGCATTACTATTTAATATATTTTGGTTCAGGAAAACGAATTGAATTTAACACTGAATAAAACACGTACTCTTTCACAATGTTTATTAACGAATTATTTTCTATTTCGATGTATTTTTATCTAAAGTCTTCTTAGGAGGCTCCATTTATAATTTAAACAGTAACGATTCGAAAATATATTCGGTCACTGATAATGACGCACAAAGAACGTTTACCCAGCTGAAAATATAATATCGGCTTATGAAAAACCTGGTTTAAATCAAATGTTCTAAACCGCAATTATTATTATTTGTATTACCACGTAGGAACGGTCGCAACCATCATCATGATATGAATTGAATTTGTTAAAATATTTCAATTATAAACCAATGCAGATCTAAGTGAACTTAGATAGAGATAGGAATTAGGAATGTTCACGTGCATAAATCAAGGTCTAGCGAGATAAATAATACCCAATTTAGAACGCATTAGGCCGTAATGCCCGTATAATTGAACTAAATTTACTATTATTCCAAAATCCTGTCGCGTTATCGTAATGTCATCGTGTAAACCGGATTTCTAAATCCTGATAATATGAGGAAACTCTAGTAGCACAGCTGCGCATTGATCCCTGCAGCAAGAGCAAGCAAGCAGCAGGTGGATGCGGAACGAGCGAACGCTCCAAGACACACCAGAATGAATTTTGGATAACGCAAAGTGACACGTATGCAATATTCATTACGAAATAAGGGAATTTTCGGCTCGGCGGCGTAAATTATTGAATTCCGTGGGAAATAATGGATATTATGCATGCGGCGGGGCGCCGGGCCCCCAATTATTGCGTTAAAAATTCAATGAGGGGCCAATTAGGGTCGCGAGAAGGAGGAGGAGGAACGGGTAATGGGTTTTTATTGCCTAGACATAACTTTTTAACGAATGCGAAAGGCATTTGTGTATGACGACGTTACGTACATTTAGTTGCCTCGGGGGTGAATTAATGACGACGACAGTGCTCCGGTACCACGCATACTTCAGTGTGTTTTAAGTGACTGCCATAGTTTTGTTCGCTTAAGCACCTGGAAACTTCGTATTAATCAGACCTACATCACCCCCGCTACATTTACAAACTACTTGTATTTTCTACATAATTACGATTACACGTGGTCTCCCCGCTTAATTAATCGCCCCCAACGTAAACTCTCGGCGAACTGCTCCGGGGAAGTGGGTAGAAAAGTACCGGAACTGACGAATGGAGTCGAGCCGGTCGTACACATTCACGTAAAAATATGCCCTTAACCCGTAAAGGGACATCCTTAACATCAAACGTGAGTGTACAATAAACACGGATCCTCTGGAGGTATTTTGCGAAGAGTGGATTTTAGTGGCGTATACATGAGTATAATTGTTTTTTTTTAACAGATCACTAGATTATCTACACAAACAAAAACAATAAAAATACAGAAAAGTAACGAATGCCATCATATTCGCGACGTTATAAATTAAGTTCCCGGCGCATCCTCCAAAAGATAGATTCATAACTGAGCTCATTTTAGTTGTCTGTAAAGCGATAGTTGCTACTAGTATAAACTAGCTCGTTAGATAAGGGTTGATTATGCAATTTTCCACACTAGAAATAAATCAATTAATTTTAAGTTAGCAAAAAAATTGCATACCTTGTATGATGGCGTAACAATTAATCTAGAGATCCTTCTTCATTATAAATTAATTTATTTTCCCTCAACGTAACACATCAGCTTACCACCCTAATACCGTACAGCCCTTACAGTCTGAATATCATTAGTGTATATTGCTCCAGTAAAATCCGGCAACGCAGTAAAAACGTTATCGCGAATATCGGACGAGCTTTTAGTGAATTATCGTCTGTACGGTTCATTACCCAAATTACTGTGTCTCGAATTCCGCAATTACCGAATGTATTAATTAATATAATGGTTCAATATTCACTGGACATCGAATGGAGGGCCATAAATACCGGGAGCCACTGTTTTATCCGCTTCACTCCGGTTATTGGATATTTCCGTGTAGTAGTACACTCCGGCATGCAATTAAACATGCCTTGAACTTAAAAAAAAATTGCGTCCAATACAGATAAATTTAAATATATACGACGCCTTCAAATTTGAGTCGAGTGAAATGAAACGTTTTATGGGCGTGGAAAAGACGTTTTTTTCGTTATAAATAACTCTCCTACTCATTCTTAAATGAAAACGAAAACGAGCGGCACGGTTTACGACGCACGAACTATATTGCTATTTGTTAAAACTTACGCATACACACTTCGTAATGTACTATGTATACAAAGCCAATTTTAGATGGAGAATTGGCACATGGATCATATACATTTTTCATGCTGGGCTTTGCCAGTTTACTGCTGCTGCAGTACTTGATCAATATAAAAAAAAAATGATTGAATGCAATCTTAGATTTCCAAACTCAAGTTTGAAGCGTTGCCGTTTTTTTCGCACTTAGGATATGGCAATTGTTTTTTTTCGGAAATCAGAAATGCATCATTTGTTTAAAGATTTTAAGCTTTTTCAAACAAATTCCTTGATTAATTATTTTTTTACCATTTTTCTAATCGTTGAATGCAATTTTAGATTTTCAAACTCAAGTTTGAAGCGTTGCCGTTTTTTTCGCACTTAGGATATGGCAATTGTTTTTTTTCGGAAATCAGAAATGCATCATTTGTTTATGGATTTTAAGCTTTTTCAAACAAATTCCTTGATTAATTATTTTTTTACCATTTTTCAAATCGTTAAATGCAATTTTAGATTTCCAAACTCAAGTTTGAAGCGTTGCCGTTTTGTTCGCACTTAGGATATGGCAATTGTTTTTTTTCGGAAATCAGAAATGCATCATTTGTTTAAAGATTTTAAGCTTTTTCAAACAAGTTCCTTGATTAATTATTTTTTTACAATTATTCAAATCGTTGAATGCAATTTTAGATTTTCAAACTCAAGTTTGAAGCGTTGCCGTTTTTTTCGCACTTAGGATATGGCAATTGTTTTTTTTCGGAAATCAGAAATGCATCATTTGTTTATGGATTTTAAGCTTTTTCAAACAAATTCCTTGATTCATTATTTTTTTACCATTTTTCAAATCGTTAAATGCAATTTTAGATTTCCAAACTCAAGTTTGAAGCGTTGCCGTTTTGTTCGCACTTAGGATATGGCAATTGTTTTTTTTCGGAAATCAGAAATGCATCATTTGTTTAAAGATTTTAAGCTTTTTCAAACAAATTCCTTGATTAATTATTTTTTTACCATTTTTCTAATCGTTGAATGCAATTTTAGATTTTCAAACTCAAGTTTGAAGCGTTGCCGTTTTTTTCGCACTTAGGATATGGCAATTGTTTTTTCTGGAAATCAGAAATGCATTATTTGTTTATGGATTTTAAGCTTTTTCAAACAAATTCCTTGATTAATTATTTTTTTACAATTTTTCAAATCGTTGAATGCAATTTTAGATTTTCAAACTCAAGTTTGAAGCGTTGCCGTTTTGTTCGCACTTCGGATATGGTATTTGTTTTTTTCTGGAAATCAGACATGCTTCAATAAAAATCTCAATCCACTTCTTTAAGAAAGTTTGTAATAATCGCAACAAAACGAAGCGTATTATAATTTTGAAACTGCAAATTTTACAACTGAGGAAAAAAATATTAAAAACAATTACCATGCACTTGAAATTTTTTCAATTTCACGCAAATATATTTTGTTTCAATACTCGGGAACAATCTCAACACCCTCCTTTAAGAAATTTTGAAATAATCGCAACAAAACGGAGCGTATTGTAATTTTGAAACTGCAAATTTTACAACTGAGGAAAAAAATATTTAAAACAATTACCATGCACTTGAAATTTTTTCAATTTCACGCAAATATATTTTGTTTCAATACTCAGGAACAATCTCAACACCCTCCTTTAAGAAATTTTGAAATAATCGCAACAAAACAGAGCGTACTGTAATTTTGAAAATGGACATTTTACAAGTGTGAGTGGAAATGTAAAAACAATTGCCACAGACTTTAAACTTTTTAGAGCTACTTAAAATATATTTTGTTTTAAGATCCGGTAGAAATATCAAATGATTCTTCAAAATTTCGTGTTAATCTCTACAAAACGGAGCTCAATCAATTTAAAAAATGCTGATTTTGAAAGAACTGATAAAAAAATTATAGATTGAAACATTCCCATTACTCACAAAATGTTCAAGCAAAACGCGCGCCGTGCTATATGTTAATCTTAATTTAGTTTTAATGTTTTAATGTATTATTATAATATTTACTTGCAAAATGTTTGTATGACGTCAACATATTAAATTAAATTAAATTAAAAAAGAGAACGGCAAGGTTACCACGATGGTGACATCATCTGTAAGTGAACTTTTAGTCGTGTGAGTTGGTTTTATAGATAAAATAAACTCCTCCTACAATGAAAATTTTCATTAAATACTCCTAATTAATTTTCATGAATATGTGATAAAAATTGTAATAAATTTATAACCGTCCCCATTTTTTTTTTTTTATAAAATTTAGAGTGGTAATTTCTTAAATATTAAATAGCCCCCAGAAGCCTCGTTCGGAAAATATATAGGCAATTCTAAACGAGTTCTAAGTAACGATAATAAGTGGCCCAGAAGCCCAGTTCCTCGCCCATGGTATTTTAATTACACAACATATATACATCCGTCCATAAAACACCCCTGATCCCTTAATAAATTATAATTACGCCGGCAAACTTTGAAATTCAAATTAGCTGTACATGAATTAAGTCTCGGGCTTTTATTATTGCAAGTATTCCGTAGATATAACAAACCTTGCATTTCATGCATACGCGAGACGTGAGGGGGTTTAGGGGTTTTAGTTACGGACCTTCGCATTATTTAAAACCACCAACGTCGCATTTGTATGCCGCGCACTCATTTAGATATGGAAATTTTATTGGTGGAGACATTAATGCAATTTAAATTTAATGTAAAACATTACAAAACAATAATTACGCGAATAGATTAAAGCCCCCGTAGATTAATCAAAGCCGGTGCAGCGCGCGGGATTAATCCCGCGCTCCGTGGATATATTTTGTTTTTTTTTTTCGAAAAATCGCCCCGCCATTCAATCGAACCGGGATTACTTCGGAAATCTGTTGTCTTTCCATTTGCGGCACTAATTCCCTACCCCAAACCCATTAGGTTTTTATTCCTGCGACTTCCTCCATAAAAAAAATACATCCGGCATTAAACAAATCCGAAAAAACTGCACATTTTAAATACACACACACATACCGAGAGGGATTTTCATCCGGGTGAGCTAGACATAGGGTGTTTTAAATTTTTATGGACAAACAAATTCCGGAAAGCCAATAGTTGCGCGCAATAATTAATTATTCGGTGCAATGCCATTACTCTAATGCGGCTTTTAATTCAAATATTAAGCATTTAATGAATTTACTGTTTTATTAGAGAGTCGGATACATTGCAATACTGGGGATAATTAAGTACAGTCTGGTCGAGCTATGATGGCATCTGAGGCCAATCCTCATTTGCGTATTGAGCGGGTGCTTTATCCCTGAGGAAAACATGAGATGTTGGATTGCATATTTATTTTTAAAGTTTTCTGTAACCTTTCAAGAACCACACTTGGAACTTTTCAAAATTACTCAAAAAACGATTCTACTTTACCAATCTGTAAAAATCGTAAAACATCCCACGGCAAGATTTAGAGACAATCACCCCAAATAGAGTTGGTAAAAACAAATGCCAAAAACTTGGAACTTTAAAAAATTACTCAATATTTATTCCACTTTACGAATAATTCATTAAAACATTCCTTGGTTAGGTTTAGAGATAATCATCCGACGAACACTCGGGTACAGAAAACTAAAAATTAATATGAAACGCGGTTAATAAAATTCTATAAAAATTCAGTTAACTTCACAAGACGTCGATCTTTCAAAATAATTTAGGTTTTTGAATGTGCAGCATATTTCAGACGAGTTATGAATTTTTGAAATTTTTTTTTTCAACGACGAACGCCCGATTGTAAAAAATTAAAAATTAATATGAAACACGGCAATAAAATTCTACAAAAATTAAATTCACTTCGCAAGATGTCAATCTTTCAAAATAATTGTAGTTTTTGAATGTGCAGCAATTTTCAGTCGAGTTAGGAATTTTTGAAAATGTATTTCTTTTCAACGACGAACACTCGAGTGTAAAAATTAAAAATTAATATGAAACACGGCAATAAAATTCTACAAAAATTAAATTCACTTCGCAAGATGTCAATCTTTTAAAATAATTTTAGTTTTTGAATGTGCAGCAATTTTCAGTCGAGTTATGAATTTTTGAATGTATTTTTTTCAATGACGAACACTCGGGAGCAAAAAAATCAAAATTAATTTGAAACACGGGAATAAAATTCTACAAAAATTAAATTCACTTCGCAAGATGTCAGTCTTTCAAAAAAATATTAGTTTTGAATGTGCAGCAATTTTCAGTCGAGTTATGAATTTTTGAAAATGTATTTTTTTCAATGACGAACACTCTGGAGCAAAAAATTCAAAATTAATTTGAAACGCGGGAATAAAATTCTACAAAAATTAAGTTCACTTCACAAGACGTCGATCTTTCAAAATAATTTAGGTTTTTGAATGTGCAGCATATTTCAGTCGAGTTATGAATTTTTGAATTTTTTTTTTCAACGACGAACGCCCGAGTGTAAAAAATTAAAAATTAATATGAAACACGGCAATAAAATTCTATAAAAATTAAATTCACTTCACAAGATGTCAATCTTTCAAAATAATTTTAGTTTTTGAATGTGCAGCAATTTTCAGTTGAGTTATGAATTTTTGAAAATATATTTTTTTCGACGACGAACACTCGAGTGTAAAAAATTAAAAATTAATATGAAACGCGGGAATAAAATTCTACAATAATTCAGTTCACTTCACAAGACGTCAATCTTTTAAAATAATTTTAGTTTTTGAATGTGCAGCATTTTTCAGTCGAGTTATGAATTTTTGAAAATATATTTTTTTCAACGACGAACACTCAAGTGTAAAAAATTAAAAATTAATATGAAACGTGGGAATAAAATTCTACAAAAATTCAGTTCACTTCACAAGACGTCAATCTTTCAAAATAATTTTAGTTTTTGAATGTGCAGCAATTTTCAGTCGAGTTATGAATTTTTGAAATTGCATTTTGTACACTCGATAGCAAAAAATTCAAAATTAATTTTAAATACGGGAATAAAATTCTACAAAAATTCAGTTCACTTCACAAGACGTTAATCTTTTAAAATAATTTTAGTTTTTGAATGTGCAGCAATTTTCAGTCGAGTTATGGATTTTTGAAAATATATTTTTTTCGACGACGAACACTCGAGTGTAAAAAAATTAAAAATTAATATGAAACACGGCAATAAAATTCTACAAAAATTAAATTCACTTCACAAGACGTCGATATTTCAAAATAATTTTAGTTTTTGAATGTGCAGCAATTTTCAGTCGAGTTATGAATTTTTTTAAATGTATTTTTTTCAATGGCGAACACTCGGGAGCAAAAAATTAAAAATTAATATGAAACGCGGGAATAAAATTTTACAAAAATTCAGTTTACTTAACAAGACGTTAATATTTTAAAATAATTTTGGTTTTTGAATGTGCAGCAATTTTCAGTCGAGTTATGAATTTTTGAAAATGTATTTTTTTCAATGACGAACATTCGAGAGCAAAAAGTTCAAAATTAATTTAAAACGCGGGAATAAAATTCTACAAAAATTAAATTCACTTCACAAGATGTCAATGTTTCAAAATAATTTTAGTTTTTGAATGTGCAGCAATTTTTAATCGAGTTATGAATTTTTGAACATTTTTTTTTCAACGACGAACACTTGAGAGCAAAAAGTTCAAAATTAATTTAAAACGCGGGAATAAAATTCTACAAAAATTAAATTCACTTCACAAGACGTCAATCTTTTAAAATAATTTTAGTTTTTGAATGTGCAGCAATTTTCAGTCGAGTTATGAATTTTTGAAAATGTATTTTTTTCAATGACGAACACTCGGGAGCAAAAAATTCAAAATCAATTTGAAACGCGTGAATAAAATTCTACAAAAATTCAGTTCACTTCACAACACGTCAATATTTTAAAATAATTTTAGTTTTTGAATGTGCAGCAATTTTCAGTCGAGTTATGAATTTTTGAAAATATATTTTTTTCAATGACGAGAGCAAAAAATTCAAAATTAATTTTAAACGTGGGAATAAAATTCTACAAAAATAAGTTCACTTCACAAGACGTCGATATTTCAAAATAATTTTAGTTTTTGAATGTGCAGCAATTTTCAATCGAGTTATGAATTTTTGAAAATTTTTTTTTTGAACGACGAACACACGAGTGTAAAAAATTAAAAATTAATATGAAACACGGCAATAAAATTCTATAAAAATTAAATTCACTTCACAAGATGTCAATGTTTCAAAATAATTTTAGTTTTTGAATGTGCAGCAATTTTCAATCGAGTTATGAATTTTTGAACATTTTTTTTCAACGACGAACACTTGAGTGTAAAAAATTAAAAATTAATATGAAACACGGCAATAAAATTCTACAAAAAATAAATTCTCTTCACAAGACATTAATCTTTTAAAATAATTTTGGTTTTTGAATGTGCAGCAATTTTCAGTCGAGTTATGAATTTTTAAAAATGTATTTTTTTTAATGACGAACAGTCGTGAACAAAAAATTCAAAATTAGTTTGAAACGCGGGAATAAAATTCTACAAAAATTCAGTTCACTTCACAAGACGTCAATATTTCAAAATAATTTTGGTTTTTGAATGTGCAGCAATTTTCAGTCGAGTTATGAATTTTTTTAAATATATTTTTTTCAACGACGAACACTCGAGTGTAAAAAATTAAAAATTAATATGAAACGCGGGAATAAAATTCTACAAAAATTCAGTTCACTTCACAAGACGTTAATCTTGTAAAATAATTTTGGTTTTTGAATGTGCAGCAATTTTCAGTCGAGTTATGAATTTTTGAAATTGTATTTTTTTACTCAAGAGCAAAAAATTCAAAATTAATTTTAAACGCTGGAATAAAATTCTACAAAAATTCAGTTCACTTCACAAGACGTTAATCTATTAAAATAATTTTGGTTTTTGAATGTGCAGCAATTTTCAGTCGAGTTATGAATTCTTGAAAATATATTTTTTTAAGACGAACATTCGAGCGCAAAAACTTAAAAATTCATATAAAACACGGGAATTAATTCTACAAAAATTCAGTTTACTTCACAAGGCGTGGATATTTCAATACAATTTTGGTTTTTTGAATGTGCATCAATTTTCAGTTGAAAACGTATTTTTTTCAATACCAAACGTGAATACAATATATTTCTTAAATTGAATTTCTAAAATCTGCTCTGTGGCGTACGAATAATCCTCAAAAGCGCAACCGGTAAAAATATATTACATTTAATTATAGATTTAAATATACTCACCAGAGTTCGTACGTGCACCCCACAAGCTACTCGCCCATTTCCCAGTTTCTCAATCTCCATAAGTGACCTTTAACAAACAAAAAAAAAACACGCGATTTATATTCAGTGCCTTTTTATCGTCACGTTTGCGGCGATATATATTTCCGGAAAACCGTGATTATGCCGTTTGAATTTCTCCGGAGGATTCCAATTCCCGATTAATATGAACTCAACAAATATTGGTGGACTTGGGTATTGTGTGTGTGTCTTGGGTAAACATAACCCAAATTCCGCAGATTCATAACGTCGTTATGAAAAATCGATGGGTCGTTTGCGAAGGGATTTTTTTTTACGACGACAAGCACCGCAAGATTAAGTCATTATTCATCGCACTATGCGCCGGAATTAATTAAAACTCGTGCGTAATATGGATGAGATAGGTTAACCTATAAAGGTTCTCTCGTGCCCCTCGGATGGTCGCCCTTAGAGTGAGGGCGAGGCCGTGAATGGAATTCGGTAATTTATTCCTTTAATCGAAAACTAATTCACAAATATTATTTATAGCAAACGAATATTTTTCATTAAAAATGTAATATCTGTAAATCTCGCCGCCGCCGCCGCCGAGGAGTAAAAATACCTTTTGCGGGATTTTGTGAATACACGTAATATATCATTAGGTATTACGGATTCTGCCATCTATTAAATTTATTAAGGAATTCCATTGATTAAATATCGGGAGCATCCATCTCGTCGACTTTTTCAGACAGGCCATAATCCTCTCGGACCAGAATCGGACGTCTATGTCAATAAAACTGATGACAAGATTTTCTCGAATTTCAACCCCTGGCCATTTTTTTCCCCCGATCGCCGATTATGCCCTTATACTTTTTTTTTGTAGAAAAAGATCTCAATTAATCAAGAGGATTGCAGTCCCTCGGATTATGGGGGTTCATAATGCCAAACACTCCCCTACTCGATATATTTTTTCAATCATAAAAATATATATTTTGCAAAAAAAAAATACATCCGATATTATATCGTGAAAGCTCGTAAAACTCGCATACAAAACGAATTCTGCTTATTGTAGTTATTTATATCATCAATATAACGTTTTCAATGGTGTATAAATTTATTAAAATATTTTTGCTATTACGGCACGCAAAATCGTATCGTAATAACTTATTATAACTACTATACAAATGCTGTAATAGAGCTCTTGCAGTTTGAAACATTTTCCAAAACTACTCAAAATTCATTAAGGATTGTGATTCTGTAGAAAGTTGCATCACCCCATCACTGAATTTTGAGATATTTTTATTTTATCAAAAGGTGAAGTGAAAATTTGTAAATATTTTGGTGGTTCGAAAAATATAGGAAAACAATTGCAATCGACTTGAACTTTTCTAAAATTACTCAAAATTAATTGGGGATTATGTTTTTGAAAAAATTTGCATACACCCCATCATTAGATTTTTAGATATTTTCATTTGATCGAAAAGTGAAGTTTTGGAAATTTGTAATAATTTTGGCGCTTCGAAAAAAATATTAAAACAATTGTAATCGACTTGAAATTTTTCAAATTTTATCAAAATACATTGGGATTATGTTTTCGTAAAACGTTGCATACACCCCATCACTGGATTTTGAGATATTTTCATTTGATCAAAAGGTGAAGTTGTGAAATTTTTTAATTATTTTGGCGGTTCGAAAAAAATACGAAAACATTTGCAATCGACTTGAAATTTTCCAAAATTTCTCAAAATACATTGGGGATTATGTTTTTGTAAAAAGTTGCATATACCCCTTCACTGGATTTTGAGATATTTTCATTTTATCGAAAGGTGAAGTTGTGAAAATTTTTAATTATTTTGGCGGTTCGAAAAAATAGGAAAACAATTGCAATTGACTTGAAATTTTCCAAAATTTCTCAAAATACATTGGGGATTATGTTTTTGTAAAAAGTTGCATATACCCCTTCACTGGATTTTGAGATATTTTCATTTTATCGAAAGGTGAAGTTGTGAAATTTTTTAATTATTTTGGCGGTTCGAAAAAATAGGAAAACAATTGCAATCGACTTGAAATTTTCCAAAATTTCTCAAAATACATTGGGGATTATGTTTTTGTAAAAAGTTGCATACACCCCTTTACTGGATTTTGAGATATTTTCATTTTATCGAAAGGTGAAGTTGTGAAAATTTTTAATTATTTTGGTGGTTCGAAAAAATAGGAAAACAATTGCAATTGACTTGAAATTTTCCAAAATTTCTCAAAATACATTGGGCATTATGTTTTTGTAAAACGCTGCATACACCCCTTTACTAAATTTTGAGATATTTTCATTTTATCGAAAGGAGAAGTTGTGAAAATTTGAATTTATTTTGGCGGTTCGAAAAAAATACGAAAACATTTGCAATCGACTTGAAATTTTCCAAAATTTCTCAAAATACATTGGGGATTATGTTTTTATAAAACGTTGCATACACCCCATCACTGGATTTTGAGATATTTTCATTTTATCGAAAGGCGAAGTTGTGAAAATTTTTAATTATCTTGACGGTTCGAAAAAAATACGAAAACATTTGCAATCGACTTGAAATTTTCCAAAATTTCTCAAAATACATTGGGGATTATGTTTTTGTAAAACGTTGCATACACCCCATCACTGGATTTTGAGATATTTTCATTTTATCGAAAGGTGAAGTTGTGAAAATTTTTATTTATTCTGGCGGTTCGAAAAAAATACGAAAACAATTGCAATCGACTTGAAATTTTCCAAAATTTCTCAAAATTTATTGAGAATTGAGATTTTGTAAGAAGTTGCATACACCCCATCATAGGATTTAAAAATATTTTATCAAATGGTAAAGTTGAAAAAATTTACAATTATTTTGGCGGTTAGAATAAAATAGTTAAACAATGGCAATCGACTTGAAATTTTCTAAAATTTCTCAAAATTTATCAGATTTCGTGAAAAGTTGCATACACTCCATCATTAGATTTTGAGATATTTTCATTTAATTAAAAGGTGAAATTGTGAAAATTTTGAATTATTTTGGCGGTTAGAAAAAAAATAGAAAAATAATTGCAATCGGCTTAAAATGGTCCCAAACTTCTCAAAATATATTGGGGATTATGTTTTTGTAAAAAGTTGCGTACGTCTCATCACTGAATTTTGGAATATTTTTATTTGATCGAAAGGTAAGGTTGTAAAAATTTGTAATCATTTTGGCGGTTCGAAAAAAATAGGAAAACAATTGCAATGGACTTCAAATCTTCTAAAATCTCTCAAAATTCATTGGGGATTATGTTTTTGTAAAAAGTTGAACACATCCTATCACTGGATTTAGAGATATTTTCATTTGATCGAAAAATAAAATTGTGAAAATTTCTAATCTAATCTTTTCGCTTGGGAAAAAAATAGGAAAGCAATTGTAATCGACTTGAAATTTTCCAACGTTTCTCAAAATTCATTGGGGATTGTAATTTTGTGAAAAGTTGCATACACCTCATACTGATTTTTGAGATATTTTCATTTGATCAAAAAATTGAAGTTGTAAAAAATTGTAATCATTTTGGCGATTTGAAAAAAATTGGAAAACGATTGCAACCGACTTGAAATTTCCCAGAATTTCTTAAAATACATTGAGGATTATGTTTTTGTAAAAAGTTGAACACACCCCATCACTGAATTTTGAGATATTTTCATTTGATAGAAAGATAAAATTGTGAAAATTTGTTATAATTTTGGCGGTTCGAAAAAAATAGGAAAACAATTGCAATCGACTTGAAAGTTTCCAAAATCTCTCAAAATTCTATGGAGAATATGTTTTTGTGAAAAGTTGCATACACCCCATCACTGGATTTTGAAATATTTTCATTTGATCGAAAGATAAAATTGTGAAAATTTTTAATCTAATCTTTTCAGTTGAAAAAGAAATAGAAAAACGATAGCAATCAACTTGAAATTTTCTAAAATTCCTCAAAATACATTGAGGATTATGTTTTTGTAAAAAGTTGAACACACCCCATCACTGGATTTTTGGATTTGATCGAAAGATAAAATTGTGAAAATTTGTTATTATTTTGGCGGTTCGAAAAAAATACCAAAACAATTGCAATCGACTTGAAATTTTCTAAAATTTCTCAAAATATATTGGGGATTATGTTTTAGTAAAAAGTTGAACATACCTCATCACTGGATTTTTGGATTTGATCGAAAGATAAAATTGTGAAAATTTGTTATAATTTTGGCAGTTCGAAAAAAATAGGAAAACAATTGCAATCGACTTGAAATTTTCTAAAATTTCTCAAAATACATTGGAGATTATGTTTTTGTAAAAAGTTGAACACACCCCATCACTGGATTTTTGGATTTGATCGAAAGATAAAATTGTGAAAATTTGTTATAATTTTGGCGGTTCGAAAAAAATATGAAAACAATTGCAATCGACTTGAAATTTTCTAAAATTTCTCAAAATATATTGGGGATTATGTTTTTGTAAAAAGTTGAACACACCCCATCACTGGATTTTTGGATTTGATCGAAAGATGAAATTGTAAAAATTTGTTATAATTTTGGCGGTTCGAAAAAAATAGGAAAACAATTGCAATCTACTTGAAATTTTCTAAAATTTCTCAAAATACATTGGGGATTATGTTTTTGTAAAAAGTTGCATACACCCCATCACTGGATTTTGAGATATTTTCATTTGAACGAAAGATAAAATTGTGAAAATTTGTTATAATTTTGGCGGTTCGAAAAAAATAGGAAAACAATTGCAATTGACTTAAAAGTTTCCAAAATCTCTCAAAATAAATTGGAGATTATGTTTTTGTGAAAAGTTGCATACACCCCATCACTGGATTTTGAGATATTTTCATTTGAACGAAAGATAAAATTGTGAAAATTTGTTATAATTTTGGCGGTTCGAAAAAAATAGGAAAACCATTTCAATTGACTTGAAAATTTCCAAAATCTCTCAAAATCCATTGGAGATTATGTTTTTGTGAAAAGTTGCATACACCCCATCACTGGATTTTGAGATATTTTCATTTGATCGAAAGGTGAAGTTGAGAAAATTTGCAATTATTCCGGCGGTTCGAAAAAATAGGAAAACATTTGCAATCGACTTGAACTTTCTCAAAATTTTTCAAAATTTATTAGGGATTATGATTTTGTAAAAAGTTACATACATCCCATTACTGGATTTTGAGACATTTTTATTTAATCGAAAGGTAACATTGTAGAAATTTGTAATTATTGCACAATTGCAATATACTTGAAATTTTCCAAAATTACTCAAAATCCATTAGGCCTACGATTTTATGAAAAGGTCAATACACGTCATCACAGGTTTTTGAGATATTTTCATTTGATCAAAAAATTGAAGTTGTGGAAATTTGAAATAATTTTGGCGGTTTAGAAAAAATTGGAAAATAATTGCAACCGACTTGAAATTTTCCAAAATTACTCAAAATTCACTGAGGATTATGATTTCGTTAAAAGTTGCATACACCCTATTACTAGATTTTGAGATATTTTTATTTTATCAAAAGGTGAAGTTGTGAAATATTTTGGGAGTTCGAAAAAAATAGGAAAACAATTACAATCGGCTTGAAATTTTCCAAAATTTCTCAAAATCCATTGGGACTATGATTTTATGAAAAGGTGGATACACGTCATCACAGGTTTTTGAGATACTTTCATTTGATCGAAAGATAAAGTTGTAAAAATTTGTAATTATTTTGGTGAAAAAAATAGGAAAACAATTTTTCAAAATTTCTCGAAATTCATTGAGGATTATGATTTCATGAAAAGTTGCATATACCCCGTCACTGGATTTTGAGATATTTTTATTTCATCGAAAGGTAAAGTTGTGAACATTTGTAATCATTTTGGCTGTTAAAAACAATAGTTATTAAGATGATTTTTTTAGGACATTTATTGTAAAAAAAGGATGTAAAATAATGATATACAACTAGTTTTCTGGGTACTTTCAACGCGGTATGCCAAGGCGCTGAAACACCAAGCCCTTTGTGGGTATCAGTTTTCAAATGTGATTTTGTTCAATACTCTTTTTTTTTGATTTTATTGTATATGGAAATGCTTTGTAAAAAAGGTGTTAACCGTTAAATAAATAAATAAATAAATAAATAAATAAATATTATACCCAAATATTTAGAACCAAGTTTTGTAGAATGATTCATGTATTGTTTTGTCGATTAAGGTACAGTTGTAGAATGGTTGTTAAGGAAAATAATGAAAGCAGAGCGTTATGTGCAATAACGGTATACAAAATGCGGATTTATTATAATTAATTGTAATCGTGGTAATGGTTGGTTAAGTTCTTAATAGTGTCAGGCGCACTTTAATAATAATAATAATAATAACAATTTATTGGTGTTAAGAATATGTAAGTACAAGAATACATTAGCACAATATGAATAAATGACATTAATGGATTATTATCGAATGAGGAAATCAAAGGAAACAAAGAGTGGGATGGTGCATGTATTGCACAAAAATATTATATAAATCAAATTCAAATCAAATCAAACTTTATTCAAACCTAGTATATATGTGACATAAACTTAACATAATATAGGAGTGAACATAGAGCCTTGAGGTACACCCATATCCGTACTGCATGGAAATCAATTTTAGTATCTATTTGTTTAAAATTTCTAGATGTACATCCATACCTTAGCTTGTGTGTTTTTGTATTTTACATATTATTCTGGTATCTTAATTCTTCTGTAAATTAAGAATTAAGACCAAAGTTTTTAAAGTTGGATCGACTATTGTTGTGAAATTTTTAGGGTTTTAAATTTAAAGTCTTCTCGGTTGGCGTGATATTATATAATGTGCTGTTAATTTATATCATCATTAGTATCTGAATGGTCAGAGCCTATGCCAAGAAAAAAATCATCGGCATAAACTGTATTGATTTTTGTTGCGAAATTTTGGTCACAGTCTCGTATAATAACAAAACCCTCAGTTATTTATCTATTTAGCAATTTTTTTTCCAGGACGTCATGTAGACGATATTTCAGGCATCCCGTGTGACAGAGTGTATTAACATGCTATGCACTGCGTACTGTAATGAACATTGATATTATTGCTGCGCCTGCATGTTTGTGACCATAATTAGTGGCTGATTTATGCGGATAACGACCACATTATTCACAATTACCATAACGGACCACACCTCTTACACACACACACACACACACACATACATGATGACCAATACATGCCGAACTTGGAGATCCACTTTAAATATTATCAAAATTCATTTGCATTCGATTACGCTTAATCGGACGCGCGTTTCCGCCGCAAGATCATAAACACTAATTAATTTAATTAAATTGCATAGTCCGAACGCGCGCGCCGCGCCGCCACTGATCAATGCGGACCAGATATTTCAGCGGAGAATTTGATGATAATGTAGTTTCGTGATAAGCCTGCGGGGTATATCCCATTATGCGTGATTAATTAAAATTTCACGTAATTAAGTTCGGTATATCTATATTGAATTACCTATGCACAAAATCGTCAGAAAGTTTGGTAATTAAATTACCGTGCGTATAACAAACTTTTTGTAGTGGATTAATATTTTTTGAAATAATTGTAATAATAAGGAAGTTTTCTGATAATAAATTTAGTAAAAATTTATATTAGTTTAGAAACGCCAAAGTGGCGGAATCTATTGCCTGAATGTTGTACTAAACAGATATAGGAATATTCCAACGTTCGATGTTTGTACGATTTCTGTGAGATATTCTATGTACACGTGTTTAAAAAATTAAAAATTTTAGAACAAATAAAATAGTTAATTACAACTTCAATTACAATTGTATTAAATAATTCCTTGAGTTGACTTGTGTGTTTTTATTTTTTAAATTACCATTCATTCTATTTAGTTCCGATTTTTTTCCGGCCAAGTAACAAGTGTCCATCGATTAACTAGTTTTGTCTGTTGCAGGGACTGACCGCATCGCCATCTCGCTGGCGACTCTGGCGGGTTGTGTCCCAGCACCCATCATCACAAATGGTGGTTTTGTGGTACGTTGTGGCCCCCACGTTGCCGGTCCGCAGTTTTTTTTTTTACTTCTAGATGTTTTTTCTCTAAATGTTTACCACTAGTGTCACTGTTGTTGTCGTTCACTGGTCACGTTGATGTTGTCACACTCTATGTTGTCTGCATCACCGCACAGCCAGCTGTTTTGTGTGTGTGTGTGTGTGTTATGTTATATATGCTAGTTGCAGTAGTGGTTCGGTGCTGCTAAAGGCCTGATGCTGTTAGAGAGTGACTCTGCCAGGGGAAGGCACTTAGACGACGTCCCGTATTTGATTAGAGACCTTCAGTTCCGATCCCTCACGTCGTTAGGTCGCCGCCCGCCCTAGGGCTGCTGCTCCCTTGCTCCCTTCGCTGCTCTCTCCCCCGTGCCGGGATAAGCCTTCGCCGAACTAAGCTCTAATACCCTCCCGCCGCCGCCGCCGCCGCCCTCTTGGACCAAGTCTAGAGAACCTGCGATCCGAAACCGTGTCCGTCTGAAGAGAGGAAGTCAATATGAGAACGGATGTCTGCCAGACTTCAACACGCCCTTTGGTTGCTATTTATGTGTGTAAATGTGCATCAGTAGTTGCTGTTTTCGGTAATTATTGTAATTGTTCATTAAACAAGGATGATATGTTTCCAACGAATTACAGTATATTAGGCCATAGGCATTATTTATTAATAACATGAATTATACCTTATAAATAAAACTTTATAATAGGAATTTAAACCAATTAATAATAATTTCGAAGAGAAAATGGTTGATTATTTGACAATATTCAACATTTTTATTGTTTAAAAAAATTATCCGTCTCAGTTATACATACGAAGTTGGTTAAATGAGGGCAAAAAACTAATATCACGCATATTTTACTAAAATATTATTAAAGCAAAGTTGTGTATTATAATGTTCATTAATAATCTGTTGAGAAATTTCACTTGACTTTTTTGTTTTAAAAAAATCGCTAAAAAATCTAATTTTTCAATTTTAATTTTAATTGTTTTATGCAAACACTATTAGTATTACCAAGACATTATTAGAGCAAAGTTGTGTGTCATAATGTTAATTAATAATCTGTTGAGAACTTTGACTTAGATTTTGTGCTTTCGAAAAAATCGCGAAAAGAAAAACAATTTTTTAAAATTTTTTACCTTTGTATGCAAAAACTATTAAAATTACCTTCATTTTACTAAGACATTATTAAAGCAAAGTTATGCATCATAATGTTGGTTATTAATCTGTTGAGGAATTTGCTTTTTTGTTTTCAAAAAATCACGAAAAAAAATCAAATTTTCAATTTCCATTTTTATTTTTTTATGCAAAAACTATTAATGAAAAAATCAAATTATCAATTTTAAATTTTAAGCAAAAATATTAAAATTACGCATATTTTACTAAGACATTATTAAATCAAAGTTATAATGTTGGTTATTAATCTGTTAAGGAATTTGCTTTATTGTTTTCAAAAAAAATCACGAAAAAAATCAAATTATCAATTTCCATTTTTATTTTTTTATGCAAAACCATAGATATTACGCATATTTTACGAAAATATTGTTAAAGCAAAGTTATGTATTATAACGCTGATTAATAATCTGTTGAGAAATTTGAGTTGGCTTTTTTAATTTTCCAAAAATCGCGAGAAAAATCAAATTTTCAATTTTTATTTTAATTTTTTATACAAAAACTATTATTATTACGCATATTTTACCAAAACATTATTAAAACAAAGTTGAGTATTGCAATCTTAATTAATAATCTGTTGAGAAATTTGACTTAGTTTTTTGTGTTTTCGAAAAATCGCGAAAAAAATCAAATTATCAATTTTATTTTTTTAACCAAAAACTGTTAAAATTACGCATATTTTACATTATTGAAGCAAAGTTGTGTATTATAATGTTGGTTATTAATCTGTTGAGGAATTTGCTTTTTTGTTTTCAAAAAAATCACGAAAAAAATCAAATTATCAATTTCCATTTTTATTTTTTTATGCAAAACCATAGATATTATGCATATTTTACGAAAATATTGTTAAAGCAAAGTTATGTATTATAACGCTGATTAATAATCTGTTGAGAAATTTGAGTTGGCTTTTTTAATTTTCCAAAAATCGCGAGAAAAATCAAATTTTCAATTTTTATTTTAATTTTTTATACAAAAACTATTATTATTACGCATATTTTACCAAGACATTATTAAAACAAAGTTGAGTATTGCAATCTTAATTAATAATCTGTTGAGAAATTTGACTTAGTTTTTTGTGTTTTCGAAAAATCGCGAAAAAAATCAAATTATCAATTTTATTTTTTTAACCAAAAACTGTTAAAATTACGCATATTTTACATTATTGAAGCAAAGTTGTGTATTATAATGTTGGTTATTAATCTGTTGAGGAATTTGCTTTTTTGTTTTCAAAAAAATCACGAAAAAAATCAAATTATCAATTTCCATTTTTATTTTTTTATGCAAAACCATAGATATTATGCATATTTTACGAAAATATTGTTAAAGCAAAGTTATGTATTATAACGCTGATTAATAATCTGTTGAGAAATTTGAGTTGGCTTTTTTTAATTTTCCAAAAATCGCGAGAAAAATCAAATTTTCAATTTTTATTTTAATTTTTTATACAAAAACTATTATTATTACGCATATTTTACCAAGACATTATTAAAACAAAGTTGAGTATTGCAATCTTAATTAATAATCTGTTGAGAAATTTGACTTGGCTTTTTTAATTTTCAAAAAATCGCGAAAAATTCCAATTTTAAATTTTTATCTTTTTATGCAAAAACTATTAAAATTCCGCATATTTTAGTTAGACATTATTGAAGCAAAGTTGTGTACTATAATGTTGATTGACAATCTGTTTAGAAGTTTGACTTAGCTTTTTGTGTTTTCGATAAATCGCGAAAAAATTCAAAATTATCAATTTTAATTTTTTATGCACAAACTATTAAAATTGCGCATATTTTACTACAACATTGTTAAAGCAAACTTGTGTATTATAATGTTGATTAATAATCTGTTGAGGAATTTGCCTTTTTTTTTAAATCACGAAAAAAATTAAATTTTCAATTTTCTTTTTTATTTTTTTATGCAAAAACTTTTAATATTACGCAAATTTTATTAAGACATTATTAAGGCAAAGTTTTGTATTATAATGTTGATAATTTATGTTAATTAATAATCTGTTAAGAAATTAGACTTAGCTTTTGTTTTTTAAAAAATCGCGACAAAAAAAATCAAATTTTCAATTTTTATCCTTTTATGCAAAAACTATTAAAATTCCGCATATTTTACTAAGACATTATTGAAGCAAAGTTGTGTACTATAATGTTGATGGACAATCTGTTGAGAAATTTGACTTAGATTTTTGTGTTTTCGAAAAATCGCGAAAAAAATCAAATTTTTAATTTTAATTTTTTTATGCAAAAACTATTAAAATTACGCATATTTTAATAACACATTATTAAAGCAAAGCTGTGTATTATAATTTTGATTATTAATCTGTTAAAGACTTTGCATTTTTGCTTTCAAAAAATCACGAAAAAAATCAAATTTCGTTTTTCATTTTTTATGCAAAAACTATTAATATTACGCATATTTTATTAAGACATTATTAAAGCAAAGTTGTGTATTATAATGTTAATTAATAATCTGTTGAGAAGTTTGACGTAACTTTTTTGTTTTCAAAAAATCGCTAAAAAATCAAATTTTCAATTTTTATTTTTAATTTTTGTACGCAAACACTATTAAAATGACGCATATTTTACAAAGACATTATTAGAACAGTTTACTAATATAATGCTGATTAATAATCTGTTGAGAAATTTGACTTGGCTTTTTAATTTTCAAAAAATCGCGAGAAAAATCAAATTTTCAATTTTTATTTTTATTTTTTAATGCAAAAACTATTATTTTTACGCATATTTTACCAAGACATTATTAAAACAAAGTTGAGTATTGTAATCTTAATTAATAATCTGTTGAGAAATTTGACTTGGCTTTTTGTTTTCAAAAAATCGCGAAAATATCAAATTTTTAATTTAAATTTTTTTATGCAAAAACTATTAAAATTACGCATATTTTACTAAAACATTATTGAAGCAAAGTTAAGTATTATAATATTGATTATTAATCTGTTTAGGAATTTGCCTTTTTGTTTTCAAAAAATCACGAAAAAAATCAAATTTTCATTTTTATTTTTTTATGCAAAAACTATTAATATTACGCATATTTTATTAAGACATTATTAAAGCAGTTGTGTATTATAATGTTGATTAATCATTGAGAAATTTGACTTAAACTTTTGTTTTCAAAAAACCACGAAAAAATTCAAATTTTCAAATTTTATTTTTATTTTTTTAATGCAAAAACTAATAATATGACCCATATTTTAGTAACACATTATTTAAGTAAAGTTGTGTATTATGATGTTGATTAATAATCTGTTCAAAAATTTGACTTAACTTTTTCGTTTTAAAAAAATCACGAAAATTTTTTTTATTTTTGTTATGAAACAAACTAATAAAATTACGCATATATTTTACTAAGATATTATCAAATGAAAGTTGTATATTATTTGACGTAGCTTTTTTGTCTTAAAAAAATTGTTTTTGTTTTTATTTTATTTTTTTATGAAAAATCTATTAATATTAAGCATATTTTACTAAGACATTGTTAAAACAAAGTTGTATATTATAATTTTCATTTATAATCTGTTTAGAAATTTGACGTAGCTTTTTTGTTTAAAAAAAATTGAAAATTTAATTTTTTTATTTTTTGATGCGAAAACTATTGATTTTACGCATATTTTACTAGTATATAATTAAAGCAAACTTGTTTATTGTGATGTTGATTAATAATCTGTTAAAAAATTTGACTGTGCCTTTTTATAATAATAATAATAATAATATATTTAACAGGATTCACCCTGTACATTTAAGTATTAATTAGAATACAAAATATAAAATCAAATATAAAATCTAGAAATACAAAAGTTTGTATTTTGTTTTCAAAAAATCGCGAAAAAATTTAAATTTTCAATTTTCAATTTTTGTTTTTATTTTTTATGCAAAAGCTATTAATATTACGCAATTTTTTTTACTCAGATATTATTAGAACAAGGTTGTATTTTATAATGTTGAAAAATTTGACCCCTTTGTTTTAAAAAAATCGCAAAAAATTAAAATTTTCAATTTTATTTTTTTATAAAAAAAAATAATATTACGCATATTTTACATCTAAGAGCACTTTTTAATGAAGAATCTAAATATGTCTTCAGATTTTTTGTAACTTTTAAGTCGGCGAAGAAACATTAGACAACTTTTGTTTTTCTTACGGCCGCTATATTGAATTTTAACATTTTCTGATGCAAGATTTTGTATCTTCTAATGATGATGGACCACACTTAATGATTTAATTTTACACTTGAGCCAAAATTTTAAATTTATTATTTATGTAAAGAGGGCCATGCAAACATCACACTTTTCTACAACAATGAGTATTACAAAGCCGACAAAAAACAAGTTTTTTTTTCGCATTTTGTTTTATTATTAAATACATCTCCAATCTATTGAGAAATTTGACTTGGGTTTTTTGATTTCTAAAAATCGTTAAAAAAATTCAAATTTTTAATTTTCATTTTTATTTTTTATACAGAAACTATTGAAATTATGCGAATTTTACTAAAACATTATTAAAGCAAAGTTGTATATTATAATGTTGATTCATAATCTGTTGAGAAATTTGACTTGCCTTTTTTGTTTTAAAAAAATCGCTAAAAAATCAAATTTTCAATTTTAATTTTAATTTTTTTTTTTATGTAGAAACTATTAAAATTACGAATATTTTACTAAGACATTATTAAAGCAAAGTTGTATATTATAATGCTGATTCATAATCTCTTCAGAAATTTGACGTAACTTTTTTGTTTTAAAAAATTGAAATTTTCAATTTTTTCATAGTTGACAATGTTATTTTTTGGGAGTTACAATATTCTTATTTTGACGTGGTATTTTTGACAGTTGTAAAATACCCTTTATGGCAATAAAAAATTACATTTTTAGTAGCTGAAAAATGACATCTTTGGCTGTTGGAATATACAATTTTTTACCATTATTGCCAATTCAAAAACTTGCAAAAATGCAATTAAAAAAAAGGCTGAAAAACCTCTGGTCAATTGCCTGTTGAGGTTATTTGTAAAAGTGTATCAAGAAATGTGGCGCAATAAAATTTAAAATTGACAATTAAATTTTTTTCAAAAATGCAATAAAAAATTTTTGATTGTTGGCATATGTCATTTTTATGGTTGTAAAATACAATTTCTGACAAGTGACGAATTATATTTCTTTTAAAGTTAAAAAGTGACATTCTTGGTTGTTGAAAAAATATACAATTACTGACGGTAAAAATTAATAGTAAAAATGCATTTTTTGACTCGGAAGATGTGACTTTTGATAATAATAATAAAAATAGATTATTTCTCGGCAGATGTTTCAACCCAATAAGAGAGATCAATTAAATGCGAAATTTTTAATAGTCATTTTCGGCGTTTTTATTTTTTAATATCATTTTTTTATTTAAAAATCATAATATAATTACATACGCCACTCTAGATATTGGTAATATGATGTTAATGACAGTAGCAAATATTATTTTTCTTGTTTGAATATACCAATTTTGAACTGAATAAAATATTTCTTTTGTTTTTTGTTTTTGTTTTGTTTTGTTTTTTGTGTTGATTTTTGTTTTGTTTCTTGTTTTGTTTTTGTTTTGTTTTGTTCTTTGTTTTTGTCTAAAGTAGATTTAAGTAACCTGGAAATGTTAAACATAAACAAAAAGCTTAGCTTTTAATGTGAATTTCGTTACGTGGAGAAATTAATAAGTTAACAGTGCAGTTATGTAATAAACTGTGCTACTTAAGTACTCCCGGAAAATGCATTTACTTTCCTCGTGAAATCGACGCGTCCGAGGCATCCAAATTACAAGAAAGCGAGCCCCGAAAACGAAAAAAAAAAAAAACGCCCACCCCAGCGTAATTACCCCATCTCCTCCCGATTGAAATCTAAAATGAAAACCATTTTTCTTGTACGTGAGAGATAAAAATCGCGAATAATTTACTTTTATCCGAACCGATTTTTCTTCGCGTTACAAACAATCTCCTCGCAAAACTTAATCAAGCCATCGCGATGTGTATTTTTTTTTTGTTTTTTTTCAAATGAAAAAGCGTTTGATTTAAATTGCCGGCGCAATACATCCTCGAATTTAGCGGCTACATCAAAAGTGAATTCGAAATATATAAGCCACGTACACACACACATGATATCATGTAAACATAACGTCCCTTTGATCTCAACCCCATCGGAACAAAATGTCAGGAGCGGGTGCGCGTTTCTCTGTTTGATGTTTACCTTATCGCTTTGTTCCCTTAATTCACATTTATTCTCGCGTCAGATACAATATATGTGTGTATATAAGATCTGCGAACTGAATTAATCCTTTTGAAATTCGTACAGCCCGGTCTTTGGTTATCTATTTTGTGCGGGAAACCGTATTCGTTAAATATGTTTTATTAAAGTTTGTTGACCGTAACTGGTGTGTTGATTTGAGCAGCGCCCTCTCACGGAGGTTTCTTAAAATAGGGTGTGCTATGGCAGAATTGATTACTACGGTGTAATTATTGCGGTCTAATATAGGTTTAAAATTATATTAGCCTTTTTATCTGACTTTTTACAATGTGGATTTTTTTTCTTCGTAAAATATCAATAGTTAATACTAGACCCGTTTATTTAATTTAGAAAAAACGTTCTGCAATAGAGTAGGAAAGTTATTGATGGCTCATTTTAGTTCATTTCCGTAAATAGACATTATGGAAGTTTTATTGTAAAATGGAAGGGAATTTCTGTTGTAATGCTCCCACTATAAGCGGACGGTTTCTACGCTTAGAACTTCCCTGCAGTTCTTTCATTTCTTCATAACTACTTCCAATAAGCCCGCTCGCACTCTAATTAAGAGTAGTAGTTACTGCGGAAGTCGTCCTCGGGATTCAGAGAAGGAGATTATGTTGTAATTTTCGACGTAATTTATTAAAATATGGCTACCAGCAGTAATATAATAATAACTACGGAAGAAACATTCTTAAGTCGTATATATTTTTATAAAAGTGATTTATCCTTTAATATTCTATTACAGGCACTTACATGATTTTAACCGAGTGCAAATGTATCTACTGTTTTGAGAATGTATATTCTTTAAAAATTAATTACTTAAATATTATTAAATTCCTGTTTCTCAATAACTTTTATCATCTCGAAGGTAATTCTGTTTCACTAATTGCGGAACGGTTAAGCTCTACCTTTAAAATACAGCGCGGCGTCAGTGGATGTAGTCTGGGGTATTACCTTTAAATTACTTTTGTGCGGGGGCGAAATATACATATAAATTTATTTTGGCGAATATCCGATAGGGAGGGTAGACAGAGTCGATCGTAACAACCTTTAGGCGGAGATGCGTGATGAGAGAGAGTTCCCAAAAGGGGAGAACAACCACGAATTGGCTTCGTGCCAAAATCAGGGGAAAGAAACCTATCATACAGCCCTTGTTACATTTCAATCAGTTCCGTTTGTACTTTTCGCTACCGTTAATAACTTTTTTTTTACACTAAAACCCGTACACTAGATTTTAATAAACACGCAATTAATAACACTGTCAATAAATTTTTTTTTTAATCGTTCGGAAAAATAAATAATTTCAGAATGACTCTAAGCTTTGAGATCTAAAATTTTTACTGATTCATAGAGCAGAATCAATTCTGAGAAAATTTGTAAAATTTCAAGTTTGTGGCAATTGTTTTTTAATTTTTTTAATCGCTTGGAAAAATAAATAACTTCAGAATGACACTAAGCTGTTCTCGTGCAATTACAACGAAATTTAGAGCAAAGACATTTTCAAATTTTTACTGAATCATAAAGCAGAATCAATTCTGGGAAAATTTGTAAAATTTCAAGTTTGTGGCAATTGTTTTTATATTTTTTTAATCGCTTGGAAAAATAAATAACTTCAGAATGACACTAAGCTGTTCTCGTGCAATTGCAACGAAATTTAGAGCAAAGAAATTTTCAAATTTTTACTGAATCATAAAGCAGAATCAATTCTGGGAAAATTTGTAAAATTTAAAGTTTGTGGTAATTGTTTTTGTATTTTTTTAATCGCTTAGAAAATTAAATAACTTCAGAATGACACTAAGCTGTTCTCGTGCAATTGCAACGAAATTTAGAGCGGGGAAATTTCCAGATTTTTACTGAATCATAAAGCAGAATCAATTCTGAGAAAATTTGTAAAATTTCAAGTTTGTGGCAATTGTTTTTATATTTTTTTAATCGCTTGGAAAAATAAACAACTTCAGAATGACACTAAGCTGTTCTCGTGCAATTACAACCGAAATTAAAGCGGGGAAATTTCCGGATTTTTACTGAATCATAAAGCAGAATCAATTCTGAGGAAATTTGTAAAATTTCAAGTCCGTGGCAATTGTTTTTATATTTTTTTAATCGCTTAGAAAAATAAATAACTTCAGAATGGCACTAAGCTGTTCTCGTGCAATTACAACCAAATTTAAAGCGGGGAAATTTCCAGATTATTACTGAATCACAGAGCAGAATCAATTCTGAGGAAATTTGTAAAATTTCAAGTTCGTGGCAATTGTTTTTATATTTTTTTAATCGCTTGGAAAAATAAATAACTTCAGAATGACACTAAGCTGTTCTCGTGCAACTGCAACCAAATTTAGAGCGGGGAAATTTCCAGATTTTTACTGAATCATAAAGCAGAATCAATTCTGAGAAAATTTGTTAAATTTCAAGTCCATGGCAATTGTTTTTATATTTTTTTAATCGCTTGGAAAAATAAATAACTTCAGAATGACACTAAGCTGTTCTCGTGCAACTGCAACCAAATTTAGAGCGGGGAAATTTCCAGATTTTTACTGAATCATAAAGCAGAATCAATTCTGAGAAAATTTGTTAAATTTCAAGTCCATGGCAATTGTTTTTATATTTTTTTAATCGCTTGGAAAAATAAATAATTTCAGAATGACACTAAGCTGTTCTCGTGCAATTACAACGAAATTTAGAGCGGGGAAATTTCCAGATTTTTACTGAATCATAAAGCAGAATCAATTCTGAGAAAATTTGTAAAATTTCAAGTTTGTGGCAATTGTTTTTATATTTTTTTAATCG
Organism: Ocypus olens; assembly: GCA_910593695.2. Classification (NCBI taxonomy): domain Eukaryota; kingdom Metazoa; phylum Arthropoda; class Insecta; order Coleoptera; family Staphylinidae; genus Ocypus; species Ocypus olens. The sequence continues at coordinate 1,773,242 of OU343047.1, read as the reverse complement.
CTTGGAAAAATAAATAACTTCAGAATGACACTAAGCTGTTCTCGTGCAATTGCAACGAAATTTAGAGCAAAGAAATTTTCAAATTTTTACTGAATCATAAAGCAGAATCAATTCTGGGAAAATTTGTAAAATTTAAAGTTTGTGGTAATTGTTTTTGTATTTTTTTAATCGCTTAGAAAATTAAATAACTTCAGAATGACACTAAGCTGTTCTCGTGCAATTGCAACGAAATTTAGAGCGGGGAAATTTCCAGATTTTTACTGAATCATAAAGCAGAATCAATTCTGAGAAAATTTGTAAAATTTCAAGTTTGTGGCAATTGTTTTTATATTTTTTTAATCGCTTGGAAAAATAAACAACTTCAGAATGACACTAAGCTGTTCTCGTGCAATTACAACCGAAATTAAAGCGGGGAAATTTCCGGATTTTTACTGAATCATAAAGCAGAATCAATTCTGAGGAAATTTGTAAAATTTCAAGTCCGTGGCAATTGTTTTTATATTTTTTTAATCGCTTAGAAAAATAAATAACTTCAGAATGGCACTAAGCTGTTCTCGTGCAATTACAACCAAATTTAAAGCGGGGAAATTTCCAGATTATTACTGAATCACAGAGCAGAATCAATTCTGAGGAAATTTGTAAAATTTCAAGTTCGTGGCAATTGTTTTTATATTTTTTTAATCGCTTGGAAAAATAAATAACTTCAGAATGACACTAAGCTGTTCTCGTGCAACTGCAACCAAATTTAGAGCGGGGAAATTTCCAGATTTTTACTGAATCATAAAGCAGAATCAATTCTGAGAAAATTTGTTAAATTTCAAGTCCATGGCAATTGTTTTTATATTTTTTTAATCGCTTGGAAAAATAAATAACTTCAGAATGACACTAAGCTGTTCTCGTGCAACTGCAACCAAATTTAGAGCGGGGAAATTTCCAGATTTTTACTGAATCATAAAGCAGAATCAATTCTGAGAAAATTTGTTAAATTTCAAGTCCATGGCAATTGTTTTTATATTTTTTTAATCGCTTGGAAAAATAAATAATTTCAGAATGACACTAAGCTGTTCTCGTGCAATTACAACGAAATTTAGAGCGGGGAAATTTCCAGATTTTTACTGAATCATAAAGCAGAATCAATTCTGAGAAAATTTGTAAAATTTCAAGTTTGTGGCAATTGTTTTTTAATTTTTTTAATCGCTTGGAAAAATAAATAATTTCAGAATGGCACTAAGCTGTTCTCGTGCAATTGCAACGAAATTTAGAGCAGGGAAATTTCCAGATTTTTACTGAATCATAAAGCAGAATCAATTCTGAGAAAATTTGTAAAATTTCAAGTCTGTGGCTATTGTTTTTATATTTTTTTAATCGCTTGGAAAAATAAATAATTTCAGAATGGCACTAAGCTGTTCTCGTGCATTTGCAACGAAATTTAGAGCAGGGAAATTTCCAGATTTTCACTGAATCATAAAGCAGAATCAATTCTGAGAAAATTTGTAAAATTTCAAGTCCGTGGCAATTGTTTTTTAATTTTTTTAATCGCTTGGAAAAATAAATAATTTCAGAATGACACTAAGCTGTTCTCGTGCAATTACAACGAAATTTAGAGCGGGGAAATTTCCAGATTTTTACTGAATCATAAAGCAGAATCAATTCTGAGGAAATTTGTAAAATTTCAAGTTTGTGGCAATTGTTTTTATATTTTTTTAATTGCTTGGAAAAATAAATAATTTCAGAATGGCACTAAGCTGTTCTCGTGCAATTGCAACGAAATTTAGAGCAGGGAAATTTCCAGATTTTTACTGAATCATAAAGCAGAATCAATTCTGAGGAAATTTGTAAAATTTCAAGTCCGTGGCAATTGTTTTTATATTTTTTTAATCGCTTGGAAAAATAAATAACTTCAGAATGACACTAAGTTGTTCTCGTGCAATTACAACGAAATTTAGAGCAAGGAAATTTCCAGATTTTTACTGAATCATAAAGCAAAATCAATTCTGAGAAAATCTGTAAAAGTTCAAGTTTGTGGCTATTGTTTTTATATTTTTTTAATCGCTTGGAAAAATAAATAATTTCAGAATGGCACTAAGCTGTTCTCGTGCATTTGCAACGAAATTTAGAGCAGGGAAATTTCCAGATTTTCACTGAATCATAAAGCAGAATCAATTCTGAGAAAATTTGTAAAATTTCAAGTCCGTGGCAATTGTTTTTTAATTTTTTTAATCGCTTGGAAAAATAAATAATTTCAGAATGGCACTAAGCTGTTCTCGTGCATTTGCAACGAAATTTAGAGCAGGGAAATTTCCAGATTTTCACTGAATCATAAAGCAGAATCAATTCTGAGAAAATTTGTAAAATTTCAAGTCCGTGGCAATTGTTTTTTAATTTTTTTAATCGCTTGGAAAAATAAATAACTTCAGAATGACACTAAGTTGTTCTCGTGCAATTACAACGAAATTTAGAGCGGGAAAATTTCCAGATTTTTACTGAATCATAAAGCAGAATCAATTCTGAGGAAATTTGTAAAATTTCAAGTTCGTGGCAATTGTTTTTATATTTTTTTAATTGCTTGGAAAAATAAATAATTTCAGAATGGCACTAAGCTGTTCTCGTGCAATTGCAACGAAATTTAGAGCAGGGAAATTTCCAGATTTTCACTGAATCATAAAGCAGAATCAATTCTGAGAAAATTTGTAAAATTTCAAGTTTGTGGCTATTGTTTTTATATTTTTTTAATCGCTTGGAAAAATAAATAATTTCAGAATGGCACTAAGCTGTTCTCGTGCATTTGCAACGAAATTTAGAGCAGGGAAATTTCCAGATTTTCACTGAATCATAAAGCAGAATCAATTCTGAGAAAATCTGTAAAAGTTCAAGTTTGTGGCTATTGTTTTTATATTTTTTTAATCGCTTGGAAAAATAAATAATTTCAGAATGGCACTAAGCTGTTCTCGTGCAATTGCAACGAAATTTAGAGCAGGGAAATTTCCAGATTTTCACTGAATCATAAAGCAGAATCAATTCTGAGAAAATTTGTAAAATTTCAAGTTTGTGGCTATTGTTTTTATATTTTTTTAATCGCTTGGAAAAATAAATAATTTCAGAATGGCACTAAGCTGTTCTCGTGCATTTGCAACGAAATTTAGAGCAGGGAAATTTCCAGATTTTCACTGAATCATAAAGCAGAATCAATTCTGAGAAAATTTGTAAAATTTCAAGTCCGTGGCAATTGTTTTTTAATTTTTTTAATCGCTTGGAAAAATAAATAATTTCAGAATGGCACTAAGCTGTTCTCGTGCATTTGCAACGAAATTTAGAGCAGGGAAATTTCCAGATTTTCACTGAATCATAAAGCAGAATCAATTCTGAGAAAATTTGTAAAATTTCAAGTCCGTGGCAATTGTTTTTTAATTTTTTTAATCGCTTGGAAAAATAAATAACTTCAGAATGACACTAAGTTGTTCTCGTGCAATTACAACGAAATTTAGAGCGGGAAAATTTCCAGATTTTTACTGAATCATAAAGCAGAATCAATTCTGAGGAAATTTGTAAAATTTCAAGTTCGTGGCAATTGTTTTTATATTTTTTTAATTGCTTGGAAAAATAAATAATTTCAGAATGGCACTAAGCTGTTCTCGTGCAATTGCAACGAAATTTAGAGCAGGGAAATTTCCAGATTTTCACTGAATCATAAAGCAGAATCAATTCTGAGAAAATTTGTAAAATTTCAAGTTTGTGGCTATTGTTTTTATATTTTTTTAATCGCTTGGAAAAATAAATAATTTCAGAATGGCACTAAGCTGTTCTCGTGCATTTGCAACGAAATTTAGAGCAGGGAAATTTCCAGATTTTCACTGAATCATAAAGCAGAATCAATTCTGAGAAAATCTGTAAAAGTTCAAGTTTGTGGCTATTGTTTTTATATTTTTTTAATCGCTTGGAAAAATAAATAATTTCAGAATGGCACTAAGCTGTTCTCGTGCATTTGCAACGAAATTTAGAGCAGGGAAATTTCCAGATTTTCACTGAATCATAAAGCAGAATCAATTCTGAGAAAATTTGTAAAATTTCAAGTCTGTGGCTATTGTTTTTATATTTTTTTAATCGCTTGGAAAAATAAATAATTTCAGAATGGCACTAAGCTGTTCTCGTGCATTTGCAACGAAATTTAGAGCAGGGAAATTTCCAGATTTTCACTGAATCATAAAGCAGAATCAATTCTGAGAAAATTTGTAAAATTTCAAGTCCGTGGCAATTGTTTTTTAATTTTTTTAATCGCTTGGAAAAATAAATAATTTCAGAATGACACTAAGCTGTTCTCGTGCAATTACAACGAAATTTAGAGCGGGGAAATTTCCAGATTTTTACTGAATCATAAAGCAGAATCAATTCTGAGGAAATTTGTAAAATTTCAAGTTTGTGGCAATTGTTTTTATATTTTTTTAATTGCTTGGAAAAATAAATAATTTCAGAATGGCACTAAGCTGTTCTCGTGCAATTGCAACGAAATTTAGAGCAGGGAAATTTCCAGATTTTTACTGAATCATAAAGCAGAATCAATTCTGAGGAAATTTGTAAAATTTCAAGTCCGTGGCAATTGTTTTTATATTTTTTTAATCGCTTGGAAAAATAAATAACTTCAGAATGACACTAAGTTGTTCTCGTGCAATTACAACGAAATTTAGAGCAAGGAAATTTCCAGATTTTTACTGAATCATAAAGCAAAATCAATTCTGAGAAAATCTGTAAAAGTTCAAGTTTGTGGCTATTGTTTTTATATTTTTTTAATCGCTTGGAAAAATAAATAATTTCAGAATGGCACTAAGCTGTTCTCGTGCATTTGCAACGAAATTTAGAGCAGGGAAATTTCCAGATTTTCACTGAATCATAAAGCAGAATCAATTCTGAGAAAATTTGTAAAATTTCAAGTCCATGGCAATTGTTTTTTAATTTTTTTAATCGCTTGGAAAAATAAATAATTTCAGAATGGCACTAAGCTGTTCTCGTGCATTTGCAACGAAATTTAGAGCAGGGAAATTTCCAGATTTTCACTGAATCATAAAGCAGAATCAATTCTGAGAAAATTTGTAAAATTTCAAGTCCGTGGCAATTGTTTTTTAATTTTTTTAATCGCTTGGAAAAATAAATAACTTCAGAATGACACTAAGTTGTTCTCGTGCAATTACAACGAAATTTAGAGCGGGAAAATTTCCAGATTTTTACTGAATCATAAAGCAGAATCAATTCTGAGGAAATTTGTAAAATTTCAAGTTCGTGGCAATTGTTTTTATATTTTTTTAATTGCTTGGAAAAATAAATAATTTCAGAATGGCACTAAGCTGTTCTCGTGCAATTGCAACGAAATTTAGAGCAGGGAAATTTCCAGATTTTTACTGAATCATAAAGCAGAATCAATTCTGAGAAAATTTGTAAAATTTCAAGTTTGTGGCTATTGTTTTTATATTTTTTTAATCGCTTGGAAAAATAAATAATTTCAGAATGGCACTAAGCTGTTCTCGTGCATTTGCAACGAAATTTAGAGCAGGGAAATTTCCAGATTTTCACTGAATCATAAAGCAGAATCAATTCTGAGAAAATTTGTAAAATTTCAAGTCCGTGGCAATTGTTTTTATATTTTTTTAATCGCTTGGAAAAATAAATAACTTCAGAATGACACTAAGTTGTTCTCGTGCAATTACAACGAAATTTAGAGCAAGGAAATTTCCAGATTTTTACTGAATCATAAAGCAAAATCAATTCTGAGAAAATCTGTAAAAGTTCAAGTTTGTGGCTATTGTTTTTATATTTTTTTAATCGCTTGGAAAAATAAATAATTTCAGAATGGCACTAAGCTGTTCTCGTGCATTTGCAACGAAATTTAGAGCAGGGAAATTTCCAGATTTTCACTGAATCATAAAGCAGAATCAATTCTGAGAAAATTTGTAAAATTTCAAGTCCGTGGCAATTGTTTTTTAATTTTTTTAATCGCTTGGAAAAATAAATAATTTCAGAATGACACTAAGCTGTTCTCGTGCAATTACAACGAAATTTAGAGCAAGGAAATTTCCAGATTTTTACTGAATCATAAAGCAGAATCAATTCTGAGAAAATTTGTAAAATTTCAAGTTTGTGGCAATTGTTTTTATATTTTTTTAATCGCTTGGAAAAATAAATAACTTCAGAATGGCACTAAGCTGTTCTCGTGCAATTACAACCAAATTTAGAGCGGGGAAATTTCCAGATTTTTACTGAATCATAAAGCAAAATCAATTCTGAGAAAATTTGTAAAATTTCAAGTTCGTGGCAATTGTTTAAAAAAAATTTAAATCGCTTTAAAACATGAATAACTTCAGTTCTGTTCTCGTGCAATTATAACGAAATTTAGAGTTGGGAAATTTCCAGATTTTTACTGAATCAATTCCTTACCCAACCCGTGGCATTTATATTCGGACCAGGCACAGACGTACACAATTTATATATTTATTTTTATCAATAAATAAGGTCGCTGCAAAAACGAAAAATTGATTCCTGGAGAGGCTCGCCGCTTCGGTGTGGCGATACTTTACAGTTTTATTATAAGAAGAAGGAAGTCGGTATTGATGGGAACAAGGCAGGCGACAGCTTCTACAGCTCGAGGACGGGGATGGTCTGGGATGGGCCGCGGGATGGAACGGGTACAGGCGCGTGCGGGACGTGCCCCGAATTCAGTGCCACATATTAAGACTCTAAACGACGCAATCGGTAATGGCGCAAGATCAGGGAAGACCTCATCGCCTCTAAAACCCCCTCATATTTCAAGCGCTCCCACCTTGCATAACATTCAACCCTGTAATTCATTATAATTTTTAGTTAAATACAACAACGCGATTTTTACATCACGTGGCGCGGAGAAAAGGCGGAAACAAGAAGGGAACGTGGGGGTGTGAGGGTGAGACCGCGCACATAAATATACTTTGTAATTTATTATTTCACTTTTCTAGAAAATAAAGATTTTCCATATTACGACTCTCCCCGGAAACGTTATTATAAAAAATAACCAAATAAATTATGTACAATTTCAAATAACAATTCTTCTTCTTGAGCGCTCCGTGGCGAAGCGGTTTGGCTCCCGCTTTCGGTACGAGGCGTCGTGGGTTCGAGTACCACGCTCGAGCGGTAGCTTTTATTAACGAAAACACCAAAGACGCCAACTCAAAAAAGTTAAATTTTCAGGAGAAGCAAATGAAAGTTGGAAAGAAATTTATTTTTTGATGAAAAAACAAGATGTGTCACTTCACTCTATTGAAGAATATTATATGGTATTATTATTCTAAATCATAATTTAGTTTAGTTTATTGCGTGTATTAACAAGATACATTGTTTTACACAAGTCAATAATTTTAAATGTAATTATTAAAAATAACTTAATTTTTAATTTTTTACGATTTTCCTCCGAATGAGCGATATGATGTTTCAATATAGAGTACTAAAACTAAATGACTGACCTTGAAAAAAAAAACATAAATTGGCTCTATTTATTTCGTCTGAAAAAGTATATTTAAAAAAATTCACCAGAGCAACACAAAAAAAGGTTATTAAAAATTTAAACGGGGGGCCATAAATTGGCCCGGCGCATCCGGCACGCGGGGGCTAACGGAAATGATCTTGTCTTTTGTGGCATTCATTCTCCTTCCCTCGGATTCTTATTTTGTTTCGTATTTTTTTTTGCTGCTACGCGGCTTTCCCTCCCGCGAACTTGAGGGTTTTCCAGCTTTTCTCCCCCGTGAAGGGGACCCGCCGTATTTTAGTTATTTAGTGCTACTCAAGGCAATATATTCCGGAGGAGAAGAGATTTATACCCCGTTCGAGCCTAATTTTACTCGAACCCGTCCCACTTCCCGTGCTAATTTCCAAAATGCCAACGACGAAGGCCGAAACATACTTCACGATACCATAAATCAATATTACTCCGAATTGATTCTTGCTTGCTATATATGTGGCCGTTCGTAAATTTACCCGCCCATCGAGAGTGATTTTTTTTATATTTTAAAAGGACATAAACAAAACAAACATTTTAAAATAATATAATAATATTTTTCGCATCTTATTAAATAATATAAATGTTGTTAAAACGTTTTTGATTGAGAAAGTTGTTTGCCTTTAAAAAGTTTCATCCAGGAAAAAAATGCAGAAAAATTGGCAAGTTACCATGAAAATTTCGATTTTTTCAGACTTTGATCGGCCGTAGCGGCTAAACGAAAACTCCAAATTAAACGCGGTTTTCAAATATGTTCTACTTGCATGTTAATTGGTCGGTTTCAATTCAAATTGATAATTTTTAATTTTTGACGAAAACTTGAAAAAATACACAAGTTACAGCCCTTGGAACTTTTGCTTAAAAATGCAACTTTTTTAATAATCATCGTAGACCATTGAAATATACCTTCTTTTTCATCAGAAGAACGAGATAAATTAATTGGCGTTAAATAAATTCATCCAGAAAAAATTGCAAAAACGTTAGCAAGTCAAGATGAACTTTAAGGGAAATTTTGAAAAAAGTCGATTTTTTCAGACTTTGAACGGCCGTAGCGGCTGGCTGAACGAAGAATCCAATTTGAACGCGGATTTAAAATATGAGTTCCTCATGTGTAAATTAGTCGGATTTAATTAAAATTGGCGATTCGAAATTTTTGACGAAAACCTGAAAAATCATCCAAGGGTCCCCCCTTATTACTTTTTCCCAAAAATTGCATTTGAAATGATTTCCTGAAGAAACCACTGGTTCGATTTGGGGTTTCTATACGTTATTCGAAAGATCTCATTAAGACGCATCAGAAAATGCACTTTCGCAAGAACAAATGTCAATTTTAGGCCCGAGACACGTCAGCAAAGAAAACTCGAAAATGGAAAAAATCGAAAAAATCAACTTTCTTAATAATCATCGTAGACCGTTATGTAATACCTTTTTCTTCATCAGAAGAATGAGATAAATCGATTGGCGTTTAAAAAAATCATCCAGAAAAAATTGCAAAAAAGTTAGCAAGTCACCATGAACTTTAAGGGAAATTTTGAAAAAAGTCGATTTTTTCAGACTTTGAACGGCTGTAGCTGCTGACCGAAGAATTCAATTTGAACGCGGATTTAAAATATGTGTTCCTTGTGTGTCAATTAGTCGGATTTAATCAAAATTGACGATTAGAAATTTTTGACGAAAAACTGAAAAATCATCCAAGGGTCCCCCCTTCTTACTTTTTCCCAAAAATTGCATTTGAAATGATTTCCTGAAGAAACCACTGGTTCGATTCAGGGTTTCTATACGTAATTCGAAAGATCTCACTAAGACGCATCAGAAAATGTACTTTCGCAAGAACAAATGTCAATTTTAAGCCCGAGACACGTCAGCAAAGAAAACTCGAAAATGGAAAAAACCGAAAAAATCAACTTTCTCAATAATCATCGTAGACCCTTATGTAATACCCTTTTCTTCGTTAAAAGAACGAGATAAATCGATTAACGTTAAAAAAAATCATCCAGAAAAAATTGCAAAAAAGTTAGCAAGTCACCATGAACTTTAAGGGAAATTTTGAAAAAAGTCGATTTTTTCAGATTTTGAACGGCTGTAGCTGCTAAACGAAGAATCCAATTTGAACGCGGATTTAAAATATGAGTTCCTCATGTGTCAATTAGTCGGATTTAATTAAAATTGACGATTCGAAATTTTTGACGAAAAACTGAAAAATCATCCAAGGGTCCCCCCTTCTTACTTTTTCCCAAAAATTGCATTTGAAATGATTTCCTGAAGAAACCTCTGGTTCGATTCGGGGTTTCTATACGTAATTCGAAAGATCTCACTAAGACGCATCAGAAAATGTACTTTCGCAAGAACAAATGTCAATTTTACGCCCGAGACACGTCAGCAAAGAAAACTCGAAAATGGAAAAAATCGAAAAAATCAACTTTCTTAATAATCATCGTAGACCCTTATGTAATACCTTTTTCTTTGCCAGAAGAACGAGATAAATTGATTAACGTTAAAAAAAATCATCCAGAAAAAATTGCAAAAAAGTTAGCAAGTCACCATGAACTTTAAGGGAAATTTTGAAAAAAGTCGATTTTTTCAGATTTTGAACGGCTGTAGCTGCTAAACGAAGAATCCAATTTGAACGCGGATTTAAAATATGAGTTCCTCATGTGTCAATTAGTCGGATTTAATTAAAATTGACGATTCGAAATTTTTGACGAAAAACTGAAAAATCATCCAAGGGTCCCCCCTTCTTACTTTTTCCCAAAAATTGCATTTGAAATGATTTCCTGAAGAAACCACTGGTTCGATTCGGGGTTTCTATACGTCATTCGAAAGATCTCACTAAGACGCATCAGAAAATGTACTTTCGCAAGAACAAATGTCAATTTTAAGCCCGAGACACGTCAGCAAAGAAAACTCTAAAATGGAAAAAACCGAAAAAATCAACTTTCTTAATAATCATCGTAGACCTTTATGTAATACCCTTTTCTTCGTTAAAAGAACGAGATAAATCGATTGACGTTAAAAAAAATCATCCAGAAAAAATTGCAAAAAAGTTAGCAAGTCAACATGAACTTTAAGGGAAATTTTGAAAAAGGTCGATTTTTTCAGACTTTGAACGGCCGTAGCTGCTGAACGAAGAATCCAATTTGAACGCGGATTTAAAATATGAATTCCTCATGTGTCAATTAGTCGGATTTAATTAAAATTGGCGATTCGAAATTTTTGACGAAAACCTGAAAAATCATCCAAGGGTCCCCCCTTCTTACTTTTTCCCAAAAATTGCATTTGAAATGATTTCCTGAAGAAACCACTGGTTCGATTCGGAGTTTCTATACGTAATTCGAAAGATCTCACTAAGACGCATCAGAAAATGTACTTTCACAAGAACAAATGTCAATTTTAGGCCCGAGACACGTCAGCAAAGAAAACTCGAAAATGGAAAAAATCGAAAAAATCAACTTTCTTAATAATCATCGTAGACCGTTATGTAATACCTTTTTCTTCATCAGAAGAATGAGATAAATCGATTGGCGTTTAAAATAAATCATCCAGAAAAAATTGCAAAAAAGTTAGCAAGTCACCATGAACTTTAAGGGAAATTTTGAAAAAAGTCGATTTTTTCAGACTTTAAACGGCCGTAGCGGCTGAACGAAGAATCCAATTTGAACGCGGATTTAAAATATGAGTTCCTCATGTGTCAATTAGTCGGATTTAATTAAAATTGGCGATTCGAAATTTTTGACGAAAACCTGAAAAATCATCCAAGGGTCCCCCCTTCTTACTTTTTCCCAAAAATTGCATTTGAAATGATTTCCTCAAGAAACCACTGGTTCGATTCGGGGTTTCTATACGTCATTCGAAAGATCTCATTAAGACGCACCAGAAAATGTACTTTCGCAAAAACAAATGTTAATTTTAAACTCATGACACGTCAGCAAAGAAAACGCGAAAATGGAAAAAATCTAAAATATCAACTTTCTTAATAATCATTGTAGACCCTTATGTAATACCTTTTTCTTCATCAGAAGAACGAGATGCATCGATTGGCGTTAAAAAAATTCATCCAGAAAAAATTGCAAAAAAGTTAGCAAGTCACCATGAACTTTAAGGGAAATTTTGAAAAAAGTCGATTTTTTCAGACTTTGAACGGCTGTAGCTGCTAAACGAAGAATCCAATTTGAACGCGGATTTAAAATATGAGTTCCTCATGTGTCAATTAGTCGGATTTAATTAAAATTGACGATTCGAAATGTTTGACGAAAAACTGAAAAATCATCCAAGGGTCCCCCCTTCTTACTTTTTCCCAAAAATTGCATTTGAAATGATTTCCTGAAGAAACCACTGGTTCGATTCAGGGTTTCTATACGTAATTCGAAAGATCTCACTAAGACGCATCAGAAAATGTACTTTCGCAAGAACAAATGTCAATTTTAAGCCCGAGACACGTCAGCAAAGAAAACTCGAAAATGGAAAAAATCGAAAAAATCGACTTTCTTAATAATCATCGTAGACCCCTATGTAATACCTTTTTCTTCGTCAGAAGAACGAGAAAAATCGATTGGCGTTAAAAAAATTCATCCAGAAAAAATTGCAAAAAAGTTAGCAAGTCACCATGAACTTTAAGGGAAATTTTGAAAAAAGTCGATTTTTTCAGACTTTGAACGCCCGTAGCTGCTGAACGAAGAATCCAATTTGAACGCGGATTTAAAATATGAGTTCCTCATGTACCAATTAGTCGGAAAAAAATTGGCAACTCACCATGAAAATTTTCAAAAAAGTCAATTTTTTCTGACTTTGATCGGCCATAGCGGCTAAACAAAAACTCCAAATTGAACGCGGTTTTCAAATCAGTGCTCCTCGTGTGTAAATTAGTTGGATTTTGTTAAAATTGGCGATTTGAAATTTTTGACGAAAACCTGAAAAACTACCCTCCTTACTTTTGCTCAAAAATTGACTTTAAAATAATTTTCTGAAGGAACCACTGGTTCGATTTGGGGTTTCTACACATCACTGGAAAGATCCATTCAACACGCCTCGGAAAATGTACTTTCGCAAGAAGAAATGTGAATTTGAAGCCTGTGACACGTCAGCAAAGAAAACTCGAAAATGGAAAAATCGAAAAAATCAACTCTTTTAATAATATACTATTATATTATTTGTAAACAGATAATGGATAAGATTCTCCGTATATAACAGGATCAAAAGTGTGAACATGCGACTTGTTTACAAATAATATAAATATATATATTTTTTTATTTATTATTTTTATCATTTTTCAAGTTGTCTATGTTAACATCCCGTAGGGAGTACTTTCATTTAACATTTACTTTTAAGTTGTTCAATGGATCAATACACAGTTACACAATTCTAAATATGTTCGGCTTATATATCCTTGTAAGATTTACAAGATTCTCGCCTTTATTAAATTTTGAATTTCATAGATTAAATTATGCAATAACAGCAGGACGTTTGCTAAACGTCTTCGCATAATAAACCTGAGCGAAGTTAGTTACTAATTCTTTAATGTTTACTTGTTTAACTTTTAAATTTTGTTTATATAATTTTGTATAATTTTCTCAGATTTGTATTATTTTTTTTTTGAGATATTTTTTGTATTATAAAGGGAAATTCTCGTAAATAAATAAATAAATAAATATATAAAATAAAAAAATAAATAAAATAAATAGTCCATAAGCCCGCAATATTCAAATTGTTAATAAGTACCATTCGGAATTGGACTTTTTCGGAATAACGTTCAGCATGTTTGCCGAAAACGTAAAAAAACGTTATTTATCCATATCAGGAGCGAATTTATTATTTATGTTTTAACGCATATTTTAATTGCAGGTTTTATTTTTAAGTTTTATTTTTTAAGTTAAACAATGTCTAAATTTTTGTTTGTTTGTAAAAGGATAACCGTTAAATATACATTATTATTATTATTATTATTATTATTGTTATTATTATTGTTATTATCATATTTACATCTTCGTAAATGGGGAAATTATCGAATATAATTAAAATAATATGTTTTTATTGATATAAAATGTACAACTGGAAATAATATAAGACCAGTCTCCTTGCAATTTATTTACCGGCTCATACTCGTGGTTCACGAAAAGTATTTAAATAACTAGTCGGCGAATAAATGCATTTATCACGATAAAATATCTGGACATGAATGTAAACGAATTTAAAGAATACATCAAGACTATAATTTAAAATCGTTCAGATCGTTATTATGGTGAAGATATATAAATTTAAATTATCTATTGCAAACTTGTTTGTACCTTTTTATCCACTTGCAAACTTGAACTTACCTTTTTGTCCACTTGCAAAGTGTTTATCCTCTTCCAAAATTGCTATCTGTACGTACATTTTTATACATGAGTTTAATTATCCTTAAACAACCACTGACGCAGTCTAAGACGTAAAAACCTTCCCTTGGATGTGTTTCATTCAGTGATACCATGGAGTTTCAATAAGTAACAACCTCATCGGTATTATTGTCTAAGAAAAGCAAAATATAAATTAACGAGAATTCGATGGCTGAAAGACTATGGGTCGATGGACCATTTGATAGTCATGTTTATTTGAAAAACATGTAAAAAATGTAATCGTGTCATCCGCGCTTCCTCAACCCGAATTCCTGCTAACCATCCTTCCTTTTTTCCAAAAAAAATAAAAAAAATCTCTATTTCAATGGGATATTTTCTTGTCTTGTTATACTGTAATATATTTATGTAGAACATGATGAACATTTTAGGAAATGTGATTCAAAACCGACACATTATGAGGTTTTTAGTTTACACTAAATTTGAGTTTCAAGACCTAATTAAATATAATAGCAGATTATTTTTGCGTTTAATTTACGTAACTACAGCAGTAATAATTTGTGCAAATTCTTCATATTAAACTTGCGGTTAGTGAATGCTTGGTGAATACTTTTGTTGGTAGTTTACGTGTTAGTTCGTGATGAGAGGGGAGATTTCAGCTCAAACCAAATAATTTTGGGTTTCGCCAGAGTCAGACCGCTGGATGCAATACTCTCCTCCTCCGCCTGCCATGTTGTGTAGCCTGCGCTCCCGGAAGTGGATTTTCGCAAGAAAATGGCCTCCGGGATCGCGGATGCGGTATGTTATCTGGAGTTCAAGTTAAATGGCGGAGCCAACCACGGCCAAACTTCCCTCATACACATCCACCCATTATTATTATATCACATGCAATGTAAATTTCAATTACGATTGCGTATCAGCGGCAGCACGGAGGGAATAATATGCCGCAGTATTTTGCTACTTGCCGGCTCAAAAGTTATAATCTTATGACTGTTTAGTATGATTACTTTTAATACTTAAATTTTGAATGAAATATGTTAGCAAAAATATCGTGGAACAACAAAATAACACACAATTAGAATAAATAATTCATGCTGAAAAAATATTTTTTCCGCTACCGACAACGTAAATACGCATTGCATCGATGGTTACAGGTACCGTAAGTGGCTGATAACATTGGTTGTCCTTGACGACGGAACTTAATTTTTACTTACGGAAAATAATAAACAGAAACGTAACGCTCCAACATATAGGCGAGCAACATATTTTCGTCTATACCTATAGCATCGGTATTCTTTTTACGTAACCACTGCGTAAAAGAGTCGTAACAGGGCACATACCTTTTTCGATTTTGTCGGCAACAAGTTCTAACACGCAATATTCGCAGCTTCGTTTGCATCCATGCCCGCAAAAACTGTCACTGGATTGACACAAACAAACAAAATTCGATATTGTTTTATCGGTTGCTGGGTTGCCATAGGATGCATAGGTGACTATAAAAATTTGAATCCCAAATGTTACAGGCCGTATTTTAGAATATTTTCTGATCTTTTTTAAGTATTATATTTCCGGTAGCGGAAAAAAATTAATTATCAACACGGAACGTAATGACAATTAACATTTTCGGCAGGCGACGAGTCTCGACTCCGCCTCGGTTCGTATTCGCCTACCTTAAATGTTAATACGTCTTTACGTTCCTTGTTGCTTAAATAACTATTATTTTTCAGTGCTTTTCTAGAAGCAGGAAATCGAAGTTGTTTGTGTGAATTAAAACGGCAACTTCCGATGAAAATTATTATTGATCACATTTTACCAAGGTATTGCCTGCCGTCGAAGCTTAATTAAATTTGTGAGAATATTTTCCATTTTTATAAAATTGAAAAAAATTCTACACACATTTTCGTCATATTTGTATCATCCCGACATACATTTCCCCCTTATCCCTCGAATAAAAATACTTCCCTTTTGTATTAGAGGCAAGGAAATACATATATAAAACGTATATTTATAACCTCGAGCCCAACGGAAAAACATCGATGGTATCACCGGCTAAAATCTAGTACCGAGTCTTATTCAAAACTGTTTCAGTCCGAAAGGACGGGAACTTTTTCAATAGATAAGTTCCGGAGAGTATCGAGGAGAAACTCCACTGTTCTAAAAGAGATAGGCTTTAGAACTTGGGGTAATAAACTTTGGCATTTTATCGGGAATGTATTTGGCAAGGTAATTCATACATTATTAACTTTTCAGTTCGGAATGCTCTATTTCGAACTTTTAAAACATATATATATATATATATATATATATATATACGAGGAGAAGAAGGGACGGAGATAAGCTCCAATTTTACAGGCCGGGGCGGCTTGGCGATTACGAAAGAAAAAAATTTAGCGTTCGACCGGAACGAATTTTTATTCAATATATTCCACCGGATTAAATAAGAAATACGCAACGAACAGAATGAATGAAAGTGGTGCACTTACCGGTAACAATCTGGTCCATTTAATTCATGAGTTCGTTTACCTGAAAACAAAATTTATTAAATTAGTATGAAAAAAAAATATAATGTTAAGTTGCCTCTACCTTAAAGCTAAATAGATTTTGAGTAAACTTGAAGAGTTTGTAGTTTGTGGTGATTTTTTTTTGAGTTCCATTTCTACATACAGGGTGTAGAATTGGTTTACGCACCATCATTTTGGTGACTATATTCCATTATTAAAATATACGGTGTAGAATTGATTCACACACCATAGGGATTTCCATGTTAAATTCTTAATGTACAAATATTGGCTCCCCAATTTATTTTAGAGAAAAAGTGTTTCTGGTAAAGAAAGAAATACTCTACACAAACGTATCCTTACTACATTTTTTACTTTCCATGTAAAAGGGAAATCGAGGAAATTTAAACTACTATTTTTTGTTGGGAAATAAAGTATTATTATTATTATTATTATTATTTTAGAAAAAACAGAGTAACAAAAGTATAATTTTTTGGCTAACTTTCAAAATGAGCAACCAGCGAATTGAAACATTGTGTTCACAACTCTGATTATATAGAAATTCAGAAAAGGTATGTTTGTATTTTTTTACCGATTTACAAAGCCGTGTTAGTTGTGAGAAAATTTAAAAAGTTTGAAGTTTGCAAAAAAACATTTTTGATTTTTTTTAGCCAATCTCTAAAATGATCAATTTACAAAACATAGAAGGTTTGTGTGCGATTATTTAGAAGTGGAAGCAAGAGATTTCCGCAGATTTTTATACAATTCTTTGTACACAAGATTTAATGCTAAACACATTTTAAGTGTTTGAAGTTTATTCAAGTAAGCTGTGAATTGAAATTGAAACTCCCTCGAGTTTAAAGACTGATTATTTAGAAATATAGACTAGGGATGTTTGTAAATTTTTACAAATTCACCGAGTTATTTGTGAATAAATTTGAAAAGTTTGAAGTTTGCAGAGATAGTTTTTCAATTTTTTTTTACAACTTTGAAAATACACAACCGGGATGTGAAAATTCATTATAGAAATCCATTCACCATTTCATGATTTTTGCGATTTTTTCCCAGGAAAAAAATTAATGAAAAAAATGTTCGGTTTCAGAAAAATTTGAAAAAATTCATGACGGTTCCTAAAGCCTGGAGAAAGTGTGTATAGTAATTATTTTTCCCCAAAAAAAAATAATTTTCATGTAAAAAATGCATAAAAAAGGCTCGGTCTCAGATAAATTAAAAAAAATTCATGACGGCCCCCAAAGATTGGAGAAAGTGTGTGAAGTAATTAGTTTTCCCAACAAAAAAAAAATTATTTCATGATTTCCACATTTCAAGATTTTCGTCATTTTTTCCAAAGTCAGGAAGAAAATGCATGAAAAAAATGTTCGGTCTCAGAAAAATTTGAAAAAATTCATGACGTTCCCTAAAGACTAGAGAAAGTGTGTAGAGTAATTAGTTTTCCCAAAAAAAAATTATTTTCATGATTTAAACATTTCAAGATTTTCGCCATTTTTTCCATAGTATTATTACTCAGGAAGAAAATGCATGAAAAATATGTTTGGTCTCAGAAAAATTTGAAAAAATTCATGACGTTTCCTAAAGACTAGAGAAAGGGTGTAGAGTAATAAGTTTTCCCAAAAAAAAAATATTTTCATGATTTAAACATCTCAAGATTTTTGCCATATTTTCCATAGTATTACTCAGGAAGAAAATGCATGAAAAAAATGTTCGGTCTCAGAAAAATTTGAAAAAATTCGTGACGTTCCCTAAAGACTAGAGAAAGTGTGTAGAGTGATTAGTTTTTCCCAAAAAAAAATATTTTCATGATTTTAACACTTTACGATTTTCGCCATTTTTTCCACTCGGGAAAAAATGCATGACAAAAATATTCGGTCTCAGAAAAATTTGAAAAAATTCATTACTGTCCCTAAAGAGTAAAGAAAGTGTGTAGAGTAATTATTTTTCTCTAAAAAAAAATATTTTCATGATTTCAACATTTTACGATTTTCGCCATTTTTTCCACTCAGGAAAAAATGCATGAAAAAATGTTCGGTTTCAGAAAAATTTGAAAAAATTCATGACTGTCCCTAAAGACTAGAGAAAGTGTGCAGAGTAATTAGTTTTCCCAAAAAAAAAATATTTTCATGATTTAAACATCTCAAGATTTTCGCCATATTTTCCATAGTATTACTCAGGAAGAAAATGCATGAAAAAAATGTTGGGTTTCAGAAAAATTTGAAAAAATTCATGACTGTCCCTGAAGACTGGAGAAAGTGTGTAAAGTAATTATTTTTCCCAAAAATAAATTATTTTCATGATTACAACATTTCACGATGTTCGTCAATTTTTCCACTCGGGGAAAAAAATGCTTGAAAAAAATGTTCGGTCTCAGAAAAATTTGAAAAAATTCATGACGGTTCCTAAAGACTGGAGAAAGTGTGTGAAGTAATAAGTTTTCCCAAAAAAAATTATTTTTATGATTTTAACACTTCACAATTTTCGCAATTTTTTCCACTCCGGAAAAAAATGCATGAAAAAAATTTTCAGAAAAATTTGAAAAAATTCATGACTGTCCCTAAAGACTGGAGAAAGCGTGTAGAGTAATTATTTTTCCCAAAAAAAAAATATTTTCATGATTTTAACACATGCATTTTTTCCATTCGGGAAAAAATGCATGAAAAAATGTTCGGTCTCAGAAAAATTTTAAAAAATTCATGACTGTCCCTAAAGACTGGAGAAAGTGTGTGGAGTAATTATTTGTCCCAAAAAGAAAATATTTTCATGATTTTAACATTTCACGATTTTCGCCATTTTTTCCACTCGGAAAAAAATGCATGAAAAAAATGTTGGGTCTCAGAAAAATTTGAAAAAATTCATGACTGTCCCTAAAGACTGGAGAAAGTGTGTAGAGTAATTATTTTTCCCAAAAAAGTAATTATTTTCATGATTTCAACACTTCACGATTTTTGCGATTTGCACTCGGGGAAAAAATGCATGAAAAAAATGTTGGGTCTCAAAAAAATTTGAAAAAATTCATGACGACTCCTAAAGACTGGAGAAAGTGTATAGAGTAATTAGTTTTCCCAAAAAAAAAATTAATTTCATGATTTCAACATTTCAAGATTTTCGACATTTTTTCCATAGTATTTATTGCTCAGGAAGAAAATTCATGAAAAAAATGTTGGTTCTCAGAAAAATTTGAAAAAAACCATGACTGTTCCTAAAGACCGGAGAAAGTGTGTAGAGTAATAATTTTTCCCAAAAAAAAAAATTATTTTTATGATTTTAACATTTCACGATTTTCGCAATTTTTTCCACTCGGGAAAAAAATGCATGAAAAAAATGTTGGGTCTCAAAAAAATTTGAAAAAATTCATGACGATTCCTAAAGACTGGAGAAAGTGTATAGAGTAATTAGTTTTCCCAAAAAAAAAAATATTTTCATGATTTCAACATTTCAAGATTTTCGACATTTTTCCCATAGCTCAGGAAGAAAATGCATGAAACAAATGTTGGTTCTCAGAAAAATGTGAAAAAAATCATGACGATTCGTAAAGACTAGAGAAAGCGCGTAGAGTGATTAGTTTTTCCTAAAAAAAATTATTTTCATGATTTTAACACTTCACGATTTTCGCCATTTTTTCCACTCGGGAAAAAAATGCATGAAAAAAATGTTCGGTCTCAGAAAAATTTGAAAAAATTCATGACGGTTCCTAAAGACTAGAGAAAGTGTGTAGAGTAATTATTTTTCCCAAAAAAAAAATATTTTCATGATTTTCAACATTTCACGATTTTCGACATTTTTTCCCCAGGAAAAAAATACATGAAAAAAATGTTCGGTCTCAGAAAAATTTGAAAAAAATCATGACTGTCCCTAAAGAGTGGAGAAAGTGTGTGAAGTAATTATTTTTCCCAAAAAAAAATATTTTCACGATTTTCGCCATTTTTTCCATTCGGAAAAAAAATGTATAAAAAAAATGTTGGGTCTCAGAAAAATTTGAAAAAATTCATAACGCTTCCTAAAGACAGGAGAAAGTGTGTAAAGTAATTAGTTTTTCCCAAAAAAAAATATTTTCATGATTTCAACATTTCAAGATTTTCGCCATTTTTTTCCCCACAAAAAAATGTCTGAAAAAAATGTTCGGTCTCAGAAAAATTTGAAAAAATTCATGACTGTCCCTAAAGACTGGAGAAAGTGTGTAAAGTAATTATTTTTCCCAAAAAAAAATTATTTTCATGATTTTAACACTTCACGATTTTCGCCATTTTTTCCATTCGGGAAAAAAATGCATGGAAAAAATGTTGGGTCTCAGAAAAATTTGAAAAAAATCATGACGCTCCCTAAAGACTGGAGAAAGTGTGTAAAGTAAACATTTTTTTCATGATTTTAACACTTCACGATTTTCGCCATTTTTTCCTCTCAGGAAAAAAAATGCTTGAAAAAAATGTTGGGTCTCAGAAAAATTTGAAAAAATTCAAGACTGTCCCTAAAGACTGGAAAAAGTTTGTAGAGTAATTAGTTTTGCCAAAAAAAAATATTTTCATGATTTTAACATTTCACGATTTTCGACATTTTTTCTCTAGGAAAAAAAATGCATGAAAAAAATGTTAGGTCTCAGAAAAATTTGAAAAAATTCATGACGGTTCTACAGACCGGAAAAAGCTTGTAGAGTATTTAGTTTTGCATATTTTTATGGACTATTAAAGTATAACCATTTCAAGTCAGTTTGCAAAGTTTAGAGCATTTAAAGATTTTTTTTCTATTTTTTTTTGTGGCTACCTTCGAAATTGAGCCACTTGTGAATTGAAAACTAGTGATTTTTTGCACATTTATCAAAATTAATGTGTTTTGAGTTCCGGTCGATTATCTTGAAAACGAGTGATGGGGTATTTTGAGTTTTTTTTTGCAGAATTGTCGAGATTAATGTATTTTGAGTAACTTTGGAAAGTTTCAAGTGTGTTGCAGTTGTTTTTGTATTTTTTTTCCACTCGGAAAAGTGCAAGTTGGGGAAGATCTTAAGCGCTGTTCTCAGTCGATTATCTTTGAAACGAGTGATGGGGTATTTTGAGTTTTTTGCAGAATTATCAAGGTTAATGTATTTTGAATAATTTTGGAAAGTTTCAAGTGTGTTGCAGTTGTTTTTGTATTTTTTTTTCGATTCAGAAGAAGTGCAAGTTTGGAAATATCTTAAACGCTGTTCTCAGTCGATTATCTTTGAAACGAGTGATGGGATATTTTGAGTTTTTTGCAGAATTATCAAGATTAATATATTTTGAATAATTTTGGAAAGTTTCAAGTGTGTTGCAGTTGTTTTTATATTTTTTTTTTCCACTCGGAAAAAGTGCAAGTTGGGAAAAATCTTAAGCGCTGTTCTCGGTCGTTTATCTTGAACACTAGTGATGGGATATTTTAAGTTTTTTGCAGAATTATCAAAATTAATGTATTTTGAGTAAGTTTGGAAAATTTCAAGTGTGTTGCAGTTGTTTCTATATTTTTTTTCCACTCGGAAGAAGTGCATCGTATTTCTCATTTCAAATAATTTTTTATGAAAAGTAATTAGAAATCAGTGATACTGAATCCAAAAGTATCATCAGACTCTAGATTATATTTGTTTCTGCATACATATGAATTTACATTATGAACTCACATTTAACATCCATCCAGTGAAGAATGGTGCAGACCGAACACTATATAATTGCTTCCAATTGAAATAGGACCGCTGCCAAAGCCAACATCAATACGAAATCTAAATACAATTTCTATTTTTTTTTCTCGCACGAAAAAAAAAATAGTTGGGATAATAAACAATATTATTATTAGAGCCATAATAGGGTTATCGAGCTGTATACGAGTTGGAACACTTCCAAACAAAATGCAGTTATTGACGACCTGCTCGAACTGATAACTTCCCTGTCAATGAAAGCCGTGGGATAAATGCCTCGCTCTAATTCTCCATTATGCAACTTTTGATGGGAGTGGACTGAATTTGCAACACGCATCGATTGTTTGATTCCGGGATATATATCCGTGAATAATGAATCCACTGACAGAGAGAGAGAGAGAGAGATAGAAGGACTTCCTAAATGAATCGCGGGAAGCGAGAAGGAGAGAGAGAGAGAGAGAGGGAGGCCTCCCTAAATGAAGTTATCAAAGTAGGAAATATAGTGACAACTTGAAAACTCGACGAGAAAACAAACGAGACTTTGGCGGAGTTGAGCGGAATTTGGGCGGAGCGAATTTTCCTCGAATTTAACGGCACACCTCTCCCGCACACCCGATCGTCGCCATCCGAAACTTCTATCTCAAGTTCATGGAAACTGACGATAACGCGAACCCCATCCTCATGCCAAGAAGTCTCTCCCAAGGAACATTACCAGACATCCGAGAATATAAATTTTACGTCTCTCGCCCGTTCCCGATTCACTTTTGCGCCGCTCGACGGGGATGTTCTCATTTAATTACCCATCATTTCTGCTACGTCAATCAAAATGTCACTCGTTTAACTCGTGTATGAACGAAAGTTATTCATGCAAATTAAAACTTAATATATTAGAAGATTGTTTCATCTCTGATCATTATTTTATTAACCGTTAACGAACGAGCGCATTTTTGTAGAACAATCGACGGAATAAAAAAAAATTGCTTTATTAGTAAAGCAAGAAAAAGTACATAGTTAACCCTTATAGAACGAGCTACTTTATGATAGTTGCAACCAACGCTTTAGAAACAACTAAAATGAGCTCATTTGTGAATTGAACTTTTGGCGGATGCGCCGGTAACATTTCGAATATGGTGGCATTCTTTATGGAGGAGGCTTCTACTTCGTTATACATGTTGTAAATATAATAAAACACTTTTACTTTGTTTATATTGTATGTTTTGTTAATGGTAAGTTGAGTTGCCGAAACTATAGTCAACAATAAAATAAAATTTGTGTTATACCAACAAAGTAAAAGTGTTTTATTATATGGTGGCATTCGTTGGCTAAGGGTTACTATCCATACAATGTGTTCTTTGTTGTCTTAGACTAGAAATTTAATAACAGAGTTTTTTGTAATAGGTAATATTTATTATATTTATTGCAGACACTATTTAAACAAATAATTACAATTTGTATTTTAAACAATTATGTTAGTACATCGTCTATCTGAGCTATCGACCATACGTTTATTTATTGTATATTTTTTTTATAAAAGCTGAAAGAATTAATAAGTACATATCGAAACAATAAATATTAAATATGTCTACGTGATCAACTAATGTTATACACATCAACACAGTTATATATTTTTACCCACTATAAAATAGAGGGAAAAAATTATTGAAATAAACTTGAGGTGAGCAATAACTCATAATGTAATCCCCTATTATTGTATTACGCGCGATCACCAAAAAAAAATTGTAAACACCCCCGTCAAACATATTTGCCGACCTTGTATTTGTGTTGTTCCAATTTAAGATTCAATAGCCCTGACAGGGGAGAGACCTGTTATTGAGATTTGTTTATTTTTCTCCCCTTCGCGCTTTTTATTTTATTTGACAAAGCCCCCCCAAAAAGTGCTGACTACAAAACCTCCCTACGTGCACTTAGTTTTGATGTGCCGTTTTTTTTTCTGTAGGCTACAAATACATTTTTACGCTATTACAAACTTTATATCGCGTACGGCGTCTAGACGTGGTTTTTATATTAATTCTCATAGTTTCTCTTCATTCATTTGCTGAATTAATAAAAAGCAATATTTGATATGTATTATCAGTTTGTATCGATAGAAATATAATGATAATACGAGGTGGAAAATATTACTTTAAAAACTCATCTTCAATAAATTTAATTACCCATAATGTTTGGAATCAATTGCATATATTCCATTATACAGGGTGAGTTATTTTTTTTTTGGCATAGGTTTGACTATTCAGCCACTAACGATGATAACAGGGTGAGTTTTTTTTTCGATGTTCTCTACGGTCATCTCGGAAACTATAAGTGATAGAGAAACGGTTAAATGGGGAAAGAAGTGCAGTTTTGCGAGCCCAATAAACTAACACTTTCAAAGTTTTCAAAAATGTGAAGGGTAACTAGATATTTTGAAAAATGTAAAAAATGTATTTTTTTTTAAATAAAAATATCTCGGTTATTATGACAGATAGAAAAAACTGTAAAGGACAAAGTTGTAGATAATTTTAAGTAGCTTAATAAAATAAATCCAGAAATTTTTTAACGCCTTCATTTTCCGAGATATGAGGCAAACTTACATTTTTTTAAATGGAAGCCATAGTTGGCTATGACCTTATTCGAAAGACTATTTTTTTCTCTTTAATCCGATATCACATATGACATAGTTATTTCCAAAAATTAGTGAGTTACGGTCATTTTTAAGTTTTATTATAAATAAAAAAATAGTTAGCCATGAAAAAGATGAAAGTAAAACAATCGCAGTTTATTCTATTTAAAAACTCATCTTTAATAAATTTAATTACCCATAATGTTTGGAATCAATTGCATTTATTTCATTATACAGGGTGAGTGTTTTTTTTCGATGTTCTCTATGGGGATCTCGGAAACTATAAGTGATAGAGAAACGGTTAAATGGGGAAAGAAGTGCAATTTTGCGAGCCCAATAAAACAACACTTTCAAAGTTTTCAAAAAAGTGAAGGGTAACTAGATATTTTGAAAAATGTAAAAAATGTATTTTTTTTTTAAATAAAAATATCTCGGTTATTATGACAGATAGAAAAAAACTGTAAAGGACAAAGTTGTAGATAATTTTACGCAGCTTAATAAAATAAATTCAGAAATTTTTTAACGCCAATGTTTTCCGAGATATGAGGCAAACTTACATTTTTTTTAAGGGAAATCATTTTAAGGGAAATCTATGACCTTATTCGAAAGACAATTTTTTCCCCTTTAATCCGATATCACATATGACATAGTTATATCTAAAAATTAGTGAGTTACAGTCATTTTTAAGTTTTATTATAAATAAAAAAATAGTTAGCCATGAAAAAGATGAAAGTAAAACAATCGCAGTTTATTCTATTTACAAATTTGGTTCATTTTGTTAAGTTTATTAAGTGTTTTTGTTTTCATTGAACATAAAACATTTATGATGAACCGTTAAGGGCCACCGACCATAAGTCTTTCTGCCCATCTTTGTCTCGTTCGTTATTTTTTAATGTTGAGTATGAAATGATGAAATGAATGAAAAGTGTTTGAGTAGGAAATTATTCCATCATTACTCCACATAATTTAAATTTCTCGGAAATTGTA
This sequence comes from Ocypus olens, assembly GCA_910593695.2. Lineage (NCBI taxonomy): Eukaryota > Metazoa > Arthropoda > Insecta > Coleoptera > Staphylinidae > Ocypus > Ocypus olens. The sequence continues at coordinate 1,747,642 of OU343047.1, read as the reverse complement.
AAAACCGAGATATAATAAAGATATCTCAGAATAAACAAATTATTTTCTGCATTGTAAATATTTTGTGTTGATATCTTTATTCTATCTTAGTATAAATTATTACTTACAGCAGATTCTTTATCGCGATGGTGTTTAGACATATGAGTAATGGGTAAAAGCAATAATTTCCACTGTGCCTCGTAAATGAACTCTTTCTATTATTATATTTATATGCAAGGTAATAACTATTTTTTACTGGCGAGATAAATCTAAAACACATATTTCACCTGCAAACTCCTTTCAACTAGTTACACTATCTGATCAGGAGAGTATATCAAGTATATCGAAATGAAAATAATTGCACTTGCTTATCTTTAATTGTTTGCATGAACATGTGTTAACAGCCTACGCCAGAACTAGTTCTTTCTCGTCGACTAGATGGCGCAGCGAACCATTCTACCATAATAAATATTGTACTAAATCGAGTTGCAATTAAAACTTGTAATTTAGTTGAATAAAACTCACGCATACACAAAATTGAAAATATATATATAAAAAAAAATTGAAATCCGAACAAATACAGAACACGTACAAACCAAATTAAGTTTTGAAATTATACAAACAAACAATGATTTCACGACCAAAATGTAAGTGTTTATTCAGAAGAAACTACAAACATACATACATGGAATCATGTTGGCTCCTAACACTAAATGACATTAAATCTTTGTCAATAAAAAATATTTTCACGGTTAGGATTCGACAGATTTTCTAATAATCTTAATCCTTAGGAAAAGTAGATACTGTATTATATATCATAAAAATAACATTATTTTGGTCCCGCAGGAAAACTACATCTGTTTTTTATAGTTTTTTTAAATTTCATTTTCATAAACAGTTAATTAATGTTAACATGACTTAATATACCGAATTAAAGCAATTTTTTTAAAAATACTTATTTTGGGCCTAAAATGGCTAAAAAAATATAGAAAAGTTTTCGAGTGTTTAATCTTGCATTTTTAATTTCTCAGTTACTACGTACGAGAAAGTATTGTGATCGTGAAAAAAAATTTTTTTACGGAAATATCCATATCCATAACTCTGAAAATTTTCAATTCAATAGTACTCGTTTTTATATTTTTTTAGAATCGCCAAAATTATTTTCAATTTTCCCATTTTTTCGCTCTATTCACACGAGATTATCCCAAAATCTAGAGAAGATATTTATTCAATTTTCGTGGAATCATAATTCTGAATTAATTTTGAGTAATTTTGGAAATTTTCAACTTGCTATCAATTATTTAAAAAAAAAATTCGAATCGCCAAAATTATTACAAACTTTCACATCTTTGCTTTCCATCTGCATGAGATTATCCCAAAATCTAGGCATAGTATGTGTAAGATATTCACGGAATCATAATTCTGAATTAATTTTGAGTAATTTAGGAAATTTACAACACGATAGCATTCGTTTTTATATTTTTTTCGAACCGCCAAAATTATTACAAATTTTCATATCTTTATTTTCTATCCACATGAGATTATCACAAAATCTCGAAAGGGCACGTATATAGTTTTCACAAAATAACAATTTTGAATGAATTTTAAGTAATTTTAAAAACTTTTAAGTTGATAGCATTTGTTTTTATATATTTTTTTTCGAACCGATAAAATTATTACAAATTTTTACATATTTACTTTCCATCCACATAAGATTATTACAAAATCTAGACAGGGTATATAAATACTAATCATGGGATCATAATTTTGTAAATTTTCAACTTGCTCAATTGTTTTAATTTTTTTTTAAGAGCGCCAAAATTATTACAAATTTTCACATCTTTGCTTTCTATTCACGTGAAATTATCCCAAAATCTAGGCATAAATTGTATACGGTATTCACGGAATCATAATTCTGAATTATTTTTGAATAATTTTGGAAATTTTCAAGCCGACAGCATTTGTTTCTATATTTTTTTTCGAACCGCCAAAATTATTAGAAATTTTCATAACTTCACTTTCTATCTACATGAGATTATCACAAAATCCAAAAAAAGGCACGTATATAGTTTTTATGGAACCATAATTTTAAATGAATTTGAAGAAATTTTGCAGATTCTCAACTCGATAGCATTCTTTTTTATATTTTTTTTTCGAATCGCCAAAATTTCACATCTTTGCGCTCTCTTCCCTTCGCATGAGATTTTCACTAAATCTAGAGAGCAGATATACTTCTTTTTTTATGGAATAACAATTTTAAATGAATTTTAAGTAATTTTGAAAACTTTCAAGTTGATAGAAATGGTTTTTATATTTTTTTCGAACGGCCAAAATTATTATTACAAATTTTCATATTTTTACTTTACATTCGCATGAGATTATCCCAAAAACTAGACAGGGTATATGTATACTATTCATGGAATCATAATTTTGAGTTCATTTTGAGGAATTTTTGGAAATTTAAACTTGCTATCAGTTGTTTTTATATTTTTTTTAAGATCGACAAAATTATTACAAATTTTTACGTCTTTGCTTTCTATCCACATGAGATTATCCCAAAATCTAGAGAGGATATTTATGTAATTTTTATGGAATGATAATTCTGAATTAATTTTGAGTAATTTTGGAAATTTTCAACTTGCTATCAATTTTTTTTAAATATTTTTTTTCGAATCGCCAAAATTATTATAAATTTTCATATCTTTACTTTCTATCCACATGAGATTATCACAGAATCTGGAGAGGAGATATACGGGGTTTTCAAGTTGATAGCAATAATTTTTATATTTTTTTTTCGAATGGCCGAAATTATTATTACAAATTTTCATATTTTTACTTTACATGCACATGAGATTATCCCAAAATATAGACGGGGTATATGTATACTATTCATGGAATCATAATTTTGAGTTAATTTTGAGAAATTTTTGAAACTTTCAACTTGATATCAATTGCTTTTATATATTTTTTAAGATCGACAAAATTATTACAAATTTTCTCATCTTTGCTTTCTGTTCACATGAGATTATCACGAAATCCAGAAAAGGCATGTATATAGTTTTCATGGAATCATAATTTTGAATTAATTTTAAGTAATTTTTAAAACTTTCAAGTTGATAGCATTTGTTTTTATATTTTTTTCGAATCGCCAAAATTATTATTACAAATTTTCACATCTTTACTTTCCATCCACATGAGATTATCCCAAAATCTAGACAGGGTATGTATATATACTATTCATGGAAGCATAATTTTAAGGAATTTTGGAAATTTTCAACTTGCTATCAATTGTTTTTATATTTTTGTAAGATCGACAAAATGATTACAAATTTCCACATCTTTGCTTTCTATTCGCATAAAATTATCCCAAAATCTAGGCATGATATGTGTGAGGTATTCACGGAATCGTAATTCTGAAATAATTTTGAGTAAATTTGAAAATTTTCAACTCGATAGCATTCGTTTTTATATTTTTTCGAATCGCCAAAATTATTACAAATATTCATGTTTTTACTTTCTATCCACATGAGATTACCACAAAATCTATAGAGGGAATGTACATGGTTTTCATGGAATAACAATTTTGAACGAATTTTAAGTAATTTTTAAAACTTCGAAGTTGGTAGCATTTGTTTTTATATTTTTTTCGAATCGCCAAAATTATTATTACAAATATTCATGTTTTTACTTTCTATCCACACGGGATTTTTACAAAATCTAGGCATTGTATGTGTAAGTTAATTATGGAATCGTAATTTTGAGTTAATTTTGAGTAATTTTGTAAATTTTTTACTAGATAGTATTAGTTTTTATATTTTTTTTTTGAACCGCCAAAATTATTACAATGTTTCATATCTTTTTTTTTCTATCCACATGAGATTATCACAAAATCTGGAAAGGGCACATATATAGTTTTCACGGAATAACAATTTTGAATAAATTTTAAGTAATTTTGAATACTTTCAAGTTGATAGCATTTGTTTTTATATTTTTTTCGAATCGTCAAAATTATTATTACAAATTTTCACATGTTTACTTTCCATCCACATGAGATTATCCCAAAATCTAGACAGGGTATATATACTATTCATAGAATCATAATTTTGAGGAATTTTGGAAATTTTCAACTGTTTCTATATTTTTTTAGGATCGCAAAAATTATTACAAATTTTCAAATTTTTATTTTCTATCCACATGAGATTATTCCAAAATCTAGGCATGATATATGTAAGGTATTCACGGAATCGTAATTTTGATTTAATTCCGAGTAATTTTGAAAATTTTCAACTGGATAGCATTTGTTTTTATATTTTTTTTTCGAATCGCCAAAATTATTATTACAAATTTTTACATCTTTACTTTCCATCCATATGAGATTATCCCAAAATCTAGAGAATTAGCCGAATCCAAAAGTTGATTTTTTCGGTTTTTTTCCATTTTCGAGTTTTCTTTGCTGACGCGTCACGGGCTTCAAATTGATATTTGTTGTTGCAAAAGTACATTTTCCGAGGCGTCTTGAAGGGATCTTTACGGTGATGTACAGAAACCCCGAATCGAACCAGTGGTTTCTTCAGGAAATTATTTTAAAGCCAATTTTTGAATAAAAGTAAGTAGTTGGCTATTTTTTCACGTTTTCGTCAAAAATTTTAAATCGCCAATTTTAATTAAATCCGACCGATTTGCACACGAGGAACACGAATTTGAAAACCGCGTTCAATTTGGATTCTTCGTTTAGCCGCTACAACTGATCAATGTCTGAAAAAATCAATTTTTTTTTAAATTTTCCATGCTGCCAATTTTTTTGCATTTTTTCCTAGATGAAATTTTTTGAAGCCAATCAATTTGTCGCGTTCTTCTAATTTTTGAGAAAAAGTAAGAAGGGGGACCCTTGGGTGGTTTTCCAGGTTTTCGTCAAAAAAAATTTTCTCTCGTACTTCGTAACGGAGAAAGTAAAAAAAAGTTGATGTGGGTATCCAAATAACGAAAAATTGTATTTGGAAAATAAAATTATTTTCTGGAAGAGCTTGCAAAAGTGTTCTTTGAATTTTAAAATAACCATTAATAAAAAATTTGTAAAAAATAAAAACCAAAATTGACTTTTTTATTTTTTATCGAATATCTCCGGAAGATCTTCTTACAAAAGTGTCGGTGAAAAATCAAGAGCACTTTTTTTAAGTCGTAATCAATAATTTAATTTCGAATATAAAAAGTGATTTAACTGAAATAATGAAAGCCTCAAGTCGTAGCCCGGCGCCTCCGCCAATTACTCTCGCTCTTTATTATTAACACCAGTCGGAGTCTCTCAGTAGGTCACCGGGTATTTATTACTAAACCGTATGAGCGGAATAGAATCCTGAATACCCAAGTTCCTGATAAATTCATTGCACACAGTTAGAAATAGCAGTTCACGTGCATATTTATGCAGCGTGTAAACGCAAGGCATTAACATAGGTATGCCTTTAATATACATTGTGTGTAGGTGTACACGTGCGCCCGTAATGAAATGGTGCGTGGAATACGTTTGTCCCGTCGGAATTTCGATATTGCTCAGCTCGAACTAATAAGTTGATAATAGTGGATGCGCGTGTAGCCCATGATGAATGTAATGAAATTCATGGTGATATAATCGGCGTGTTTTGTTAAGGAGAATATCATGTTTTTGTTGGTTCCTTGTAGCCCGCGAGGCGAGGGTGAATGTCATCACATCTTATGATCATCAGTCTTCATTACCACCACAATGGGAGGACTCTGTGTTTCCAGATGATGCTGCCACTGTTTCCCACTTTTCCCACTCTCTTCTCTTTGTCTCAATGCGTTAAAGCCGTGATCGCGTCCTTTGTTTCGTCTCTCTCACTGCCGACAAAACTAATCCCGTCTCTGATAACTTAAATTGCTCGAATTTAGTTCATGCTGTATATATATATATACGTTAAACTTTTGCTAGATTGAAATCCGACCGTTTCGCCTCGCGACTTAATTTGCAAATGTGCATGCATCTCGCTGTATATATGTGATAATCTGCCGTATTTTGTGTTAGGTTTTATCCAGACTTAACTTCCCCCATCGGCACACTTAAGTGGATTAAAAGGTTGCACAACCGTTTCAACGGTGACTCCCCCCCCCCCGCTCTTTTTTTAGAACGCGTGCCCCCCCGGCTGTCGATATGTCACGTGACTGATCGTGAATTATTATCGAACGCACTCACGCTTTAAAATTCATCAGCGTGACGTTTTTATATAATGCTTTCTGCGTGTAAACAACATTTCATAAAAAATGACATTATCGCGCCCTGTTGTACGCCAATGTTCTAAATCGATATATAATGCTGCGTGTGTTGCGTAAAATGGAAAATTTTGAAATGCGTTATAAATCTAATAAGTTTCATATCCTTAAGCTACACTTAAAAAATGGTAATGTGGCCATCATTTCACTTTCTTCGATTTTTATATTTAACTTTCAATTTAAACCATATTTTAAATGTACACCGAGCGTTTTGTAGAATCTGACATTCAAAACGTCAAAATTAAGAAAGATGGAAAAATTTAAAAGCTGAGTTTACTCAAAAACTAAAGCGATTAAAAAAAAAACTTATTCTTTATAAGTTGTTCATTTTGATATTCTCTACAATTATTATTAACATAAATTTGTTGCAACTATTATCGTTTCATAATTTAAAACCGAAAAAAAAATTTAAAAAAAAACATGAATAATTCTTCTTAAATTTTGGAGGCGTTTACTTCGTGGTACATTTTCAATTTCGACATAAAGAAAACACTTAACTTCAAAAAAATTTCAGCTATCTTCAATAGTAAAAAAATTACCATGTCACCATGAACATGTCGGAAATTTTTCAAAAATAATCGATTTTCCAGACTTTAAACGCCCGTAGCGGCTAAACGAAAACTCCAAATTGAACGCGGTTTACAAATCCGTGCTCCTCGTGCGCAAATTAGTCGGATTCAATTCAAATTAGCGTTTTAATTTTTTTGACGAAAACCTGAAAAGCTACCCGAGGGTCCCCCCTCCTTCTTATTTTTTCTCAAAAATTGGCTTTGAAATAATTTTCCGAAGAAACCACTGGTTCGATTCCGGGTTTCTATACATCACTGGAAAGATCCCTTCAAGACGACTCGGAAGATGTACTTTCGCAAGAACAAATGTCAATTTGAAGCTCGTGACGTGTCAGCAAAGAAAACTCGAAAATTGAAAGAATCGAAAAAAATCAACTTTTTTAATACTTATCGTGGACCATTGAAATATACCTTCTTTTTATCAGAAGCACTAGAGAAATTGATTGGCGTTACAAAATTTCAGCTATCTTCAATAGTAAAAAAAAATAGCGTGTCACCATGAACATTTTCAAAAAAAAATCGATTTTTCAGACTTTGAACAGCCGTGGCGGCTAAACGAAAACTCCAACTTGAACGCGGTTTTCAAATCCGTGCTCCTCGTGTGCAAATTAGTTGGTTTCAATTCAAATTGATGATTTTTAATTTAAGTACAGCCTTTGGAACTTTTGCTCAAAAAATGCAACTTTTTTAATAATAATTATTATTATTATTATAGAATATTGAAGTATACCTTCTTTTTCATCAGAAGAACGAGAGAAATTGATTGGCGTTACAAAATTTCAGCTATCTTCAATAGTAAAAGAAATAGCGTGTCACCATGAACATTTTCAAAAAAAAATCGATTTTTCAGACTTTGAACAGCCGTGGCGGCTAAACGAAAACTCCAACTTGAATGCGGTTTCCAAATCCGTGCTCCTCGTGTGCAAATTAGTTGGTTTCAATTCAAATTGATGATTTTTAATTTAAGTACAGCCTTTGGAACTTTTGCTCAAAAAATGCAACTTTTTTAATAATTATTATTATTATTATTATAGAATATTGAAGTATACCTTCTTTTTCATCAGAAGAACGAGAGAACGAGAGAACGAGATTGGCGTTACAAAATTTCAGCTATCTTCAATAGTAAAAGAAATAGCGTGTCACCATGAACATTTTCAAAAAAAAATCGATTTTTCAGACTTTGAACAGCCGTGGCGGCTAAACGAAAACTCCAACTTGAACGCGGTTTTCAAATCCGTGCTCCTCGTGTGCAAATTAGTTGGTTTCAATTCAAATTGATGATTTTTAATTTAAGTACAGCCTTTGGAACTTTTGCTCAAAAAATGCAACTTTTTTAATAATTATTATTATTATTATTATAGAATATTGAAGTATACCTTCTTTTTCATCAGAAGAACGAGAGAAATTGATTGGCGTTACAAAATTTCAGCTATCTTCAATAGTAAAAGAAATAGCGTGTCACCATGAACATTTTCAAAAAAAAATCGATTTTTCAGACTTTGAACAGCCGTGGCGGCTAAACGAAAACTCCAACTTGAATGCGGTTTCCAAATCCGTGCTCCTCGTGTGCAAATTAGTTGGTTTCAATTCAAATTGATGATTTTTAATTTAAGTACAGCCTTTGGAACTTTTGCTCAAAAAATGCAACTTTTTTAATAATTATTATTATTATTATTATAGAATATTGAAGTATACCTTCTTTTTCATCAGAAGAACGAGAGAACGAGAGAACGAGATTGGCGTTACAAAATTTCAGCTATCTTCAATAGTAAAAGAAATAGCGTGTCACCATGAACATTTTCAAAAAAAAATCGATTTTTCAGACTTTGAACAGCCGTGGCGGCTAAACGAAAACTCCAACTTGAACGCGGTTTTCAAATCTGTGCTCCTCGTGTTCAAATTAGTAGGATCCAATTAAAATTGGCGATTTTAAATTTTTGACGAAAACCTGAAAAGCTATCCTTATTTTTTTTCAAAAATTGGCTTTGAAATAATTTCCTAAAGAAACCACTGGTTCGATTCCGGGTTTCTACACATCACTGAAAAGATCCCTTCAAGACACCTTGGAAAATGTACTTTCACAAGAACAAATGTCGAATTTGAAGCCCGTGACGCGTGAGCAAAAAATCGAAAAAATCAACTTTTTTAATAATTATCGTAGCCCATTGAAGTATTTTCATCAGAACGAGAGAAATTGATAGGCTTTGAAAAATTTCAACTATCTTCAATGGCAAAAACTTAGGGTGTCACCACTTATAAAGAATAAGTCAAAACGTTTGGATTTACATTTAAAATATGATTTAAATTGAAAATAAATCATAAATAACAATAATTCGATCAAATCGGAGAAAGTAACATGAAGGTCACCATTTTTTAATCTTAAATTATTAAATCAACATTAGTGGCCGAATAGGTAATCGCTTAATATTCCCTAATATCGTTCACTCTCCTTAACCTGTAATTCCATCAAACATCCTTGATATTAAAAGAAAAAAAAATGGAATTTTTAATAACAGACTTGGATTTTTTATTTAATTTTTGAGTAGCTTTTCACCTTCAAAAAATTATTGATGTACCACACTTGTCACAAAATTGTTCCCTGCTGGCGGTATTTGGAGTTTTTTTTAAATTGTTTAGTAGGTGTTGACTTTGAAACATGTACTTGAAAATGTGCCTTAACTTTGACAACAAAAAAGTGTTTCTTAGCAAGTAGATTCGGTGCCATTTTAAAAGTGTGCTTTTCAAACGAAGTAAAAATAATTAAGTCATTTATTCACAAAAAATGCTGTGGAATTTTCATTACCTCAAAAAAAAAATCGGCAAGTGTATCAAGTCAACGGCTATTTGAACATCTAGAAAATTAGACTTTATTACTTGTGTTACTTTATTAGAAATTTAATACAAAAAATAATGATGTGGCCATCATGTTACTTTCTCCGATTTGATGGTTTAATAGTTCTTGATATTCATACTGTCAATTTAAATCGTATTTTAAATGTACTTGGACCGGATAATACTGACGTTTGAAACATCAAAATTATGAAAGATGAAAATGACCGAAAATTATTCTTCAAATTCTAATAAGTCAATTTATTCAAAAGCCAAAGAAATTTCGAAAAAAATAACTTATTCTTTATGAGTTTGAAATTTAAGCCTAAAACTTTACTTTAGATTTTAGTCGCCAAATTTCGGATTTTTAAAACCAAATTTAAGAATCCCTAATTTAGATTTTAAATTTCAGCGCCTACATTTCGTATGTTCGCCTCCTAATTTTTTAGAATATAAGCTTAAAAGTAGTTTTTAACATGTTTTCTATACGCTCTATTGGTTTTTACTTTCTCCGTTACGAAGTACGAGAAAGTATTGTGATCGTGATTTTTTTTCCAAAAATTTTTTTTACGGATATATCCGTTTTGGGGTCCCTAGATGCCATTTCAACAATTTCTGAAAAAAAAAATTTGTGTCTGTGTGTGTGTGTGTGTGTGTCTGTCTGTCTGTGCGCGCTGTATCTCAAAAACTAATAAAGCAATTGATTTGAAACTTTGAACATACGTCTTATTTGATAATACGAAGAACTGAAAAGCTTTTGGTAAAATTTCGTACATCGGAAGTGGATGTTTACCTTAACTGTTTTTTGTTTTTTGGCAATATTTTCTTAAATATGAAAAATATCACAAAAACATTTAAACAAACATCGAAGACAATAAAGAAATGAACATCTTTTGCTTGAAAATATTTTTCATAAAATCATTGCTATTCGAGAAAAAAAAATTATTAATTTTTTTAAATTTTTGGTTTATAATTATGAAACGATAATAGTTAAAGCAAATTTATGTGAATAATAATTGTAGAGAATGCCAAAATGAACAACTTCTAAAGAATAAGTTTTTTTCGAAATGTAGTTTTTGAGTAAACCGAGTTTTTGAATTTGAAGTATAATTTTTCCATCTTTCATGATTTTGACGTTTTAAACGTCAGTTTCATCAAGTTTACGCAACGCTCGATGTACATTTAAAATATGATTTCAATTGAAAATAAACCCATGAAAACGTAAATATAAAGTCGGAGAAAGTAACATGATGGCCACATCACCATTTTTTAATTGTATATTTATTTATTATTCATCATTTTAAATTGTATGTTTCAGTTTATAAGCATAGACTTGACGCGCACATCCACTGAAAATTGTAAATTCACTTGTAGCATACGTGGCAATCGGAAAATAATTTTATTTTTCAAATATGACGTTTCGTTAATTAGATACCCACATCAATTTAATTTTTTTTTAATGCGGACTTAGATTTTTACTTTCTCCGTTACGAAGTACGAGAAACTATTGTGATCGTGATTTTTTTTTCAAAAAATTTTTTTACGGAAATATCCGTTTTGGGGTCCCTAGATGCCATTTCAACAATTTCTGGAAAAAAAAATTTTGTGTCTCTGTGTGTGTGTGTGCGCGCGTGTGTGTGTGTGTGTGTGTGTGTGTGTGTGTGTGTGTGTGTGTGTGTGTGTGTGTGTGTGTGTGTGTGTGTGTGTGTGTGTGTGTGTGTGTGTGTCTGTGCGCGCTGTATCTCAAAAACTAATAGACCAATTCATATGAAACTTTCAACATACGTCTTATATGATAATTTGAAGAACTGAAAAGCTTTTGGTAAAATTTCGTACACCGGAAGTGGGTGTTTACCTTAACTGTTTTTTGTTTTTTGCCAATATTTTCTTAAATATGAAAAATATCACAAAAACATTTAAACAAATATTGAAGACAATAAAGAAATGCGATTATTTTGTTTGAAAACATTTTTCATAAAATCATTGTTATTCGAGAAAAAAATTTATTAATTTTTTTTTCATTTTTGGTATACAATTATGAAACGCTAATAGTTACAGCAAATTTATGTTAATAATAATTGTAGAGAATGCCAAAATGAACAATTTATAAAAAATAAGTTTTTTCGAAATCTCTTTAGTTTTTGAGTAAACTGAGTTTTTGAATTTGAAGTACATTTTTCCATCTTTCATAATTTTGACGTTTTAAACGTCAGTTTTATCCGAGTCTACGAAACGTTCGATGCACACTTAAAATATGATTTAAATTAAAAATAAACCATGGAAGCGTAAATATAAATGATACCATCAAGACGGAGAAAGTAACATGATGGCCACATCACCATTTTTTATTTCATTTTCACTTTTCGGTTTTTATCAAATATCTCCGGAAGTAGTTTGAAAATTTTTTAAAGCATAAAAAGATACTTGCAAGTATGCCAAGGGCTTAACAAGAAAGATGAGATGAGAAAGATTGAATAAAAAGGAAGACAACAAAATCCTGGAAAACCAATAACGAAAAACATCAAAATTTCAATCAGTTGTGTTCTCGTGTGATTATTTAAACTTACGTTAAGGAATGTTTTCATATCTTTACTAAATTTTAAAGAAGAATCCATTTTGAGTAATTTTGGAAAAAAATCATGTTTGTAGCAATTAACCATCTCTCTATCTCTTATAGTTACCGTGATATCAATGCTAATGCAACGAAATTGTAACACCATGTACCCTCTAAGGTATTGGCCATGCCTGAGAGAGAAAATTATGATTCGGTCGAAGAAATTAGTTCATAAGATCATATTGAGAAACTATTTTAAGGTGTGAGCCACAGAATTTTGTTTCTGAGTTGGCCATGCCCGAGAGAGTCATGTCTGAGATTAATTCATTTTTTTAAATCTAATTCTAGTCTCATGATGTAATAATATGCGACATACCTCATTTATCTCACAGCCAACTCCGAAACAAAATTTTGTGACTCACACGATAAAATAACCCGGTAATCAAGAATACGGTGAACCTCTCCCCCCCCCCTCTCTCTCCGCGTCGACTCGCCCGAATAAATTTTTAATGAGCGAGCCACCTTTGTCTCGACTGCGCGGTACAAATACATTAAGGATGCCACTTAATTTAATTGTAGGCATTTAATTGTGTCACGAAATATGATAATTAACCCAACCTTAACGACACAACTGAACGAAATATAATAACCGCCCGCGCGTTCGGCCGGTCCACGTGAAATGAAAATTGAACGCAAATATCAAAAATGAACGATGCAGCGGCGTTTAGCTCCCCCTCCTCTGAAAAGGGGGGCACTTTTGTGTCATTTTATGTAGTAATATCACGCATAGCTGCAAATAAGTCTTCATCAAAGTTCGCCACACGTTCTGGTTCTGCTCCCGCGGTCGCGTCTTCATAACCCTAGTGTGAATAATAACGAGCTGTACGAGATGAAACACGTAGATTCGGGGTTATGGAATTATACCGGGGATCATTCCTTTATGCACGACGTGTCTCCTAAATATTAATCAATCCGGTTTTTTTTTACGAGACTACACTAAACGATACACTAATGTAACCAATCATTCGAAGTCAATACTTTTAATCCACATGTACAGTTCTAAGTAAAGTCATCTAATTATAAATATCTTGTGTAGAATAAATCGTAAAATGAAAGAAAACGTAATTTTTTAGAACAAAATCAAATATCCGCCATTATGATTTCATGGCAAACCTTTATTTTTTGATTGATTTTTTTTTTTGCAAATATCTCGGTAAATACTCTGCAGAAACGATTGAGTAAGAAATATTGTTCAACTTAATAATAGCAGGTAACTTTGAATTAAACAACTTTCGACGTTTTTTTACCACTTTTTATTTTAATTTATTAATAAATAGTGTTAAAAAAACGTCCAAAGTTGTTTAATTCAAAGTTACCTGACAATGGACTACCACTAGCAACGGTCGCAACCATCATCTTTACTTAATAATAGCTTTAAAAATAATGTAAGAAGGCCGATGCTGCCAAATAATTAGAGGAGACAATAACATTAACAAATTTCAAATTTTACATGTAAATCCATCTAACCCGCTTTGCAATCCAACACCGTTTTGTCAATCAATCAACTTATCCTTATAATTACTCCGAAAAATCTCTTTTCAAGGCGGCGAGATTTTTGAAAATAAATTTACGCCGGGAAACGGCACCGAAATAATGGCGTAAAATCCAGGGGCGCGACGCGGAAAAGAGTCGAACAAAAGTCCGGTTTCGTTAAAAGGCTTGCAACTTTTTATAAATGATTCTTAATACCTTCATTTGAATTATGCAAATGTCCATTTATAAATTCCGAAAGAAAAGGCAGTTTTAGTATGCAATTAAAAAAGGAAATGGAAATCTGGATCCCCGGCTACACGTTGTAATGCAGATGTTAATGCATGCTACAAATTTGAATATTTTAAACTGCAGCCTTAATCTCGATACTCTTTTATAATATTTATTCGCCCGAATGACCTTTTATTGCATACGATCATTAAACGCCGTACGTTCTCTTGTGTGTCCGGATTACTTTACATATTCTTGTTACTTCAACTTTATTGACGACATTAGCTGACGTGACCATTTAACAGTTAAAAGTTACGAACGTACTTTTATTTGATGTAAATGTAATGTTACAATAATAAACTTCACTTTTTTAGAAATGTAAATTAAATAAACGCAAACGTGCTTTTATCATTTTTTTACCAATATTTTACCAAGTGTGCAAAGAGAAATCAATAAAATGTAAATAAACGCATTTGTATTATTGTTGAAGCGTTAAAGTAACTTTAAGAATTGAAACATTGATTATTTAAAAATTCCTAAATTTTGACAGATTCATAAAGCGGAATTAGTTGTGAGTAAAGTTTGCAGATTGTTTTTTTTTAAATTTTTTAGCCCACTTTTAAAATCAGCAATTTGTGAATTGAAAACCAGTGATAGGTTATTTTGATTTTTTTTGCAGAATTATCAAGATTAATATATTTCCAGTAAGTTTTGAAAGTTTCAAGTGTGTTCCAGTTGTTTTTATATTTTTTTTTTCACTTGGAAGTAGTGGAAGTTGGTAAAAATCTTATGCGCTGTTCTCGGTGGATTATCTTGAAAACCAGTGGTGGGGTAATTTGAGTTTTTTGAAGAATAATTAAGATTCATGTGTTTTGAGTAAGTTTGAATTTTTTCCATTTTGTTGCAGCTGTTTTTATAATTTTTTTTTTCACTTGAAAGTAGTGGAAGTTGGGAAAAATCTTATGCGCTGTTCTCAGTCGATTATCTTGAAAACCAGTGATGGGGTGATTTGAGTTTTTTGTAGAATAATTAAAATTCATGTGTTTTGAGTAAGTTTGAATTTTTTCCATTTTGTTGCAGCTGTTTTTATAATTTTTTTTTTCACTTGAAAGTAGTGGAAGTTGGGAAAAATCTTATGCGCTGTTCTCAGTCGATTATCTTGAAAACCAGTGATGGGGTGATTTGAGTTTTTTGTAGAATAATTAAAATTCATGTGTTTTGAGTAAGTTTGAATTTTTTCCATTTTGTTGCAGCTGTTTTTATAATTTTTTTTTTCACTTGAAAGTAGCGGAAGTTGGTAAAAATCTTATGCGCTGTTCTCGGTCGATTATCTTGAAAACCAGTGATGGGGTGATTTGAGTTTTTTGTAGAATAATTAAAATTCATGTGTTTTGAGTAAGTTTGAATTTTTTCCATTTTGTTGCAGCTGTTTTTATAATTTTTTTTTTCACTTGAAAGTAGTGGAAGTTGGTAAAAATCTTATGCGCTGTTCTCGGTCGATTATCTTGAAAACCAGTGATGGGGTGATTTGAGTTTTTTGTAGAATAATTAAAATTCATGTGTTTTGAGTAAATTTGAATTTTTTCCATTTTGTTGCAGCTGTTTTTATAATTTTTTTTTTCACTTGAAAGTAGCGGAAGTTGGTAAAAATCTTATGCGCTGTTCTCGGTGGATTATTTTGAAAACCAGTGATGGGGTGATTTGAGTTTTTTATAGAATATTTAAGATTCATGTGTTTTGAGTAAGTTTGAATTTTTTCCATTTTGTTGCAGCTGTTTTTATATTTTTTTTTTTCACTTGAAAGTAGTGGAAGTTGGGAAAAATCTTATGCGCTGTTCTCAGTCGATTATCTTGAAAACCAGTGATGGGGTGATTTGAGTTTTTTGTAGAATAATTAAGATTCATGTGTTTTGAGTAAGTTTGAATTTTTTCCATTTTGTTGCAGCTGTTTTTATATTTTTTTTTTCACTTGGAAGTAGTGGAAGTTGGTAAAAATCTTATGCGCTGTTCTCGGTCGATTATCTTGAAAACCAGTGATGGGGTGATTTGAGTTTTTTGTAGAATAATTAAGATTCATGTGTTTTAAGTAAGTTTGAATTTTTTCCATTTTGTTGCAGCTGTTTTTATATTTTTTTTTTCACTTGGAAGTAGTGGAAGTTGGTAAAAATCTTATGCGCTGTTCTCGGTCGATTATCTTGAAAACCAGTGATGGGGTGATTTGAGTTTTTTGTAGAATATTTAAGATTCATGTGTTTTGAGTAAGTTTGAATTTTTTCCATTTTGTTGCAGCTGTTTTTATATTTTTTTTTTCACTTGGAAGTAGTGGAAGTTGGTAAAAATCTTATGCGCTGTTCTCGGTCGATTATCTTGAAAACCAGTGATGGGGTGATTTGAGTTTTTTGTAGAATATTTAAGATTCATGTGTTTTGAGTAAGTTTGAATTTTTTCCATTTTGTTGCAGCTGTTTTTATATATTTTTTTTTCACTTGAAAGTAGTGGAAGTTGGTAAAAATCTTATGCGCTGTTCTCGGTCGATTATCTTGAAAACCAGTGATGGGGTGATTTGAGTTTTTTGTAGAATATTTAAGATTCATGTGTTTTGAGTAAGTTTGAATTTTTTCCATTTTGTTGCAGCTGTTTTTATAATTTTTTTTCACTTGGAAGTAGTGGAAGTTGGTAAAAATCTTATCACTGTTCTCGGTCGATTATCTTGAAAACCAGTGATGGTGTAATTTGAGTTTTTTGTAGAATAATTAAGATCCATGTGTTATGAGTAAGTTTGAATTTTTTCCATTTTATTGCAGCTATTTTTATAATTTTTTTTTTCACTTGAAAGTAGTGGAAGTTGGTAAAAATCTTATGCGCTGTTCTCGGTCGATTATCTTGAAAACCAGTGATGGGGTGATTTGAGTTTTTTGTAGAATATTTAAGATTCATGTGTTTTGAGTAAGTTTGAATTTTTTCCATTTTGTTGCAGCTGTTTTTATAAATTTTTTTTCACTTGGAAGTAGTGGAAGTTGGGAAAAATCTTATGCGCTGTTCTCGGTCGATTATCTTGAAAACCAGTGATGGGGTGATTTGAGTTTTTTGTAGAATATTTAAGATTCATGTGTTTTGAGTAAGTTTGAATTTTTTCCATTTTGTTGCAGCTGTTTTTATAATTTTTTTTTCACTTGGAAGTAGTGGAAGTTGGGAAAAATCTTATGCGCTGTTCTCGGTCGATTATCTTGAAAACCAGTGATGGGGTGATTTGAGTTTTTTGTAGAATATTTAAGATTCATGTGTTTTGAGTAAGTTTGAATTTTTTCCATTTTGTTGCAGCTGTTTTTATAATTTTTTTTTCACTTGGAAGTAGTGGAAGTTGGGAAAAATCTTATGCGCTGTTCTCGGTCGATTATCTTGAAAACCAGTGATGGGGTGATTTGAGTTTTTTGTAGAATATTTAAGATTCATGTGTTTTGAGTAAGTTTGAATTTTTTCCATTTTGTTGCAGCTGTTTTTATAATTTTTTTTTCACTTGGAAGTAGTGGAAGTTGGGAAAAATCTTATGCGCTGTTCTCGGTCGATTATCTTGAAAACCAGTGATGGGGTGATTTGAGTTTTTTGTAGAATAATTAAGATTCATGTGTTTTGAGTAAGTTTGAATTTTTTCCATTTTGTTGCATCTGTTTTTATATTTTTTTTTCACTTGGAAGTAGTTGAAGATGGTAAAAATCTTATGCGCTGTTCTCGGTCGATTATCTTGAAAACCAGTGATGGGGTGATTTGAGTTTTTTGTAGAATATTTAAGATTCATGTGTTTTGAGTAAGTTTGAATTTTTTCCATTTTGTTGCAGCTGTTTTTATAATTTTTTTTTCACTTGGAAGTAGTGGAAGTTGGGAAAAATCTTATGCGCTGTTCTCGGTCGATTATCTTGAAAACCAGTGATGGGGTGATTTGAGTTTTTTGTAGAATATTTAAGATTCATGTGTTTTGAGTAAGTTTGAATTTTTTCCATTTTGTTGCAGCTGTTTTTATAATTTTTTTTTTTCACTTGGAAGTAGTGGAAGTTGGGAAAAATCTTATGCGCTGTTCTCGGTCGATTATCTTGAAAACCAGTGATGGGGTGATTTGAGTTTTTTGTAGAATATTTAAGATTCATGTGTTTTGAGTAAGTTTGAATTTTTTCCATTTTGTTGCAGCTGTTTTTATAATTTTTTTTTTCACTTGGAAGTAGTGGAAGTTGGGAAAAATCTTATGCGCTGTTCTCGGTCGATTATCTTGAAAACCAGTGATGGGGTGATTTGAGTTTTTTGTAGAATATTTAAGATTCATGTGTTTTGAGTAAGTTTGAATTTTTTCATTTTGTTGCAGCTGTTTTTATATTTTTTTTTTCACTTGGAAGTAGTGGAAGTTGGGAAAAATCTTATGCGCTATTCTCGGTCGATTATCTTGAAAACCAGTGATGGGGTGATTTGAGTTTTTTGCAGAATAATTAAGATTCATGTGTTTTGAGTAAGTTTGAATTTTTTCCATTTTGTTGCAGCTGTTTTTATAATTTTTTTTTTCACTTGAAAGTAGTGGAAGTTGGTAAAAATCTTATGCGCTGTTCTCGGTCGATTATCTTGAAAACCAGTGATGGGGTAATTTGAGTTTTTTGAAGAATAATTAAGATTCATGTGTTTTGAGTAAGTTTGAATTTTTTCCATTTTGTTGCAGCTGTTTTTATATTTTTTTTTCACTTGGAAGTAGTGCAAGTTGGGAAAAATCTTATGCGCTATTCTCGGTCGATTATCGTGAAAACTAGTGATGCGAGTGTTTTGAGTTTTTTGCAGAATAATTAAGATTCGTGTATTTTGAGTAAGTTTTAAATTTAAGTGTGTTTTTATATATTTTTTTGTCATTTGGAAGTAGTGCAACTTGGGAAATATCTTATGCGCTGTTTTCGATGGATTATCTTGAAAACTAGTGATGGGGTATTTTGAGTATTTTGCAGAATTATCAAAATTAATGTATTTTGAGTAAGTTTAGAAAAATTCAATTGCGTTGCAGTTGTTTTTATATATATTTTTTTTGTCATTTCGAAGTAGTGCAACTTGGGAAATATCTTAAGCGCTGTTCTCGGTGGATTATCTTGAAAACGATTTCCACGAAAATATGTATTGAAACCTCATGTATTATATTGATAAATATTAAGATATTTTCATAGTATCCACTGTGAGAAAAACAATAAATCTTTTTCGTGCGTCCGCATAAAAAAAAACTTCCTGTTTTGTGTTTTGTTCGGTTTCGTTATTTTATGTCTGGTCAATAACGGGTTGATTGATATTGTCCTTCAGTTGGACTTCTCTGGGACAAAGCAATCATTGCGGACGAAATTCGTTATCTAAAGTTGAGGCGAATTCGAGGTTTATGTCCTTCTGCACGGCGACCACGTATTGCAGTTATGACTCGGGGACGGGGTTTAATGCCCCCCCGGCAACTAAGCCCCATCCCCCCTTCCTCCCGCTAATAAAAAGGATTTTAATTTATTTTACCGCCCCCTAAACTATTAAAACGTTGTTTATAGAAAGCGCGGTTTACGGCACTATATTTTTCTGGGGACGTGGAGGATTCTTTAATATAACTGCCCGTCGCTCACGTAAAATATCGGCCTAATTTCATGCCGCCCTAAACTTTCCATACCGACCAGGTATGCTGATGGCCGGCGTTAGCGTAACTTGTAATCATAAAGGAGGTTTACTGGCTTTAATTTCAACAGAACGCTCTCGAAAATATCAGGACTCCGGTCCTACACGTTACTCCGGCCATAAAAATCTACCATCCATTGTTATAACCTTTGTGTTCATATATGAAGTCGAGATTTTCAGTTTCGGTATTGTTATTATTATTTCAGCAGAACGGCCCCGCGAGGAGGGCTTTCGGTTTATCTTCCTAATATTACACGGACCGTGAAATTAAAGGCATAACTGTGGATGTTTGTTTTTTTTCCTTAATAATTGATGATCCAATTATATAAAACGTTTCGCGGCTTAGTTCTTTCATCGGATTTTCATTTATTTCTAGAATTATAACTGTAAAAAAAAATTTACGATAATACAGCGGAGGAGGATTTTCATTTATTTCTGTAAAAAAAATTTACGATAATACGGAGGATTTTCATTTATTTCTAGGATTTGAACTGTACGATTATTTTTTTTACGATAATAAAGGCGGAGGAGCCCGATAGAAATTTAATGGCAGGTGGTGGTCGTAATGGCATTTTGTGGTTTCGGCAAATCGTAATAATATAAGTTAATAGGAATCTATAGACCGGGGGGCTGGAAACGCGAAAGTGGCCATCAAGAACGCACGCGAGTTTAATGTTTCAGTCGTAAAGTAGGAGTCTGGCGTCTGAAACGTGCGAGATAGAATATTTCCCCGGCCGAAACACCTAAACATCCACCAATTTATTGCCCCATAGTCTAGACAACCTACGCAGGTTCCGATAACACGACTTTCGAACCTCAAAAGCATTCAAAGCTCCGGAATTTTTAACACTCGAATTAGGGGTATTTTAAATTTTTAAAGTTTTTGCATTTTGTATTAAGTTTACAAAAATATTTCTTTATCTGTTTTAAAACTATACTAAATCCGCCTTACTTTGACGTTTAAATCATCAAAATCGGAGAACGCGTTTGGCA
Source organism: Ocypus olens (assembly GCA_910593695.2). Classification (NCBI taxonomy): domain Eukaryota; kingdom Metazoa; phylum Arthropoda; class Insecta; order Coleoptera; family Staphylinidae; genus Ocypus; species Ocypus olens. The sequence goes on along the minus strand of OU343047.1, from coordinate 1,727,005 downwards.
GTTGTGCAATTTCAAAAAACAAAATCGCGATTTTAAAATTTGCGAACTTTAAAAAAGTGCGATTTTTGCTTATTGCATTAATTTCACAAGAAAATTTCGTGATCAATTTTAAAATTACACTAAATCTGCCTTACTTTGATGTTTTCATTATTAAAATCGGAGGACGCGTTTGGGAGTTGTGCAATTTCAAAAAACAAAATCCCGATTTTAAAATTTGCGAACTGTAAAAAAGTGCAATTTTTGCTTATTCATTTTGCATTAATTTTACAAAAAAATTTCGCCATCCATTTTAAAATTACACTAAATCTGCTTTACTTTGATGTTTAAATCATCAAAATCAGAGAACGCGTTTGGTTGTTCCGGTATTTAAAAAAATCAAAATCGTAATTTAAAATCTTCGACCATTGAAAATGTGAAATTTCGACGTTTTGCGTTAATTTGACGAAAATATTCATTGGTCAGTTTTTAAATTGCACTAAATTTGTTAAATTTTGACAGTAGAATCATCAAAATCGGACTACGTATTTGGCAGTTGTGCAATTTCAAAAAAACAAAATCGCGATTTAAAATTTGCGAACTTTAAAAAAGTGCAATTTTTGCTTATTGCATTAATTTTACAAAAAAATTTCGTGATCCATTTTAAAATTACACTAAATCCACCTTACTTTGATGTTTGAATTATCAAAATCGAAGAACGCGTTTGGCAGTTGTGCAATTTCAAAAAACAAAATCCCGATTTTAAAATTTGCGAACTTTAAAAAAGTGCGATTTTTGCTTATTGCATTAATTTCACAAGAAAATTTCGTGATCAATTTTAAAATTACACTAAACCCGCCTTACTTTGATGTTGGAATCATCAAAATCGGAGAACGCGTTCGGCAGTTGTGCAATTTCAAAAAACCAAACCACGATTTTAAAATTTGCGAACTTTAAAAAAGTGCAATTTTTGCTATTGCATTAATTTTACAAAAACAAATTCGTGGTCTATTTTGAAATTACACTAAATCCGCCTTACTTTGATGCTTGAATCATCAAAATCGGAGAACGCGTTCGGCAGTTGTGCAATTTCAAAAAACAAAATCGCCATTTTAAAATTTGCGAACTTTAAAAAAGTGCAATTTTTGTATTATTTGTTAATTTTACGACAATATTTCATAATCCATTTTAAAATTACACTAAATTTGCCATATTTTAACGTTTGAATCATCAAAATCAGAGAACGCGTTTGGTAGTATTTAAAAAAATCAAAATCGTAATTTAAAATCTTCGAACATTGAAAATGTGAAATTTCGACGTTTTGCGTTAATTTGACGAAAATATTAATTGGTCAGTTTTTAAATTGCACCAAATTTGTCATATTTTGACACTAGAATCATCAAAATTGGACAACGTATTTGGCAGTTGTGCAATTTCAAAAAACCAAAATCACGATTTTAAAATTTGCGAACTTTAAAAAATTATAATTTTTGCTTATTTGCTTTACAAGGAAATTTCGTGATCCATTTTAAAATTACACTAAATCTTACTTACTTTGATGTTTGAATTATCAAAATTGGAGAACGCGTTTAGTAGTTGTGCAATTTCAAAAAACAAAATCGTGCAATTTTTGCTTATTGCATTAATTTTACAAAAAAAAAAAATCGTGATCCATTTTAAGTGATCATACTGTGATGTAAAAACCATCAAAATTGGAGAACGCGTTTGGCAGTTGTGCAATTTCAAAAACAAAATCGTGATTTTAGGATTAGTGAACTTTAAAAAAGTGCAATTTTAACAATTTTTTTTTGATTTAACGAAAGTATTTATCAACCAGTTCTTGAATTGCTCTAAATTTTACACTTTTTAACACCGTAATCATCAAAATCGGACAAAGCATTATAACAAATATAAACCGCCAAAATAAATTATAAATACACTTGCAAAATAAAATTCAAAAAAACAAAAATTACTCTTAATTTTGGACACCCGGTATAATTCATACCGATCAAACTTGTTTGACGGGATTGTCGAACCTTGTTTAATAAGTACCCTGCATATTTTTATTAACGAGTCATTATTTTTATTTTTTAATAATTTTTTTAACCAATTTTTTCTAGTTTTTATTTAATTCTGCCGATATCACCCAACCGATTTCAATAAAATTTTAGGAGCATGTAGGCAACCATAGGAGGCACCCGAATAAGCAACAAAATATACAGCATGTAATCCTAAAAAATATATCATCATGACGTCACACTTTTTTGAGACACCCCGTAGAATCCAAAATACTTTCCTGAAATACGTTCTGGGATACAAGTAAAGTCTGTAGAATATCAAAATCCTACTTTAATCAGTAGAGGTGAAATGTATAGCAGTTTTGGTGAATGCGCCTGGTAACACATCATTATTTTAATGACTGTTCGGAAATATAATAATAAATATTTGAGTAATGTACCAAATTGTTAAACTTTATGAGGTTTAAACATAATGTCCGAAGACTGTTGTTGGCGGACGCTTTGGTGTTCTTCTGGTTCAAGGGAACACGTCCGCTGTTTATGCTGCTCACGCGAAATTTGCGACAACTTGTTTTAGTTGTTCGATCCGCGTGAATAAAATTGTCACACTTATGATTAATTAAAGTAGACTTTTTGCAATAGAAATGGTATATTGAGCACAACGTAGTTTACAATACAAAAGATCGAGGGGAACTGAATAAATATTTACAAATTTACAAAAACTAAAAATATTTACAATAAGTGGGGGCGCATTGGTGGTTGCAAATTGTAAGGGAAGGCGAGATATCGCGGTCCCTTTTCTTGGGATTAAAAATTTCCTAATTTTCCGAATTACAAGAACGCCAGATGGTCATCTTCCTGGCGCAAAAGCGATTGCCAGTAATCCAACAAACTAACGCGAACGTTTGTTGGATTATTTAATATAATGGGAGTACCATTGGAAAATATGGAAATTTAAAGAAGATTGAATAGTGGTACATCCCAAGAGTAATAAAAATTAAATTATAAAGCAAAATTACATTTTGCATCGCAAACAACTGTTACTGTCAAATAATTAGGGGAGCCAATATTAACACATTTCAAAAATTGCTAGTTTTGCAATTCAATCTCATGATTCGAATATCGATTTTAAAAGACCCGTAGAAACTCTGGAAGAATCCACATTACGATCTTCTGAAGCAGTTTTTAAAGATGTTAATACTACCAGAGATTAGCAGACTGCCAATAATCTCTGCTACTGCACACTTGTCCGTAGATTCTTTGATTGTGCTAGACTTTTAATTATTCTGTAATGAAGTTAGTAAACGTTTTACTTCATTTCACAAAAAGGATCTTATACTTCAACGTCAAAAATTCGATGCAGAAGAAAAATATGGAATACACACGATAACTTAACAACACTGATTAGATTTTATGCACCGAGGCTGCCGCCATAAAACTACGATCAGGCAGTAAAACTCGAAATCTCGCCTGAATCATGTAACACAAGCATTTCGGCAGCGCGCGGTGTAATATTCCGGTGGATCGGGGGGAGGAGAGGGGGTGTTTCTGAGGAGCGCGTGAAATGAAAAAGGCACATAAAAACATCATCATTATGTGCGAGCTAATGGGGCTTCAACAGGATAAACAATTACCCGAAGAAGAGGAAGAAGAAGAAAGTCGGCCACTCAAACACAACACAACACAACACGAAATAGAGCGATCAATTTTGTAATAACAGGAGTCGTCGCGGGATCTGTCAACTTTTTAATTCGCTCATAACGCCGTTACGTAATTATCCGTCATGTTATTTTCGGTTCTGGTAATAACTATAAAACATCAATGCAAAGTATCGGTTGTAAAAGTAGATGGCGGGCGTAAAATCATACCGTCATTGCGGATTAATGTCCGCGCGGGCCGCAGCGTAATTTATATTATTTTTTGGAAAATATGAAATGTTTGTGTGTGTGTGGGAGTCGTGCGTCAGAGTGAAATTCAATGGCGATAAGCGACATATCTTGTAGATGATTAATGCAGCTTTTAGGGTTTCGATCGAGCTGACGCGGCACTTGCCCCGCAAGGGCATCGAGTCGATGTAAATTACGGAATAAATTAATATACCTTTAATAACTTAATAACGTTAAATGTGACAGCAAACGTCACTTTTTAGAACAAAATGAAATGTCGGCCATTATGATTTCATGGCTAACCTTTGTTTTTAATTCGAAATAATTGTAAAGTTTTTTGCAAATATCTCGGTAAATACTTTGCAGAAATTATTGAGTAAGGCACTAAATCATTCAGTGTAATAAGCTTTAAAAATAATAATCATGGTGATGGTTGCGACCGTTACTACGTGGTAATTCATTATAGATTCAGTGTTTCCACTGTTAAATAATTAGGGGAGCCAATATTAACAATAACACATTTCAAATTTTACATATAAATCCCTACGGCCCACTTTGCATTTCAACATCATGTGTGTGATAAATGAAAACGAATACATTCAGAAAATAGTAATTTGTCGGTATAATTTGTGCAATATATAAATTCACCAAGATACGAGCACTTTACGGACGCGCATTTATTAAAGCAAGGAACACATTTTATTAGCAGTATTTAGACGGGGCGGGCACAGATTGCGCCGAATAAATCCGTGATAATTTCAGTGGAAATGAAATAGTCTGGGGGTGGGGATGGTGAAACCAAAATGAAATCTCTACTTGTTCGAGTAAGAGCGTAATACCACGACCCGACGATACATCACTGACCTCCCACTTCCCTCAGACCGTATGGAAGGATGTTCGTTAACCCACCCCCATCGAACACCCCGCCGACACCCGCCCCTCCTCCCCCACCGAACACGTCACTCAGGTTCATAGTCATCCGTCACTTTCAGCCGCCCAATGAATCCCCGAACATGGGGCCGCTTTCGCTCGGGGACCGGGGATCTTAAATAACGTCAATTGGAAAACTGCGGTTTACAAGGACTACACTGTGGGTCGCACCTCCTTCGATACCTTGAGATATTGACAGCCCCAGATGGAAGTCATTGTCCTGTCTACTGTAAACTGTCATTATACACTCGGCGTCAAAAAAAAAACTCGATTTTTCAAACCGTCGTAACTTGGTTTAATTGGGTCGAAAATCGATTAATCTTTCAATTTGGGAAAGATTCAAGTTTTATCTTTAAGAATGTGTAGTTGATTTTGACCCCAAGTCCAATCCACCCCCCGTAACAACGCGATGGAAAAAAATATTTTTTATGTGAAAAATTGTCCAACTTTGACAAGCTGTACCGTGCGCAAAAAAATTTCACCACAATGGTAGAAAAATTTAATCAATTTCCTTCAAATGCCTTAAAAATTCGAGTCGTTTCAATGATTTGGAGCAAAGTTATGAATTTTTGAAAAAAAAAATCGCATCTTTACAAAGCGATTTTGATGGAATATTCCAGAAAAACTTATAACAACCTCTTTTTGGATTTTTCTGTTTTATAGCAATATAAGTCTAAAATATTTTCTAAGCAATTTAATGAAATTCATCGAAGGAATTTTTGAAAAATTCAAAAAACTAATCAAATATTTGATGGAATATCCCGGAAAAAAAAACTAGCGATAACCTATTTTTTGATTTTTCTCTATTTTATAGCTAAATAATTCTGAAATATTTCCTAAGAAATTTAATCAAATTCATCGAAAGACATACATACATCAACATCTTTATTCAGACACTTACATATATAGTATACACAGTAACGTTTTATTTATATACAAGTTTGTTAGTATGTCTCTGTCTGGGCTATCGTCATCGAAAGATTTTTACGAAAATTTAAGAAAAAATTGGTGAACGTGTTTTAAGCAAATTTTGATCATTTGAATGTAATAGCAATTGTTTATCAATTTTTTTAGTTAACTTGAAATTCGCGAAATTTTAAGAAAAAACATTGTTCGGTTCCAATGGGATTATTCGAAAATTTAAGGGTGGAATTTTTGAAATGTTATTAAAATCTTTAAGGTGAACGTGTTTTAAGCAAATTTTGGTAATTTGAAAGTAATAGCAATTGTTTGTCAATTTTTTTGGTTAACTTGAAATTCGCGAAATTTCAAGAAAAAACATTGTTCGGTTCCAATGAGATTATTCAAAAATTTAAGGGTGGAATTTTTGAAATGTTATTAAAATCTTTAAGGTGAACGTGTTTTAAACAAATTTTGGTAATTTGAAAGTAATAGCAATTGTTTGTCAATTTTTTTAGTTAACTTGAAATTCGCGAAATTTCAAGAAGAAACATTGTTCGGATCCAATGGAATTATCCGAAAATTAAATGGTGGAATTTTTGAAATGTTACTTAAATCTTTAAGGTAAACGTGTTTGAAGCCAATTTGGATAATTTAAAAGTAATAGCAATTGTTTATCATTTTTTTTAGCTAACTTGGAATTCGCGAAATTTCAAGAAAAAACATCGTTCGGTTCCAATGGGATTATTTGAAAATCTAAGGATGGAATTTGCGAAATATTACTAAAATCTTTAAGGTGAACGTGTTTGAAGCAAATTTTGATAATTTAAAAGTAATAGCAATTGTTTATCAATTTTTTTAGCCAACAAAATTCGCGAAATTTCAAGAAAACACCTCGTTCGGATCCAATGGGATTATCTGAAAATTTAAGGGTGGAATTTTGAAATTTTTGCTAAAATCTTCAAGGGGAACGTATTTCAAGCAAATTTGGATAATTTAAAAGTAATAGCAATTGTTTATCAATTTTTTTAGCTAACTTGAAATTCGCGAAATTTCAAGAAAAAACATCGTTCGGTTCCAATGGGATTATTCGAAAATCTAAAGGTGGAATTTTTGAAATATTACTAAAATCTTTAAGGTGAACGTGTTTGAAGCAAATTTTGATCATTTAAAAGTAATAGCAATTGTTTTTAATTTTTTTTAGTTAACTTGAAATTCGCGAAATTTCAAGAAGAAACATTGTTCGGATCCAATGGAATTATCCAAAAATCAAAGTGTGGAATTTTTGAAATGTTACTTAAATCTTTAAGGTGAACGTGTTTGAAGCAAATTTGGATAATTTAAAAGTAATAGCAATTGTTTTTCAATTTTTTTAATTAACTTGAAAATCGCAAAATTTCAAGAAAAAATGTTGGGTCTCAGAAAGATTTGAAAAAATTCATGATGGTTCTCAATGACATAAAGAATCGTGTAGAATAATTATTTTTCCCTGAACAATTCTTTTTTTCGTGATTTTAACGTTTCTCGATTTTGGCCAATTTATTATTCAGGAAAAAATGCATGAAAAAAATGTTGGGTTTCGGAAAGATTAAAAAAAATTCATGACGGTTCTTAATGGCATTAAGAAGCGTGTAGAGTAATTATTTTTTCCAGAAATTGTTTTTTTTTTCATGATTTCAAAGTTTTATGATTTTGGCCATTTTTTTCCACCGAGGAAAGAATGCATGAAAAAAATGTTGGGCCTCGGAAAGATTTGAAAAAATTCATAACGATTCTCAATGATGTGAAGAAGCGTGTAGGGTAATTATTTTTCCCTGAAAATTTTTTTTTTCATAGTTTCAACGTTTTACGATTTTGGTCATTTTTTCCCACAGGAAAAAATGCATGAAAAAAATGTTGGGTCTCGGAAAGATTTGAAAAAATTCATCACGGTTCTTAAGGACGTGAAGAAGAGTGTAGAGTAATTATTTTTCCCTGAAAAAAATTGGTTTTCATGATTTTTACGTTTCACGATTTTGGCCATTTTTTCCATAGAGGAAAAAAATTAATGGAAAAATTATTGGGTCTCGGAAAGATTTGAAAAAATTCATGACGGCTCTTAATGACGTGAAGAAGCGTGCAAAGTAATTATTTTTCTCAGAATTTTTTTTTTCATGATTTTCGCCAATTTATTATTCAGGAAAAAATATATAAAAAAAATATTGGGTCTCAGAAATATTTGAAAAAATTCATGATGGTTCTTAATGACATGAAGAAGCGTGTAGAGTAATTATTTTTCCCTGAAAATTTATTTTTTCATGATTTTAACGTTTTACGATTTTGGCCATTTTTTTTTCCACAGGAAAAAGATGTATGAAAAAAATGTTGGGTCTCAGAAAGATTTGAAAAAAAATTCATGACGGTTTTTAATGACATGATGAAGCGTGTAGAGTAATTATTTTTTCCTGAAAATTTTTTTTTAATGATTTTACCGTTTCACGATTTTTGCCATTTTTTCCATAGAGGAAAAAAATTCATGGAAAAATTATTGGGTCTCGGAAAGATTTGAAAAAATTCATGACGGGTCTTAATGACGTGAAGAAGCGTGCAAAGTAATTATTTTACTCAGAATTTTTTTTTTCATGATTTTCGCCAATTTATTATTCAGGAAAAAATATATAAAAAAATTGTTGGGTCTCAGAAATATTTAAAAAAATTAATAATGGTTCCACTGGAAAAAAAATACATGAAAAAATTTGCTGGGTCTCGGAAAGATTTGAAAAAATTCATGACGGTTTTTAATGACATGAAGAAGCGTGTAGAGTAATTATTTTTCCATGAAAATTTATTTTTTCATGATTTTAACGTTTTACGATTTTGGCCATTTTTTTTCCACAGGAAAAAAATGTATGAAAAAAATGTTGGGTCTCAGAAAGATTTGAAAAAAAATTCATGACGGTTCTTAATGACGGGAAGAAGCGTGTAGAGTAATTATTTTTTCCTGAAATTTTTTTTTCATGATTTTGGCCAATATATTATTCAGGAAAAAATGCATGAAAAAAAGTTGGGTCTCAGAAAGATTTAAAAAAATTCATGATGGTTCTTGATGACGTGAAGAAGCGTGTAGAGTAATTATTTTTTCCAGAAATTGTTCCTTTTTCATGATTTCAAAGTTTTGCGATTTTGGTCATTTTTCCATTGAGGAAAAAATGCATGGAAAAAATTATGGGTCTCGGAAAGATTTGAAAAAATTCAAAACGGTTCTTATTGAAGTAAAGAAGCGTGTAGAGTGATTATTTTTCCCTGAAAAAAATTTTTTTTCATGATTTTAACGTTTCACGATTTTTGCCATTTTTTCCATAGAGGAAAAAAATGCATGAAAAAAATTTTGGGTCTTGGAAAGATTTGAAAAAATTCATGACGGCTCTTAATGACGCGAAGAAGCGTGTGGAGTAATTATTTTTATCTGAAATTTTTTTTTTCATAATTTCAACGTTTTACGATTTTGGTCATTTTTTTCTACAGGAAAAAAAATGCATGGAAAAAATTGTTGGGTCTCAGAAAGATTTGAAAAAATTCATGACGGTTCTTAATGACGTGAAGAAGCGTGTAGAGTAATTATTTTTTCCAGAAATTGTTTTTTTTTCTTCATGATTTCAAAATTTTACGATTTTGGCCATTTTTTCTATTGAGGAAGAAAATGCATGAAAATAATGTTGTGTCTCGGAAAAATTTGAAAAAATTCATGACGGTTCTTAATGACGCGAAGAAGCGTGTAGAGTAATTATTTTTTCCAGAAATTGTTTTTTTTTTCATGATTTGAAAATTTTACGATTTTGGCCATTTTTTCCAGTAAGGAAAAATTTGAAAAAATTCATGACGGTTTTTAATGACGTGAAGAAGTGTGTAGAGTAATTATTTTTCATAGTTTCAACGTTTTCCAACTTTGGTCATTTTTTTCCACAGGAAAAAATGTATGAAAAAAATTTTGGGTCTCAGAAAGATGTGAAAAAATTCATAAAGTGCGCAGAAATTGTATGTATTATAATTTTATTTATTGGCTACATTTTAATGGAGTATTAAAAAAATTAAATTCATCGAGTAGATTTCGGGAAAATTAAGAAAGTTCCACAATTTACAAAGCACCGATTTTAATGAAAAAAATGTTGATGTGGCCATCATGTTACTTTCTCCGACTTGATATTTATATTTACGTTTTCATGGTTTATTTTCAATTGAAATCCTATTTTAAATGTACTTTGAGCGTTGCGTGAACTCGGATGAAACTGACGTTTAAAACGTCAAAATTATGAAAGATGGAAAAATTATACTTCAAATTCAAAAACTCAGTTTACTCAAAAACTAGAGGGATTTCGAAAAAAACTTATTCTTTATAAGTTGTTCATTTTGGCATTCTCTACAATTATTATTAAGATAAAAGTTGCTGTAACTATTATCGTTTCAAAATTATAAACCAGAAATGGAAAAAAATTAATAATTATTTTTCTCAAATAACAATGATTTTATGAAAAAAATTAAAGAGATTTCGGAAAAAACTTATTCCTTATAAGTTGTTCATTTTGGAATTATCTACAATTATTATTAATATAAATTTTCTGTAACTATTATCGTTTAATAATTATAAACCAAAAATGAAAAAAAATAAATAAATTTTTTTCTCGAATAACAACGATTTTATGAAAAATATTTTCAAACCAAAGATGTTAATTTTTTTATTGTCTTCAATATTTATTTAAACGATTTTTTGATAATTTTCATATTTAAAAAAATATTGGAAAAAAACAAAAAACAGTTAAGGTAAACACCCACTTCCGGTGTACGAAATTTTACCAAAAGCTTTTCAGTTCTTCGGATTATCAAATAAGACGTATGCTCAAAGTTTCATATTAATTTCTCTATTAGTTTTTGAGATACACCGCGCACAGACACACACACACACACACACACACACACACACATACACATTTTTTTTCAGAAATTGTTGAAATGGCATCTAGGGACCCCAAAACGGATATTTCCGTAAAAAAAAAATTTGAAAAAAAAATCACGATCACAATACTTTCTCGTACTTCGTAACGGAGAAAGTAAAAACTTTTTTTTTTCATCGCGTTGTTACGGGGGGTGGGTTGGACTTGGGATCAAAATCAACTACACATTCTTAAAGATAAAACTTGAATCTTTCCCAAATTGAAAGATTTATAGATTTTCGACCAAATTGAACAAAGTTATGACGGTTTGAGTTTTTTCGAGTGGCGTTTTTTTTGACGCCAAGTGTAGTTATATCCATGGAACCTTCATTTACATATTTATATACTTTCTTTGTTGTTCTATGTTTTATTTTTTGGTGATATGTATTGTATTGTATTTACATAGCATGGCAAATTATTATTGTACAAAAAAATCAACTAAAATTCTGATCACACGTGGAAAAGGCAGAGTTCATTCCATCGATGATCTTCCACTCGTACCTGTAGTTACCTCCATGGTGTACTTTATATTTAATATAATATTTGCAATATTTTGCTTCTTAGTTGTATTAGTAGTATGAAATTTGTATATTACAAATTACAAAATTATATATGTATAATACTTCGTCTTTTTATTTTCTTTGCAATCAGACATTTGTCTGTTAAGGAAGTAAAGAAGTATTATTGTTATTATGGAAGGTCCGTAAGTGCGCAGTGTTAAAAATGCATCGGCGATGTAAATATTGCAGAGATGATGGGGCCCGTAAAAAAAAACGTGAAATTGACTCCTAAATGATAGACTCCTATAAAATCCCAAATAGGGTCAAACGGGTGAGTGGTCCTTAACCGTCTGTAGATAGTATGTCTCCCACTTTACTCATCCAATCCAATATACATTCGAATTTTCACTGGTCTGGTAGGAATTTAAATTGGTATTGGTCAGCATTCGGCGGAATATTCGTTCGACAGAATGTTCGCCCCCCCCCCCATCCCCCTCCCCTTCCGCCGCCCTCGCGCTTTGTTCGTTTTGTGAGGTCAGCTGAAGTTAATCAAGCCCGGCTGCAAAAAGCTCGTATTGGTGTGTTGTAAATCATCATGTAATATCGCATAGATACGCCATGTCCTGGGATTTAGCAGTCCTCCCTCTCTCTCTTTCGCTTTTATTTAACACTTTTAACACGTGTTGAAGCGTTCAAACAATTTTTCTTTAATCGATTTTAACGCGCCTACGAAATTATTCTCGTCGTATTAGATTAATTTGGAATGTATTATTTGACTTGGGCTATTTATCTTAACTCTAAAGGATTGTCCTATTCTTTATTTAATAATAAATAATAATTATAATTAAAATAGTTACTTTAGTGAACATTAAATATTGTTCCTCCATCAGAACACCTACAGATCGGTTTCGAACTTTCAGGTCTCATCAGTGTAGTTAGTTGCTGATGGGGAAACGGAGATTACTATTGGAATATAAGTATTCCAAGCACCGTTAAAGGTAGCATTCAGGCAATAGATTCCGCCACGTTTCTACCTTTAGTTACTTTAGGTTAAAACAAAATTTGTTTTAAATTGATTAATATTGTAATAAATTATTACATTAATTCTGCAACAAGCAATGTTCATATACAATATTAATCAATGAGAATTTGTTTTTTACCCTAAACTATTATGTATGAATAAAATGCAATTAAAACAATTTTTAAAATAAGGTTTTACTCACCAGCGCTTCTCGACTCTTATAACTTAATTACACTTGGAATGTGTAGCGCAAACTTGCACTGTACTCTGCTTTTCACCTCATTAACTCGAAGGGCTTGGCCCATTTGAGTCTTCTTATCAAATTCGTGTTGCAAGTGCAACATAAATTGCCGCAACGAATTGTTTCAAATTAAACTTGGATAGTTTGTAAATTTTCGGCGTTACGGTGGAGCTTTAAGCTTAATTCCATTTGTGCATCTTCTTAATTTGTATTTGATTAATGGTCGCAATAATTTTTTTTTCATTTTTCATATTTCATTTTAACAATTCTAAATATTAAAAATATTTCACCACGTGTTAAACGAAAACCAAATTCAACAAATATTAGATTTTACAATTGGCGGAGGTGCAGTAAATAATATGAAACCTTTAGCAAAATAAACCACAATTGAAATAATTCGATATAAGCGTTTAGAGAGGAAGAACATGCATGTTGTAGAGATTGTGCAATTTTATAAATATATCCGTGTAACGGAGACACCCCCAATTACCCACATTAAAAATGTACGTCGGAACGTTAGAATTCCATTCCTTTATCTCCGAAAAACACGTGTTTGAAACGTGTTGTGATGTTAATATAAGATGTAATCGCGTTACAATATCAGCGTGCTCCCGGGGATGGTTAATAAAACGTGTCGCAGAAATATAAAAATAACCGCATTGCGGTGACGCTGGGGCTTATAGATTTCACATTTCCATAACATCTCCTCGGGATGGGCCTTATTATGTGTAATTTCACGGTAACGCCATTTTCGGTTCTTAAACGCCGCCGCCGCCGCCGCCGCGATGGCGTTTTATTCCGGCCGAAGGGATTGTTTGCATGGACTCGTGTATCATCCGAATGCAGACTGGAGATTATGCAAGTTGAAATTTCTCAGGGGATCGGTGCGAAGCAGCAGACAGTCTGTGCGTTGTCTGCAGACTTTCATGCCTGCCAGCTTATGCCGCTCCGGTTCCATCAATGTCGGATTTGTTACGGTTTGCAACTCTCAAACATTCTGCGCGGTGTTCCTAAAAGTGGACCAAATAGAGTCTGCGTCTACTTAATGCCACCGCTCGAAAATTCAATGGGAACTCCAGACACTGCACACTGGATATAGTGTTACTCACTCACGTGCACATTTCATCCATTCGCGAATAACGGGAGTGTTGCATTCGAGGGGGCGCATCTCGTTTACGGTCTCGGAAGTATTCCGAGGATAAAGTGCAGGTTTCGGGTCCTCGACGGGGAAATATCATTTGGTCAAATTTTTTTAACACTGCGAAACACGGATCCCACTAAATCGCCACTCGCGCGGAACTAATTCGGCGATCCTGCTTCCTTCAACGGATTCTTTTTGCCGGACTTGAAGTTTATCTTAGGAAACTCCAGCTGTCTATATATATACGTACCCGGCTTATTGGTCTACACACAAAAACATCAACGCCATCCAATTAACGTTTTTATTCAAACCAATTTCCTCCGACTGAATATTCTGGGTGTATGTAAATTATATAATCATTAGTATCGGCGTTTCTTAGGCCCGAGGAATTTTGTGTAATTAAATGAAATTGATATTATTTACAGCTGCGTAATTCATATTTATGGTAATTAATAAAAATACCTTTATTATTTAAACAGAAATTTCCGGCATTAAATAATCTGCAATTATTAATATTACCAGTTGCTGATAAATATCCCGATCACAATACTTTCTCGTACTTCGTAACGGAGAAAGTAAAAATAGAATAACAAATATCAGAACTCATACATAAAAAAAAAACTAATTAAAGAATCCTACAACAAGAAGAAGTCAAGATTGTGTATAAATTTTAGAGACTAGAACTAGAGTGAGTAGCTCCTTAAATTCTGTGGTCCTTGAGGGCATATGAGTCGGATTAGACCAAAATTGGCGATTTTTTTTTATTTTTGACGAAAACCTGAAATTCTATCCAAGGGTCCCCCTTCTTACTTTTGCTCAAAAATTGCACTAAAAACGATTTCCTGGAAAAACCACTGGTTCGATTCGGGGCTTCTATACATCACTGGAAAGATCTCATTAAGACGCTTCAGAAAAAGTACTTTTACAAAAACAAATGTCAATTTGAAGCCCGCGATGCGTCAGCAAAGAAAACTCGAAAATGGAAAAAAATCGAAAAAATCAACTTTCTTAATAATCAGCGGAGATCTTTATGTAGTACCCTTTTTTGCATCAGAAGAACGAGATAAATCAATTGGCGTTAAAAAATTTCATCCTGAAAAAAAATGCAAAAATGTTAGCATGTCACCGTGAACTTTGTGGAAGATTTTGAGAAAAGTCGATTTTTTCAAACTTTGAACGAGTCGGATTAGACCAAAATTGGCGATTTTTTATTTTTGACGAAAACCTGAAATTCTATCCAAGGGTCCCCCCTTCTTACTTTTGCTCAAAAATTGCACTAAAAATGATTTCCTGGAAAAAACACTGGTTCGATTCAGGGTTTATAAGCATCACTGGAAAGATCTCATTAAGACGCTTCAGAAAAAGTACTTTCGCAAGAACAAATGCCAATTTGAAGCCCGTGATGCGTCAGCAAAGAAAATTTGAAAATGGAAAAAATCGAAAAAATCAACTTTCTTAATAATCATCGTGGACCTTTATGTAGTACCTGTTTTTTCATCAGAAGAACGAGATAAATCAATTGGCGTTAAAAAATTTCATCCAGAAAAAAATGCAAAAAAGTTAGCATGTCACCATGAACTTTATGGAAGATTTTGAGAAAAGTCGATTTTTTCAAACTTTGAACGGCTGTAGCGGCCGAACGAAAAATCCAATTTGAACGCGGTTTTAAATTCTGTGGTCCTTTAGCACACATGAGTCGCATTAGACCAAAATTGGCGATTCTTAAATTTTGACGAAAACCTGAAATTCCATCCAAGGGTCCCCCCTTCTTACTTTTGCTCAAAAATTGCACTAAAAACGATTTTCTGGAAAAAACACTGGTTCGAATCTGGGTTTCTATACATCACTGGAAAGATTTCATTAAGACGCTTCAGAAAAAGTACTTTCGCAAGAATAAATACCAATTTGAAGCCTGTGATGCGTCAGCAAAGAAAACTCGAAAATGGAAAAAAATCGAAAAAATCAACTTTCTTAATAATCATCGTGGACCTTTATGTAGTACCTTTTTTTTCATCAGAAGAACGAGATAAATCTATTAGCATTAAAAAATTTAATCCAGAAGAAAATGCAAAAAAGTTAGCATGTCACCATGAACTTTATGGAAGATTTTGAGAAAAGTCGATTTTTTCAAACTTTGAACGGCTGTAGCGGCCGAACTAAGAATCCAATTTGAACGCGGTTTTAAATTCTGTGGTCCTTGAACGCATATGAGTCGTATTAGACCAAAATTGGCGATTCTTAAATTTTGACGAAAACCTGAAATTCTATCCAAGGGTCCCCCCTTCTTACTTTTGCTCAAAAATTGCACTAAAAATGATTTCCTGGAAAAACCACTGGTTCGAATCGGGGTTTCTATACATCACTGGAAAGATCTCATTAAGACGCTTCAGAAAAAGTACTTTCGCAAAAACTAATGTCAATTTGAAGCCCGTGATGCGTCAGCAAAAAAAACTCGAAAATGGAAAAAATCGAAAAAATCAACTTTCTTAATAATCATCGTGGACCTTCATGTAGTACCTTTTTTTTCATCAGAAGAACGAGATAAATCAATTGGCGTTAGAAAATTTCATCCATCAAAAAATGCAAAAAAGTTAGCATGTCACCATGAACTTTATGGAAGATTTTGAGAAAAGTCGATTTTTTCAAACTTTGAACGGCTGTAGCGGCCGAACGAACAATCCAATTTGAACGCGGTTTTAAATTCTGTTGTCCTTGGGCGCATATGAATCGGATTAGACCAAAATTTGCGATTTTTTATTTTTGACGAAAATCTGAAATTCTATCCAAGGGTCCCCCCTTCTTACTTTTGCTCAAAAATTGCACTAAAAACGATTTCCTGGAAAAACCACTGGTTCGAATCTGGGTCTCTATACATCACTGGAAAAATCTCATTAAGACGCTTCAGAAAAAGTACTTTCGCAAAAACAAATGCCAATTTGAAGCCCGTGATGCGTCAGCAAAGAAAATTTGAAAATGGAAAAAATCGAAAAAATCAACTTTCTTAATAATCATCGTGGACCTTTATGTAGTACCTTTTTTTTCATCAGAAGAACGAGATAAATCTATTAGCATTAAAAAATTTAATCCAGAAGAAAATGCAAAAAAGTTAGCATGTCACCATGAACTTTATGGAAGATTTTGAGAAAAGTCGATTTTTTCAAACTTTGAACGGCTGTAGCGGCCGAACTAAGAATCCAATTTGAACGCGGTTTTAAATTCTGTGGTCCTTGAACGCATATGAGTCGTATTAGACCAAAATTGGCGATTCTTAAATTTTGACGAAAACCTGAAATTCTATCCAAGGGTCCCCCCTTCTTACTTTTGCTCAAAAATTGCACTAAAAATGATTTCCTGGAAAAACCACTGGTTCGAATCGGGGTTTCTATACATCACTGGAAAGATCTCATTAAGACGCTTCAGAAAAAGTACTTTCGCAAAAACTAATGTCAATTTGAAGCCCGTGATGCGTCAGCAAAAAAAACTCGAAAATGGAAAAAATCGAAAAAATCAACTTTCTTAATAATCATCGTGGACCTTCATGTAGTACCTTTTTTTTCATCAGAAGAACGAGATAAATCAATTGGCGTTAGAAAATTTCATCCATCAAAAAATGCAAAAAAGTTAGCATGTCACCATGAACTTTATGGAAGATTTTGAGAAAAGTCGATTTTTTCAAACTTTGAACGGCTGTAGCGGCCGAACGAACAATCCAATTTGAACGCGGTTTTAAATTCTGTTGTCCTTGGGCGCATATGAATCGGATTAGACCAAAATTTGCGATTTTTTATTTTTGACGAAAATCTGAAATTCTATCCAAGGGTCCCCCCTTCTTACTTTTGCTCAAAAATTGCACTAAAAACGATTTCCTGGAAAAACCACTGGTTCGAATCTGGGTCTCTATACATCACTGGAAAAATCTCATTAAGACGCTTCAGAAAAAGTACTTTCGCAAAAACAAATGCCAATTTGAAGCCCGTGATGCGTCAGCAAAGAAAATTTGAAAATGGAAAAAATCGAAAAAATCAACTTTCTTAATAATCATCGTGGACCTTTATGTAGTACCTTTTTTTTCATCAGAAGAACGAGATAAATCTATTAGCATTAAAAAATTTAATCCAGAAGAAAATGCAAAAAAGTTAGCATGTCACCATGAACTTTATGGAAGATTTTGAGAAAAGTCGATTTTTTCAAACTTTGAACGGCTGTAGCGGCCGAACTAAGAATCCAATTTGAACGCGGTTTTAAATTCTGTGGTCCTTGAATGCATATGAGTCGTATTAGACCAAAATTGGCGATTCTTAAATTTTGACGAAAACCTGAAATTCTATCCAAGGGTCCCCCCTTCTTACTTTTGCTCAAAAATTGCACTAAAACTAATTTCCTGGGAAAACCACGGGTTCGATTCGGGGTTTCTATACATCACTGGAAAGATCTCATTAAGACGCTTCAGAAAAAGTACTTTTGCAAAAACAAATGTCAATTTGAAGCCCGTGATGCGTCAGCAAAGAAAATTTGAAAATGGAAAAAATCGAAAAGATCAACTTTCTTAATAATCATCGTGGACCTTTATGTAGTACCTTTTTTTTCATCAGAAGAACGAGATAAATTAATTGGCGTTAAAAGATTTCATCCGTCACAAAATGCAAAAAAGTTAGCATGCCACCATGAACTTTATGGAAGATTTTAAGAAAAGCCGATTTTTTCAAACTTTGAACGGCTGTAGCGGCCGAACAAAGAATCCAATTTGAACGCGGTTTTAAATTCTGTGGTCCTTTTGCATATATGAGTCGTATTAGACCAAAATTGGCGATTCTTAAATTTTGACGAAAACCTGAAATTCCATCCAAGGGTCCCCCCTTCTTACTTTTGCTCAAAAATTGCACTAAAACTGATTTCCTGGAAAAACCACTGGTTCGATTCGGGGTTTCTATACATCACTGGAAAGATCTCACTAAGACGCTTCCAAAAAAGTACTTTCGCAAGAACAAATGCCAATTCGAAGCCCGTGATACGTCAGCAAAGAAAACTCGAAAATGTAAAAAATCGAAAAAATAAACTTTCTTAATAATCATCGTGCACCTTTATGTAGTAACTTTTTTTTCACCAGAAGAACGAGATAAATCGATTGGCGTTAAAAAATTTCATCCAAAAACAATTGCAAAAAAGTTAGCATGTCACCATGAACTTTATGAAAGATTTTGAGAAAAGTCGATTTTTTCAAACTTTGAACGGCTGTAGCGACCGAACGAAGAATCCAATTTGAACGCGGTTTTAAATTCTGTGGTCCTTTAGCGCATATGAGTCGTATTAGATCAAAATTGGCGATTCTTAAATTTTGACGAAAACCTGAAATTCTATCCAAGGGTCCCCCCTTCTTACTTTTGCTCAAAAATTGCACTAAAAATTATTTCCTGGAAAAACCACTGGTTCGAATCGGGGTTTCTATACATCACTGGAAAGACGCTTCAGAAAAAGTACTTTTGCAAAAACAAATGTCAATTTAAAGCCCGTGATGCGTCAGCAAAGAAAACTCGAAAATGGAAAAAAATCGAAAAAATCAACTTTTTTAATAATCATCGTGGACCTTTATGTAGTACCTTTTTTTTCATCAGAAGAACGAGATAAATCAATTGGCGTTAAACAATTTCATCCGTCACAAAATGCAAACAAGTTAGCATGCCACCATGAATTTAATGGAAGATTTTGAGAAAAGTCGATTTTTTCAAACTTTGAACGGCTGTAGCGGCCGAACGAATATATAATCATTTAAAATAAGAGGAGTGTAACTAAAACATCAATTACATGTTCGCATGTGTAGTCGCAAACTTGTACAGATAAGTCATTACATGTGCTTACCCTTCATGTAATTGACATATCGCATGACTAGTTTATATAGTAATTGACAACAGTTTTTAACTACCCTCTCACGATAAATACTTTCATATCACTTTTTTACTATTAGTGGCGTTATCAGGTGAAATATTTACGTCTTTATTCACTTGGTAAATAGTGAAAGATATTTTAAAAAATGATAAAACAGGACTTCACGTTGAAAATTTGAATTTAAAAATTGCCTTTTCGTACTGAGAGTAAAAATATATAAAACATACCTGAATTAATTGAATAAGTAAATAATTCATTAAGCTTATTCGGCGGAGTTATTAGTATGAATAATTTAGTCCGCTTCTTGCTGCCGGTTATACGATCCCCGGTGACACCTTTCATCGATGGTGTTGCGTACTACTGAGTTAACTTTAAATAGTAAATTAAAAAAATAAATTTGGGTAAATAAAAATTCATGGACGGGCTGAAAGGCTTTAGTCAATTACGATTTAAATTAAAGGAAAGTAAATGATATACAGGGTGTATTTGAAATAACGAACAGGCTCGTAACCACAAAGAGATTATATTATTTTTAAACAATATTCGCAATTATTTTGTTTATAACTGTAACAAAAAGCCCGCAATTAATTATTAAAGTTAATGAGTGAAAATACGCAGTGGTAATGTGACTTAATTTTTAAACGGCATCGGCTTTAGATATCGAATTACAACAAGCGCGTAGGAAATATCTGAGTTTGGCTCTTTAAGCGTCAATGAACTTGAGGAGTGTTTATCTTTTACAAAACAAAAAACGTTGCGATAACACTTCAAATTTCGGAGGCAAGAAATCGTATCTCGCGTTTTAAATAAACAAACACACATTCCATGCAGACTTAATTAAATGAGAAAAGCATCGGTTCTCAAAATGTTTAAAAAACCTCGAAAAATTAGGAAAATTCAATTTTTTTTTTCGAATAAATTTTGATGAAAATGGGTTCACGAATATTTTGTGTGTGCACTTAAATGCCTGTTCGTTATTTGAAATACACCCTGTATTTCTCTAAATTAAGTAATTACGATTTAAAAACACAGAGAGGTTATTTTTCGTCTTCCTGTCAAATGTCAATGAATACTCACTGGATACACTTATTGGAATAAAAAAATGATAGATGGATATAATGACGATATATTTTTAAAAGGAATTTTAAAATAGCTGTCCTAAAAATAGAACTGTAGGCACATCTGGTTTAAATACCAAGTTTAAATAAAGTTTTGGTAACTAACTAAACATTCATCAAATTAAAAACAACTTTACTTGTTGCAGAAAGCATTAGATAAATACAAGAAAACGAAATATTCAACCTGTTCGAACAGGTTTAATATTCATATATTCAGGCTACATTTCGTTTTCTTGTATTTAAACATTCATCAACTATTAGCAATATCACTCACGCACTAATCCGTTTATTGGTCATCGGGTAATCCATTATATAATAAAAAATGATTATCCGAAGGTCTTCGTATTTAAGGGGTCGATAACGTTGCGTAACACGTCCATGAAATAAGCTCGAAACGTGTGGTTTCTGGCTAATATTGCCCCAGCGGCAAGGATCGGTTCCCTGTCTCCCGGCATGGAGTATATTAAACAATTACGTCTCCCGAAAGTAAATGTTTCTCGAAATATCCGGGAAAACGTTGCTGTCGAGAGAGAAATAACAGTTCACACATATTTTCGCATTCCGCGCGCTGCGGCGATGTTCAAATGTTAAGAAGGAATATCGTACTGTACCAAGAATAAGACGCATATTAATATTACCAGTTGCCTTATACAAAACAATAATTAGATATATCATTTTAACGGCTAGATCCTAGTGTTTGTGCCACTCGCAAACGTGCAGGCGCGAATTTCGCAAGTCCCGTGGCACTAAACCATTTTCATTTTACCCACACACGATTTTGACGATTGGTGCATCATACAATTCCATCAGAAATAAACAATGCTCTTTCACCCATTGTACATTTAATTCATATAAATTGTTAATATAAATATAGTTCTTATTCGTTAAATTATCTCAACAAATACCACTCGCGGTTATAATTTAGGCTGGATAAATTTTTATTTTAAGCACTCGTCATTTCATCGCAAATTTCTTGAATGAATTAAGATTAGGCAAAATCCACTTGCGCTAAAGCGCTCATGGATTTTTCCATCTCAATTCATTCTCGAAATTTGTGTCGATTCAATGGCTCGTGCAAACAAATAAAATTTATCCGGCCAAATTCTAACCTCTTGTGGTGTTACCCCCGAGTAATTTATATTTGAAACTATGGTCACAATAGATTGCGCGTATTTGTAGAAAAAAAACTGAAGATTTACTAAGTAAATAATAAAATCTCGTTTGAAATAGGATTCATTATATCAAATAATTACATTAGAGTATTATTAATTAAACAGTGGACCGGCATCGATAGTCTCATTACCTGTACAACGAGTGATTCGTACATCCGCGCCTGCATAATTTATCGTGACCGTTAAAGATCAATAATCTTTCGGTTAATATTAATAAGTACGTGCAATTTGCCCACACAATTACGCCGCGTTAATATTTCATGGAAAACCTCAATAACAGTAATATGGTAATTTTGTGCCGGTATTTCAATCAAGTCCCGGTTAAACGAAATATAAAATTTAATAAACATTATTGTTATTAACTGCACATTTGGTGCATTGATTAATTTACCATTTATTTATTGCAAATTTATTGTTGGAATTACTAAATAAACGGCTTCTACAAAAATTAAATTATGGTATGGTATGGTATGGTGAAAAAAATAAATCGGTATCATTGGCGTGGATAATCAGCAATTAATTTATTAACCCTTATCTAATGAATTCCGCCATATACGCGACGACCAAACCGATTATTGTAAAATCGAATTCTCCTGCGGGGCGAGCGCATGACGTAAATTTTAAGTTACCGGCGCATCCACCAAAAATGACTCGTTAGCTGAATGTTAGCTAGTTTGAGCCATTATTTTATGTCGTATTGAACGCTACTATTAAATATAATTAACATTAAAATTGTACACATTTGCTTTGTTACTACATAATTATTACCTGTTTCGCAATTTTATATTGAATTATAGATTTGTTTCGCTCGTATAATGGAACTGCAGAAGTATAATAATGCATTTATAGTTGTGCTGCGGTTCGGTCGTCTCCGAGGAGTCAGGCCTACATTTTTAAATTCGATTTTCGATTGAAATATTAACGAAATTCGTCAGATTTAAGGCCGGGAATTACAACTGGTTGCAAATCTTTAGATGTAATTCGCCTTTTTATTCCGTAGTATCAATATCTACTTCATATTACTATTTTAAATAATACTTGAGGAATTAACCATAAATTTCCAGCCATAGATTTCCCGACGAAAAATTAAATTTGTGTTCATGCAAGTACCATATGTATAAAAATTATTTAGATAAGGCATGGCCATGATAAACAAAATCACGGTCTTAGATTAGTTCATTACATTGTTGACTTTATGTCATATGAACAACTGGTGGCGAAGATGTGATGCGACGTATCAAACCTGCAACGTACGTTCCGAAATACAAAGCCACCCCTTATCTAAATAATTTTTATACATATGGTATATTTAGCGTTTATATTTACTCAAAAAGCCATGAAAATTAATACAAATATTTTTTTTTTATCGAGCAGCTGATTGATCCGTGGCGGTGGCATTTAAAACAATAGTAACTCAAAAAGGGCATAACAAAAAAAAATATTTTTGCAAAACCTTCCTACAAGCAGTCGCGGTTGGTGAAATATTTTAAAGGTAAGCCACTCAGCCTACAATGTGCAGAGTGTTGAATTGCAAAGCGGGCCATAGGGATTTACATGTAAAATTTGAAATGTGTTAATATTGGCTCCCGTAATTATTTGAGAGCATCGGTCTTCGTACATTATTTTTAAAACTTTTTAAGTTGAATGATTTGGTTCCTTACCCAATAGTTTCTGCAGAGTATTTACCGAGATATTTGCAAAAAACTTTACTATCATTTTGAATTAAAAACAAAGGTTGGCCATGAAATCATAATGGCGGATATTTCATTTTGCTGTAAAAAGTGACAGTCGCTGTCACATTGCAATTTACAACCGGCCGTGTATTTTACCCAAAAAAAAGTATTTATAAGTAAATGGTTTTACTCAGGTAATATTTAAGAAGTGTAAGTGATTTGTTATTGTTGAATTTCCGAAGAAGGCAATACCCTGCAATGAGTATTAAAAATAATGTAAGTAGACCGATATTATAAAATAATTAAGGGAGCCAATTGTAACACATTTAAAATTGTACATTTGCTGGATATTTCCTTCTCCGGAAATTCACGTGCAATTCTTAAATAGTACCTGAGTAAAACGTTTTAATTATAAATATTTTTTCTCGAGTGGAATATACGGCCGGTTGTAAATCGTAATGTGACAGCGACTGTCACTTTTTAGAGAAAAATGAAATATCCGCCATTATGATTTCATGGCAAACCTTTGTTTTTAATTCAAAATAATTGTAAAGTTTTTTTGCAAATATCTCGGTAAATACTCTGCAGAAATCAGAAATGAAAAAATCATACTTCAAATTAAAAAACTCAGTTTACTCAAAAGCTAAAGCGATTTCGGGAAATAAATTTGCTATAACTATTATGGTTTCTTAATTATAAACCAAAAATAAAAAAAAATAATAATTTTTTTTCTCGAATAACAAAATATTTTCAAACAAAAAAAATAATTTCTTTGTTGTCTTCAATATTTTGTTTAAATATTTTTGTGATACTTTTCATATTGAACAAAATTCTGGAAAAAAAAACAAAAAACAGTTAAGGTAAACACCAACTTTCGGTGTACGAAATTTGACCAAAAGCATTTCAGTTCTTCAGATTATCAAATAAGATTTATGTTCAACGTTTCATATCAATTGCTCTATAAGTTTTTGAGATACAGCACGCACAGACACACACACACAGATAAATTTTTTTTTTCCAGAAATTGTAGAAATGACATCTAGGAACCCTAAAACGGATATTGGAAAAAAAATTCACGATCACAATACTTTCTCGTACTTTGTAACGGAGAAAGTAAAAAATCAGGCAAAACAAAACTTTTTAATATTCTGAAGTTGCAATTTCCGAGCCACCCCAAAAAATATGTCTAAACAAATTGCTGTAAACTCATTACCTTCCAAATTTACTCAGAATCGATTATGTTTTAAGATACCATAAAAAACTGTAAATACTCTAACACTTGTTTCATGCTAATTTTGAAACTCTCAAGACGTAATTTCTAAGCTCAAAATTATATAAATATTTGCTAAGAACTCAATACTTTCCAAATTTGATGAATATCGATAATATATTAAGATACTATAATAATTCAACAATACTTCAACACACGTATCTAACAAATCACGTGGAAACAATCGTTTTGGACTTTGAAGAGTCAATTTCTGACCGACCAAAAAAATAATAATAATAACAATTGCTACAAACTTAATACTTTCTGAATTTACTCTGAATCAATTTTATTTTAGGATTCCATAAGATAAGATAAGATATGAGATAAGATAAAACTTTATTCACATTAGCCACTACATACAGACATATTTACACATAAGGAAATATTCAAGCGGATGTGAGACGTCCAATAATTTAAGTCCAAAAAATATAAAATTTTGTATAAAAAATTAAAATATATATAAATCACACTTATAATAACATATACAAAGCATTTACTTTTCAATCCTAGCCGGACTTACAATCCTTTACAAATTCACTAAACGTATAATAGCATTTACCTATTAGAAAATGTTTCAAGTTTCTTTTAAATTTTTTTATGTTTCCGGATATCTTGGAAGATTTTTTGTAAAGCTCGCTGTTATGGGTTTGAATTCTGAGGTCGTGTTTAAAAATTTGAAAATACTTCAACACTTGTTTCTAGAAAATTAAGCAAAAATTAAGCCTTTTAAAAATGCAAAGACACAATTTCGGAGCTCTCCAAAAAAATATGAAAACAATTTATACAAACCTAATAACAAAGCTTTAACTTTAAGCATGTCATGTCAATGTCATTAAATCTGAAAATTTTCAATCTAACAGAAACTGTCATTTTATATGAAAGAAACTTGAAAACAGGTGGAAACAATGAGGTCAATCTTTGAAAAATCGTATCCGGTTAAGGGACCAACAAATAAAAAATGTTCCAATATAAATATTGTAGGGGAAAGCTTTGTAAATATACTGGAGCTTTGACAGACTCCATAACAATAATCTTGAATCGCTCACTTTTAAGGCCGGGGCCCCAGAGATGAAATACTTGTCACGTGGTGCCCCTTCAGGCGAAAGGTATCTTTGGTGAAAATTTCACCCGAATCCGTGTCATGCGATTTTCACTCAAATTTCCGATGGTTTACTAATGAAAAATGAAAAATTTGGTGCCTTGACACATAAAAAAATTCATAACTCGCAAACGATTAGAAAAATCGAAAAATATTAAATATTCTTTAACTCTAAACAAGTATTTTTAGAGCTAACAACAATTGCTACAAACTTAATACTTTCCAAATTTACTGAGAATTTTTTGGACCATAGATTTTAAATAAATTATACAAACTTTTTATTAATAAATTGTTTCATGTTAATTTAATTTTAAACTAATTTATATGTTGGTAACAACAATAAATTATTATTATTATATTTTAGGATTCTATAAAACTCTGAGAACATTCCAATGCAAATTTCTAAAAAATCAAGTGAAAACAAAGCTTTTTAAAACTCCGAAGGGCATAATTTTCGAGTTACAAAAAAAAATATAAAAACAACTGGTGCAAAACTGATACTTTCCAAATTCACGCAGGATCGATTATATTTTAGGATTATGTAAAAATCTGAAAATACTTGTATTGAGAAAATCACGCGAAATCAACGCTTTTTAAAAATCTCCCTAAAAAATATATTAAAACAATTGCTACAAACTTATTACTTTCCAAATTCACTCGGAATCGATTGTAGTGGGTGTTTCGGAGCTCTGGGAATGGTCAATCACGTGCTTACTTTTAAAAATTTCGAAAATATATATAAAAGCAGAATATTAAGCTCTACGTCCTAAAAATATTTAAATTTATACAGGATGTTTTATAACAAAGTTACAGACCAAATTATGTTTTCTTTAAAAAAAAGCACATTTAGAAATTTCGATAAATAAACACGTGATTAACCGTTTCTCTCCGGGCTCTGAAACACCCTGTATTTTAGGATACTAAAGAAAGTTGAAAATACCCCTACACTAATTTTTAAAAAATCGCGCGAAAACAAAGTTTCTTGAAACTCTTTTCAAGTTTATTCAGAATCAGTTATAACTCAAAATTAGGAAAAATATAAAATAACTCATTAGATGGCGTTAAAACCCTTATATTTCAAACTAAACTCATTCATTGATTGAATTCAATAGAAGTGAATATTTAATTTTTTTAGTAGAGACCTTCCTACTTGTTTAATTTGCAATCTTTCCTGGATAGTACCTGAGCAGAAAGCTTATTCCGAAATAGATTAATTTTATTTAATAAATGTTTTGCGATTTTTTTACTCATTACACTTTCGCAGACATCGTTTAAACATTTAAAATGAAACAGTGTTTTGAAAATTCATTAAAAATTATAATTATTGCTGACCTTGAAATTATAGGTGGTGCCATGACTCCTTGGCTCCATATAACGAGCCGCCCCTGAATTAGGGTACCAATTACATGGAACTTTAGAACTTAGAATAATGATATTGGTGATTCAATAGTGTCATACATTCTACAAAGGAATCAACAAAATTTATTATAGAAACACTGAATAAAACATAGTAAGTGTTTTATTCAGTGTTTCTATAATGAATTACCTCGTAGTAACGGTCGCAACCATCACCCTGATTAAAATTTATTTTGATAAAAAATAATTCAACGTGTAGAAGTTTTTCAGAAATTCATATTTTCTCTTTTTAGCCATACCAGCCATAGTAGCAACAGCTGTACGTAGTTTTCCACAGTTCACACTTATAAAAACGTAGTTACGAAATACTATGAACAATCTAATTTAGCTTTAATTTTAATAAAAACGCAATAAGGAGAGACTTGGATTTAAAGAATTTATTAACAAAGAATATTTCGAACGCAGGCCCGCGAGATTGTCCATACGCCATTTGTAAGCCACAAAATTTTGAGGTGTTGGCTGTGAGATAAATGAGGTATGTCGCATATTATTATTAGTTCAATTGAATTAGATTTAAAAAAAATGAATTAATCTCAGATATGACTGCTATATTCTCTCTCTCTCTCTCTCTCTCTCTCTCTCTCTCTCTCTCTCTCTCTCTCTCAAGCATGGCCAACTTAGCAACAAAATTCAGTGGCTCACACCTTATTACTGTAGCAAAATAACGTACTCCAACATAGGCGACACGATTAAATAATTTGTCAATCTCGGCCGAAGAAAAAATATCAAACATCGATTTGGCATTTCGCCACAATGTTTGGCAATTGAAATTATAGGTTTAATCATTATCAAGTGCTACACTGGACACCACAAGCAAGAAGAAGGAGAGGAAGACCACGGAAAAGTTGGAGAGAAGGTATTGACGGCGAGATCGAGAGGAGAGACCTGGAGAAAGAGAGACGAGTGGAGATTAGGAATCGGAAGACGGATAACGTTATAACCCCAATAGATATAAATATCATTATCATCAAAATAACAACATGCCAATATAACGGAAAAAAAATATCCCCACTGCTGTGATGAGAATAAAATATGAACAGAGTTTATATGGCAGTAAAATCAATAACGTTCAAGTCATCGTGTCATAACCTGCAAATTAAATTATACAGTACGTCATTAACAACTATCATGTAAACATCAAAATTTTCCAGCAAATATGTCTTTAGAAACCAACCCTAATACCGCCCTAAAAACCAATCTGAACTTAGCGGTCGTCCGTTTAAAGTTGCTGCAGAAGAAAAAGACCGATCTCGCCCAAAAAACGAGGATAAACATCAAGGACTTTATAGTCGGAGGTAAAGCGGAACGAGCGAAAATCCTGGCGGAACACGTGATACGCGAAGATTATTTAATAGAAGCGCTGGAAATGGTGGAGATGTACTGCGATCTGCTGCTGGTCCGTTTCGACATATTAACGCACATGAAGCAACTGGATGAAGGTCTAAGGGAAGCCGTGGCCAGTTTAATCTGGGTGGCACCGCGAATACAGAGCGACATACCGGAGATAAAAATTATTTGCGATCTGCTGATGATGAAATTCGGCAAAGCCTTGCCGGACAAATCTCGCATAGATGTTATTAAGCAGGTGAACAGGAAGCTCCAGAGCAAGTTGTTGATACAGTGCCCTTCGAGGATGCTGGTGGAGAGGTATCTGGTGGAAATCGCCAACTGCTTTAACATCGAGTACAGAGCGGATGAGGACGATACGGGGGAGGAAGATGGGAGTGGAAACAGCCTTCCGATTACGACCGCGAAGTCTTTCTTTGATCCGCCACTGCCCAGCAGCGGAGCGGCGTGTTCTGGAAATTTTCCGAAAACCGACACGTTATCGCAGAACAATTTCTTCAGGACGGACACGCAGCCCGATTCGCTGCCACTGTCGTACAGCTCGATCGCGGCGGCCGGGACGAAAGCGGTTAATGTGAAAAGATCGGGAAATAATTCGAGTAACAACGATGAATTGCTACAATTTCCATCTGTGCCTTCGCACCCCCTTGATTCACCAAGTGATGATGCAGTTGATGGTATTACGAAGAGATTTCGGGAATTTAAGAAACAATAAAATTTAACGCTAATTTACTTATAATCCTGGTAACATTTACAGATTCTTTAATAAAATTTAACACTCACTTTATCTGTTTGAATAATCCTAGTTAAAGGGGGTAGCGGCATAAAATAGGTTTGGCGGGGCTGAATTGCTGTACGGCGATTGCGCACACTCGGGGTTACAACTGCCCATGTTCGGCGGTGTCAACAAACACATCTGATTCTTCATGTTCCGCCAAATCTATATTTGATGATTATATAAACAAAGATATCGTAGTGGATAAATGTCGTCTGGAACTCGACCAGTTCAGGTAATGTAAACAGGAGAGATGGGCAAAACTGCTACTTTTGAATCACGTTGCTACCTGTGATTGCTACTTTCTAATATCAGTGATTTTAAACTGTTAGTGTGATCACAAAAAAAAATTATTATCCTCAATGGCCAAAGTGTCGCTTATTCAAAATCAATTTGGTTTTTGTAAATTCAACAATTTTTAATAGAAATATGTATTATTGAAAATGTTTGTTTTTATTTTTTGAGCACCTGAATAAAACATCGCAGAAAAAAATATAAAACACGCAGAAACATTTCCATAAAAAATTATCCTCAATGGCCAAAGTATTGCTAATTTAAAATCAATTCGGTTTTTGTGAATTCAACAATTTTTAAGACAGATATGGATTTTTGAAAATTTTCGTTTTAATTTGTAGAGCACTTGAAAAAAAAACATCGCAGAAAAAATATAAAACGTGCAAACAAAATTCCATAAAAATTATCCTCAGTGGCCGAAGTATCGCTAATTCAAAATCAATTTGGTTTTTGTAAATTCAAAAATTTTCAATAGAGATATGGATTTTTGAAAAATTTTCGTTTTAATTTTTTGAGCACTTGAACAAAAACATCGCAGAAAAAAATATAAAACGTGTTTACAAAATTCCATAAAATATTATCCTCAATGGCCGAAGTATTACTAATTCAAAATCCATTTGATTTTTGTAAATTTAAAATTTTTCAATAGAAATATGGATTTTTAAAAATTTTGTTTTAATATTTTGCGTACTTAAACAAAAACATCGCAGAAAAAAAATTAAAATGCGCAGAAAAATTTCCATAAAAAATTATCCTCAATGGCCAAAGTATTGCTAATTTAAAATCAATTCGGTTTTTGTAAATTCAACAAATTTTAATACAGATATGGATTTTTTAAAATTTTCGTTTTAATTTGTAGAGCACTTGAAAAAAAAAACATCGCAGAAAAAATATAAAACGTGCAAACAAAATTCCATAAAAATTATCCTCAGTGGCCGAAGTATCGCTAATTCAAAATCAATTTGGTTTTTGTAAATTCAACAAATTTTAATACAGATATGGATTTTTGAAAATTTTCGTTTTAATTTGTAGAGCACTTGAAAAAAAAACATCCCAGAAAAAATATAAAACGTGCAAACAAAATTCCATAAAAATTATTCTCAGTGGCCGAAGTATCGCTAATTCAAAATCAATTTGGTTTTTGTAAATTCAAAAATTTTCAATAGAGATATGGATTTTTGAAAAATTTTCGTTTTAATTTTTTGAACACTTGAACAAAAACATCGCAGAAAAAAATATAAAACGTGTTAGCAAAATTCCATAAAATATTATCCTTAATGGCAGAAGTATCACTTATTCAAAATCAATTTGATTTTTGTAAATTTAAAATTTTTCAATAGAAATATGGATTTTTGAAAATTTTGTTTTAATATTTTGCGTATTTAAACAAAAAGATCGCAGAAAAAAAATTAAAACGCGCAGAAAAATTTCCATAAAAAATTATCCTCAATGGCCAAAGTATTGCTAATTTAAAATCAATTCGGTTTTTGTAAATTCAACAAATTTTAAGACAGATATGGATTTTTGAAAATTTTCGTTTTAATTTGTAGAGCACTAGAAAAAAACATCGCAGAAAAAATATAAAACGTGCAAACAAAATTCCATAAAAATTATTCTCAGTGGCCGAAGTATCGCTAATTCAAAATCAATTTGGTTTTTGTAACTTCAAAAATTTTCAATAGAGATATGGATTTTTGAGAAATGTTCGGTTTAATTTTTTGAGCACTTGAACAAAAACATCGCAGAAAAAAATATAAAACGTGTTAACAAAATTCCATAAAATATTATCCTTAATGGCCGAAGTATCACTTATTCAAAATCAATTTGGTTTTTGTAAATTCAAAAATTTTCAATAGAGATATGGATTTTTGAAAAATTTTCGTTTTAATTTTTTGAGCATTTGAACAAAAACATCGCAGAAAAAAATATAAAATGTGTTAAAAAAATTCCATAAAATATTATCCTCAATGGCCGAAGTATTACTAATTCAAAATCCATTTGATTTTTGTAAATTTAAAATTTTTCAATAGAGATATGGATTTTTGAAAATTTTGTTTTAATATTTTGCGTACTTAAACAAAAACATTGCAGAAAAAAAATTAAAACGCGCATAAAAATTTCCATAAAAAATTATCCTCAATGGCCAAAGTATTGCTAATTTAAAATCAATTCGGTTTTTGTGAATTCAACAAATTTTAAGACAGATATGGATTTTTGAAAATTTTCGTTTTAATTTGTAGAGCACTTGAAAAAAACATCGCAGAAAAATATAAAACGTGCAAACAAAATTCCATAAAAATTATCCTCAGTGGCCGAAGTATCGCTAATTCAAAATCAATTTGGTTTTTGTAACTTCAAAAATTTTCAATAGAGATATGGATTTTTGAGAAATGTTCGGTTTAATTTTTTGAGCACTTGAACAAAAACATCGTAGAAAAAAATATAAAACGTGTTAACAAAATTCCATAAAATATTATCCTTAATGGCCGAAGTATCACTTATTCAAAATCAATTTGGTTTTTGTAAATTCAAAAATTTTCAATAGAGATATGGATTTTTGAAAAATTTTCGTTTTAACTTTTTTAAGCACTTGAATAAAAACATCGCAGAAAAAAATATAAAACGTGTTAACAAAATTCCATAAAATATTATCCTCAATGGCCGAAGTATTACTAATTCAAAATCCATTTGATTTTTGTAAATTTAAAATTTTTCAATAGAAATATGGATTTTTAAAAATTTTGTTTTATTATTTTGAGTACTTGAACAAAAACCATCGCAGAAAAAAATATAAAACGCCCAGAAAAAAATCCATAAAAAATCATCCTCAATGGCCGAAGTGTCGCTTATTTAAAATCAATTTGGGTTTTATAAATTCAACAATTTTGAATAAAGATATGTATTTTTGAAAATTTTCGTTTTAACTTTTTGAGCACTTGAACAAAAACATCGCAGAAAAAAATATAAAATGCGTTAAAAAAATTCCATAAAATATTATCCTCAATAGCCGAAGTATCACTTATTCAAAATCAATTTGGTTTTTGTAAATTTAAAATTTTTCAATAGAGATATGGACTTTTGAAAATGTTTGTTTTAATATTTGGAGCACTTGAACAGAAAAAATATAAAACGTGCAGGCAAAATTCCATAAAAAAATATCATCAATGGCCGAAGTGTCGCTTATTCAAAATCAATTTGATTTTTGTAAATTCAACTATTTGTAATAGAAATATGTATTCTTGAAAATTTTTGTTATAATTTTTTGAGCACCTGAATGAAAACATCGCAGAAAAAAAATAATAAAACGCGCAGAAGTATCGGTTATTTAAAATCAAATTGGTTTTTGTAAATTCAACATTTTTCAATGGAGATATGGATTTTTGAAGATTTCTATTTTAATTTTTTGAGCACCTGAACAAAAACATATAGAACGTGCAGAAAAAAATCCATAAAAAAATATCCTCAATGGCTGAAGTATCACTTATTCAAAATCAATTTTGTTTTTGTAAATCCAACAATTTTCAATAGCAATGTGGATTTTTGTTTTAATTTTCGCTGTGGTAAATTGTTTTTTTTTTTCAGTTCATGAAGTTTACAATTTGAAAATTGGTTTCGTGGTATTATTTCAAAATGTATGTTTGGATATTCGAACTGTATCTTAAATGAAATATGATTTTGAGTAATTTTGAGTTTACTGTTTGTAGCAATAGTTTTCTTTTTTTAATGCATGAATATCGTAATTTGAACATGAGCCTAAAAGTAAATGGGAATCTATAGTATTGAATATAAAATAATATTTAGAAATGTTATTCTCTATTGTCTTCCTACAATCATGTTTCAAGTTACAGTCACAATTTAAGTAGAAATCACTGTTTAGGTAACAGTCACATTTTAAGTGACAGCTATAGTTGTAATTTTTAATAGCAATCACAATCACTGTTTAATTAGCAGTAAAATTTGAGATTTTAAATAACGTTCACGGTTTAAGTAACAGCTGCAATCACGGTGAAATTCGCCTATTGGTAACAGTAACGATCTGTGATTTTTTAATATCACTTACAACTTCAAATATTATCGTATTGTTGGGACTCATAGGCATGGCCAACTCTGCAACAAAATTCTGTGGCTCACACCTTAAAAACGGCAGAGCGGAATCTATTGCCTAACATTTGTACTAAACCCAATCTGTGTACGGTAATTTCCGTTTCCCCATCAGCAACTAACTGCACTGATAAGACGTGAAAGGTCGAAACCCGTCTGTACATGTTCTGATGGAGAAACAATATTTAATATTTATTCTTGAATAAAATTTAACACTAACTTTCTTTATTTATATAATCCTAGTAACATTAACTCTTTAATCAAATTTAATACTATACTTACATACATCTTTATTCAGACCAATTTTTAACAGAAATTTGTTTGGCTAGTTAGTCTGCCAGGGTATAGGTCTTCCTGTCCTGTCCTGAAGTTAATACTTTAATAAACAAACAAAAATAAAACTGAGTTAGTTAACCGTTCTGATGATTCGCACAATACTACTGTACTCTATTTATATAATCCCAGTAACATTTATTTGATTAAACCTCGTATACGTAGTGAGTTGGGTATTTATTCAGGAGTATGTAAACCGGTGCGAGAATAACAACGAAAACATCAATATCGCGCACCTGTCAGAATACACACGAAATTATACATTCCCGAAATTCAAGTGCAAATTTAAATATTGAGTGTTACACTCAAACGGTACGAAACAATTATTTTTCGCGCAGAAGTGGAATGAGGCACTTCCCAGACGAATGAATAATGAATTTTACGGGAAGGTAAAACAATCGAAGCGCCGACCCAGAATATACCCGTTCCCGCACACCCCCCACCGCCTACTAGTACTACGCCCCATTTATTATTAATTAGGCTCGACCACGGGCGCGCGAGAGACGTGTCAATACAGACTTTGAAAATGTAATTAAAGCGCGGACCGTTAATTGCCCACGAGAAATAATTTAATTGCGTTAATAATAAATTAAATCAAGACTAATTCCTTTTAAGTTGCGAATGTGCGCGGAGGATTAGGGTCTATAATGGAGCCCGGCAAATATATATATATGTCTAATAATGTGGAAGCTTAACGGGGAGGCTTTAAGCTCCAGTTAATTATACACGAGATTATAATTTAATGTGCCGTTATTATTTTTGTTAAAATAAAACGCGCGCGCGGGCTTTAAAATTAATTAAGGCCTCCATTGTGGTGGAAGTTCCTCAAGGTGGTGTTACGTGTTCCGAACGTATACTATGGGAACAATGGACGGGGGGAAATAACGTTGAGACGTCTGAAGTTTGCCGGATTCATTGACTCCGGTGACGTCGTGTGTTTATGATTACGGGGCTTGAGGGGTTTCAAAATATTAGAAATTGTTAATAGCATCCATATTGGGAAGCAAAATAATTCATTCTAATTTTTCGATAATTTACATGAAAACCTTGATTGGTTAAAAAAATATTTTTGTACCCCAGATCTACTACTACTACAAGATTTATTGAAAAATGTAGATTTGCTTAATATTTAGTTTAAAGTTTGAATTCTGCAATTTTGAACGTAATAAACATTATAATTGGTGTACGAGGGCACATGAGGTAAAACTTTTGAAAAAAAAATTAATATTTGTTTAGGCGTTTCTAGGCGATTTATGCACTATTTTTGACCAAAGTCATTTTGCATGTCTCCGTTCTCAGAAGTCCCACAAAAAAAATTAAAGACAAATTGTGTTCAGAATAAGTTATTCCACTTGAAAAAAAAATGTATCGTTATTTAAGCGTTTCCTGGCGATTTGTGCACTATTTTCGACAAAAGTCATTTTGAGTAACTACTTTCCTGGAAGTCCCACAAAAAAAAAATTGTAGACAAATTATGTTCAAAATAAGTTGTTCGACTTGAAAAATAATTTAAAAATTTTTTGAGAAAAAATGTTTTAATCGTTTTTTAGACGTTTCCAGGTGATTTATGCACTATTTTCGACAAAAGTCATTTTGTGTATCTACATTCCCGGAAGTCCCACAATTTTGTTTATTTTGTTTGATTCAAAATTGAATCATTATTTAGCCGTTTCCTGGCGATTTATGCACTATTTTTGACCAAAGTCATTTTGCATTTCTCCGTTCCCAAAAGTTCCACAAAAAAAATATATATATACAAATTGTGTTCAGAATAAGTTATTCGACTTGAAAAAAAATAAAAAAAATAAATTATCGTTATTTAGGCATTTCCGGGCGATTTATGCACTATTTTCGACAAAAGTCATTTTATATATCTCCGTTCCCGGAAGTCCCATAAAAAATAGTATAGACAAATTGTGTTCAAAATAAGTTATTCCACTTGAAACTTTTTTTTTTAATGTATCGTTATTTAGGCGTTTCCTGGCAATTTGTACACTATTTTCGACAAAAGTCATTTTAAGTAACTACGTTCCTGGAAGTCCAACAAAAAAAAATATAGACAAATTATGTTCAAAATAAGTTGTTCAACTTGAAAAATAATTTAAAAATTTTTTTGAGAAAAAATGTTTTAATCGTTTTTTGGGCGTTTCCAGGTGATTTATGCACTATTTTCGACAAAACTTATTTTGTGTTTCTACGTTCCCGGAAGTCCCCCAATTTTGTTTATAAACAAATAGTGTTCAGAATGAGTTGTTAGACTTGAAATGAAATTTAAAAAAAAATTGAAAACACAAAAATTGAATCGTTATTTAGCCGTTTCCTGGCGATTTATGCACTATTTTTGACCAAAGTCATTTTGCATTTCTCCGTTCCCAGAAGTTCCACAAAAAAATATAGACAAATTGTGTTCAGAATAAGTTACTCGACTTGAAAAAAAAAAGAAAAATTAAAAAAAAAATCGTTATTTAGGCATTTCCGGGCGATTTATGTACTACATTCGACAAAAGTCATTTTATATATCTCCGTTCCCGGAAGTCCCATAAAAAATAGTATAGACAAATTGTGTTCAGAATAAGTTATTCCACTTGAAATTTTTTTTTTAATGTATCGTTATTTAGGCGTTTCCTGGCAATTTGTGCACTATTTTCGACAAAAGTAATTTTAAGTAACTACGTTCCTGGAAGTCCAACAAAAAAAATATAGACAAATTATGTTCAAAATAAGTTGTTCGACTTAAAAAATAATTAACAAATTAAAAAAAAAATGTTTTAATCGTTTTTTAGACGTTTCCAGGTGATTTATGCACTATTTTCGACAAAAGCCATTTTATATATCTCCGTTCCCGGAAGTCCCATAAAAAATAGTATAGACAAATTATGTTCAGAATCAGTTGTTAGACTTGAAAAAATAAAAATAAAAAACAAAAAATGTTTTATTCGGTATTTTGACGTTTCCAGGCGATTAATGCACTATTTTCGATAAATCAATTTGCGTATCTCCGTGACCGAAAGTACCACAATTTTTTTTTTATAGATAAATAGTGTTCAGTATGAGTTTTTAGACGTGAATTTTTTTTTATATAATTTTTCTTTTCTTATCGTTACTTAGGCGTTTCCAAGCAATTTGTGCACTATTTTCGATAAAAGTTATTTTGCCTATACCCGTTCCCGGCAGTCCCACAACAAAATTTATAGACAATTCGTGTTCAGACTAAGGCTTGAAAAAAAAAATTAAGATTTTTTTAATCGTTATTTAGACGTTTCCTAAGATTTATGCACTATTTTCAACAAAAGTTTTTTTGCGCATCTCCGCTCCCGGAAGCCCTTCAAAAATGTTTTATAGACAAATAATGTTCAGAATGATTTCCTAGATTTGAAAAAAAAAATAAAAATTGAAAAACCCTTTTTAAATCGTTATTTAGGCGTTTACTAATTTATGCACTATTTTCGACAAGTCATTTTGCGTATCTCCGTTCCCCAAAAAATTCCACAAAAAATATAAACAAATTGCGTCCAGAATGAGTTTTTAGACTTCATAAAAAAAAATTGAATTTTTTTTTATCCTTATTTGGGCGTTTCCAATCGATTTATGCACTATTTTCGAATAGTTATTTTGCCCATCTCCATTCTTGGAAGTCACACAAAAAAAAATTTAAGGACAAATAATGTTTAGAATGAGTTGTTAAACTTGAATAAACATTTTAAAAAAATTGAAAAAAACATTTTTTTAATCGTTATTTAGAAAAATTAATTTTTTTTAAGACAAATAATGGTTAGAATGAGTTGTTAAACTTGAATAAAAATAAAAAAAGAAAATTGAAAAAAACATTTTTTTAATCGTTATTTAGAAAAATTTTAAAATGTTTAAAGACAAATAATGTTTAGAATGAGTTGTTAAACTTGAATAAAAATAAAAAAAAAATTGAAATATCATTTTTTTAATCGTTATTTAGAAAAATTAAATTTTTTTTAAAGACAAATTATGTTTAGAATGCGTTGTTAAACTTAAATAAAATTTAAAAAAAATTAAAAAAAACATTTTTTTAATCGTTATTTAGGCGTTTCCTGTCGATTTATACACTATTTTCGACAAAAGTTATTTTGGGCAGCTCCGTTCCCGGAAGCCCCTCAAAAATGTTTTATAGACAAATAGCGTTCAGAATGAGTTCTTAGATTTGAAAAGAAAATAAAAAAAAAAAAAATTGAAAAACAATTTTTTTAACGTTATTTAGGCGTTCCCTAATTTATGCACTATTTTCGACAAAAGTAGTAATTTTGCGTCTCTCCGTTCCCGAAAGTCCCACAAAAAATTGTTATAGACAAATTGTGTTCATGAGTTTTTAGACTTGAAAAAAAAAATTTTAAAAAAATTTTGGAAAAAAAAATTTTAACCGTTATTTGGGCGTTTCCCTCCGGTTTATTAACTATTTTCGGCAAAAGTAATTTTGGGTATCTACGTTCCTAATGTCCGATAATTTTTTTATACATAAATTGTGTTCAGAATGATTTGTTACACTTGAAAAAAATAAAAATAAAATTTTGTAAAAAAAAAAAGGTTTTTATCGTTATTTAGGCGTTTTCAGGCGGTTTATAAACGATTTTCGGCAAAAGTAATTTTGCGTATATCCGTTCCCGGAAGTCCCACATTTTTTTATAGACAAATAGTGTTTAGAATACTTGAAAAAAAATTAAAAAAATTATTTTTTTTCAATCGTTATTTACAATTTACGTACTATTTCCGACAAAAGTCATTTTGCGTATCTACGTTCCTGGATGTCCCAGGACAATTTTTTTTATACACAAATTGCGTTCAAAATGATTTGTTAGACATGAAAAAAAAAATGGAAGAAAAATGGAAAAAAAATTTAATCGTTATTTAGGCGTTTCCATGCGATTTATTAACTATTTTCGACAAAAGCCACATTGCGTATCTCCGTCGGAAGTCCCACAATTTTCTTTTTATAGACAAATAGTGCTTAGAATGAGTTGAAAAAAACTTTAAAGAAATTTTGATTTTTTTTATCGTTATTTACAATTTACGCACTATTTCTGACAAAAGTCATTTTGCGTATCTACGTTTCTGGATATCCCACATTTTTTTATACATAAATTGTGTTCAGAATGATTTGTTACACTTAAAAAAAAAAAAAAAATTGGAAAAAAAAAATGTAATCGTTATTTAGTCGTTTTTGCGTATCTCAGTTCCCGGAAGTTCCACAAAAAAAATTATGGACAAATTATGTTCAGAAATAGAAATAATATTTTGAAAAAAAAAAATTTTTTTATCAATACTTAGGCGTTTCCAGGCGATTTATTAACTATTTTCGACAAAAGTAATTTTGCATATCTACGTTCCTGGATGTCCCACAATTTTTTTATAGACAAATAGTGTTTAGAACAAGTTGATCGTCTTTTACTACATTTTTTTATTTGTTTTTATATCACGAATCTAACGACGGATTATCATCTCGTCAGCTGATGTACACGTCAGTTGGCTTTTGACTTATAACCTAAAATTCTGTATTAGATTTCCATCAAATCTGGAACTTTGCAAATTATGGGTTGATGCTTTGCTTGTAAAGAACAGGCAGGAAAGTGGACCCGAGTTGCCGAAATATGCTCGCATTTGCATTCTCCACCGTACCATCCTTAGATCGGGACTAAAATTGCAATAAAAAATCGACTTAAAGTCAAAATCACCAGCTACCTTGATTCATATTGATGGGCTACACACGGACGACGGCACAGCGCAGCGGAGCCGTCGTTCGTCACCAGTTACTTTGGTCAATTTTAATAGGCTACCCACGGACGACGGCGCAGCGCAGCGGAGCCGTCGTTTGTGACCAGTTACTTTTCTTAATTTTACGTTTCACTATTTCACACAAAGAACACAATTTCACATACATCAACTTAAGCTTGAAAAACTAGTTATTATTATAATCTGAAAGATAATTTGATTCTAAATGTCCTCCCAAATTCCCCAGCCCTTCGCAATCCTCGTAGATCCGCCTACTATCTACGATGTGTCATTATTACATATTTTAAGGGAATATAGGGTTCCAGTGGAAATGCAGGGGTGATGTGAACACGTGCAGGAGGGACTCCGGTGTGTCTGTGTATGTGTGAGAGTCTGCACGTGCGACGGGAATTTATTATTCGGAATTTGAGATCCCATTAAAGGATACTCTATTCGAACAGCGAGGCCTATTCCACGCAGTAATTTGCAATGTCGCATCTTATTTTATCGCGAGATGCGTAATTTGCGTTTCTAAATTTCTCATCGTATTATACATACCGAGCAATTATATATTTAAATAGAATGGCAAATGAACAGGGACAATATTTATTAAATCTGATCTACGATAATTATTGCATACTGCTGCTAATAATGGTTTTGTTATTTGGTATTCTTTAATTTTTACTCGAAATAAATATCTACTTTAAAAAATATTCTTTTCAAAGCTTCTTGTAATTATACGCCGATACAATGGCGGCCAAAGAAGAATAGAACATCTTTTTTGTCTAGTGTGAATCAATCTCTATTTGAATTTTAATAGTAGGCAACTAAATATACATATTCATGTGGATTTTGATCAATGGATCTTTGCATATGCGTCATTGCCGAAGATCGAGTTTTCTCGCCTCGGACATACGTACACACATCTAATTCGACTTACCGTAAAGAGTGTAAACGCGTGAAAATGACGGTTCGCGGGTGTTTTTCTGGTACGGCCGAGGAACAAGAGATGGTAATACAGATAGGTAGGGTCAGTTGCAGAGACAGCTGGCTGCGTGACCGCACTTATTTTGTTCCTCGGCCGTACCAGAAAAAACCCGCGAATCGTCACTGGTCGGAGCTATCTATGACGTGCACACGAAGATCCATTGGTCAAAGTTTATCAATGTTTCCGTAGATGTAAATATGGTTGCATACGTTACAACTCAAGGAAGTTTCGAGTGTTAAAAAAAAACAACTTATTTTTATGTTTATAGATCTTAATACCTTCAAAATATGTTGATTGTAGTTGAGTATTATTATAACCAGATTAAGGAAAATTGGAGTTTTGCAAGTTATTAAATCCGCACCGTTCCAAATCTCCATAATGATAGAGGTGCATCTGTTTAAAGTGGCTGATTATCAATTAGCCCGCCTGAGATTGCGTAATTGCTCGTCAGGTGATCCTCCGGGATGAAAGCAATCGATTTTACATCGTCCCGTTTAGCCCGACGCCATCCCTTAATTAAACACGAAACGTCCTCCCTTATGTGCATAACGTACAGAGGATAGAAGATAGATGAGGCCGTGTGTACGGATATGTCGTTTACCCGCCTGAGGATCCGATGAGTCCAACATGGATACGTATACACACATGGGCAAACACGTGTGCAACGTCGTCGTGATTTCCGCAATGGCGAGCAATACAACATGGAACTGTTTGTCGGTCCGGATGGTTCGTAACGGAATGGTCAGATTAACAAACGAAAATTTTAGTTTAATTTAACACATTGTTGTCGGGACACGTAAAAATACGCTTTTCGCAAACTGGAGGAGCCTTTACCCTTGACAAATGTTGATACTGTTCCCAAATTCATAATGATGCGGTGAACTTGTTTATTGGAGATGACTTGTTCGCATATTTTCTTGAGGAATCGATTAGGTATTATTACCAAATTATAAATAAATTACCCGCTCTGTCGAAATCTCGTTAAAGTAAAATTTTTCCATCTTACATAATTTTGACGTTTTAAACGTCAGACGTACTGGCACAAAACGCCCGACTACAATGTGGTTAGAAATAAAGTTTTTTGGTTGACTGAAGCGTCAAAGTAACTACCTCTACCGAAGCCATAAGAATCGTGCCGAAACTACGATTTAGGGTATCTACAACCTTCCGCGGAATATGAGTAGGCTATGCAAAAATCTGACAGTGACAGTTCAATGGTGCGCGATATAAAATTTCCTGAAACACTGTTTTTACTTAAGGCAGGTGAAAAAATATCCACTGTAACTCATGCCGAAATGCTTTAGCAACCCTTCACTTTCAGCAACCTTCGCTCGCGGTGGGTTGCTAAAGCCCATTTTCGGCCCTTGATACACTATACTATTTTGGCCTTAAATATTTAAGATAAACAGACATATCGGTTAATCTAGCTTGGTAAAACGGCATTTGTGCATTTCTTCCCTACCAGCCAACAAACGAGCCGGGGCTCCAACATGTTAAAACCATCTCAATCCAGCCCTCGGGGATTAACTTAAATAATCGAGCATGTCTTCAAAAGTATCTTGAAGAAAATTAAAATAATAGGATCTTGCGTGGTTAATGTCAATACGTTTACTTCCAATAAATATTGTGCTTTCGACTTTTTTATTGGGCTATTTTAAAACTCACCCTGGACTTAATATTATCATGATATTGGATTCTTAAAATCCACATGAGAATATTTCGAGCTCTGGTTTACTCGCAGACGCGAACTTACAAATATTCCCCGGCAAAGGATTTAATTTATTAATCGAAAACGTAAATGGCGCTCATTACTTCCGTTCCCATCCGAGTGTGTGTGTATGTGTGCAAGTCTTGATTTGTACGTATAGTTCCGTTATAATTCACGACCGCGTCTCAACTATCCACCAAAACCATATCTATATTATAGATGGCGGCAATAATTCTAGATGAGTTTAGTAAATATCTCAAACGTAACCTACTTCAACAACAATGCGGAGAAAAATGTCTTGTAATTATTTATCCTCACGTGCTCGCTCACTTTATTTACAATCTGCGGGGTTAACGTATGAAAGTTTCAATGACTCACAGAAGGATCGAGAATGTACGGAGGGGCATTTTCTTAAATGCGCAAATAAAACAAATAATCTGGCCGTGCTACGATTGCATCTGAGGTGATTAACGATCATCAGAAGTGATTGGATATTTTGTTACTTTACACTTTACTTGCCAGCTATCGGCTTTTATTTATAAATCAGTGGTTCTTGAAAGGTTACAGATAGCTTTGGAAATAAATATGCATGCAACCCCATCATCTAATGTTCGCTTATTTAGAACCTCAGGCATAAAAGGTACCGTCTACTTTGTTAGAATAAAAAAAATATTTTTTTTTACTTTGGATTTTTTGGAAGCTGTAGGTGTATAAAATATTCTGTCTAAACGGCAAGTTGATATTTCAAATGAAAATGCTTATAAACGGCATGTACAAAGCAGCACCGCGTGGCGGGGATTTTCAAACAGTGTTTTTTTTTTTTAATTGGTGGAATTGACTGCGCGCAGACGATCTGAAATTTTTCCCAAATACTCTAACGACATACCCGCAAGGTTATGTAGAATGCATTTTAAACAAATATATTTATTGATTTTTAATTGCAAAAAACGAGCCGCAAAAAAGTCAAAAAATGAACTTTTTTTCCAAAGAAGCGTAATTTTGTTGTTTTTCCGAATTTTAAAATTCTGGCAAATGTAATAAACTTTAACACGTTACGTCGTTTTTGATTTCACACTATTTTTGTGGACCTAGGAACTTCCACCAGTGTGATATCCCAACTTCGACGATGTGACAACATAATTAATTTTTATATAAAACTATAAAAAAAAAAAATAAAATAGAAACAACCTTACTTATTGCAGAAAGTATTAAATAAATTCGAAAAACGAAATATAGCCTGAATATATAAATATTCAACCTGTTCGTAACTCTGCAAGCAAAATTAAGTCTTACTAAGACTATAAACAAATAACTTATTGAAACAACTACTTCCCTGGCTAGTGCCACGCCACAATTTGTACTTGAAGGCTTATTAAATTTCGGGGAAAAACATTCAAGTTAAAAACTTCTTCCATGGCTAATGCCACGCCGGATATTGAATTATACAAAAGAAATTTGCATGTTACTACTATTGCT
Organism: Ocypus olens; assembly: GCA_910593695.2. NCBI lineage: Eukaryota > Metazoa > Arthropoda > Insecta > Coleoptera > Staphylinidae > Ocypus > Ocypus olens. Next base: position 1,683,036 of record OU343047.1, on the reverse strand, counting down.
GCTTGCAATATTATGCATTTTTTTATTTATTATTGAATAATAATTTCGCGTAAGCTTTCTGCACCCCACTCTAGCAATTATACTTACGAAATACTGATTCTGATGGCTGTTCGAAATCAATAATAATTGACTTGACCCATTTGCACTTATAATTATAATAAATATAACAATACTTGTCAACACATTTAGTTGTTAGTATACTTAAACACTAGATGACTAAATATATTAATATAAAAATTAAAAAAATTAATTGCTATAAAATTATATTAAAACGGCACCGAAAATTTTGGTGGATGCACCCATAAAATTTAATAAAATATCAGCCAAAATATTTTTACAAATTGGTATATTATTCAAAAAATAACTGTGTGTCTCAGCATATAGTTGTTGGGGCTCGTGAATATCGATTTAAAAAAAAAATAAAATTAAGAAAAAAAGTCTAATAACTCATTCTGAACACAATTCGTCTATAATTTTTGTTTTGTTGGACATCCGGGAACGGAGATACGCATCATGACTTTTGTCGAAAATAGTGCATAAATCGCCTGAAAACGACTAAATAACGATTAAATTGTATGCTTGTATGTATATATATATTTTTTTTTTATATTTTATTTTTTATATGTCCAATAACTGTCTTATATTGCTTTTGCGTATAATTTAACTTAATCTGTGATACCATCTGTGATACATACATTTTTTTTTCTCTTTTATGTATTTATATATTCATGCATTTATTTATTTATATATTTATTTATTGGTTTGTATTTATAGGTTCATTTAGTAACACTGAGATTACTGTTCCTGTTGTTTATGTTTCTTATATTACTACATGCCACTTGGGTTAATATTTACTTTTTCATTTACCTATTTATATGTTTATATTTTTTATATGTAAAAGATTATTACATTATTTTGTAGAAAGGTGATTTTCCGTAAATAAATCAAATTAAATTAAAGTCTAACAAATCATTCTGAAAAAAATGTATGTATAAAAAAAAATTATGGGACATCCAGGAACGTAGATACGCAAAATTACTTTTGTCGGAAATAGTGTGTAAATTGTAAATAACGATTTAAAAAAAATTCAAAATTTCTTTAAAATTGTTTTCAAGTATTACAACTCATTTTAAACACTATTTGCTTATAAAAAGAAAATTGTGGGACTTCCGGCGGAGATACGCAAAGTAACTTTTGTCGAAAATAGTTAATAAATCGCCTGGAAACACTTAGATAACGATAAAAAACTTTTTTTTCAAAATTTTATTTTACTAGATTGGAATAAAACACTTTAACTTTTTTATACCACTATATTTTATTTATGTGACTAGTTTCGACCATTCACTGGTCATTTTCAAACATAAGTTTATATCTCGAAAACTAAAAATCTGATCGTAAATCTTTATGGGGATATTTGATCCGGATTAAATAGACGACTGATATGCCGTCGTCAGATTTTTAATAAAAAAAAAAAATTGAAAAAATTGAAGAAAAAAAAAACCTGGAAAACAATCGAAAATCGGCCGTAGATCGTAAACGGTGCGCCATACGAAAAATATAGTTCTTACCTTTTCGACGCAAAATGCAATTTTGAATAGCATGCCGTTTAAATTTCTCACGTGAGATTAAAGATGGCCGCTCTAGATTTTTTTAATTTAAATCGAGGGTGGTTTTCTTTGAATAATTCCTCGAGGGTTGGAGATATCAAAAATTCGTAAGAGGTATAAAATGTAGAGGGGAGCTAGTTCTACAAAATTCTATGAAAATTAAAGTCGTAATCATAAGGGCAAGCGCGCCCTTTTTCCGGAAGCGTCCGAAATGACTGATTTTTTAGAAAAACGACTGAGGGATTGCAACCGCAGGTCGCACCCCAATTTTCTATTTGTGTCCCAATGCATTGGGGTTTTTTTGAGCCTAGTCCCAGTTTTGTCGTAATCGTAAGGGCAAGCCCGCCCTTTTTTCCGGAAGCGTCCGAAATGACTGATTTTTCAGAAAAATAGCTGAGGGATTGCAACCGCGGGTCGCACAACAATTTCCTATAGTAACCTTTGTGTCCCAATGCATTGGGGATTTTTTGAGCCTAGTCCAGCTCAAAAATCCAGGGATGTGAAAGTTTTGGCGTGAACCTCTGCATCGTCAAAAATCGATTGTCAAAAAATCACCCTGTAGTAATTGGGTAACTTAGAAAATCGCGGATTTCACGGTCGCTAAAAGGAGCCTCGAGCCTATCGGGAAAAAGAATAAAAATTGGATTTTTTTTTGAGGGGTTGGCAACCTTTTTTTAAGGGGTTGTCGGAGGGGGTTGAAATTACAATAGTTGGATTCTTGAATTATTTGTGATTTTTCATGAAATTCAACTCTCTACCTATTACAGTTTTTGATATCTCGCAATTTGGGGGTCTTTTTTGGAAACATATTTATTAAATTAAATTCACTATTGTCTCTGCAAAATTGAACAAATACATACAAAATAACTTATTTATTCAACCAACCAACAAATTCATCCATCCATTGGAGAGACCCTAGCATGTTCAATACATTCATTTGGTACAAATAATAATTGGCGTTTAGGAGTTTGTAGTAATAATTCCTGATCACCGACTAAAAAAAATAACTAATAACTCTAATAAAATCTGAAAGATAATTGGATGCTACTTGAGAATATGTTACTCGATACCAGTGGCGGCTCGTGGAACATGTTGATGATAGAGCCACTTATACAATATACCCCTTTCTCTCTTTTTTGAAGAAAGAAAGAACGATTTATCTTCCTAGACCAAAGTAAATGGGGAAAAAGTGTTTTAAGAATTAATTAAAAATTCTTGCTGAGCTTGAGTCTACAGGTAGTGCTATGGCTCCTTGTATCTATATAATAAGCCGCCTCTGCTAATACAGAGTGTGCCATTTAAAAAAAAAAACCGAAGTTATACAACATTATAAATAAACATATTTTTATCACCCTGTATAATTTTTTATATGAAATCATGGTCGGCGCTATAGTTCAAACCTTCAACCATACAATAGAACTGACTGTAATAGTTCAACGTTAATCACTGGGGCAAACATAAAATTTTCATCTGTACCTTACAGTTCTACAAATCTTTAAATATTTTGAAAATCGCAAACGATAGGTATAGGGAATATTAAAGTAACTCACCTTTATTTGTTTCCTAGAATTCAAAAACCACAAAAAATATGGGGTGTTCTATTAATAAAAACATAACTTTGATGTGGATCTTTTTTTTTATGGGACACCCCGTATAACTAGTAATAATTTTAAATTGTGCATCCTACGATCCTACATCTATCCATTTGAAAATGATAACAAGTTACATAGTTTTCCATTTAAAAAAAATTACATACTTCAACCATTTACGGTCTCTCCGCGCCATCGTTGCTTGGAGACACACATGAAGTTGGCGTTAGCAGTCCATATTTATACAGGGTGTATTTGAAATAACGAACAGGCTCGTAACCACAAAGAGAATATATTATTTTTAAACAATATTCGCAATTATTTTGTTTATAACTGTAACAAAAAGCCCGCAATTAATTATTAAAGTTAATGAGTGAAAATACTCAACATGTTTGGGGGCAGTGGTAATGTGACCTAATTTTTAAACGGCATCGGCTTTAGATATCGAATTACAACAAGCGCGTAGGAAATATCTGAGTTCGGCTCTTTAAGCGTCAATGAACTTGAGGACTGTTTATCTTTTACAAAAAAAAAAAACTTTGCGATAACATTTCAAATTTCGGAGGCAAGAAATCGTATCTCGCGTTTTAAATAAACAAACACACATTCCATGCAGATCTAATTAAATAAGGAAAGCATCGGTTCTCAAAATGTTTAAAAAACCTTGAAAAATTAGGAAAATTCCAAATTTTTTTTTCGAATAAATTTTGACGGAAATGGGTTCACAAATATTTTGTGTATGTGCTCTTAAATGCCTGTTCGTTATTTCAAATACACCCTGTATAGTCAAAGGTTACAAGATTATGTACAAAAAATGTTAAAGTTAAGGGTGAAACTTACATATGTTTTTTTTTTAATTTTGAATCAACTGTGTGAGCAACAGTCATTGGTCGTCTGCAGTGGCGAACCAGGGTGGGGTGGGGGGTCTTGTCTGGAACAAAAAAAAACACACAGTTTATGTATTGAAAATATACAATAGTTTACACCCCATCAAACAGCTCTCGATAAAAACATTCGCTAATGTCGAAACAAGGAGTTACTGAATGGGATGAACATGCGGTGCCGATGAAAACAGGGGTGGCGATAGCGATGGCGTCACTTTCTCCTCAAAACTCCGTCCTGTATGTAACATCTGGTGCCCATGCTGCACCGGGTATTTACCTCCATACGCGAACACGACAAAGAATATTTAACAACCAACAGTTCGGCCTGCCAGTGGCTTGGTAATTTGTAGATAGTTAAATGTAAAAATTTAAATAAAACCGAATAATTTTTTGAACCTATGAAAATATACAAAAAAATGGTGATGTGACCATGCATAAAATGTATGGTATAAAAAGTAAGTTTTCGTCTTTGAATAACGAAACTCTTTCAATGGATTGTATCGTATGCAACCAAATATACACGCATACATTGGTTCGGTTAGACTGCGATGCATTTTAAGGCGTGAAATAATAAAACCCGCTCTAGCCAGTTTGACACAAAAGAATCTATTTAATTTTTCATTCCGCCCGTTCTCATTCTCTTTCCGGTCCGATTAATGGCCTGAGGGGACGCCGGAATTAACAAGTCCGGTTTATTGATTTCGTGGGGGCTCGTACCCGCAAAATTACAGGACCGGAGAAACCGCGCGTTTAATAGCTGTTTGAGATTATTCGAGCACCGCTGACCCCTCCGCATATAAAGAGGGACGGATTTCTGCCGGTTATTAATATAATGTGTGTTAAACCTCACAAAGTCTTACGGGAGAGGATAACGTGAAGGATGCAATTTGGCTGGGAGCAGCGAGGGCGATGCGTCTTCTTTAGGAAAATACCGGAAAATGATAACCTTATTGCCTTTTTCCTATTTTTCGTGCGCGCGCGCTCTCTCTCTCGCGATGGCGCACCGCACGCCTGATTTATTCGACCACTAGAATGGACATTACATCAGACGCCTCCTCTCTGTCCGTGCTATCAATTTATGTTGGCCATTCTTGAAGCCCAGCGAAAGCACCGGATATAAGAGGTGTGAGGAACTACCACTCGTTATCAATATGGCCGTCCATGCATCATCCGCATACCATCAGAAAGCACGCAAAGGAAAATCTATTGCTATAGTAACTAAACGATAACGTACCGACAAGTTTATGGTATTGTTAATTAAACACGACGAATCTATATTCAATGAACAGTTTTTTTTTTGCAACTGTGCTAACTAAATGTCTAACCATTGATATGGAAAGTAGAGCTATCCCAAAATGTCGTGACACCTGGGGGTAATTTTTTTTGAAATTTCATCTTAGAGGTGTGAATTGGTGTTTTAGTTATGTAAAGAATTATTTAATGCTTCCGCAGCAAGTGTGTTTTTTTGTCAATTTTGATTAAAGAAATAATTTCCTTTCCATTAAACTAATTAAACATTTTTGTTAAAACACCAATAAATGATGATTATGATGATTATTAATTATTTTGCGATGATAAAACCCAGTTATAAGAAAATAGCGACCATACAGTGAGTTGCAATTAAGATAAAAATAATATGATCCTGCGCTCAGGAGAATTCTCCGTAGTCCTTAATAACGATCCATGCGAAAATAAAAGCACTACTTTAGCTATACAGCGTAATCCCCCATTACCTCTTCTATTACCATTAGAAAGGTTTCAGAAACAAAAGGATGATAATCCCGCGTCCGATAACAGTAATCAAAAGCAGCAATGCCAGGAAACGTATCCTGGGAGACTCGTCCTGCAAAGCGAGCTGATTATAATGGCCGAGTATTTATCAAGTGTAATGTGTAATCATCCTCGTGGTTAGTTGATTAGGTTATTCCGGGGGACTAGAATTGCGCCCGCGCCCTGTAATTTATCGCCACACTCTAATTTACCATTTTAATAGTCACTTCTGCAGACGCAGGACCACCTTGGTTTATGTTTCGGTTTAGGATTCCATCAGTTAATTAAGCACCTTTGTATGTCCCGCGCCGCCGAGATAAATAATGAAGTTTTGTCCAAACATAATGTAAAGGAAGATTTATGTGCCCGGGGAAAGTTTTGGCAAGAAGAGAGGAGAGTGCACCCTTTTATACCTTCCTGATAAAATCCCCACCCCCGCCCCCCGCGCGCCAATAACCTATAAAACTTTTATCCGAAAATAAAACGCGGAAGTTCACACAAAAAAAAAGTGTTTTGTTTTAATTATACAATGAGAGAGAGAGAGGCGAAGTTTAACGGGGAAACTGATAATTAAAAACCGGGCCGATCCGAAATTATTCACAAAGAAAGTAATTTTATTCCGAATATTATATTCCGATTGTTTCGAAACTTGAAATGCAAGGTCTTCTCTTTATACCCCTTTTTAATTAATATTCAATGCCGTTCCGTGAACTTTTAATTAATTGCGTAAAGCCAGCGCAAACGGGGCTTAAGGGGCACATATTTTCCTCATCTAAATAAAATCGATGCCATGCGGTTCCGATGTTGTTATTCAAGACCACATCTTGATCAAAAATCGTGACCTGATAGTTCAAAGATATGTAATCAGGTACATACCATTATGTAAATTAAATTTTAATGAGGGGATAAAAAACAATTGCCACAAACTTGAATTTTTCCAAAATTACTCAAAATTGATTCTTCTTTAAAATTCAGTAAAAATATGAAAACATTCCATTGCGTAAGTTTAAAATAATCACACAAGAACTCAACTGATTGCAATTTTAATGTTCAAATTTCCTTGAGGGATTAAAAAAATATACAAAAACAATTGCCACAAATTTGAATTTTTTCAAAATTACTCAAAATTAATTATTCTTTAAAATTTAGCAAAGATATGAAAACATTCCATTGCGTAAGTTTAAAATAATCACACGAGAACTCAACTGATTGCAATTTTAACGTCAAAATTTCATTGAGGGGTTAAAAAAATATACAAAAACAATTGCCACGAATTTGAATTTTTTCAAAATTACTCAAAATTGACTCTTCTTTAAAATTTAGTAAAGATATGAAAACATTCCGTTGCGTAAGTTTAAAATAATCACACGAGAACTCAACTGATTGCAATTTTAATGTTCAAATTTCCTTGAGGGATTAAAAAAATATACAAAAACAATTGCCACAAATTTGAATTTTTTCAAAATTACTCAAAATTGATTCTTCTTTAAAATTTAGTAAAGATATGAAAACATTCCGTTGCGTAAGTTTAAAATAATCACACGAGAACTCAACTGATTGCAATTTTAATGTTCAAATTTCCTCGAGGGGTTAAAAAAATATACAAAAACAATTGCCACAAGTTTGATTTTTTTCAAAATTACTCAAAATTAATTATTCTTTAAAATTTAGCAAAGATATGAAAACATTCCATTGCGTAAGTTTAAAATAATCACACGAGAACTCAACTGATTGCAATTTTAATGTTCAAATTTCCTCGAGGGGTTAAAAAAATATACAAAAACAATTGCCACAAGTTTGATTTTTTTCAAAATTACTCAAAATTTATTCTTCTTTAAAATTTAGCAAAGATATGAAAACATTCCATTGCGTAAGTTTAAAATAATCACACGAGAACTCAACTGATTGCAATTTTAATGTTCAAATTTCCTTGAGGGATTAAAAAAATATACAAAAACAATTGCCACAAATTTGAATTTTTTCAAAATTACTCAAAATTGATTCTTCTTTAAAATTTAGTAAAGATATGAAAACATTCCGTTGCGTAAGTTTAAAATAATCACACGAGAACTCAACTGATTGCAATTTTAATGTCCAAATTTCCTCGAGGGGTTAAAAAAATTAACAAAAACAATTGCCACAAATTTGAATTTTTTCAAAATTACTCAAAATTGATTCTTCTTTAAAATTTAGTAAAGATATGAAAACATTCCATTGCGTAAGTTTAAAATAATCACACGAGAACACAACTGATTGCAATTTTAACGTCAAAATTTCATTGAGGGGTTAAAAAAATATACAAAAACAATTGCCAGAAACTTGAATTTTTACAAAATTACTCAAAATTGATTCTTCTTTAAAATTTAGTAAAGATATGAAAACATTCCATTGCGTAAGTTTGAAATAATCACACGAGAACACAACCGATTGCAATTTTAATGTCTAAATTTCCTTGAGGGGTTAAAAAAATATACAAAAACAATTGCCACAAATTTGAATTTTTCCAGAATTACTCAAAATTGATCCTTCTTTAAAATTTAGTAAAGATATGACAACATTTAATTGCGTAAGTTTAAAATAATCACACGAGAACACAACCGGTTGCAATTTTAACGTCCAAATTTTATCGAGGGGTTAAAAAAATATACAAAAACAATTGCCAGAAATTTGAATTTTTCCAAAATTAGTCAAAATTGATTCTTCTTCAAAATTTAGTAAAGATATGAAAACATTTAATTGAGTAAGTTTAAAATAATCACACGAGAACACAACTGATGCAATTTAAATGTCCAAATTTTCTTGAGGGGTTAAAAAAATGTACAAAAACAATTGCCACAAATTTGAATTTTTCCAGAATTACTCAAAATTGATCCTTCTTTAAAATTTAGTAAAGATATGACAACATTTAATTGCGTAAGTTTAAAATAATCACACGAGAACACAACCGGTTGCAATTTTAACGTCCAAATTTTATCGAGGGGTTAAAAAAATATACAAAAACAATTGCCACAAACTTGAATTTTTCCAAAATTACTCAAAATTGATTATTCTTTAAAATTCAGTAAAGATATGAAAACATTCCGTTGCGTAAGTTTAAAATAATCACACGAGAACACAACTGATTGCAATTTTAATGTCCAAATTTCCTCGAGGGGTAAAAAAAATATACAAAAACAATTGCCACAAACTTGATTTTTTCCAAAATTACTCAAAATTGATTATTCTTTAAAATTCAGTAAAGATATGAAAACATTCCGTTGCGTAAGTTTAAAATAATCACACGAGAACACAACTGATTGCAATTTTAATGTCCAAATTTCCTCGAGGGGTAAAAAAAATATACAAAAACAATTGCCACAAACTTGAATTTTTCCAAAATTACTCAAAATTGATTATTCTTTAAAATTCAGTAAAGATATGAAAACATTCCGTTGCGTAAGTTTAAAATAATCACACGAGAACACAACTGATTGCAATTTTAATGTCCAAATTTCCTTGAGGGGTTAAAAAAATATACAAAAACAATTGCTACTAATTTGAATGTTTCTAAAATTACTCAAAATTGATTCTTCTTTAAAATTAAGTAAAGATATGAAAACATTCCATTGCGTAAGTTTGAAATAATCACACGAGAACACAACCGATCGCAATTTTAATGTCCAAATTTCCTCGAGGGGTTAAAAAAATATACAAAAACAATTGCCACAAATTTGAATTTTTTCAAAATTACTCAAAATTGATTCTTCTTTAAAATTTAGCAAAGATATGAAAACATTTCATTGCGTAAGTTTAAAATAATCACACGAGAACACAACTGATTGCAATTTTAATGTTCAAATTTACTCGAGGGGTTAAAAAAATATGCAAAAACAATTGCCACTAATTTGAATTTTTTCAAAATTACTCAAAATTGATTCTTCTTTAAAATTTAGTAAAGATATGACAACATTTCATTGCGTAAGTTTAAAATAATCACACGAGAACGCAACTGATTGCAATTTGAATGTCCAAATTTCCTCGAGGGGTTAAAAAATATACAAAAACAATTGCCACAAATTTGAATTTTTTCAAAATTACTCAAAATTAATTATTCTTTAAAATTTAGCAAAGATATGAAAACATTCCATTGCGTAAGTTTAAAATAATCACACGAGAACTCAACTGATTGCAATTTTAATGTTCAAATTTCCTTGAGGGATTAAAAAAATATACAAAAACAATTGCCACAAATTTGAATTTTTTCAAAATTACTCAAAATTGATTGTTCTTTAAAATTTAGTAAAGATATGAAAACATTCCATTGCGTAAGTTTAAAATAATCATACGAGAACTCAACTGATTGCAATTTTAACGTCAAAATTTCATTGAGGGGTTAAAAAAATATACAAAAACAATTGCCACGAATTTGAATTTTTTCAAAATTACTCAAAATTGACTCTTCTTTAAAATTTAGTAAAGATATGAAAACATTCCGTTGCGTAAGTTTAAAATAATCACACGAGAACTCAACTGATTGCAATTTTAATGTTCAAATTTCCTCGAGGGGTTAAAAAAATATACAAAAACAATTGCCACAAGTTTGTTTTTTTTCAAAATTACTCAAAATTAATTATTCTTTAAAATTTAGCAAAGATATGAAAACATTCCATTGCGTAAGTTTAAAATAATCACACGAGAACTCAACTGATTGCAATTTTAATGTTCAAATTTCCTTGAGGGATTAAAAAAATATACAAAAACAATTGCCACAAATTTGAATTTTTTCAAAATTACTCAAAATTGATTCTTCTTTAAAATTTAGTAAAGATATGAAAACATTCCGTTGCGTAAGTTTAAAATAATCACACGAGAACTCAACTGATTGCAATTTTAATGTTCAAATTTCCTCGAGGGGTTAAAAAAATATACAAAAACAATTGCCACAAATTTGAATTTTTTCAAAATTACTCAAAATTAATTATTCTTTAAAATTTAGCAAAGATATGAAAACATTCCATTGCGTAAGTTTAAAATAATCACACGAGAACGCAACTGATTGCAATTTTAGTGTCCAAATTTCCTCGAGGGGTTAAAAAAATTAACAAAAACAATTGCCACAAATTTGATTTTTTTCAAAATTACTTAAAATTGATTCTTCTTTAAAATTTAGTAAAGATATGAAAACATTCCATTGCGTAAGTTTAAAATAATCACACGAGAACACAACTGATTGCAATTTTAACGTCAAAATTTCATTGAGGGGTTAAAAAAATATACAAAAACAATTGCCAGAAATTTGAATTTTTACAAAATTACTCAAAATTGATTCTTCTTTAAAATTTAGTAAAGATATGAAAACATTCCGTTGCGTAAGTTTAAAATAATCACACGAGAACTCAACTGATTGCAATTTTAATGTTCAAATTTCCTCGAGGGGTTAAAAAAATATACAAAAACAATTGCCACAAATTTGAATTTTTTCAAAATTACTCAAAATTAATTATTCTTTAAAATTTAGCAAAGATATGAAAACATTCCATTGCGTAAGTTTAAAATAATCACACGAGAACTCAACTGATTGCAATTTTAATGTTCAAATTTCCTTGAGGGATTAAAAAAATATACAAAAACAATTGCCACAAATTTGAATTTTTTCAAAATTACTCAAAATTGATTCTTCTTTAAAATTTAGTAAAGATATGAAAACATTCCGTTGCGTAAGTTTAAAATAATCACACGAGAACTCAACTGATTGCAATTTTAATGTTCAAATTTCATTGAGGGGTTAAAAAAATATACAAAAACAATTGCCAGAAATTTGAATTTTTACACAATTACTCAAAATTGATTCTTCTTTAAAATTTAGTAAAGATATGAAAACATTCCATTGCGTAAGTTTAAAATAATCACACGAGAACGCAACTGATTGCAATTTTAGTGTCCAAATTTCCTCGAGGGGTTAAAAAAATTAACAAAAACAATTGCCACAAATTTGAATTTTTTCAAAATTACTTAAAATTGATTCTTCTTTAAAATTTAGTAAAGATATGAAAACATTCCATTGCGTAAGTTTAAAATAATCACACGAGAACGCAACTGATTGCAATTTTAGTGTCCAAATTTCCTCGAGGGGTTAAAAAAATTAACAAAAACAATTGCCACAAATTTGATTTTTTTCAAAATTACTTAAAATTGATTCTTCTTTAAAATTTAGTAAAGATATGAAAACATTCCATTGCGTAAGTTTAAAATAATCACACGAGAACACAACTGATTGCAATTTTAACGTCAAAATTTCATTGAGGGGTTAAAAAAATATACAAAAACAATTGCCAGAAATTTGAATTTTTACAAAATTACTCAAAATTGATTCTTCTTTAAAATTTAGTAAAGATATGAAAACATTCCATTGCGTAAGTTTGAAATAATCACACGAGAACACAACCGATTGCAATTTTAATGTCTAAATTTCCTTGAGGGGTTAAAAAAATTTACAAAAACAATTGCCACAAATTTGAATTTTTCCAAAATTACTCAAAATTGATTCTTCTTTAAAATTTAGTAAAGATATGAAAACATTCCATTGCGTAAGTTTGAAATAATCACACGAGAACACAACCGATTGCAATTTTAATGTCTAAATTTCCTTGAGGGGTTAAAAAAATTTACAAAAACAATTGCCACAAATTTGAATTTTTCCAAAATTACTCAAAATTGATTCTTCTTTAAAATTTAGCAAAGATATGAAAACATTTCATTGCGTAAGTTTAAAATAATCACACGAGAACACAACTGATTGCAATTTTAACGTCAAAATTTCATTGAGGGGTTAAAAAAATATACAAAAACAATTGCCAGAAATTTGAATTTTTACAAAATTACTCAAAATTGATTCTTCTTTAAAATTTAGTAAAGATATGAAAACATTCCATTGCGTAAGTTTGAAATAATCACACGAGAACACAACCGATTGCAATTTTAATGTCTAAATTTCCTTGAGGGGTTAGAAAAATATACAAAAACAATTGCCACAAATTTGATTTTTTTCAAAATTACTCAAAATTTATTCTTCTTTAAAATTTAGCAAAGATATGAAAACATTCCATTGCGTAAGTTTAAAATAATCACACGAGAACTCAACTGATTGCAATTTTAATGTTCAAATTTCCTTGAGGGATTAAAAAAATATACAAAAACAATTGCCACAAATTTGAATTTTTTCAAAATTACTCAAAATTGATTCTTCTTTAAAATTTAGTAAAGATATGAAAACATTCCATTGCGTAAGTTTAAAATAATCACACGAGAACTCAACTGATTGCAATTTTAATGTTCAAATTTCCTTGAGGGATTAAAAAAATATACAAAAACAATTGCCACAAATTTGAATTTTTTCAAAATTACTCAAAATTGATTCTTCTTTAAAATTTAGTAAAGATATGAAAACATTCCATTGCGTAAGTTTAAAATAATCACACGAGAACTCAACTGATTGCAATTTTAATGTTCAAATTTCCTCGAGGGGTTAAAAAAATATACAAAAACAATTGCCACAAGTTTGATTTTTTTCAAAATTACTCAAAATTTATTCTTCTTTAAAATTTAGCAAAGATATGAAAACATTCCATTGCGTAAGTTTAAAATAATCACACGAGAACTCAACTGATTGCAATTTTAATGTTCAAATTTCCTCGAGGGGTTAAAAAAATATACAAAAACAATTGCCACAAGTTTGATTTTTTTCAAAATTACTCAAAATTTATTCTTCTTTAAAATTTAGTAAAGATATGAAAACATTCCGTTGCGTAAGTTTAAAATAATCACACGAGAACTCAACTGATTGCAATTTTAATGTTCAAATTTCCTCGAGGGGTTAAAAAAATATACAAAAACAATTGCCACAAGTTTGATTTTTTTCAAAATTACTCAAAATTTATTCTTCTTTAAAATTTAGTAAAGATATGAAAACATTCCGTTGCGTAAGTTTAAAATAATCACACGAGAACACAACTGGTTGCAATTTTAATGTCCAAATTTCCTCGAGGGGTTAAAAAAATATACAAAAACAATTGCCACAAATTTGATTTTTTTCAAAATTACTCAAAATTGATTCTTCTTTAAAATTTAGTAAAGATATGACAACATTTCATTGCGTAAGTTTAAAATAATCACACGAGAACTCAACTGATTGCAATTTTAATGTCCAAATTTCCTCGAGGGGTTAAAAAAATATACAAAAACAATTGCCACAAATTTGATTTTTTCCAAAATTACTCAAAATTGATTCTTCTTTAAAATTTAGTAAAGATATGACAACATTTCATTGCGTAAGTTTAAAATAATCACACGAGAACACAACTGATTGCAATTTTAACGTCAAAATTTCATTGAGGGGTTAAAAAAATATACAAAAACAATTGCCAGAAATTTGAATTTTTACACAATTACTCAAAATTGATTCTTCTTTAAAATTTAGTAAAGATATTAAAACATTCCATTGCGTAAGTTTCAAATAATCGCACGAGAACGCAACTGATTGCAATTTTAGTGTCCAAATTTCCTCGAGGGGTTAAAAAAATATACAAAAACAATTGCCACAAATTTGAATTTTTACACAATTACTCAAAATTGATTCTTCTTTAAAATTTAGTAAAGATATGAAAACATTCCATTGCGTAAGTTTAAAATAATCACATGAGAACACAACTGATTGCAATTTTAATGTCAAAATTTCATTGAGGGGTTAAAAAAATATACAAAAACAATTGCCAGAAATTTGAATTTTTACACAATTACTCAAAATTGATTCTTCTTTAAAATTTAGTAAAGATATGAAAACATTCCATTGCGTAAGTTTAAAATAATCACACGAGAACGCAACTGATTGCAATTTTAGTGTCCAAATTTCCTCGAGGGGTTAAAAAAATATACAAAAACAATTGCCACAAATTTGAATTTTTACACAATTACTCAAAATTGATTCTTCTTTAAAATTTAGTAAAGATATGAAAACATTCCATTGCGTAAGTTTAAAATAATCACACGAGAACACAACTGATTGCAATTTTAATGTCCAAATTTCCTCGAGGGGTTAAAAAAATATACAAAAACAATTGCCACAAACTTGAATTTTTCCAAAATTACTCAAAATTGATTCTTCTTTAAAATTTAGCAAAGATATAAAAACATTTCATTGCGTAAGTTTAAAATAATCACACGAGAACACAACTGATTGCAATTTTAATGTCCAAATTTCCTCGAGGGCTTAAAAAAATATACAAAAACAATTGCCACAAATTTGAAGTTTTTCAAAATTACTCAAAATTGATTCTTCTTTAAAATTTAGTAAAGATATGAAAACATTCCATTGCGTAAGTTTAAAATAATCACACGAGAACACAACTGGTTGCAATTTTAACGTCCAAATTTCCTCGAGGGGTTAAAAAAATATACAAAAACAATTGCTACTAATTTGAATTTTTTCAAAATTACTCAAAATTGATTCTTCTTTAAAATTTAGTAAAGATATGAAAACATTCCGTTGCGTAAGTTTAAAATAATCACGCGAGAACTCAACTGATTGCAATTTTAATGTCCAAATTTCCTCGAGGGCTTAAAAAAATTAACAAAAACAATTGCCACAAATTTGAATTTTTTCAAAATTACTCAAAATTGATTCTTCTTTAAAATTTAGTAAAGATATGAAAACATTCCATTGCGTAAGTTTGAAATAATCACACGAGAACTCAACTGATTGCAATTTTAATGTCCAAATTTCCTTGAGGGGTTAAAAAAATATACAAAAACAATTGCCAGAAATTTGAATTTTTACAAAATTACTCAAAATTGATTCTTCTTTAAAATTTAGTAAAGATATGAAAACATTCCATTGCGTAAGTTTTAAATAATCACACGAGAACTCAACTGATTGCAATTTTAACGTCTAAATTTCCTTGAGGGGTTAAAAAAATATACAAAAACAATTGCCACAAATTTGAATTTTTTCAAAATTACTCAAAATTGATTCTTCTTTAAAATTTAGTGAAGATATGAAAACATTCCATTGCGTAAGTTTAAAATAATCGCACGAGAACACAACTGATTGCAATTTTAATGTCCAAATTTCCTCGAGGGGTTAAAAAAATATACAAAAACGATTGCTACAAATTTGAATTTTTTCAAAATTACTCAAAATTGATTCTTCTTTAAAATTTAGTGAAGATATGAAAACATTCCATTGCGTAAGTTTAAAATAATCGCACGAGAACACAACTGATTGCAATTTTAATGTCCAAATTTCCTCGAGGGGTTAAAAAAATATACAAAAACGATTGCTACAAATTTGAATTTTTTCAAAATTACTCAAAATTGATTCTTCTTTAAAATTTAGTGAAGATATGAAAACATTCCATTGCGTAAGTTTAAAATAATCGCACGAGAACACAACTGATTGCAATTTTAATGTACAAATTTCCTTGAGGGGTTAAAAGAATTAACAAAAACAATTGCCACAAACTTGAATTTTTCCAAAATTATTATTATTCCCCTTCAAGATTTAGTAAAAATTTATTTTTTTCACAAACGTTCGTTTTTAAAACTTAACCTATTAAAAAGCCCTATCAGCCGTGACAGTTAAAATAAATAATGGAACCTTGTCGGCAGAGAAGTATTAATTTTTCTCCCTTGGGCGAGAAATGTTATTTTTCTCACGAGCTGAGCCGAGAACTCGACTTTCTCTCCCGTTTGTTGTATTTACTATCCGAGTCTTCTGCATCGACAAAGAATAATACTGATAAGCAAACAGCAATTACTGGTACAATATTCAACTCTATTTCGTAAGCAAAACGTTAAATTCAACCCCCGAACACTGTGTTAAAGTAACCATTTCCAATTAGTTAGGATGACGAATTATAACACGCCGTTAAATTTAACGTTTCGTTTACGGAATACGAGATAATTTATGTAATTGCGCAGATCGATCATATCAATACCAAAACTAACGGCGTTCTTCTCTTTTGTTTCAGGTGAGTCCGATATTGCGAAATGGCTTTCCCGTACGAATATAACCATCGTCGTAAAAGTGAAATGGTCTCCTGGAGAAAATTTTAGATTGTTATCGCCGACAGAATTGACGTTATTGTGCAGTTTACCAGAAACGGGCTGTTTTATATCGGTCCTGGAAGACTCATTAACTCCACGGTTGTGTGTGTATGTGTGTGTGTGTGTGTGTATGTTGCCAATTTAATGCGCTCGACAATGGCTTTACGGCGGACGATAAATTATCCGTTTTAAAAATTCCGCACTTCAAACTACACACACACACACACTCGTACATTTTATTGAACGAGGATCGTCGGAAATGGTTAGAAACGAATGGTTTTATTACCGGCAGAAAATGCTGTCTTTATATGTTTAACGATTGTTTCATGTGTTACATTGATTTGGTGTAATTAACACATTTTGAGCGGGAGCTTCTATTTGCAGACACTTTGCGTCTATTTATAGACGCAAACATGCAGAATGGGTTGCATACAGTTCATTATACACGGCGGCGCGCGCAATATTTTCGCTTGCGTTGCAATTGCAACCCGCTACACAGGCAAGTCACCTTGATCATAGCGCCCGCTCAAAAAATGTTAATTAAGAAAAACATTCATTGATGGTTGAGGCGTTAACTTCGTGATGCATTTTCTTACTTTAAATAAAACATTTTTTTTTGTTTATGTCATACTTGGTTATTATTGAAATCATAATGGCATGGAAACAAGGTATTTTAAATGACAAATAACGCTCTAGGGCGTTATTTCTGTAACGCCCGCTTATAGTAATTATCAACAGATCGACTGTCAGCAATTCGCCAAACGCAAATCAAGCGTGTGAACGCCGTAGACATCTGCGCGGCGCGGTTTTCGACGCGAAAATCTGTCAAAAATGTTTCGATTAATTTAAACTACAAGTATGACATAAAACGATGATGGCACCACGGGTGTTATGAGCAAAACGCCAAACGTCGGGCGTTATTGTACTCATAACGCCCTAGATACCTGAATTAATATTACAGCCATCCAGGATTACAATAATTGTGCTGAATAATTATGAGTTTCCGGCGTCCCTTCACTGCGCAATGTGTCACGACATTTTGGGAAGGGTCTACTTACACTTTTCTCTTATCATTTAAAAAAATATTTTTCTGAACTGCTCTGTATTTTCAGAGACGAAGGTGTACGATAATAATATTCCACAGCCATCCAGGATAACAATAATTGTTGAATATGAGGATACAGGCCTCGTTATACCTTCTACTAACATCATTATATTTTTTGTAGCAGTAAAATATATTACCTATAAGTAGAACCGAAAGTAAGTACATTCCGGAGATACCGAAGCTTCTCCTTGCGCGAAGCCCACAAAAACGCAATCGATCAATCAAGTGGAGGTATACACCGCCGCCGTAATTCACGACCAGACCCGGATCGTCTGAATGGTTATGTTCCCGCTTTTGTTGAAACTTCCGTTTTCGTTTAGATTTTAATGACGAGATCCGTGGAGCGCACTTGCCTTTTTTTTCAAGTCGGTTTTTAATCATCGTACTACATGTGTAACGCAGAATAGACATTAGAATTTTTTCGAGAAATGGAGTATGCTTGATTCGTTGAGGGATGAAATAAATTCTCCCATGCGTGCGGTTTTCAATTAGCCCCCTTTAATAGTGTAAAAGGCGTGACCAGACGGATATCGATTGGCGTCGCGAACGGTACCGCTGCTGCCCCCTGTCGAGCGACGCTCGAAACGGCAAGGCGTCGGTTCGTAGTTTGGCCGATCGGCACGAGGCGGCGCTGGCAGTTTCGTTTTGGGAATATTTCCGAAGCTTTCGCGTATTTTTCGGTTTTTGCCGGGATTAAGAGCAAATTAATGCACATCACGCCTATATATGTAGAAGGGGTGCGCTCGTGTATCGGAAAGAACGGAGGGATAAGCGGATTCGTGGTCCCCGGGTTTTAAGGCTCGGGTTTCGTCCGCAACCGCGATTGCTCGTCATCGGCGGATTAATATCCAAAAGGTTTGCGATTGGATTGCAGGGCTTTTCGTTAATAGAATGTAAAATGGAGAAAGTAAGGAAATTATTTATCAATCACCATTCGATGTATGAGGAGAGATGGGAAAAAGTGGTTGATAGATTACAAAATGGAGAAACTAAATAAATGAAAGAATTCTTACCCTTAAATACTGTTCAAACGGATAAATTCATTTATTTAAATATGGAAATAGCACATTTAACACTCGGTTTGTTTCATGTTTAATTTATCTGCACCAAGTAATTTTGCCTTTTCGTTATTTAAATGATAATGACATAAAAAGTTGAAACCAGTTGGGGCAAATAAATAATTTGTAAGTCATTATTTTCCTAAACAAAATACTTTTCTACCATTTTCCACCAAATTAACATAGAGCCTTATGGGAAGCGAATACCGAGACCCTGCAGATTGACGCTATTGTACACCGACTAATTCGAATAAACATATCTCGGTTCGTAGATATGGCAAATGGTTGTAAATAGAAACATCGATTTCTAGAAGAATGTGGCTATAAACTCATGTAATATCATCCGTATCTGTCTTATGAGACCGTCCCAAAAAATTCCTAAAATCGACCAAATTTTCTGCTCAATTTTCGAGTGTCCGATTTGAGAGCACGAAACATGAAAACTGCAAGTACGATTTGACTGAAAATTTATTCACGTATTACCTGTTATTTTGTGAACATTTTGATGTACATAACAAGTCATTTGGTTATTTCATGGTTTTCGCCCTTTTTTCCATTCTTAGTCAGGAAAAAAAGTGGAAAAATTTCGGGTCTTGGAAAAATCTGAAAAAATTCGCGACGGTTCTTAACGATGAAGAAAAGCGTGTAAAGTCAATATTTTCCCGAAAAAAAAAATTCTACCATTTTGCACCAACTGAAAATTAACATAGCGCCTTACGGGAAGCGAATACCGAGACCCTGCAGATTGACGTTAACAGACACCGATTAATTCGAACAAATAAATCTCGGTTCGTAGATATGGCAAATGGTTGTAAATAGAAACATCGGATTCTAGAAGAATGTGGCTACAAACTCATATAATATCATCCGTATCTGTCTTCTAAAATCGTCCCAAAAAATTCCTAAAATCGACCGAATTTTCTGCTCAATTTTCGAGTGTCCGATTTGAGAGCACGAAACATGAAAACTGCAGGTACGATTTGACTGAAAATTTATTCACGTATTACCTGTTATTTTGTGAACATTTTGATGTACATAACTAGTCATTTGGTTATTTCATGATTTTCGCCCTTTTTCCATTCATTTAGTCAGGAAAAAAAGTGGAAAAATTTCGGGTCTTGGAAAAATCTGAAAAAATTCGCGACGGTTCTTAACGATGAAGAAAAGCGTGTAAAGTCAATATTTTCCCGAAAAAAAAAAATTCTACCATTTTTCACCAACTGAAAATTAACATAGCGCCTTACGGGAAGCGAATACCGAGACCCTGCAGATTGACGTTAACAGACACCGATTAATTCGAACAAATAAATCTCGGTTCGTAGATATGGCAAATGGTTGTAAATAGAAACATCGGATTCTAGAAGAATGTGGCTACAAACTCATATAATATCATACGTATCTGTCTTCTAAAATCGTCCCAAAAAATTCCTAAAATCGACCGAATTTTCTGCTCAACTTTCGAGTGCCCGATTTGAGAGCGCGTAACATGAAAACTGCAAGTACGATTTTGCTGAAAACTTAATCACGTATTACCCGTTCTTTTGTAAACATTTTGATGTATATAACAGGTCATTTGGTTATTTCATGATTTTCGCCCTTTTTTCCATTCATTTAGTCAGGAAAAAAAAGTGGAAAAATTTCGGGTCTTGGAAAAAACTGAAAATATTCATGACGGTTCTTAATGATGAGAAAAAGCGTGTAAAGTTATTATTTTTCCGAAAAAAAAAATTGTTCACCCATTTTTCACCAACTGAAAGTTACCATAGGGCCTTACGGGGAGCGAATACCAACACCCTGCAGATTGACGCTATCAGACACCGGCTAATTCAAACGCAAAAATCTCGGTTCGTAGATTTGACAAGTGGCTATAAATTGAAGTAATGGATTCTAGAAGAATGTGGCTACAAACTCATATAGTATCATCTATATATGTTTTCTGAGACCGCGCCAAAAAATTTGCAAAATGGACCGAAATTTCTAGCCTACTTTCGAATACCCGTTTCAAGAGCGTGAAACCAGAAAACTGCAAGTACGATTTGGCTGAAAATTTAACCACGTATTCCCCGTTCTTTTGCGAACATTTTGATGTACATTACAAGCCATTTGGCCATTTCATGATTTTCGCCAATTTTTCCATACCATTAGTCAGGAAAAAAGTGGAAAAATGTTGGGTTTTGGAAAAATCTGAAAAAATTCATGACGGTTCTTAAGGATGAGAAAAAGCGTGTAAAATTATTATTTTCCCGAAAAAAAAAATTTTTCTACCATTTTTCACCAACTGAAAATTAACACAGGGCCTTACGGGAAGCGAAAACCGAGACCCTGCAACACCGACTAATTCGAACAAACAAATCTCGGTTCGTAGGTACGGCAGATGGTTATAAATAGAAACATCGGATTCTAGAAGAATGTGGCTACAAACTCATGTAATATCATCCGTATCTGTCTTATGAGACCGCGCCAAAAAATTCTTAAAATCGACCGAATTTTCTGCACAACTTTCGAGTACCCGTTTCGAGAGCGTGAAACAAAAAAACTGCAAGTACGATTTAGCTGAAAATTTAATCACGTATTACCTGTTCTTTTGTAAATATTTTGATGTACACAACAAGTCATTTGGTTATTTCATGATTTTCGCCCATTTTTCCATAAAAAAAGTGGAAAAATTTCGGGTCTTGGAAAAATCTGAAAAAATTCATGACGGTTCTTAACGATGAGGAAAGGCATATGAAGTCATTATTTTCTTGAAAAAAAAAATTTGTTTTGCCATTTTTCACCAACTGAAAATTAACATAGGGCCTTACGGGGAGCGAATACCGAGACACTGCAGATTGACGCTATCAGACACCGTCTAATTCAAACGCAAAAATCTCGATTCGTAGATTTGAAAAATGGCTATAAATTGGAGTAATCGATTCTAGAAGAATGTAGCTACAAAATTATGTAATGTCATCTATTTATGTTTCGTGAGACTGCGCTAAAAAAATTGCAAAATCGAACGAAATTTCTGGCCAACTTACAAGTGCTCATTTTGAGAGCGGGAAACGAGAAAACTGCAAGTACGATTTTGCTGAAAATTTAACCACGTATTCCCCGTTCTTTTGCGAACATTTTGATGTACATTACAAGCCATTTGGAAAAAAATGGAAAAATTTCGGGTCTTAGAAAAATCTGAAAAAATTCATGACGGCTCTTAATGACAAGAAAAGGAGCGTAGAGTCATTATTTTCACGAAAAAAATTTTTTCGATCATTTTTCACCAATTGAAAATTAACATCGGGTCTTACGGGAAGCGAATACCGAGACCCTGCAGATTGACGCTATCGGACACCGACTAATTCGAACGAACAAATCTTGATTTATGAATACGACAAATAGTTATAATTGGAAACATGAGATTCTAGAAGAATGTAGCTACAAACTCATGTAATATCATCCATATCTGTTTTGTGAGACGGCGTCAAAAAAATCCCAGAATCGACCAAAATTTCTGGCCAAATTACGAGTGCCCATTTTGAGAGCGCGAAACGCGAAAACTGCAAGTACGATTCGGTTGAAAATTTAACCACGTATTCCTCATTCTTTTGTGAACATTTTTATGTACATTAGAAGTCATTTGGCCATTTCATGATTTTCGCCATTTTTTCCATACCATTAGTCAGGAAAAAAGTGTAAAAATGTTGGGTTTTGGAAAAATCTGAAAAAATTCATGACGGCTTTTAATGGCGAGAAAAAGCGCGTAGAGTCATTATTTTCCCGAAAAAAAATTTTTTTCTACCATTTTTCACCAACTGAAAATTAACATAGAACCTTATGGGAAGCGAATACAGTGACCCTGCAGATTTACGCTATCAGACATCGTCTAATTCAAATGCAAAAATCTCGGTTCGTAGATTTGAAAAATGGCTATAAATTGAAGTAATGGATTCTAGAAGAATGTAGCTACAAAATTATATAATATCAGGTATTTATGTTTTGTGAGACCGCGCCAAAAAATTCTCAAAATAGGCCGATATTTCTAGCCAACTTTCGAGTACCCGTTTCGAGAGCGTGAAACATAAAAACTGCAAGTACGATTTGGCTGAAAATTTAATCACGTATTACCCGTTCTTCTGTGGAAAATTTGATGTACATTACAAGACATTTGGCCATTTTACGATTTTCGCTCATTTTTCCATAAAAAAAGTGGAAAAATTTCGGGTTTTGGAAAAATCTGAAAAAATTCATGACGGTTCTTAACGATCGGTAAAAGCATGTAGAGTAATTATTTTACCGAAAAAAAAATTGCCTGAGAATTTTGAGGTATTTTGGAGTTTTGGTCATTAAAATTGTTTACCGAAATTAGAAGTTAACAATTGAAAATAACAAAGAACTAAATAAAGATCAATATCTGTAAATACTATACACAAAAATTTCTTAGCGCTAATGAAATTTGATTAATAATATAATTCATTAAATCATTAGTAAAGCTCATTAAAAGATTTCTTAAAAACGCTCGCACATTATCATTACATATTTCCTATTTATCTGAAGCCTAAATTAATTTCTTAATGGCATTACTGTGCCACATTCTTACCTAACTGATAATCGGCCATGAAGTAATTCATCTGTGTCTTTGGATGAATGTTTGACACTTCAAAAGATCACCTCTAACACATTAAACCACCATCAATTGTTATAATAATGCCATGATACAAGATTGCATCGGTGTAGTTAATTCTTTGCCAGGGAATTTAAAGACTCGAAATTTTTTGCTACCGCGGAGTGCGATTTTAAGTAAATGAAAATATACCGCGTGGTTCAGATTATTTTTGGGAAACTTAAACGGTGTATTAAACTCATCAAAAGAAAAAAAAGTTCCTATAAACATGTATCTTTAAACGCTTTCTAACGAAGATGTCGCTCGGTTAAGTTTATAAACTTTAAAAAGTTCAATTTATAGTATTATTTTATTATAATACTCTAGTGATTCGCTGACTTATGTAAGACTATGTCGTTAACATGAATAAACATTATGAATATGAATTATGAATTATTAACGGGCGCCGTTTTTACTTACAACAGTAATGGCCGCTGTTATGATCAGCTGATCTGTCAAAACATATTCTGCAACTTTTGGCATTTGAATTAAAAAATGAGCTTTTGTCTATCACGTCAACTTTTTAAGCTATAGGATACCCTCTCTTTGTCTTAAAAGTCATACAAAATGTGCATACAAAGGAAAATAAAGGAAAAAATTCACAGAGAATAATTTTAACTGAAGCAACTGAAAAATCGAACTTACAGAAATTGCGTTAAAAATGGTTCCCCAGTATTATGATAAATATGACCTACATATTTTTGTGACAATTACTTGAAGAACAAAGTGCACAAACACCTGCCAGGGTAAAAATTCGTTAAATTAATTTAGAGACAAAGGTCCGCTTGACTTGAAGGCAAATAATGCCGTTTTTGTTATAGCCATTTTCAAACGTAAAACAGTGGGGAATGAATGAGAGAGTGAGTGTTCGCTGGAGGGGAGGCTTTTTCCCCGGATGTTCGTAGTTTTTAATTACGAGACCAGCTAATGAGTTGAATTCCATCAGGACTCCGTGGAAAGATTACCGACTCTAAAGGGATATGTCATTCGCATTTACGGTCACATCAAATGATGGCTTTTACTGTTTTTTATTAATCCACTGCTGTACATCCATTACAGCCCTGCTTGTGTATTGTATTCCGCTCGCATTTATTCAGCGACAACCAAACCCCCATTTCCCATACGCGCCCCTAAAAACGGAATACATTGACGTGAATAATACTGCCCACCTCCTCCACCACCACTCCGCGTTTCAAATTATTTTTTTTTGCTAGTGTAGTAATTTTGCGCTACACAAAATGTTACAGATCGAAATTTGAATAGAATGTTTCGTTACAGATAGTACTGTTTATTTAATTTAAGGAAGACAGAAAAGTTCCTTAAGACAACCAGTTAGAAATTTGATGAAGGTAGAACACCTTTCTCCAATATAGTTTATTTAAAAAATGGATGATTTGTAGTAGAGATTAATTGGTCAACTGTTAAATACATTTATTTCATAAAATTGTTGGTAAATTTCAGCTTGAAAATAAATTTTTCTTTTTTGCGTATAAAACGGAGTCATTAACGCACTCATATGGGTTCGTTAATGGCCCGCCGAATGCTTTAATAATTAAAATTTTTCAAGGTTGGCACCGTTGAAATTCAGAGCTGTCAAAAAATAAGCTGTGCTAAATTTTCAACGAGATTGTTTTGATGTTATGTGATGTGTGGAAATCGCAAACTAATTTCAAATTGGAATGCCAATTATTAGTATTACCAAACACCATACAATTTTCTAAATATGTATGGGCGATTTTTAAATTTAGAAATGGAATATAAGGGGCAAAATAGAAATCATACCGTAAAAAACTCGTTCATAAGGCCTTTTTTTCGCTTGGAAAAAACTTGGACGCGTGCGAAAAAATCGCGCTTATTGAACTCCTTTTTTTAATATACTATTAATATTTGGAGAATAATAATTCTATTTATTTATGTGCCATATTGTACAATATTTGAGCCGGAATGAACTGGAAACTATCCGGAACCGAAATAATTCCATCTCACCTGCGAAATAATTTAATTTTCGCGCGCCGCATGTGTGTAATGGCGTAAAGATTCGTTGTCTAAACTTAATTAAAGTAATACGACAAGAACCGGGGAGAATAATAACACGGGGAGAACGGTTATTGTCGAAATCATTAGTTTAACCGACTCTACACTCGGCAATCTCGGTATAACAAGAAACTTTCCGAAAATTTTGTTTTAGTTTTATTGGGGTAGTGTAAAGATGGAAAGTTTTACTTTCGAGTTTAGCCAGTTCCAGTTAATGCAATCAAATTTTAAATTGGGCAAAAAAGGAGGGAACGTTCATTATAACTGACTGTCTCTCCCATTAAAATCCTCCTTTTTTTTTATTACTAATTAAGCGATACAATCCTCATATTTCTAATTGGTTTCTAAAATTAAGTTGAAGTAGAGCCGTTTATCGCGACATACACTCGTACGCAAATCCAGTTCTTCGAGTTGACTTAATAAATCATAGCCGGGGTAATCGTGATTGTGTCTTAGGAGCGAGTTTTGCGAATCCGTGAGAGACTCTCCTAAGATGTTGATGCAAGCGACTGCCGCTGTCTACCTTGAATGCCCGGAGTTTGTTATGTCAACAGAATTAATTGGATTACGTTTAATCTATATGCTTCCTGTGTACAGGAGCAGCTATGGCGACGGTTTCTATTGAAACTTTATAGGTGTAAATGGAAATTAAGTAAGTACACAAATATCTCATTTGCTTAAGAGCACCTACTTAAAATAAATGAGGAGCTTTCATGCTTTAATATTCTACTTTTATAAATATGTGATGTAATGTATTAAAAAGCAGTTCTGAGTCACTGGAAATACAAAAAACTATACCGCACCCTAATACATATTTATTGTTGATTAGGTAAGGCATCTTTCATCTTTTTGGTGTCTAAAATAAATGTATAAAGGACACTGTACAGGATAAAAAAAAGGCGCAACTTCACAATTAGAACTCGTGTGATTATCTGAAAATTTCGTGAAGGGTTGTTTTTATATTTTGCCTGTAATATAAAGTACAATCGATTTTGAGTACATTTTGTAAGTTTCAAGTACGTGACAATTGTTTTTGTATTTTTTTATTCACTTCAAAAACTTGAATTTTTAAAATGACAATATATTCTGTTATCGTGATTATTTTCAAAATTTGTGACAAAATATTTCCATATTTTTACTAAATTTTAAAGTATAATAATTATTAAGTAAATTTAGAAAACTACAAGCACGTAACAATTTTTATTCAGTTGAAAAATTAAAATTTTCGGAATGACAATATATTCTGTTCTCATGTGATTATCTCCAAATTTTGTGGCGAAATATTTGCATATTTTTACTAAATTATAAAGTATATGAATTATTAAGTAAATTCAATAAGTTTCAAGTACGTGACAATTGTTTTTATATTTTTTTATTCACTTGAAAAATTAAAAAAATTCGAATGACAATATATTCTGTTCTCATGTGATTATCTCCAAATTTTGTGACGTAATATTTTCATATTTTTACCAAAAAATAAAATATAATAATTATTAAGTAAATTTAGAAAGTTTCAAGCACGTGACAATTGTTTTTATATTTTTTTAAATTAATTGAAAAATTTGAATTTTTAGAATGACAATATATTCTGTTTTCATGTGATTATCTCCAAATTTTGTATCCAAATATCTTCATATTTTTACTAAAGAATGAAGTATAATAATCATTAAGTAAATTTAGAAAGTTTCAAGTACGTGACAATTGTTTTTATATTTTTTTTAAATTAATTGAAAAATTGTCGATATATTCTGTTTTCATGTGCTTAGCTCCAAATTTTGTGACGAAATATTTTCATATTTTTACTAAAAAATAAAGTATAATAATCATTAAATAAATTTAGAAAGTTTCAAGCAAGTGTAAATTGTTTTTATATTTTTTTAAATTATTTGAAAAAATTGAATTTTTAGAATGACGATATATTCTGTTTTTATGTGATTATCTCCAAATTTTGTGACGAAATATTTTCATATTTTTACTAAAAAATAAAGTATAATAATTATTAAGTAAACTTAGAAAGTTTCAAGCACGTAACAATTGTTTTTATAATTTTTTTAATTAATTGAAAAATTTGAATTTTTAGAATGACAATATATTCTGTTTTCATGTGATTATCTCCAAATTTTGTGACGAAATATTTTCATATTTTTACTGAAAAATAAAGTATAATAATTATTAAGTAAATTTAGAAAGTTTCAAGCACGTGACAATTGTTTTTATATTTTTTTAAATTAATTGAAAAATTTGAATTTTTAGAATGACAATATATTCTGTTTTCATGTGATTATCTCCAAATTTTGTATCCAAATATCTTCATATTTTTACTAAAGAATGAAGTATAATAATCATTAAGTAAATTTAGAAAGTTTCAAGTACGTGACAATTGTTTTTATATTTTTTTTAAATTAATTGAAAAATTGTCGATATATTCTGTTTTCATGTGCTTAGCTCCAAATTTTGTGACGAAATATTTTCATATTTTTACTAAAAAATAAAGTATAATAATCATTAAATAAATTTAGAAAGTTTCAAGCAAGTGTAAATTGTTTTTATATTTTTTTAAATTATTTGAAAAAATTGAATTTTTAGAATGACGATATATTCTGTTTTTATGTGATTATCTCCAAATTTTGTGACGAAATATTTTCATATTTTTACTAAAAAATAAAGTATAATAATTATTAAGTAAACTTAGAAAGTTTCAAGCACGTAACAATTGTTTTTATAATTTTTTTAATTAATTGAAAAATTTGAATTTTTAGAATGACAATATATTCTGTTTTCATGTGATTATCTCCAAATTTTGTGACGAAATATTTTCATATTTTTACTGAAAAATAAAGTATAATAATTATTAAGTAAATTTAGAAAGTTTCAAGCACGTGACAATTGTTTTTATATTTTTTTAAATTAATTGAAAAATTTGAATTTTTAGAATGACAATATATTCTGTTTTCATGTGATTATCTCCAAATTTTGTATCCAAATATCTTCATATTTTTACTAAAGAATGAAGTATAATAATCATTAAGTAAATTTAGAAAGTTTCAAGTACGTGACAATTGTTTTTATATTTTTTTTAAATTAATTGAAAAATTGTCGATATATTCTGTTTTCATGTGCTTAGCTCCGAATTTTGTGACGAAATATTTTCATATTTTTACTAAAAAATAAAGTATAATAATTATTAAGTAAATTTAGAAAGTTTCAAGTACGTGACAATTGTTTTTATATTTTTTTATTCACTTGAAAAATTAAAAATTTTCGAATGACAATATATTCTGTTCTCATGTGATTATCTCCAAATTTTGTGGCGAAATATTTTGATATTTTTACTAAATTGTAAAGTATAATAATTATTAAGTAAATTTAGACAGTTTCAAGTAAGTGAAAATTGTTTTTATATTTTTTTATTCACTTGAAAAATTAGGATTTTTAGAATGGCAATATATTCTTTTCTCATGTGATTATTTCCAAATTTTGGAACGAAATATTTTCATATTATTACTAAATTGTAAAGTATAATAATTATTAAATAAATTTAAAAAGTTTCTATCGCGAAAATACAAAAAAGCGTTTAGGTAAACTTCCCTTAATACCAAACGCTTAACAGTCGTTCAGGTTTTCTAATAAAGCCTAGGTTTAAAGTTTAATTCGAAAATCTGCGTTAGTCTTTGAGATACGCGTTTTTCAAAAATACATTCGTTTCGTTTGTCGAGCCACCCTGTTGCAGTAATTGTAATTTATTGTAAATTTTTGTTTTATAATCGCATTATAATATTCTAATAACTCTGTAACGAATAAAAAACAAATAATAGAAATTTTTCGGCTATTATAATACGCACACATTCAAAAAAAAAATGTTTCGTTCGTGATGCTAATGATTACTTCACAGAGGAGTTTAAGAGTGAAATTCGTGCGGCGTAATCGAGGAATGGAAATTAATAATAATAGAAATTGTACTCGAAGCAAAATCACGGTTGTGCAATATTGCGCAATAATTTGCAATTCTCAGAACCAACGCTTTTTGCCGTATTAAATGATTCTATTAGTGATTGCAATTGTAATTACCGTAAATCGATTTATCCGTAAAACAAACGCTTCATTATTTTGCGATTTTTAGCAAGGCGGCCGATGGCCTCACGTCAATTACTGCGCAGTTGTTGGTTTAAGTAAGATTTAACACTAACCTCTGTGTTATTTCCATCGTAGATGCTCTGCACCCATTCACTGCACACTTTAGCACATATTACACTAATTTTTGACTAAAATAAACACGAAAAAACACTAAAAACTTCGAGAACGTTGCAGAGTTCCCGCGTACCCGAGTTCACCAGTCCGGCGTTCGCTGTGTAAACAACGCTCGGCCTAGCATCGGGAGTTTTCGCACCGCCACGAGCGGCGCAGGTGTTGGGCTACAGGGTGGCGCAATAAATTCCAATTGATATCTCGAAAACTGTAAGGCTTACAGCTTCAGGAAAAAAATTCTTATTATAAATACGTCCATGGAATAACGTTAGAAATAATTTTTAACTTCCTATATTCACCGCAAGACGGCGTGACTTGCATTATCATTTAAAAAACATAGATTTGCTTATAAAAAACGAGTCTAAAATATGCACATTATAAACTACACGCGATTTTGTATTTTTTTTTATTCTGCACAATTTTCTCTATCTTTCAAAATAAACTGGTATACACAATATTCAGCGATTTGAAAAATTGTAAAAATGTAATTAGTCAAGGAATTTATTTCAAAACCTGGAGATGTCTTAGTAAATAACATATTTTTAATTTCCTGTTCAAAAAATTGCCAAATTTTAACAAGAACTTAGATGGAATGTTGAAAAATGCATTCAACGATTTGAAAAATTGTAAAAAAATAATCATTCAAGGAATTTATTTCAAAACCCGACAATATCTTAAAAAATAATGTATTTTTAATTTCCTGTTGAAACAATTGCCAAATTTTGGAACGTAACAAAACAGCAACGCTCCAAACGTAAAATGGAAAAGTTGAAAAATGCGTTCAACGATTTGAAAAATTGTAAAAAAATAATCATTCAAGGAATTTATTTCAAAACCTGAAAATATCTTAATAAATAATGTATTTTTAATTTCCTGTTGCAACAATTGCCAAATTTTGCAACATAACAAAACAGCAACGGTCCAAACTGTAAATGGATAAGTTGAGAAGTACATTCAGAGATTTGAAAAATTGTAAAAAGATAATCAGACAAGGAATTTATTCCAAAACCTGAAAATATCTTAATAAACAATGTATTTTTAATTTCCCGTTAAAACAATTGCTAAATTTTGGAACGTAACAAAACAGCAACGCTCCAAACTGTAAATGGAAAAGTTGAAAAATACATTCAGCAATTTGAAAAATTGCTAAAAAGTAATCAATCAAGGAATTTATTTCAAAACCTGGAGATGTCTTAATAAATAATGCATTTTTAATTTCCTGTTGCAACAATTGACAAATTTTGGAACGTAACAAAACAGCAACGCTCCAAACTTAAAATAGAAAAGTTGAGAAATGCATTCAGCGATTGGAAAAATTGTAAAAAATAATCAGTCAATGAATTTATTTCAAAACCTGAAGATGTCTTAGTAAAAAATGTATTTTTAATTTCCTGTTGAAACAATTGCGAAATTTTGAAACGTAACAAAACAGCAACGCTCCAAACTAAAAATGTAAAAGTTGAAAAATGCATTCAACGATTTGAAAAATTGTAAAAAAATAATGATTCAAGGAATTCATTTCAAAACTTGAAAATATCTAAATAAATAATGTATTTTTACTTTCCTGTTGAAACAATTGCCAAATTTTGAAACGTAACAAAACAGCAACGCTCCAAATTTAAAAAGGTAAAGTTGAGAAATGTATTCAGCGATTTGAAAAATTGTAAAAAAATAATCATTCAAGGAATTTATTTTAAAACTTCAAGATGTCTTAATAAATAATGTGATTTTAATTTCCTGTTAAAACAATTGCCAAAAAGTACGTGATATTTAACAAAAATATCGATCAAGGATAGGCGCAACTTCAAGATTAGAACTTGTGATTATCTGGAAATTTCGTGCAGGGGTGTTTTTATTTTTTGCTTGTAATATAAAGTACGATCGATTTTGAGTAAATGTTTAAAGTTTCGACGGTGCGGCAATTGTTTTAGTATTTTTTTTATCGACCAAGGAAATGCGCAACTTCAAGATCAGAACTTACTCTCTTCTCGTGCGATTATCTGAAAATTTCGTGAAGGGGTGTTTTTCTTTTTTGCTTGTAATATAAAGTACAATCGATTTTGAGAAAATTTGAGTAAATTTCAAGTACGTGACAATTGTTTTTATATTTTTTTATTCATTTCAAAAATTTGATTTTTTAAAATGACAATATATTCTGTTCTCACGTAAATATCTCCAAATTTTGTAAAGAAATATTTTTGTATTTTTACTAAATTGTAAAGTATATTAAGTTTTAAGTAAATTTAGAAAGTTTAAAGTACGTGACAATTGTTTTTATATTTTTTTTATTCATTTGAAAAATTATAATTTTTAGAATGATAATATAT
This sequence comes from Ocypus olens, assembly GCA_910593695.2. NCBI lineage: Eukaryota > Metazoa > Arthropoda > Insecta > Coleoptera > Staphylinidae > Ocypus > Ocypus olens. The sequence goes on along the minus strand of OU343047.1, from coordinate 1,650,699 downwards.
TCTGTTCTCGTGTGAATATCTCCAAATTTTGTGACAAAATATTTTTATATTTTTACTAAATAGTAAAGTATAATAATTATTAAGTAAATTTAGAAAGTTTCAAGTGCGTGGCAATTGTTTTTATATTTTTTTTATTCACTTGAAAAATTATAATTTTTAGAATGACAATATTCTGTTCTCATGTGATTATTTCCAAATTTTGTTGCAAAATATTTCCATATTTTTACTAAATTGTAAAGTTGAATAATGACAAAGTCAATTTAGAAAGTTTCAAGTGCGTGGCAATTGTTTTTATATTTTTTTTTATTCGCTTGAAAAATTATAATTTTTAGAATGACAATATTTTCTGTTCTCATGTGATTATCTCCAAATTTTGTGAATAATTATTTTCATATATATACATTATCTTTATTGACAGAGTATTACATTTATACATCATCTATATTTACAATTTAGAATTATTCTGTCTCATGGGCTATCGACATATAATGTCTTTCGGCCCGTCTTTCACAGTCTATCTAAAGTGGGTTAATCGCTAGATGATGAAGGATGAAATGAAGAAATGTATTGATGTAATGTTTGGGTAGGGTTATTTTCATATTTTTACCAAATTGTAAAGTATAATAATTATGAAATCTGATAGGGAAACTAAAAATAGTTGGGAAGTAACTTTCAGCGAGTCGGAGATGGATTGCGACGTTTCCATCTGCTTAAAAAATTGATAGAAAATCTGAACAATTATGAAACCAGCAAAGCTCATTAAAATCTTTCGAAGTGGATTATATCAGAAGTACTCAATAATTATCATTAACCTTTCCCGGAATTATAAGGCGAATACAAAAGTTCAAATTATAGAAAATTATGGAAACTAAAAATATACAAGCACCTAGATGAGGCTAAAATGAAAGTTCTTGTAAATTACGAACGAGAGATGCTCAAGAGAAAAGTTAGAATTATTTAGGACAATATAACTTTACTAAGCAAACTGTGTGAAACTGTGTCAAATATTATCATTATTATTATAATTATCTTAAACTAACAAGGGAACATAGTGGGAGGGTGAGGTAAATTTTGCATTTCCGCAAAATCTGAATATACCGTAGCAACGAGAATAATATACTCTACAACTTTTATATGAACTATTTTTTTATATGTCTTGTACTTTAGAAGAAATTTGTACTTTAAAAGAAATTTGTACTTTAGAAGAAATTTGATGGGAAAAAAAAACTGTCATTTTTCTTTGAGGAGTGGTTTCACCACCTCAGACTGGAATTCCGGAAAAACGGAAAATGGTTTTGTGCTACGGATGAACTACTTTACATCCACACAATGTTTCAGATTTTTTAGAATTTATGTGTTCCCTATGTTCCCTTGTAAGACAGAAGGACACACAAGTTCCTGATGAAAAAAAAATCGAGAAGTCGGAGAAGCTTCCAGCAAAACGATTCTGGTATTGGTACCAGAATCTTTTTGCTGACAGTTTCTTGGGAAACCAAGACCATAACTTTTCTACAAAATTATGATGGTGAGTAATAGATATGTCATATAGGCTTTGAGATGTTGAGGTGAAGCAAGAACGGATGTTAAAAAATATATAGGTGAGCGATACATCAGGTGAGTGTTTTATGGTAAAGGAGAAGGTTTGTAGTCAATGATTGGATGAGCAGCTAAGTAGGAACGTGAAGGGTGTAGAGAGAAATAAGGGCTTTTGTGAAAGTGGTAAAAAGATCCATCCTACAATCATTTGATAATTAATTTTGTTCTTTTTTATTTCTTAGAGTAATATCTTAGTTAAACTTTAACGGTGTTTGGAATACTTACCTTCCAATAGTAATCTCCGTTTCCCCATCAGTAATTTTTTTTTTTTTTTGAAGAGAGGAGAGAAGATCTTTTATAGACGCTCCTATAGTGGGGCAGTGTTGGAGTCCTTCCCCTGAAGGGCGGAAGTATATCAACTAAAAACTCTCCTCAGAGTAGAGCTGAAGGAGACCGAATCTTGACTCTGGTCAACCGCAGGGGGGATGAAAAAACATTTTTTTTTTAAGAGAGGAGAGAAGATCTTTTATAGACGCCCCTATAGTGGGGCAGTGTTGGAGTCCTCCTCCTGAAGGGCAGGAGTATACCAACTAAAAACTCTCCTCAGAGTAGAGCGGAAGGAAGCAGAACCTTGACCGTGGTCAACCGCAAGGGAACTGAATGACATGTCCCATCAGCAACTAACTACACTGATGAGACCTGAAAGGTCGAAACCGGTCTGTAGGTGTTCTGATGGAGAAACTTAGTTGTTTATTGGGATAACTGAATGTTAATGTTATTTTGTGCGAAGGTTTAACATTGTAAATCACCATCAACGACCGAAAACATTAGGCGTTAATGTTCCTCCAAGATACACATTCGGGAAAATCTATTGCAGCCACAGGGGTCCGTAATACGTGGCGGTCATCTTTCGCGGTAGAGCGCCCAGTTCGAAATTTGTCCACAACGCGGCGTAATTAACGCTTGCGAGCGCACCGCACGCGCCACAAACACAAAACCGGCCGCGTTCTTCCGCTGGTTGACCACCCCACCCCGAAAAACAAAGTAATACCATCGGATAAGGGAATGCGCATTTAGTGGACCGTGAAGAATCTGTTCCGCACAAAATTCAGGCGCGCACACAAACACACACACGCCCCGTGTAACGCGTCCGATGCGGCCCTTTGTTTCTTCGGGATAAATTTTCTCTAGCCGGGACGAAACGGACGCGATAAAACGCATTCTGGAGGAATTACACTTTTAAATGAAAGCAATAGTTTTCCTCTTAGCGCGCTTACACGGTTTTTAAATTAAATCTCTTCGGGGGCGCTCCTCGGAATAAAATAACAATTAGGGATGGTGGATGGTGGTGGGCGCGCGCGCGGAAAGGGTCCCCGAATGACCGGCGAGTAAATTTTGCAAGTTTTAAAGGAACGACGCGACGGGGGTAATTAATAAGGTATATAGAATGTTGGGAAATGTGAAACGAGGAACGATGACTTGATTTTTTGAAAATTGACCGTAACGTTAAAAAAAATATTTAAACGAAAATTGAAAATAAAAACGATTACTTTATCACTTTATTAACTTGGAGTAGTTACTATAGTTTCGACAATACCAACAAAGTGATTCGTTTTTATTTGAATTATTCAAAATGTATTACGAAGTGAAAGCCTCCACAATTATAAAAAATATGTGTCCTTTTTTTATTCCTTATTATTATCAAGAAAACCCGTTAGAACATTTGTGGCCAAAAATATAAGGTCTAAACTACGCCTTACTATGAATCATTTTTTTTTAATGGCCATGTTTCGGTAGATGTCGTCGAAAAATCCAGGTAAATCCCAAGTTAAAAACTTACTAGCATTACCATAGCATCACTGCTATTTGATTAATTATGAGTTTTTATTCATGTTCACTAAATTACTGGAGAAATTTAATAAAACGCAAAATTGGTGGAGTCGCCGGATTAGTGGCTGAAATCTAATCGGTGTTATAAGAGAAAGGCTTGTTTAAAACAATTTAGGTCACGCAGGACTGCTCTTCATCTACTATATTTAACACCTTTTTCCTGGAGGCCGGAAGGGCGACAGTAAATTGTTTTCGTTGTTTACAAAATTGCAATGGCGGGCACGTTTAAGCAGGCAACAACCCCCCGTGTATGCGTCGAGACTAATGCGAAAAATACACAGACTAAGCGCCCCGAGGACGAAATCATTATGCTAATTGAATTGGGCTACAGTTAGGTGCAAATCGTTTGCATAGTTTAATTTATATAATGGTGGAAATTGGCGGCGGGTGCGAGCGAGACGGAGCGGACGGATTATTCCATTCCTTCGCGATTATTTCCAATCGATAGGTGGCAGAAATGCATGTATTACACATTCAATTTCTCCCGATTCATCCGGACCATTGCGTGGACAATGTTTCTGCGAATCTCATTCCTCCCTTCGGATTGCTTTTATGTGGGCGGTTCAGATTTGCGGTTTCTTGATTAATCCGGACAGGCGGTGGCGGTGGTGGTGGTGGTGGCCTCTCCGTCCTCTCCATCCTCTCTGTCCGGGGGGCACAACTCCGGATGCTAACTCCCGCCATTTCGCCCCGGGCTCTCCGGGCCAACTCTGGCCGTTAGTATTCCGGTACGTCCTACCAAATCCCATGCTAAGACGCCAATAGCTTCTCAAATCTCCTGCCTGATTTATCCCAGTTAATTTCTACACTGTACTCCGAGCCCGACCATAAATTTCACCAACTATTAACATCGATGTTCTAAGACTAGGGGGGCCTTAATTTGATAAATTTCAAGCAATATGATTCGATTAACACGTACAATGTTCTCTGCATGAAAACGGTTATGTAACAAAATATATACTCTACTACAAAATGCCTTGGAACATTATTGTGCATTTAAAACTTATTTGAAATTAACGACCAATCAGATATTAAAAAAATTATTATCTATAATTCCTACAATCACGAACAATCCGTTTAAAAGGTATAGCCGAATAAGATGGTCAAAAGTACCCCCAAATCAAATCAATAATCATAATGACTGGATGAAAGATAATTAAAAATGCCGTTGATTGCTCGAAATTTCAGCCTCCTGAAGCAATTCATTGTCGAGATATGACTGAAAACGTGAATTTTATGTTTTATTTTTTTCTCGTTTTCTATGGCACGGATCAAGCTGAAACTACGTCTACCCAAAACAAGAAAAAAATACTTCTCGCAGTATTTTTTTTTATTTTTTTGGCGCCAAATTCAAATAGAAAAATGAAGTAAAAGTTTTCAAAATTCATTTTTGCAGTGAAGTCATTTAAAGACTGTCTCAGTTTTTTTTTCTGTAAATGTGTTTTACCAAATTCTATAACATACATTTTTTTCAGAATTTTAAACAGTATGGAAGATTATTAAAATAATTAAAACCCACATTTACCACCTTAAAAATTTGAATTTCGCGCCAAAATTGTGATAAAAAAGTTATTTTCGTGAAATGATTATCTTTTTTTTAAATTAGAGAGATACACTTCACAAAAAAATTTTTTTATCACAATTTTGGCGCGAAATTCAAATTTTTAAGGTGGTAATAGTGGTTTTTAATTATTTTAACTATCTTCCACACCGTTTAAAATTCTGAAAAAAATGTATGTTATAGAATTTGGTAAAACACATTTACAGAAAAAAAAACTGAGACACTCCTCGAATACCTTCACTGTAAAAATGAATTTTGAAAACTTTAACTTAATTTTTCTATTTGAATTTGACGCCAAAAAATTGAAAAAAATACTGCGAGATGCAATTTTTTTTTGTTTTGGGTAGACGTGGTTTCAACTTGATTCGTGCCATAGAAAAGGAGAAAAAAAAATAAAACGTAAAATTCACGTTTTCGGTCATATCTCGGCAAAAAATTGCTTCAGGAGGCTGAAATTTCGAGCAATCAACTGCATTTTTAATTGCCTTTCATCCAGTCATCGCGATTATTGATTTGATTTGGGGGCACTTTTGACCATCTTATTCGGCTATACCCTTTCTCTTTAGAATTATAAAGTCCGATATTTTCTACAGCTATTTCGAAAATTATAATTACCTGTAATAGTTTTGTAGTGAAACTTTAAAATAAAGTCCAAGTAAAAAAAAGTAAGATATACTTACAGTGGGAATTTGGAAATTATGGCTATTTAGAAAATAATAATCAGCTCTGATGGCAGACAAAAGTTTTCTTGTGGAAATTAATAGAAACTTTCCGAGTATGCATTTTAGTGTTTTCTTTTTAAATTCTTGGTGAAAATAGGGTAAAATTTTAAAGATTCATTTATTATATAACTATTTTGAAAATTGTGTGCCGGATAAAGGTCTTGTGAAAAATAAATAAAAGCGCGAGCTTAGGCGTTTATGTGAATTTCTAAAATTCGTTAAATTTGTATTATACAAATTATAAATTATTATATTACCTTATGGAATTATAAAGAACTGAAAAAAACAATTTGAAATCTGAATAGTACCTTTAATTTACAGTAAAATCATCTACAATTTTGAATAAAAAACTATGATTCTAACAGAAAAGTACTAGAAATTTTCAAAAAATTCTAACGCTGATATATTTAAGGAAATAAATCGAGTAAAAAATAGTTGGGGTTTAAATACATTTCTGAAAACTCACTGCATACATTAAAAAGGACTAATTTAACAGAATTAATTCAGTTTTTTGAAATTGCATCAATTTTCCAACGAGTTACGCGGTTGATAAAACAAGCTCACCTTTCGTGTAAAGCAGAAGCACAATCTAATTCGCATAACTCGAAAATTGTAAAAACAATTTGAAATCTGAAAAGAATATTTAAAATTATCTACAATTGTGCATAAAAATTATAATTCTAACATAAACAGATTTGCAGTTATACATTTTCAAAAAATCAAAAAAAAATCGAGTAAAAAATAGTTGGCGTTGGAATAAAATTCTGAAAATTCACTTCACACATTAGAAAGGATCCATTTTGTAGAATAAATTCGGTTTTTGAAAAATAATTAATTTTCCAAAAAGTTATGAGATTGAAAATGTAAACCCAATTTTCGTTGCGCAAATCCAAAAAAAAATCTAGTAAAAAATAGTTGGCGTTGGAATAAAATTCTGAAAATTCATTTCACACATTAGAAAGGATCCATTTTGTAGAATAAATTCGGTTTTTGAAAACTAATTAGTTTTCCAAAAAGTTATGAGGTTGAAAATGTAAACCCAATTTTCGTTGAGCAAATCCGAAAAAAATCGAGTAAAAAATAGTTGGCGTTGAAATAAAATTCTGAAAATTCACCTCACACATTAAAAAGGATTCATTTTGTAGAAACAATTCGGTTTTTGAAAACGAATTAATTTTCAAAAAAGTTATGAGGTCGAAAATGTAAACCCAATTTTCGATGCGCAAATCCGAAAAACAACGAGTAAAAAATAGTTTGCGTTGGAATAAAATTCTGAAAATTCACCACACTTTCAAGAAACGATGAATTTTACAGAATAAATTCGGTTTCTGAAAATCCATCAATTTTTTAAAGAATTATGCGATTCAAAAAACAAAAGCACTTTTCGTGCAACACATGCACATTCCAATTCGCATAACTCGTAAATTAAAAATTTTTTGAAAACTGAAAGGTACCTTTAATTCACAGAATAATTATCCACAATTGTGCGTAATAGCAGTGTTTTTAACAAAAAAAGGAATTTAAAGTTATAAATTTTTAAAAAATGTGAATATTGATGAAAACAAAAGTTTTCATGTCCGAAAATGACCAGTGAATGGTCGAAACTAGTCACATAAATAATAAAATATAATGGTATAAAAAAGTTAAAGTGTTTCATTCCAATCTACAATCAAGATGTACCACGAAGTAAACGCCGCCAACATTAAACATTTGAAAACAAAAGTGTTAAGAAAAAAAAAATCGAGTAAAAAATAGTTTGCGTTGGAATAAAATTCTGCAAAACTCATACATACATACATAAGAAAGGTTAAATTTTGCAGAATCAATTCTGTTTTTAAAAATCCACCAATTTTTCATAGAGTTACGCGGTTAATAAAACAAGCTAACTTTTCGTGTAAAACAGATGCTCATTCTAATTCGCACAACTCGAAAATTGTAAAAACAATTTGAAATCTGAAAAGAATCTTTAAGTCATAGTAAAATTATCTACAATTGTGCATAAAAATTATAATTCCAACATAAACAGATTTGCAGTTATACATTTTCAAAAAATCCGAAAAAAAATAGTTGGTGTTGAAATAAAATTCTGAAAATTCACTTCACACATTAGAAAGGATTCATTTTGTAGAAACAATCCGGTTTTTGAAAACTAATTAATTTTCCAAAAAGTTATGAGGTTGATAATGTAAACCCAATTTACGTTGCGCAAATCCGAAAAAAAAAATCGAGTAAAAAATAGTTGGCGTTGCAATAAAATTCTGAAAATTTACTACACGCATTAGAAAGGATTCATTTTGTAGAAACAATTCGGTTTTTAAAATCCAATGCGTTTTCCAAAAAGTTATGAGGTTGAAAATGTAAACCCAATTTTCGTTGCGCAAATCCGAAAAAAAATCGAATAAAAAAATAGTTGACGTTGGAATAAAATTCTGAAAATTCACTTCACACTTTAGAAAGGATTCATTTTGTAGAAACAACTCGGTTTTTGAAAACTAATTAATTTTCCAAAAAGTTATGAGGTTGATAATGTAAACCCAATTTTCGTTGCGCAAATCCGAAAAAAAATCGAGTAAAAAATAGTTGGCGTTGGAATAAAATTCTGAAAATTCACTTCACACATCAGAAAGGATTCATTTTGTAGAAACAATTCGGTTTTTGAAAACTAATTAATTTTCCAAAAAGTTATGAGGTTGAAAATGTAAACCCAATTTTCGTTGCGCAAATCCGAAAAAAAAATCGAGTAAAAAATAGTTGGCGTTGGAATAAAATTCTGAAAATTCACTTCACACATTAGAAAGGATTCATTTTGTAGAAACAATTCGGTTTTTGAAAACTAATTAATTTTCCAAAAAGTTATGAGGTTGAAAATGTAAACCCAATTTTCGTTGCGCAAATCCGAAAAAAAATCGAGTAAAAAATAGTTGGCGTTGGAATAAAATTCTGAAAATTCACTTCACACATCAGAAAGGATTCATTTTGTAGAAACAATTCGGTTTTTGAAAACTAATTAATTTTCCAAAAAGTTATAAGGTTGAAAATGTAAACCCAATTTTCTCAACTCAAAAACTGAAAAAAACAATTTAAAATCTGAAAAGTATCTTTAATTCATAGCAAAATTATAAACAATTGTGCATGATGTGATGATTCTAACACAAAAGGATTTAAATTTTATAAATATTATAAATTTTCAAATAATACGAATATTAATAAATAGTCTTTTATAGACAAATAAATCGAGTAAAAAATAGTTGGCGTTGAAATAGAATTCTGCAAACTCACTCAATACATTAAAAAGGATTAATTTTACAGAATAAATTCGGTTTTTGAAACTTTATCAATTTTCCAAAAAAGTTATGGGGTTCAAAAAACAAACCTATTTTTCGTGCAAAACAGATGCACATTCTAATTCGAATAACTCGAAAACTAAAAAAAACAATTTGAAATCTGAAAAGTACCCTTAATTCGCAATCAAATTGTCTACAATTGTGCATAAAATTATGATTCTAACACAAAAGGATTTTAAGTTATAAATTTGAAAAAAAAATACGAACGCTGATGAATATCGTTAAGAAAATATATCCAGTAAAAAATAGTTGGCGTGGGAAAAAAATTCTGCAAACTTATTACGTTTTTAAGAAATGTCGAATTTTGCAGAATCTATTCGATTTTTGAAAATCCATCAATTTTCCAAAGATTTACGCGGTTAATAAAACAAACACACTTTTCGCGTAAAACAGATGCTAATTCTAACTCGCTTAACTTAAAAACTGAAAAAACAATTTGAAATCTGAAAAGTACTCTTAATTCGCAATAAAATTGTCTACAGTTGTGCATAAAATTATGATTCTAACACAAAAGGATTTTACGTTATAAATTTGAAAAAATGCGAACGCTGATGAATATCGTTAAGAAAATATATCGAGTAAAAAATAGTTGGCGTGGGAATAAAATTCTGCAAACTTATTACGTTTTTAAGAAATGATGAATTTTGCAGAATCTATTCGATTTTTGAAAATCCATCAATTTTCCAAAGATTTATGCGGTTAGTAAAACAACAAACAAACACACTTTTCGTGTAAAACAGATGCTAATTCTAACTCGCTTAACTCAAAAACTGAAAAAAACGATTTGAAATCTGGAAAGAACTCTTAATTCGCAATAAAATTGTCTACAGTTGTGTATAAAATTATGATTCTAACAAAAATTTAAAAGAAAGTTAAAAAAAATATTCAAAAATGCGAACGCTGATGAATAATGTTAGCAAATGAAAAACGATTTAAAAAAATATGCAAACTCGCCACATACATTTAAAAATGGTGATGTGGCCTTCATGTTACTTTCTCCGACTTGATGGTATCATTTATATTTACACTTTCACGGTTTATTTTCAATTTAAATCATACATTAAAATCTACTAAGAGTAAATCTGTATTTACTTGTATTAGTTGCAAACATTAACGATTTAAATAAATAAATAAATAAATATTTTAAATGTACATCGAGCGTTTTGTAGACTCGGATAAAACTGACGTTTAAAACGTCAAAATTATGAAAGATGGAAAAATTATACTTCAAATTCAAAAACTCAGTTTACTCAAAAACTAAAGGAATTTCGAAAAAAACTTATTCTTTATAAGTTGGTTATTTTAGCATTCTCTACAATTATTATTAACATAAATTTGCTGTAACTATTATCGTTTCATAATTATAAACCAAAAATAAATAAAAAATTAATAAATGTTTTTCTCGAATAGCAATGATTTTATCAAAAATATTTTCAAGCAAAAGATGTTCATTTCTTTGTTGTCTTTGATGTTTGTTTAAATGTTTTTGTGATGTTTTTCATATTTAAGAAAATATTGGCAAAAAACAAAAAACAGTTAAGGTAAACAACCACTTTCGGTGTACTAAATTTTACCAAAAGCTTTTCAGTTCTTCAGATTATCAAATAAGACGTATGTTCAAAGTTTCGTATCAATTTCTCTATTAGTTTTTTTGAGATACAGCGCACACAGATAGACACACCATCACACACTCACAGACACAATTTTTTTTTTCCAAAAATTGTTGAAATGGCATCTAGGAACCCCAAAACGGATATTTCCGTAAAAAAAATTTTTGAAAAAAAATCACGATCACAATACTTTCTCATATTGCGTAACGGAGAAAGAAAAAAATAAAACCTAATTTATTTATTTTAAATTTCTTTGGTCGTTTTACAGAATTCTTATAGATTGATAGACTAAGAACAAAAAGAAAAATACTCTTAAATATACAAATTAGCTCTGGTTAAATTAACGCCACAATTACATTGAATGTACATACCGAATGATCCCCATAATCACAATGTATAAAATTTGCATACATCATTTTCCATTTACGCTCGTATAAATAGTAAAAATTACATTTGAATAAATTTATTTATATATATTTTCGCTCTCATCAATTTGAAAGCGATTCAACCGGAATATCATTAATCCGTTGCAATAGTGTGTGTGTGCATATATTTTCTTTATGGTGATTACCGCCCATTCATATTGGAAACTTAATTTAAATAACATTTGTGCAGAGTCTAATAAACTCGTTTCGCTCCAGACGTAAAAAGTTAAAATTGGACCGGGAAAACGAACGAACGAACGAAGCTAAAAATGTTCTCCTTTTTTCCTGGAGGGAGAAACATCGTTCATCACGGCAAATAAATATGGCGATAAACGTGAATTTATAATGTAATAAGTACCCGGATGTATTCCTCGAGGGATTGCGGGTGCGTACGCGTATTGGATGCTGCAGTTTTCCAATCGGTGAATGGGGGAGGGGAGGGGGACGAGATTCGCCGAGGGAAATTTTCTCTTCTTTTGACCCTTCACCGCTAAGGTGTGCTTCGTTTCAGTCACTGACAATGTAATACTTTTATGGATGTAATTTAATATAGAATACATTTTTGAAAGTGGTCTACTAATTGGTCACTTGGGATCTTTATGTAGGAATGTTTTTTTTAAACAGATTTGTCAAAATCATGACAAGGGTTTTTATTAAATGGTACATGGTTAAACTTATTTTTATTATTTCTGAGGTGGATTCTAGTATAAACGTAAATTAAATGGATGATTCATTTACAATTTTTAATTCTCTAAAAAATATTTCTTTACGATTTTTCTCTAAAATAAATAGGGAAGCTAATAATTACACATATTTAATTTTACATGTTAAATCCCTATGTTCGCCCCTTATCCTAGACACCCGGTATATTAACCCATAGCTAACGAGCTCGTTTATAATAGTCGCACCATCATTTTACAGATAACTAAAATGAGTTATTTATGATTTGCGGTTATGGTGGATGCGCCGGGGACTCAAAATTTACGCCAAGCGCTCGTTGTGGATGTATTCGATCTTGTGAGAATATTTTTTGTTGTCGCGAATATGACGGCATTCGCTAGGTAAGGTTTGAATAGTGAACTATAATTTGAAATTGTTAAATAAATTTTTGAAGTCATATGTCTGTAGAAATTATTACTGATATCCATCGCTTGGATTCATCATATTGGGATTGGGACGCAATTACAGCTAATTATAACTTGATAATCCATCTGATATATTTGATGCATATCGTAATTTGACAGATATATTGGCAATAGTTCTGTTATTATTTATTAGCAAGGATATTTCAAATTAAATGTGAGCCACAATATAAGAGTTGGCTGTGAGATAAATGGGGTATGACGCATATTATTACGTCATGAGATTTAAAAAAATGAATGTTATATTTTTCTCTCTCTCGATAGGGTATGAAGCATATTATTACATCATGAGACTAGAATTAGATTTAAAAAAAATACTGCTATGTTTCTCTCTTTCTCTCAGGCATGGCCAACTCAGAAACAAAATTTTCTGGTTCGCACCTTATAATTAATTGCAATATTTACCTTCGAAGATGTTTACTACATTTTTTGCGGATAAAACTTCTTGAAGAAATCTGCAAGTATACGCGAAATTCTCGGAACTGTACTTATTAAAGTATTCCGAATATACGTGAATCGACTCGAGACTGCAGTGACGTCTGGCGGAACACGAAAACACGAATTTATAAACATTCGAGTCGGTCATTTGAAACAAAATATTTTCAATAAAACCGAGATAAATTGGATACGTTTCATTTTGAAGCAGCAGCGCCTCGTGATAAATGCGATTTTAATTTAATATTTTTATTGTGAGCTTTTTGTTACTGCAGGAGTAATTCAATACCGTCCATTAAATTCATATATATATATATTAAAATAATATTGCTGAAATTTTACAACAACGGTATGCCGGCCAATAATAATGTATTAATAATTAATTAATGCATCGAGGATAGCCGATATGGTTACACGCCCCCTATGTTTGGTTTTATGAATTAGAATCTATTATTACGTAGCTTAGCAGGAGTAATAGATATTGAGGGATTAATCAGGTGATTAGTTTAAATAATATTTTTCTTTCTACTGTTGGAATGTAACTGACTTAAAAAAAAGTAACTGTAAAATTGAGTGTCACAAAAAATAATACAAATCATCAAAAAGTGGAAAGTAATTAGCCATCAAATTTAATAAAATAAAAGGTTTCTAAACACAAAAATAAAAAGACGGAGGAAGTTTTTTTCCACTTACCCTGTGTGTTGCATATTTTCATTCGGCAAGAAGTCCATCCAGATCGTGTGAATTGGAGCTGAAACCTGTAAAAAAAGAAGTGTATAGAAAAAGTGAACTTCAGATATAAAATACTAGAAATTTAACAAATTTTCTCCAAATCGATTATCTCTTATGATTCAGTAAAAATCTGGAAATTTCCCGTCTCAAAATTTTTTATTTCGCCGAGCGGTAAAAAAATTTAAAAACAATTGCTAGCAACTTGAAATTTTACAAATTTTCTCACAATTGATTCTACTTTATGATTCAGTAAAAACCTGGAAATTTCCCCGCTTTAAATTCATTTTAAATTACACGAGAACATTCAGAAATTATTTATTTTTCCGAGCGATTAAAAAATTTCAAAAACAATTGCTTGGTACTTGAAATTTTACAAATTTTCTCACAATTGTTTCTACTTTATGATTCAGTAAAAATCTGGAAATTTCCCCGCTCTAAATTTGCTTTAAATTGCACGGAAACATTCAGAAATTATTTATTTTTCCGAGCGATTAAAAAAATTTAAAAACAATTGCTGGGAATTTGAAATTTTACAAATTTTCTCAAAATTGATTCTACTTTATGATTCAGTAAAAATATGGAATTATCCCCTCTCTAAATTTGCTTTAAATTGCACGAGAACATTCAGAAATTATTTATTTTTCCGAGAGATTAAAAAAATTTAAAAACAATTGCTAGGTACTTGAAATTTCACAAATTTTCTCACAATTGATTCTACTTTATGATTCAGTAAAAATCTGGAAATTTCCCTTTTCTAAATTTGCTTTAAATTGCACGAGAACATTCAGAAATTATTTATTTTCCGAGCGATTAAAAAAATTTAAAAACAATTGCTAGCAACTTGAAATTTTACAAATTTTCTCACAATTGTTTCTACTTTATGATTCAGTAAAAATCTGGAAATTTCCCCGCTCTAAATTTGCTTGAAATTGCACGAAAACATTCAGAAATTATTTATTTTTCCGAGCGATTAAAAAAATTTAAAAACAATTGCTAGCAACTTGAAATTTTACAAATTTTCTCACAATTGATTCTACTTTATGATTCAGTAAAAATCTGGAAATTTCCCTTCTTTAAATTTGCTTTAAATTGCACGAGAACATTCAGAAATTATTTATTTTTCCGAGCGATTAAAAAAATTTAAAAACAATTGCTTGGTACTTGAAATTTTACAAATTATCTCACAATTGATTCTACTTTATGATTCAATAAAAATATGAAAATTTCCCCGCTCTAAATTTGCTTTAAATTGCACGGAAACATTCAGAAATTATTTATTTTTCCGAGCGATTAAAAAAAAATTAAAAACAATTGCTAGCAACTTGAAATTTTACAAATTTTCTCACAATTGATTCTACTTTATGATTCAGTAAAAATCTGGAAATTTCCCCGCTCTAAATTTGCTTTAAATTGCACGAGAACATCCAGAAATTATTTATTTTTCCGAGCGATTAAAAAAAAATTAAAAACAATTGCTTGGTACTTGAAATTTTACAAATTTTTTCACAATTGATTCTACTTTATGATTCAGTAAAAATCTGGAAATTTCCCTTCTTTAAATTTGCTTTAAATTGCACGAAAACATTCAGAAATTATTTATTTTTCCGAGCGATTAAAAAAATTTAAAAACAATTGCTGGGAATTTGAAATTTTACAAATTTTCTCACAATTGATTCTACTTTATGATTCAGTAAAAATATGGAAATTTCCCCGCTCTATATTTGCTTGAAATTGCACGAAAACATTCAGAAATTATTTATTTTTCCGAGCGATTAAAAAAAAATTAAAAACAATTGCTTGGTACTTGAAATTTTACAAATTTTCTCACAATTGATTCTACTTTATGATTCAGTAAAAATCTGGAAATTTCCCTTTTCTAAATTTGCTTTAAATTGCACGAGAACATTCAGAAATTATTTATTTTCCGAGCGATTAAAAAAATTTAAAAACAATTGCTAGCAACTTGAAATTTTACAAATTTTCTCAGAATTGATTCAACTTTATGATTCAGTAAAAATCTGGAAATTTCCCCTCTCTAAATTTCCTTTAAATTGCACGAGAACATTCAGAAATTATTTATTTTTCCGAGCGATTAAAAAAATTTAAAAACAATTGCTAGCAACTTGAAATTTTACAAATTTTCTCACAATTGTTTCTACTTTATGATTCAGTAAAAATCTGGAAATTTCCCCGCTCTAAATTTGCTTGAAATTGCACGAAAACATTCAGAAATTATTTATTTTTCCGAGCGATTAAAAAAATTTAAAAACAATTGCTAGCAACTTGAAATTTTACAAATTTTCTCACAATTGATTCTACTTTATGATTCAGTAAAAATCTGGAAATTTTCCTTCTTTAAATTTGCTTTAAATTGCACGAGAACATTCAGAAATTATTTATTTTTCCGAGCGATTAAAAAAATTTAAAAACAATTGCTTGGTACTTGAAATTTTACAAATTATCTTTATGATTCAATAAAAATATGAAAATTTCCCCGCTCTAAATTTGCTTTAAATTGCACGGAAACATTCAGAAATTATTTATTTTTCCGAGCGATTAAAAAAATTTAAAAACAATTGCTAGCAACTTGAAATTTCACAAATTTTCTCACAATTGATTCTACTTTATGATTCAGTAAAAATCTGGAAATTTCCCCGCTCTAAATTTGCTTTAAATTGCACGAGAACATCCAGAAATTATTTATTTTTCCGAGCGATTAAAAAAAATTAAAAACAATTGCTTGGTACTTGAAATTTTACAAATTTTTTCACAATTGATTCTACTTTATGATTCAGTAAAAATCTGGAAATTGCCCTTCTTTAAATTTGCTTTAAATTGCACGAAAACATTCAGAAATTATTTATTTTTCCGAGCGATTAAAAAAAAAATTAAAAACAATTGCTTGGTACTTGAAATTTCACAACTTTTCTCGCAATTGATTCTACTTTATGATTCAGTCAAAATCTGGAAATTTCCCTTTTCTAAATTTGCTTTAAATTGCACGGAAACATTCAGAAATTATTTATTTTTCCGAGCGATTAAAAAAATTTAAAAACAATTGCTGGGAATTTGAAATTTTACAAATTTTCTCAGAACTGATTCAACTTTATGATTCAGTAAAAATCTGGAAATTTCCCTTTTCTAAATTTGCTTTAAATTGCACGAGAACATTCAGAAATTATTTATTTTTCCGAGCGATTAAAAAAATTTAAAAACAATTGCTTGAAACTTGAAATTTTACAAATTTTCTCACAATTGTTTCTACTTTATGATTCAGTCAAAATCTGGAAATTTCCCCGCTCTAAATTTGCTTTAAATTGCACGGAAACATTCAGAAATTATTTATTTTTCCGAGCGATTAAAAAAATTTAAAAACAATTGCTGGGAATTTGAAATTTTACAAATTTTCTCACAATTGATTCTACTTTATGATTCAGTAAAAATATGGAAATTTCCCCGCTCTATATTTGCTTGAAATTGCACGAAAACATTCAGAAATTATTTATTTTTCCGAGCGATTAAAAAAATTTAAAAACAATTGCTTGGTACTTAAAATTTTACAAATTTTCTCACAATTGATTCTACTTTATGATTCAGTAAAAATCTGGTAATTTCCCCCCTCTAAATTTCCTCTAAATTGCATGAAAACATTCAGAAATTATTTATCTTTCCGAGCGATTAAAAAATTTCAAAAACAATTGCTTGGTACTTGAAATTTTACAAATTTTCTCAGAATTGATTCAACTTTATGATTCAGTAAAAATCTGGAAATTTCCCTTCTTTAAATTTGCTTTAAATTGCACGAAAACATTCAGAAATTATTTATTTTTCCGAGCGATTAAAAAAAAATTAAAAACAATTGCTTGGTACTTGAAATTTCACAACTTTTCTCGCAATTGATTCTACTTTATGATTTAGTCAAAATCTGGAAATTTCCCCGCTCTAAATTTGCTTTAAATTGCACGGAAACATTCAGAAATTATTTATTTTTCCGAGCGATTAAAAAATTTAAAAACAATTGCTAGCAACTTGAAATTTTACAAATTTGCTTACAATTGATTCTACTTTATGATTCAGTAAAAATCTAGAAATTTCCCCGCTGTAAATCCACTTTAAATTACACGAGAACATTCAGAAATTATTTATTTTTCCGAGCGCTTAAAAAAATTTAAAAACAATTGCTAGCAACTTGAAATTTTACAAATTTTCTCACAATTGATTCTATTTCATAATTCAGTAAAAATCTGGAAGTTTCCCCGCTATTTGGACGAATTTTTTGTGCCGGTCGGCCGGAGCCCCTTTATAGCGGTTTTTTTTGGGCGACCAAACATTTTTAACTCAATTTGTATATATATAACTACTACCATTCAATGGAATAAAGTCGGTTGTATACCCTACGAAAAAGACTAGTGCGTAATGACCTTGCGTATAAAAATTAGTAATTTTTTATTCTCATAAAACTTATAACACTCATAAAAGTATAAAAGTATTTTAGAGGTGCACGATTTCGCAGCAAATATATTAGATAATTTGAACTGCCGGCGAATTCAGACGCAGTAAAAATATTTTTATATTTCACAGTGTAAATTTACGATGATAGCAAATCCTTATAGTGAGCCGAACTGCGAAACAATGAAACTACATATAAATCTTAAAAATTGTCGCGATCGCATTTTTACAGACGTCGTGAAAATACATCGGAAGGAATTTATCGACTGCGCGGAAGCACGTGTGATTCCGCGTGTTTTAATTATAAGCACTTTTTTTTTGTATTTAACTTTTTCCATTAGACCGGGCATTTTGTAGATACTAATTAAAAATCGCATAAAGAGTCGTCGTCGGCGGCGGCGGCGGCGGCAGGGAAAAAAATTAATTTAGAAACGTCCGAGTCAGCGGATTCGCAAAGTCAGCAGAAATCTCTGTGTACAAGTATACAAAGCCCCCAAATATATATTAACGTTTGTCAAGCTTATTGAAAGCTCTGCGTGTGAAAGCTCCCATTTTGTTAGGCGGTCCGCAATCGCAGGCGGCGAGGCCTCAATGGGGATTTTTAATTACGAAAAACCTCCCCTAACGGAAGCCCCGCTTGGCCGGCCAAGATATGTGAAACGACCCCGGGGACGATTGCGACTACATTATTATGATATTGCTGGCGTCGTCGTCGTCGGCGTCGGCGTCGTTTTGATACCATCATGCTAATCAGCACATAATTCAACCCATTCTAATCCGATGGTGCTCCCGCACTGATTCACCCTCGTCAACCTCTGCAGCTCCACCACCACCACCACCACCACCGGCGGGAGAGTCTTTTAATACTCGCCCTGTCGAACGGGGTAATGGATAGGCGAAGTTGACCCTTGAACCGAGAAATGGGATCTTCTCACGTGTCCGATACTTGTAGGTGGATGCACGTGTTGCCGGCGGGGAACATGTGCACGGATCGTATGTCCCCTTAAAACAACTAATCTGCGGAATTTTATTTATTGGCGTATCTCCACACCTACTGTTCCAATTAATGAATCAAATTGTTATATGACACAACCATTGGTAATTGAACTTCTTTAAGTAACTATTGGGTTTGTGGTATCGCAGCGTGAAGTAATGGTAATTACGGCATCTCAAATTAAAATTCTAATTGCCTATTAACAAAATATTATGATTGTCAGTTGAATTGTCTAACAGTTTTAATTGTATAGGGAAAAAGTTGGTGCCGAGAGCGAGTGAATCATCTATACATAATGATTTTGATGCGAACACATTAATTATCTTCATTTAATAAACTTAAAAATTAATGTATCGCCGCTGTTATTCGAATTCTCTAAAGATTTCGCAGCATTGGATGTATCAGCGTTGCCATTTATTTTTGAGTAATTTTTGTTTTTAAATGACAACCCCCTATATTTGTTCTTGATTTTGACGGATCTTTTCATTGTCGAACTGGTTGCTATCTTACATAAGAAATTTTTCGAGTAAATAACAATTAAAGGTGAGGTTAATTTTGTGTATTTTTTATTTTATATTATTGTACATTTTTCTCCATAATTGGACCTGGCCTATTGAGAAATAAATTATTATTATCATTTATTTATTTATTTATTTATTAACGGATTAACCTTTAACATGATTATATACAAATTTAAAATTCTTGTACAAACACAAATAATATAACAAACATTAGCAAAATTTGACTAACAATAAACAAACAAGAAATAAATTCAAAAAAACGAAATATAGCCTGAATATATAAATATTCAACCTGTTCGTAGCTCTGCAAGCAAAATTAATTTGTTTATAGTCTTAGTAAGACTTAATTTTGCTTGCAGAGCTACGAACAGGTTGAATATTTATATATTCAGGCTATATTTCGTTTTTTTTTAAATTTATTTAATACTTTCTGCAACAAGTAAGGTTGTTTCTATTTTATTTAAACAAGAAATAAACAAATGGCGCAACTAAACAATAATAAAAGACACGCTAGTATTAAAAATTTATACACAAGCCGAGAAAAAGAAAAGAATAAATTATTTATCAATATTAGAGAGACATACATGGCGGAGACTAGACTTAAACAATGAGGTAGAATGTACAAACAATTTAAAATTGGCATCATTTTGTAATTTATTTGCATAGCGCATAAGCCTATCGATGATATCATGATTGAAGACGAACAAAACAATCTAAAAAAATAAATACTTGGTTGAAAAAATTTCCCAAAATTTCTAATTTTAAATTTTAGTTTATTCACAAAACACCTGCCTTTAGTATTAACTTCTATTTTTGAAAATGTGTCATTTTTGCGCGAATTATGAATTTTTGAGAATTAATATTGTAGACGAACAAAAAAATCTAAAGAATTTTAGAGTTTCTAGAGTTGATATCTTTACAAAACTCCTACTTTTAAAGCTAAATTTATTTTTTTGGAAATCTGCTAATAATTTCTCCGTGAGTTATGAATTTTTGAAAATGAATGATTTAAGTTGTCGAATACTTAAAACAAAAGTCGAAAACAAAATTGAGTTTCTCAAATATTTTAATATGAACACAGAACGACCAACTTGGATTTTTAACAATATTGTTTCTGTTATGTATTTTTGAAACTTAATATTTTAAATTGTTGAAAATTAGAATCTAAAAAAATAAATAAACAGTGTAATGATAGATTATCTTAAATTTTTTAGCTTATTTACAAAATATCTGCCTTTAGAATTAATTTTTTTCATGAGTTTTTGAAAATTAATATTGAAGACATGAACAAAAAAAAATCTTAACAATTTCAATATAATCACAAAACATCTACCTTTAAAACATGAACACCTGAAATTTTAATTTTTAGTATAATCACAAAACATCTACCTTTAAGACCAACTTGAATTTTTTTAAATGTGTAATTTTGTTCGTAAGTTATCAAAAATTTAAAGTTGTTGAAAACTTAAACAAAAAAAATCTAAAAAAATATTTACTGATATGATAAAATTTTCCAAAAATTTTAGTTTACTCGCAAAACATCTGGCTTTACAGTTAATTTCGATTTTTGAAAATATGTCATTTTTTGCGAAAGTTACGAATTTTTGAAAATTAATATTTAAAGTTGTTGAAAACTTAAACAAAAAAAATCTAAAAAATAAATACTGATATGATAAAATTTCCCAAAAATTTTGGTTTATTCACAAAACATCTGGCTTTACAGTTAATTTCGATTTTTGAAAATATGTCATTTTTTGCGAAAGTTATGAATTTTTTAAAATGAATATTTAAAGTTGTTGAAAACTTATACAAAAAAAATCTAAAACAATAAATACTGATATGATAAAATTTCCCAAAAATTTTAGTTTACTCACAAAACATCTCGCTTTACAGTTAATTTCGATTTTTGAAAATATGTCATTTTTTGCGAAAGTTATGAATTTTTTAAAATTAATATTTAAAGTTGTTGAAAACTTAAACAAAAAAAATCTAAAAAAATAAATACTGATATGATAAAATTTCCCAAAAATTTTAGTTTATTCACAAAACATCTGGCTTTACAGTTAACTTTGATTTTTGAAAATATGTCATTTTTTGTGAAAGTTATGAATTTTTTAAAATTAATATTTAAAGTTGTTGAAAACTTAAACAAAAAAAATCTAAAAAAATAAATACTGATATGATAAAATTTCCCAAAAATTTTAGTTTATTCACAAAACATCTCGTTTTACAGTTAACTTTGATTTTTGAAAATATGTCATTTTTTGTGAAAGTTATGAATTTTTTAAAATTAATATTTAAAGTTGTTGAAAACTTAAACAAAAAAAAATCTAAAACAATAAATACTGATATGATAAAATTTCCCAAAAATTTTAGTTTATTCACAAAACATCTCGTTTTACAGTTAACTTTGATTTTTGAAAATATGTCATTTTTTGTGAAAGTTATGAATTTTTTAAAATTAATATTTAAAGTTGTTGAAAACTTAAACAAAAAAAATCTAAAAAAATAAATACTGATATGATAAAATTTCCCAAAAATTTTAGTTTATTCACAAAACATCTCGTTTTACAGTTAACTTTGATTTTTGAAAATATGTCATTTTTTGTGAAAGTTATGAATTTTTTAAAATTAATATTTAAAGTTGTTGAAAACTTAAACAAAAAAAAATCTAAAACAATAAATACTGATATGATAAAATTTCCCAAAAATTTTAGTTTATTCACAAAACATCTCGTTTTACAGTTAACTTTGATTTTTGAAAATATGTCATTTTTTGTGAAAGTTATGAATTTTTTAAAATTAATATTTAAAGTTGTTGAAAACTTAAACAAAAAAAATCTAAAAAAATAAATACTGATATGATAAAATTTCCCAAAAATTTTAGTTTATTCACAAAACATCTGGCTTTACAGTTAATTTCGATTTTTGAAAATATGTCATTTTTTGCGAAAGTTATGAATTTTTTTAAATTAATATTTAAAGTTGTTGAAAACTTAAACAAAAAAAATCTAAAAAATAAATACTGATATGATAAAATTTCCCAAAAATTTTAGTTTACTCACAAAACATCTCGCTTTACAGTTAATTTCGATTTTTGAAAATATGTAATTTTTTGCGAAAGTTATGAATTTTTTAAAATTAATATTTAACGTTGTTGAAAACTTAAACAAAATTTTTTTTAAAAATTTATACTTATGTGATAAAATTTCTCAAAAATTTTAGTTTGTTCACAAAACATCTGCCTTTAGAAATAACTTTGATTGTTGAAAATGTGTCCATTTTTGCGCGAGTTATAAAGTTTTGGAAATTAAAATTTAAAGTTGTTGAAGACAACCAAAAAAAAAACTAAAGAATTTCAATATAATCACAACATCCACCTTTAAAGCTTTAATATCTAAAATCTATTTGTTTTTTAATATAATCACAAAACATCTACTTTTAAAACCAATTTGAATTTTTTATTTTTTCCGTGAGTTCTTAATTTTTGAAAAATAATATTTAAAGTTGTTAAAGACTTGAACAAAAAAAATCTAAACATTTTTAATATAATCACAGGACATCTACTTTTAAAACTAACTTGAATTTTTGAAAATGAGGTACTTTCTTCGTAAGTTATGAACCTTTAAAAAATCATGTTTTAAGTTGGTGAACATTTAACAAACAAAAAAATCTAAAAAATAAATACTGATATGATAAAATTTCCCAAAAATTTTAGTTTACTCACAAAACATCTCGCTTTACAGTTAATTTCGATTTTTGAAAATATGTAATTTTTTGCGAAAGTTATGAATTTTTTAAAATTAATATTTAACGTTGTTGAAAACTTAAACAAAATTTTTTTTTAAAATTTATACTTATGTGATAAAATTTCTCAAAAATTTTAGTTTGTTCACAAAACATCTGCCTTTAGAAATAACTTTGATTGTTGAAAATGTGTCAATTTTTGCGCGAGTTATAAAGTTTTGGAAATTAAAATTTAAAGTTGTTGAAGACAACCAAAAAAAAAACTAAAGAATTTCAATATAATCACAACATCCACCTTTAAAGCTTTAATATCTAAAATCTATTTGTTTTTTAATATAATCACAAAACATCTACTTTTAAAACCAATTTGAATTTTTTATTTTTTCCGTGAGTTCTTAATTTTTGAAAAATAATATTTAAAGTTGTTAAAGACTTGAACAAAAAAAATCTAAACATTTTTAATATAATCACAGAACATCTACTTTTAAAACTAACTTGAATTTTTGAAAATGTGTTACTTTTTCCGTAAGTTATGAACTTTTTAAAATTAATGTTTTAAGTTGGTGAACATTTAACAAAAAAAAATCTAAAATAAATACTGATATGATAAAATTTCCCAAAATTTTTATTTTATTCACAAAACATCTGCCTTTGCAGCTTTCTTCGATTTTTAAAAATGTGCCAATTTTTGCGTAAGTTATGAATTTTTGAAAATTATTATTTAAGGTTCTTGAAGATTTGAACAAAAAAAAATATAAAAAAATAAATACTTGGATGAAAAAATTTCTAAAAAATTATAGTTTATTCACAAAACATCTGCCTTTAGTATTAACTTCTATTTTTGAAAATGTGTCATTTCTTGCGCGACTTATGAATTTTTGAAAATAAATATTGCAGACGAACAAAAAAACCTAAAGAATTTTAATATGATTACGAAACATCCATGGGTGGCTCGTTATATAGAGCCAATGAGCCATGACACTACCTGCAGTTTCAAGCTCAGCAAGAATTTTTAATTCATTCTTAAAACACTTTTTCGCCAGTTACTTTGATTTAGGAAAATAATAAATCGTTCTTTCTTTTTTCAAAAAAGGAGGGGGTATATTGTATAAGTGGCGCTACCATCAACATGTTCCACGAGCCGCCATTGAAATTAAGTACAGTTTTTGAAAATCCACGAGTTGTGAGTTTTTAAAAATTTAAATTTTCGAATTGTGTAATACTCGAGCAAAAAATTAAAAAAAAATATAAAACGTGTTGACAAAATTCTGCAAAAATTAAAATACATTTGCAAATCACCGTTTCATCAAATTAAGTGCAGTTTTTGAAAATCCATCAATTATTTCGCGAGTTGTGAATTTTTGAAAATTTTATATTTCAAATTGTGCAAAACTCGAAAATTTTTTTTAAAAGGTGTCGACTAAATTCTACAAAAATTAAACTAGATTTGCAAATCATTGTTTTATCAAATTAAGTGCAGTTTTTGAAAATCCACCAATTACTTCGCGAGTTGTGAATTTTTGGAAATTTTAGTTTTCGAATTGTGTAATACTCGAGCAAAAAATTAAAAACAAATTTAAAAGGTGTCGACTAAATTCTACAAAAATTAAAATACATTTGCAAATCGCCGTTTTATCATTAAGTACAGCTTTTGAAAATCCATCAATTATTTCACGAGTTGTGAATTTTTCAAAATTTTAGATTTCCAATTGTGCAAAACTCAAAAAAAAATTAAAAGGTGTCGACTAAATTCTACAAAAATTAAACTACATTTACAAATCATTGTTTTATCAAATTAAGTGCAGTTTTTGAAAATCCACCAATTACTTCGCGAGTTGTGAATTTTTGGAAATTTTAGTTTTCGAATTGTGTACTACTCGAGTGAAAATTTAAAAAAAAATATGCAAAACATGTCGACGAAATTCTATAAAAATTAAATTAGATTTGCAAATCATCGTTTTATCAAATTAACTAGAGTATTTGAAAATCCACCGATTATTTCGCGAGTTGTGATTTTTTTTAAATTTTAGATTTCCAATTGTGCAAAACTCGAGAAAAAGAATAGAAAAAATATAAAACGTGCCGACTAAATTCTACAAAAATTAAACAAAACTTGCAAATGATTGTTTAATCAAATTAAGTGCAGTTTTTGAAAATCCACCAATTACTTCGCGAGTTGTGAATTTTTGAAAATTTTAGTTTTCGAATTGTGTAATACTCGAGCAAAAAATTTAAAAAAAAATATAAAAAGTGTCGACTAAATTCTACAAAAATTAAACAAAACTTGCAAATGATTGTTTTATCAAATTAAGTGCAGTTTTTGAAAATCCACCTATTACTTCGCGAGTTGTGAATTTTTGAAAAGTTTAGTTTTCGAATTGTGTAATACTCGAGCAAAAAATTTAAAAAAAAATATAAAAAGTGTCGACTAAATTCTACAAAAATTAAACAAAACTTGCAAATGATTGTTTTATCAAATTAAGTGCAGTTTTTGAAAATCCACCTATTACTTCGCGAGTTGTGAATTTTTGAAAAGTTTAGTTTTCGAATTGTGTAATACTAGTGCAAAAAATTTAAAAAAAATATAAAAAGTGTCGACTAAATTCTACAAAAATTAAACAAGATTTGCAAATGATTGTTTTATCAAATTTAGAGCAGTTTTTAAAAATTCACCAATTACTTCACGAACAAATCAAAAAACGAAAAGAAAATACTGATATGATGAGCTTATTTGTATTTTCTATATGACCTGTGTAAAACCTTGGTTAGTGGCACAAATAAAATTATTATTGTTATTACTATTATTATTGTTATTATTGTTTTTATTATTATATCATAGAATGTCTCAAATATTTTATCATCCTCACAGAACATCCGTCCAAATATGTTAACTTCTATTTTAATTATTTCACCCCATTCACCTTGTGTTGTTATAATATTCAAGAACATTTTTTAAACTTATTTGATTCATCATTTATCTTCACTCCACCGATTAAATAATTTTGTTGTGATGAAACAAACCGAATAAAAATTACCTTTAAAAAAATTCCTCCACGCCATAGAATGGGCTCCTTATTTCCGACGCGGATTTTAACCATCACCTCACCACACTTTGTTTACTGCGAACAAACGATTTCGATTAACGTTTGACGCCGGAAGGTAATCCGGACGTTTTTTTTCTTTTACGCGAAACTTCACTTGTTTTAAACCGATTTTCACCGAGAAGCTTTCGCGCCGCGATTTTCTGGTTTAAGCCGAAAGGTGATCGTTTACTTAACTTAACTTGGACACGAGAACACGCGCATGTCGTGGCGTACTAAGCTTATCGTGTCCGAACAAGCTCGGAGTGATTACGCCGGCGCGCGTCAAATCCTTAAGCAAGCGCTGAATAAGGTCGCGTTTTGAATGCACGTTTTTTTTTTTGCCATCGCATTAATTACGCATTCCTTTAAACTGCGCGTCCGAAAATTCGCAATTGAAGGTGAGAAAATTTAATATTGGAATGCACAGGCACTGAAGGTCAAATTTGAGACGAAATATTAACAGCGTATGTCGTTATAAAAATTAAAAATCATACGTTTAATAAAATTATGTTATTGACTAAAGCATTTGTTATGTTATTATAATTACTTGCAGATAATTGATTACTCAGAATTTGTGTAAACAAATTCTCTGGTTTTGGGGTTTATTTTTATTACCTCATATTCATTAAGTATTGTTTTCCCATCAGAACGCCCATCGAGCTTTCAGAACTCATCAGCGCAGTTAGAATCTGATGAATATTGTTTTCCTGTCAGAACACCTACAAACCGGATTCTCGACAGTTAAAATCTGATGGAGGAACGGAAATTACAATCGGAATATAAATAGTCCAAACACCAAGGTGGCGGAATCTATTGCCTTATTGTTGTACTAAAGATTGGTACATTTTGGCAATAGATTCCGCCACTTTGACGTTTTGTAAATAATCACCACGACGGAAAAGTAATGGCGTCTCTCGATAACGTAATAATTCCACGCGCAAATGTAATTAACGACAAGTCTGGAAATAAATTTAAATGAATTGTGTCGTAATTGCACGAACAATTGAGCCCGCGGTAATTTACTGATGTCGGTGAATGGAATGCGATAAGACCGTCGTCAAATATTTGTGTCGAGTTCTCGCGCGCGCCCTCCCTATTCTTGAAATGTTTGCACCAATTAAACGGCAATGAAAACGTGTGTTTTTGAAAGGGAAAAAAATAAAACGTTAAATTGATGCGACAAGAGATCATATTAAATGATACAGATAGGGATCTATTGAAATTCACTCACGCACGCACCAGGTTAAGATATTATCAGCCAACACAACGGGGAAGATCGGGGTGAAGAAGCGCTTTTTTTGCCTTCGGGGATGAATTATTTCGACTTCTCCGGATGCCTAATTAATTTCGTCTCTCGTCGTCCTCGTCGATTGTCATGTTCATTGTTAGCGCGTTCGCGAAATTTTCCCAAATGCCTAAAAGTGTTTACGCCATGTGGGCGAATTTCAGCGAAGCTTCCTAATTCATAATTAATCTCGTAATGCACAAAAGGGAACTTCCGCTAAATATTTCATGGGTAAGCAGTAAATCTACAATTAATCCGATTGGAATAATCGCGTTATGTATATTGAATATTTTAAGGAGAATTTGTAATTTGAATTTGCTATAGCCTCGACTTTTATGCTTTACATTTTATATTATATTTTTTTACCAGATTACAACTTTCATCACGTAATACAACAAACAACGCTTCAAAGGAAATATTCTTTCGCGTAATCATGGCACGTATAACTAAAATTATCTGTGGAACGTTGTGTCTCAAACAAACTAAATCTCTTCACAATTAATTAAAGTCCTCTCAAATCAAAAATATTTTCTTAGGATACAAGTAAAGTCTGTAAACAACTTAAACAACTTAGGTGGTCCGTTTTCGGAGAGGAGTGGCCAGATTGGTCACAACTGGGCAACACTCCACATGGCCAACTACTTGACTTCACAAGAATTTTAGGTTGGCTTGAGGAGTAGGGCTCAGGAGGCAGCACAATGGACCAACGAATGGTCTAAGTGTTGCGACCATTTGGTTGCCCTCCACAAACCATCATCATCAAAGTCTGTAAAATATTAAAATCCTAACTTAATCAATAACTGAGTTATAGAGGATAGGACACGAAATGACCTTATGGTGGATGCGCCGGGTAAAACGGGAGGCGAAATTGAGTTTCTTTGTAATATTAAAACGAATTAATAACATTACTGTAGTGCACAAAAAGACACTCTGCGTGCAATTGAGTTAATACAATAATGTTATCAAGCGAAAGCATTTCGGATTCCGTTTAAAACTGGAAGCGCAGAGGTTTGCCTTTTCACCGTCGACTTACCCGGATTGGATGAAAACTTATTCTACGGGCGTGCTAATGGAAAAATAATTAAACAATTATTTTCGGAGGAAAGTGCAGCGAGGATTGCAATTTTTTCGAAATTCTTCCGCGGCGCATTTGTAAATGGACGTATAATCCTGTTCCCTTGCCTGCGCAGACTTAACACGTTAAGTGAGCGTACGCTAAATGCGCCAACTTTGTTTCCCAACTCACAATTGAAAAGTGGATGAAACTAGTAAATAGGAAATCATAATGGATTCTCCGTTGGTAATTATATTACAATCTAATGGATGCTGGTAAAAATATATTTAGTAATAAACTTTCGTACAAGTGGGATATAACGGTCTAATAGATGTTGGTAAACATGTTTGTATTTAAATAAATACAAGAAAACGAAATGTAGTCTGAATATATGAATATTCAACCTGTTCGTTAATCTGCAAGCAAAAAATTAAGTCTTACTAAGACTATAAACAAATAACTTATTGAAACAACTACTAATAATTTTTTGCTTGCAGATTAACGAACAGGTTGAATATTCATATATTCAGGCTACATTTCGTTTTCTTGTATTTATCTAATGCTTTCTGTAACAAGTAAAGTTGTTTCTAATTTGTTTATCTTTATATTTAGTGAAATTCGACCAAATCGTAAAAGAGTAAATTTTAATAGTTAACTTAGTTTCTTTCCTGTAAGAAATTTACTGTAGGGCGGTATATTGATTCTGGGAAACTTTTGAAAGTCGCAAATTATTGTTACTAGTTGTATTAATAAAAAAAAATCGTTGGATACTCAACAGCCTTTTCTTTAATTCGCAACATATTTTTGAAACGCGTCGTGTTTCACTTCGCATACGAAAAATCTGGACATTCCGTTTAATCCTAAACTGTTAATAAATACAATGAAATAGCAACAGCACATTTTGACACACAAATAGATAAAAACAAATATCGATGAAAAAATCCGGATGTGCAACTGTTGTCTCCATTTCGGGACTGCATTGAAGCTTTGATCCGCGATTTTATCGAATTCGATTAGTCGCGCACTCGCCCTTTATTAACTGTGATTAAATTAAATGATCTAATTCGGGAGAGGGGGGGCGTTCGTTAAATTTTTGCGCTCAGACAGGTCGCCGCGACTAATTGGAGGAACGAAAGAATTCCGTTCGCGGGCTCGACCCAAACACAAATAAATCCGGCTTCGAATTTAATAAAATCGCTAATACATAAACGGCGAACGGATTTAACGTATTTCAAAGCCATTAATGCTAACGAGTTAAATCTAATCTCGGATCGGATCCGATTTATTTTTTTTTTTCATTGTTAAATTTAATCATCGAAACGATTATTTATTTCGAATGCAAAATGTGTGGACACTTAAAAAAGCAACGTAGGCTTATTAAAACCTAATAAATAGGCATTAATGACGTAATACTATTAATTGATGTCAGTCTTGGCATTAAAGATGCAATTCTAGTATTCCCAAATTTTGCAATTTATTTGAAAAAACAACGTCTTTCAAAATGATCACAGTTAGAATATCAATTAACTGAAGATGTGAAGAGAGATGCGACAAGTGTGAGGTATTTCAGAAATGCCTTTCCTGTATTTTAACATTTTTTAAAAGCACTGCATGATTTTCCATACTGCCAGAAAAATATGCAAAAAATGTTGGGTCTCGGAAAAATTTGAAAAAATTCATGACGGTTCTTAATGGCAGGAAAAGGCGTGTAGAGTAATTGTTTTCCGAAAAAAAAAAAAATTATATCATTTTTCACCAACCGAAAATTAACATGTGGTCTTATGGGAAGCGAATACCGAGACCCTGCAGATTGCCGCCAACGGACACCGGTACGTTCAAACAAACGAATTTTGGTTTGTGGATGTGGAAGATGGTTGCAAATAGAAGTAAAGGATTCTTGAAGAATGTAGCTACAAACTCATGTAATATCATCTATATTTGTCCAACGACACTGCACCAAAAAATTCTTAAAGTCGACTGAAATTTCTAGCTAACTTTCGAGTGCCAAATTTAAAAGCGTGCAGCAAAAAAACTACAAGTACAATTGGGCTGAAAATTTGAGCAAGTATTCCCCGTTCTTTTGTGAACATTTTGATATACAATACAAGTCATTTGGTTATTTCATGATTTTCGCCAATTTTTCCATACCTGTAATCAGGAAAATATATAAAAAATGTTGGGTCTCAGAAAAATTTGAAAAAATTCATGACGGTTCTTAATGGCGGGAAAATGCATGTAGAGTAATTATATTCCCGAAAAAAAAATTTTTATACCATTTTTCACGAACCGAAAATTAACATGTGGCCTTACGGGAAGCGAAAACTGAGAGCCTGCAGATTCACGGTAACGGACACCGGTATGTTAAAACGAACGAATTTCGGTTTGTGGATACGGTAGATGGTTTCCAATAGAAGTAGTGGATTCTAGAAGAATGTAGCTATAAACTTACATAATATCATCCATGCTTGTCTAATAACACCGCGCCAAAAAAATCTCAAAATCGACTGAAATTTCTTGCTAAATTTCGAGTGCCAAATTTAAAGGCGTGCAATAAAAAAACTACAAGTGCAATTGAGCTGAAAATTTAACCGAGCATTCTCCGTTATTTTGTGAACATTTTGATGTATATTTCAAGTCATTTGGTCATTTCATGATTTTCGCCAATTTTTCCACACCATTAGTCAGGAAAATATGTAAAAAAATTTGGGTCTCAGAAAAATTTGAAAAAATTCATGACGGTTCTTAATGGCGGCAAAAGGCGTGTAGAGTAATTATTTTCCCGAAAAAAAAAAAATTTTATACCATTTTCTACCAACCGAAAATTAACATGTGGCCTTATGGGAAGCGAATACCGAGAGCCTGCAGATTGCCGCCAACGGAAACCGGTACGTTCAAACAAATGAATTTCGGTTTGTGGATACGGTAGATGGTTGCGAATAAAAGTAAAGGATTCTTGAAGAATGTAGCTATAAACTTATGTAATATCATCCATATCTGTCTAATGACACCGCTCCAAAAAATTCTCAAAATCGACTGAAATTTCTCGCCAAATTTCGAGTGCCAAATCTACAGGCGTGCAACAAAAAAACTACAAGTGCAATTGAGCTAAAAATTTAACCGAGCATTCTCCGTTATTTTGTGAACATTTTGATGTACATTACAAGTCATTTGGTCATTTCATGATTTTCGCCAATTTTTCCATCAGGAAAATATGTAAAAAATGTTGGGTCTCGGAAAAATTTGACAAAATTCATGACTGTTCTTGATGACAAGAAAAAGCGTGTAGAGTAAATATTTTCCCGAAAAAAACAAAATTTATACCATTTTTCACCAACCGAATATTACCATGTGGCCTTATGGGAAGCCAATACCGAGAGCCTGCAGATTGCCGCCAACGGACACCGGTACGTTCAAACAAACGAATTTCGGTTTGTGGATGTGGTAGATGGTTGCGAATAAAAGTAAAGGATTCTTGAAGAATGTAGCTACAAACTTATGTAATATCATCCATATTTGTACAACGACACCGCGCCAAAAAATTCTTAAATTCGACTGAAATTTCTAGCTAACTTTGGAGTGCCAAATTTAAAAGCGTGCAGCAAAAAAACTACAAGTACAATTGGGCTGAAAATTTGAGCAAGTATTCCCCGTTCTTTTGTGAACATTTTGATATACAATACAAGTCATTTGGTTATTTCATGATTTTCGACAATTTTTCCATACCTGTAATCAGGAAAATATGTAAAAAATGTTGGGTCTCAGAAAAATTTGAAAAAATTCATGACGGTTCTTAATGGCGGGAAAATGCGTGTAGAGTAATTAAATTCCCGAAAAAAAAATTTTTATACCATTTTTCACGAACCGAAAATTAACATGTGACCTTACAGGAAGCGAATACTGGGAGCCTGCAGATTGACGCTAACGGACACCGGTAATTTAAAACAAATGAATTTCGGTTTGTGGATGTGTTAGATGGTCGCGAATAGAAGTAGTGGATTCCAGAAGAATGTAGCTATAAACTTATGTAATATCATCCATATTTGTCTAATGACACCGCGCCGAAAAATTCTCAAAATCGACTGAAATTTCTCGCTAAATTTCGAGTGCCAAATTTAAAGGCGTGCAACAAAAAAACTACAAGTGCAATTAAGCTGAAAATTTAACCGAGTATTCTCCGTTATTTTGTGAACATTTTGATGTATATTACAAGTCATTTGGTCATTTCATGATTTTCGCCAATTTTTCCACACCATTAGTCAGGAAAATATGTAAAAAATATTTGGTGTCAGAAAAATTTGAAAAAATTCATGACGGTTCTTAAT
Organism: Ocypus olens; assembly: GCA_910593695.2. Lineage (NCBI taxonomy): Eukaryota > Metazoa > Arthropoda > Insecta > Coleoptera > Staphylinidae > Ocypus > Ocypus olens. Next base: position 1,617,847 of record OU343047.1, on the reverse strand, counting down.
GGCGGCAAAAAGCGTGCAGAGTAATTATTTTCGCGAAAAAAAAATTTTTATACCATTTTCCACGAAGCGAAAATTAACATGTGGCCTTATGGGAAGCGAATGCCGAGAGCCTGCAGATTGCCGCCAACGGACACCGGTACGTTAAAACAAACGAATTTCGGTTTGTGGATACGGTAGATGGTTGCGAATAGAAGTAAAGGATTCTTGAAGAATGTAGCTTTAAACTTATGTAATATCATCCATATTTGTCTAATGACACCGCTCCAAAAAATTCTCAAAATCGACTGAAATTTCTCGCCAAATTTCGAGTGCCAAATCTAAAGGCGTGCAACAAAAAAACTGCAAGTGCAATTAAGCTGAAAATTTAACCGAGTGTTCTCCGTTATTTTGTGAATATTTTGATGTATATTAAAAGTCATTTGGTCATTTCATGATTTTCGCCAATTTTTCCATACCATTAATCAGGAAAATTTGTGAAAAATGTTGGGTCTCCGAAAAATTTGAAAAAATTCATGACAGTTCTTAATAACGGGAAAACGCATGTAGAGTAATTATTTTCCCGAAAAAAAAATTTTTATACCATTTTCCACGAACCGAAAATTAACATGTGGCCTTATGGGAAGCGAATACTGAGAGCCTGCAGATTGACGCTAACGGACACCGGTACGTTCAAACAAACGAATTTCGGTTTGTGGATGTGGTAGATGGTTGCGAATAGAAGTAGTCGATTCTAGAAGAATGTAGCTATAAACTTATATAATATCATCCATATTTGCCTAATGACACCGCGTCAAAAAATTCTCAAAATCGACTGAAATTTCTCGCCAAATTTCGAGTGCCAAATCTAAAGGCGTGCAACAAAAAAACTGCAAGTGCAATTAAGCTGAAAATTTCACCGAGCATTCTCCGTTATTTTGTGAACATTTTGATGTACATTACAAGTCATTTGGTCATTTCATGATTTTCGCCAATTTTTCCATACTATTAATCAGGAAAATTTGTGAAAAATGTTGGGTCTCGGAAAAATTTTAAAAAATTCATGACGGTTCTTAATAACGGGAAAACGCGTGTAGAGTAATTATTTTCCCGAAAAAAAAATTTTTATACCATTTTCCACCAACCGAAAATTAACATGTGGCCTTTTGGGAAGCGAATACTGGGAGCCTGCAGATTGACGCTAACGGACACCGGTACGTTCAAACAAACGAATTTCGGTTTGTGGATACGGTAGATGGTTGCGAATAAAAGTAATGGATTCTGGAAGAATGTAGCTACAAATGTATGTAATATCATCCATATTTGTTCAATGGCACCGCGGCAAAAAAGTCTCAAAATCGACTGAAATTTCTAGCCAAATTTCGAGTGCCAAATTTAAAAGAGTGCAGCAAAAAAACTACAAGTACAATTGGGCTGAAAATTTAAACAAGTATTCCCCGTTATTTTGTGAATATTTTAATGTATATTACAAGCCATTTGGTCATTTCATGATTTTCGTCAATTTTTCCACACCATTAGTCAGGAAAATATGTAAAAAATGTTGGGTCTCGGAAAAATTTTAAAAAATTCATGACGGTTCTTAATGGCGGCAAAAGGCGTGTAGAGTAATTATTTTCCCGAAAAAAAATTTTTTATACCATTTTCCACGAAGCGAAAATTAACATGTGGCCTTATGGAAAGCGAATACTGAGAGCCTGCAGATTGACGCTAACGGACACCGGTAAGTTAAAACAAACGAATTTCGGTTTGTGGATACGGTAGATGGTTGTGAATAGAAGTGATGAATTCTAGAAGAATGTAGCTACAAACTTGTGTAATATCATCCATATTTGTTTACTGACACCGCGACAAAAAATTGTCAAAACCGACTGAAATTTCTCGCCAAATTTCGAGTGCCAAATCTAAAGGCGTGCAACAAAAAAATTACAGGTGCAATTAAGCTGAAAATTTAACCGAGTATTCTCCGTTATTTTGTGAACATTTTGATGTACATAACAAGTCATTTGGTCATTTCATGATTTTCGTCATTTTTTCCATACCCTTTGATCAGGAAAATATGTAAAAAATGTTGGGTCTCAGAAAAATTTGGAAAAATTCATGACTGTTCTTAAGGACGAAAAAAAGCATGTAAAGTAATTATTTTCATGAAAAAAAAAAATTTTATGCCATTTTCCATCAACCAAAAATTAACTAATATTATAATTATAATTGTACTATACAGGCCTGTTCTAGCTTTCCAGTATGAGCAACCACGCGGCTAACGGAGGATCGCGGGTTCAAGAATTTGTTTTTTCCATCATAAAAATTTCTACTCGCAGCTAAAATTTAATCATCGTACATTCCTTTTAACTTACATTATACACTTCATTTAGTAAATAAGTAAACCAATTAGCGGTAACACTTACACGGATCTAATTTTCCTTTTCGAGACCGTGATGAAACGAAACAATCATCTTCTCCCGTGAGTTTTTCCGACTTTCCATTAGCCGGAAAAGTGTTGCGGGAATACAAGAAATGCACAGCAGCTCGGCAATTGCGTTTAAGTCGTGCTTGCCATATTGGCCATGTTTTTAAGCTGCGTCGGAGTGTGTTCGGCATTTGAAAATGTCGGCCGTTCGATTTATTTCAATCGTCTACCACTCTAGAAAAGCTGAATTATTCTATTCTTGATATTCAATAGTTTTTTTTTAAGTTTGGCGTATGTGTTAGTAATCGCGGCCGATTGTAAATCGCAATGTGACAGCGATTGTCACTTTTTAGAGCCAAATGAAATATCCGCCATTATGATTTCATGGCTAACCTTTGTTTTTAATTCAAAATAATAGTAAAGTTTTTTGCAAATATCTCGGTAAATACTCTGCAGACTTCCAGAATCGCGGCAAGAGTTTTAATTGATGTAGTTGGTAACTACCGATAGTTTCTACCGGCGCAGAATTCTTTAAATTGTTTCCAAACACCTGATTTCATTATTGTTGTACTTTTTGTGATACGTAACTTGCCACCGCCGCATTTATTTTCGACGATGAAACGCTACCAAACCTTTTCATTTTACAATTTACTTACAACTGACATAAGTATAAACAAACGTTTTTGTTTGTTTTTTTTTTAAATCAAGGCTAATTCAATTTGTTCGTCCGGGAATAGTTAACTTCGGTTTGTTCAGTTTCGATTTTAACATTTAATAATTGACATAACACAAGGAACATACATGGAACAGTCACCGAAAATCGATCTTCGACATTAAAGTTTTCACGCTCGCTCTCTCGCTCCTCGTGTGTATATATCGGAAAGTTTCGCCCGATAGTCGAAGCAATTACGGAAGATTCAAATTGGTGTGTAACTTTAGGTGAGGCGCGCCCCGTTAGTTAGTGCATGTGTCATGTTAAGGTTTCGGTATCGGGGACCGGGCGACCCCCGGCCGCGCGGCCCGGGATAGTTAAATAGGTTCCAGCAATAATGGGATTATACGGGCTTCGGCGCGGCCGTAGAACCGGGAACTCGACGGCTATTCTGAAAGGCTCACCGAGGGCTCGTATAAAGAGATGAGAATCTCTCGCACGGCCCCCGAGAAGACCTGCATGCGCGCACCATCGATCCGAATTCTTCATTTAACAAATAAGACGAAAACCCGCCCGAGGAACTTATATATAGACCTAGATCAGGGGTCAGTTTCCTCTTTCAATGCGTTGTTTAATAAAAGTTCGTCGTCGGGCCTTCAGAAGTGAGGATACGAAAAAAGGAAAAAAAAAAAAACAAACAGAGGACAATGGATGTTTGTTGTGTATTTTTTCTATTTACCGAGTTAATTACGTTAAAAGCATCCTTATTTCGCAGGAGTACGAAATTGTAATAGTTGTTCTTGCAGTTTACGTAATAATGAGGTGGCCTCTCCTTCGTTAGATAGATATAAAATTTCCTTTGTTCAGTTTGTAATTAAAGTATCTTATGAATACACTGCGATGTTTAATAAAGCCTAAATTTCCAAGCGTACGGACAGGTTGATAACTAACTGGAAAATGTTTCAATTATACACAACGCGAAATTTCAAATATAAACGACACAAAGGAAACTATCCACCATTTTTGCAATATTTACTATACTTACAATTTTTACATTTAATATATCCATATATAAGATATTTCGATATTACAAGGGAAGCGCATACTGCCTCGCAATATTATATTATATAACGTCAATGCACAGGGGCACATGCAAATAATACCGGGAAACGCAACGTTTCATATAAATTCCTTCCGGCAGACGAACTACTTTTTAATTGGACAGAATTCCACATGGAAAATAACAATTAAGCTTTATTAAACGACTTCATAATTATTCGCAGCGCGGCGCGATATTCGTTTGTCGCTTGTTTCACCTTACACTTCGCATACTACGTGTATACAGGGCAGTGGCGGCTCGTGCAAAATTTTGATGGTAGAGCCACTTAGAATACACAATATATCTCAAAGAAAAATCGACCATTAAAAACGTTTACTTGTTGCAGAAGCACTAAAAGAATTAAATAAAGACGAAAAATAGTCCGCATGTAATCTGTAACATCGTTCTTCGTGCACGAAAATCAATTAAATGACGAATTGTATTTTGTAACATTACCTCCTTTTTAAGTGTCAACTATTACGGATTGAAATTTTATAACTGTCTTCCCGCAGAAATAAGAAACTTAAATAGCAGCAAATACAAAGTGTACCTCAAAAATATGTTATTAGGCAGCTGCCCATTTAGCATTGAAGATTTTTTCAATTACACATTTTAATTTTTGTCACTAATATATTGTAAGTCTGGACGAGTGTAAATATTTTCTGTAAATATCTAGCACAATAAATATTATACAATAAATATTATTAAGTGCCAAACAAGACGTTTTTAAGTGCCAAAATTGACATTTTCCAACTGCCAAAAATTATCATTTTCGAATGGTTCAAAATATTACCATTGTCAACTGCGAAAAACGACAATTTTCAGGTGTCAAAAATGAAAAATTTTAATTGCTAAATTTCGCAATTTTCAACTGTTAAAAAAGTTAATTACCAACAATCTAAAATGAACATTTTTAAGTCCTAAAAAAACAACTACAAACTGACCATTTTCAAGTGCCAAAAAATACATTTTCAAGCAGTCTAAAATGAACATTTTTAAGTGCTAAAAAACAACTACAAATTGACCATTTTCACGTGCCAAAAAATACATTTTCAAGTACCAAAATTGACAATTTTTTTAATGCAAAAAAATGACATTTTCTAACTGCCAAAAACGATCATTCCAACTGTCAAAACTGATCATTTTCGAGTGTCATAAATGACAATTTTTAAGTTTTAAGAATGACCATTCTCAACTGCCAAAAACGACAATTTTCAAGTGCCAAAAATGACAATTTTTAACTGCCAAAAATGCCCAATTTCAAGTGTCGAAAAAACAGTTTTCAATTGTCAAAAATGACCATTTTCAACTGTGCAAAATAACCATTTTCATGTGCAAAAAAGTCAAAATTCACAATTTTCAAGCCCCAAAAATGGCATTTCCAAGTGTCAAAACGATAGTTGTCAACTGTCAAAAATTCTCATTTTTGAGTGCTATAAATGACAATTTTCAAGGTTCAAAAATGACTATTTTTCAGCTGTTAAAAAAGACAATTTTTAAGTGTCAAAAATGACATTTTTCATCGGAGCAAAGTGCCGAAAAAGACATTTTCAAAAGACCAAACTTGACAATCATTAAGTGACAAAAAAGACATTTTAAAGTGCCAAAATTGACGACATTTTCCAACTGCCAAAAATTATCATTTTCGAATGCCATAAATGGTTCAAATATTACCATTGTCAACTGTATAACGAAATCAAGGACCTTGTTAAGGAATTTCATCAAATCCGTAAAGATAATGAATCTTTAAAAAAAGCTGTGAGTAGTTTGACAGATAAATTCAATGCTCTCGAAGGGCCCAGAGATGCTTTAAGTATGTCGTCTAATTATGCAGGCAGTAATGAACTCATATACGAGGAAATTATTCAGAGACAAAAGCGGGCGAACTCGGTCATTATATTCAATGCTTCTGAGTCTCCTGATGCAAGAAATGACGTTGAAGTTGTTAATGTTATTTTGGAGAATATACTGGATAATAACATCATTCCAAATAATGCATTTAGATTAGGTGTCAAATCCGGTAAACGATCTAGACCGATAAAAGTATGTTTCAACAATATTTCTGAAGTGAAACAGGTTCTGAGAAACTCTCGCAAACTCCGTGACATTGCATCATTGAAGCACATTCGAATTAGAAGCGACAGGACACCGAGACAGATTGAACATGAAAAATCAGTTCGTGACGAGTTAAAAAGAAGAATGGACACTGGTGAACAAAATCTCAAATTAAAATTTGTTAATGATGTACCTAAGATTATAGCGGAAAACTAATCACTTCCCAGCAGTCAGTTAAATGTTCTATATTTTATCAAAATGTTAGGGGTTTAGGTTCTAAGTTAAATGTGTTTTATAATAATGTTAGTTGTAATAATTATGACATCTATTTTCTTACCGAGACTTGGTTGCATGATGGCATATTTGATACGGAGTTGTTTCCTGATATTTATAATGTATATAGATGTGATCGACATAGATGTAGGGGTGGGGGTGTCGCGGTGTCAGTTAGTAACGTGTTTGAATCTCAACTTATTTTTCAATCAACAAACACTATTTTTGAGTTGATAATTGTTAGGATAACATTATACTCGAATGCACTATATGCCGTATGTGTGTATATACCACCTGCATGCTCAGCGACTGATTATGAACATCTTTTTGAATTAATCGAAAGTAAAATGAACCTTAATCAGCAAATTGTTATTTGTGGTGATTTCAATTTACCTACTCTGCATACATATTTAGAATCTGGCATAGATGTCAATTCATTAATTTCTACATATTCAAATTTTGTTACTTTTAACAACTTGACTCAACATAATACAATACTTAATCAAAATAACAGATTGTTAGATTTAATAATTTCGTCTTCAGATGTTAATTGTTTAGTCGATAGAGATATTGGTTTAGTTAATGAGGATTTACACCATCCAGCTCTACATTGCAATATCGAAATAATAAGTGAATGCATAACAAATTTTACACCGGATCAGAGTAAACCTTCTTTCGACTTTCGTAAAACTGATTTAGTAAAGTTATATTCCAAGTTATCTTTAATTGATTGGAACACAGTACTAAATTGTAAAAATCCGAATGATGCCTGTTCTGCATTCTACAACTGCATTAATGATGTGTTTACTGAATGTGTACCGTTACGCAAGCTTAATGTTCAAAACAAGTATCCTTTCTGGTTTAGTAAAACTTTAATAAAGATGATTAAAATTAAGGCTCATACAATCAAGATGTTTAATAAGAATCGGCTTAATCACTTAAGAGTAAGAATAAGAAATCTAAGATCTGATATTCATAGTAGGATAAAACTTGATCACAAAAAATATATTTCTGGTATTGAGAATTCAGTTTTGAGTGATCCGAAAAATATTTGGGCTTATGTTAATAAAAAGAAATCATCCACTCCCATTCCTGGTAATATTTTATATGACAATGAAACATTAAGTCAGCCTAGCGACATTGTAAATGGCTTTGCGAAATATTTTCAAAGTGTGTATACCAACCAAACATCTTCTCCGGCTGATACATATACTGGACAACAGGAGTGTTATCCAACATTTAATATTGGTTCTGTGAGTCAGGAGGACATTTTATTAGCAGCAAAAAAAATATCTGGAAATAGCACCGCAGGGCATGATAGGATTCCTGCATTTATAGTAAAGGATTGTATAAGTAGCTTTTTAGTCCCTCTTGAATTTTTGTTTAACTTAATAGTCACAACAGGTTGTTTTCCCGATGACTGGAAGGTGGGTAGAGTCACACCTGTGTTTAAAAATGGCGATCGATGTAATATGCTTCATTATAGACCTGTCACTATAGTCAACAATGTTTCTAAGTTATTCGAAAGTATTATGTCTGATCAAATGTATAGTCATTTTTCTAACATTATTAGTGATAAGCAACATGGTTTTGTAAGAAAAAGATCGGTTGTTACAAATCTGTTGAACTTCACTGAGGATATTTCGCAAAATCTGGATGATCGCAAGCAGGTTGACGTAATTTATACGGACTTTAGTAAAGCATTTGATACTATTGACCAAAATTTAGTTTTAAGCAAACTCAGCAAACATGGTTGTTCACCAAATACCATTTCTTTGTTACGGTCATATCTTACCAATAGAACTCAGTATGTTGGATATATGGGACATTATTCTTATAAGTACCTTGTAACCAGTGGTGTACCTCAAGGGTCTAACCTTGGTCCCTTACTTTTTAATGTCTTCATCAATGATATTGTTGATAAGATTCGGTCCAAGGTTTTACTTTATGCGGATGATATGAAGATCTATAGGGCGGTCGAATCAACTCGCGACTGTGAATTGCTTCAAAATGATTTGGCTGAAATATATCAATGGTGTTCCGATAATTCTTTGTATCTTAATTTAAAAAAATGCAAGTGCATGTCATTTTCCCGGAAAAGATCGAGCATTATTTATTGTTATTCTTTGAATGATGTTTGTTTTGAGCGATGTGAGGTTACTCGTGACTTGGGTGTAACATTTGATACACGCTTATCGTTTAGTTTTCATGTAAATAATATTTGTAAAGACGCTATTAAGTTACTAGGGTTTATTCACCGAATTTGTAAGGATTTTGAAAATTCCAATATATTAATAAAACTGTATTATGCTTATGTACGCTCGAAACTAGAATTTGCATCAATTATTTGGTCACCGCATCACCATGTTCATATAAAAAATATTGAAAATGTGCAAAAGAAATTTCTTAAATTACTGTATTTTCGAACATTCGGTACATATCCAGCAGTAAATATTAGTTATGACAATATGATGAATTCATTCAACATTAAATCACTTATGCATCGTCGTAACTGTGCGGGAGTATTGTTTTTAAGTGGTATTGTTAATAATTTAATAGATGATCCCAATATTTTAGGTCGCTTAATGTTTAACATCCCTAGAGTATCTGCTCGGCATAGTTTAGCGTTTCGTTATGCGTTTTCTAACACCACGGCTCACTATAATTCGCCTCTTAACACCATTATTAGGCTATATAATAATGTTCATTACAGTGTGGATATTTATAACGAATGTTCGGTGTCCATGATACGTCAGCTAGCAGATTTATTATAGTGTATGGGAGGACATAAAATCTTATCAAGTTTGTTCATTAAGAATATGTATATTTTAGTTATATTTTTTTTAAATATATTATCTTAGTTTAATTTTTGCTAATTAATGTCTTATGAAATGTTACATTTCCCTGTAATTGGATATATGTCTGTTGGGAAATAAATATCTATTATCTATTATCTATCTATAAACTGCTAAACACGACAATTTTCAAGTGCCAAAAATGAAAATTTTTAAATACCAAATGTCACAATTTTTAACTGTTAAAAAGGGCTATTACCAACAATCTAAAATGAACGTTTTTATGTGTCAAAAAGGCAATTTTTAACTGTACAAACCGACCATTTTCAAGTGCCAAAAAATACATTTTCAAGTATCAAAATTGACAATTTTCAAGTGCAAATAATGACATTTTCCTGTTAAAAACGATCATTTCAACTTTCAAAAATTATCATTTTCGAGTGCCATAAATTCAAATTTTTAAGTTTCAAAAACGACCATTTTTAACTATGCAAAATAACCATTTTCATGTGCAAAAAAGTCAAAATTCACAATTTTCAAGGGCCAAAAATTACATTTTCTAAGCGCCAAGAATCATAGTTTTAAACTGTCAAAAATTATCATTTACGAGTGCCATAAATAAAAATTTTCAAGGTTCAAAAATGACCATTTTCAACTGTCATAAAAGACAAGTTTTTTCAACTGTCAAGAATGACAATTTTCAATTGTACAAAGTGCCAAACTTGACAATCATCAAGTGCAAAAAAATACATTTTCAAGTGCCAAAATTGACAATCTTCAGGTGCCAAAAATGACATTTTACAACTGTCAAAATTTATCATTTTCAAATGCCATAAATGGTTAAAAAATTATCATTGTCAACTGCCAAAAACGACAATTTTCAAGTGCCAAATGTCGCAATTTTCAACTGTTAAAAAAGGCAATTACCAAAAGTGTAAATGGACATTTTTAAGTGTCAAAAAGGCAATTTTCAATTGTGCAAACTGACCATTTTCAAGTGCCGAAAAAGACATTTTCAAGTACCAAAATTGACAATTTTAAGTGCAAAAAATAACATTTTCTAACTTTCAAAAACTGTAAAAAAAAATCATTTTCGAGTGCTACAAATTAAAATTTTGAAAAATGACCATTCTCAACTGTCAAAAACGACAATTTTCAAGTGCCGAAAATGACAATTTTTAACTGCCAAAAAATGGCAATTTACAGCTGCCAACAAATACAATTACTATCTGTCAAAAATAACCATTTTCAACTGTCATAAAAGACATCTTTTAAGTGTCAAAAATGACAATTTTCAATTGTCAATTTCAAGTATCAAAATTGACAATTTTCAAGTGCGAATAATGACTTTTCCAACTGTTAAAAACGATCATTTCAACTTTCAAAAATTATCATTTTCGAGTGCCATAAATTCAAATTTTTAAGTTTCAGAAACGACCATTTCTAACAGTAAAATAACCATTTTCATGTTCAAAAAAGTCAAAATTCACAATTTTCAAGGGCCAAAAATTACATTTTCTAAGCGCCAAGAATCATAGTTTTAAACTGTCAAAAATTATCATTTACGAGTACCATAAATGACAATTTTCAAGGTTCAAAAATGACCATTTTCAACTGTCATAAAAGACAACTTTCAACTGTCAAGAATGACAATTTTCAACTGTACAAAGTGCCAAAAAAGACATTTTCAAGTGCCAAACTTGACAATCATCAAGTGCAAAAAAATACATTTTCAAGTGCCAAAGTTGACAATCTTCAGGTGCCCAAAAATGACATTTTACTGTCAAAATTTATCATTTTCAAATGCCATAAATAGTTAAAAAATTACCATTGTCAACTGGAAAAAACGACAATGTTCAAGTGCCAAATGTCGCAATTTTCAACTGTTAAAAAAGGCAATTACCAAAAGTATAAAATGGACATTTTTAAGTGTCAAACAGGCAATTTTCAATTGTGTAAACTGACCATTTTCAAGTGCCGAAAAAGACATTTTCAAGTACCAAAATTGACAATTTTAAGTGCAAAAAATAACATTTTCCAACTTTCAAAAACTGTAAAAAAATCATTTTCGAGTGCTACAAATTAAAATTTTGAAAATGACAATTTTCAACTGTACAAAGTGCCGAAAAAGACATTTTCAAGTACCAAAATTGACAATTTTAAGTGCAAAAAATTACATTTTCCAACTGTCAAAAACGCTAAAAAATATCATTTTCGAGTGCCATAAATTAAAATTTTCAAGTTTGAAAAATGACCATTCTCAACTGCCAAAAACGACAATTTTCAAGTGCCAAAAATGACAATTTTTAACTGCCAAAAAATGTCAATTTACAGCTGCCAACAAATACAATTACTATCTGTCAAAAATAACCATTTTCAACTGTCATAAAAGGCAACTTTCAAGTGTCAAAAATGACAATTTTCAACTATGCAAAGTGCCGAAAAAAACATTTTCAAGTGCTAAAATTGACAATCTTCAAGTACATGAGCAAAAAGGCGTATTCGGTAATGAACTAATTTCATTCATCGCGGATGGCGCGGAAATACGAAGTGCACGTCGTCGTCGTGCGCATGAGCGGAGCCAGAAATTATTTGGCACCAAATGCAGTTCCAGAACGGAAAAATTTCTTGCCGACCTCGAAATTAAATGCCATGGCTCCTTGACTCTACATAACGAGCCGCCCCTGATACAGGGTGAAGTTTTTCCGATGTCGTAAACTGGCGGAGATAATAATAATAATAATAATAATCATGCTTCTCTCTTAACGATTTACAAACAAATATTACAATAAGAAAAAGTCAATACACAAATTACCCTAAAAATAATTAACCTTTAATGTAATTCACAATAAATCACGTCAACTCGAAGGAGTTATGACGATTTACGTCAAGTTTTCGCAGAGTCTCGGGCGAATTCCTATTTACATTTTACTAATTACACTCGTCCTCTCGCAATTAAATATCCGGCACTAAACTTGAAATAATAAAAAAAAAACGATACTCAATTTAAAAATTACACAAAATTCCTCTCGACACGCAACATCAAATGGAAATTTATCAACCTAATTGAATCGTGTGAGCGAATTGAAATTTTAAAACATTATCTTTTTGGAGTGGACAAAAATTTATATATATATATATATATATATATATATATAAATTTAATTTACTCGAGACTTTGATGAATTGAAAAACGCGGCTCAATGATGAAACTATCATAAAATTGAAATCCAATTCATTAACACAAAGCTTTACAGAGTGTGTTTATGGAATATTGCATATTGCATATTGCATTTACGGGTTTCGGCGACTGGAAAATGTGCGCGTCATAATAGAATTTTCCGGGAATGAATGCGGTGGAAAAAGTTTCGCGGAAACAAGTTTCGGGGAAAAGGTTTACTCTTCCGTTTAATGTAATATAGGGGCGCGTTTACTTTTGCATAAACATACTTGGAAGTTTTTTTTTTCTTGCAACGTCTTCCAAATCACTGCATCGTGTGTGTACTCTTCTCGTAAATGTGAAAAAAGGATCTAAATTAATTTCTACGCTTGCGATTAACAAATAATAATAATAATAATATTTCCAATAACGAATAAATAATTAATATTCGACAATTAAAATGAGCTGATGAATGAATTGATCTTATGGTGGATGCGCCAGGAACTTAAAATTTATTTATTATCCATGATGAAACGCTACCAATCCTTTACATTTTATAATTTACTCACAACTGACGTACAGTTGCAATTTCTTTCCATTTTATGGCAAAAAAATACGTATTTAAATGATTACGTTATTTATTTACAATCGAGTAAATATTTAATATATCCATGTAAATACAAATTACTCGAATTATTACAATATTTCGTGCTTAAATTCGATTAAATACGAACTGATTGAATTTTTGTTTAATTAATGCTTACCTGTCTCATCGTCCCATTTTTATACATTTGCTCGCAATGAAATCGTTTGTTATTTTTTCATATTAAAAATGCGCAGAATTCAATTAATTTCAATAAAACAAATTAAATATCGGGCGAAGTGCATAGATTGTTAAACATGTGTTTTAATATACACCACAAACAAGGATGCACCAATACGGTCGGTTTTTAGTATTCGATGAAATAAACAAATAATTAACAATCACGTGTTTATACCAGAATTTTAATAATTTCCATATTTTATTCAAAATTTTCAATTACAATTCATTGCAATTCGCACATTATTGTACGAAATAATTTAAAAGGTATTTGCAGTCAACAGTTATTCCAATAGCCATTGTAATCAATAAAAATCGAAGGTGGCTCTGAAAAACAATTTGTTGACATAACATATTTTGTAATTACAATTGTGATTATTATTTATTTATTATGTGTTGCCCGGCGCATTCACCAGAATTAGTATTACTGAAGTAAAGAAAACTGCACGCGACGATTTGAAAAATTGTAAAAAAGTATTTCAACCAGAATTAGCTTTAAAATACTTTCAAAATAAACCTGTTTCTGACATCCATCTCCAAAAATTAAAATATCACAGCTACGCACAAAATGACAACGCTACAAACTTGAATTGAAGTAAAAAAAACTGCACGCGGCGATTTAAAAAATTGTAAAAAATTAATTTCAACTGGATTTAACTTAAAAACTTCAAAATACTTTCAAAATAAACCTGTTTCTGACATCCATCTTTAAAAATTGAAATATCACAGCTATGAACAAGATGACAACTCCACAAACTTGAACTGAAGTAAAGATTGAGAAATTGTTAAAAAAACTAAAACCGTTGCGTTATTGCTTTATACTGACAGAGACTTTACTTAATTATTAATTTATTAGATAAAACAGTTTACTTCTTCAAAAAGAAATAACTAAGACAAAAGTTATGAATTTTTAAAATCTCTGCGGCAAAGTGAACATTTCAGATGGAATTAAGAAATTATAAAAAAAAAATGAATTCGTTGCGCTATTGCTTCACAAATACTGACACAGATCTTTGCATCTTTTTACTAACTAAAACAGTTTAGTTTTTCAAATAAAAGTTAACAGGACGAAAGTTATGAATTTTCGAAATTTTCCCTACGGTTAGTTTAAATTTATTAGCTAGAATAAAGTAGTTGTAAAAAAAAATAAAACTATTGCACTTTTACGTTACAAATATTAACACACATTTCTGCATCTATTAACAAACCAATATAGTTTAGTCCTTCAAAAAAATTCGGCTAAGACAAAACTTATGAATTTTCGAATTTGCACACATTTTAGATGAAATTAAGAAATTTAAAAAAAAAACAGAAATCATTGCGTTATTGCTTTAAAAATGCTGATAGAGATGTTTGCATCTATTCACAAACCAAAACAGTTTAGTTCTCCAAAAAACTTCAACTAAGACAAAACTTATGAATTTTCGAATTTGCACACATTTTAGATGAAATTAAGAAATAAAAAAAAAAAACTGAAATAATTGCGCTATTGCTTTAAAAATGCCGATGGGGATGTTTGCATCCATTCACAAACCAAAACAGTTTAGTTCTCCAAAAAATTTCAACTAAGACAAAACTTATGAATTTTCGAATTTGCACACATTTTAGATGGAATTAAGAAATTTAAAAAAAAACGGAAAAAAATAAGCTATTGCTTTAAAAATGCTGATGGAGATGTTTGCATCCATTCACAAACCAAAACAATTTAGTTCTCCAAAAAATTTCAACTAAGACAAAACTTATGAATTTTCGAATTTGCACACATTTTAGATGGAATTAAGAAATTAAAAAAAAAACTGAAATAATTGCGCTATTGCTTTAAAAATGCTGATGGAGATGTTTGCATCCATTCACAAACCAAAACAGTTTAGTTCTCCAAAAAATTACAACTAAGACAAAACTTACGAATTTTCGAATTTGCACACATTTTAGATGGAATTAAGAAATTGTAAAAAAAAATGAAAACACTGCGCTATTGCTTTAAAAATGTTAACAGAGACTCTAGTGTCTATTTACTAGCTAAAGCAGTTTAGTTTATCATAAAAAAGTGAACACGACAAAAGTCAGGAATTTTCAAAAATTTTCCTGCGGTATTTTAGCAACAATTACAAAGTTGTAAAAAAATGCAAACTATTGCGCTATTGCTTTACCAATGCTAAAGGAGATTTTTGCATCTATTTATAAACTAGAACAGTTTGATATTAACTAAGTAAGAGTATTTAATTAGAACAGTTTGTTTCTCCAAAAAATTTTAATCAAGACAAAAATTAAATTAAGGTGAAAATTCTAGCTGGAAATTTTAACGGTCGGTCTATTGTTTTGCAAATGATAACATATACATTTGCATCTGTTTAACAACCAGAACAGTTTGTTTGCTTTAGAAAAATCCTACTAAGACAAAAGTTATAAATTTCCAAAAATGTCCTTGTAGTAAAGTTAGAATTTTAGGTGGAGTTAAAAATTGGTAAATAACTTGAAAAATAATAAATAAAAATAAATCCAAAAATAAAAGTTATTATTTTGCAAATTAGAACGGTTGATTTTGCATCTTTTATATTTGTATTATATAATATACAACATCTTTATTTCAGTAACTTTTACATATTTAAGTCTTTCAGTTATTACTATTTGGTTAGTAATTCACTGTCTGGGCTATCGACCATCTGTCTTTCTGCCCTTATTTGTATTAATCTTTGGGATTCTGTAAATAAATAAGTAAATATTTATAGATGCTGAAAACTTTCGATCTATGGATATTTGTAACTCTCAATAAAATGTATTATTATTCATGAATCAACATAATAAGTGGAGGCACAAATACATGGAAGCTAATTAATTGCAAGAACTTAAAAAAATAATTTAATTAGTCGTATATAACTTTACATGCATTAATTAAAACATGTAATTAGCCCAAATTATATAACTCGTTATAGTCACGAAGTACGGGGATGGCGTTACCTTTTAATGATCTAATTACATCTACGCAGCTTGTTTATGAACACGTTGCCGTAACTAAGTTTTATAATTAACAATCGCATCGTACGTATTAAAATTAACGAAGTCTTAACAATAGAATTCGATCTTATCGACTTAAATTGACTTAAACGGATTATATTTATAAAAGTTTGCTTCCTATTTCATATTTATTAGCAATTGTTGACATTATTTTTTTAAATACGGTATCCACTCTTTATTAAAGATCAAATTATATTTTTAATATTCATGACTGTTAAAATGAATGAAAATCCTGAATATTACAAATTGTTAAACGAGAACCAAATACAATAAATAAAAAAAATTAAATGCCCACAGGGTGGCAACGCATACGACGCGGTCATTTTATGAAAAACCATGTAACTTTATGTTATTTTTTTTTTAAATGGATAGACGTAGGATCGTTGTAATTCCATTTGAAAAGAATAACACGAAGTTACATGGATTTCCATGAAATGACGTCGTATGCCTTGCCCCACCCTGTATTTAGATGATAACATTAATTGATAATGATGATAAATAAGATACTAATAAAAAATACAATCGTGCCCATAACAAAAAAAACCCGGAAATATCCGTTTTCGGGTCCCTAGATGCCACTTCAATAATTTCTGGATTTTTTTTTGTGTCTGTGTGTCTGCTGTGTGCGCTGTATCTCAAAAACTAATAGAGCAATTGATATGAAACTTTAAACATCCGCCTTATTTGATAATCTGAAGAACTGAAAAGCTTTTGGTAAAATTTCGTACACCGGAAGTGGGCGTTTACCTTAACTATTTTTTGTTTTTTGCCAATATTTTCTTAAATATGAAAAATATCGCAAAAAACATTTAAACAAACTTTGAAGACAACTAAGAAATGAACAATATTTTTCATAAAATCATTTTTATTCGAGAAAAACATTTATTATTATTTTTTTAATTTTTGGTTTATAATTATAAAACGATAATAGTTATAGCAAATTTATGTTAACAATAATTGTAGAGAATGCTGAAATGAACAACTAATAAAGAATAAGTTTTTTTCGAAAACCTTTTAGTTTTTGAGTAAACTGAGTTTTTGAATTTGAAGTATAATTTTTCCATATTTCATAATTTTGACGTTTTAAACGTCAGTTTCATCCGAGTTTACACAACGCTCGATGTACATTTAAAATATCATTTAAATTAAAAATAAACCAAGAACGCGTTAAAATAAATGGTTCCATCAAGTCGGAGAAAATAACATGATGGTCACATCACCATTTTTAACTGTGTATGCACTCTTTAAAGGTAACAAATATATAATAATTAGCTGCTAAAATTCATGGTTAATAATAATTGTAAATAATATATTAATAAAATACGTAATCATGGTGATGGTTGTGACCGTTACTACGTGGTAATTCATTATAAAATCACTGAATAAAACACTTACTATGTTTTTTAACACAATTTATTTGATGTATGTACAAATATTTCATATACATACATATCACGACTTAAGTTTCGACGTTTTACTGTACGTAATCTTGCCTGTAACAAAAAATAGTAGACCTCGAGGTTTATGGTGCATGCGCCGGGATGCCTCAAATAAAACGCCGCGGGGCGCCCAAGCGACGATTAAGCCTGTGATCATCCAACAATTACAAAGATATATAGTCGCCCGGAATATTATCTACCCCCCTATATCCGAAATTATTTGTAAATGCTTAACGCGATAAGCCTATAGTATATATATATACATAGGAAACGACATAAATAACGGAAACTTTCTATATTGAAATTCATTCGAAAATGGTCGGAAGAATTTATTATATTGTTTACTGCAGCATTCCGATAACATGGACCAGAGAATTTGATCAAAGTTTCGGAAACGGTATAAAATATTGCAGCCCGCGATTAATTAAAATAACCGGGAGAAGGACGCTCCGAAATTGATACTTTATAGCGGGGGAGGGAAGGAGGGGGGGGGGGGTTAGTTTGACCCAGAAAGTAATTTTTTGTTTGTGCGTGTGTATGTGTGTATAATCAACTTTGATTATCTACGGATTGTTGTTCTTATCTTTAATTTAAGAATAAAATGGTGATGTGGCCATCGTGTTATTTTCTCCGACTTGATGGTATAATTTATATTTACGCTATCGTGGTTTATTATCTATTTAAATCATATTTTAAATGTGCATGGAGCGTTTTGCAGACTCGGATGAAACTGACGTTTAAAACGTCAAAATTATAAAAGATGGAAAAATTTTACCTCAAATTCAAAAACTCAGTTTACTCAAAAACTAAAAAGATTTCGAAAAAACTTATTTTTAATAAATTGTTCATTTTGGCATTCTCTACAATTATCATTAACTTAAATTTGCTGTAACTATCAGCGTTTCATAAATATACACCGAAAATGAAAAAAAAAAAATACATTTTTTTCTCGAATAACAATGATTTTATAAAAAATATTTTTAATTTTTAATTTAAATCATATTTTGAATGTACATCGAACGTTTGTGGACTCGGATGAAACTGACGTTTAAAACGTCAAAATTATGAAAGATGGAAAAATTATACTGCATTTTAAAAGCTGAGTTTACTGAAAAACCAAAGAGATTTCGAAAAAAACTTATTCTTTATAAGTTGTTCATTTTGTCATTCTCTACAATTGTTATTCACATAAATTTGCTGTAACTATTAGCGTTTCATAATTATAAACCAGAAAGACAAAAAAAATTAATTCATTTTTTTCTCGAATAACAATGATTTTATAAAAAATATTTTCAAGCAATTGATATGAAACTTTAAACATACGTCTTATTTGATAATCTGAAGAACTAGTAAGTTTTTGGTACAATTTCGTACACCGAAAGTGGGTGTTTACCTTAACTGTTTTTTGTTTTTTGCCAATATTTTCTTAAATATGAAAAATATCACAAAAACATTTAAACGAACATTGAAGACAACAAAGAAATGAACATCTTTTGCTTGAAAACATTTTCTATAAAATCATTTTTATTCGAGAAATTTTTTTTTTGTTTTTGGTTTATAATTATAAAACGATAATAGTTACAGCAAATTTATGTTAATAATAATTGTAGAGAATGCTAAAATGAACAACTTCTAAAAAATAATTTTTTTTCGAAATCCCTTTAGTTTTTGAGTAAACTGAGTTTATTAATTTGAAGTATAATTTTTCCATCTTTCATGATTTTGACGTTTTAAACGTCAGTTTCATCCGAGTTTACACAACGCTCGATGTACATTTAAAATATGATTTCAATTATAAATAAATCATGAAAACGTTAATATAGATGGTTATGATACCTACACGTCGGAGAAAGTAACATAATGGCCACATCACCATTTTTTTTTTCAGAAATTGTTGAAATGCCATCTAGGAACACCAAAACATTGTTATTCGAGAAAAAAATGAATTAATTTTTTTTTCATTTTTGGTGTATAATTATGAAACGCTAATAGTTACAGCAAATTTATGTTAATAATAATTGTAGAGAATGCTAAAATGAACAACTTCTAATAAATAAATTTTTCTCGAAATCCCTTTAGTTTTTGAGTAAACTGAGTTTATTAATTTGAAGTATAATTTTTCCATCATTCATAGTTTTGACGTTTTAAACGTCAGTTTCATCCGAGTTTACACAATGCTCGATCTACATTTAAAATATGATTTCAATTATAAATAAATCATGAAAACGTTAATACAGATGGTTATGATACCTACACGTCGGAGAAAGTAACATAATGGCCACATCACCATTTTTTTTCAGAAATTGTTGAAATGCCATCTAGGGACAACAAAACGGATATTTCCGTAAAAAAAAAAATTTGAAAAAAAAATCACGATCACAATACTTTCTCGTGCTTCGTAACGGAGAAAGTAAAAAAATTAGCAGTATTTAATTTTTTGTGACAAGAGCAAATACATTTTATCCTGCGCGATTCTGTTTTGATTATTTGAAATCTCTTAATCAAATTATTATATTGTGTGAGTCACAAAATTTTGTTTCAGAGTTCGCTGTGAGATAAATGAGGTATGTCGCATATTATTATTAGTTCAAAATAGATAGATTTAAAAAAGACATGACTGCTATGTTTCTCTCTCTCGGGCAACAAAATTATACGGCTCACACCTTACTACTGTTGTTGAAAATCAATTAATTTTCTGAAAATAGCTGCACTGACTTTATGAATGCAATGATTTTATGAATGTTTAATGTTGGCGGCGTTTACTTCGTGGTACATCTTGATTGTAGATTGGAATAAAACACTTTAACTTTTTTATACCACTATATTTTATTTATGTGACTAGTTTCGACCATTCACTGGTCATTTTCAAACATAAGTAAATTAAATTACGGCTTTACATTTCTTATATATTACAGGGCTTCAAATTTTATGAATCTTTGTATCGAGCCTACAACAATAATCGACGAAGAGTTGGCGTTGGAAATCTAAAGTCATGTCTGAACTTAGATCACACGCGTGAAATGCTGGTTGCGGTTAAACGGTGACATATTATTATACTTTAATTAATTCATCTTTGCCTGCACGTTATAGATAGCTGAATCTAGTGCCGATTTTCATGCGTTTTCTCTCTCTACATTAATTTGAATTAGACACAATCATGTGTGTACGTATGTATGTCTTCGGTAATGACGCACGCGCAAAGATCCATTGATCAAACCATAACATGACAACCAGTACTTTACGCGTGCGCAGACATGACTTTAGATTTCCAGCGCCAACTTCGTCGTCGATTTTTGTTGTACGCTCTTTCGTTTTTTAGGTATTTCGTATCTCAAGCAAAAAACATAACTGAGATGATCGTAACTTATAATTGTATACATGACTTTTTCAGGAGGGCTTTAAGATTAAAGCTGTTTAACGGATGTATAGAGATGAACACGTTCAGCCGAAGCGGTGCGTGGAGGTCTGCAATAGTGTATTTAGGAATAAATGCAGTGCGGTAATTGAGTGTCACTGTTAGATAATAAATGAGGGTCTGCAGAGCGCGCAAAGTACGGCGGTAGACCCTGTCGTGGAAGGGCCCAGGTTAAGGTGATGCAGCTTCCCGTTGATTAATGATCTTTATGTAAAACACTGTGGTCCTTGTTACCTAAACACCTTACAGTAACTGTGACAAGGAGGTATCTTACGGGTGACAGTTGACACTTTCACACGCACCGAGGGGTCATTAGTATCTCTTTCCCTTGCGACCTCTCAACCCTCATAATGTTTGTTCCTTACATAAATTATTTATTGGGTTTGCAATTTTTCAAATGCAATAAAATAAGGTAATGGAGAGGGACTTTTATTTCTGTGTGTGTGTGAGATAAGACTTCGTAAATAAGATCGGATCCTCCCTCTCCTCCACCGGTTGTAAATAAGGGATGACACTTCGCCTCCGCCTAAACTTTCCGTCCGATTTATCGCGGGCACTTCTGATTCGATGATAAATAATATTTTCAATGAGAAATCGCAATCTTGGATGGGTGGCCTCCTCGTCGTCGTCGGTGCGGTGGTTGTTGTGACCAGAAACAGCATGAGCTCCGCCTCGTGCTGCCAACAGGTCAATATCAAACTGGGTCAGGCCTCGTGCCCAACGAAATATCCGTCTGGAGCAAAGAACCGCCCGCCGCCACCGGTCATTGGATATTATGCAACCAATCCAATAAATTACAATCAGCGAACACGTGGAGACTTTTTGAGGGCGCAAGAGTGTACCTCGCCCGCCCCGCGAAATGCCCGCCTCCCCCGCTGTCACGTTATATTGCGTTTATTACTCAAGTCACTTACCTCGTACAATGGGGCCCGGGGATAACTCCCGATCTCTCTTAATTTATGTCCCGTCGCGAATTTCCATTTTAACGCCCGTCGAATTATTATTAAATCACTCTTCACTCTATTTGCATAAATTACACCCGCCCCGTAATCACTCGATGCCGATATGATTCAAACTATTAGGAACGGTCGGCGTTTATTCCTCCTCTAGTCTGTGCACGCTCAGATAATTTAGACTTAGTCAAGGACGAGACAGCTTGAGGCTTTTCAGGACTTTAGTTGACTATTTGATTGAACTAGCACATACCGTGCTTTCAATAATGCACCGAATATAGGGAACGCAGGAGACGCGGCCAAAGTCCCACTGCGAAACATCGAGTATCGTGATGAAGGAACCGGCGAGAAGTTAGCCCGGCACTGCCACCAGAACTGGACTTAAAATAATGTAGAATTTCGTTAAATAATAATTCATTTACATTTCCTCTGCAGTCCTGTTTAATTCAAACAATAAAACTTAAACTCAATGTATCTGAACATGCATCGTTCACACATAAGTAAGATTTTTTTTATCATAAATTGTTTACGGCACATGGCTATGCAAATTTTATTTATTTTATTTATTCATAATGTTGAATACTACTCAATTGTTGCAAAAAAGTCAAGAACAAATATGTTTTTTTAAATAACATATCTATCTAGTCAATCTCGTGTGTAGAGCTAACTTTAAAAAAATCATAAATTGTTTATAGCTCGTGTCTACCCAGATTTTATTGTTTTAGTTCATTCGTATTATTAAATACTACTTAATAGTTGCAAAAAAAGTCGAGCGTAGAACTCAAAATAGAACTTATGATTTTTTTAAAATAATATCTCATGTGTAAACAATGCATATTCAGATATATCAAGTTTAAGTTTTATTGTTTGAATTAAACAGGACTGTAGATAAATGTGAATGAATTATTAGTTAATAAAATTCTTCATTATCTTAAGTTTATTTCGTACAAACAAATAATAGCAAAAAACTTATGGTAGATGCGCCGGGCTAATATTATTTTAGGTTTATTTGGTAGAAATTAATAATTATGAAAATGTGCTGCTGGAGGTGCCGGGCTAATTCGTGGTTGAAAATTTATGGAGTAAATATGATCACACTGTTACTCCAGTTATACACGAAGAATTTCAAGCATTATTTGATTGGCAAATAAAATTAATTCTATTATATTTATAACTTCGTAAAAAAGGGAAACCATTTCTTATTACTTTTAGTTTGATAATGATCAGAACGTGATCTAAACTATAGTCGCTACTAATAAATCGAGTGATATTAACAAAGAAAGTGTTTTATTTATAATTTCTTATTAATATTTAGGTTGCAGTATTATTTAAAAATTCAGATTCATTTCATTACATTCATCAAAAATGTTCCTCTCTAAAAGACCTTCATTTGAATAAAAAGAATATATTCTCATGAATAGTAATAAGAATCCAATTTAATAAAAGGTATTTAAAACCTTTTAAATATTTATGTGCAATAAAATAAATGCAATTTATTTTTTTTTCTTTTACACCCAGACCAATGATAATAATAATAATCACACTACGCAAACTCATACAACTAAACCTAAGCCACAACTTACACACTCGAATACAAAAAACCACAATACTCCACACCTGTAACATAATTCAAAAAATTTTCAATCACTTTTAGATAATAAAATTTGTGTGCACCAAAAAAATGAAGAACAACAATAATAATAACTTCCTTAACAGCCAAAGCCTACTTACAATGATCTGAAAATGGAAATGGAAATGTGTGTAGCGTTCCTATTTCAGCAAACATTTAATTATCACTATTTAATAAGCTTTCAATATATACAGAGTGCTGATAAAGTTTCGCACAAAATTCATAATCGCTCTATTAAATGTTTTACAAAAAATCGCTCGGTCGATCTTTGTTTATTATAGCATATTTTTTGGCGTCTTCAATAATATTCACGTAATTATTTTGATGGCTGAAAAAATATAAAAACAATTGCCATCGACTTGAAACTTTTCAAATTTACTCAAAACACATCGAGGATTATAATTCCATGAAAAACTGCAAACATCCCATTCACAGATTTTTTTATAAATCCATGTAAACAGAACATGATTTCTCAAAAATTTGTAATTATTTTGGTAGTTGAAAAAAAAATATAAAAACAATTGCCATTTATTTGGAACTTCCCAAATTTACTCAAAACACATTAAGGATTATAATTCTATGAAAAACTGCAAACACCCCGTTCACAGATTTTGTGATAAATCCATGTAAACAGAATAATATTTCTCAAAAATCTGTAATTATTTTGCTGGTTGAAAAAAATATAAAAACAATTGCCACCGACTTGAAACTTTCCAAATTTACTCAAAACACATCAAGGATTATAATTCCATGAAAAACTGCAAACACTCCAATCACAGATTTTGTGATAAATGCATGTAAACAGAACATGATTTCTTAAAAATTTGTAATTATTTTAGTGGCTGAAAAAAAATATAAATACAATTGCCATCGACTTGAAACTTTCCAAATTTACTCAAAACACATCAAGGATTACAATTCCATGAAAAACTGCAAACACCCCATTCACAGATTTTGTGATAAATTCATGTAAACAGAACATGATAAAAAATATGTAATTATTTTGTTGGCTAAAAAAATATAAAAACAATAGCCATCGACTTGAAACTTTCAAAATTCACTCAAAACACATCAAGGATTATAATTCCATGAAAAACTGCAAACACCCCATTCACAGATTTTGTGATAAATTCATGTAAACAGAACATGATAAAAAAGATGTAATTATTTTGTTGGCTAAAAAAAAATATAAAAACAATTGCCATCGACTTGAAACTTTCCAAATATACTCAAAACACATCAAGCATCATAATTCCATGAAAAACTACAAACACCCCATTCACAGATTTTGTGATAAATGCATGTAAACAAAACATGATTTCTTAAAAATCTGTAATTATTTTGTTGGCTGATTAAAAATATAAAAACAATTGCCATCGACTTGAAACTTTCAAAATTCACTCAAAACACATCAAGGATTATAATTCCATGAAAAACTGCAAACACCCCATTTACAGATTTTGTGATAAATTCATGTAAACAGAACGCAATTCTTTAAAAATCTGTAATTATTTTGGTGGCAGTAATGTGGCGTAATCGATAATATAATTCGTTTTTTTTTAAATTTTTGTAAAGCTCATAATTCTCAAAAACTAACGAGATTTCGAAAAATCTAATTCTTTACGAGTTATTCATTTTGGCCTTCTCTTAAATTATGATTTATCCAAATAATTAAATAATTAAGATGGTTTTATTTTTTTAGAATACTAAAGGCCAATTATTCCCCAATAATGCTGTTAAAGTTGGAAGTCTGTATTTAAGTTAATTTTTGAAAAATCAATACTTTTTTTATATTTGAGCGTTGATAATAGCAATTATTGTGTTTGATGGTGATTATCTGACAGACGAAATAATTAGCAAGTTTTTATTTTTCTAGAATATTAAAGCCAAAGTATTTCTCAATAATGCTGTTAAAGTTGAATGTCTCAGATTTAAGTCAAATTTTGAGATTACCATATTTTCTTCGATTTTTGAGCCTTAAAAATGGTCATTCTTGGGGGTTTGATTTTGATTATTACGAAAACCAAATTATTGACATAGTTTGATTTTTTCTAGAATATTAAATCCAAAGTATTTAAGATTTAAGTCAAATTTGAAATTTTGAACCTTAAAAATGGTCATTCTTGGGTTTGATTTTGATTATCCTGAAGACCAAATTATTGACATCGTTTGATTTTTTTAGAATATTAAAGCCCAATTATTTCCCAATAACGCTGATAAAGCTGGAAGTCCGCATTTAAGTCAGTTTTTGAAAAATTGATATTTTTCGATATAGCAATTCGTGCGTTTGATAGAGATTATCGAGAAAAATAAATAATTAACGTGTTTTGATTTTTTTTATAATATTAAAGCTTAATTATTTCGCAACAATGTTGCCAAAGTTGGAAGTTTGTATTTGAGTCAGTTTTTGAAAAATTACAACTTTTTCGATTTTTGAGCATTAGAAATGGCCATTCTTGGGTTTGATTTTCATTATCTAGAAAACGGAATAATTAACATGGTTTTATTGTTTGAGGATATTGAAGCCCAATTATTCCTCAATAATGCTGTAAAAGTTGGAAGTCTGAATTAATTTCAGGTTTTAGAAAATTAACGCTTTTTTTAATTTTGGGTGTTGAAAATTGTAATTATTGGGTTTGATTATGGGTGATTATTTAGAAAACCAAATAATTAATGTGCTTTGATTTTTCTGGTATATTAAAGCCTAATTATTTCTTAATAATGCTGTAAAAGTTGGAAGTCGGTATTTAAGTCAGTTTTGGAAAAATCATAATTTTTTCGATTTTTGAAAGTTGAAAATTTGTACATTTTGGGTTTAATGGCGATTAGAAAAATTGACATGCTTTAATTTTGCTATGGTATTAAAGCCAAAATATTCCTCAATAATGCTGTAAAAGTTGGAAGTCGGTTTTTAAGTCAGTTTTGGAAAAATCAATATTTTTTTCGATTTTTGAGAATTTTGTAAATTTTGGGTTTGATTGCAATTATCTGAAAAAATGGGTAATTAACGGGCGTTAATATTTTTTTTTATACGAAAGCCTTATCATCGATTATCAATTCTGTGCAAATTTGAGCTCTGCGTTTGTTTTTGGTTTTGAATAATCAACGCTTTTCCGATTTTGAAATTCTTCAAAAATAGCCATGCTTGGATTGATCGTGATTATATGAAAAACGATATTTTTCAATTGTATTATGGCCAAATTATTCTTGAATAATGCTTGTAAAAGTTGAAAATCTGCATTTCTTTCGGTTTTTGAAATTTTTTGAAAATGTCAATTTTCGGGTTTAATGGCGATTTAATGAAATTTTTCGTGAATATCCAAGCCTAATGATCTCGGAATGAATCTGTTCAAATTAAAATCTGTAAATTATAAAATTTCGAGAATCTATTGTTATTGGTTGTTAACTTAAGCATCGAGATTTAGGAGAAGGAATATAAGTCGATGGGCTATTTTATGCGTCCGTTGTATCGAAGCCCCGGCACCTACACCAATCTCTCCCGAAAGTATTAAACAATGCCATTATTTTCCGAACAATCGAACGGCCGCGTTCCTCGGGGAATAATAATCTTTTGTTTGTATTGACGTTCTTAAACGGATCCCGTCGCGAGATAAAAAATGTAATTAGCATCGGAAGTTGCTTTGTTGCGAAAATCTCCATCGGGATCTCCTCCCTTGTCGTTTATTGTTCGGGTCCGGGCACTGCATTAATTAAAATTTTATTTGATATTATTCTACTAGGCGGAGTAGTTAACGAGACGTCGTTTGTTCGCCCGATAACGGTTCCGCGAAGGTAACTTTAATAGAAAATTGCGACGGTTTTTTTTTTTTATAAAAATGTATTTTCCGGAGCGTTATGTAATTCTCGAAGAATACCGTTTTCCGTTAAATTTTAACGAGTATAAATATAGATGACGATGAATTATCCAATGTGTACTTGATAGTAGGGACAATAGTGTTTTAATAAATAATAATAAATAAATAATATCTTTATTCATATTTTGCAATACAAGATTTTTTTGTGAATGGGCTATCGACCAAAATACCATTTCGGGTGTTAAATTGCTAAGCGCGCCATAGGGACTTACATGTAAAATTTGAAATGTGTTAATATTGGCTCCCCTAATTATTGGACAGTATCGGTCTTCTTACATTATTTTTAAAACTTTTTAAGCTGAATGATTTGGTATCTTACTCAATAATTTCTGCAGAGTATTTATCGAGATATTTGCAAAAAACTTTACAACTACTTTGAATTAAAAACAAAGGTTAGCCATGAAATCATAATGGCCGACATTTCATTTTGTTCTAAAAAGTGACGTTTGCTGTCGCATTACAATTTACAACCAGCCGTTGTTAAACGCGATTTGTGGTTAATTGAATCATTAATAAGTGCATGCAAGTAATGGTATAAAACCAAATTAACTGTTTACGCATTTGATGGATTTTAATGAGTGCGCTCTGTCGGTTCACATTAAAGTGCAGCCCCTCTAGCAATTTGCAACAACTATTTTTTCAGCGCAACGCCTCCATTGCACCGCTGAAAATTGTACGTGTAATTCGATTGTATTGCAGTATATCACGTACCTAGTTTACTTACCCAATAGTAATTTAATTTCCGCATTAGAGCAGGTAAAGGTATGGTTTAATTAACGCACAAAGGGTCGACGCTCAATGCAAAAAGAATACAGCAGAATTAAATTTCAGCAACTTTGCTTAAAATAATTAAATGATTTATATTGTACTATCAACCGTTAGTGGTAGAATATAATATACCCCTAAAATAGTTGTATTTTAATTGGATGGGAAATTAATTTTTATACACCATCATTAAAACTTATAAAGATAAAGTCAAACTGGAAGAAAAATATATAAATAGCCCGACGACTATTGTACTCAGCGACCTCTATATAACTGCCCATTGAACTACTAATGATGCGGACCTGTTCAAGTGGTCCATCTCGATATTGTATGCCCATTGACGTCCGAGAATGGATATCGCCTCTTTTTATTCATCTCTTTCTCTTCCCCGCCGGAATTTACCGGTTTTCTTCTTCTTTTGTTCGCTCAACAGGAGGCCACGCCGTAACTTACATCTGTGGGGCGCACGCCGTTTATCCTCCTTACGTGCATGTATCGTAATCATTTCCATTGTGGTGTATGAATATGGTCCGTATACATTCTATATATTTCCCTCACACACACACAAACGTAACTACTTGCATGTTGAGATTATAGAAATAAAATGGGACGAATGAGCAAGCTGAACGTCTGCAAATAAAACGGCTCGAGTGCCTCCTGAAGTATTCCGTAATACCTTAGCACTAATAACTTTATGTCTCGTATTTCATTCGAAATATAATTTCGTCTGCTTTTACAGCCAAGTTCGTCATTTTAAAATAAAGATTTCGATAAATCTGAAAATAATAACCTCCTCTCGCGTTTTATGGGCCCCATTGTATTTCTGCCCGGATATAAAACGTCAACGATCGGAAAATAATGTAAATAATCCGATCGAGAACATTCAAATCTTTTTTTTGTAATAAAATCAGAATGTAATGATTATTATTATGTTAATCCATTAAATATTTTCAAATAATCATTCTCAAATCAATTCTCTGACTTGTGTAAACGTTTGGTATTGGCATGAATAAACTATTATTATTATTATTAATTTAATGAGAATAATCTTAATACTTCATTAAATATTTACGTAGTGAAACTTTGTAGTTTTTGCGCGCAATTACTTTGCGTTTAATCCGCGCTATGTTTTATATTCTGATCCAATTGTTGTTCCGTTCCGAAATCGTGTATTCCGCCGGCGTGTAAATAAATAATTCAGAAATCTCATGGTGGATGCGCCGGGATTTCATCACATGAAATCGTTCTGGGTTGTCGCAGTCATTTTATATTTACTACTCCGAAGTCGTTGCATACGATAAACATCCTCCGTTTTTATTATTCATGGAAAACTTACTTTCCTATTCGCAATCGCAATAATCTAATGGATACCGGATATAATTTTTAGTATTGGATTTAGGCTATAGTTAACACTACGTAACTCTCCAAATCAAAAAAAAATATAATTTACTGTCCAGAAAGACTTATGGTCGATAGCCCAGACAATGACTTACTAACTAAATATACATAAGTGAAATAATTATAATTTACTTTTATTACATTTGCTTCTATAGTTAACATTATGCAACTAAACGTTCTAAATCGAATCAATAAACCAAACCCATTAAAAACATAATAATGTAACTTTTGTTTAGTTTTATGCAAACTCGCTTCACTCATTTACTAATTTATTTCATATTATTTTTTTTTTTGCATTTTGTTCAAATTTAAATAAATCTGTAGAAATCCTGTTGGATGTTGGGAGTTTGTTATATATTTTCATCAGAGAGAGAGAGAGAGAGGGGGGGGGGGACTAAAAAATTGAAAATTTCAACAAACAAATCGAAAACTTTGCCAAAAATTAAGAATATTTAGAAGGAAAAAAAAATTGATTAAAAAAAAATCGAAAATACAGATCAAAGAATCATATAGAAATAGAAATTCAGACCAAAAAGATTGAAAATTCAAGTAAAAAAATATAATTTACCATTTTTAGCCCCACAATATAACACTCTACCTCAACATCAGTTTACGACCAGAAATTCGCAAACAATGGCCAAAAAATAAAAAAATCGCGCACGAAGAACAATCATTCAGGTTAAAAAACTAACTGTTGGACGAAAATTCAAAAATTTATACCTGAAATCAAAAATTCTGGCTCAAAAATCAAAACGCGGATATAAAGAAAATAGAAAAATTTATCGAAAATAAAATAAATCGAAAATATAGTAATAGTAATAGTAATTTTATTTATGTTTGACAGACGAGTCTTAAATTCGTTTTTAAAATTTTACAAAATATTACAGAAATATAATTTACATCAAGTTAAAATATGGCAATGAATAAATAAAATAAATACGTGTTTTAAAATAATTTCATGGAACCAAACATTTTAAAATCACTTTTGAATTTGGGCCAAAATAAAGAAAATTTAGGCCAAAGGGTAAGAAATTTAAACCAGAAAAAAAATGTAAGATACAAGTCAAAAAAATAAAATATAGGCCAAAAGATTAAAAATCAACAACGTAGGCCAAAAATTTAAAAAAATAGACAAAACTTTGAAAACTCGGGCCTAAAGATAAAAAATACAGAAATCATTTTTTCAGTTTTTTTGTTCTGCAATTACTCTCAAACGATTAATGTTTTGATATTTCTCAAAAAAAGTTAAATAACGAAATTAATTCTAGACCATTTGACCAAATTTTTATAAAGTTTATTATTATTATTAGTTTTCTCGAATATAATTTTTTCGATCCACCAAAATGTTTACATTTTTTTGGAAATCAAAACAAAGTTTACGTTGAAATATCTCGAAAAATACAAGAAGGACATTTAGTGCTAATTTAAAAATATTAATTATGAATGCATTTTGGATAAATTTGGAAACTTTCAAGTCGATAGCAGTTGTTTATATAATTTTTTCGAGCCACCAAAATGTTAAAATTTTTTTGGAAATTAAAACAAAGTTTACGCCGGATTATCTCAAAAAATACAGCAAGGACATTTAGTGCTAATTCCAAAATATTAATTATGAATGCATTTTGGATAAATTTGTGAACTTTCAAGTCGCTACCAATTGTTTATATAATTTTTTCGAGCCACTAAAATGTTTACAATTTTTTGGAAATTAAAGAAAGTTTACGTTGGATTATCTCGAAAAATACAACAAGGACATTTAGTGCTAATTTCAAAATATTAATTATGAATGCATTTTGGATAAATTTGTGAACTTTCAAGTCGATAGCAATTGTTTAAATAATTTTTTCGAGACAACAAAATGTTTGCAATTTTTTTGAAATTAAAACAAAGTTTACGTTGGATTATCTCGAAAAATACAAGGACATTTAGTGCTCAATTCAAAATATTATTTATGAATGCATTTTGGATAAATTTGGAAACTTTCAAGTCGATAGCAATTGTTTATATAATTTTTTCGAGCCACCAAAATGTTTGCAATTTTTTTGAAATTAAAACAAAGTTTACGTTGGATTATCTCGAAAAATACAAGGACATTTAGTGCTCAATTCAAAATATTATTTATGAATGCATTTTGGATAAATTTGGAAACTTTCAAGTCGATAGCAATTGTTTATATAATTTTTTCGAGCCACCAAAATGTTTGCAATTTTTTTGAAATTAAAACAAAGTTTACGTTGGATTATCTCGAAAAATACAACAAGGACATTTAGTGCTCAATTCAAAATATTATTTATGAATGCATTTTGGATAAATTTGTAAACTTTCAAGTCGATAGCAATTCTTATATAATTTTTTCGAGACAACAAAATGTTTACAATTTTTTGGAAATTAATACAAAGTTCTTGTTGGATTATCTCGAAAAATACAACAAGGACATTTAGTGTTAATTTTAAAATATTAATTATGAAGCATTTTGGATAAATTTGGAAACTTTCAAGTCGATAGCAGTTGTTTATATATTTTTTTCGAGCCACCAAAATGTTTACAATTTTTTGGAAATTAAAACAAAGTTTACGTTGGATTATCTCAAAATATACAACAAGATAAATAGTACTCATTTAAACATATTAATTATGAATGCATTTTGGATAAATTTGTAAACTTTCAAGTCGATAGCTGTTGTTTATATAATTTTTTCGAGCCACCAAAATGTTTGCAATTTTTTGGAAATTAATACAAAGTTTACGTTGGATTATCTCGAAAAATACAACAAGGACATTTAGTGCTCAATTCAAAATATTAATTATGAATGCATTTTGGATAAATTTGGAAACTTTCAAGTCGCTAGCAGTTGTTTATATATTTTTTTTGAGCCACCAAAATGTTTACAATTTTTTGGAAATTAAAACAAAGTTTACGTTGGATTATCTCGAAAAATACAACAAGGACATTTAGTACTAATTTTAAAATATTAATTATGCATGCATTTTGGATAAATTTGTAAATTTTCAAGTCGATAGCAGTTGTTTATATAATTTTTTCGAGCTACCAAAATGTTTACAATTTTTTGGAAATTAAAACAAAGTTTACGTTGGATTATCTCGAAAAATACAACAAGGACATTTAGTACTAATTTCAAAATATTAATTATGAATGCATTTTGGATAAATTTGGAAACTTTCAAGTGGATATCAATTGTTTATATAATTTTTTCGAGCCACCAAAATGTTTGCAATTTTTTGAAAATTAAAACAAAGTTTACGTCGGATTATCTCGAAAAATACAACAAGGATATTTGGTGCCAATTTCAAAATATTAATTATGAATGCATTTTGAATAAATTTGGAAACTTTCAAGTCGATGGCAATTGTTTATATAATTTTTTCGAGCCATCAAAATGTTTGCAATTTTTTTGGAAATTAATACAAAGTTCACGTTGGATTATCTCGAAAAATACAACAAGGACATTTAGTGCTAATTTCAAAATAATAATTATGAATGCATTTTAGATAAATTTGGAAACTTTCAAGTCGATAGCAGTTGTTTATAAAAATTTTTCGAGCCACCAAAATGTTTGCAATTTTTGGAAATTAACACAAAGTTTACGTTAGATATCTCGAAAGGGGTTTCTAACCCCGTAATCCCTTTAAATATCATTCCTTGAAAAAAATAATTGTACAACATGTAGAAACATTATAAATACGGTGTGGACTTTGTAAACCGCACAAAAATAAAAACGAACGAAGTTTACAATGGACCGTCAAAACCTTTTAAATTGCGGTTTGTATATACTCGACACCTTAATATTTGGAAGTAAAGTGCTGTACAAGGTAAACAAGTTGTGGAGTGTTTAATGCTTGCTTCCATCGATCGATAGATAATGACAAATCGGATTTTAAAAGCTTCCCCTCGCATTGCAATTAACGAGAGTGTGAAGTGTAAAGTTATCAAAGTCGCATTTACGTTACACAATGATAATTAATCAAATTTTAAGGTTATTGTCGTTTTAAGTGTAGTGTATAGATTTGTATGATAATTGATTACATCCATGGGATTATTTAATGAATTTATTGAGCTTAGCTTAACTGGATATAAATCATGTACGTTGTGGTATTAATGGATGTATAATTATTACACAACAGTTGGTGTATTGCATTTTACATGTTATTTAATGTAGGGATGGATTTGTTACAGTCTAATCCTGGTAATTGTAATTATTAAATTATTTAAATAAAAAGCCCTCAAATTTCGCAGATGGATTTAAATTTTTAATTTCGATGATTTTATCGTGTGAGCCACAAAATTTTGTTTCAGAGTTGGCTGTGAGATAAATGAGGTATGTCGCATATTATTACGTCATGAGACTTTGAATAAGAATAAGATTTAAAGAAACACATCGGGAAAATCTAAGGCATTACAAATTGGTGTAAATTATTTTGTAATAACGAACGTACCCATACGTGCTGTTAATCATGTTTGAAACTATTTTCAAGTTTACTGCACGCGCCTGTAAATATATTCAACAAATTTGCCCTTTCCATTATTTTGTAATTTAAATTATTTAAACGGCCGCAGCATTTCCGAATTTAAATTTTACACCCAATTTTGACGGACTTCAATAATAACCACTTGTTGGCGGCCGGTCCGTCCTATATATTGAAACTTTCTTGCGGCGGGGCTATTGATTCGCGGTTAAGTGTAATTTCGCTGGAAATGTATGCGGAGAAGATAAAGATTTCAATATAAAGTTTTTAATAAAACTACGAATTTACATTAAATAACACAGGACGCGGGGGGTGGGAGGGGGTGATGGGGGGCTGCTCCGACCAAGGAAATTAGAAATAGATTGCCGGAGGAAGTCGACTATACATAATTTCAAGAAGGGACGTGCTCTCGAGCGGAACACTTTCCGCATTATGTATGTGGAGGAAATGCACTGCATCATATTCCGCTCTGACAATGATTGTAATACGAGCACGTAAAAAGGATTAATGATGTGCCCTTACAACAAAGTTATATCTAAGACCCCCCGCGTGTCTTCAAACAGGAAAGAACGAAGGATTGGATAACGCACACCGCGGATTCTGTTGCTTCTTAAACATATGGGGATAATGGAAACATTTGATAATAAATGAACAGCCAGAAAAAGATAATTTTAAATTAAAACATATTATTGTATTCAGTTTTCTGATGCGTGTTTCGGTAACAGACGACCATTACAAAAATTTCGTTTCATCAAGCGTACAGTGAACAAAGTATTCACCGTTGAAAGAGATAATTAAATATAATACGGATTACATGCAAGTCTTATTGTTGTTATAAAAATACACGAGTGCTTTTTATGTAATCAGAAATAATAAAGATTCACGTGTTTTACGTGCACACAATTTTAACAACCAACATATTTGTAAAATGCAACGTGCACTCGACAGAATAACGTTTGTGGATTTAGCTAATATTTGCGAATTAATTAAATGGTAATGTAGAATTCTTAATCGAGTACCTGTAGCTTTAATTAATACCAATACTTGAACGTTATAATTGGAAATATGAATCCAACATGCAATTATTTATGATTACGATTGAGTTTAATTTTGTTAACAAGGGCGGAATTCAAATATCAAATAATCAATATGGGTATAACGTTTCCGACAAATAACAATGATACAATTGCTATATCGTTGTCGTTTTGTTTCTGCCTGGGATGAGGCAATTGTTTTAACGGAAAATCAAAGATTTTTTTTTTGCTAATTCCTGGTTTAATTTTTTACAATTTTTCAAATCGTCGAATGCATTTTTTAGTTTTCACACTTCGAATTTAGATAGTTGTCATTTTATTTCTGCTTAGGATGAAGCGATTGTTTTAACAGGAAATTAAAAATTGATTGTTTTTTTGTAGATTTTGAGCCATTGAAGCGAATTCCTTGCTTGATTAATTTTTTACAATTTTTCAAATCATCGAATGCACTTTTCGTTTTTACACTTCGAATTTGGTCTGGTTTCATTTTGTTTCCGCCTAGGATAGAGCAATTGTTTTAACGGATAATCAAAAATTAATTGTTTTTCTGTGGATATTGAGCTTTTGAAGCGAATATTTTTTTACAATTTTTCAAATCATCGAATGATTTTTTGTTTTCACACTTAGAATTTGGATGGTTATCATTTTGTTTCTGCCTAGGATGAGGCAATTGTTTTAAGAAGGAATCAAAAATTAATTGTTTTTCTGTAGATTTTGCACGATTAAAGCGAATTTCTTGCTTGAATAATTTTTTACAATTTTTCAAATCCTTGTATGCATTTTTCGTTTTCGCACTTCGAATTTCGTTGGGTTTCATTTTGTTTCTGCCTAGGATACGGTAATTGTTTTAACGGATAATTAAAAATGAATGAATTTTAATATTTTTTTACAATTTTTCAAATCGTCGAATGATTTCTTGTTTTCACACTTGGAATTTGGATGGTTGTTATTTTGTTTCTGCCTAGGGTAAGGCAATTGTTTTATCTAAAAATCAAAAATCTTTTTTTTTTGTAGATAGTAAGTGTTTAAAGCTAATTCCTTGTTTGATAATTTTTTTACAATTTTTAAAATCGTCGAATGCATTTTTCGTTTTCACACTTCGAATTTTGATGATTTTCGTTTTGTTTTTGCACAGGACAAAGGAATCGTTTTACCAGGAAATCGAAAATTGATGATTTTTTTGTAGATCTTAAGCGTTTGATGCTAATTCCACGTTTGATTAATTTTTTACAATTTTTCAAATCATCGAACGCATTTTTCGTTTTTACACTTTGAATTTGGTTAAGTGTCTTTTTGTTTCTGCCTAGGATGAGGCAATTGTTTTAACGGGAGATCAAATATTGATTATTTTTGTGTAAATCTTGAGCTTTTGAAACTGATTCCACATTTGATTATTTTTTTACAATTTTTCAAATCGTCGAATGCATTTTTCGTATTTACATTTAAAATTTGGATAAGTGTCTTTTTGCTTCTGCCTAGGATGAAGCAATTGTTTCAACAGGAAATCAAAAATTGATTGTTTTTGTGTAGATCTTGAGCTTTTGAAGCTGATTCCACATTTGATTATTTTTTTACAATTTTTCAAATCATCGAATGCATTTTTCGTTTTTACACTTTGAATTTTGGTTGAGTGTCTTTTTGTTTCTGCCTAGGATGAGGCAATTGTTTTAACAGGAAATTAAAAAACGATCGTTTTTTGTAAATCTTGAGCCTTTGAAACTAATTTCTCGTTTAATTATATTTTTACAATTTTTCAAATCGTTGAATGCACTTTTCCTTTTCACACTTTTTTCAAATTTGAACGGTAAAACTTAACATAGGAATTTCTAGATAATGATTTAAAAATTCAAACTAGTCGGAGTAAAATATGAAAATTGTAAAATCATTTTCGATTGCATTCGACGCATTTTTTCGTTTTTACAATTCAAATTTTTTTGTTTTGATGTTTGTCGTTTTGTTTCTGCCTAGGATGAGACTATTGTTTTTACAGATAATCAAAAAGTTATTGTTTTTCCGTAGATTTTCACCCTGTGAAGATAATTTCTCGTTTGATAATTTTTTTACAATTTTTCAAATCGTCGAATGCAATTTTTTCACTTACAAACTTCGAATTTTGATGGATATCGTTTTATTTCTGCCTAGGATGAGGCAATTGTTTTAACAAGAAATCAAAAATTGATTATTTTTCTGTATATCTTGAGCCTTTGAAGCTAATTCCTCTTTTGATTAATTTTTTACAATTTTTTAAATTATCGAATGCATTTTTCGTTTTTACACTTCGAATTTAGATGATTTTCGTTTTATTTCTGCGAGGAAATTGTTTTAACGAGAATCAAAAATTGATTGGTTTTCTGTAGATTTTGCGCCTCTACAGCGAATTCCTTTGTTAATTATTTTTTTACAATTTTTCAAATCGTTTTTTCGCATTTTTCCTTTTCACACTCTTTTCAAATTTGAACGGTAAAACTTAACAAGGGAATTTCTTGATAATGATTTAAAAATTCAAACTGATAAATAAAATATAAAAATTGTGAAATCATTTTAATAAACGTGAATATAAAAACAGTAATTTCACAAATTTCCAAAATGCAACAGAACCGGACTTAACATTTCCTTCTTTTATTCCTGTTTTTTTTTATTCAGAAAAGCTTTGTTTTTTCCACGTTACCCGTAATTAAAAAGTCGAATTAATTTGTGGTAGATTTTGAAAATATATAGTTTGTGGCAATACATTTTTTGAGCCTATTTTGGAAATGTGCAATATGATAATTGAAGTGTAATTATTTTGAAATTTAAGTAGAGGATGTTTAAATATTTCTCAATAATTATGAAGCGGAATCTATTTTAAGTAAGTTTTGAAAATTTTAAGTTTGTAACAATTGTTTTTCATTTTTTTTTGCTGTTTTTGAAAATATGCAAAATTGAAACAAAATTATTTTGAAATCAAAGTAAACGATGTTAGTAGATTTTTATAAATTTATAAATCAGAATTTATTTTAAGTAAATTTTAACGGTTGTGGCGACCGTTTATTTTTTTTTTTTTATTTTTGACTAATTTCGAAAATGTGCGAGAGAGAAAATTAAAATATTTCGGTTTAAGTGTAATTATTTTGGAATCTAGGCTGGGGATTGTTGTGGATTTTTCTAAATACACGCAGCAGAATTTATTTTGCGTAAATTTTAAAAGTTTGAAGTTTGTGGCGATTGTTTTTCAATTCTTTTTTTGGTCGATTTAGAAAATGTGCAATCTGAAAATGGTGCATGGTGCGTTTAGGAGTCATTATTTAGAAATCTAGGCACCGTATGTATGCAGATTTTTACAGATACACAAAGCAGAATGTATTTTGAGTAAATTTTGAAATTTTGAAGTTACTGGAAATTGTTTTAAATTTTTTTTTTTGGTCGATTTAGAAAATGTGCAATCTGAAAATTGTACATGGTGCGTTCAAGAGTTATTATTTCGAAATCTAGGCAAGGTATGTTTGCAGATTTTTATACATACGTAAGTAAAGCAGAATGTATTTTGAGTAAATTTTGAAATTTTGAAGTTTGTGGAATTTTTTTTTTAAACCTTTCGCAACCTAAAAATTTGTTAATTAATGTAATATATCAACTTTCTCACTCACGTGTAACATTTTAATTTTTTTTTTCTAGGTAAGTTCGAGGGACATAATTCGATCAAGCCGCGGCCGGATCCGTAAGTACGAAGCAATCAAAAAACATTCGTGTTTGCGTTTTATTTTTCATTCAACATTGGGCGGCGGTTCGGGCTCCGCATAAAAGCTATGCAAACGTTTCGCATCCCTTTGTAGGGCTTTACATACAGCAAACAAAATTGTCTGCATTGGATTTCCACGCTGATGCGTGAACGAACGTTCAAGTAGTAATTTTCAATAAATCCCACCCATTAGCACAATTCCAACAAAGAATATATACGCATCGCGGTTTGCTCAGAACTTAAAAAATAAACGCGAACGGAAATGATACGTAAGTAAATACTGAATCAGAGTAATAACGTTCAACCGTGTAAAATGTTTGTTATAATTCTGATTTTAATTAAGTTTATACTGCGGGCGTGTAAATGATGTCAGTGTGTGGCCGTTAATGATTTCAACGCAGCCGTGCAATTTTAATTAGTATTAGTAGTAATGTGTTTCGTCCTTCCGAAAAAATGTTGCTCGACGTTTTAATTGGAATCACGTACGCTTTAACATTTATTATTTGCGATGTGTGCATATGCAGGCTTTCCCGGAATTGGTCTGACCCGTTATTTATCGAGAAAAAAAAATTCCGACGCATCCAGCGAAATGCATATATAAATAAGCTCATTTTAATTGTCTCTAAAGCGATAATTTTCACTATTGTAAACTAGTTCGTTTATGAAAATTCCAAAAAAACCTTACGAGAGTTAAACTAGTTTGAAATTATTCGACTCAACTTTCTTGTATGGTGGAAACATAATCATAAATCATCTTACTAAGATTTTTTATCAAAACTTTTTTGTAATAATAGTACATAATTGAATGTGACGCTAAGCTAAGTAAAACATCGTTTAAGATCAAAGAGTAAAGCGTGCGGGCCAATCTAAAACTTCCCCGCGATAAAACGGCGTGAAATATTCATTTTCGTGTTTTATGATCATTGCTTAATTATGTTTTTTTTTACAAACACGGCGAAACAATTTGTCGGGCGTTGATGTAAGTGGCGATAGCTAACAGAGGCGCTTTGGGTCCTTACAAAGGGCCCGGGTCACGCGATATATATCTCGCCTCCCCCTGTATTTCCTGGCTCTCTGCAAACACTTTATTTATATATTATATGGCCCGGCGAATCGTTGTATTTATTGAAACGATTAATTAAAATCAGATTACGGAATTTGCGTAAGCTCATTAACTATTTGTTGAAATCTCTAATGAGATTGTTAATTAGGGAATTGCGAACGGGGACGGATTGTAAATGTATAATTGATTGTTGCGCGCGGTATTGCCGCACGAACACTCTCCGACAATTATCGTCCCTAATATCTTTCACTTTATTTCTGTTTACATGGTCGTTAAAAACAATGAGGGAATGTAAAGAACTTTCTCCCTTCCCGGTGGGGTTATTAGGTAGGAATGGCTTCTTCCATGCTGTAGGAATATTGAGTGTAGTCTTGATTTTGCGTTTGAAAAAAGTCCCAGTTATTATGTTTCGTAAACGTATATAGTTTGATCAATGGATCTTTGCGTGTGCAAGTGAATTTGCTCGCCTTGGACGACATACGTACACACATGATGCGTCTAATTTAACTTATCGTAGAGAGAGAGTAAACGCATGGAAATGTTCTCGGAGCTATGTATGACGTGCACGCAAAGATCCATTGATCAAAGTATATGTCTTGTTGAAGACATATCATGCACTCCACATGAATTAA
Source organism: Ocypus olens (assembly GCA_910593695.2). Taxonomy (NCBI): domain Eukaryota; kingdom Metazoa; phylum Arthropoda; class Insecta; order Coleoptera; family Staphylinidae; genus Ocypus; species Ocypus olens. The sequence continues at coordinate 1,577,168 of OU343047.1, read as the reverse complement.
ATTGTTCGCTTTTAAGCCGAAGACCCAGGTCCATCGGATGGCGCAAGCATCTCAAAAACAGATTACTGTAATCAAAACACCAACACATAAATGTTGTATTACATTAAGCTAGTTCACTCGCTACCAGTGCACTAATTTATCCAAATAGGTGGAACTACTACATTGGCTGAGCTAAAGAAGTTGAAATCTTCAAGTTTACTCACTACTTGTAAACTAGTTAATTTGTAACTTATCGTAGAATATTGAAACAAGTTTATTTTTTATCAGAAAAGCGAGACAAATCGATTGCCGTTTGAAATTTTCAGCTGGCTTAAATAGCAAAAAAGTTGCCGTTTTAAAAATTTTAACCCTTTCAGCCCTGGATTTTTAAATTTGAAAAAAAAATTTTTTTTTGCTAATTATTATTGATGCGGAGCTTCTTAAGACCATAAATACCAAATTTGAACTCATTTGCTTAATTAGTATAGGAATTCATTAGTGAGGCTTTGTTGAAGTGACATCTAGTGATAAACAGCAAAAATATGGATTGCCAAAGGAAGTAGAGACATTTAAATTTTGCGGTGGCTATTGCCACCACCAGGGTCAAAAGGGTTAAGCTAGGAAGTTTGTCGATTGTTTTTTTTTATTTTTCAAATCATTTGATACAGTTTTATTATCTCAGTTCAAGTTTAAAGCATTGTCGTTTAATTTTTACGCATTTTTTTTACGCATAGTCAGAAATCAATAGTTTTTTATTTCATTTTTTCAGCTTTTAATAACAATAATAATAATAAATATATTAACGGAATTCTCCTTTTAAGAAAAAAAAAAACATGTTAATTAAAGTATAGGTCTAAATAATCCAAAATTTTTAAAGCGAAATTTTAGATACTTTTACAAATCGTAATTTTCGTTATGCCATTTCAAGTTTGAAACGTTACCGTTCCGTTTCCGCCAAGGAAATAGCAATTCTTTTTATCCAAAATCGGAAACTCATAGTTTTTTAATTGATCTTGAGCTTTTAAAGAATATTTCTAACTTCACGTTCTGTTCACATTAAATTATTACAAAATTTAGGGATGAAGTGTTAATATTTTTTACAGAAATGTAATTTGGTATTCACTATAAGCAAATTTAAGAAGTTTCAAGTCGATGGCAATTGTTTTTATATTTTTTCCAAGTTACCAAAATTATTACATTTTTTTTTTTCAAAACTTAACTGTTCTGTTTACAATAATTTATTTCAAAATTTAGGGATGAAGTGTTAATAGTTTTCAAAGAAACGTAACTTGGTATACATTCTAAGCAAATTTGAGAAGTTTCAAGTCGATGGCAATTGTGATTATATTTTTTTCAAGTCACTGAATTTATTACATTTTTTCAAAATTTCACTCTCTGTTCGCATTAAATTATTATAATTTTTTTAATATTTTTCATAGAAATGTAATTCGGCATTAATTGTAGGCAAATTTATGAAGTTTTAAATCGATGGCAATTGTATTTCTATTTTTTTTTTGAAGTCACTAAAATAATTACATTTTTTCTCAAAAGTTAACGCTCTGTTCACATTAAATTATTCCAAAATTTAGGGATGAAGTGTCAATAATTTTCTCAGAATTGTAATTTGGCATTAATTCTCAGCAAATTTGAGAAGTTTCAAGTCGATGGCAATTGTTTTTATATTTTTTTCCAGGTCGCTAAAATTATTACATTTTTTCAAAACTGAACGCTCTGTTCACATTAAATTATTTCAAAAATTAGGGATGAATTGTTAATATTTTTAACAAAAACATAATTTGGCATTTATTCTAACCAAATTTAAGAAATTTCGAGTCGATGGCAATTGTTTTTATATTTTTTCCAAGTCTCTAATAATATTTTTTTTTTCAAAACTTAACGTTTTGTTTACACTAATTTATCTAACAATTTTTTATATCGTTGATTTCCGATTTCTCATTTCACGATCAGAGCGTTGTCGCTTTATTTTTTATAGAGAAAATAGCAATTGTTTTTATGCAAAATGAGTAATTTCTGAACCATTTCTTGATTGATTTTTTTTTTAATTTAATTTTGCAGGCCATTTTTGTCTCGGTTCAAGTTCAAAGAATTGCCGTTTAATTTTTACCCAGAAAGTAGCAAAATCTGAAATCCTTTATTTTTTCAGCCTTTTCAGCAAATATTCTAACTAGATATTTTTTTACAAATTTTCAAATCCTTGAATAAAATTTTAATTTTCATAATTTAAGTACAAAGCGTTGCTGTTTAGTTTCCACCCAAGAAAGAGCAATTGCTTTTACACAAAATCAGATTTTTTTTTCAGCTTTTTAAGAAAATATTTTAACCAATAACTTTTTTACAAATTTTCAAATCGTTGAATAAAATTTTCATTTTTTCAGTTTAAGTTTGAAGCGTTGCTGTTTCGTTTTCACCTAAGAAAGAGCAATTGCTTTTTACAGAAAATCAGATTAATTTATTTTTTCAGCTTTTTAAGAAAATATTTTAACCAATAAGTTTTTTTACAAATTTTCAAATCGTTGAATAAAATTTTCATTTTTCCAGTTTAAGTTTAAAGCAATGCTGTTTTATTTCCACCATAGTCTTTTTTTTTAGCTTTTTAAGAAAATATTCGAAATTAGTTCATTTTCGGTTAGTACAAAATGGTATAAAAGATTTTTTTTCTGGAAAAAAATTACTCCACACCGTTTTTCCCGTCATTAAGAACCGTCATGATTTTTTTCAAGTTTTTCTGAGACCCAACATTTTTTATAAATTTTCGTGAGTATTGGAATGGAAAAATAGGCAAAAATCATGAAATTACCAAATGACCTGTAATATACATAAAAACGTTCACAAAAGAAAGGGGAATACTTGGTTAAATTTTCAATCCAATTGTGCTTGTAGTTTTCTTGCAGCACGCTTTTAGATTTGACACTCGAAAGTTGGCTAGAAATTTCAGTCAATTTTGAGAATTTTTTGGCGCGGTATTATTGCACAAATATAGATGATATTACATAAATTTGCAGCTACATTCTTCTAGAATCGATTACTGCTACTCGCAACTATCCACCATATCCACAAATCGGAATTCTTTGGTTTGAATGTGCCGGTGTCCGTTAGCGTAAATCTGCAGGCTCTCGGTATTCGCTTCCCATAAGGCCACATGTTAATTTTTGGTTAGTGGAAAATGGTATAAAAATTTTTTTTCGGGAAAATAATTACTCTACATGAATTTTCCCGTCATTAAGAACCATCATGATTTTTTTCAAATTTTTCTGAGACTCAACATTTTACATTTTTTCCCGACTAATATTATGGAAAAATGGGTGAAAATTATGAAAAGAAATGAATTTTATTGTTTAATTTACTCTTACATACCAAACTGTATTCAAACTATATATCTATAAATTTAGCAGCATTCGCAAACACAATTGTACTAATTTTTGTAATAAATATTTTGACATGGTACATGCGCTTATTAATTGGGTTCTTAATCTGGAAGAACACGGCATGTTAATTGGGGTTCTTCACCTGCATAAATATATGTACGGCTATAAATTGGAGTTGAAAATAAAGTCGCGCGGGCGTGTATATGTGCGGAGGGGAGGAGGGCGAATCGGTGGGATAACAAAAGAGCGAAATGTTAAATTGGTATTTTGGAATTTACATTTACATTTCGTGTTTTACAAGTGCAAACAGTTGTCCTGAAAATCCTTCTTTGCGGTGCAGCTGGTCGGACGACCCAACACCACTCAGCCTGATTGCGCGCCCCCTAACAATACACGCGACAGGGTCGTGCGGTCACCACATATTGCGTTCCGAACTCTACTCCCTCTCTTCCGCCCTTACGCCCTTCCTATTCCGTCGGCTGGTGATAATTTGCACCCCAAAATTCGGCCGCAATCGGAAGAAGAACAAAAAAAACACCGACGGTAATTAAATCGTGTTTGCTTTAATTATTAATTGAATCAACCCGAAAAATTATGTCACGCGAAGTTATGAGATTTTTATGTCCAACGTTATTTGTTATTTTTATAAAGACGGTAAAGGGTTTTATTTAATTTTAATTACTTGTGATTTTAATAACCTTATCTTTACAAAAATTAAACAACGAGGAAAAGTAGCCTGAATATAAGGTGTGAGCCATATAATTTTGTTTCTGAGTTGCCCATGCCCGAGAGAGAAAGAGAGAGAAACATGGCAGTCATGTCTGAGATTAATTCATTTTTTTTTAATCTAATTCAATGTCTCATGACGTAATTATATGCGACATACCTCTTTTATCTCACGGCCAACTTTGAAACAAAATTTTGTAGCTCACACGATATGAATATTCGTATATTTAAGCTACTTTTAGTTTTTATTTAATTTATCTAATGCTTCTGCAACAATTTTTTATAACTTATCTTTAAATTTTACATTGACTCAAATTTTAATAACACGCGCCAGATTAATGTTTAAATTCCTGTATTTACGAACATTTTTTTAGCTTTGGCGCCACTAGAGGTTATGTATTCAGTGATAGAAAATTTAGTACACGATGCTACAGTATCTTAAAGTTTAACCCAGATATACCCACAGTTCTATATGTTGGACGACTTTTTTAAAGTTCCTCTTAAAATTATATCTACAACATCGTCAGCGCCATCTATCATTGTTTTGTTCCAGTGATTATTCATTTGATTCATTTCGGAAGCGAAAAGCTGTGATTTTAAATCTTAATTACTTGATTTAGAGAAACATATCATTTACTTTCCTTTAATTTAAATCTTGGACAAATGTCGGTTAATGTCGGATCTAGTCAAATAACGAACACCAACATTTTAGTAGTTAAACTTTTTTACATTCGTAATTCTGTCAAAGTGACATTTAAAACGTCAGATTTGATGGTTTTCTACGCCTCCTTCTTCCTCTTGATTAAGTGGTGCTCGGCTTGTTGCATAGGAAGAATACGCAATAAATCGAAATATGAATAACTCGTAATTTAATTAATATGACTTTTGTCGACGGCCTTTATACGTCACTCTATTATTTCTCCTAAATCTGGAACCGATAACACAAAGCCGCCGAACTAATCTCGTTAAGAATCTTTTGGGCTCTGTTATTGCTTGCGCATCCCTAATGAGGGTAAAGCTGAGGCATCGCGGCAACATGGGCCTAATGAATCCTTAAGGTCCTTAGTGTAAATTAATATATGCCCTCATTAAATGTCCGGTTTCTAGTAAATTTTTTCAGCGCTAAAAATGTTCAAATGTACAGCACAGTTAGTAACCGTAATCCATTTGCTAAGCTAGAGGGCTTAAAATGCCTGTTTTTGTCTACCAGTAACTAAAAATCTTATACGTGATAATTTTGTTAATAAATTATTTTATTAGTAATTTCAATAAACTAAATTTTTCCATGCTTGTATTATTTATCATGTAACTTCTTCTATTTCAATTAAAATTATATTTATTGTCTCATGAAACAGTAAATATTTTTTATTGCTTAGTCATGTTTAAAATGTAACATTTTTTTAATTTTACTTTATATAGGCGAGTGTTGCAATTCACACGGGTGAATTGCTCGTATTGCAAACTTCACCCTCGTGGCAATGGCCAACTTTCTCACGAGTTTAATATTATACTTTTTCGTATCATATTAAATAATTACCTAAAGATTTTTTTGTTTATATTAAAATATAACGAATAATTATTCTATTTGGAAATTGCGGCAGTTTGCTGACAAAAAACAAATCGTAACCATAGTAACAACTAAACTATTGGGCAATGAAACCGCTATCATTTAATTGGACGTCAAGTGTTGGATACTGAAACCGCTATCATTTGATTCGATATCACCTGTGGAGAAAATTATTCGGTCGGATAATGGACAATTTTCTCAATCAAAAACGATTTAACAACATTTATATTATTTAATAAGATATGGACCATCGGTCGTTCTGCCCATGTTTGCTTTGTTGTTTTCTTTTCCCATTCAAGGTGGAAAAGGGGATGAAGGGAGGATATGTATTCGAAAGGGGATCGGGTAGGATTTTTAATTTCTGAAATATTAGGGTTTCCAGGAAAGCGATTTTATTCAAAATTTCTAGATAGCTTTCTTTATTTAAAATAAACTTGCGTGCATAGAAATCGGCCCACTGTAAACCTATTTTTTTTAGAAACTATTATAAACTATAAGCACTCTTGATAAATTTTAACTCAAATTAAAGCATATTAAATTATCTTTCAAACGGCATATATATATATTTGATCTGATGGAAAAGTTTACAGTGGGCCGATTTCTATGCACGCAAGTTTATAACATCCCTAAAAATGAAGTCGTCACAATCCCATTTCTACCAGCAATTAAAAATTAAAAAAAAAACATCTCGTTTCAACCAAAAATATCTAAAATGAGTATAGAACATCACTGTTCAATGATACGCGATTTAATATATTGTAAATGAGTTCATTAAAATTATTGAATTCAATAGCAATGTTTTTCAATAAATTTAATTAAAACCATGTTACGCAAATTTTATACAAACTTTGTTCATAATAATATAATTGCAGGTATTCCCTAATTAAAATTTACACACTGTATATTAATAAATCCGCGGATTGGTAGTATTTACTTTGAAATAATTGATTTTTTTTTAATTTTGATATAACAGTTTACAGCCAATAATGTAATGCGTGCCCGGCACTTTAAATGACGAATTGTTAATTAAATAAATTGAATAAAACTGGTCGGCATTATCTAATACGTAAATACATGTTTTACTCAAATAAAACCGAAAATAAATTCCTACCATTACATAATTGGAATGTTCGGACGTGCAGAAATTTTTAGCTAATTAATCACTCACTTGTTAGATGGGAGCAGTTTTAAAAGCAATCGAATTTACAAAATTCAACTCGAGCTGCTAATTCTATAAGAAAACAGTTTAAGGTTTCATTTGTTATGATATATAGGTTAATATCTCGTGAACGGTTGAAGATAATAAAAAATAATTTCAAATTCATATTCCCTCGCCCATGAAGATGCTCATTCAACCAGAAATAAATTTTGGTTCAATTCTTGTTCTTTCCCCGAATGGAAAAGGAAGACATCAGCGGCATTTGGTTCCAGCAGGACGGCGCCACGTGCCACACAGCCAACGTTACAGTCGAACTTTTGCGCGCTACGTTCGAAAATCGCATGATTAGCCGAAACGGCAATGTCAATTGGCCGCCTCGCAGCTGCGATTTGACCCCGTTGGACTATTTTTTGTGGGGAGCCGTCAAGGATAAGTGCTACGCCAACCATCCAGAGACGATTGACCACCTAAAGCACGAGATTGAAGTCGCCATTGCAGCCATTGAGGGCCACACCATCGAAAATGTCATGAAAAATTGGGTCGACAGAATGGGCTACTGCAAAGCCATATGAATGAAGTGGTCTTCCACTATTAAACCGCAATGTTCGGCAATGTTCAATAAAAACAAATAATTGGAAAATATCCACCCGTCTTTTTTTATAGCAATTTTAAAATGCGTGGGACATCCTATAGTAGCATACATTTTATTTATAAAAAATAATCTTGTAAAACTAGACTGCATCACGCCTTGGGGCTGACGTTGCTTGTAATGATTACATGTTACATTCCAATGTGAAAACTTATATAAGTCACAAGAACAGATTAACCAGGTCACGCGTTTGATCAATTCCATCGCAGAGTTTCTATATAATTAAATTTTTAGTTTCACAGCTTCGACCGGATTATACGATTCCGGACTAATTGAAAGGAATCACTCGAGTAGGATGGCAATCATAAGAAGGTGATCTTCCTCTGCACATCTAAGGATACAGATGTGTAATTACGCCACATCGTATGGTTTCGGATTTACTAACCTCCTTGTAAATATTTCCCCAAGAGAGGGCGCATTTAATGTGTATATATATGGGGAGCAAATAATAAATATTCCATCGTCGACATGGAGAGAGCTACTTATTAAATAATTTCGCTTGCCTTTCAACGGAACATCCCTGTCGGCGGTGTGTATATATATATATATTTTATTTTAGTTATATTTGTTTGTTTTCAATGTATCGGAAAGCTCAGGGGCACAATTTCGCGTACAGAAGACATTCACTTATTTTCCCGGGGTGCACCATTAAAAGGCAGACTGCGGGACCGTGTGTTTGTATTTAATTTACTCGCGGAGGAGGTGCTTCAGACCGACCGAAAGGCAAATGATTCGTCTGTGTTTACCGTGTCCGACGGTACGATTCAAAACACATATATTTACATTACGGTTATACTTCCGGGAACATAAATTACTTTTCAGGTTTCTGCATTCCTAGGTAGCACTTCAAGTTTTATGTCTTACGCAAACAAATCGATATTCAATCACACAAATGCATTTTCCCGTACAGTCATGTGTGTTTTTTTTCTTTACGTCTAGTTGCTTGATACAACACGCCGTGTCGGGTAATGCTTTACTTCATATTATAACATTTGAGTTTGTTGTGGCAGCGCAATGCATCTATTTATTTATTTATGCAGGGAACAGCGCAACACAATATACTAATAGAATAATGTGACAGGGGATGTAAACAAGTCTTAGCATTGCGGAAAGAAATGTCTCCGATAATCTTAAACTGTTTGAATGTAGTTTACTTGCGGACGGTATACGTCTGATATTGTGCTCCCACAACTAAGTAAGCAAGTCTGCATTACAAAGAATAACTACATACAGGGTGTTGAATTGCAAAACGGGCCATAGGGATTTACGTGTAAAATTTAAAATGTATTAATATTGACTCCCCTAATTATTTAGCATTATTAGTCTCCTTACATTATATTTAAAGCTTTTTGTGCTGAATGATTTGGTACCTTACTCAATAATTTCTGCAGAGTATTAACCGAGATATTTGCAAAAAACTTGACAACCATTTTGAATTAAAAACAAAGGTTTGCCATGAAATCATAATGGCCGACATTTCATTTTGTTCTAAAAAGTGACGTTTGCTGTCGCATAACGATTTACACTTTCTACACAAGAAATAATTTCCGGAGACGGCAATAACTAGCGATAGTACTATTCAATGAATACTTACTACTTTACTCCAGTGGCGGCTCGTGGAACACGTTGATGGTAGAGCCACTTTTACCATTTATGTGGTAAGTAAAACACGTGTGTTTGAGAATTTTCACAAATTTTTAACATTTTTCTATCTTCAATTTCAGATATAATTTCAACGGTGATTTTTGAAGAGTTATTTCTTAATTTTAACGATATATTTTTCTTCTCCAAGAACGTAACTCTTTCATTGAGTTTAATGATTTCATTATTAATTGTTGACATGAATTGATTTTTAAAAATTTCGAATTGCTTTGCGATTAACGATCCAATAGTAGCCTCTGAGGAGCTAATAGAAACCTTGTCCGCGTTTATTATATCACCGGTGGTAGGCTAATGCATGAGGCATGTCTCCACTTTTCGCAACTTCGACACTTGAGGGCTAATGAACGGGGGCTAATATTTCGATCGCAAGATTCACAACAGAGCACAATTTTTTCGAACACTGCGATAAATGTCACAGTGGCTTCATCAGGCAGATGATCATTGATCATTGATCATCTGCCTGATGAAGCCACTGTGTGGCGAAATATTTGTCGCAGTGTTCGACATTAAAAATATGTGAAAATTCTCAAACACACGTGTTTTACTTACTAAATACATTATGGAATTTCACCAAGTAACAGCCTCATCAATCCAATACTTTTACAATTTATTGGATCGGATGATACTGACATTTGAATCGTCAAAATTATGAAAGATGGAAATGACAAATTATACAAATTAAATACCGGCCAAGAAATCAAAAATTTGCACATAAAAATCAATCATGTTAAAAATCTAAAGTATAGTCCATTAAAAAAATACGCTCTTAATTAAGGTAAAAAAGCTAAAAATATAAGCAAAAAAAATCGAAAATTTACACAAATATCGAAAATTCGCGGTTAAAAAAAAAATGCAGACCAAAAATCAGAAAATTTCAACAAAAGTTTAACCAAAATAAAGGATAGTAGGGCAAAAACTGTAAAATTTGGAACGCAGAAATGAAAAAACAGGTCAAAGATCTAAAATATAGACAAAAAAAAAACCAAAATGCTGGTCTAAAATCAAACCAAAAAATTGAAAAATCAAGGAAAACGAAAATAATTCGCCGTTTTCTGCCCCCCAAAATAACCCTTTAGCTCAAAATAAGTTGCCGACCAAAATCTCGAAAACCTCAGTTCCTGGAAGTCCCACGACAAAATTTTATGGACAAATAGTTTAAATTTTTTTTTTTTTAATTTACTTTAATCGATTTTAGCTTTTTGATTAACCAAAAAGTAAAAAAAAAATCGCCTATAAAAAATAATAATTTTTAATTTTTATAACCAAACAGTGTTTAGAATGGGATTCTGGACATAAAATACAAAAATTAATTTTTGAAGAAAAATTAAATTTAATCGTTTTTCGGCGTTTCCAGCAGTTGTACGAACGATTTACGTCAAAAGAAATTTAACTTGTCTCGGTTTCTGTAAGTCTCACAAATAATTTTTATAACCAAATGGTGTTCAGAATGGGATTCTGGACTTGAAAAATGCAAAAACAAATTTTTGAAGAAAATATAAATTTAATCGTTTTCAGTTTCTGTAAGTCTCACAAATCATTTTTATAACCAAATGGTGTTCAGAATGGGATTCTGGACTTCATAAAATACAAAAATAAATTTTTTGAAGAAAAATTAAATTTAATCGTTTTTCGGCGTTTCCAGCAGTTGTACGAACGATTTACGTCAAAAGAAATTTTGCTTGTCTCAGTTTCTGTAAGTCTCACAAATAATTTTTATAACCAAATAGTGTTCAGGAAGGGATTCTAGACTTGAAAAATCCAAAAACAAATTTTTGAAGAAAATATAAATTTAATCGTTTTCAGTTTCTGTAAGTCTCACAAATCATTTTTATGAACAAATAGAGTTTAGAATGGGATTCCAGACTTGATAAAATACAAAAATACATTTTTGAAAAAAAATTAAATTTAATCGTTTTTCGGCGTTTCCAGCAGTTGTACGAACGATTTACGTCAAAAGAAATTTTGCTTGTCTCAGTTTCTGTAAGTCTCACAAATAATTTTTATAACCAAATAGTGTTCAGAAAGGGATTCTAGACTTGAAAAATGCAAAAACAAATTTTTGAAGAAAATATAAATTTAATCGTTTTCAGTTTCTGTAAGTCTCACAAATAATTTTTATGAACAAATAGTGTTTAGAATGGGATTCCAGACTTGATAAAATACAAAAATACATTTTTGAAAAAAAATTAAATTTAATCGTTTTTCGCCGTTTCCAGCAGTTGTACGAACGATTTACGTCAAAAGAAATTTTGCTTGTCTCAGTTTCTGTAACTCTCACAAATAATTTTTATAACCAAATGGTGTTCAGAATGGGATTCTAGACTTAAAAAATACAAAAATAATTTTTTTAAGAAAATATAAATTTAGTCGTTTACAGTTTCTGTAAGTCTCACAAATAATTTTTATGTACAAATAGTATTTAGAATGGGATTCTAGACTTAAAAAATACAAAAATAATTTTTTTAAGAAAATATAAATTTAGTTTAGTTTCCAGCAGTTCCAAAGTTAAAAAATCTAAAATCAAGGGCAAGAAATCAAAAACTGTCAAAAAAACTTGAAAATGTCGACAAAAAATTACAATAAGTCGCGCATAAAAATCAATCATTCAGGTTAAAACAATAGGATAAAAAATTCAAAAATTAGATCGTAAAAATCACAATTGCGGACCAAACAATCAAAAATTTTAACAAACAAATCGAAAATTTAGAAAAAAATGTAGACCAAAATATCAAAATCCGGGCTTAACGATAAAAAATGAAAACAAGAAGATTGAAAATTCAAGTCAGAAAATTGCCATTTTCAGCACATTGGAAAAAACTCAAAATTTGCTCTGCAGCGAAGAAAATTTTAAATATGTATTACTTGAAGGTTTCGCTTCGAATAAATTTCAGTTATTCAAAAATAGTGTACTTTTGATTCCCTGAAAACAACGACATGCTCTTGCAGAAAACAAAACTTGCTCTATAGTGAAGGAAATTTGCACTCAATGTTTTGAAATATTGTAAAAAAATAATCATAATTAATGCAGAATTAGCTCTTAATTAAAATAAAAGACTAAAACAAATCGAAAATTTACACAAATATCGAAAATTCGCGGTTAAAAAAATGCAGACCAAAAATCCGAAAATTTCAACAACAAAAAAAATCAAAAAGTTTAACCAAAATAAAGAATATTTAGGGCAAAAGCTCTAAAATTTGGAACGAAGAAATGAAACATACCGGTAAAATATCTAAAATATGGACCAAAAAATCAAAAATGCCGGTCTAAAAATAAAAAATGCAAACCACAAAATTGAAAAATCAAGAAAAACAAAAACAATTTGCCATTTTCAGCCCCCAAAAAAAATTTTAAATTTTAAATTTATTTTAATCGATTTTAGCTTTTTGATTAATCAAAAAGTAAAAAAAAATCACCTATAAAAAATAATAATTCAAGTTAAAAAATCTAAAATCAAGGGCAAGAAATCAAAAACTGTCAAAAAAACTTGAAAATGTCGACAAAAAATTACAATAAGTCGCGCATAAAAATCAATCATTTAGGTTAAAACAATAGGATAAAAAATTCAAAAATTCGATCGTAAAAATCACAATTGCGGACCAAACAATCAAAAATTTTAACAAACAAATCGAAAATTTAGAAAAAAATTTAAACCAAAATATCAAAATCCGGGCTTAACGATAAAAAATTAAAACAAGAAGTTTGAAAATTCAAGTCCGAAAATTGCCATTTTCAACACAGGAAAAACATAGGAAAAAACTTAAAATTTGCTCTGCAGCGAAGGAAATTTAAAAAATGTATTACTTGAAGGTTTCGCTTCAAATAAATTTCAATTATTCAAAAATTTTAAAATTTATTTTAATCGATTTTAGCTTTTTGATTAACCAAAAAGTAAAAAAAAAATCGCCTATAGAAAATAATAATTCAAGTTAAAAAATCTAAAATCAAGGGCAAGAAATCAAAAACTGTCAAAAAAACTTGAAAATGTCGACAAAAAATTACAAAAAGTCGCGCATAAAAATCAATCATTCAGGTCAATGTTTTGAAATATTGTAAAAAAATAATCACTTGCAGAATTAGCTCTTAATTAAAATAAAAGACTAAAACAAATCGAAAATTTACACAAATATCGAAAATTCGCGGTTAAAAAAATGCAGACCAAAAATCCGACAAAAAAATCAAAAAGTTTAACCAAAATAAAGAATATTTTGGGCAAAAGCTCTAAAATTTGGAACGAAGAAATGAAACATACAGGTAAAATATCCAAAATATAGGCAAAAAAAAATCAAAAATGCCGGTCTAAAAATAAAAAATGCAAACCACAAAATTGAAAAATCAAGAAAAACAAAAACAATTTGCCCCCAAAATAACTTTTAAAAACCAAAAGATAAGCACAAAAAATCGAAAATTTCGACAAATATCAAAAATTCGCGGTTAAAAAAATGCAGACCAAAAATCCGAAAATTTCAACAACAAAAAAAATCAAAAAGTTTAACCAAAATAAAGAATATTTAGGGCAAAAGCTCTAAAATTTGGAACGAAGAAATGAAACATACAGGTAAAATATCCAAAATATAGGCAAAAAAAATCAAAAATGCCGGTCTAAAAATAAAAAATGCAAACCATAAAATTGAAAAATCAAGAAAAACAAAAACAATTTGCCATTTTCGACCCCCAAAATAACTCTTAAAAACCAAAAGATAAGCACAAAAAATCGAAAATTTCGACAAATATCAAAAATTCGCGGTTAAAAAAATGGAGACCAAAAATCCGAAAATTTCTACAAAAAAGTTTAATCAAAATAAAGAATATTCTGGGAAAAAACTCTAAAATTTTGAACGAAGCAATGAAAAATACGGGCCAAAGATCTAAAATATAGGCCAAAAAAATAAAAATGCTGGTCTAAAAATAAAAATGCAAACCATAAAAATTAATCATTCAAGTTAAAAAATCTAAAATGAAGGGCAAGAATCAGAAACTGTACATGAAAATATCGGTAAAAAAAATAAAAAAGTTGCGTCTAAAAAGCAATCATTTAGAGGGGTCTCCAAACTACGGCCCGCGACCTCAACGAATCCGGCCCACGACAAGCAGTTACATTTTGCGTAGAAGTCACATTTTAAAATTTAATAATAATAATAATTTAATTTGTTAAAGGTTTCAGTTATTAAATTGATTATATCGTGACTCACTGGGTGATGAAGAATTTAATATATGGCCCGCATTGGAAAAAGTTTGGAGACCCCTGATTTAGGTATTTTAGGTTAAAAAAAATCTAAAATATAGGATAAAAAATTCAAAACTTTGACTAAAACTTCGATCCTAAAAATCAAAATTGCGGACCAAAAATTCGAAAATTTTAACAAAAATTTAGAAGAAAATTATTTTCTTTGGAAATTTGTAAAGACACAATATTCAAAATTAGTCTGTCAAAAGTTCAACCATCTGTTGCAGTTAATGTGGAATTTTCATGCAAATTTCTGAAAAATGCGCCTTATTGGTCATCGAAATTTGCTTTTTAGTGCAACCATTTTTGTTGTGGTAAACTTGCGATTATTTTCTTTGGAAATTTGTAAAGACGCATTATTCAGAATTAGTCAGTCACAGTCTAAACCATTTGTTAAAATAAATGTGCAATCCCTACGTGAATTTTTGAAAAATGCGCCTTTTTGGTCATCAAAATTTGCTTTTTAGTGCAACCATTTTTGCTGGGGTAAACTTGCGATTATTTTCTTTCGAAATTTGTAAAGACGCATTATTCAGAATTAGTCAGTCACAGTCTAAACCATCTGTTAAAATAAATGTGCAATCCCTACGTGAATTTTTGAAAAATGCGCCTTTTTGGTCATCAAAATTTGCTTTTTAATGCAACCATTTTTGCTGGGGTAAACTTGCGATTGCTTTCTTTGGAAATTTGTAAAGACACATAATTCAGAAATATTAACCATCTGTTGAAATTAATGTGGAACTTCCAAGCGGTGTTACAGGTGTTGTTTAACATTTAAAAAGTTTTTTTTAAGAATCAGTTAAAAATTTTTGCTGAGCTTGAGTCTACAGGTAGTGCCATGGCTCCGTGGCCCCTGCTTTACTCTAAATTTGAAATGTGTTACAATTGGCTCCTTTGATTGTTTTGTAATATTGATCTACTTACATTATTGTTATACTCATTGAAGAGTACTTTTGCCGGGCATTGCCTTCTCCGTAATTTCAACACTGAACTGATCACGCACACTTAAAATAGTACCTGAGTAAAACCATTTACTTATAAATACTTTTTCTTGTGTAGAATACACGGCCGGTTGTAAATCGTAACGTGACAGCGACTGTCACTTTTTAGAGAAAAATGAATTGTCGGCCATTATGATTTCATGGCAAACCTTTGTTTTTAATTCAAAATAATTGCAAATATCTCGGTAAATACTTCGCAGAAATTATTGAGTAAGGCACCAAATCATTCATCTTAAAAATCTCTAAAAAATATGTACCGACCGATACTGTCAAATAATTAGGGGAGCCAATATTAATACATTTAAAATTTTACGTGTGAATCCCTGTGCTTCGGAATTCAACACCCTGAGTATTTTAGTAATACACGACTTGCAGAATCGCTGCCACCGAGGTATAGGTTTGTGGTTTAATTTAATTGGAATATTAAAAAGCGCTTTGTCGAAAGTAACACCATCACTACAACAAAGTCAGGGCGCACACAAAACTTCCCCAGACGACGTTGATATTACGACGTTAGTGCTTTCGGAATGAGGCTTAAAAGCAGTGTTAGCCAACATTAAACATCAAAGACGGGCGATATTGAATAACTTGTTTCTTAATAATGAATTTTACCAGGGCTGATATTGGAAGAGGGAAAGACGCGATCGAGGAATGCGTTCAGCAAGCTTCTTGAGTAGCGCGCATTACTTAGTTTGAATTGGAAATTCTCGCTCACATACTTGCATCTAATAAACTCGGAAATTTCCATGTAATTAACTTTGAGAGAGCCCCCCCGCGCCACCTCCCCTCTCCTTCAATATTGTTTTCTTACCGGGGGGCGCGCTTCATATTTTTATTAGCTTTAATTAAGTGATCTAAAATCGGCAAAGTTAATCACTCCGAGGATTATTATTATCAAGTCCGAACCGTCGCGTCGGTTATAACTCGCTGTGCAAAAGGAAATTGCGTGCTGTATAAGTCTGAGGGAGTGAAATGAGTAACGGACAGGGGCCGCTCCGGGAGGGCGCCTGCAACGGACAGATCTCATATTGCGCGTTTAAGTTTTACTTTAAATCCTCCCCCCCCCCTCCCCTTTTTACACCTATAATAACGTATCAACCACTGTACCTAAATTTCTCTTTACTGTAAAATATTAAATATACATCCCGCATCCTGCTACCTGAGAATTATGGTTCTAAATTAGAGGCATGTATCTTATGCCGACGGCAATAAATCTTATTTTAGTGCTCGCAAAACGTAAGGACAGACGTAACTGTTGACAAGGTGGTTTTATATTAACTTTCTTCCCCTTGCACTGCCGACGACTGAACGACGTGATTTGATGCGTATATCTGTTTATTAAACATCCACGTTTGCCTCCCATAAATATACAAATAACATTTTCATTACTTTTTGATGGATTATAACCTCGAACAGAACCTGCGATCATTTATATTCATTTATTACATCCAAGAATAGAACGCAATCAGTTATATATTTCTAACAAAAACGGAACTGATATTCGCCTCAGTTTTTAAACAGATCAACTTTAATTATACAGGGCAGTGGCGGCTCGTGGATCATGTTGATGGTAGAGCCACTTATAAGATACCCCCCCCCCCCTCCTTCTTTGAAGAAACAAAGAACCATTTATCTTCCTAGACCAATCGAAAATTTTGGCCAAAAGAATAAAAAATTTGGAACAAAACAGCCGAACATTAAATTAGTTAATGGTTTAATAAACTGTCCATCATTACTTTAATGTATTAACTTTAATATTGGGCAAATTTCTTTAAATTTACGGTCTTGTTCATTGTTCCGTCTTAATTATTGTTATCATGCGCCTCTTAACCGAATTATGCGAAATATTAATAATTTAAATTCAGGTAAGTCAACAATAGATATATTTTCGACTACATATACAAAATTTAAATCTGATATAAAATCACTCGTTCATCATTATAATTGAACTATATTGTTTGTAAATATTTAATTGATCTTTATTTAGAACATTTAATTTATGTTAAATCATTGTAAAAGATGTTAACCGTCAATAAATGTATTATTATTATTATTATTATTATAACATGTAATAAGCCACTTTTACTTTGTTGGTATAACACAAATTTTATTTATTGTTGACTATAGTTTCGGCAACTCAACTTGCCATTAACAAAACATAAAGAGTTGAGTTGCCGAAACTATAGTCAACAATAAATAAAATTTGTGTTATACCAACAAAGTAAAAGTGTCTTATTATATTTAATAGTAATAGTAATAGTATTTATTGGTGCTAACACATATGTTTACACAGGTCTTAAATAGAAAAAAATAAATTACACAAAGTTACTAAAAGTAAATAAGTACTGGCGCATAATCGACAGTTCACGTAAAATTATGTGCTAAATATTCTTCCCATGAATAAAAAGCGAACTTAATTAGGAATTACTTAATATTTATTTTATATGTTTTTAGAGACATTTACAACATGTATAACGAAGTAGAAGCCTCCTCCATAAACAATATTATTATAACATCTAAAATATCGTCCAAAAAAAACAAAATCCTGGTTTAAAAAAAAATGCAGACCAAAAAATACAAGCAAAAGGAAAAATAATTTGCCATTTTCAGCCCCAGAAATAACTCTCTTTAGCTTAAAAAAGGTTCCAACAAGAAATTCGAAATTAATAGCAAAAATAAAAATAAATGAAAATTTGCAAGAAAATCTTAAATATGGTACAAAAAATTAGAAATTAAGACCAAAATTCGTACCCAAAAGTCAAAGCGATAGACCAAATAATCAAAATTTTTAACAAACGAATCGAAATTTTAAGTCGAAATAAAGAAAATTTCGGCCAGAAGACCAAAAATTGAAACCAAAATAATCGAAAATCCAAAATATAGTCCAAAAAAGTAAAAATCTACAATAGGGCCTTAAAAGGTGAAAATTTAGACAAAATATCAAAAACTCGGGCGCCACGATAAAAAAAAATGCACACAAAAAAATCCAAAATTTAGACAAACCAATCGATTTTTTTCCTCAAAATAAAGAATATTTAGACAAAAAAAAATCTACTATATAGCCTAAAACTGTAAAAATTTAGACAAAACATCGCAAACGAGCGCAAAGATAACAATTGCAGACAAAAAAAATCGAAAATTTCTACAAACCAATCAAAACAAAGAAAAATAAAAAAACATGTAACAGAAAAATCGAAAATACAGAAATATAAAATATGGGCCAAAGAATCAAGAACCCTGATTTAAAAATAAAAAACGCAGATAAAAAATCAAAAACTCAGGTAGAAGCAAAATAATTTGCCACTTTCAGCCGCCAAAAATAAGTTTTAAACCAGAAATTCGAAAATATTAACAGAAAATAAAAAGTTCACGAATTAAAATCAATAATCCAAGTTAAAACATAAAAAATGTAAAATATAGGATAAATATATACGAAAAAATTTAAACAAAAAATTTAAATTCTGGCCTAAAAATAAAATTAGTGGACCAAGGAAAGTAACATTTTTAACAAACAAATAAAAAGTGGTGATGTGGCCATCATGTTACTTTCTCCGACTTGATGGTATCATAGCCGTTTACATTTACGTTTTCATGGTTTATTTTCAATTGAAATAATATTTTAAATGGACATCGAGCGTTGCATAAACTCGGATGAAACTGACGTTTAAAACGTCAAAATTATGAAAGATGGACAAATTATACTTCGAATTCAAAAACTCGGTTTACTTAAAAACTAACGGGATTTAAAAAAAAACTTATTCTTTAGAAGTTGTTCATTTTGAAATTCTCTACAATTATTATTCACATAAATTTGCTGTAAATATTATCGTTTTATAATTATAAACCAAAAATAAAAAAAAATAATACATTTTTTTGTCGAATAGCAATGATTTTATGAAAAATATTTTCAAGCAAAAGATTTTTTTTCCAGAAATTGTTGAAATGGTATCTAGGGACCCCAAAACGGATATTTCCGTAAATAAAATTTTTGAAAAAAATCACGATTACAATACTTTCTCGTACTTCGTAACGGAGAAAGTAAAAAAAAAATAAAGAAAAATTTATGGCAAAAGATTTAAAAAAAATCCACAATGTCGATTAAAAAGTCGAAACTTTTGACGAAACATCGAAAACTCGGCCCTAAAGATAATAAATGCAGACTAAACGAAAAATTAAAAATGGGTACATCGAAAACTCGGGGTTAAAGATAATAAATGCAGATTAAAAAATCGAAAATTTCAACAAACAAAACTCGAAAATACTGAAAAAATTAAAAAGAAATCTCGCATATAAACCAATCATTCAGGTTATAGATATTTTAACCAAAATCAAATCAAAAATTTTGAACTAGAATTAAAAATTCAGCTCGAAAAATAAAAAAAAAAACAATTAAATCAAAAATGTATGTCACAATAAAGAATATTTAGGTCAGCAGATCAAAAATTTAGACCCAAAAAATCGAAAATACAATTCAAAATTATTAATATTTGTATCAAACTTAATTTTAATTGTATATTTTTGACGACTACATCCGCTTAAATGTTATGTAACTCAACTTGTATATATAATATTGCAAATGGTGGCATACGTAATAAAGTTTATTATTATTATTATAAATCTTAAAATTAAAAATTCGGCGGGAAAACCAAAAGGTCAAAATAAAGGATATTTAGGCTGAAAGTTTAAATATTCCGACCAAAAACATCGAAAATACAGGTCAAAAATTTAAAAACTACAAAATTCGTCGGGAGAAATAAAAAATGCGGACTAAATAGTCGAAAATTTCAACAATGAAATTGAGAATTTAGGACAAAATTAAGAATATTTTGGGCCAAATGATCAAAAATTTAGCCAAAAAAAAAGGAAAATACAGGCCTAATAATAAAAAATGCAGAATATTCTAGTAAGAAAATGGTTGAAATAAGTCTCAAAAATCACTTTATTGTTCAAAATAATTTTCCATTTTCTTTAATAGGAAAATATATTTTTTTTTAATTTTCGATTTAATTGTCAAAAAAGTGAAACTAATTTGAAAAAGAATTCAAATAAAACCACCTTATTGTTTCACCTTTTGTGTCGGCAGTTTCGACAACTTTAGATTTAGTAGATACATTTTGAATAATACAAATAAAACAATTCACTTGGTTAGTATAACTCTCAGTAGCGGCTCGTGAAATATGTTGACGGTACTTTTACAATATGGGGAGGCCCTTGCCTCCTTTTTTGAAAAAAGAAAAAACGATTCATATTCATAGTCCAAGATTATTTTGAGTTGTAAAGTAAAGGTTCATAATTTCAAACAAGCTGAAAATATTATTTATGCATACTTTCGATTTATCGTGCGTTTACATTTTGTCCCGGACATGCACTAAATCTGTAACACCATTATTTTACCACGTAACCTCACCATCAAACAATACACATGGAAAACAAAAAGAATTTTAAGAATTAATTAAAAATTCTTGCTGAGATTGAAACTACAAGTAGTGCCATGGCTCCTTGGCTCTATATGACGAGCCGCCCCTGATAAAGGGGCATGTAATTTGTCAATCGATCATCAAACAGCCGCAAAAGTCACTTTAAACCAAACTCTTCATGAAAGATCTAACTGTAATCAAAAGAGAGTGGCTACTGGAGATGGCACCACACTTTTACCACATGAAAAACTCAAGGGAGTATTAAAGTTTAAACAATGTGAAAAGAATTTATTTATGGTTTTTAGTGGTTCATACATGCATGGATTTAGTGGCGCCAGTAATATTTGGCGCCCCAGTAAATCTAAAATGCATGTGTATACCTTAACTTGTGTACAAGTTAAAACAGTACATTAACACTTTTTGAGCGGACGCTATGACCAAGGTGACGTAAGCGAAAATATTGCGCGCGCCGCCGTGTATTATGAACTGTATGCAACCCATTCTGCATGTTTGCGTCTAAAAATAGGCGGCCCGCCTATAGCACACAGTTCGCAAAGTGGCTACAAATGGACGCTCCCGCTCAAAGTGTGTTGGATACAGTGAGTGGTACAGTTTCAAACACTTTTTAAGATCGGCTTCGCATGAAATTTCAATTAAATTATCAACTTCTTGTTCACTAAGATTAAACATTTCTTCAGAAAAAGGATGTTTAATCCACGTATTATTTGAAGAAATATCCGGAACGTAGTCTTTAAAACTATTTATAAGCTCCGAAAGATGTTCTTGGATTAAAACTGATAGTGTTTCTAGATGTAAATCTTCATCATAGTTTGCATGGGTTTAAATAAATTTATGTAATGTTTTAAAAGATTTAAAATTTCCTTTAACCGCCCTGAGCTGGCCATATGGACTTGCAGCGACTTTTTCCGATACTTCGAAAACAATTTCTTTTTTCGCAACACGGCACAATTTTTCGATCACACACTTTGGAAAACGCTGCTTTATAGTAAACAAAGAAATTGTAGACTGAATGCAAATGCGTTACTTATTGAATGCAAAACTGGCTGCAACATTGTTAATATCGATCGAAAAATAGTTATGGAGATTTTGGCACGGAAAATGCAAAACTGGTTGCAACTTATTGTTTTAATATCGATCGAAAAATAGTTATGAAGATTTTGGCACGGACTGGAACAATTTCTGTGTTTATTAAAAGTTTGCATAAAACAGGTGAAATACCTGTCGTTGCTGGGATACAATTAATGGTTCTTTGGAGTGACGGGGGCGAAGTAACAAGTTTAGTTACACGAACTTACCTTGCGAAAGGACCTCGTGATCGATAGACCAAAGGGCACGGCTTGCGAAACACAATTACTGCCGCTACCTGAAATAAAACCCGAAAATAAAAATAGGGAAATCTTAACTAAAGTATCAACTTTAGTAATATAAGAAATTTAAACGATATACAGGGCGTAAAAAAAGTAAAATTGGCGGATTCACTCAATGGTACGTTGTCGAGGATTACTTCGAGAGTATGGAAAAAATACTTGAAAAAATCGGTATTTTATGAAGATGATGGCTGCGACCGTTAGTCCATTGTCAGGTAACTTTGAATTAAACAACTTTCGACGTTTTTTTACCACTATATATAAATATATAAATAGTGGTAAAATAACGTCGAAAGTTGTTTAATTCAAAATTACCTGATCGGTATTTTACTTTTTCGAAGATGTGACGACGTTAGTGTAAATTATTTCGTTACTTAAAATCTACATAAAATTAATTATTTACTCTCCAGCTCATCAAATAAATTTCGCAGAGATACATACTTTTATTCTTGTCAATATTATATACAAATGGTATTTTCAAATGTGATAATTTAAATGTTTAATAAAGACCTGAAAATATGCATTTCAACCTAATCAAAATTAAGTCTTGCCAATACCAAAATAATAGTTTTTTTTAATTTACGTCAGTCACTGGATATCATATGCAACCACATGTACGCATCTATGCATATGCAGTTGCATACGGTAAAAATAATACCTGTAAAACACTAATGTAAGAATTTCACATGTTTGCTGTTAATTGTTTCAACTTACAGTGACATCACTGGGCAGTTAAATATAGTTTATTTTATTTTATAATTTTTGCTTAAATTCTAAATTAAAATAAAATAGTGTGTAACTTTGTTACATCACATCTATACACACGCACACGCACACGCACCCATACTTACACACACTTTTTTAAATAATTAATGTAATAGTGAAATGCTTAATTTTTATGGATAAGATGAAGTACTTTCTAAAGAAATAGTACTTAAACTTGTGGCTAGAGCACAATCATTATTTTTACTTTTGATTATGAAAGTACCTTTATTGGTGATAAGAATAATAATTTTTATTTAGTTATGTCTGATTGCAAACTTTGTCAAAAATTGAGATTAATATCACCAGGTATGGATTTCTGCGACTTACGGAGATTTTTTTTTCTGGGTTGAAGGAATGCCCGTATAATTTTTTTGACTTTTGATTATGAAAGTACCTTTACTGGTGATAAGAATAAGAATTTTTATTTAGTTATGGCCGATTGCAAACTTTGTCAAAAATGGAGATTAATATCGCGAGGTATGGATTTCTGCGACTTACGAAGAAATTATTTTTTTCAGGGTTGAAAGAGTGCCCGTATCATTTTTTTTACTTTTGATTATGAAAGTACTTTTATTGGTGATAAGAATAAGAATTTTTATTTACTTATGGCCGATTGCAAACTTTGCCAAAAATGGAGATTAATATCGCGAGGTATGGATTTCTGCGACTTACGGAGAAATTATTTTTTTCTGGGTTGAAGTGCTCGTATCATTTTTTTGACTTTTGATTATGAAAGGACCCTTATTGGTGATAAGAAAAGATTTTTTTTTCAGTTAAAGCCGATTGCAAACTTTGTCAAAAATGGAGATTAAAATCGCGTGGTATGGATTTCTGCGACTTACGGAGAAATTCTTTTTTTCTGGATTGAATGAGTGCCCGTATAATTTTTTTCACTTTTGATTCTGAAAGTACCTTTAGTAGTGATAAGAATAAGAATTTTTATTTAGTTATGGCTGATTGCAAACTTTGTCAAAAATGGTAGTAAAGCCCCTTTGCAGCAGCATCTATGAAAATTTGTATTGTCGCACTGTTAATGTATATTTTATAAATTAATCAAGGGAATGTGTTATGGTAAGTAATTAAAAATGTATCGCTGAAGCTTTAATTGTTCATCATTATTTCGCACATCTAGAGAGACCGTATAAAATTGATGCATTTCATCCTCTGGAGACGCGGAGCACTTTTTCATGTTCATTCAGTGATTAAATATAATATGTAAAGAAGCGAATGTCATTTACAAGCGTTCGGGACCTCAACATCTCAAGGGATCCTCCGCTCGTGTACGACTGTACTTGCTTTTTGCAGCAAAAACGCAGTCATATTTTATATTTTAAAAAGAATTACATTTTCAATTCACTTCAACTGAAATATTTGTGGTATATGTACTTAAAAAGAAAATACAAAATTTGAATTTACAGATCTCTATATAACTGAGTGCCTGATAGAGAGAGAGAGAGAGAGAGAGAGTCCTTGCTCGTTAGCTTGTTAGGACAATAAACTCATAAAGTCCTAAATTATTTTTAAATTTTTTCTCGAAAATCAAAAATATTTATTAACAAAAGCTGTGTACTTATTACACAAATAGCTTCAATATTATTGTTATCCATAATATTTTTTATTAGTTTAAGTTGTGATGCGATCTGGAATAATCACAATCCAGTAAATATATCAATTAGCATCAGTACTAATGTTTGATTAATTTTGGATCACTTAGCACCAAGATATATTTTAATCAACTAATTAGTTATCGATCGATATTGGCGTCCATCGCTGGAATATTGCACATTACAATAACAATATCATCTAAGTGTGAACATTTAGCTTTATGCAATATAATTGATCATCCGACCGTACAATAGTATTGTAATGTTATCTAATGCTATCCCATCCATAATTATTAATTAATTAATGCATCCTCAATATTGCAGAAATATTGCCTGAATTCTGGCCTTGAAATAATTTCAATGATTATTTACATCCTCAATATTGCAGAAATGTTTTGCGCCTTGACATTGCTGTAAAATTTCAATGATTGGGTCGGACCGTAAATAATTTATAACGGGTTTTGTTTGTCTCTTAATAATAGCTTTAATTATATATATATACAACATCTTTTATTTCATTAACTTTTACATATTTTAGTTTTTCAGTTCTTTGTATTTGGTATTTTTTCAAATTAATATTGCCTGCATTTTGGCCTTGAATTAATTTCAATGATTATTTAAATCCTCAATATTACACAAATATTGCTATGAAATTTCAATAATTATTGAATTGGACCGTAAATAATGAATTGTCTCTTAATAATAGCTCTATTTTTTTTTTGTAAGAAAGAACACTAATTTAATAATTAAAAACGTAATTTCACCGTGTCGAGTTAAAATATAGCAATTTAATATTAAATGGGTGCCTTTGTCATTCCGAAATAACCCTTGTATAATGTTAATTAATCGAGTTGGAAAATAAGGAGTAAACAGAGCGAAGCCGGGGACATGATAGCGAATTAATTAACCTTCTAAGATGTTTAAATATTTTTATAAAAGTATGAACGTTGTTTTATAAACCTACTAGTAGATGAAAAATTAAACAAAATGATTTGGCCTATCATGTAATTTTCTTCGATTTGATAGGATTTCTAGTATTTATAATTTTTTTGATTTTAGAATTGTTGTTGAAGTAAATTTAATTGAATTCTTCTAGTTTTGTAATTATAGACTACAAAATATATATGCTGTACAGGATATATTATGTGTAAATTATTTTTAGCTTAACCCTTAACACTTCGATATAATAACATAACGGGCATTGTGGGTCTAATAGACCCGGGCGACTCTTTCAAGCTGTGTATCTCTGTCAATATTGAAATTAATGGTTGGGAAAAAATTACACAACTGCTTAGGACATATTTAAATGCAGGTTAAGATATGGTAGAAACTAAGAAATATTTTAGTGTCCAAAAATAACATTGAACAATTTTGAAAGAAAATTTGCGTTTTTTACAAAAAATTTGATTAAAAAAAAAACCTTTACATATATTTGGCTTAAAATTTCAGGTCATCTTGCTGAAATATAGCACTTGGAAATAATAATTGGAAATGTTCTGAAACAATTAATAATCGAACAATGCGTTTGGTAGTTTTAAAAACAAACTTTAAAAATGTGCATTTTGTGTCAATTTTGCGAGAAATTCATTAAAAAAAAAATTGAAAAATTTCCACGATCACAATACCTTCTCGTACTTCGTAACGGAGAAAGTAAAAATTGCAATCGACTTGAAACTTTCCGAAATTAGAATCAATTTAAGGTTATGATTTCCTAAAAAAAAATTACCTAGGCTCTCTAGATTTTAGGATAATTTCAGGTGGAAAGAGAGTAAAGACCAGAAAATTTGTAATCATTTTGGTGATCCCTAAAAACATAAAAACAATTGCTATCGTCTTAAATTTTTCTAAAATTCTTAAAATTCATTTAAGATTATGATTTTCGAAAAAACCCATTATCTCCGTTCTCTACATTTTGGGATAATTTCAGTTGGATAGGGATTAAAGACGAGCAAATTTGTAATAATTTCGCGATTCGAAGTCGAAAAGATCTGTAACAATTTTGTCGATTCGAAAAAATATAAAAAAACCATTGCTATTGACCTGAAACTTTCCAAAATTACTTAAAATTCATTTAAGATTACAATTTCCTAAAAAAACTATTACCTCCGTTCTCCAGATTTTGTGATAATTCCGGGCGGACAGAGATTAAAGTCGAGCAAATTTGTAAATATTTTGGCGATTCGAAAAAAATATAAAAAAATTGCTATCGACTTGAAACTTTCCAAATTTACTTAGAATTGATTTAAGATTATAATTTCCTAAAAAACTATTACCTCCTCTCTCCAGATTTTAGGATAATTTCGGGCGGACACAGCAAATTTTTAATAATTTTGTCGATTCGAAAAAAATATGAAAACAATTGCTACCGACTTGAAAATTTCCAAAATTACTTAAAATTCATTTAAGATTATAATTTCCTAAAAAACTATTACCTCCGCTCTCTAAATTTTGGGGTAAATTCAGGTCGATGAAGATTAAAGTCGAGCAAATTTATAATAATTTTGGCGATTCGAAAAAAATATAAAAACAATTGATATCGATTTAAAACTTTCCAAAATTACTTAAAATGCATTTAAGATTATAATTTCCTAAAAAACTATTACCTCCGCTCTCTAGATTTTGGGGTAAATTCAGGTCGATAGAGATTAAAGATGAGTAAATTTGTAATAATTTTGGCGATTCGAAAAAAATATAAAAAAAATGCTATCGACTTGAAACTTTCCAAAATTACTTAAAACTCATTTAAGATTATAATTTCCTAAAAAAAAACTATTGCCTTCGCTCTCTAGATTTTAGGATAATTTCAGATGAATCGGCATTAAAGATGAGCAAGTTTGTAATAATTTTGACGATTCGAAAAAAATATAAAAACTATTGATACCAACTTGAAAATTTCCAAAATTACTTAGAATTGATTTAAGATTATAATTTCCTAAAAAAACCTCCGCTCTCCAGATTTTGGGGTAAATTCAGGTCGATGGAGATTAAAGTCGGGCAAATTTATAATAATTTTAGCGATTCGAAAAAAATATAAAAACAATTGATATCGATTTAAAACTTTCCAAAATTACTTAAAATGCATTTAAGATTATAATTTTCTAAAAAACTATTACCTCCGCTCTCTAGATTTTGGGGTAAATTCAGGTCGATGGAGATTAAAGTCGAGCAAATTTATAATAATTTTGGCGATTCGAAAAAAATATAAAAACAATTTCTATCGACTTGAAAATTTCCAAAATTGCTTAAAATTGATTTGAGATCATAATTTCCTGGAAAACTATTACCTTCGCTCTTTAGATTTTTGAATCATTTTATAGAGATTAAAATTGAAAAAATTTGAAATAATTTTATCGATTCGAAAAAATATAATAACAATTGCCATCGACTAGTAAATTTCCAAAATTCCTTAAAATGTATTCAAGATTATAGGTACATGAAAAACTATACATCCCCTTTCTGGATTTTAAGATAAGTGGATGGAGAGTAAAGGCTAGAAATTTTTTAAAAATTTGGTCGATTCGAAAAAAATTGACTTGAAAATATCCAAAAGTACTTAAAATTCATTTAAGATTATAATTTCATGTAGAACTATATACTTTCGTTCTCAAGATTTTGGGATAATTTCATGTGAATGGGGAGTAAAGGCGATAAAATTTGTAAGGATTTTGGTGATTCGAAAAATATATAAAAACAATTGCTATCGACTTGAAACTTTCCAAATTTACTTAAAATTCATTCGAGAGTATACTTACATGAAAAACTTTATACTTTCCCTTTATAATAATAATAATAATAATACATTTATTTCACAATATTAAAGTACATCTAGTGTTTACAACTATACTATTTTTTATGTTTTTTTTTTATTTTATGATAAGAAATGGATTATGGACCGAGGTCTTTTCACCCCGCCCCTTTATATATTTTGGGATAATTTCAGGTACCTCAAAATAGACATTTTCAATTCGAATTCCGAAAGTTTCACGAAAACTATACTAAAAATGACGGGAATTAAGAAAGACAGAAGTATTTTAAAGAATGGATGAAGGTCACGTCAAAATGTCCAATTCTATACAATTCTTAATTTTTTTTAGCACAATTTTTACCTTTTTAGTGCAAACGCAAAGATCAAAAATAAAATTGGAAAAATCATTCAAGAATATGTTAAAGAAACGTTTACTCTGGATGGATTTTGAAATTTTGAAACTAATTCCAGCACAGATGATTTTTTTACAATTTTTTTAATCGCCGAATTTTTTTTCCTCATTGTACATTAATTTGTAATTAGGCTTTGCCTGTTGGATGATAAAGATTATAATTATTATTAAAAATACGTTACAGTGCCATTCAGAATTTATAAAGCGTGCAAGGTAATTTTCGATAAATCCAAATCACGTTTTATATACATCATACGTAAAAAAAAAACTGTAAGAGGATGTTCCACCTATATGAAAATACAAATATATGATATCTCCAAGAATCAGTGTCGCACGATTCGTACCTAGCGTTCTTCAGCGATACTATATAGATTTAATACCATTTCTTGGAGCGGGAGAGCGGTCTAAAATTGACGTTTATTTGACGGAAACTCGAGCATACTTAAATAAAGTGAAATCTCTTGAAACAAGCTACCACGAGGCTTGTCTGTCTTTATCAAAAACTCACGAATTCGTATATTGCAATTCGCTCGGCTAGGGATTCAATTTCATTTACCTGGGCTACACCGTTTCCAAATGGGGCGGCGGGCGAGGGGGGGACGGATGGAAGCCGGCGATGAATAGCTATCGATGGAACACTTCACTCGACTCGGGAGATTTATCACAATAAGATATTTACACCGGGACCAGTTTTACGCGGGTAATTAGGAAGATCAATTCAAAGCCAGACCGAACATAATTCATCAATTAATGGAATATTTCGGGTGAATTTTATCAATTAAAAAAGTTTCACTTGAAAGCTACGACCGCGCTGATTTATTGAATTGCCTTCTCGGCATCGTTTGCATTGTTCTGGGTATTTGTTGCGCTCATAATTTTACCGTAAAATTGGAATGCGGGCTTTATATCATATATACAGGGTGTCCAAAACCACCCGTATCATGATCTTCATTTCTAAAAATGTTTGTCACACTTTTCTGTTAGAAACTTGAGAAGATAGTAAATTAAGGTTTATTGACGACAATTTAATCTGCAGAAAGGATTAAACTGTTGACATACATAACATTAAATGGCCGGCTTAACCCCCAGTTATAATTTCCTATTAACATCATACGTTAAGGAAACACACCTCTAATTATTAGTAGCTGAAACGAGGAGCGTATAGTTCGCTAATTAATAGATTTACATAATTTTCTGTATTACACAGAGGAGTCGAGCATTCAGAGGAAATTCTGCGTGGGTGGATCATTATTCCTCCTCAGACAGGAGTTACGTGTACGCTCCTCTTCTTGTGATCATCAGGTGAACAGAGGAGTTTGTTTAATGTTACGCGTACCTTTATTGTTGATATTGTCAATAAATAGTTTACACGCGGATGTAATTAATGGCCGTGTTATTGTATGGTAATGCAGAGTGTGTGTGTGCCAGTTGATTTTGCAGGCGATAGTTTGTGCTATTTGGTGCAAACTGAGTCTTTGATAGTTTGCAATATTTAGACACGTTGCTTTGAATTGCATGTGTGTGTGTATGTGTGTGTGTGTGGGGGGGGAGTAGTGGCGTCTGTTTACGACACGAGTTCGGCAGAACAGGTGAAATGGACCCGCCACACCCGCCGCCACCGCTTCTGCATAAAAGCTTTGTGGCCGTTCGCATCCATAGCAACCGCCGCACAAAGAGGGACATACATGTCTGCTGTCACTCGGTAACGCACTGACCGGCTTCGAGTGCACCAACAACTATTACCGCCAGAAATATTATTGCCAATATTCTGCACCACACAGAATAAATCTATGGCAGTAACAGTTACGACCGTTGTCCATAAACATTTGGGTTCTGCAGCAGTATCTAACACTTACAACGTCCATAAACATTTGGGTGTATTGTTTGATAATGTCCGAATGGGATGAAACTAGTCACGATAAAGTAAAAAATTGTGATGTGGCCATCATGTTACTTTCTCCGACTTGATGGTATCATTTATATTTACGCTTTCGACGTTTATTTTCAATTAAAATCATATTTCAAATGTACATCGAGCGGATGAAACTGACGTTTAAAACGTCAAAATTATGAAAGATGGAAAAATTATGCTTCAAATTCAAAAACTTAGTTTACTCAAAAACTAAAGGGATTTCAAAAAACTTTGAATTGTCTAATCTCTACAATTAGACTCACACAGACACTAATTTTTTTTCCAGAAATTGTTGAAATGGCATCAAGGGACCCCAAAACGGATATTTCTGTAAAGAAAAATTTTGAAAAAAAAATCACGATCACAATACTTTCCCGTACTTCGTAACGGAGAAAGTAAAAATCTATTAAGTCTGTACTTCTGTACTTCAATTTTGATGTGACCTTTCTTAAGTTTTGATCATTCTTCTTGCTTCTTTCTTCCTTTTTTCATGATACACTCGCTCCATCTATATGTACACTTTTGACAATACTTGTGTGAACATTGATTTATATATTTAACTTGTACTAATCTGTATCTCACTACAAGAATAAAGAATTATTATTATTATTATGATTCTCGTCATATACTTTTGGGACATGACATGTATAACCTATGTGACTTCGTAACAAGGAATAAATACAGTTATCATTATTATTATTATTCAGTGCAGTTTTCGTGAAACTTTTGACGAATGACAATAAAAATTGCTATTTTAAAGTCCCCAAGACGATACCTACCATTTTCTTAAATATCCGTAAGCGGAAAAATCACTAAAGATTTTCAAATGAAACTTTAACTTTGAGAGGTTTTCTCGATAAAGAACTAAAACCTTTCTTGTAAAATTTCGAGCAACGAAACTACTCCAAACTTGTTTTGTGTTGTCGCAATGTTTTTTTTTTCAAATATGGCAAGTATACAAAAACATTTCAATGAATATTGAAGATAATGCAAATTAACAATTATACTAAAAATAATCCGACTAATAGATTGATGCGATTTGCTAATTTACTTAATACAAACGCAAATTTTGATTTGTTTTGTTGTACTTTTAATAAATTTAAGGCTTCTGTTTCTAGAGTGAATTTAAATATTTTATGTTAAGCACCATACATTGTTTAATTCTTAAGATTGTAGTTTAGGTGTTATAATATTGTTTATGCTGGAGGCTTCTACTTCGTTATACATTTTAAATATTATAATAAAACACTTTTAACTTTGTTTTGTATAACTTATATATTTATTTTTGTGACTTAAGTTTTGGTAATACAATTACCATTTTCAAACAAGAAGTGTTATAATTATATTATTGTAAATATTTTGTAAAAAAGGTGTAACCGTTTATTAATAAATAAATAATAATAATAATAATAACACATTAAAAACACTTTTTACATTGTTTTGTATAACCTTGATATTTATTCTTGCGACTTAAGTTTCGGTAAGTACGCTTACCATTTTCAAACATGATTTAATTTTAAGTAATTTTGGAAAGCTTCAAGTCGATAGTAATTGTTTTCATATATTTTTCGAATCGCCCAAATGATTAAAAATTTGCTCGTCTTTAATTTATCTGAAATTACTTCAAAATCTAGAAATCTAGAATATCTTTTTAGGAAATTATAATCTTTAATGAATTTTAAGTAATTTTAGAAATTTTCAAATGGATAACAATTGTTTTTAATTTTTTTTAGAATCACCAAAATGATTACAAATTTTGTGATCTTTACTCTCCTATCCATCTGAAATTATCCCAAAATATAGAGAGCGGAGGTAATAGTTTTTTTTAGGAAAGTATAATCTTCAGGTCGATTGCAATTGTTTGAAAAAATACATTCGACGATTAAAAAAATTGTAAAAAATTCATCTGTGCTGGAATTAGTTTCAAAATTTCAAAATACATCCAGAATTAACGTTTCTTTAACATATGGTTAAAAAAATTGATATATTACAGCTGGAAACAAATTGACAACACTCGGAACTTAAATTGTCGAAAAAATTACATTCTGCGATTAAAAAAATTGCAAAAAATCCATCTGTGCTGAAATTATTTTCAAAATTTCAAAATCCATCCAGAATGAACCTTTCTTTAACATATGGCTAAAACAATTGATATATTATAGCTGGAAACAAATTGACAACACTCGGAACTTAAATTGTCGAAAAAAATACATTCGGCGATTTAAAAAATTGTAAAAAATTTATCTCTGCTGGAATTGGTTTCAAAATTTCAAAATCCATCCAGAATGAACGTTACTTTAACATATGGCTAAAACAATTGATATATTACAGCTGGAAACAAATTGACAACACTCAGAACTTAAATTGTCGAAAAAAATACATTCGGCGATTAAAAAAATTACAAAAAATTCATCTGTGCTGGAATTAGTTTCAAAATTTCAAAATCCATCCAGAATGAACGTTTCTTTAACATATGACTAAAACAATTGATATATTACAGCTGGAAACAAATTAACAACACTCAGAACGTAAATTGTCGAAAAAAATATATTCGGCGATTAAAAAAATTGCAAAAAATTCATCTGTGCTGGAATTAGTTTCAAAATTTCAAAATCCACCCAGAATTAACGTTTCTTTAACATATGGCTAAAACAATTGATATATTACAGCTGGAAACAAATTGAAAACACTCAGAACTTAAATTGTCGAAAAAAATACATTCGGCGATTAAAAAAATTGTAAAAAATTCATCTGTGCTCGAATTAGTTTAAATTTTTTTAAATCCATCAAGAATTAACGTTACTTTAACATATGGCTAAAACAATTGATATATTACAGCTGGAAACAAATTGAAAACACTCAGAACTTAAATTGTCGAAAAAAATACATTCGGCGATTAAAAAAATTGTAAAAAATTCATCTGTGCTCGAATTAGTTTAAATTTTTTTAAATCCATCAAGAATTAACGTTTCTTTAACATATGGCTAAAACAATTGATATATTACAGCTGGAAACAAATTGAAAACACTCAGAACTTAAATTGTCGAAAAAAATACATTCGGCGATTAAAAAAATTGTAAAAAATTCATCTGTGCTCGAATTAGTTTAAATTTTTTTAAATCCATCAAGAATTAACGTTACTTTAACATATGGCTAAAACAATTGATATATTACAGCTGCAAACAAATTGACAACACTCGGAACTTAAATTGCCGAAAAAAATACATTCGGCGATTAAAAAAATTGCAAAAAATTCATCTGTGCTGGAATTAGTTTTAAAATTTCAAAATCCATCCAGAATGAATGTTTCTTTAACATATGGCTAAAACAATTGATATATTACAGCTGGAAACAAATTGACAACACTCGGAACTTAAATTGTCGAAAAAAATACATTCGGCGGTTAAAAAAATTGTAAAAAATTCATCCGTGCCGGAATTATTTTCAAAATTTCAAAATCCATCCAGAATTAACGTTTCTTTAACATATTACTAAAACAATTGATATATTACAGCTGGAAACAAATTGACAACACTCAGAACTTAAATTGCCGAAAAAAATACATTCGGGGATTAGAAAAATTGTAAAAAATTCATCTGTGTTGGAATTATTTTTAAAATTTCAAAATCCATCCAGAATGAACGTTTCTTTAACATACGGCTAAAACAATTGATATATTACAGCTGGAAACAAATTGACAACACTCAGAACTTAAATTGTCGAAAAAAATACATTCGGCGATTAAAAAAATTGCAAAAAATTCATCTGTGCTGGAATTAGTTTAAAAATTTCAAAATCCTTCCAGAATGATTCTTTCTTTAACATATGGCTAAAACAATTGATATATTACAGTTCAACACTCAGAACTTAAATTATCGAAAAAAATACAATTTAAATTATTGTTATATTATTATTATTATCATATATTTTTAATGTGTGGTTGCGGTGGGACGCCTGTATATTAAGCGGTTATTTTTTTATTTAAAATTGCTCAATACTTATTTAACTGATGGTGCAGTAAAACCCTATAGAGTAAAACCAAATATACAATGTTTTTTTAACTGTCAACTATAAAAAAAAAAATATGCGGTGCTTCTTCGGAAGGAAACTGAATAAAATAAATTCCAGGTGGTAAAATAAATAAAAAAAGGATGCAACTGTGTGTTTTTAAGCGGCCACGAAGAAAATATAAAGAGTCAATTTAAATGTTAATGAGTCGGGGAAGCAATTCTGCGAGGCTGCGGTCGTTTATGTAAATTTACGAAATGACACCCCAATGGAAATAAGAAATAATTAATGTATCGTGAATAATAGGAGATAATTTTGTGTAGAAATCAATTGAGCACTATGCAATAAACAAGTGTTATTTCATGGTTTTTCCGATTGTGCGTGATAATATAATATGGGCTGGCAAATTATTTCCGATGGGGAAATAATATTTTTTTTGGGCCTCGCCTGGGAATTATGGAATATAATTTTATTTCTTGAAGATATATATTATGTAACGCGAAAGTTTCAGATTCAGCGCTCCCGTCGCATACCAGGACGGAATTCCTCAGCAAATTTAAATTCCGCACAAAATTAAACTTACTTAATAAATTATACCATTCACGATGGAAATCAATAGAAGCGCCCGCCAGTTTTACATCCGGCCAAGCTATAATTACCGAGGTGCCAAAATAACAAAAAGAATATTTATAAGTATGTATATAAATATAAAACGTTAAACCGGGATAACGGAAATTAATTGGTAAAAGTGAGCCCCGAGCCCCGTGAATTCAATGGAATCTCACAATTCCGGGGCTGCAAGTATTTCTTTTCAAGTGCGAATCCCGGGGGTTTTACTAAACAATGAAACATCAAGAAATGCTGTTCCTCTTAGAATCAGCCCCTAATAATTTAAATGATGAAAAATAAAGCTTTCACATTTACATAAAAGCTCGTTCTCCCCTTTGAGGCGCTTTAAACGTTTCAATGTGTTTAAATAGAGCTCGAACCGAATTTGGAATTTCCGGAATAAATGAAAAACTGCGGTCCATTTATATTAATAAATATTTCGCTGCGCGATGGCGGAGGGACGCACAAAAGGAGGCGGGGACTATATTATGAAAAAAAAATAAAATAAAGGACGCGGCAATTTTTCAAGTTGCGTAATTAATATCGGTGCGATTACTCAATAGGGTTTTTTTTAATATTTCACGGGGGAGGTGATGAAGAGGGAGGGAGAGGAGGTCTGCGAAAAAACTCAATTAAATTAAATCTAACATAAAATAAAGTTAATACAAATACGGGATAGAAGCGCAAAAGTAATTAAAATTCCCAAGAAGGATGTTAAACAGAGTGCGGGATAAAATTAAACTGGAGCCGAGAAATAAATACTGGATTCGAATTAAGGGGGAGGCAGGTACAAGTGTTGCCGGGGGCGGCAGACACGGGATGCGTATCAAATTTTGTAATCAGGGCTGTATTAATGTTGGACAGGAATGATGACCTCGAAACGTATCGAGTTACACCTTTGATTTATATAATCTGGATAGTACCCTTACCCTTACGTAAGTCTACGTTATTATAAAAGTTTTTTTTTTTTTAATAACAAACATTTATTTGTTAAAAGCATATTAACATACATATTAACCCTTAGAGAACGAGCTAGTTTATGGTAGTAAACGAGTTCATTTATGCACTGATATTATTTTGACATGTGTCATATTTTATTTAACCTAGAAATAACGAATAGGCGTGATTACCCCAAAAACAGTGGAGTGTACTATCTCGTAAAGCACACATCCATATCTAGATGGCTGGTAACTAAAATGGCACCCGGACCTACAATGTGCGCATAAGGAATTAAGCCGTATTCTAATTTTATACGACTTCCAGACTCCCGAGGTTTCAGCTGGAGGTTTTGATGCAATTGCATTGTCGGCTCATATTTCCTGTTAATGCGGTCATATTTCCTCGCCCCGCCGTAAATCGCGCGCGTTCACACAAACTTTTATTAAATATTATAAAACCACCGTAAAAGGGCCACACATTCAGTTTAGTAAGTCTCATCGCCCGAAGTGTTGCGTTTATATTTTATGCGCCATTTGGAATTATTGAAATTAATTTTATTGCACACAACATGGCTCACTTTTGTATTCTTTCATTAACCGAGTTGGTGGTTTTGTTACAATGTGAAAATATAATTAAATCAAGGGTTTCAATTTTATATTTATATCGGGGGGATATTTGAGGAGTCCGAGTATACCCTTAGTGGGTATGGTGGGTAGAGCGCGAGTGTCTGCCTTCTCGATCACATGTACATTTTTCAAAACCACAAATGGCCGTTCGGGTCCATCCGTCCATGCCCGTGACACGTCAGCAAAGAAAACTCGAAAATGGAAAAAATCGAAAAAATCAACTTTCTTAATAATCATCGTAAACCCTTATGTAATACCTTTTTCTTCATTAGAAGAACGAGATAAATCGATTGGCGTTAAAAAATTTCATCCAGAAAAAATTGCAAAAAAGTTAGCAAGTCACCATGAACTTTATGGAAAATTTTGAAAAAAGTCGATTTTTTCAAACTTTGAACGACCGTAGTTGCTGAACGAAGAATCCAATTTGAACGCGGATTTGAAATCTGCGTTCTTTGTATGTCAATTAGTCGGATTT
Organism: Ocypus olens; assembly: GCA_910593695.2. Lineage (NCBI taxonomy): Eukaryota > Metazoa > Arthropoda > Insecta > Coleoptera > Staphylinidae > Ocypus > Ocypus olens. Next base: position 1,539,914 of record OU343047.1, on the reverse strand, counting down.
GATTAAAATTGGCGATTCAAAATTTTTGACGAAAACCTGAAAAATCATCAAAGGGTCCCCCCTTCTTACTTTTTCCCAAAAATTGCATTCAAAATGATTTCTTGAAGAAACCACTGGTTCGATGCGGGGTTTCTATACGTCATTCGAAAGATCTCATTAAGACGCATCAGAAAATGTACTTTCGCAAGAACAAATGTTCATTTTAAGCTCGTGACACGTCAGCAAAGAAAACTCGAAATTGGAAAAAATCGAAAAAATCAACTTTCTTAATAATCATCGTAGACCCTTATGTAATACCTTTTTCTTCATCAGAAGAACGAGATAAATCAATTGGCGTTAAAAATTTTCATCCAGAAAAAATTGCAAAAAAGTTAGCAAGTCACCATGGACTTTATGGAAAATTTTAAGAAAAGTCGATTTTTTCAGACTTTGAACGGCCGTAGCTGCTGAACGAAGAATCCAATTTGAACGCGGATTTGAAATCTGCGTTCCCTGTGTGTTAATTAGTCGGATTTGATTAAAATTGGCGATTCAAAATTTTTGACGAAAATCCGAAAAATCATCCAAGGGTCCCCCCCTTCTTACTTTTTCATAAAAATTGCATTTGAAATGATTTCATGAAGAAACCACAGGTTCGATTCGGGGTTTCTATACGTCATTCGAAAGATCTCATTAAGACGCATCAGAAAATGTACTTTCGCAAGAACAAATGTTAATTTAAAGCCCGTCATACGCCAGCAAAGAAAACTCGAAAATGGAAAAAATCGAAAAAATCAAGTTTCTTAATAATCACCGTAGACCCTCATGTAATACCTTTTTCTTCATCAGAAGAACGAGATAAATTGATTGGCGTTAAAAAATTTCATCTGGAGATAATTGCAAAAAAGTTAGCAAGTCACCATGAACTTTATGGAAAATTTTGAAAAAAGTCGATTTTTTCAGACTTTGAACGGCCGTAGCTGCTGAACGAAGAATCCAATTTGAACGCGGATTTGAAATCTGCGTTCTTTGTATGTCAATTAGTCGGATTTGATTAAAATTGGCGATTCAAAATTTTTGACGAAAACCTGAAAAATCATCCAAGGGTCCCCCCTTCTTACTTTTTCCCAAAAATTGCATTTGAAATGATTTCCTGAAGAAACCACTGGTTCGATTCAGGGTTTCTATACGTCATTCGAAAGAGCTCATTAAGACGCATCAGAAAATGTACTTTCGCAAGAACAAATGTTCATTTTCAGCCCGTGACACGTCAGCAAAGAAAACTCGAAAATGGAAAAAATCGAAAAAATGAACTTCCTTAATAATCATCGTGGACCCTTATGTAATACCTTTTTCTTTATCAGAAGAACGAGATAAATCGATTAGCGTTAAAAAATTTCATCTAAAAAAAATTGTAAAAAAGTTAGCAAGTCACCATGAACTTTATGGAAAATTTTGAAAAAAGTCGATTTTTTCTGTCTTTGAACGGCCATAGCGGCTAAACGAAGAATCCAATTCGAACGCGGATTTAAAATATGTGTTCCTTGTGTGTCAATTAGTTGGATTTAATCAAAATCAGCGATTCGAAATTTTTGACGAAACTGTGAAAAATCATCCAAGGGTCCCCCCTTCTTACTTTTTCCCAAAAATTGCATTTGAAACGATTTCCTGAAGAAACCACTGGTTCGATTCGGGGTTTCTATACGTAGTTCGAAAGATCTCATTAAGACGCATCAAAGAATGTACTTTCGCAAGAACAAATGTTAATTTTAAGCCCGTGACACGTCCGCAAAGAAAACTCGAAAATGGAAAAAATCTAAAAAATCAACTTTCTTAATAATCGTCGTAGACCCTTATGTAATACCTTTTTCTTCATCAGAAGAACGAGATAAATCGATTGGCGTTAAAAAATTTCATCCAGAAATAATTGCAAAAAAGTTAGCAAGTCACCATGCACTTAAGAAAATTTTTTAAAAAAGTCGATTTTTTCAGACTTTGAACGGCCGTAGCTGCTGAACGAAGAATCCAATTTGAACGCGGATTGCAAATCTGTGTTCCTCGTGTGTCAATTAGTCGAATTTGATTAAAATTGGGGATTTTTGATTTTTGACAAAAACCAGAAATTCTATCCAAGGGTCCCCCCTTCTAAGTTTTTAACAAAAATTGCATTAAAAATGATTTCCTGAAGAAACCACTGGTTGGATCCGGGGTTTCTTGACGTCACTCGAAAGATCGCTTCAAGACGCTTCAAAAAATGTCCTTTCGCAGGAACAAATGTCAATTATAAGGCCGTGACGCGTCAGCAAAAAAACTCGAAAATGGAAAAAATCGAAAAAATCAACTTTGTTAATAATCATCGTAGACCATTATGTAATCCCTTTTTTTTCGTCAGAAGAACGAGATAAAACGATTGCCGTTAAAAAATTTCATCCAGAGAAAATTGCAAAAAAGTTAGCCAGTCACCATGAAATTTTTTGAAAAAAGTCGATTTTTTCACACTTTGAACGGCCGTAGCTGCTGAACGAAGAATCCAATTTGAACGCGGATTGCAAATCTGTGTTCCTTGTGTGTCAATTAGTCGGATTTGATTAAAATTGGGGATTTTTGATTTTTGACAAAAATCCGAAATTCTATCCAAGGGTCCCCCCTTCTTACTTTTTCCCAAAAATTGCATTCGAAATGATTTCCTGAAGAAACCACTGGTTCGATTCGGGGTTTCTATACGTCATTCGAAAGATCTCATTAAGACGCATCAGAAAATGTACTTTCGCAAGAATAAATGTTAATTTTAAGCTCGTGACACGTCAGCAAAGAAAACGTGAAAATGGAAAAAATCGAAAAAATCAGATTTCTTAATAATCATCGTAGACCCTTATGTAATACCTTTTTCTTCATCAGAAGAACGAGATAAAACGATTGGCATTAAAAAATTTCATCAAGAAAAAATTGCAAAAAAGTTAGCAAGTCACTATGGAAAATTTTGAAAAAAGTCGATTTTTGCAGACTTTGAATGGCCGTAGCGGCTAACCAAAGAATCCAATTTGAACGCGGATTTGAAATCTGCATTCTTTGTGTGTCAATTAGTCGGATTTGATTAAAATTGGCGACTCAAAATTTTTGACGAAAATCCGAAAAATCATCCCTTCTTACTTTTTCATAAAAATTGCATTTGAAATGATTTCATGAAGAAACCACAGGTTCGATTCGGGGTTTCTATACGTCATTCGAAAGAACTCATTAAGACGCATCAGAAAATGTACTTTCGCAAGAACACATGTTAATTTTAAACCCGTGACACGTCAGCAAAGAAAACTCGGAATTGGAAAAAATCGGAAAAATCAACTTTCTTAATAATCATCGTTGACCCTCATGTAATACCTTTTTCTTCATCAGAAGAACGAGATAAATCAATTGGCGTTAAAAAATTTCATCCAGAAAAAAATGCAAAAAAGTTAGCAAGTCACCATGGACTTTATGGAAAATTTTGAAAAAAGTTGATTTTTTCAAACTTTGAACGGCCGTAGCGCCTAAACGAAGAATCCAATTTGAACGCGGATTTCAAATCTGCGTTCCCTGTGTGTCAATTAATCGGATTTAATTAAAATCGGCGATTCAAAATTTTTGACGAAAATCTGAAAAATCATCCAAGGGTCCCCCCTTCTTACTTTTTCATAAAAATTGCATTTGAAATGATTTAATGAAGAAACCACAGGTTCGATTCGGGGTTTCTATACGTCATTCGAAAGAACTCATTAAGACGCATCAGAAAATATACTTTCGCAAGAACACATGTTAATTTTAAGCCCGTGACACGTCAGCAAAGAAAACTCGGAATTGGAAAAAATCGAAAAAATCAACTTTCTTAATAATCATCGTAGACCCTCATGTAATACCTTTTTCATCATCAGAAGAACGAGATAAATCGATTGGCGTTAAAAAATTTCATCCAGAAAAAAATGCAAAAAAGTTAACAAGTCACCATAGACTTTATGGAAAATTTTGAAAAAAGTTGATTTTTTCAAACTTTGAACAGCCGTAGCGGCTAAACGAAGAATCCAATTTGAACGCGGATTTCAAATCTGCGTTCCCTGTGTGTCAATTAGTCGGATTTAATTAAAATCGGCGATTCAAAATTTTTGACGAAAATCTGAAAAATCATCCAAGGGTCCCCCCTTCTTACTTTTTCCCAAAAATAGCATTTGAAATGATTTCCTGAAGAAACCACTGGTTCGATTCGGGGTTTCTATACGTCATTCGAAAGAGCTCATTAAAACGCATCAGAAAATGTTCAATTGTAAGAACAAATGTTAATTTAAAGCCTGTGACACGTCAGCAAAGAAAACTCGAAAATGGAAAAAATCGAAAAAATCAACTTTCGTAATAATCATCGTAGACCTTTATGTAATACCTTTTTCTTCATCAGAAGAACGAGATAAATTGATTGGCGTAGAAAAATTTCATCCAGAAAAAATTGCAAAAAAGTTAGCAAGTCACCATGAACTTTATGGAAATTTTTGAAAAAAGTCGATTTTTTCAAACTTTGAACGACCGTAGTTGCTGAACGAAGAATCCAATTTGAACGCGGATTTGAAATCTGCGTTCCCTGTGTGTTAATTAATCGGATTTGATTAAAATTGGCGATTCAAAATTTTTGACGAAAACCTGAAAAATCATCCAAGGGTCCCCCCTTCTTACTTTTTCCCAAAAATTGCATTTGAAATAATTTCCTGAAGAAACCACTCGTTCGATTCGGGGTTTCTATACGTCATTCGAAAGATCTCATTAAGACGCATCAGAAAATGTCCTTTCGCAGGAACAAATGTCAATTTTAAGGCCGTGACGCGTCAGCAAAAAAACTCGAAAATGGAAAAAATCGAAAAAATCAACTTTCTTAATAATCATCGTAAACCCTTATGTAATACCTTTTTCTTCATCAGAAGAACGAGATAAATTGATTGGCGTAAAAAAATTTCATCCAGAAAAAATTGCAAAAAAGTTAGCAAGTCACCATGAACTTTATGGAAAATTAAGTGTTAGGAAAATATTGATCCAGCACACATAGTGTCTGCACTACATGTCAATTATAGTTTAGTCTAGACTCTTACATTTAAAGAAGGATTAGTTAAGTAAGTCCGGACTAAATTACATACAATTAAACTAAGTGCCCAATTAAACATGTTTGTGTGTGTTTTACTTTTTGCAGTCTTTAATTCAATTGTGCCGGTAATCGCGCCGCTAACAAAATGAGCACCCTCCGAGCCATCCCTCTGAATCCCTCCACTAACACCTTGGTCCGTTCAACCTCTAAAGCACGGAAAATTGGGTTCGGTCGGGCGGAATTGCGACAATAATTTATAAACAATGAACCAAACCGGACTCGAATCATCGCGGAGAAGACAAACACTCCGCAGGGCGAAACTGCGAGAGCTACCTATTTCGAGAAATTAGTTAGATTTAATTACATTTAATTCATCAATTAATGCAATTTGATACGAACTTTGTATGCAGTGCCGGTTGTTAGGAAGTTGTCGGATCGAAGTTATAATTAAATACTGAATTTGATATGCCGCGTTTAGTGTTTTATTATCGCTCTGATTGAACTGAATGTGGTTTTAATGGTAATAGATTCCTGGTATTATTTGAAGCTGCTGAGGAAAAGATGGGTTAACATTTAAGAAACTGAAGTTGTTGTATGTTGATTCTTGAATCGTGGAGGCGTTCACTTCGTGGTACATTTTCAATTTCGATATAAAGAAAACACTTTTTTATACCACTTTTATTTTACTTTACGTGACTAGTTTCAAGTTACCGTGTAATTGAAACTAGTCACGTAAAGTAAAATAAAAGTGGTATAAAAAAGTTAAGTGTTTTCTTTATATCGATGTTGTATGTTGAATGTATGTATTTAATTTTCTACGACTTGCCACCAAATCTGGTTTGTTTTTTGAGTTTAAAATATCGATTACTGTTGTCTCTATCGAAATTGATTTAATCTATAAATATGTCTCCACCGTAAAACTAATCCGTTGTAACAGTTCGATCAATTCCAAATGAAATATCGAAAAGTCCTTTGGACGGCATTACCGCCAAATGTGAATTTTGTGTTATTCGTGTCTGCGTGTGGGTTTGTTATTTTCCGAGATTGATGCGGTCTGAAAAGTTTAGGTGACTGCGGATGGGCAGGATTGAAAGTGGATCGTGTAAAAATTGGCGTTGTCGCCAGAAGACAAATCTGTATCCCTGCAATTCCTGATACAGTCCCATATTACGGCAGGTATAACAAATGCGCCTGTATGCCCCGCTCGTTTGTCAGTTCTCGGGACGGTGACGGCGGAGGAAGGTGAATAAAGCACACTATTCCCCAAACTTTGTTGCGATGAGTTTGTTTTGGGGATATTTGCCAGGCGGGTGCCCTCATATATATACAGCCTCTCCTCCCTTTCCCTCCCTCCGTCATTCCGAAGACAAATTTCCACCGTATCTGTTTCTCGCTATCTCGTTACGCGGGGAACTTTGAACTCCCCGAAGATGCGGAGAATTATTATAACTAAGGTAAGCGCCGGTTTTGAGTATTATTAACGACTTTTACACATAACTTCCAAGGCATTCATCATCGGGGTCTGCCGCCGATGCCGACGCCGACGCCGCCGCCACCACCGATTCCGCCGTCGCTTTCGCTGTCTCTAGCGGAACACAACACTTCGTTCTTTGTGTTGAAGCGGAATTTCCCCAGCGCGAGAACTTTTTTATACCCTAATTAAATTAGTCAGAGATGGATAAATAATTATTCAATAAAAAATAAAAAAAATTGAGGCTGAACGACATAAAGGACTTTATAAATTCACCTTGCAAGCTCGCTCGGACTCTAAACTTTAAGGCTCATCCATAAAGTCCCAAACTGTGTACTTGTTACATAAATAGCTATAATTAATTTGTATTGCTTTTTGACAGTTTGTATTTGCTAGATACACCTGCAGAAAAGTACATACCATTTTAGCCCGACTTTTGGTGAATGCGCCGGGAAATATACGGCTGGAATTTTATGGTTAACTTCTCGTCGGTGGAAAATAAATGTAAAAATCATGTAAAATAATTTGCACTCATTTTTTGATAGATAATTTTTATGTATTTGTATTTGTATTTATTAGTTTCATTCAAAGTGCTAACAAAAATAAAAATCTATATACATATAAGTTATTATGAACTGTAAGATGCGATAGGTGTTTCTCTATTGTAAATACAGAAGTAATAATTATCAATATTGATGTATCTGATATCAACAATCTGTGACCCTTGCAATTTGGTGTCGAGTCATGTATGTGTATGTGTATGTGTGTGTGTGTGTGTACATCCATCAGCTCAGATTGCGCCCTCGGGGGATCGCTGATCCACGATTCTCCATTATTTTACAGCCCATATTGCGAATGGTAACCGTCCACGAGTGTCCACGTGCTGAAATTTCAATCTGTGCACGGGAATTTCGATTATCGCGTTTTAACTACCGATAATTTAGAAGATTACCGGATCACCGCCAGAGGGCTCTGTAATTATCGATACCATCAATACGACTCGGTGCTCTTGTATCAATGTGGTAGGAACAAGGAAAAATAATTAGTTAAAAGCCTGAGATAAAACAAAAAAATGTTCATTCGCTGAAGATGTTTCTAGTGGCACCAGCAAAGGTAAATTTAAAGAATTGCATGAGTCATCAAAAAACGAGTCTCGGTCTGTCCAAAAGAAATCAATCATCAATAAACTTCGGGTTTAAATTTCCCGCCACATGATTTAACTTAAAGCTCTGCCCTGTTGTCGTTTAGTGGTGAAACCGGACGGAACTCCCGGATATCAAATGTCTTTTTGACAACACTGTAGAACTTAGAATGTTAGTTGGTACACCGGTAAAACTTGGGGTTTAAATTTCCCGCCACTTGATTTAACTTAAAGCTCTGCGTTGTTGTCGTTTTGTGGTGAAACCGGAAGAAATTCTCTGATACCAGATGCCTTGCTCTGCACTGTTGTCGTTTTGTGGTGAAACCGGACGGAATTTCCGGACATCGTATACCTTTTTGGCAACACTCTAAAACTTAAAGCTCCGCTATTGACATTTCAATTCGCCAGATTTAAATTTCCCGCCACTGAATTCCCCCAGATTTAGACAGTTGCTGGCCACATTGAGTTGAAAATTCCTCAAATTTAAATTTCCCGCCAGTAAATTCCCCTAGATTTCAATTAATCCCCACCAGAGATTCCTCCAGATTTGAATTTGGCAACCATTTTGCGCGTACAGTAATGCCATTTTTTACTTCCGGTTTTCCTCGAATACTTCCGGGAAGACTTCCTTTCCCAGAACCGGCTAATATACATTCCTACCGTAAATACGTAAAATGACTTTTGTCGTAGATAGTGCTTAAATCGACTGGAAACGACTAAATAAGGATTAAAAAACTTTTCGTTCAAAAAAATTTTCTTTTTATTTTTCAAGTCTAAGAGCTCATTTTAAATAGTATTTGTCTATAAAAATTTTGTGGGACTTTCGTAAACGGAGATACGCAAAATGACTAGTCGTAAATAGTGTTTGAATCGACTGGAAGCATCTAAATAAGGAAAAAATAATAATTTTCTTCAAAAAAAATTTCTTATTTTTTTGTAAAGCCCAAGAGTTTATTCTGAACAGTATTTATCTATAAACAAAAATTGTGGGACTTTTGGGGACGGAGATGCGAAAAATGTCTTTTGTCGTACATAGTGCTTAAATCGACTGGAAACGCCTAAATAACGAAAAAAAAACATTTTTCTTCAAAAAAATTTTCTTATTTTTTTTAAAGCCTAAGAGTTCATTCTGAACAGTATTTACCTATAAAGAAAATTGTGGGACTTTTGGGAACGGAGATACGCAAAATGACTTTTGTCGTAAATAGTGCTTGAATCAACTGGAAATGCCTAAATAACAAAAAAAAAATTCGTAAAAATGTTTTTCTTATTTTTCCAAGAGTCCAAGAGCTTATTCTGAAAACTATTTCTCTATAAAAAAATTGTGGGATTTTCGCAAACGGAGATGCGCAAAGTGACTAGTCGTAAATAGTGCTTGAATCGACTGGAAACGCCTAAATAACGATTAATAATATTTTTCTTCAAAAATGTTTGCTTATTTTTTATCAAGTCTGAGTTCATTCTGAAAATTATTTGTCTATAAAAATTTTGTGGGACTTTCGTAAACGGAGATAAGCAAAATGATTAGTCGTAAATAGTGCTTGAATCGACTGGAAATGCCTAAATAACGAAAAAAAAAATTTTTTCTTCAAAAAAATTTTCTTATTTCCTTTAAAGCCTAAGAGCTCATTCTAAATAGTATTTATCTATAAAAAAAATTGTGGGACTTTTGGGAACGAAGATCCGAAAGATGTCTTTTATTATAAATAGTGCTTGAATCGACTGGAAACGCTTAAATAACGATTAAAGGAATTTTTCTTCAAAAATGTTTGCTTATTTTTTTCAAGTCCAAGAGCTCATTCTGAACACTATTTGTCTGTCAAATTTTTGTGGGACTTTCGTAAGCGGAGATCCGCAAAATTACTAGTCGTAAATAGTGCTTGAATCGACCGGAAACGCCTAAATAACGAAAAAAAAAATGTTTCTTCAAAGATAATTTTTTTTTTAAAGCCTGAGAGCTCATTGTGAACAGTATTTATCTATAAAAAAAATTGTGGGACGTTTGAGGACGGAGATACGCAAAATTACTTTTGTTATAAATAGTGCTTGAATCGACTGGAAACGCTTAAATAACAACAACAAAAAAATTCTTCAAAAATTGTTCTTATTTTTTTTTCAAGTCTAAGAGCTCATTCTGAGCACTATTTGTCTATAAAAAATGTATGTGGGATTTCCACAAAATAACTTTTGTTGTAAATAGTGGCAGGAAACGCCTAAATTACGATTTAAAAATTTCTTCTTTCAAAAAAATTTTCTTATTTTTTTAGAGTTTAAGAGTTCATTCTGAACACAATTTGTCTATAAAAAATTTTTGTGGGACTTTCGATAACGGTGATATGCAAATGACTTTTGTCGTAAAAATTGCTTAAATCGACTGGAAATGCATAAATAATTTCAGAAAATTATTTGTTATTTAGGCGTTTCCAGTCAATTAAGGAATATTTACGATAAAAACCATTTACATATCACCGTTATGAAAAGTCCCACAATTTTTTTTTAATTGGCAAATATTGTTCAGAACGAGCCCTTAGACTTAAAAAAAATAAAAAAAACATTTTTTGAAAATCGATATTTATTCGTTTCCGGTCGATTTAAGTACTATTTACGCCAAAACTATTTTGCGTATCTCTGTTACCGGAAGTCACACAATATTTTTTATAGACAAATAGTATTCAGAATGAGCTCTTATTTCAATTTGTTTTTTCTTATTTTCTTCAAGTCTATAATGCACACTCATAAGAAACCGAAACCGTAGCTGTTAATATGCATTCATTTGTGAATATGACAAATCTGTGAACAACCATCCACTTATGTGAGTTTTGAAACTTTCGAAAAAAAAATAACTTTTAACTCATTATAAACTTAATTTAAAACAACTGATGAAACTCGGATACGAGAAATTACTTTAAATGAAATTTAAGAAACTGACGTCATCGAGCTTTAGAAAAACAACACATTAAATAATTACGCTTATCTTAAAACTTATTATAAGTAAGTAAGTAAGTAATCTTTATTCACTACAACCACTACATAAAAACATTTGCAAATGGGTAAACATTCGAGCGGATGTGAGACGTCAAATAAACCCAAGGCTCCTCCATTGAATAACTGGTAATGTAAGGTGTGAGCCACAGAATTTTGTTTCTAATTTGGCCATGCCTGAGAGAGAGAAACATAGCAGTCATGTCCGAGATTAATTCATTTTTTTTAAATCTCATGACGTAATAATACGCGGGATACCTCATTTATCTCACAGCCAACTCTGAAACAAAATTTTGCGGATCACGCGATATAACCGTCACTCGAGTTTAACGGTTGGAACCACGGCCTACCCCAAAAGTGCCTTATAATTATTCGTAAACGCCGAAATATTACGAGCTGTCGGGCATTAACTCGCGCGCACACATTCGTATTTCATACTTAACAATTTCCACTTTCCGGTTTTCCACCGAGCGAGGGAAGAGTGGGCGGAGTGTAGCCGGCAGGTGCGGCGCTTCCATGGAAATAAAGCTAAACAAACTTTTTGACAAACTGAGGTGCATTACTGTAGAAACGGGCGGCCAACTTCTTATTGGTTAAACGTAATTACTTTGCCTGTCATAAAAACACGCCGCGCTCTCGCAGTGATTTAATATTTTACACATCTAAATTTATTAAATCTTTACCACATCATTTTTTAGCCCGGCAACTTTGCTGCATATCTTAATAACGTGATTTGTGCGCAAAAAAAACGAAAAACGGGAATGAATACGTTTTGCGTTGTTAATTATTCAGCATTCATCACATACACACACACACAGTCCGCCCACGTTTACATCAATATTTTCACCGTGATTATCGCGTTTTCCACTGATTAGCCATAATTGCGTTGGGCTCTAGCCAGGCGCACTAAGCTACTTACGCGTTCGCGGTTTTAAGTGCTTTAAATTCATTTGCTACAACCTGAAACACGTTAAGTGAATATTATTTAGTCCTCGTTTGCGGGTTCCGTTGCCACTCCCAACACGGATTTATTCCGGTGGACCGCACAAAATCATAATACTGTCTGAACATATTATGCACTAGATCTGATCGAGAAATATTCGTTTCGGCGCACGAGATGCTGAAGTGCAATTACGTGAATATCTGAAATAACTTTGTTGGTTGTTTACCGGCATAAAACCACTTAATAATTTGCACATTTCAATAAAATGAGAAATACTATACTTTTCGTCTTCTACAATTTTAAAGTATCTAGAAGACTACAATTACCAAATCATCTTCCGAAACAACTACTTTCCAGGCTAGTACGACGACGAATATTGAATAATACAATCGATGATTTCTAGTATTTTATTGAATACATTTCTAATGAAAAAACTTGTAAACGGTTATGATGTATTCAATCAATTTGACAGAAGTTCCTCATTTCAACAACCTTTAATAAACCCTGTATACATTATAAAAGATTATTTGCCCTAAATATACCTCTGCAACTTCAGTTCATGATACTTGCCGCCCTTTTTTGTTGCAACGCTGAGCTCATTTTTTGAATTGCATTTATGGCGGACGCGCCGGGAATTAATTGTCGCGATTATTGAGGCATTCGGTAGGTAAGGGTTAAATTATGCTTTGATGCTAACGTATCCGGTACCTACTGTGGATATGGAGATCACAACTCTGGTTTCCTGCATTATTGTATATCGTGCATCGAAGGGAACTTTCACTAATACGAATGAATATGTATTACCACTGTCGAGACCGCCATGCTGTAAAACCACAGCTTGTATGCAATAACCATAAGCTCCCGCTATCTGACCCTTTACAATCAGAGTCTGGGTCACTTTATGATCTTGAATAAAACGCTCGGCAATTCTGCCTTCCTTACCACAAAGCATCTCCAGAGTAAATAGAATACTTTAAATTGTAGTATTTTGTTGAAAATAAAATGCATTCAATATAGATGAATTATAAAATAACTTGATTTAAATAGAATTTTTTGTAGTAATTATTTTCCTTTTAAAATACAGGGTTTCATTTTTCTTAATTCGGTAAAAATAGAAAAACATTCGCTACAAGCTTAAAAAATTCCAAAGTTACTTAGAATAGTTGCTACTGTGTGATACTATAAAAAAGTCTAAAGGTCAATTACCTAAATTGTAAGATAAACTCAATTCAACGCCCGTTTGTTTTTTTTCTGAAGTTGCAATTTTAAAATTCGGTAAAAAATAGAAAAACATTCGCTACAAGCTTAAAAAACTCCAAAGTTACTTAGAATAGTTGCTACTGTGTGATACTATAAAAAAATTTAAAGGTCAATTACCTAAATTGTAAAATAATCTAAACTCAACTTTTTTTTTCAGAAGTTGCAATTTTAAAATTCGGTTAAAAATAGAAAAACAATTACCACAAGCTTAAAAAATTCCAAAGTTACTTAGAATGGTTGGTACTATCTGATACTATAAAAAATTCTTAAGGTCAATTACCTAAATTGTAAGATAACCTCAATTCAACGCCCGTTTGTTTATTTTTCCAAAGTTGCATTTTTCAAATTCGGTAAACAATAGAAAAACAATTACTACAAGCTTAAACAATTCCAAAGTTACTTAGGATAGTTGCTACTATGTGATATTATAAAAAATTCTAAAGGTCAATTACCTAAATTGTAAGATAATCTCAATTTCACGCCCGTTTGCTTTTTTATAAGTTGCATTTTTAAAATTCGGTAAAAAAATAGAAAAACAATTACTACAAGGTTAAAAAATTCCAAAGTTACTTAGAATAGTTGCTACTATCTGATACTATAAAAAATTCTAAAGGTCAATTACCTAAATTGTAAGATAATCTCAATTCAACGCCAGTTTACTTTTTTTCAGAAGTTGCAATTTTAAAATTCGGTGAAAAATAGAAAAAAAGTTTCTAGAAGCTTAAAAAATTCCAAAGTTACTTAGAATAGTTGCTACTAGGTGATACCATAAAAAATTCTAAAGGTCAATTACCTAAATTGTAAGATAATCTCAATTCAACGCCCGTTTGTTTTTTTTTTCCAAAGTTGCATTTTTCAAATTCGTTAAAATAATAGAAAAACAATTACTACGAGCTTAAAAAAATTCCAAAGTTACTTAGAATAGTTGCTACTATACGATACTATAAAAAAATCTAAAGGTCAATTACTTAAATTGTAAGATAATCCCAATTCAAGGCCAGTTTACTTTTTTTCAGAAGTTGCAATTTTTAAATTCGGTGAAAAATAGAAAAACAATTACTACAAGCTTAAAAAATTCCAAAGATACTTAGAATAGTTGCTACTATGTGATACCATAAAAAATTTTAAAGGTCAATTACCTAAATTGTAAGATAATCTCAATTCAACGCCCGTTTGTTTTTTTTTCTGAAGTTGCATTTTTCAAATTCGGTAAAAAATAGAAAAACAATTACTACAAGCCTAAAAAATTCTAAAGTTACTTAGAATAGTTGCTACTATTCGATACTATAAAAAATTCTAAAGGTCAATTACCTAAATTGTAAGATAATCTCAATTCAACGCCCGTTTGTTTTTTTTTCTGAAGTTGCATTTTTCAAATTCGGTAAAAAATATAAAAACAATTGCTACAAGCTTAAAAAATTCCAAAGTTACTTAGAATAGTTGCTACTGTGTGACACTATAAAAAATTCTAAAGGTCAATTACCTAAATTGTAAGATAATCTCAATTCAACGCCAATTTGTTTTTTTTTTCTAAAGTTGCATTTTTCAAATTCGTTAAAATAATAGAAAAACAATTACTACGAGCTTAAAAAATTCCAAAGTTACTTAGAATAGTTGCTACTATATGATACTATAAAAAAATCTAAAGGTCAATTACCTAAATTGTAAAATAATCTCAACTCAGCGCCAGTTTTTTTTCTGAAGTTGCAATTTTTAAATTCGGTAAAAAATAGAAAAACAATTACTACAAGCTTAAAAAATTCCAAAGTTACTTAGAATAGTTGCTACTATCTGATACTATAAAAAATTCTAAAGGTCAATTACCTAAATTGCAAGATAATCTTAATTCAACGCCCGTTTGTTTTTTTTTCTGAAGTTGCATTTTTCAAATTCGGTAAAAAATAGAAAAACAATTACTACAAGCCTAAAAAATTCTAAAGTTACTTAAAATAGTTGCTACTATCTGATACTATAAAAAATTCTAAAGGTCAATTACCTAAATTGTAAGATAATCTCAATTCAACGCCCGTTTGTTTTTTGTTCTGAAGTTGCATTTTTCAAATTCGATAAAAAATAGAAAAACAATTACTACAAGCTTGAAAAATTTCAAAGTTACTTAGAATAGTTGCTACTATGTGATACCATAAAGAATTTTAAAGGTCAATTACCTGAAATGGAAGATAAACTCAATGCTACGCCCATTTGTTTTTTTCTTCTGAAGTTGCATTTTTAAAATTCGGTAAAAAATAGAAAAACAATTACTGCAAGCTTAAAAAATTCTAAAGTTACTTAGAATAGTTGCTACTACGTAATACCATAAAAAAATCTAAAGGTCAATTACCTAAATTGTAAAATAATCTCAATTCAACGCGTTTGTTTTTTTTTTCTGAAGTTGCAATTTTAAAATTCGGTAAAAAATAGGAAAACATTCGCTACACGCTTAAAAAATTCCAAAGTTACTTAGAATAGTTGCTACTAGGTGATACCATAAAAAATTCTAAAGGTCAATTACCTAAATTGTAAGATAATCTCAATTCAACGCCCGTTTGTTTTTTGTTCTGAAGTTGCATTTTTCAAATTCGATAAAAAATAGAAAAACAATTACTACAAGCTTGAAAAATTTCAAAGTTACTTAGAATAGTTGCTACTATGTGATACCATAAAGAATTTTAAAGGTCAATTACCTGAAATGGAAGATAAACTCAATGCTACGCCCATTTGTTTTTTTCTTCTGAAGTTGCATTTTTAAAATTCGGTAAAAAATAGAAAAACAATTACTGCAAGCTTAAAAAATTCTAAAGTTACTTAGAATAGTTGCTACTACGTAATACCATAAAAAAATCTAAAGGTCAATTACCTAAATTGTAAAATAATCTCAATTCAACGCGTTTGTTTTTTTTTTCTGAAGTTGCAATTTTAAAATTCGGTAAAAAATAGGAAAACATTCGCTACACGCTTAAAAAATTCCAAAGTTACTTAGAATAGTTGCTACTAGGTGATACCATAAAAAATTCTAAAGGTCAATTACCTAAATTGTAAGATAATCTTAATTCAGCGCCCATTTGTTTTTTTTTTCTAAAGTTGCATTTTTCAAATTCGTTAAAATAATAGAAAAATAATTACTACGAGCTTAAAAAATTCCAAAGTTACTTAGGATAGTTGCTACTATATGATACTATAAAAAAATCTAAAGGTCAATTACTTAAATTGTAAGATAATCCCAATTCAACGCCAGTTTACTTTTTTTCAGAAGTTGCAATTTTAAAATTCGGTGAAAAATACAAAAACAATTACTACGAGCTTAAAAAATTCCAAAGTTACTTAGAATAGTTGCCACTATGTGATACCATAAAAAATTCTAAAGGTCAATTACCTAAATTTCAAGATAATCTTAATTCAACGCCCGTTTGTTTTTTTTCTGAAGTTGCAATTTTAAAATTCGGTGAAAAATAGAAAAACAATTACTACAAGCCTAAAAAATTCTAAAGTTACTTAGAATAGTTGCTACTATCTGATACTATAAAAAATTCTAAAGGTCAATTACCTAAATTATAAGATAATCTCAATTCAACGCCAGTTTTTTTTTTCTGAAGTTGCATTTTTTAAATTCGGTAAAAAATAGAAAAACAATTGCTATGAGCTTAAAAAAATCCGAACTTAGTTAGAATAGTTGCTATTATAAAAATTATAACATAATTGTAAACATGATGGACAAAAAAACTCTTAAAAAAGCATTTTCAAAAGAAACGTTTCCTACAAAAAGTTTGTATTTTTTCCGTAGAATACGGTCCCGCAATAAAAAATAAGGTTTTCTATTTGAAAAATCAAAGTTGACCTTCGCTTGACCTTGAAAGTTAACGCTGTCATTTTCAATGTCACCAGCATATAATTACTCAGTTATTTCTATAAATATGTATGTCAAGTGCTATATCGAATTAAAGAGAAAGAAAATATCTTCGCAATGAAGCCATAGCCAACTATGATTTCCATTTAAAAAAAAATGTAAGTTTGTGTTATATCTCATAAACGAATGTCTGATCAAATTTTATTATTAAGTCTGAAATGATTCAAAACTTTGCCTTTTACATTTTTTCTCCGTCTCTTATAACAATCGAAAAAAATCGATTTAGAAAAATATACACTTTTTACATTTTTTTCTTTAATAAACCTTTTATAAAATTTTATAAGTGTCTTATTCAGTTCTTAAAAGTGCAATTGTTTTCGCATTTAATCATCTTTGTATCTCCACTAGTTTTAGAGATACCCTTACGAAAGAGCAAACAAAACTCACCCTGTACAATCAAGGCAATTTTTATTATGGTAATAGGACAGTGGCGGTGCATCAACTGGATTATAATTTTGGGGTTTGAAACGTTTCAAAATATATTCCCTTTATTGCGGGCTTTAACGTTATAATTCGAGCCGATGGCAGAGTGAAACGTAGGATTATAATAAGGATTTATCCCGGTGTGCCTTTGTTGTACAATAAATAATCCCCCAACTTGCATCGCTAATTAGATTGCAACGGCAATGCCGATTTTGGAATTTGGAATTTACAGGACGTGCCCATATTTCACAGTGGCACCATCAAATATGAAAGACGTCCCGAGATAAAGTTTGCGTCTTTTTTTTTGCCCTCCTTTATAAGTTCTGGCGCATCCCAAAAGTTTTCCTATTCTATGTTAAAAGTTTGAAACCCCCAAGTAATTATGACATTCAATAGTCATTGTGACAAGGAGCTCTCCGATGCCGAACAAAACCCTACATCTGGAAGTCATCTCACGGCCGTAAGTTTGTTTTTGTTAAACAAATTGGAACTCTTCGGTAATAGCATTTAAGGAAAATTAAATAAATGCCCCGCCACAAAAGAAGTTATTTCCGGCTGATGGAAAAGTGCTCGACTTAATTAATTTAACGGAAAACTACAACGCCGCTTTAACCGTCGTCGGAGGGGGAGGGGGGATTGGGGAGGAGGCAACGTTTACGGCGTTCCGGTTGCGTAACATCGGAAATCGTAGTCCCGTTTCTATGTAATTGAAAGAAGAAAATCCCCAACAGATTTTACCCCACGCCGCCTATGGACTTTTTTTAAATCTCGGAACTTAATTATGATCTCTAATTGAATTTACATCCTAGCCGCCGCTCCTGGGCAATTTTATTTTCTCATGGTTAATAAATTATTACCTTCACTGATTCTGTTGCGTTTACGTAAAACTAAAATAAAATACCGATGTGAAGATAGCCACGGATTTCCCGGCGCATCCACCACCAAATAAAAATTTCTTCAATTTAATGATTTATGATAAATCAAACGCTGAGAATGTAATTAACATTAGCCTATAGACTCTTATCTACACGTTGTTGTTAAAAAAATAAATTTAAAACGCGTCAAACAGTGCCATAATGGACTTTGAAAGTTTGCAAAATTATATGAACAGTTCGGGTGGACCCGAGAAAAAAAATTCATAAAAAAGTTATAAACAATTTTACCCAAAATTTAATGCGTTTAATCGTTTAAGTAGGCTCTTATCTATACGTTGTTGTTAAAAAATTAAATTTAAAACGCGTCAAACAGTGCCATATTGGACTTTGAAAGTTTGCTAAATTATATGTACAGTTTGGGTGGACCCGAGAAAAAAATTCATAAAAAAGTTATAAACAATTTTACCCAAAATTTAATGCTTTAAATCGTTTAAGTAGGCTCTTATCTACACGTTTTTGTTAAAAAATTAAATTTAAAACGCGTCAAACAGTGCCATATTGGACTTTGAATTCTTGTCATTTTAAAGAGGAAGTCCCCGTGGAATCGAGAAAAAATAATTTAAATTGTGGATTGACTGTACATCTATAGGCTAATGTTAATTTCATTCTCAGCGTTTGATTTAATATAAATCATTAAAATTGAAGAAATTTTTTTTTGGTGGTGGTCGCGCCGGGAAATCCGTGTTATAATTTAACTTATTTACGAGAAAAGAGTTGAGTTGTAATTCTTGATAAATTTTAAGCTGGACTGGGGGGGGGGGAGCAGCCCCCCCTCACACTTATAACTTCGAAAAGAGCAGATAACCAATTCTACGAGGCCCGGGGTATTTTAGAAGACGCCGGGACTGTACTAACAAAGTTACTCTATTAGCGATCACAATGAAAGATAGTGGAGGATCTCGAACCAAACACCCGCTATTGATTCGTCGCCGTCTTGCAAACATTCCGACGACCCAAATGAATTATTATTCATTCATCAACCGAAATACTTTTTGCGTTATTACATTACCCCGAGGTCCGCGCGTAGTATTATATTTTTTTCAAACATTTCACAATGCATCCGGATTGCATTGTTGGATTTATATTCATTCTCCGCTATATAATTACTCCACTTTTTGTTACCGCCAGGATTATCTCCCACAAAGAGCCATGTTTAATTGTAAAAATACTAACCCGAGAATAAGTACGATTCCATCCCCGTGGCAAATAAAAAAAAATAAAAATGATTGATTTAATGAATAAATTATCCTCAAGGCGGGAATTCGGAGTGTATCTGCAGACAGCTACATGGCAATGCCATAATCGAGTTGCCAAGCAATCCAATTATGTCAGAGGTGGACCTGTTCATCTCGTTGTTAGCGCATTAGAATTACCGCTTTATCGAAGGAAAATTTGTTTTTTCCAATTTTTTTTTCCACACACACTATTTGATATTCTATGAATAATGCATAATATTTCGAGCGTTTCGAAAAAAAAATACCCTCCCCGTATAATAAATACGTGAAGCGATAAATAATGTATCGCGAAAAATTAAAATTCGCATATCGAATTACATTTTAATTAAACTCAATATGCAGGAGCGTATACGGTTTCCCACTATATGATCGATGTATGGCCAAATTAGTCGCCATCAACATGACATTCAAACTGTCCTCAGTATCGCGTCCGGAATTATTAAAACTGACCCGTTCGACTCTCTCTCCACAATATAATAATCACGGCGTATAAAGGAATACATTATATATTACTATCGTGCATTGAGCTCTCTAAGCCAATTATGTGTGTATACAACGTGATACATTAGGCACGCATTGATACCGTATTGCTTTTGAAACTATAGAAACACGGAAATTTCTGCTAAGATTGATTAAATAGCATTTGCTACAGAAACCTGTAAACACCATTCCGTTTCATAATAATCCTTTAGGGGACCTTCATTGGGACATGAAATTGGTACTTACGTGATTGCCTAGTATCATGAATAGAGAATGTTGAGAAGAAAGAAAGCGTTGCTGTAATTTGGAATTGTTGCATCATATTACTTTATCAATGGTGATCAAACAGTTTTCTTTGCTTCAATTCAAATTTGTAGAGTTGTCATTTTGTTCACAACTATGATGCATTAATTTTTGAAGAAGGATGTCAAACGCAGGTTTATTTTGAAAGTATTTTAAAGTTTTGAAGTTAATTCTAGTTGAAATTAATTTTTCACAATTTTTCAAATCGCCGCGTGCAGTTTTTTTTTTACTTCAATTCAAGTTTGTGGAATTGCCATTTTGTTCACAGCTGTGATATATCAATTTTTGAGAAAGAATGTCAAAAGCAGGTTTATTTTTAAGGTATTTTGAAGTTTTGAAGCTGATTCTAGTTGAAATTAATTTTTTACAATTTTTCAAATCGCCGCGTGCAGTATTTTTTTACTTCAATTCAAGTTTGTGGAGTTGCCATTTTGTTCACAGCTGTGATATATCAATTTTTGAGGAAGGATGTCAAAAGCAGGTTTATTTTTAAAGTATTTTGAAGTTTTGAAGTTAATTCTAGTTAAAATTAATTTTTTACAATTTTTCAAATCGACGCGTGCAGTTTTTGTTTACTTCAATTCAAGTTTGTGGCGTTGTCATTTTGTTCATAGCTGTGATATATTAATTTAGGAAGAAGGATGTCAAAGCAGGTTTATTTTTAAAGTATTTTGAAGTTTTGAAGTTAATTCTAGTTGAAATTAATTTTTTGCAATTTTTCAAATCGCCGCGTGCAGTTTTTTTTACTTCAATTCAAGTTTGTAGAGTTGCCATTTTGTTCACAGCTGTGATATATTAATTTTTGAAGAAGGTTTTCAAAAGCAGGTTTATTTTTAAGGTATTTTGAAGTTTTGAAGTTAATTCTAGTTGAAATGAATTTTTTACAATTTTTCAAATCGCCGCGTGCAGTTTTTTTGCTTCAATTCAAGTTTGTAGAGTTGTCATTTTGTTCATAGCTGTGATATATCAATTTTTGAGAAAGAATGTCAAAAGCAGGTTTATTTTTAAGGTATTTTGAAGTTTTGAAGCTGATTCTAGTTGAAATTAATTGTTTACAATTTTTCAAATCGCCGCGTGCAGTATTTTTTTACTTCAATTCAAGTTTGTGGAGTTGCCATTTTGTTCACAGCTGTGATATATCAATTTTTGAGGAAGGATGTCAAAAGCAGGTTTATTTTTAAAGTATTTTGAAGTTTTGAAGTTAATTCTAGTTAAAATTAATTTTTTACAATTTTTCAAATCGACGCGTGCAGTTTTTTTGCTTCAATTCAAGTTTGTGGCGTTGTCATTTTGTTCACAGCTGTGATATATCAATTTTTGAGGAAGGATGACAAAAGCAGGTTTATTTTTAAAGTATTTTGAAGTTTTGAAGTTAATTCTAGTTAAAATTAATTTTTTACAATTTTTCAAATCGACGCGTGCAGTTTTTTTGCTTCAATTCAAGTTTGTGGCGTTGTCATTTTGTTCACAGCTGTGATATATCAATTTTTGAGGAAGGATGTCAAAAGCAGGTTTATTTTTAAAGTATTTTGAAGTTTTGAAGTTAATTCTAGTTGAAATGAATTTTTTACAATTTTTCAAATCGCCGCGTGCAGTTTTTTTGCTTCAATTCAAGTTTGTGGCGTTGTCATTTTGTTCACAGCTGTGATATATCAATTTTTGAGGAAGGATGTCAAAAGCAGGTTTATTTTTAAAGTATTTTGAAGTTTTGAAGTTAATTCTAGTTAAAATTAATTTTTTACAATTTTTCAAATCGCCGCGTGCAGTTTTTTTACTTCAATTCAAGTTTGTAGAGTTGCCATTTTGTTCACAGCTGTGATATATCAATTTTTGAGGAAGGATGTCAAAAGCAGGTTTATTTTTAAAGTATTTCAAAGTTTTGAAGTTAATTCTAGCTGAAATTATTTTTTTACAATTTTTCAAATCACCGCTTGCAGTTTTTTAACTTCAATTCAAGTTTGTGGAGTTGCCATTTTGTTCATAGCTATGATATATTAATTTTTGAGAATGTCAAAAGCATTTTTATTTTTAAGGTATTTTGAAGTTTTGAAGGTTATTCTACTTGAAATTAATTTTTTACAATTTTTCAAATCGCCGCGTGCAGTTTTTTTTTTACTTCAATTCAAGTTTGTAGAGTTGCCATTTTGTTCATAGCTGTGATATATTAATTTTTGAGGAAGGATGTCAAAAGTAGGTTTATTTTCAAAGCATTTTGAAGTTTTGAAGCGAATTCTATTTGAAATTAATTTTTTACAATTTTTCAAATCGCCGCGTGCAGTTTTTTTTACTTCAATTCAAATTTGTGGAGTTGCCATTTTGTTCATTGCTGTGATATATTAATTTTTGAGGAAGGATGTCAAAAGCAGGTTTATTTTCAAAGTATTTTGAAGTTTTGAAGCGAATTCTATTTGAAATTAATTTTTTACAATTTTTCAAATCGCCGCGTGCAGTTTTTTTTACTTCAATTCAAGTTTGTAGAGTCGCCATTTTGTTCACAGCTGTGATATATCAATTTTTGAGAAAGGATGCCAAACGCAGGTTTATTTTTTAAGTATTTTGAAGTTTTGAAGTTAATTCTAGTTGAAAATAATTTTTTACAATTTTTCAAATCGCCGCGTGCAGTTTTTTTTTTACTTCAATTCAAGTTTGTAGAGTCGCCATTTTGTTCATAGCTGTGATATATCAACTTTTGAGGAAGGATGTGAAAAGCAGGTTTATTTTGAAAGTATTTTGTTCTAAACTAAAACTGCGAAATCAAAATTTGCATTCCAACGTTCGAAAAATTGTAAAAAATTAGTGAATCTAGGGATTTATTTCAAAAGCTCAAAATCGAAATTCATAAACAAACAATGCATTCTTGATTTCCCATTAAAACAATTGCTGTAACAAAATGGCAACGATCTAAACTTAAGCTGAGAAAACAAAATTTGCGTTCAACAATTTGAAAAATTGCAACAAATTAATTATTAGAGATAATTTACTTTAAAAAAACTAAAATATACCAAGAAACAATGCCTATTTCATTTAACATTTAAAAAATTGCCATATCTTAGGTGAAAACAAAACGGCAGCGCTTGAAACTTGAATTGCGAAACGAATTAGAAAAAATGGAAAAAAATTAATGAATTGAGGAAATTTAATTTAAAGGCTTAAAATGTATCAACAAAGCATTTTTATTCCGATAAAAATAATTACCACATCTTGGGTGAACAGAAAACAGCAACACTTCAAACGTGAAATGGGAAAACGAAAGTGCAGCATCACGATTTTTAAAATTTAAAAAAATCAACCAATCCATGGATTTGCTTTAGAAGCTCAAAATTCATAAACAAGCAATGCATTATCGATTTCCCATTAAAATCATTGTTACAACAAAAAAATAACTCTCCAAACTAAAGCCGCAAAAATGAAAGTTGCATTCAACAATTACAAAAATTGGAAAAAATTTACTACTTAAGGGAATTTACTTTAAAAGAATAAAATTTATCAACAAACAATGCGTTACTGTTTTTCCATTAAAACAATTGCTATAACAAAATGGCGACGCTCTGAATTTAAGCTGCGAAAACAAAATTTGCAATTATCGATTTGAAAAATTGTAAAAAATTAATTAATTTGAGGAATTTACTCCAAAAGCTTAAAATTCATCATTAAACAATGCGTTCCTGTTTTTCCATTAAAACAATTGCTTTAACAAAATGGCGACGCTCTGAACTTAAGCTGCGAGAACAAAATTTGCATTCATCGATTTGAAAAATTGTAAGCCGCGAACCCATTGTCCGATTTCGATGATTCTAACGTCAAAAAGTGGAAAATTTTATTCTACATTAATCAATAGGCTTTATATTCAACAAATGTAAAATCTTTAAATTTTTGGAATTAATTTAATTAATATCACCAGCAGATGGCTTGTTATGATTGATGATACTTGGTTGTAATTATGTTAACAACTGCAATAACTAGCAAGTGGCCGAGGGTTATAGAAATGGATTAAAACAATGTAATCCCGCATAAGAGCAAATTATAGTAATTCGGTTAAAACTTCAACTGAAACTACATTTCTTAGCGACATCAATCAAACTCCCTCCCTCGCGCGCGCTCTCCCGCCCAAAATTGTTTCGAAACAAATTTATGCATCTCGCAGTTCGCGCGTTATAATTGGGTTAAGAGTGTTTGTTATTTATTATTCAAGGTGAGGCAATAATTCAAAGTATTTGCGGAAATAATTTTAATAATCAAAAGTTAGCACGGCGGTGATTTATACGCCGGGCTCCCGAACATCCCTCCGACGTTATAAAAACTTTTCAACTGCGGATACGCCGAATCACAGTTAAAAATAAGATTTTATGATGGTCGTAAATTACGTGCATGTCACTTTGTGTACAAGAGAAAAATTATTCGACCACTTTGTTTTCCGACCTGGCGGGGCCCAGGCTCGCCATCGGCGGCACGAGCAATAAAACCACGCCATTGAATTAGTTGGGAAAAAATTCCCGTTGCATATGCTAATATTTGATGGATACGGTAAAAAGATTTATAAAAGTTTAGGAAAATGTTATTTCTCATAATTATTCATGAGATAGTTTGTTTTTTTAATTATAAAATTAAAATGTGCTGTACACATAATGTTGATTGAACGAATGTTTGATATGATCGTAGTGGACAAAATGCATCATAGATTTAAGCTGATATAACAGGTGTCGCTTAAAATTGTTAATGAAAAGAGACGAAATTATATTATGCTTACGAGAGAAAAATTGAAGAAATTGGTGATGTGGCCATCATGTTACTTTCTCCGATGGTATCATTTATATTTACGCTTTCATGGTTTATTTTCAATTTAAATCATATTTTAAATGCACATCTGGCGTTTTGTAGACTCGCATGAAACTGACGTTTAAAACGTCAAAATTATTAAAGATGGAAAAATTATACTTCAAATTCAAAAACTCAGTTTACTCAAAAACTTAAGGGATTTCGAAAAAAACGTATTCTTTATAAGTTGTTTATTTCTGCATTCTCTACAATTATTATTCACATAAATTTGCTGTAACTATTATCGTTTCATAATTATAATCCAAAAATGAAAAAAAAATAGATAGTAGATTATATATCAAGGGAGAAAAATGCGTGATTTATCCCGAGGTGAAAATTTGTCATCATATTTTTACAAACGTAATTTGTACATAACATACTGCCGAAATTTCAATTAACCAAGCAGGATTACCGCCGATAAAAATGATTTCGTTAATGCGGAAAACAATAAATCACGGAATTAATTGAATGTAATGGGAAAATATAAATCTTGGCGCTCGTAAAACGCCACTCTCATGACGAACTATGTATAATAATTTGAGATAGGCATCTGGTACTTGTTGCTCAGAAGTTGCCTGTTGCAGCCGGTTGGAGGAAGGGCAGGGCACATATTTCTAAGGGAGAACGTGAATTGCCGAGGAGAAACAGTTTATCGATTTGGTGGGTCTGTATTCATGCGAATTAATAAAAGAGATTTAATCGCTTATGAGTGTCTGCGTTACAATTTACGAATAGTGAATATTTTGATTAATAAATAATGATACAGTAGGTCTCAATATTTTATTATGTTATAATTAATTATAAAAAAAAAACAAGTAGTTTTAAAATTACACTAAATTTTTCACAGTTTGATGTTTGAATCATAAAAATGGGATAATGCGTTTGGCAGTTATGTTGTTTCAAAAACCAAAATCATGATTTTGAAATTTTCGAACTTTAAAAAAGTACGATTTTTGCAGTTTATGTTAATTTCACGAAAAAACATTTTAATAAGTTTTAAAATTACACCTAATTTTTCATAGTTTGACGTTTGAATCATTAAAATCGGACAATGCGTTTGGCAGCTATGTTGTTTCAAAAACCAAAATCACGATTTTGAAATTTTCCAACTTAGAAAAAGTGCGATTTTTGCAGTTTGTGTTAATTTCACGAAAAAACGTTGTAATCAGTTTCGAAATTACACTAAATTTTTTACAGTTTGACGTTTAAATCATCAAAATCAGACAATGCGTTTGGCAGTTATGTTGTTTCAAAAAACAATATCACGATTTTAAAATTTTCGAACTTCAAAAAAGTGCGATTTTTTGCAGTTTGTATTAATTTCACGAAAAAACATTGTTAATAAGTTGTTCACAGTTTGATGTTTAAATCATCAAAATCAGACAATGCGTTTGACAGTTATGCAATTTCAAAAACCAAAATCACGATTTTAAAATTTTAGAACTTTAAAAAAGTGCTATTTTTGCAGTTTGTATTAATTTTACGAAAAAACATTGTAATCAGTTTTAAAATTACACTAATTTTTTTACAGTTTGACGTTTGAATCATCAAAATCGGACAATGCGTTTGGCAGTTATGCAATTTCAAAAACCAAAATCACGATTTTGAAGTTTTCGAACTTTAAAAAAATGTGATTTTTGCAGTTTGTGTTATTTCTGCGAAACAAATTGTAATCAATTTTAAAATTACATTAAATTTACCTTTTGTTTACGTTTAAATCATCTAAATCAGACAGAGCATTTAACAGTTGTGCAATTTCAAAAAAATCAAAATCGCAATTATAAATTTCCAGATTTTGAAAACATGCTATTTTGACGTTTTTCGTTAAATTTTCGAAAATATCTATTGACCCGTTTTTATATTGCACAAAATTTTGCACCTTTTGACGTTAGAATCATCAAAATCGGACAATGCGTTTGGCAATTATGTTGTTTAAAAAAAAAAATTCGAACTTTAAAAAAGAGCGATTTTTGCAGTTTGTGTTAATTCCTTCACAAAAAAAAACTTTGTAATCAGTTTTAAAATTACATTTACCACGATTTTACGTTTGAATCATCAAAATCGGACAAAGCATTTGACAGTTGTGCAATTTAGAAAAAATCAAATTGCAAATTTCAATCTTCGGACGTCGAAAACGTGCTATTTTGACGTTTTGCCTTGCTTTTTTGAAAATATTTATTAGCCCGTTTTTATATTGTGGAAAATTTTCCACTTTTTGTCGTTAGAATCATCAAAATCGGACAATGCGTTTGGCAGTTATGTTGTTTCGAAAACCTAAATCACGATTTTGAAATTTTCGCACTTAAAAAAAGTGCGATTTTTGCAGTTTGTGTAAATTTTACAAAAAAAAATTGTAATCAATTTTAAAATTACATTAAATTTTTACCACATCCCTACGTTTGAATCATCAAATTTAGACAAAGCATTTGACAATTGTGCAATTTAAAAAAAATCAAAATCGCAATTTTAAATTTTTAGATTTTAAAAACGTGCTATTTTGACGTTTTGCCTTGATTTTTTCGAAAATATTTATTAGCCCATTTTTACATTGCAGAAAATTTTCCACTTTTTGACGTAAGAATCATCAAAATCAGACAATGTGTTTGGCAGTTATGTTGTTTCAACAATTTTTGAAATTTTCGAAGTGCGATTTTTGCGATTTGTGTTAATTCCTCGAAAAAAAATTGTAATCAGTTTTAAAATGTCACTAAATTTTTCACATTTTTACGTTTGAATCATAAAAATCAGCATTTTAAAGTTGTGCATTAAAAATTAAAAAAAAAAAACGCAATTTTAAATCTTTCGACTTTGAAAACGTGCAAGTTTGACGTTTTGTATTGATTTCACGAAAACATTTTTTAACTAATTTTTAAATTACACCAAATTCTGTACATTTTGTCGTTAGAATCATCAAAATCGAACAATGCGTTTGGCTGTTACGTAGTTTCAAAAACCAAAATTACGATTTTGAAATTTTTTAACTTAAAAAAAAGTGCGAATTTTACAGTTTGTGTTAATTTCACGAGAAGAAATTGTAATCAGTTTTAAATTTACCACATTTTTACATTTGAATCACCAAAATAAGACAGAGCATTTGACAGTTATATGCAATTTAAAAATAAACAAAATCGCAATTTGAAATCTTTGTACTTTGAAAACGTGCAATTTTGACGAATTGCATCGATTACACGAAAATATTTATCAACCCGTTCTTAAATTTCACAAAATTTTACAATTTTTGAAGTTAGAATCATCAAAATCGGACAATTCGTTTGGCAGTTGTGTCGTTTCAAAAACCAAAATTACGATTTTGAACTCTTACGATTTTTTTTTAAATTGCGATTTTTGCAATTTGTGTTCATTTCACGAAGCACATTGTTATCAGTTTTAAAATTGCACTTAATTTTTCACACTTTGATGTTTGAATCATCAAAATCGGACAATGCGTTAGGTTGTATCGTTTCAAAAACCAAAATTACGAATTGAAATTTTCAAACTTTTAACTATTTACGAAAGAAAATTTCAAACAAATTCTTTAATTTTAACTTAGAATGTGATTCAAAAACAACCGTTTTTTTTGTTTTCTAGGCCCGCTTGATAAGTTTAATTCGCATTGTTATCCTATAGCACAGGATATTGACGTATTCTGACAAACAATGCTAATATCTTGAAAATGAAAAAATATGTATAGGGAATGCTTGTATGGATCAATGCAGAATTGAATTCTGCGTTAGAATATGTAATAATATACAAGGTGTATAAAAAAAATCGAAATTTAATGGTTTCAAATTGACCAAATGTGGTAAGTAATTTTGAACACTGTGTATTTTAGAATTCCAAAAATAATACACCACTGGGTACCTTCGGATATTGACTTTTTATAGCCGAGATAACATCGCTTAGATTGTATTTTGTTCGGAGATGCAAATTTTTAAAATCGGCACCAAATTTTTGACAAATGTCAAATATCTCGAAATCTGTTAAATTTAGAGGTTACGTTATCTTATGATTCTTTCACGGAATTTTATGTATAATTGAAATTTGCAATAAAAAATATAGCTCAGTATTTAAAATAAGGAAGTTGGCGTTGACTTCCGGTGTAACCGGAAGTCGTATAATCTTGAAAATATTTTCATTGGAAAGGGCACTCGCGATTACATAAATGTTGAAAATCTCATTGCAATACATCAATTAGAACTTCACATATTGCACTTTTATTTAATTTATAATGCATCAATTAGAGGTTCGTGTACTTTTCGGTGTCGGTGGGACACCCTGTATATGCAACTGACTTTATATTGCAATAGTTAGAAGTACAAATATTTTTGGGTTTCGTTGGGACATCCTGTATGTGCATTTGAATTTTTATTACATTAATTAGAAGTACAGATACTTTTCGGTTTCGCTGAGACACCCTGTATGTGCATCTGAATTTATATTGCATCAATTAGAAGTACAAATATGTTTGGATTTCGTTGGGACATCCTGTATATGCATTTGAATTTATATTACATTAATTAGAAGTACAAATACTTTTTCAGTTTCGCTGAGACATCCTGTATATGCATCTGAATTTATATTTCATTATTTAGAAGTACAAATATTTTTCAGTTTCGTTGGAACACCCTGTATATGCATATGAATTTATATTATATCAATTAGAAGTATGTACAAATACTTTTTGGTTTTGCTGGGACACCCTGTGTATGCATATGAATTTATATTACATTAATTGGAACTACAAATACGTTTCAGTTTCGGTGGGACACCCTGTATATGCATCTGAATTTATATTTTATTAATTAGAAGTACAAATATTTTTGGGTTTCTTTGGGGCACCCTGTAGATGTATCTGAATTTATATTACCTCAAATAGAAGTTTCATACACTTTTCGGTTTCACTGGGACACCCTGTATATGCATCTGAATTTATATTATGCATACTATATACCATATGTTTAAAAATTATTTAGATAAGGCATGGCCATGATAAACAAAATCACAGTCTTAGATTAGTTGATTTTATGTCATATGAACAACTGCTGGCGAAGACGTGATGCGACGTGTCAAAACCTGCAACGTACGTTCCGAAATGCAAAGCCACCCCTTATCTAAATAATTTTTATACATATGGTATAATAATTGATGTAAACATCAAGGAAATAATTGTCTCGCCAAAGTTTTCCACGTTCAACAAGTAAACCGATTCGATGTCGAGCGGGTGTAATGCGAAATAACACGAAGAGAATCGTTTTTACTGTCCAAATACACATCGAATAACAAACAAAATGAAATTGTGCACACACGTGCGCGTGTGCGTGTGTGTGCATGGATTTAATAAAGATATACAACCATCAGCGTGTTTGCTAAAACTTTCATTAATTCTACTCGTTTTTAGTTGTTTTTAACGTACGTCCAACAAATGGATGCACTGCGTATCAATGTAATTTATGTTATGCATACGTTGACGAACGTTTTACACGTTCTGTATAAGAATAAGTATACAATCAGAGTGAGAATTGGATGAGAGGACGAAGTATAATATTTGTAAAACACTAACCTCTGCCACTCTCCCGCGACGGTGTCCGTGTCCATGTTTTCTTCTTCTTCACGTTCTAAACACACCTAGGAGAACGATTGTTTGCACCGATTGTTTAACACGATCGCCACTGTACTCTACCACGCCGCACTGATTCGATTAAAACAAATATTCGGAAAACTAGTGGAAATTATAAATATTTGCACGAGCACTTCGTTGACTCTAAGATGGCGCTGCACGCAACGGATTTCACGCACAATGCACACACGCAGCGTTGCCATCTACACCTGCACACCGCTTGGCGTCAGTAGACTGTGCATGCGCAGTTGTTGTTGTTTATCGGTCGCTATGCTTCGTTTGGACCGCCGCGTTATTTTGTTTTGCTCGAACATTCTCGATATTTTAACATCATATCGGTATGAAAATTGTGCACGAATTTACTGGAAGTGTGTGTGTGTGTGTTTCTAAGAGGAAAACATGGGCACCAAAAGTCCGTCAGCATATCACAACATGGAACATGGACACCGGAGGGTTGATTGAACAGGTTAGTGTTTTTGTTCGAAGTAAATGCGCATTTTGTAATTGCAAAACATATTGTTGATGACTCAGCTCATGTATAAAAATCAGTGACGGCTCTCGGGGTTTTTTCTGGTACGGCCGAGGAACAAGAGGTGTTAATACAGATAGGTAGGGTCAGTTGCTGCAGCACCTATCTGTATTACCACCTCTAGTTTCCTCGGCCGTACCAGAAAAAAACCCACGAACCGTCACTGATAAAAATGTCTCTTTAAAACGGTGGACAAAAATAAAATGCAATTGGAAAAAAAATTAGTCCAAAAAAGTTTAGTTTCATTGTTCAATTTCGGTAATTGAGTTGAGCTATTATATTCCTGATAATTGTCGATTGTTAATCATTTAACACGACTCGTGGAGCGGTGAGATAAATTAGCCCGAAACAGGTCTGAATTTTTGTTTAATTCTGCAATTTTGGTAATTGTGTTGAATTATCGCATTCCTGGTAAGTTCGAACGTCAATCATCTAACTCGTGGACTGATGAGACCAATTAGTCTGAAACCGGTCTTAATTTTGGTTAAATTGTTCAATTTTTGTAATTGTGTTAAGCTATTACATTCTTGGTAATTGTCATATTGTTAATCACCTTGTGGAGAGGTGAGATAAATTAGTCTGAAACAGGTCTGAATTTTTTTTTAATTCTTCAATTTCGGTAATTGTGTTGAATTATCACATTCCTGGTAAGTTCGAATGTTAATCATCTAACTCGTGGACTGATGGGACAAATTAGTCTGAAACCGGTCTTCATGTTGGTTAAATTGTTAAATTTTTGTAATTGAGTTAGCTATTACATTCTTGGTAATTGTCAATTGTTAATCATTTGACTCGTGCGAGGTGAGACAAATTAGTCCGAAACAGGTCTGAATTTTTGTTTAATTTTTCAATTTCGGTAATTGTGTTGAATTATTACATTCCCGGTAAATTCGAATGTCAATAATCTAACTCGTGAACTGGTGAGACGAATTAGTCTGAAACCGGTCTTAGTTTTGGTTAAATTGTTCAATTTTTGTAACTGAGTTGCGCTATTACCTTCCTGGTAATTATCGATTGTTAATCATTTGACTCGTTGAGAGGTGAGATAAATTAGTACAAAACAGGTCTGTTTTTTTGTTTAATTCTACAATTTCGGTAATTGTGTTGAATTATCATATTCCTGGTAAGTTCGAATATCAATCATCTAACTCGTGGACTGATGAGACGAATTAGTCTGAAACCTGTCTTAATTTTGGTTAAATTGTCCAATTTTTGTAATTGTGTTAAGCTATTATATTCTTGGTAATTGTCGATTGTTGATCATTTGACTCGTGAGAAGTAAGATCAATTAGTCCGAAACAGGTCTGAATTTTTGTTTAATTCTGCAGTTTCAGTAATTGTCTTGAATTATCACATTCTTGGTAAATTCGAATGTTAATCATCTAACTCGTGCACTGGAGAGACAAATTAGTCTGAAACCGGTCTTAATTTTGGTTAAATTGTTCAATTTTTGTAATTGCGTTAAGCTATTACATTCTAGGGAATTGTTTATTGATAATCATTTGACTCGCGAAGAGGTGAGATCAATTATTCCGAAACAGGTCTGATTTTTTGTTTCATTCTTTAATTTCGGTAATTGTGTTGAATTATCACATTCCTGATAAGTTCGAATGTCAATCATCTAACTCGTGAACTGATGAGACAAATTAGTCTGAAACCGGTCTTAATTGTGGTTAAATTTTTCAATTTTTGTAACTGAGTTGAGCTTTTACGTTCCTAGTAATTGTCGATTGTTAATCATTTGACTCGTGGAGAGATGAGATAAATTAGTCCGAAACAGGTCTGTATGTTTGTTTAATTATACAATTTCGGTAATTGAGTTGAGCTATTACATTCCTGGAAACTGTCGATTGTCAATCATCTGACTTGTGGACTGATGAGAAAAAATAGTCAGAAACCGGTCTCAAGTTTGGCTTAATCGTTTATTTCGATATTTAAGTTAAGTTATTACGTCCCTAGAAATTGTACATTGTCACCAATCTGACTAGTGTACCGATGAGCCCATTTGGCTAACCATTAAGTTCGAAACCGGTCTCAAATTTCGTTTAATTACCAATTTTATTATTTGAATTGGGTTAATACATTCCTGGTAAGTCCAATAACTCCGTCATCTATCCATGTTACCGATGAGACAAATTGATCTGAAACCGGTCTGAAGTTTAGTTTAATTGTTCAATTTTGGTAATTGATTTGTGTTATCATTTTCCTGGTAAGTTCGATTGTCAGTCATCCGACTCGTGGACTGGTGAGAGACAAATAGTCGGAAACCGGTCTGAAGTTTGTATCTATATCTACGTCGTGTCAAGTATGATTTCTGCATTATCTGACTAGTGTTCCAAATAATCCAAAAATTTGGCTTAATCGTTTGTTTCGATATTTGAATTGTTATTACATTGCTAGAAATTGTCCATTGCCATTAATACTGATGAGACCAAATAGTTCGAAACCGGTTTCAAGTTTCTTTTAGTTTAATTGTCCAATTTCGGTAATTGAGTTGAGTTACCACATTTCTGGTAATTGTCAATTTTCTATAATCTGATTAGTACAGTGAAGATGCAAATAGTCGGAAACCGGTCTAAAGTTTCTCTTAATTGTTTAATTTCGATATTTAAGATGAGCTATTAGATTACTAGTATTTCCTAGTCCATTGACAATCAGTAGACTGATGAGACAAAATAGTCCGAAACCAGTCTCAACTTTGGCTTAATCGTTGATTTCAATATTTGAGTTGAGTTATTAGATTTTTAGTCCATTATCAATCATCGGACTCGTGGACTGATGAGACGAAATAGTCCGAAACCAATCTCAACTCTGGCTTAATCGTTGATTTTAATATCTGCGTTGAGTTATTAGATTCCTAGTCCATTATCAATCATCGAACTCGTGGACTGATGAGACGAAATAGTCCGAAAACAGTCTCAACCTTGGCTTAAACGTTGATTTCAATATTTGCGTTGAGTTATTAGATTCCTCGTCCATTATTAATCATCGGATTCGTGAACTGATGAGACGAAATAGTCCGAAACTTGTCTCAACTTTGGCTTAATCGTTGATTTCAATATTTGCGTTGAGTTATTAGATTCCTAGTCCATTATCAATCATCGGACTCGTGGACTGATGAGACTAAATAGTCCGAAACCAGTCTCAACTTTGGCTTAATCGTTGATTTCAATATTTGCGTCAAGTTATTAGATTCCTAGTCCATTATCAATCATCGGACTCGTGGACTGATGAGACGAAATAGTCCGAAACCAGTCTTAGCTTTGGCTTAATCGTCGATTTAAATATTTGCGTTGAGTTATTAGATTCCTAGTCCATTATCAATCATCGCACTCGTGGACTGATGAGACAAAATAGTCCGAAACCAGCCTCAACTTTGGATCAATCGTTGATTTCAATATTTGCGTTGAGGCTTTCGATTCCTAGTCCATTATCAATCATCGGACTCGTGGATTGATGAGACCAAATAGTCCGAAACCAGTCTAAACTTTGGCTTAATCGTTGATTTCAATATTTGCGTTGTGTTATTAGATTCCTAGTCCATTGTCAATCATCGGACGCGTAAACTGATGATATTAAATAGTCCGAAACCAGTCTCAACTTTGGTTTAATCGTTGATTTCAATATTTGCGTTGAGGCTTTCGATTCCTAGTCCATTATCAATCATCGGACTCGTGGATTGATGAGACAAAATAGTCCGAAACCAGTCTAAACTTTGGCTTAATCGTTGATTTCATTATTTGCGTTGAGTTATTACTTTCTTAGAAATTGTTGATTGTCACTAATCTGACTAATGTACCGATGACACCAGTTAGTTCGAAACCGGTCTTTAGTTTCGCTTAATTACCAATTTTAGTATCTGAGTTGTGTTATTACATTCCTGGTAAGTCAAATACTTTCATCTATCTAGTTTGAATATGAGACGAATTAGTCCGAAACCGATCGATTTTTACTTCCTCTTTTACGAAGTACGAGACAGTATTGTGATTTTTTTTCAATTTTTTTTTTACGGAAATATCCGTTTTCGGGTCCCTAGATGCAATTTCAAGAATTTCTGGAAAAAAAAATTGTGCGTGTGTTTGTGTGTATGTGTGTCTGTGTCTGTGTCTGTGTGTCTGTGCGTCTGTGTTTGTGTGTCTGTGTGTCTGTGTGTCTGTGTGTCTGTGTGGCTGTGTGTCTGTGTGTCTGTGTGTCTGTGTGTCTGTGTGTCTGTGTGTCTGTGTGTTTGTGTGGCTGTGTGTCTGTGTGGCTGTGTGGCTGTGTGTCTGTGTTGCTGTGTGTCTGTATGTCTGTGTGTCTGTGTGTCTGTGTGGCTGTGTGTCTGTGTGTCTGTGTGGCTGTGTGTCTGTGTGTCTGTGTGTCTGTGTGGCTGTGTGGCTGTGTGTCTGTGTGTCTGTGTGGCTGTGTGGCTGTGTGTCTGTGTGTCTGTGTGGCTGTGTCTGTCTGTCTGTCGCGCTGTATCTCAAAAACCAATAAAGCAATTGATATGAAACTTTCAACATCCGTCTTATTTGATAATCTGTAGAACTGAAAAGCTTTTGGTAAAATTTCGTTCACCGGAAGTGGGCGTTTACCTTAACTGTTTTTTTGTTTTTTGCCAATATTTTCTTAAATATGAAAAATATCACAAAACCATTTAAACAAACTTTAAAGACAACAAAGAAATGAACATCTTTTGCTTGAAAATATTTTTCATAAAATCATTTTTATTCGAGAAAAAAATTTATATTTTTTTTAATTTTTGATTTATAATTATGAAACGATAATAGTTACAGCAAATTTATGTTAATAATAATTGTAGAGAATGCCAAAATGAACAACTTATAAAGAATAAATTTTTTTCGAAATCCCTTTAGTTTTTGAGTAAACTGAGTTTTTTAATTTAAAGTATAATTTTTCCATCTTTCATAATTTTGACGTTTTAAACGTCAGTTTCATCCGAGTTTACGCAACGCTCGATGTACATCATCATGTAAAATATGATTTCAATTGATAATAAACCATGAAAGGTTTTTTTTTTGATACCATCAAGTCGAAGAAAGTAACATGATGGCCACATCACCATTTTTTTAAGAAACATTCTTGATAAAAGTAGCTATGAAAGAAGAGAAAAATTAAAACAAACATAATTGAAGGATTTGAAATAAAACGGGTATAAGTGCATTCATGCTTGTTTTGAGATAATTGAATCTGAAGTTATTTATATAAAATAACTAGAGTATGTGTGGCATTCTTGTTGGATCACGCGTCGCTGTTCCGTCGCTGTTACGCAAAGTTAAATTAATTTCGTTATATTATGTAAATTTAAATTAAATATCGAGTGTTGGTTAAAAGTATCCCTAAACGGTTTCGCGCCTTTGACGTGGGAAATTGAAAACAAATATTTCGCAATTATAAACACTTTTCGAATGTTAACTTTTCCATTATTTCAAAGTTTTCGCGTGAATAATTCGGGCCGAGGCGATATAAAGTTCATCCGTTGTCATTCGCTTAAGCGCTAATTACATTAAAACAAAGTCGTTTAGAGTTAATTGTAATTATAGTTAATGCATGATTGAATTTAATTAATTAAATAGCGGCAGGTTCCGGAGAAACAGATAAGAACTTCACATGTGCTAATTTTAATTAAGTCCCGAAAGTAATTAGCGCCGTCGCGAATTCGTCAAATTTTACACTCTCTTCTTAAGGGATGTACACATTTAATTGTAAACAGATCCGTCCGCGCAGATAGGGCGCCTCCCGAGTTGTTCCATAATTATTACATCCTTTTTATTCCGGGTGAGTAATTAATGTTTCAGGTGAGCGCTGCATCAAAACACGACGACGACGATTCGAATCTGGGAATTCCGCGAGTAATTATGTATTTTCCTTTTAAATAGTTAATTTGTTGTTAACACCGGAGACGAAAATTTGCATATTCGAATGAACGCTTTCAATGCTCGCATCATATATTATTAACAGCGTTGCCGTTTCCGCATTCGCTCAGATTAGTTTTCAGAACGTTTATTCAGAGTTTTGATAATAATTACGATGCTCTACTGCACTCAATCAGGTATAATCTTCATAACTGGTATAATTAATACCTTCATTCAAATAAAACTGTTTCTTTGTTAATATCACACTTTATTTTTTAGTGACTCGAGTTTCAATCATTAGCTGATCATTTTCATAATACCAAAAAAAAATACCACTTTTATTTATAAAAATGCTTAAAAAACATAATTTGGTCTGTAACTATGTTATGAGACACCCTGTATAAATTAGACATTTTTAAGACGTGCAGTTCACTATTCTGCACAACTTTACGAAAAATCACGCATTTCTCTCCCTTGATATACAGGGTGTTTCAGAGCTCTGGGAACGGTCAATCAAGAGCTTATTTGTCAAAATTTCGAAAAATAAGCTCTTGATTGACTGTTCCCAGAGCTCTGAAACACCCTGTATATCAAGGGAGAGAAATGCGTGATTTTTCGTAAAGTGCAATTTTTTCTCTCTCCAGGGAGAAAAGTAAGCATTTGTCTCCCTTGGGCGAGAAATGTTATTTCTCTCACGATTTCAGCA
Source organism: Ocypus olens (assembly GCA_910593695.2). NCBI lineage: Eukaryota > Metazoa > Arthropoda > Insecta > Coleoptera > Staphylinidae > Ocypus > Ocypus olens. The sequence goes on along the minus strand of OU343047.1, from coordinate 1,502,238 downwards.
GCTGAGAATTTCCAACATGTTAGTAATACAATATTTCTGGATGATTTCAGAAGTTTGAGGCTAATTCTGGGAGCCACTATTTTTTTAGAATTTCTTAAATTACAAGATGCAAATTCTCTTTTTCTAAAAAAAATCAAGTTTCGAGTCCTAACATTTTGTTCCCAATATGAATACGTCGATTATCTTCCAGTACGTTAAAAACACAATATTTCTGGATGGATTTGAGAAGTTTAAAGCTAATTCTGGCAGCCACAATTTTTTTTAGAATTTTTTAAATCACAAGATGCAAATTCTGTTTTTCTAAAAATCAAGTTTAGAGTGTTAACATTTTGTTCCCAGTGGAGGTATGTCGATTATTTTCCAGTAAGTCAAAAATACAATATTTCTGAATGGATTTGAGAAGTTTAAAGCTAATTCTGGCAGCCACAATTTTTTTAGAATTATTTACATCACAAGATGCAAATTCTGTTTTTCTAAAAAGCAAGTTTAGAGTGTTAACATTTTTTTCCCAGTGGAGGTACGTCGATTATCTTCCAGTAAGTCAAAAATACAATATTTCTGGATGGATTTGAGAAGTTTAAAGCTAATTTTGGCAGCCACAATTTTTTTTAGAATTTTTTAAATCACAAGATGCAAATTCTGTTTTTCTAAAAATCAAGTTGAGAGTGTTAGCATTTTGTTCTTAGTGGAGGTATGTCGATTATTTTTTAGTAAGTCAAAAATACAATATTTCTGGATGGATTTGAGAAGTTTAAAGCTAATTCTGGCAGCCACAATTTTTTTTAGAATTATTTAAATCACAAGATGCAAATTCTGTTTTTCTAAAAATCAAGTTTAGAGTGTTAACATTTTGTTCCTAGTGGATTTCTGGATGGATTTGAGAAGTTTAAAGCTAATTCTGGCAGCCACAATTTTTTTTTTTAGAATTTTTTAAATCACAAGATGCAAATTCCGTTTTTCTAAAAATCAAATTTCGAGTCCTAACATTTTGTTCCCAGTGGAGGTACGTCGATTATTTTCCAGTAAGTCAAAAATACAATATTTCTGGATGGATTTGAGAAGTTTAAAGCTAATTTTGGCAGCCACAATTTTTTTTAGAATTTTTTAAATCACAAGATGCAAATTCTGTTTTTCTAAAAATCAAGTTTTGAATAATCAACGCTTTTTTGATTTTCAAACTCTGAAACAATATGATTGATTGTTGAAGACATTACTTTATGATGCGTGTTGAATTACTAAGGATGTTGAATTAAAAAAATCAATTTTCTCTTCCGTTATTGGGGGATGCGCCGGGACATATATGGACATATATGTCTGTAGTCACAGTTTGAGGAAGTTTTACGCCGATATTACATTATTGAAATAATTTACTTTTTCTTTATTTAATAGCGAAATTGTTCACGTACTCGCATAGATTAGTTTTCAAAAAAAAAAAACTTTCGTGACCGCGGGCGCTTTATATTTCATATGGGCCGCATTTTTATTTAGTGTAGCAAAGGGTTGCTCATAGGATTTATGGACGAATAATTCTTTTTCGCTATCTCGCCATGTTCGGAACATTTCATAGCTGAACACTTCGCGCCCCGCCAAAAACCCGCTCCGCCCTTCCGCCCTTTTCGCCTCTAACGCAAAACAATTTATAAATGGTACAGTTATGCGGCCGCCGCGAATTATTCCACATTTCATATTACATCGCACTTTCGACCCTTTTATTCTCCACAACCGAAAATGCACCTTATCGCATTGCGATCGCGGAATTTATTCTCCCTTGTCGGACGCAGGGATGCGTTTTATAACAAACGAAATGAATTGCATGAAATCATTATCAAGGTGTATGCGCACCCACTGCAACTGACGTGTGCAATTTCGCAACGAAACAATATTATTCAAACTAAAAGATAAACAAAACATGCTGATGTGCACTACCTAATTACAAACTAATTATATCAAATAAATTAGAGGCAACCTCACTTGTTGCAATTTGTTGTAAATTTAAATTTAACGAATTATATCACTGTGGAATGTTCCAGAAAACAAATAATCATTCGCAGGTTAATTTTCACACTTTTCTCGTTGACATGCGTCAATACGTATACAAATAATAAGCACAAGATTGCCAATTGGAAGACTATCTTGTTTTCTCCATTGTTCCTTCGGCGTGCCCTTTTTTTGGAGGGGGATAATTATCGTATGTTTGTGTCAAGCACAGAAGGGAACTGCAATCGATAAACAATTTCATCCCCGAAGTTAAGCTGTTGCGTACCTGGAAACGATTATTCGGCAAAATTAAAATCGCAAACTTGCGGCCAAAAAAAAAGTATCGAAAGTCTCGCGCGAGTCTCACTTGAATACAAAATGGAGGAATTATTTATTCATGTCGCGCTCGCCCGAGGAACAAGACGGCACCAATTTACGTGACGGTAATTGCGTAAATATTATGACCAATAATACATCTCTCAAACACCTTGTGATATTAATCGGGGAACCAGTACCTCCTCTGGCGATGCTTTTTGGGTTTTAACGATCATTAACTAAAATTTAATTGAGCGAAAGAACTTAGGTCGATAGCCCATGCGACAGTCTTGTTTGTAAAATTATATAAATAAAAAAATGAATTATGTAAATAGGCTATTCATAAAGATAATGTATATACAGGGTTTTGAATTGACAGCATCGGTCTTCGTGCATTATTTTTAAAGCTTTTTAAGCTGAATCACTTAGTACCTTACTTAATGATTTCTGCAGAGTATTTACCGAGATATTTGCAAAAAAAAAATACAATTATTTTGAATTAAAACAAAGGTTTTCCATGAAATCATAATGGCGGATATTTCATTTTGTTCTAAAAAGTGACAGTTGCTGTTACATTACGATTTACAAATTCACTAATTACGATTTTTTTAATATTTCTTTCTTCGCGTTGTTGATCTGTAAAGAACTGTAAACAATAGATTCTAAAAAAATATATCAGCATTGCCAAAATAACACTCTTTCATAACAAATTTTATTTTTCGAATTTGTTTGAAAAAATTCGAGAAAAATCTAATCGCAAAGAATTCGTTCCAAAGAAACATATCTCATTGCCAAAATAACACTCTTTCAAAGCTACTTTTGATTTTGAAAATGCACACAAATTTTTGAAAATTTAATTTTTCGATTTCTTGAAAATTTGGGAGAAAATCCAAAAAATATGTACCGCCGAGAATAAATTCTAAAAAAAAATTTTCAAGTGTTAAAACGTAACTCTTCGAAAGGCACTTATGTTTTTCAAAATTCACATATTTTTAAACGTGATACGATACGAATGTATCGAATGTAACATTGAAAATATTTCGTTAAAAATTTAAACCGCAGAAAATAAATTCTAAAAAAAATGTATTAAATAACTAAAATAGCACTCTTTAAAATTAACTTGTGTTTTTTTAAATCACCTATTTTTAAACGAATTACAAATTTTTGAAAATTTAATTTTTCAACATTTTTTGAACATTTTAGAAAAAAATTTAAAAAAAATCGTACCGAAAAAAATATCACCTGCTGGATTATGTTCAAATTTCTAAATTAAGTCGGAAATAATGTATCTTTAACACACTGTAAAACAATTGACATTTCCCCGGCTGCAGACAAAATATCGGCACTCGAAACTAGAATTTGGAGGAAGCGAAATTTGCAGCTCGTGGTTAGAAAAATTCTAAGAAAATTACCACCCGCGGGATTGTGTTCAAAATTTCTACATCAACTCGGAAATAATGTATCTTTAACACACTGCAAAACAATTGACACTTCCTCGCTTGTAAACAAAATGGCGGCACTCAAAGCTCGAATTTGGAGAGGGCGAAATTTGCAGCTCGTGGTTAGAAAAATGCTAAGAAAATTACCACCCGCGGCATTGTGTTCAAAATTTCTAAATCAACTCGGAAAGAATGTATCTTTAATACACTGCAAAACAATTGACACTTTCCCGCTTGTAAACAAAATGACGACACTCGAAACTCGAATTTGGAGGAGACGAAATTTGCAGCTCGTGGTTAGAAAAATTCTAAGAAAATTACCACCTGCAGGATCGTGTTCAAAATTTCTAAATCAACTCGGAAATAATGTATCTTTAACAAACTGCAAAATAATTGACACTTCCTCAACTGTAGTCAAAATGGCGACACTCGAAACTCGAATTTGGAGGAGGCGAAATTTGCAGCTCTTGATTAGAAAAATTCTAAGAAAATTACCACCTGCGGGATTGTGTTCAAAATTTCTAAATCAACTCGGAAATAATGCATCTTTAACACACCGCAAAATAATTGACACTTCCCCGGCTGTAAACAAAATGGCGACACTTGAAACTCGAATTTGGAGGAGGCGAAATTTGCAGCTCGTGATTAGAAAAATTCTAAGAAAATTACCACCTGCGGGATTGTGTTCAAAATTTGTAAATCAACTCGGAAATAATGTATCTTAAAGCCACTGCAAAACAATTGACACTTCTCCGACTGCAGACAAAATGGCGGCTTTCGAAACGCGAATTTGGAGGAAGCGAAATTTGCAGCTCGCGATTAGAAAAATTCAATTTTCACATTTTTCCCATATATACTTTGATTTTATTATGAATTAAATCTCATTTCTTGTTAAACTGCTGTAGCGTGTTTACGATTCTCTTCTTAATGGATCAAACAAATGTATTTTAAATGTACGTTACAAAATTAATTCACACGAGGGTAAATATGATTTTTATTTGATGATCAAATAGAACGGCTTGATGAAACATGTAATTTCAATAATATCACGAGTTGATACAGTTTCGATGATGTATATCTGCAACAGTTGTACGTGCGCGACCGGAATTCGGAATGTAATGCCAGACTCGTGACGTGAATGCATTGGCGTGCTGAATCGACATCCAAGATGACAGCAGATGGAATGGCGGCGGTGATGATGACTGACCGCCGCAGAGACTGAAATACTGAAATACTAAAATGCTAAAATTCGTGGTCCATCGGCTAACCACCGACGACGGAAGTTTCGGGTGTGTGTGTGTGTGCTTAAATAAGCAAATAGCCTTTGTTGGGATTTCATTCTGCGTTTCGGGTTGCTCGAGGCCTCCTCGTGTTTTGCCCTCTCACGCTCGCCCCGCACATGTCCACTTCCTAATGGGATTTTCTCAGAGGAAATGATATCTAAACACAGGAACTGGTTTTATGTTTTCGTATTTCTTTAGTTTTCCTCTCTGCCATCTTAAAACTTTTACTACCAAATAAAACACACGTCCGCGCTTAAAAGCGCACTTCTTAAAAATCCCCGGAGCGGATGGATATTTGAACAAATACCCCCCAATCGTCGGTTATTGTTCCGTAACGTGCCTTGCATGTGCGGTTATTGTAATGTTCATGTTACGCGTAATTTCCATACAAACTTTTATCAGCAGTTATGTAAAAATGGCTGGCGTGCATCGGTTAACAAAAATGGAATTTTGATTCCGCTTTACCATAATGGAGACAACAGGAAGATGGAACTTTTATTCGCTTTAAAATGCTAAGCATGAGAAAATATGACCCAGACAAATAGTTACTTGACACGATTGTAAGAGTGATTTATAAAATCGATTCAAGATACCAAGCTTAATTTACCTCTAAGAGTGTGCAAGTTTAGAAAATTTAAGGTCGGATTTACGACATGGAAGGTACGTCGGTGCCCATAAATCGACGCTGACAATAACGCGAATGGGAGAACAATAAAGTCGTCTCACCCCCATAAAATTAGTTCCCTTTGTTACCGGCGGCATTAAAAAAGATTTTCATGGACTGTTAATTTAATCTCGGGACATTACATTAACTTAAATGCAGCACCTCGAGAGTGCCTCCGCCGGTTTGCTTTAGATTTTCCGGTGCGGTAGGTCCGAAGTTCGATTCGGTCGTGTTTTATCCGGGGAAACGTTCAATTTCGGAGGGGCTTTTAGCACATCTCCACACTTCGACCCATTTACTATACAATAAGAATCCGTTGTTAACATCTTTAGGAGCAGACGGCAACGTGCGCCTTCGTGTGCCCTGGGTAAATGTTTGGCAGTAGGCAGACTGTTGTTATCGCACGTACATCGTCTTTGCAGAAATCCATCTGAGGCAGGCACGTGCACGATCGCGCGAGTCGTTGCATATTTACCGCCGATTTCTATAATGGAAGCAATTTATTTATAGCGCCCCCGTATCATTTACAACTACGTACGTTTTATTGAATTTTCATCACAACACGAATATTTATAGGGCGGGTACACTGCAACGGTTTTAAATTAATGGAAGTGTAATTAACTGATCGTGTTACGCAACCAACATTCGATATATCTCGACGGAATGGCTGCATATGAGACTTTTCTAAATCAATATCTATAACACACGGTGTTTGAAGCAAAGACCTGAAAATATCGACAGGACAAAAATACAAAAAAATGTTGATGTAGCCATCATGTTACTTTCTCCGATTTGACAGAATCATTGTTATTTATGATTTATTTTCAATTAAAATCATATTTTAAATGTACATCGAGCGTTGTGTAGACTCGGATGAAACTGACGTTTAAAACGTCAAAATTATGAATGATGGAAAAATTCAAAAACTCAGTTTACTCAAAAACTAAAGGGATTTCGAAAAAAACTTATTCTTTATAAGTTGTTTATATTAGCATTCTATACAATTATTATTAACATAAATTTGCTCTAACTATTATCGTTTTATAATTATAAACCAAAAATTAAAAAAAAATAATAATTTCTTTTCTCGAATAAAAATGATTTTATGAAAAATGTTTTCAAGCAAAAGATGTTCATTTTTTGTTGTCTTCAAAGTTTGTTTAAATATTTTTGTGATATTTTTCATATTTAGGAACATATTGGCAAAAAACAAAAAACAGTTAAGGTAAACGCCCACTTCCGGTGTACGAAATTTTACCAAAAGCTTTCCAGTTCTTCAGATTATCAAATAAAACAGATGTTAAAAGTTTCATATTAATTGCTCTATTAGTTTTTGAGATACAGCGGGTTTTTCGCACATAACTCTTCGACTTTTCAACCAAATTTCATGATTGTTTCGGGAAACAATACCATTTTGGCTCTACTTTGGGTAAACTCAGATTGGAATGATCCCTTTTCGAACCCTTCAACCCCCGAACAAAAAAAAAACACGTTTTTGGGCAGAAAAAACGCCCAACTTTGGCAACGTGTACCGAGTTGAATAAAATGTGTCGACTCGATTCACCAAAAGGGCATTGAAATGTGTTCAATTACCTGCGCAGGATTCAAAAAACGAAGGTCCTGCGACGATTTGACACAAAGTTAAGGGTGTTTGAAAAAAGTGCAATTTGTGGTCTTTTTATTTTTTCGTTGGGAGGGGCATAGAGCCCTCTCTTTGAATGGGGCATTACCCTCTCAAAGAGGAACTGCGTTTCCAGCAGTTGTATGAACGATTCACATCAGAAGAAATTTTGCTTGTCTCAGTTTCTATAAGTCTCACGAATCATTTTTATTACCAAATAGTGTTCAGAATGGGATTCTAGACTTGAAAAAATACAAAAATAAGTTTTGTGGGTTCGAATCCCAGCTCGCGCGAAAGATTTCGGGGCCTGGGAATATTCGCTCGGGACCATGGTCGTTGTGTTTGTATCATTATTCATTTATTCATTTAATTTTCTGATATACAATTAAAGCAACGGTTGTGGCAGATGGCCTCGTAGCCAACGTCAATTCCCAAATCATTCACTCTCCCTAACCTGCAGTTCCATCCACGTCCTTCCTTAAAAAAAAAAAAAAAAGAAAAAAAACGGAAAAAAGTTTTTGAAGAAAAATTAAATTTAATCGTTTTTCGGCGTTTTGCTTTTGAGTTTCCAAAAGATTTTTCAAATTGGTTGGATAGAAGCCGAGTTATGGCCATTTGAAAATTACCTAAATTTTTACAAATCCCAAGTGTTTTTTTTTTCCGTCAGTGTAATTTGTTTGTTTTTATTGGACGAATGGAAAAATGGACGAATGGTGGTGAGTTAGGCCAACATTTTTTTCTGACCCTACAGAGATCGTTAAAGTTAGCCTTTTTTGACCTAAATAAAGTTTTTTGTTAATGGAGTTCTAAGGTACAAAATGCGATATTCATGATTTCGCGCAAACAATAAATTTCGACTTATGAGTAAAAAAAAAAACACAAAATTCGCTTTTTTTCAAACACCCATAACTTTGTGCAAAATTGCCGTAGGAACTTCGTTCTTTGAGTTCTGCATAGGGAATTGATCGAATTTTAATGCCTTTATAGAGGATCGAGTTGAACATTTTTTTCGAACTCCGTAGACATCGTCAAAGTTGGACAAAGTTTCCAGAAAAACTTAGGGGCGCTAGAGGGGGGCGGAAGGGATAACGCTAAAGTTCGCATGCATGACTTTGAAGAAGACACTTCAAAGTTTTTCGCCCTCAAAGATTCATCAAAAATACGCCGATTTGTGGCGGTTTGAAAATGGTCGAAATTTCACGAATTTCAAGTGTTTCATTTTGTTTCCTCCAGTGTAGAAAAACAATTGCAACAAATGGAAATTTTTCTAAATTTACCCAAAACCGATTGTTCTTGATGGTTTCATGAAAATCTATTAGCTTCTCTTTACAGATTTTTAAATAATTAGACATGAACTTAAGGTAGGTGAAAATTTATCAAGCTGTTAAAATGATATAAAAACACACGCAAAACTTTCCAAATTCATTCAAAATCAATTGTTATTCATGACTTCATAAAAATTTATAAATAACCTCTTACTAGATTTCAAAATAATTACGCTTGAATCGAATTTGTGTTAAGTCTGAGGTGAACAATTTTAAAGCCGTTGAATAAAATAGTAAAACGATTGCAATAATCGCAATTTTTTTAAATTTACTCAAAACCGATTGTTCTTGATAGTTTCATGAAAATCTGTTAACTTTTCTTTGTAGATACCTAAATAATTAGACTTGTACTAAACGTGGGTCAAAATTTTTCAAGCTGTTAAAAGAAATTGAAACAAGCGCGAAACTTTCCAAATTCATTCAAGATCGATTTTTTTTTATGATTGAATAAAAATCTAGAAATAAAGGCTGGTCAATTGTGTGTTGGGGTCATTTGTAAAAGTGTCTCAATAAATGTGTTGTCTCTCTCTCTCCAGAAACAACCTCACTAGGCCCTGAGTTGGCCATAAGGACTTGCATCCGAGGCCAAAAAGAAAAAAAAACTCCTCACTAGATTTCAAAATAATTACAATTTTAGTATATTTAAATTCACATTTAGTTTAATTTCAAGAGTATGTAGTATTACACAAAACTTAATTGTAAAATGATGACATTCGTTAAATAAATAAATAAATATAGTGCAAACATACGTAAAAACAGTCATTTGTTGTGGATTGACCTTGCAGCTATCATAAATATTGATTGAGATGTTGACCTGAATATCATTGGAGGCAATTATAATTTATTTTTTTTGATAATAACTAGTTTTGGGGTGGTGACCGCAGACAAACATCATATCTGATTAGATACAAAATAAATATAATTTGAGTTGAGATGCAGATTGAATTGTGTATACACAATTACCATGGACCGCAGTTCTGTTGCGGTAAACCTGTAAATTAACTAATTGACTAACCCGGTTTAGTATTTCATAGAACGAGAATGCAACAACATTTTAACGTACATTAAACATCAAGTTAATTATTCGTTTATGCAAACAACGACAATTTCTATTATTATTTATTATACAGGGTGTAGTGGAACAAAACGGAACATCGGATTCTCAGTGTTATTAACTTTATACTGGAATATTATTTTCCCTGATCATTTTAGAGGAAACATGTAAATAAATGTTTGGTAGAGTAAAAATTTCTGCATGCAGTCATGCTATTATTTATTTTTTTGCATTTATGAAAACCTGAAAAATTATAAAATAAAAATGATGATTTTCATGAAAATAATGGTTGCCATGAAATTAAACAAAAATGGTGTGTTGTTGATTTGTTGCCTTCTGTCAGATTTATTGAATACAAGTTTTTTCATTAAAAATGTATTATATTCAAGAAAAAGTGCAAATTGTGAAGTGGTGCTATGTTGGTAGCAGTTTTCGTGAAGAGCGGGATATGTTTGCCGTCAACTATCCCGATCGACCAATTCCCCCCATGCAACGATCCAAAGGTTAATTTATAAATTTTAAAAGCTTAGTACTACGGAATTCTAAGAGAACATCAAATGCAGAGCAAAAAATTTTGCTCGATTTTCAAAATCACGTTGTAATATTTCCTGGTGGCAATGGTATATGTACGAATAAAGATGATGTTTCTTTAAATACCTCTGGGCAGTCGTATAGTGAATTCCACACTTGTCAGGCTTATGTTTGGATCTTCTACTACAGAAGCTAAGACCATAAACTAGTCATCCTTCTCATTATTCTGCTCTGCATTTGATGTCCTCTTAGAATTCCGTTATACTGACCCAATCGTTTCCAATTTATGAATTAACCTTTGGCACGTTGCAATGGAGGGAATTGGTCGATCTGGATAGTTGACGGCAAACATATCCCGCACTTTACGAAAACTGCCACCAGCGTAGCACCACTTCACAATTTGCACTTTTTCTTGAATAGAATACATTTTTAATGAAAAAACTTATGAAATATTCAATAAATTTGACAGAAGCCAACAAATCAACAGCGCATCATTTTTTTTTTAATTTCATGGCAACCATTATTTTCGTGAAAATTATCTTTTTTTTTAGGGTTTTTATAAATGCCAAAAAATAAATAATAGCATGACTGCATTCAAGAATTTTTACTCTACAAAACCTTTATTTACATATTTCCTCTAAAATGACCAGGGAAGATAATATTCCAGTATAAAGGAATTAACATTAAAAATCCTATGTTCCGTTTTGTTAATGCTAAAAAATTCAAACATTTCTCTCGTAATGTAAAAACCTTCATGACGTTACTTCTGTATCGTTAATTACTATTTTATTTCTATTTTTTCTAGAGATGATTTGCGTGTGATAACGCAATGATTTTTAGTGACAGAGTTATTATAATTCAAACTCTTGTAGTGTTCCAACAGTTTTCAAGTTTTTACACTCATTGTCAAATGAGTATAAACTGTTCCATCAAGTTGAAATAGGCTTCTGGCACCTAATTAAGTAACTAATGCAAAAAAAACCGTACGTACTTTCCTGCAACAGAGTGTGCCATGTTCTTAAAATTTCATAGCTCACGCCTCGCAGCATGAGGGTAGTTTGCAACAATGTACGGCGGTGTTTTATCGGTTTCGTTCTTCGGATCTACAGATAAATGATTATTATCATGGTTCTTCGGATAACGAGGACATAAAAGTATCAATTTTATTGGCGGAGGTGGCAATGGAGGCCTCGACACGCCGCAATGACAGCTGGATAGGGGTGGTGGCGGTGGCGGTGAATCGCTCTCAGATTGTTCGTTCGGGAATCGTCGAATCCGTTCCCGGCGGTTGGAAACACAAGCATGATTGTGCGGTCAGGAGCAATCAACGCTTTCGTCTTCCGAAATCTCATCCAACATTCAGAGCGGTCGCCAATAATCTATTCTAATTCGGAAAATCCATTCGAATCGATAATGTACAGAGAGATCCGGTTAACGACGGACGAAACGAAAGAAAAAAAAAACGCAATCGCTTTTATAAATCTCCAGTATCTCGAGTATAAACGTTGTAATAAAATATCGATAATTTTCCGTTCCGGCAAGTGGAAAGGAAGGAAGTTAGCAGTTTTCTATAAAAATGATTTACTATAGGTACTGCCCCGACATCCTATTTTATATAATAAAGATAAATCTAATAACGGATTAATTGATCCAAAACGTAAACAGGAAAATGCATCAGTCGCCCTTTTCCTCTTCCCATCTCTCTCCCTCTCTCTCCTGATCAACCTTATACAATATTTATGGATAAAAATGCACAAAATGGCGCGTTAATATTTAATAATGTGGTCGAGTGTTGTTAATATTTTATGAGCGTTAATTATTCCAAACCATTACCTAATAATAATGCTACAATAGCGTAACGTTACAATTTGACAAATTTATCAAACGAGTCGCTTGGAAGGAGTTTAGCAAATCGCGAACTGGTAATTTGTGCTTTTTTACTTTCTCCGTTACGAAGTACGAGAAAGTATTGTGATCGTGATTTTTTTTTCAATTTTTTTTTTACGGAAATATCCGTTTTAGGGTCCCTAGATGCCATTTCAACAATTTCTGAAAAAAAATTGTGTTTGGTTGTGCCTGTGTGTGTGTGTGTGTGTGTGTGTTTGTGTGTGCAGGGGTGACTCGTTATGTAGAGCCAAGGAGCCATGGCACTACCTGTAGTTTCAAGCTCAGTAAGAATTTTTAATTGATTGTTAAAACACTGCTTCGCCAGTTACTTTGGTCTAGGAAGATAAATCGTTCTTTTTTTTCTTAAAAAAAGAAGGAGAGTGGGGCGTTTATTATATAAGTGGCTTTACCATCAACATGTTCCACGAGTCGCCACTGTGTGTGTCTTTCTGTGTGCGCTGTATCTTAAAAACCAATAGAGCAATTGATATGAAACTTTCAACATACGTCTTATTTGATAATATGAAGAACTGAAAAGCTTTTGGTAAAATTTCGTACACCGGAAGTGGGTGTTTACCTTAACTGTTTTTTGTTTTTTGCCAATATTTCCTTAAATATGAAAAATATCACAAAAACATTTAATCAAATATTGAAGGCAACAAAGAAATGAACATCTTTTGCTTGAAAATATTTTTCATAAATTCATTTTTATTCGAGAAAAAAATTATTACTTTTTTTTTAATTTTTGGTTTATAATTATAAAACGATAATAGTTACAGCAAATTTATGTTAATAATAATTGTAGAGAATGCTAAAATCAACGACTTATAAAGAATAAGTTTTTTTCGAAATCCCTTTAGTTTTTGAGTAAACTGAGTTTTTGAATTTGAAGTATAATTTTTCCATCTTTCATAATTTTGACGTTTTAAACGTCAGTTTCATCCAAGTTTACACAACGCTCGATGCACTTTTAAAATAAGATTTCAATTGAAAATAAACCATGAAAACGTAAATATAAATGGCTATGATACCATCAAGTCGGAGAAAGTAACATCACACGTCACAATTTTTCTATTTGGTGAGTAATAATCCAGCATTTATATGTAAAACAATGTCACGGAAATATAAATAACAGAAAATATGACCTTGTTTATAATCGCATTGCATGGTGGTTGCGCCCTATATTATTTCTGGTTAAATTAAAGAATAATAAAAATTAATAAATCAACACCGAAGAGACGTATTTGTTCGGAATTAACCGAAGACAGTTTACGTCGTCGTCGTCGTCGGCAGCCGAGTGCATATTTATTTTAGGTAGATGGCGGTCTGCGTTGTTTTCGTAGTCCTCAAAGGTTAAAGGGAATATTAAATGCGACAGCCAAACAAACCGTGGCAAACAGCCCCGGAATGCTACAAATGCTACAATAGCAACTTGGCAGTTCGCTCGTTTGCCGTGTGCACACGTGTGCCAATTTATTTAGTTCGATTTCGGCGGCGAATTATAACGTGAATATTTATTTGAGCGTCCGCCGTATTTGAAAATGTATAAATTCCCTTCCAAGTTTTGTTTGTAATGTTTGTTTCAATAGTAATGACTATTTGGGTTATCGGATGGAGTTATTTTGTTTGATGTAAATTTGATATTACTCGAGTTAATTATTATTTCTATCAATAACAATGAATATAATATTGAGAAATAGTTAATTAATCTACTCAACAGATAATATATATTTTGTTCTATAATAACTGCAAATATTTGATCGTTAAAAATATAAAAGCTATTTTTACTTTCTTCGTTAAAATTTTTTTGATTTTTTTTTTCACGGCAATATCTTTTTTAAGGTCCTTAGAGGCGATTTCAAAGATTTCTGGAAAAAAAAAGTTGTGTCCGTGTGTCCACGAGATATTTACGCAAAAATAATGGAAAATATCATTCACCCGACCAAAATCTCTGGTAAATTATAACATCGTAGCAGTGACGTAAATGAAATGGCCTACAGTGTGACAAATTCAAAAAATTCAAATTCAATTTATTGGTGCTAATAGATAATAGACAAAGCCCCGAGGGAAGAAATCTAATTTACAAAAAAGTAATTTTTGAATTAAAATCGCATTTTTAAATAAATGACATATGGTATTCAAACACCAGAAAGCCATTATTCTATATTTTATTTTAAATGTCCAGTTTAATACCCCCCAAAAAAAATTAAATAAATAATGGTTGAGAAAAATACCATTTGAAAAAATTAGATAATTTTTTTTATGTAACCTTCTCCGGTTTGAGGGTTCAAGAGGACGGTTTCTGGTACTTTCTATAGTGAACAGGTTGAATATTTACATCTTCAGACTACAGGGTGTTGAATTGCAAAGCGGGCTATAGCGATTTAAAAAAAAATCATAAAAAAATTATAAAAAATTTTACTCAAAGTTTTATTGTTTAAATCGCTTAAGTGGACTCTTCGTTACACTTTGGAGTTCAAAAATTAAATTTAAAATGCGTTAAATTGTGCTTTATTGGAGTTTGAAATATTATCATTTTATAATGGCAGTTTGGGTGGACTTGCTGGAAAAAAAAATCATAAAAAAATTTTAAACAATTTTACCCAAAGTTTTATTGTTCAAATCGCTTAAGTAGATCCTTATCTACACTTTGGAGTTACAGAATTAAATTAAAATGAGTGAAACAGTGCGTTGTTGGAGTTTGAAATCTTGTCATTTTATAATGGAAGTTTGGGTGGACTCGCGAAAGAAAAATCATAAAAAAATTATAAACAATTTTTCTTTTATCTACACTTTAAAATTGAAGAATTAAACCTAAAATTTGTCAAATTGTGCTCTATGGGAGTTTGAAATCTTGTCATTTTATAATGGCAGTTTGAGTGAATCTGGGGGAAAAAAATCATTAAAAAAATTATAAACTATTTTAATCAAAGTTTTGTTGTTTAAAGTATACTCTTATCTAAACTTTGAAGTTAAATTTAAAATGCGTTAAAGAGTGTTGAATTGGACTTAAAATCCAGTCATTTTATAGTAACAGTTTGGGTGAACTCGCGAAAAAAATCATGAAAAAATTATAAAATATTTTAACCAAAGTTTTATTGTTAAAATCGTATAAGTAGAACCTCATCTACACTTTGGAGTTGAATAAATAAATTAAAAATGCGTTTAACAGTGCTTTATTGGATATTGGTGTCTTATCATTTTATAATGGCAGTTTGGGTGGACACGCGAAAAAAAAATCATAAAACAATTATAAACTATTTTCATCAAAGTTTTATTGTTTAAATCGCTTAAGTGGACACTTCGTTGCACTTTTAAGTTCAAAAATTAAATTTAAAATGCGTCAAATTGTGCTTTATTGGAGTTTAAAATATTATCATTTTATGATTGCAGTTTGGGTGGACTCGCTAGAAGAAGAATCATAAAAAAAATATAAACAATTTTACCCAAAGTTTTATTGTTTAAATCGCTTAAGTAGATACTTATCTGCACCTTCAAATTAAAGAATTACATTTAAAATGCGTTTATCATGTTTTTATACCTTTCAGTTTAAAAGTCAAAATTAACATACACATAAGTCGAAAGTCCCACGAGATTCCACTGTCAAACAAGTTTTCTCATTTTTTCAAACCATTTTTTAATAATATAGAATAAAAGTCAGCTGCCCCTACCTGCACATTTTTGTTTAATAGAATTTTATGTAAAAAAAAGTACGAACAATGCAAAAGCAATCATTATAATATATAATACACAAATCCATGTTAGTCCAGTTAACTGGAAATATGTCAATATATAATATTAATTTGTCTTAACATAATAAATTTATTAATCGAAGTTCATTAACCACAAATTAAAAATCAATATTGACAATAATGAATAATTACATTATTGCACTTTAAAATTTTGTCATTTTATAATGGCAGTTTGGGCGAACTCGCGGAAAAAAAATCATAAAAAAATTATAAACTATTTTAATCGAAGTTTTGTTGTTTAAATCGTTTAAGTAGACTCTTATCTACAGTTTGGAGTTAAAAAAATAAATTTAAAATGCGTCAAACGGTGTTTTAGTAGACTTTAAAATCTTGTCAATTCATAATGGAAGTTTGGGTGGATGAAAAAAAACATAAAAAAATTATTAACTATTTGACCAAAAGTTTTATTGTTTAAATCGCTTAAGTATATTTTTATCAGCACTTTGGAGTTAAAAAAATAATTTAAAATTCGTCAAATACTGTTTTAACAGCCTTTGAAATCACATAATTTTATGAACAAAAATTTTTGAAGAAAAATTTAATTAAATTAAATTTTAGGCGCTTTCAGTTGATTTAAGCAGTTTTACGAAAAAAGTAATTTTGCGCGTCTCGGTTCCTGGAAGTCACACAATTTTTTTTATAGACAAGCAGTGTTCAGAATAGTCTCTTCGACTTGAAAAAAAAAATTAAAATTGAAAAGAAAAATTTAATTTAATCGTTTTTTAGGTGTTTCTGGTCGATTTAAGCACTATTTACGAAAAAAGTAATATAGAGTATTTCGGTTCCTGTAAGTCCCAGAAAAAAAAATTTATGGACAAATAGTGTTCAGAATAGGCTCTTAGACTTAAAAAAAAACAAAAAAAATTTGGAAGAAAAATTTAATTTAATCGATTTTTAGGCGTTTTTTATTTACGAAAAAAGTAATTTTGCGTATTTCGGTTCCTGGAAGTCCCACAAAAAAAAATTATAGACAAATAGTGTTCAGAATGAACTCTTAGGCTTAAAAAAAACAAAAATTTGGAAGAAAAATTTAATTTAATCGATTTTTAGGCGTTTTTTATTTACGAAAAAAGTAATTTTGCGTATTTCGGTTCCTGGAAGTCCCACAAAAAAATATATAGACAAATAGTGTTCAGAATGAGCTCTTAGGCTTAGAAAAAAACAAAACAAAAATTTGGAAGAAAAATTTAATTCAATCGATTTTTAGGCGTTTTTTATTTACGAAAAAAGTAATTTTGCGTATTTCGGTTCCTGGAAGTCCCACAAAAAAAATTATAGACAAGTAGTGTTCAGAATGAGCTCTTGGGCTTAAAAAAAAAATTGGAAGAAAAATTGAATTTAATCGATTTTTAGGCGTTTTTTATTTACGAAAAAAGTAATTTTGCGTATTTCGGTTCCTGGAAGTCACACAAAAAAAAAATTATAGACAAATAGTGTTCAGAATGAGCTCTTAGGCTTAGAAAAAAACAAAACAAAAATTTGGAAGAAAAATTTAATTCAATCGATTTTTAGGCGTTTTTTATTTACGAAAAAAGTAATTTTGCGTATTTCGGTTCCTGGAAGTCCCACAAAAAAAATTATAGACAAGTAGTGTTCAGAATGAGCTCTTGGGCTTAAAAAAAAAAATTGGAAGAAAAATTGAATTTAATCGATTTTTAGGCGTTTTTTATTTACGAAAAAAGTAATTTTGCGTATTTCGGTTCCTGGAAGTCCCACAAAAAAAATATAGACAAGTAGTGTTCAGAATGAGCTCTTAGGCTTAAAAAAAACAAAAAAAAAATTTGAAAGAAAAATTTAATTTAATCGATTTTTAGGCGTTTTTTATTTACGAAAAAAGTAATTTTGCGTATTTCGGTTCCTGGAAGTCCAACAAAAAAAAATTATAGACAAATAGTGTTCAGAATGAGCTCTTGGCCTTAAAAAAACCAAAAAAAAATTTGGAAGAAAAATTTAATTTAATCGATTTTTAGGCCTTTTTTTATTTACGAAAAAAGTAATTTTGCGTATTTCGGTTCCTGGAAGTCCCACAAAAAAAAAAATTATAGACTAGTAGTGTTCAGAATGAGCTCTTAGGCTAAAAAAAAAACAAACAAAAAATTGGAAGAAAAATTTAATTTAATCGATTTTTAGGCGTTTTTTATTTACGAAAAAAGTAATTTTGCGTATTTCGGTTCCTGGAAGTCCCACAAAAAAAATATAGACAAGTAGTGTTCAGAATGAGCTCTTAGGCTTAAAAAAAAACAAAAAAAAAATTTGAAAGAAAAATTTAATTTAATCGATTTTTAGGCGTTTTTTATTTACGAAAAAAGTAATTTTGCGTATTTCGGTTCCTGGAAGTCCCACCAAAAAAAAATATAGACAAGTACTGTTCAGAATGAGCGCTTGGGCTTAAAAAAAAAAATTTGGAAGAAAAATTTAATTTAATCGATTTTTAGGCGTTTTTTATTTACGAAAAAAGTAATTTTGCGTATTTCGATTCCTGGAAGTCCCACAAAAAAAAATTATAGACAAGTAGTGTTCAGAATGAGCTCTTAGGCTTAAAAAAAACAAACAAAAAATTTGAAAGAAAAATTTAATTTAATCGATTTTTAGGCATTTTTTATTTGCGAAAAAAGTAATTTTGCTTATTTCGGTTCCTGGAAGTCCCACAAAAAAAATTATAGACAAATAGTGTTCAGAATGAGCTCTTAAGCTTAAAAGAAACAAAAAAAAAATTTGGAAGAAAAATTTAATTTAATCGATTTTTAGACGTTTCCGGTCGATTTAAGCATTATTTACGAAAAAAGTAATTTTGCGTATTTCGGTTCCTGGAAGTCCCGCAAAAAAAATTATAGACTAATAGTGTTCAGAATGAGCTCTTGGGCTTGAAAAAAACAAAAAAAAAATTTGGAAGAAAAATTTAATTTTATCGATTTTTAGGCGTTTTTTATTTACGAAAAAAGTAATTTTGCGTATTTCGGTTCCTGGAAGTCCCACAAAAAAAAAATATAGACAAGTAGTGTTCAGAATGAGCTCTTAGGCTTAAAAAAAAAACAAACAAAAAATTTGGAAGAAAAATTTAATTTAATCGATTTTTAGGCGTTTTTTATTTACGAAAAAAGTAATTTTGCGTATTTCGGTTCCTGGAAGTCCCACAAAAAAAAATTATAGACAAGTAGTGTTCAGAATGAGCTCTTAGGCTTAAAAAAACAAAAAAAAAAATTGAAAGAAAAATTTAATTTAATCGATTTTTAGGCATTTTTTATTTACGAAAAAAGTAATTTTGCGTATTTCGGTTCCTGGAAGTCACACAAAAAAAATTATAGACAAATAGTGTTCAGAATGAGCTCTTGGCCTTAAAAAAAACAAAAAACAAATTTGGAAGAAAAATTTAATTTAATCGGTTTTTAGGCCTTTTTTTATTTACGAAAAAAGTAATTTTGCGTATCTCGGTTCCTGGAAGTCACACAATTTTTTTTTATAGACAAGCAGTGTTGAGAATAGTCTCTTCGACTAGAAAAAAAAAAAAAAATTTAAAGAAAAATTTCATGTAATCGATTTTTTGGCGATTTACAATTTGGTCTTAAAATGTTATTTTTTTAAATATGTACTATTTAAAATAAGTGATTCCATAAAATTCGTTATATGTAATACCGGAATTTATTTATTGCGATTTAAACCACAATTAAAAAATATTTTACCATCAGTCTGTGTGGACGTTTTAATATAATAAATTAATCGATGAGGTATAACGAGTCCTGAAATGACCAACGCGAACAATGGTAGGTACACAATGTTTAATAATTCAGCGCACACTTAACAGGGGGGTGTGTTTAGTTTAAATGGCGAAAAGAGTGTGTGTATATATGCGCCCAGACACATTCGACAATACTGTCATTTAAAATTGTGTTCTGCATAAAATATGCCCGGCATGCATAATTTAATTAATTGGAACCGTCCCGGGAGCTCCTCGGCGTAGTTTCCCTTTTAATCCTTATGACATTACGATACGAATTCGGTCTTTTGAAGCGCCTTTGTAAGAAGTAATATAATGGAAAACACTACGGGTCTCATCATCATCATCGGGGGGGAGATCGGGGCCCTTTCTGTACTTTATTTCATGTAGGTAGGAGAGAGGAATTACTAACGGGTCACCAAGGCGAAATAATTTCGCCCGAAATGTCTGCGCCTACAATTTCATTTAAATCTTTAAATTAATCCTTCGGCGGGCCCGTAATTTTCACACGGCCCCGTTTATTCCGGATAAGCCATCCGTCCGTCCGGCTTTATTAATATGAAAACGTTTGGTAATTACGGAGTAAAAATCGGTTCGAGCCGACGACGCCCTTTTTGGGTGCAGCGGAAACACGGATTGTTATTAATTCCACTTCATTTCTCACCAGAGTAATAAATTGCTCGTCAACGTCATTCATTGTGCTTATTATTAATAACGCGTTTCGTTGCAATTAGCGGTGCACCCCTGGATTAGTTGCGGTCGTATGAATGAATGGTGAGTTCTTAACGAACGAGCGGTGAACCATTTTTGTAAGTGTTCGGTATAAAGTGCTTGGTCTTAATAGCGGCGTTCACACGTACACGCAATCCCGCACGCGTGAACCGGTCCGTTCCAATCCCGCACGACGGAGTGTACGTGTGAACGCGAGAACATCCCGACGCTCTCAACGCCCGGAATTAGTTCCAGTGTGAGTTCTTAACGAACGAGCGGTGAACCATTTTTGTAAGTGTTCGGCATAAAGTGCTTGGTCTCAATAGCGGCGTTCACACGTACGAGCAATCCCGCACGCTTGGACCGGTCCGTTCCAATCCCGCGCGATGGAGTGTGCGTACGGACGCGAGAACATCGCGACGCGAACAGCGCGCGAAATTCGTTCCAGCGTTAACTTCTCACTGCGTACTTATTGTCCTGTGTTAACGCCGCTAATAACGAGGTGAAAACTATACTTTCAAAACGCGGTTAGCGCGAAACCTCTTCAGCCAAAGACACCATCCCACGTCCATAAATCATCGCAAAAGGCATGCGAGAAGAAAAGAAACGTTATGAGTTCTCCCGAGCACTAATTTGTATGCATCAGCGGAAAACAATCGAAAGCTCGTCGCGTCGCGGACATCGGGGAAGATAAAAATGAGTCCAATTTCGTTGAAATATGACAGTGCCCCGAGATCATTATCTGCCGAGTGGAGGGCATGATTTTCTTTCGTTAGTCAATTTCCGGCGTCATTTATTTCGTACTACCTTGTCATTAGTTGTCCGGGACACGTCAATAAGGGCCGTTCCGTGTCCCCGGGGCCGATCGCCGTTTGTTTTCCTGCTAATGAGGACCGGCGAAGTCGAAGTGAAGTAGTGGAAAGTAAAAAGGCCCCTCTCTCTCTCCCTTCCCCCGGCAGCGGGAGGTATTCCGGTATTCCGCATATAATGTTAGATGGAGCGCAAGTAAAGCTGTTTACTGGAGCGCTCTGCCGATCGCTCGCAATAAACGTGCTCCATTCATGCAGAACCTGAGGAAGACAATACCCCGTACTAACTGTAACTCTCCGGTTCGCTTTGTTGTTTACTTTGTGAGGTCCGTGCGGGCCGCGTGTCACGGCCACTTTGTCTTACAAGTGGCGCGCACTCGTCGCCGTCTAACAAAGTATTCTTTATTACCCGCTTTATTTTAATTAAATTCATACTCTGTCGCAATTATTCGCCCTCGAGTGTGTGCTCGCTGAACCCCTCCGGCAGCGGCGTTCTTTTAAAATTCATGATCATATCCCGCCCGATCCTCTTCAATATTTTTACGTCCGGTCAATGAAATTTTACGGTCGGCATTTTTTTTTTATTTCCCATCATTATCACATAAATGGCGCGTTCGCACTGAATTCTTTATTGTGGTATAGTTTTATAACTCTGTTGTAATAACTTATCAATCATTCATATCTGAAATATATACATCGTACAATAATTTATAATTCAGCCACATTTAACATCCGCCTTCCTTTAGGACCACAAAAGTTTACCTGTTTAAGAAAATATAAATTTTCGCAATGCACCCTTAGTCGTCGTACTCGCGACAATAAAAATAGTCTCGTGAGATCAAATTTTCCGAACGCGAGCACATGACGATTTTTCCCGGCGCGTCCACCATACGACCAATTCATAAATGAGCTCATTTTAGTCGTTTGTAACGCGGTGCTTGCTACTGCCATCGACTTAAAAATTTCAAGATTCACTCAAAACCCACGCCAAATTATGATACGATAAAAGCTTCAAATCCATCCTTCCCAAATTGTTGGATAAATTTACGTCAGCAGAGCGTGAAGTTATGAAAATTCATATAATTTCGATGAGCTGGAATTTTTTTTTAAATAAATTATTTTCTTAAAATATATGCTAAATCGTGATTATGTAAAAATTTCAAATACATTCCTCCTAAATTTTCCAATAATTTTACGTCAACCACGAAAATAAAGTTCCCGAAATTAAAATAATTTTTGGTGCGAAAAAATAAATACTAAAACAATTTTCAACATTAACTCAAAACTCATGCCAAATTATGAATCCTTCAAATACATTCTTTCTAAATTTTTGGATAATTTTAAGTTAAAGTTGTGAAAATTCAAATCATTTCGATGAGCTGAAAAAAAAATTAAAACCAAATGCCATCGATTTGAAACTCTCTAGATTCACTCAAAACCCACTCCAAATTATGATACTGTAAAAGTTTCAAATACATTTTTCCAAATTTTTTGATAATTTTACGTCAGCAGAGCGTGAAGTCGTAAAAAATTAAATAATTTCGATGAGTTGCATTTTTTTTAATGCCATCAATTTGAAACTTCGCTGATTTTCTTAAAATTGTGATTATGTAAAAATTTCAAATAGATTACTCCTAAATTTTACGATAATTTTACGTCAACCACGAAAATAAAGTTCTGGAAATTGTAACAATTTTTGGTGCGAAAAAATAAATACAAAAACAATTGCCATCGACTTGAAATTTTCAAGATTAACTCAAAACTCATGCCAAATTATGATATTGTAAATCCTTCAAATACATTCTTTCTAAATTTTTGGATAATTTTAAGTTAAAGTTGTGAAAATTCAAATAATTTCGACGAACTGAAAAAAAAAATTAAAAACAAATGCCATCGACTTGAAACTTTACAGGTTTACTAATTATACATGCTAAATTACGATTTTGCAAAAATTTCGAATAAAAAGTTCATAAATTTTGCGATAATTTCATGTGAGCAGCAGAATGTTAAATTGTGAAAATTTTAATAATTTTCTTTGGCCCGAAAAAAAAAATAAAAACAATTGACACCAATTTGAAACTTTACAGGTTTACTGATAATACATGCTAAATTATGATTCTGCAAACATTTCAAATAAAAAGTTCATAAATTTTGGGATGATTTCATGTGAGCAACAGAGTGTTAAATTGTGAAAATGTTAATAATTTTGTTTGGTTCGAAAAAAATGTAAAAACAATTGACATCAATTTGAAACTGTACAGGTTTACTGATAATACATGCTAAATTATGATTCTGCAAAAATTTCGAATAAAAAGTTCATAAATTTTAGGATAATTTCATGTGAGCAGCAGAATGTTAAATTGTGAAAATTTTAATAATTTTGTTGGCTCGAAAAAAATATAAAAACAATTGACACCAATTTGAAACTTTACAGGTTTACTAATAATACATGCTAAATTATGATTCTGCAAAAATTTCAAATAAAAAGTTCATAAATTTTGGGATAATTTCATATGAGCAACAGAGTGTTAAATTGTGAAAATTTTCATAATTTTGTTTGGTTCGAAAAAAATGTAAAAACAATTGACACCGATTTAAACCTTTATAGGTTTACTAATAATACATGCTAAATTATGATTCTGCAAAAATTTCGAATAAAAATTTCATAAATTTTGGGATAATTTCATGTGAGCAACAGAGTGTTAAATTGTGAAAATTTTAATAATTTTGTTTGGTTCGAAAAAAATGTAAAAACAATTGACACCGATTTGAAACTTTACAGGTTTACTGATAATACATGCTAAATTATGATTCTGCAAAAATTTCGAATAAAAAGTTCATAAATTTTGGGATAATTTCATGTGAGCAGCAGAATGTTAAATAGTGAAAATTTTAATAATTTTGCTTGGCTCGAAAAAAAAAATGTAAAAACAATTGACACCGATTTGAAACTTTACAAGTTTACTGATAATACATGCTAAATTATGATTCTGCAAAAATTTCGAATAAAAAGTTCATCAATTTTGGGATAATTTCATGTGAACAACAGAGTGTTAAATTGTGAACATTTTAATAATTTTGCTTGGCTGGAAAAAATATAAAAACAATTGACACCAATTTGAAACTTTACAGGTTTACTCATAATACATGCTAAATTATAATTCTGCAAAAATTTCGAATAAAAAGTTCATCAATTTTGGGATAATTTCATGTGAGCAGCAGAGTGTTAAATTGTGAAAATTTTAATAATTTTGTTTGGTTCGAAAAAAATGTAAAAACAATTGACACCGATTTGAAACTTTACAGGTTTACTAATAATACATGCTAAATTATGATTCTGCAAAAATTTAGAATAAAAAGTTCATAAATTTTGGGATAATTTCATGTAAGCATCAAAATGTTAAATTGTGAAAATTTTAATAATTTTGTTCGGCTCGAAAAAAATGTAAAAACAATTGACACCAATTTGAAACTTTACAGGTTTACTGATAATACATGCTAAATTATGATTCTGCAAAAATTTCAAATAAAAAGTTCATAAATTTTGGGATAATTTCATGTGAGCAACAGAGTGTTAAATTGTGAAAATTTTTATAATTTTGTTTGGCTCGAAAAAAATGTAAAAACAATTGACACAGATTTGAAACTTTACAGGTTTATTCATAATACATGCTAAATTATGATTTAGCGAAAATTTCGAATAAAAAGTTCATAAATTTTGGGATAATTTCATGTGAGCAACAGAGTGTTAAATTGTGAAAATTTTAATAATTTTGTTTGGTTCGAAAAAAATGTAAAAACAATTGACACCGATTTGAAACTTTACAGGTTTACTAATAATACATGCTAAATTATGATTCTGCAAAAATTTAGAATAAAAAGTTCATAAATTTTGGGATAATTTCATGTAAGCAACAAAATGTTAAATTGTGAAAATTTTAATAATTTTGCTTGGCCCGAAAAAAAAATGTAAAAACAATTGACACCAATTTGAAACTTTACAAGTTTACTGATAATACATGCTAAATTATGATTCTGCAAAAACTTCGTATAAAACGTTCATAAATTTTGGGATAGTTTGAGTTAATCACATCGGCTTCTGAAATAAATGATTTATTATCCAATGACCAAAAATTTTCTCACTCATTTAATGGTGTTAAATCGCTTAATTATTAAGGATACCCTTTTTTAATACAAAACGTTAATACACGATAAACTGCTTTGTTATTTCTGGATATTTTAAATGTATGCAAGTACGTTAACTTCATTAAAAAATGTCATTGGGTTGATCTACAGTCCCTACTTTTACAAATTCATAAATTCCGCACTAAATTAATAATCCAATTCACATATCCGAACTTATAATTATTCTAATTAGAGTGGAAAGTTGTAAATGGAAAGGGTCGAACGGGCTGGGCTGTTGGGTAGGGTGCGGGTGCGCTTCGGATGGAAGGATGGAATTGACCGGTTGCTTCTGCCAGCTCATTTAACTTTCGATAAAACTTCACGACGAGACTATAAGTTTGTTCCGATAACGATGTGTGTACTTAAAACCGACACACCCTCTATAATTTTCAAGTAAACATTCAAAATAAACTCGGAACTCTCGGGGAACGTGTGCACACGGAGCGCAACTTTTTCCACCCTCCGACGACGACGACATCGTAAACAAAATTAGGCGCACTAATACTCGTATATATCCATACTTCCAGCAGCACCGTGTCCAGGACTCTCCGAGCTCGACATTTCTGCCTGCCCCATTTTTGAAAGTACGCCGACGAAATGCGGGACTCTTACAACGGAAACTTTTCAGCCGAATTTATGAGGAAGTTAATTATAATACTTGGGGATTTAGAATTCCCTTGGATTCAAGGGCTACATTTTCGCATACTGCTTAAGTTTAGGCTAAACTCCTCGGTATGTTGAGTTGATGCATACTTTTTACTGCGAGTTACGAACGAATTTAGTAGCGGGAAATTTACATCTGAAGGAATTTATTGGCGGGAAATTTAAATCTGGAGGAACTTAGTGGCGGGAAATTTAGATTTGGGAGAATTTAGTGGCGGGAAATTTAAATCTGCCAGTTAATAGCTCTGATATAAGAACTACCTCACATAAAACTGCAATGTACGAAAAAACTGCTCAGTACTCGTGCGCCGTGGTATTCAATAATCTGCCACACGATATAAAAATTAATAACAATTTAATGTCTTTTAAAGTAAAGCTTAAACAATTTCTGGCTAAAAAGTGCTTCTATAAGTTCTCAGAATATGTAGCACACTAAATGATCACGTAAACAATGTATGTCCGACCCTTTATTAAATTAGGTAGTTCTAAATTTTAATATGTTCTTATTTATTGTACTTTGTTCTTTATATTGTATTAGTTTATAACTCTTAATTGTAGTCTTATTTTAATTATTTTATTAGTTGACAATCGTATAACGGACGCTCACATCCACTATTTTGGATCAATTTTACATTATTTTTGACTATTTGTATATGATGGCAACGTGATTTGAATAAATAAAACTAATTCAGGGGCGGGAAATTTAAATCTGAAAGAATTTGGTCGCGAGAAATTTACATCTGAGGAAATTTAGTGGCGTGAAATTAAAATATGCCAGTTACAAGCGAATTTAGTGGCATGAAATTTAAACCTGGGAGAATTTAGTGGCGTGAAATTTAAATCTGCCAGTTGCAAATGAATTCAGTGGCAGGAAATTAAAATCTGGGAAAATTTAGAGGCAAGAAATTAAAATCTGGGCGAATTTATTGGCAGAAAATTTAAATCTGCCAGTTACAAACAAATTTAATGGTGGGAAATTTAAATCTGAGATAATTTAGAGGCGAACAATTTTTCAAATCGTTGAATGCAATTTTCGTTTCGCCAATTTAAGTTTGGAGCGTTACTGTTTTGTTTCCACCTAGGATATGACAATTGTTTTAATAGAAAATCATAAATGCATTGTTTCTTTAAAGATCTTGAGCTTTTGAAGAACATTCTTTGGTTAATTAATATTTTACAATTTTTCGAATCGTTAAATGCAATTTTCGTTTTGCCAATTTAAGTTTGGAGCGTTACTGTTTTGTTTCCACCTAGGATATGACAATTGTTTTAACAGGAAATCACGAATGCATTGCTTTTTCAAAGATCTTGAGCTTTTGAAGAAAATTCTTTGGTTAATTAATATTTTACAATTTTTCTAATCGTTAAATGCAATTTTTGTTTCGTCAATTTAAGTTTGGAGCGTTACTGTTTTGTTTCCACCTAGGATATGACAATTGTTTTAGTAGGAAATCATAAATGCATTGTTTCTTTAAAGATCTTGAGCTTTTGAAGAAAATTCTGTGGTTAATTAATATTTTACAATTTTTCAAATCGTTAAATGCAATTTTCGTTTTGCCAATTTAAGTTTGGAGCGTTACTGTTTTGTTTCCACCTAGGATATGGCAATTGTTTTAGTAGGAAATCATAAATGCATTGTTTCTTTGAAGATCTTGAGCTTTTGAAGAAAATTATTTGGTTAATTAATATTTTACAATTTTTCGAATCGTTGAATGCAATTTTCGTTTCGCCAATTTAAGTTTGGAGCGTTACTGTTTTATTTCCACCTAGGATATGACAATTGTTTTAACAGGAAATCACGAACGCATTGCTTTCTCAAAGATCTTGAGCTTTTGAAGCAAATTTTTTGGTTAATTAATATTTTACAATTTTTTAAATCGTTAAATGCAATTTTCGTTTCACCAATTCAAGTTTGGAGCGTTGCTGTTTTTTTTCCACCTATGCTATGACAATTGTTTTAGTAGGAAATCATAAATGCATTCTTTCTTTAAAGATCTTGAGCTTTTGAAGTAAATTCTTTGGTTAATTAATATTTTACAATTTTTCGAATCGTTAAATGCAATTTTCGTTTCGCCGATTTAAGTTTGGAGCGTTGCTGTTTTTTTTCCACTTAGGATATGACAATTGTTTTAATAGGAAATCACGCACGCATTGCATTCTCAAAGATCTTGAGTTTTTGAAGAAAATTCTTTGGTTAATTATTATTTTACAATTTTTCGAATCGTTAAATGCAATTTTCGTTTCGCCAATTTAAGTTTGAAGCTTTACTGTTTTGTTTCCACCTAGGATATGACAATTGTTTTAATAGGAAATCATAAATGCATTCTTTCTTTAAAGATCTTGAGCTTTTGAAGAAAATTCTTTGGTTAATTAATATTTTACAATTTTTCGAATCGTTAAATATAATTTTCGTTTTGCTTAATTTTGTGGCGGGAAATTTTAATTTAGGGGAATTCAGTGGCGGGAAATTTAAACCTGAGATAATTTAGTGGCGGGAAATTTAATTTTCTGGGAATTTAGTGGCGGAAAATTAAAATGTTTTTTTGTTTGCAAAATCATATCTTAATGTCCCTTTTTTACCAATGAAATTATTGAAAGGGGTGGTTGCGACCGTTATTGCGTGGTAATCAATATTTAAACTTTGTGTGTTTGCTTAAAAATAGTGTAATGAAAGTAGTTATGCTTTTGCACAAATATATTTAAATAAATAGTAAAATGAATATTAATGAGGCACTGTAGCAACAAACACAACAATAATTCTCAGTAATATAATTCTCAAACGAAATTATGTATCAACATCAAATGCAAACGAAGTTAGCGTTGCATTACCCCCCCGGAACTTCAGAGCTCGCGTAATAGAAATTTTGCGAGCACATAAACGTAATATGTTTTCAAACCAAACAATGTTCTTTGTATTGCAGCGAAGTTTTAACAAAGTTGCGGGTTTCCGATTTTTTGCGGCATCGTTTTTTTTTTTTGTAAACTCTCGAAACTATGCAGTTCTCGCGTGCTCCCCGGCAGCTTATTGCGATACGAACAGACGCGATCGAGATGCACCGTAAATATTGATTAGGGAGAAACTCAATGTCCATAAATGTGTGTATGGAGAGGGCGGAAGGGCCAGGTGAGAAATTCCGGCGTCCTAGAAACGTGCCTGTTGAGCCCTCCGCGCGCGCGTTACGTCATGCATCCTATACCATTGTCACCCTATCCTGTCAGGTATGTAATACCATATAACGTGCTGTTGCTTTTAATGAGATTCGTGCAAATAAGAAGATAATGAAGCTCACGCCACTGCTTTATATAATACCGGGGTGGGTTAAAATATAACAATGCTTGAGTAATCGCCATAATACGTACGCGGATCAACTCTTCATCGAATAACGCAGACATGTTTAATCGGTGTACGGGAAATTTACCACCTGCATTTGCAATATGTCTACTCAACGTTATTCTCTCGTTATTTTCTGTTTATTTTATTTCCTCCTCTATCATAGCGTCGGTTTAGCCTGAAATATTAATAAACACACAAACACGAATGGATCATCTTGTTTAATAATGAATACTCATGGTTGTAATAAACCGAAACACGCGCCAGAGAATTAAAAATAATAGTACGAAACCTTATTGTGATTTTGTTCAACAAGTTTTTAACAGAATTATTGTAGTAAGGTGGTGCAAACGCAGAAGACAACATAGTAGAATCTTAATGCACCAAGCGTGTCATGAATATATGATTAGGGACGCATGCGGCCCGCCTCGAAAATATGATCGAACCCTTTTAGCTTAACAAGAAACCAATGGTAATCCACCTGAGTTATTATCTGGCGAGTCGTAAGATGATTACCGAAGTTGGCTCGTCTATCACAATCGAAAGAAGAACCCGACATACCAGATAGTCTTTATGGCTTTGTTTACTCCTCCGTCCCCCGTATGCAAGTTTATATAACCCCAAGAGTTCGTGTTAGTGGAAGTTTAGTGAATCCCATTTTATATCGATAAACTCGAAATTATGTGACACAGATTCTATACGTTTCCCCCGCCAATTTTTATAACGGAACTTTCCCTAATACATGCACTTAAATCGAACCTGAAAACACCTTATCAATCCCGCGATTAATCCCACCCCGCAAGCTGATACCGAAAACATCAAAACAAATTAATTGATATCCGCCATTCCCGACTGTAGTAAAACTCGAGTCGCACTTTGCTCCAATGTTTGGATGCTCGAAAACAAAACCTACATTACCTTACGTATATATCTACAAAATCGCCACTGGTCCAGTCAACAACTGGGTAATATCGCTTTAGATCTTTGCATTTACTCTTCAAAACACTTCCTAAAAATAACCGCACAATTTATCGCTAAAATACTTTAACCTAAATTTACACTCATAAATACGAGTGTAATAAAGGTAACAAAAAAATGGTGTTGTAATAATTATTTATTACACACTTTCACGGTTTGTTTTAAATTTAAGTCTCATTTGAAATGTACATACAGCGTTTTGCAAGATAACGTCAAAAGTCAAGAATTTTTCAAATTTACAAATTTAGTTTAAATTAAAAAAAAATCGTAAAAAATTGAAATCGTTGCGTAATTATTGTGTGAATTTTAGCAGATACTTTTGCATCTTCTGTTTACTAATTAAAACAGTTTATTTCTTTAAAAAATCTCAACTGAGACAAAAGTTATGAATTTTTAAAATTGCGCCTGCTGTAAGCTATAAAAGTTTAAATTTAAAAAAAATCGTAAAAAATTGAAATCGTTGCGTAATTAATGTGTAAATTTTAGCAGATACTTTTGCATCTGTTTACTAATTAAAACAGTTTATTTCTTTAAAAAATCTCAACTGAAACAAAAGTTATGAATTTTTAAAATTGCGCCTGCACTAAGCAACAAAAGTTTAAATTTAAAAAAATCGTAAAAAATTGAAATCGTTGCGTAATTAATGTGTAAATTTTAGCAGATACTTTTGCATCTGTTTACTAATTAAAACAGTTTATTTCTTTAAAAAATCTCAACTGAGACAAAAGTTATGAATTTTCAAAATTGCGCCTGCAGTAAGCAACAAAAGTTTAAATTTAAAAAAATCGTAAAAAATTGAAATCGTTGCGTAATTAATGTGTAAATTTTAGCAGATACTTTTGCATCTGTTTACTAATTAAAACAGTTTATTTCATTAAAAAATCTCAACTGAGACAAAAGTTATGAATTTTTAAAATCGCGCCTGCTGTAAGCTACAAAAGTTTAAATTTAAAAAAATCGTAAAAAATTGAAATCGTTGCGTAATTAATATGTAAATTTTAGCAGATACTTTTGCATCTGTTTACTAATTAAAACAGTTTATTTCTTTAAAAAATCTCAACTGAGACAAAAGTTATGAATTTTTAAAATTGTGCCTGCACCAAGATATTTTAGTTTAAATTAAAAAAAATTGAAATCGTTGCGTAATGTGTAAATTTTAGCAGATACTTTTGCAACTATTTACTAATTAAAACTTTTTATTTCTTTAAAAAATTTCATCTCAGACAAAAGTTATTAATTTTTAAAATTGTGCCTGCACCAAGATATTTTAGTTTAAATTTAAAAAAACCGAAAAAAATTGAAATCGTTACGTAATTATTGTGTGAGTATTAGCAGATACTTCTGCATCTATTTACTAATTTAAACTGTTTATTTCTTTTAAAAATCTCAACTGAGACAAAAGTTATGAATTTTTGAAATTGTGATTAGATTAAATTTGGAAAAGTAAGAATAAAAAGGAAGGTCATTTTTACGATTTGTGCTGTTTAAAATTTTATGGGGGGGAAAATTTAAATAAAATTGAATGGATTGTGAGTTTCAGGTTTAAAATTTATTCGCTTTTAAATAAAATTGTAATTCGTGGTAATCCATAATTAAACCGAATTAAATGCTTGTAAACTTTAACTTCACTTTAGTTTACGAATTTTTTAATACATTTATTGTAGCACATACAGTATACATATATATACAAATATTCTTATTAACAGAAATTTATACATTTTAATACACATTCAAAAATGTTGCCATATCACAGTTATTAATTGGTTACCGACCATGTCTTTCAGCCCAATGTACACATTTTCTCGTATTTTTCATTTTTCGGTCATCAGACCGACTTATATTCATTATCCGAACAGACAGAATCATTAAGAATCGGATGTTAAAGCACGGCCCCTGCTTGTCGAGTTCGAAAACGAGAAATAAATCCACTTTGACGTACGGCGAAACGTAAAAAAAAATGTATATCAGATCGGGCCCTGTATGTAAACACTGCCACCGCGAAGATATATCGGAAGCAGCGGCGGAAAGAGAATATAAATGTGGGCGGATTACGCTTAATGTGTATTCCCGCAAAATAAGGCTCGTTTATTTGGGCCCTCGGATCGGGAACGGAAGGAAGATGACTGAAGAGCATCCTGACGAAAATGATGAGAGCGCGCACCGTAAAATTAGCGGGGCCTTTCTTCTCCAGGCGATGTATACATCCTGTACACTCAACTGAATCAGAGATGTGTAAAGAGAAAGAGAGATCCGTCCTCAATCAGAATCTCGATGTGTGTGTGTAAACACAGGAAAAAAAATGGATTGTTAATTTCTATTCAAAAAGTAAATAATCGCGCTTAATTATTAAATATTTGTAAGGACACGAAAACAAGACGAGTGCAAATAGAGTTAATGAGAATTCTACCCCTCGGGCGTATTTAATTTTCCAAATTATTAATTTTCATAATTGTACAGTTGAATTGAATCGCGAATTAATATCTGTTTGAAGCCCAAAACGTGTGCGCGGCGCGTGCATTTATCGAATTGCTTTTATGGCTTCGGTTCTAATTAATAATTTAAAATTCGTGCCCGTAATGAACCGCGCGCGTTGCGTAATTGCAGAAGTCCGAATTTTTGAATTTCGGAAAAATGTGTATACACACACGAACTATATACACTTTTGAGTGTGCCACAACTGCAAAACCGATGCGGCTTTAATTACAGAATTCGGGAATTAATTAACGCTCTCGTTTACATTTCATCGGATATAATGAATACGCGTTTTTTTTTTCGGATGTTTGCCGGGGGTTTAATTACTGCTAATTATTAATATTTGTTGCGATAATCTATGTACGCCAGGTATTAAATACACACCGGATATTCGTGTACATATTTGCGGCGGTGATAAGTTCCCCCGCGGGCCCAAATATCTTTGTTTATTGTCAGCATTTTCATTTCCAGACGGATGAATAATTTCAAGAAAATTTAATTTATACTATAAAATAATGATCGATAAAACGCTATATCCATATGATTATTTAATTTCTCACTTAACCCGTGGTGAAACATAATTATATAATTTGATTAATTAAAACACTTGGTTTTGTTTCACTGCTTTTATTTGACTCTCCAGACAAATAAAAGCAGTGAAACAAAACCAAGTGTTTCAATTAATCGCTATATCCATGCTTGAATAACTTGTTTTCAATATTTTCAATTTTGGCATTCTTAAGGTGAAGAAATGCTACAGTGTAGCGAAATATTCCTGCAGCGACGTTGAAATAAAATTGTTGAAACTTCAAAATACTCTAAAATTAGGCTAAAGAGTTTCCTCGAGAATCGCAAGCAATACGTTAGGATTGTCAATTGTGTATCGAGTGAAATACGGATGATGTTTGGTGTCCCGCAAGGGTCACATATAGGACCAATGTTATTCATTATCTTTATAAATGGCGTTGTAAATGTTTGCTCCGGCCTATTATGAGCTGATGGTTTAAAACTCTTCACCAGAGTAAACAATTTATTAGATGCAAATCTTATTCAAGACGATTCCGATAAATTATCTAATTGGTGTGTCAGATAAATATGAATGTAAGACAATGTTATTTTACAGCGGTAAAAATGCAATCATCACGTACCTTATTAATGACACCAGAATCAACTTGGATGAGTTCAATGATTTGGATGTTACTTACTTTTATTCCTCGCATATTGCTGTCAATAAGGGTCTGAAGATGTTGGGCTGGATATCAAGAATAGGTAAATGCAATCCGTTGCGTGTATTGCACAGGTTTAGAATACGCATCTTGTATTTGGTCTCCTCATCAACAACATATTTAAAGTAAATAAGTAATTGTGGAGGCTTTCACTTCGTAATACATTTTGTATCATTCAAATTAAACGAATAACTTTGTTGGTATCACTTTATTAACTTCGAGTAACTAGAGTTTCGACAATTTCATACCAACAAAATTATTCGTTTTATTTGACATTTTAATGGATGAACTAAAGAAAGTTCAAAATATATTTGTTCCATCTGGCGACGCTTAAATTACATATCTCGTTTAAATTACGCTCAACTTAGGTGAGCGTGTGAGGAAAACACACCAAAAATAAAATACCCGAAGAAGCTAAACAAGCAGTTATAGATCATATAAATTCTTTTGGAAGGGTAGAGTCGCACTATTGTCGCTCTAGAACATAAAGAGAATATTTGGAAAATGGATTAAACATGTATGAGTTATATGTAAATAAAATGAGAGAAGAAGAAAACGATATCCCCACTGTGAAACTGTCGCAATATCGATTTATTTTTTGTAATTCGTTTAATCTCTATTTCCACATACCAAAGAAAGATAGGTGCGATCTTTGCGAATTGCACAACGTTCAAACTGCTGAAGGAATAGAGGATTGTGACGAAGAAAAATACACTCTTCACAAGAAGCTGAAGGAGGCAGCACGTCAAGATAGGCAAAATGATAGAGCCGATAAAAATAAAGTTGTGGTTTCTTTTGACTTAGAAAACGTTCTTTCGTGTCCTAGAGCTGAAATGTCATCATTTTACTATAAAAGTAAGATGTCTGTATACAATTTAACAGCACATTTGTCCCTTACTCAACAAATATACTGTGCTGTCTGGGCAGAAACCTTGATGGGTCGAAAGGGAAATGACATAGCAAGCGCTGTTATTAAAATTTTGACTCGTATACTCTTAGAACATCCGACTATAACAGAGTTTACATTATGGAACGATGGCTGTGTACCACAAAACAGGAATTTTGTTATCTCTTATGCATTAGGTCACTTCATGATTAAGCATCCCCAAGTTCGACAGACAACCATTAAATATTCTGCCCCTGGACACTCATGTGTCCAGGAAATCGACTTGGCTCACAGTGCAATAGAAAGAATGTTGAGTAAGGTAGAGTATTACTCCCCAATTTCTCTTCTAAGACTTTTGATAAACGTAAACAGGCGTAAACCCTATAGGATCATTCAGATGAGACATTCCGATTTCTTCGATTACCAGGGTTTAGCAAACACAGTACTATTCCAACGTGTAATTTACAAAAGCCTGTGCTCTACAATTCAAACAAGGGGTGTTAAGTGTGAACTTGAAAACCTTGCATGACGATGAAGATTTTCAAGTCATTGATATTAAAAGACCTACAAGGAAGTCTCACGAAACAACCTACGTAGTCTTTCCGGAACCCAAAATTAGCGCCTATAAAAATGATTTGGCAGTAAATAAAAAGGAAGCGATTAGGACAATGTTGCCGTACATGCCTAAACACGATCAAGATTATTATAATGCGACAATACCAAATTTACTAGAAAAATCCAAACATACTGCGAACATTAAGAAAAAGACAAAAGAATCCACTACCAAAAACAATCAGAAAAGGAATCCTCAGCGCACCTAACTACTAAGAAAAAGAACTCGAGAACCGAAGACTATGAGATCAGCCGTCCTAGTACTTCAGGTGGAAATAAGAAAATATAACTTAATGAAAAATGCGACCATTCGTTGCGAATGGCATTTAGTTTTCATTATATTAGTTTATAAGATACATTTTATTATTACTGGTTGTGATAAACGAGAACCAAATTCAACAAATACATTTTATTGTTTAACTAGCTGACCCGACAGACGTTGTCCTGTCTTAACTATGAATATTGAATTCGAATTGGTATAATTCATAAAAAGAAAATATTCAAAAACATAGTGTTTATTATTGTAATGCTCTATGATACCCAACATTCTTCGTTTTATTTTCTGCCAACGTATTAAAATCGATACCATAATCATGAATTGAGCAAAGTAACTACTGCGCTGCGCCGTCGTCCGTGCGTAGCCCTTTAAAATCAAGCAATGTAACTGGTGACGAACGACGGCTCCGCTGCGCTGCGCTATCGTCCGTGCATGGTCCATATATATTTATATATATTAAGGCAGATAACTGGTGACTAACGACGTCCGTGTGTGGCCCATTAAAATTAAGCAAATAAACTGGTGCGTAGACCTTAAAAATTAAGCAAGGGTGACGAACGACGGCTCCGCTACACTGCGCCGTCGACCGCGAATGGTCCATATATATTAAGGCAGATAACTGGTAACAGACGACGGCTCCGCTACGCTGCGCCGTCGTCCGTGCGTAGCCCTTAAAAATTAAGCAAGGTAACTGGTGACGAACGACGGCTCCTCTGTGAAGCGCCGTCGTCCGTGTGTGGCCCATTGAAATTAAGCAAATAAAGTGGTGACGATAATGGCCGAAAACGGTTTAGGCTCTAATTTTTGAAATTCGCGATCGCTTTAACGTGCAATTATTGCTTCAAAAATTCATATTTTTTTTAATAATCAACGGATTTGAACTAAATAACAAAATTATTAAAGCTTAAGAATGTAAGAAGTGTATTGTTAATAATAAAAACATCTATCGCCAGTTGAAATATTTTTTTTCGAATTTTTGAAATTCATGATCGCTTTAACGTGCAATTATTGCTTCAAAAATTCATAACTTTTTTAATAATCAACGGATTTGAACTAAATAACAAAATCATTAAAGTTAAAGAATGTAAGAAGTGTATTGTTACTAATAAAAACATGTATCGCGAGTTGAAATATTTTTTTAGAATTTTTGAAATTCATAATCGCTTTAACGTGCAATTATTGCTTCAAAAATTCATAACTTTTTTAATAATTAACGGATTTGAACTAAATAACAAAATTATTAAAGTTAAAGAATGTAAGACGTATATTGTTATTAATAAAAACATGTATGGGCAGTTGAAATATTTTTTTTAGAATTTTTAAAATTCATGATCGCTTTAACGTGCAATTATTGCTTCAAAAATTCATATTTTTTTTAATAATCAACGGATTTGAACTAAATAACAAAATTATTAAAGTTAAAGAATGTAAGAAGTGTATTGTTACTAATAAAAACATGTATCGGCAGTTGAAATATTTTTTTTAGAATTTTTAAAATTCATGATCGCTCTAACGTGCAATTATTGCTTCAAAAATTCATAACTTTTTTAATAATCAATGGATTTGAACTAAATAACAAAATCATTAAAGTTAAAGAATGTAAGAAGTGTATTGTTACTAATAAAAACATGTATCGCGAGTTGAAATATTTTTTTAGAATTTTTGAAATTCATAATCGCTTTAACGTGCAATTATTGCTTAAAAAATTCATAACTTTTTTAATAATCAACGGATTTGAACTAAATAACAAAATTATTAAAGCTAAAGAATGTAAGATATGTATTGTTACTAATAAAAACATGTATCGCCAGTTGAAATATTTTTTTTAGAATTTTTAAAATTCATGATCGCTTTAACGTGCAATTATTGCTTCAAAAATTCATAACTTTTCTAATAATCAACGGATTTGAACTAAATAACAAAATTATTAAAGCTAAATAATGTAAAAAGTGTATTGTTACTAATAAAAACATGTATCGGCAGTTGAAATATTTTTTTTAGAATTTTTAAAATTCATGATCGCTCTAACGTGCAATTATTGCTTCAAAAATTCATAACTTTTTTAATAATCAACGGATTTGAACTAAATAACAAAATCATTAAAGTTAAAGAATGTAAGAAGTGTATTGTTACTAATAAAAACATGTATCGCGAGTTGAAATATTTTTTTAGAATTTTTGAAATTCATAATCGCTTTAACGTGCAATTATTGCTTAAAAAATTCATAACTTTTTTAATAATCAACGGATTTGAACTAAATAACAAAATTATTAAAGCTAAAGAATGTAAGAAGTGTATTGTTACTAATAAAAACATGTATCGCGAGTTGAAATATTTTTTTCGAATTTTTGAAATTCATAATCGCTTTAACGTGCAATTATTGCTTAAAAAATTCATAACTTTTTTAATAATCAACGGATTTGAACTAAATAACAAAATTATTAAAGCTAAATAATGTAAAAAGTGTATTGTTACTAATAAAAACATGTATCGGCAGTTGAAATATTTTTTTTAGAATTTTTAAAATTCATGATCGCTCTAACGTGCAATTATTGCTTCAAAAATTCATAACTTTTTTAATAATCAACGGATTTGAACTAAATAACAAAATCATTAAAGTTAAAGAATGTAAGAAGTGTATTGTTACTAATAAAAACATGTATCGCGAGTTGAAATATTTTTTTAGAATTTTTGAAATTCATAATCGCTTTAACGTGCAATTATTGCTTAAAAAATTCATAACTTTTTTAATAATCAACGGATTTGAACTAAATAACAAAATTATTAAAGCTAAAGAATGTAAGAAGTGTATTGTTACTAATAAAAACATGTATCGCGAGTTGAAATATTTTTTTCGAATTTTTGAAATTCATAATCGCTTTAACGTGCAATTATTGCTTAAAAAATTCATAACTTTTTTAATAATCAACGGATTTGAACTAAATAACAAAATTATTAAAGCTAAATAATGTAAAAAGTGTATTGTTACTAATAAAAACATGTATCGGCAGTTGAAATATTTTTTTTAGAATTTTTAAAATTCATGATCGCTTTAACGTGCAATTATTGCTTCAAAAATTCATAACTTTTTTAATAATCAACGGATTTGAACTAAATAACAAAATTATTAAAGCTAAAGAATGTAAGAAGTGTATTGTTACTAATAAAAACATGTATCGCCAGTTGAAATATTTTTTTAAAATTTTTGAAATTCATGATCGCTCTAACATGCAATTATTGTTTCAAAAATTCATATTTTTTTTTAATAATCAACGAATTTGAACTAAATGGCAAAATTATTAAAAAAATTCTCAACCGCGCACAGAATCTTCCGCAGAATATTTTAATTCGTAACACCACCGCGAGCGACATTCCAACCACCAAGAGATGGCGCGCGTATTATAAATCAATCGTTATCACCAATTTATGTATTTAAAGCCGACTTAATTGTTCATCGGATGCAAGTGTTGCAATTGAGCTCAGTGCAGCATTTGCTGTTAATATTTTGTTTATATTTTTTTTTATAATTTCAGCTACTTATTTATTTACATTTATCGATACGAATCTACAGGGTAAGCCCATTAAAACCCATTAATAACCGACGGCGCAAACAATGGAAAAGGAATAACTGATCGAGCGGTCGATCGAGTAGAAAATTATTAAAGTACTAAAATCGCTATTAAAAAATAGGGGTTAGTGGTAGAAGGGTGAAAATTTAGGGTTGTATGTATTTTTTTAATGCCGAATCATAAAAAAATAAAAATAAAAAATTTTGTCCAAAAAATAAAAATAAAAAATTTGCGGTGGACCACCTCTAACATTTAGGGGTATTAAAAATAGTTTACGTCCTATTCTCAGACCTGCTCAATATTCACACAAAATTTCATAAAAATCGGTCAAGCCTTTTAGAAGGAGTTTTGTTATAAACACTGTGACACGAAAATGTTATATATTAGATTACGTTTAAATTTGAATACTAGTTCAGTTCTATGTTACATTTTCCACTTTCAAAATAAAGTTTTTGATAAACAAAGTTCTATGTTTTTTTTTGGAAAATTATTTTCTTGAAAATTATGCAAATATTTCATAATGTATAATTGACATTCAATTCAATTGAAATGTTTCAATTAATAAATTAGTAGTTTAGATAGATATATAATGTTTAAATATCATTTTCACATACCCCTAACTTCAACCTGCTTTTTCTGAAAATGAGTAACATATAACCTTATAACTCTAAGGTAGCGAAATAATTCTTGAACTGCACAAGCTTTTTTAATTTTTTTAAACGTCGTGTACATCGGATTTCTTCAAATTATGGCAATCGGATAATTACCCCCCTAAGAATTTTTCGCTTATAAATTTTCATTGTTAAAAATTACCGATATTCCATATTCCAAACAAACCGGTAAATTTTTCCAACGCTTTAAAACTTTGGAAAAGGATAGATTCTATCTCCTGCACTGGAGACGGGAGTGTCGTGGTAGTAGTGTTGCTAGGAGTCATTTTTAATTTTCCTCAAATATTTCATAAAAAAATATATATTTCTTTTTTTAATTACCCCCCCCCCAGACTAGTTGGCAGGAAACGCCCTTGTCTCCATATCTCAAAATCATTAAAATTCCTCCCTGTTTCTCAGATAACTGAGCCATTGCAAGAAAGTATTGTTCAAAATTTGTTAGAGTAGTTTTCTTAAATGCATTCGATTATTTCGATATTACGTGTACGAATTTGATTAATACTGCACAATAAAATAAGTTTCCTAGAGAGTTTCTTCTTTTCTTCAATTTTTTTGTATGTAAAGGTATGACAAATTTCATAGGGTTGTTAAAAAGAGAAAAAAAAATCGGATGAGTGTAATAAAAAATAATAACGTGCCTTGCACATGTGTGAGCAAAAAATAAAATTTATATCTCCAAGGTTAGATAGCTTCTATTTCAAACTGGATATTTTCTGGGCTGCATACCTAGAAGTTTAAATAAAAATGTGAAGAAAGGTTATTAGCGCTTTATTTTTATTTCTAACATAGGAAGGTCCTTGAAACGCAGAAGATAACCAGCAGTTTCCAGGATTGCGCCATCGCGACAAACTGCTTTTAATTAAGGTCGAATTGGAATCGGTCACCCACTTAACTACAACTCGTACAAAACAAGAGCTTCGCGGATGTTGGAGTTGTAGCGTGTAAAACATGGTGTTTCATTTAAACTATTTTGATGAACATTGTGTGTGATCGGTGACTCGTGGACCTCTACGCCGATACAGCGTAATATCCGTTACCTTGCGAGCGTTTAATTAGAGAGAAATTCATTATAGCCGGTTGTCATAGCATCTACAACAGAAGTTTTCCACATGAATGCCATTTTCAGCTTATTGGAACCTGTGTATCAATAGCGAATGTTGAAGTCGTCGTAACAAGCTGAGTTATCCCGACGCCCTCGTTACCAGGGATACTATTTTGCTAGACATCATAACGGAACGAACGGGGGGGAAAACTGTTTTTCCACCAGGTGCACGTCAATATCCATGGTCTTTACGGTCGAGTAATTAGGCAGGAGTCGTCGTAAGCAAATATGGGCAGACGTCCTGCCGCACCACCTGGAGATCCCGTGCACGTCCCAAGGTTATTTTTTTCCGGGGCAGTTTTTAGAGGTTTCCACGGACGACGCACTTGACTGTGGTGTTGACGTGCGGGCGGGTAGCGTCGTCACGGCAACGGAAGCAAGCGATTCCCAGTGC
Organism: Ocypus olens; assembly: GCA_910593695.2. Classification (NCBI taxonomy): domain Eukaryota; kingdom Metazoa; phylum Arthropoda; class Insecta; order Coleoptera; family Staphylinidae; genus Ocypus; species Ocypus olens. Next base: position 1,460,789 of record OU343047.1, on the reverse strand, counting down.
GCACTCGTGTGCCGCCTCCGACGTCCATGACGTCAGCCAGAAGGGACCCTCCCTATCTGGATACACACGACGAGACCGCCTGTTGCTAGTCCTGCAGCTCTCACACGCGGGTTTTCAGTGCGTCCAAGTTCCTGCGCGCCCTTTATCGCGCCCTGCAACGGACACCTCGTGGCTAATTCTTCTATGTGCTTTGGACCGTCAGGTATTTTACATACACCGCTTCCCTCCCGCCCGCTGCCCGATACTGTAACCCCTCCTTCAATAAAAAAAAATAACGCATCCACAAGTTGCAAGCGATGAAATCATCAAGAAAGTAAATTTAAGTAAATTTAAAATCACGATTTGGATTGCAAATTTTCCCCCCAGGGGAAAAAACTATGCACCTAACATCATGTATCGACGTTCCAATTATAAAAAAAAGGCGACGCATTCAAGAACAGAAATTACTTTTCACGGTTCCGGCGCGCGGAAAATTGGAAATTGTTCACGATCGATCCTAAATGGAGTGTGTTATGATGAGTAAGTATCGCCGGAAACGAATCAATCCGCGCTAATTAATTTACACTAGTGCACATCTTTTTGCACTTGAGAAGTTCCATAAATCCATATTCCGCGCGATAGCCAATTTTCTCCGCAAGCACAGCTTCTTCGACGAGTTCGAGTTCGAGTTCGGTTCCTGCTGTCGGCGACCCCTTATTAACTACTAATTAAAATTCAAACCCATCCTCCCCCCGGTTCGCCCCCACCCCCCCAGGGTCTTCTGATATTATAGAGGAATGCCAAATCAAATTTCTCCGCTCGCTAACCCATTTCCACGGAATAGTGCTCTTGTAATGGCCCGACTGGCATTAACATTTATCTGCCCCCAAATTTTGTTACCGGATTGGATTTGATGGGCTAATTGCTTATTAAACGGATATCGCGTCGCCTCCCTCGATCGACCCGTGTGAGAAAAGTCTCGAGATTGTTCCGTCGACGAAACGACGGGTTTTTAGTTTGTTTCGCCGGATCCTGAAGGGATTAAATCCATTGTGTCCGTGCGCTGCTGGTTCGCTCGTATTACAGAATTAACCCGGGCCAGAAGGGAAACTTGCTCGGGAGGATTAAACTATTCTCCCGATCTGGGATTAGATGGATTCTGATGTCGAACCGGCCGAAGGACCAATGAACGTGCACTTCGCCGAAAATTCTCATAACACGCACAGACGCCCAAATTAATATCGGCCCATCGATCACACGTCGAACGCATTAATTCCGCTCGCCGATCTTCTCTCTCTCCCGAAAACGAACGAAAAAAAAAAAACACCGCATTTTTATTTTCGTACATCACACGCTCTCGCATCGAATGTAAATACTCTACAAACCCGCGATATCTTTAATTAAGGGCACAGTCTACTTTGCAAAAAAAGGTGATTTTCAGTACTTTTTTTTTGAGACGACTAATAAAGTTTTTCCCAGAAATTTAATAAGCCTTTAAGTACAAATTGTGATTTTTTTGATAAACATTAATTATGTTGTCACATTGTCGAAGTTGGGATGTCACACGGGGTGGAAGTTCCTCGGTCAACAAAAATAGTGTAAAATCAAAAAAACGACATAACGTGTTAAAGTTTATTACATTTGCCAGTGTTATGCAGCATGGAATTTTAAAATTCGGAAAAACAACAAAATGATTCTTGTTTGGAAAAAAAGTTCATTTTTTATCCTTTTGCGGCTCGTTTTTTTTGCAATATAAAATCAATAAATATATTGTTTTTAATTCATGCTACATAACCTTGCGGGTATGTCCTTAGAGTATTTGGGAAAAATTTCAGATCGATTGCTGCATCCGTCTGCGCGCAGTCACTTCCACCAATTTAAAAAAAAAAACACTGTTCTGAGAAAAACGCGTTTGAAAATTCCCGCCACGCGGTGCTGCTTTGTACGTGGCGCGCGTTTATAAGCATTTCCATTTGAAATAACAACTTGCCGTTCGGACACAATATTCTATACACCTACAGCTTCTAATTCTAATGCAAAAGATTTTTTTGAATCTAACAAAGTGGACGGTACCTTAAAGTCGCGACTCATACAAAAACTTAAATTTCATTCTGTCGCATTATTTTATTATTATATTATAAAATTATTATTATTATTTACATTGGCAAAATTCTGTATAGATTTTTATTATTTTTTATTTTCGTACATCACACGCTCTCGCATCGAATGTAAATACTCTCGAAAACCCGCGATATCTTTAATTAAAGTCGCATTTTGTGGACTTTACATTCGAAAACAATTAAGCTGCGGATTAGAGTCGGAAGGGCGGGCGGCGGCGGGGCCCCCGGAGGAACTTTATAAAAAGTTCTCTCCGGCGGCCGAATTGTATTTGTTGGACGGTTTCATGGGCCGTACAAATTGAAACAAATATTTGTCCTTTCGCCGCATTAAGACATACAAAGCCCCATAATGGAGATCGTGATTTTTCATTAAAATTCCGGAATATTCACACACACACACACATGTGAAATTTGACCGAGAACGTGCAAACACCGGATCCGTGTATTACGTAACCGACAGCAAACACATAAATTTAAATATGTCTTTATTTGGCGAAAAGGCGGGGATTTCGTAGATTCTAGTTTTCCGCGTTGAAATCATTTGTTTAAGCCGCGGTCGTGTTTTTCGGTATTGGTTAAATTTTTTGTTTGTTTTTAAGCCATCAAGCAAGCCACTTTTTTGGTATGAAAAAAAAAGACTTTAGTTCTGTGTTGAATTCATTTATTCAAACCTCAATCGTGTTTTTCAGAATTTGATTAAAAAAAAAATGTTGTTTTTAATTTATCAAGCAAGTCACTTTGTTGTTATTAAAAAAACAGATTATTAAAATGATCCAAAATGCATGCAACTTGAGTTCAACACAGATTCTATCGAAATACAATTGCTTAATAAATATTCTATAATTAAATATAAATTTTGGAAAAAATGTAATTCTGCTGTAATTTTATTTTTTGGTGGCCGCACCGGGTATAAAAATACAATTACTAAAATTACAAAATTATGAATTCTGGACGATCGTATTTTTCACAATTTGATAAAAAAAAAAGTGTTATTTTTAATCTATTAAGCAAGCCACTTTGTTAGAATTAAATAAAAGGTTATTAAAATGGTCCAAGATGCATGCAACTTGAGTACAATACATATTTCACAGAAATACAATTGCTTAATAAATATTTTATAATTAAACATTCTGGAAAAATGGTTTTGCTGTAATTCACATTTCTGGTGAATGCGCCGGGAATTCAACTACAATTTCTTGATTTAATAATTGAAAAATATGAATTCTGGAAAGTATAGTTGCGTTGTGGATGAAATATTTGGTGCATGCGCCGGGCAACATCAGATTTTTCCTTCTGCATTTCAGTTATTTGTGGAATTAAAGGATACGGAAAGGTAGCAACGATAAGAGCGTCTTTTTTCAAAGATTTATTTTGTAGACACTGCACATTTTGTCATATTTAAAAAAATAGCTCTGTAGTGTCTTTGATACTATACCAAGGGCGGCTCGTTATATAAAGCCATGGCTCTGCCTGTAGCTCAACAAGAATTTTTAATTAATCCTTCAAACTTTTTAGCGAATTACTTTGGTCTTGGAAGATAAATCGTTCTTTCTTGCTTCAAAAAAGGAGGGGAGCTGGCGTATATTGTATAACTGGCTCACTATCAACATGTTCTACAGTTTAATAATATCTTGATTTTAATAATAATAATTTATTAATGCCAGAATTTCTTCCAAGTTTTACATAAGTCAACACCGCACACATTTAAAATAGAAATTACTTAATACTATTAATTAGTTAGTTGCTTGTGATGCAATGAATTTCCCAAGCTCCGAATTGGCACAGAATTATCAACGATGATTGTGTCTCAATTGTGAAAAAATTTAAAGTTAATAGCAATATTTTTATATAGAATAAAACACTTTTTTACTTTGTTTGTATAACACTTATTAAATAAGTGTTATACAAACAAAGTAAAAAAGTGTTTTATTCTATATAAAAAGCATGTATAACGAAGTAGAAGCTTCCTACATAACAAATATTTTTATGTATATTTTTCTATCGAGTTACCAAATTGAGTACAATTTTCGCAACTCGCGTCCTGTTCATGTAACATTTTCTAATTTTCCAATTTTTACAGTATCAAAATTTACCAGGTTGAAAAGTTTAAAGACAATATTTTCTTCAAAATTATTAGAATTTTCCACAAGTTCACTCACTATTAACGTAAAATGATCTTAAAATCCAATGACCTGCAACCTGTAGTTTTCCACAAAATAAATTTCGAATATATTTTGAATAAATTTAGAAAGTTTCAAGTCGTCGGAATTTGTTTTTCTATTTTTCTATTTTTGTAGAGCTACTAAAATTTTTACAATTTTTACACAAGTTTAGTCTCTGTCCACGTAAAATTATCCTGAAATCTAGTGGCATACAATCTGCAGCTTTTTACGAAATAAATCTTGAATATAATTTAAGTAAATTTAGAAAGTTTCAAGTCGTCGGCAATTGTTTTTATATTTTTTCAACCGCTTTTGGAAGTGTGAACCTCAGAATTGCATTCGGTGTTGTTCTCGTGTGATTATCGCGAAATCTAGTGAAGGGATGTTTTCTGATTTTTACGGTACCTGAAAGAGTGATCTATTTTGAGTAAATTTGGAAAGTTACAAGTCGTCGGCAATTGTTTTTCAATTTTTTTCAAGCCACTAAAATGATTACAATTTTTCACAACTTCTGTCTGTGTTCACCTAAAATTATCCCGGAATCTAGTGGCATACAACATGTGCCTTTTCATAAAATTAATTTCGAATATATTTTGAGTGAAATTAGAAAGTTTCAAGTCGATAGCAATTGTTTTTGTATTTTCTTCAAGCTACCGAAATGATTACAATTTTCCACAACTTCACTTACTATTCACGTACAATTATCCTGAAATCTGGTGGCATACAATCTGCAGCTTTTCACGAAATAAATCTCGTATTTTATTTAAGTAAAATTAAAAAGTTTCAAGTCGATGGCAATTGTATTCCATTTTTTTTTCAAGTTACCAAAATTATTACAATTTTCCACAACTTCACTCTCTATTCACATAAAATTATTCTGAAATCTAGTGACCTTCAACCTTTGGCTTTTCTCGAAATAAATCTAGAATACATTTTGAGTTAATTTAGAAAGTTCCAAGTCGATGGCAATTGTTTTTATATTTTTCACTAACCGAAAATTAACACGGGGTCTTATGGGAAGGTAATGCCGAGAGCCTGCAGATTGACGCTAACGGACACGGACTCATTCAAATAAACGAATTTCGGTTCGTGGATATTGTAGATGATTACGAATTAAAACAATGGATTCTAGAGGAATGTAGCTACAAATTTATGTAATATCATCCATATCTGTTTTGTGAGACCGCGTCAAAAAATTACTAAAATCGACCAAAATTTCTGGACAACTTTCAAGTGCTCAGTTTGAGAGCATACAGCAAGAAAAATGCAAATGCGATTGTACTGAAAATTTAACCACATATTTTCCGTTTATTTGTGAGCATTTTGATGTACATTTCAAATCATTTGGCCATTTCGTAATTTTCGACGATTTTTCCATACCATTGGTCAGGAAAAAATGAAGAAAAATGTTGGGTCTCGGAAAAATCTGAAAAAATTCATGACGGTTCGTAATGACGGTAAAAGCCGTGTAAAGTAATTATTTTCCCCAGAAATTTTTTTTTTAATATTTTTCACCAATCGAAAATTAACATTGGCTCTTATGGGAAGCGATTACCGAGACCGTGCAGATTGATGCTAACGGACATCGGTTCGTTCAAATAAACAAATATGGGTTCGTGGATATAGCAGATGGTTATAAATGGAAATTATGGATTCTTGAAGAGTGTTGCTACAAACTCATATCATATTAGCCTTATCTGTTGTGCGAGATCACGCCAAAAAATTCCCAAAATCGATCAAAATTTTTGGATAACTTTCGTGTGCTCAATCTGAGAGCGGCCAGCAAGAAAACTACAAGTACGATTGGGCTGAAAATTTAACCACGTAATTCCCCACTATTTATGAACATTTTTATGTACATTTCAAGTCATTTGACCATTTCATGATTTTCGACCATTTTTCCGTTCCATTGGTCAGGAAAAATGGGGAAAAATATTGGGTCTCGGAAAAATCTGAAAAAATTCATGACGGTTCTTAATGATGGGAAAAAACGTGTGGAGTAATTATTTTTCCAAAAAAAAAATCTTCTCTACCATTTTTCACCAACCGAAAATTAACACGGGGTCTTAAGGGAAGCGAATACCGAGAGCCTACAGATTGACGCTAACGGACACCGGTACATTCAAACAAACGAATTTCGATTCGTGGATACTGTAGATGATTATGAATAGAAACAATAAATTTTAGAAGAATATAGCTATAAACTTATGTCATATCATCTTTATCTGTTTTGTGAGACGGCGCCAAAAAATTACTAAAATCGACCAAAATTTCTGGACAACTTTCAAGTGCTCAGTTTGAGATCGGACAGCAAGAAAAATGCAAACGCGATTGTACTGAAAATTTAACCACTTATTTTCCGTTTATTTGTGAGCATTTTGATGTACATTTCAAATCATTTGGCCATTTCATGATTTTCGACGATTTTTCCATACTATTTATTGTCAGGAAAAAATGAAGAAAAATGTTGGGTCTCGGAAAAATCTGAAAAAATTCATGACGGTTCCTAATAACGGTAAAAGTCGTGTGAAGTAATTATTTTCCCGAAAAAAAAATTTTTACACCATTTTTCTCCAATCGAAAATTAACATTGGCTCTTATGGGAAGCGATTACCGAGACCCTGCAGATTGACTCTAGCGGGCATCGGCCGGTTCAAATAAACAAATCTCGGTTTGTGGATATAGCAGATGGTTATAAATGGAAGTAATGGATTCTTAAAGAGTGTGGCTATAAATTCATATCATATTAGTCATATATGTTGTGCGCGACCGCACCAAAAAAATTCCAAAATCGATTGAAATTTTTGGATAACTTTCGAGTGCCCGATTTGAGAGCGTGAAACGAGAAAAATACAAGTACAATTGGGCTTAAAATTTAACCACGCATTGCCCCTCTATTTATGAACATTTTTATGTACATTTCAAGTCATTTGACCATTTCATGATTTTCGACCATTTTTCCGTACTATTGGTCAGGAAAAATGGGGAAAAATATTGGGTCTCGGAAAAATCTGAAAAAATTCATGACGGTTCTTAATGATAGGAAAAACGTGTGGAGTAATTATTTTTTCAAAAAAAAAATCTTCTTGACCATTTTTCACCAACCGAAAATTAACACGGGGTCTTATGGGAAGCGAATACCGAGACCCTGCAGATTGACGCTAACGGACATCGGTGCGTTGAAACAAACGAATTTCAGTTTGTGGATATGGTAGATAGTTGCGAATAGAAGTAGCGGATTCTAGAAGAATGTAGCCATACACTTATATCATATTATCCTTATCTGTTGTGCGAGACCGCGCCAAAAAAATCCCAAAATCGATCAAAATTTCTGGATAACTTTCGAGTGCTCAATCTGAGAGCGGCCAGCAAGAAAACTACATGTACGATTGGGCTGAAAATTTAACCACGTAATCCTCCTCTATTTATGAACATTTTTATGTGCATTTCAAGTCATTTGATCATTTCATGATTTTCGACCATTTTTCCGTAAAAAAAAATGGGGAAAAATATTGGGTCTCGAAAAAATCTGAAAAAATTTACGACGGTTCTTAATGACGTTAAAAGTCGAGTAAAGTAATTATTTTCCCGAAAAACATTGTTTCTAACAAAAAATTAACGAGTACTATAAAATATTAACGATAATTCGTATAATTCGAAGAAATCTCGGTTCGTGGAGATTGCAGATGGTTGTGAATAGAAATAATAGATTCTAGAAGAATGTAGCTACAAACTAATTTTGTGAGACCGCTTCAAAAAATTACTTTACTATTTTTTTTTTATTCCAAAATTTTCTTATATTTAATTTGCATAGTGCTCAAAACTGGCAAACAAAATCAAAATTCCTAGAAAATAGTTTTATTTTGAAAACTCAACGTGTTTTTTGATACATTTTGGATTCACATATTTAAACTAATTTTTATAGAATTTTATCTTGGCCCGAACTTTCTTGTATTGAAAATATGTGATTTTATTTTTCTCATCGTAACTACACAGGCTTGGCCGATTCAATAATTTCCTCGTGGAACGTTTCACACACCACGCACTGCTAATCGGGCGAAATGAGCAAGGATTGCACATTACAGATTAGCTTACGGCCACACATGTGGAAAATATTTTAGTGTGCTAGTAGTCGATATTGATTGGGCTGAAGCGGAATCAATAATTATTCATTTGCGTTACGGAACTAGTAGCTCGAATGATTGTAAGAAGTGAAGTATTGAGGCCAATATAACGGATCAGTGAAATGTTATCAAAATTATAGTAGTGGTAACTCAATTTACAAGAGTGTTGAACTTTCGTTTTATTCCAATTGCACACTCATTAATTTTTGCAATTGACTATTATTAATTTCCCCCAAAACTATCTTTTTTTGTAACCTGAATGTTGTTACATATATAAATTAGATGTAGATGCGTTCATAATATCATGGTAACAATTTAACTCCGCTGCACTTGAGAGATCGTTTAGAAACGATAAATACCAGAAACTTTGTTTGAAGAAGTTGCAAATTGTATCGTCGCACGAATTACCTACTCGAGTAGTTAATCGTATAGATCACACACTTCAGAAATTATTAGTTCATGGTTTGAGGACTCTTGTGCACGCTCAATTGCACAGCACAAATGCTAAAGCTCTTTGTATCAATTAATTCAAATTTTGTTAATTACATTAAATATTATTTCTTTCAAGAGCACTATCAAGTTAAATATTCCTCTTAAGTATACGCTTTTAGAAGATATTATTTATACTACAGCCTGTGTTTAAATCTTTACAGTGCGGATAATTTTAATAGAAAAACAAAACATACGATCTGCAATGATTATAAGGAAAGTGGATTTCCAAAGTTTCGAATTTTCTTATGAATAATCACGAAAAGTGGCAGATGAAAGCATTCGACGCTAATTTTCGCAATTTATCACGCAAAGAATATTCAAAACTTTAAAAATTAACTTTCCTAATAATCATTGCAGATCATTAAGCTTCGTAAGATTTTCTTTCCTATCGTAGATTCTTGTCCTAACTTACGTTTAAAGGACAGGTTTACAGACTTTTCTATGTAATCAATGTGAAAAATATCCCGAGCCTCCAAAATCGCGAATTTAATTCTTGAAAATTGCACAACCTTCAGCTAATTGTAAGTAATATTTTTATAAATAAAAAAAATGTCATTGGTTATTAATTAACATTCCGAATTGAAACTTGAAATATTCCAAAACCCATCTATTCTACTCTCTATTTATTCAGTAGATATCCATCAACACTTCTTTACCAGATTGCGAAGAATCACACGATTAATTCAAATTCTGCAATACACTTTTAAAAAGCGTTTTAAAAATATATAAACAATTGCCACAAACTTTAAACGTACCAAATTTACTCAAGAACGGTAGTATTTTATGCTTCCGTAAAAACTGAAAACATCCCTTCACTAGATTCCGAAATAAACATGCGTGAACACAACTGTTTACAATTCGAAAATTAATATTTCTTCAAGAGATTAGAAAAATATAAAAACAATTGCCATCGACTTCAAACTCTTCAAATTTGCTTATAATTAATGCGAAATTATATTTCTGTGAAAACTATTAAAACCTCATCCCTAAATTTTGGAATAATTTATTGAGAACAGAGCGTGAAGTTAAAAAAAATGTAATAATTTTGGTGACTCAGAAAAAATATAAAAACAATTGCAATCGACCTGAAACTTCTCAAATTTTCTTATAATGAATGCAAAATTATGTTCCTGTAAAAACTGTTAACACTCCATCACTAAATTTTGGAATAATTTGATGAGAACAGAGCGTTAAGTTTTGAAAAAATGTAATAATTTTGGCGACTAGGAAAAAATATAAAAACAATTGCTATCCACTTGAAACTTCTCAAATTTGCTTATAATGAATGTGAAATTACGTTCCTGTAAAAACTTTTAACATTTCATCCCTAAATTTTTAAATAATGTAATGAGAACAGAGCGTGAATTTTGAAAAAATGTAATAATTTTGGCGACTAGGAAAAAATATAAAAAAAATTGCTATCGACTTGAAACTTCTCAAATTTGCTTATAATGAATGCAAAATTACGTTCCTGTAAAAACTTTTAACATTTGATTCCTAAATTTTTGAATAATTTAATGAGAACAGAGCGTGAATTAAAAAAAAATGTAATAATTTTAGTGATTACGAAAAAATATAAAAACAATTGCTATCAACCTGAAACTTCTTAAATTTGCTTATAATGAATGCAAAATTATGTTTCTGTAAAAACTATTAACAATTCATGCTTAAATTTTGGAATAATTTAATGAGAACAGAGCGTCAAGTTTTGAAAAAATGTATAAATTTTAAAGTCTTGAAAAAAATAAAAACAATTGCTATAGACCTGAAACTTCTTAAATTTGCTTATAAAGAATGCGAAATTACGTTTCTATGAAGGTTATTAACACTTTATCCCTAAATTTTGGAATAATTTAATGAGAACAGAACGTGAAGTTTAAAAAAAAAATGTAAAAATTTTACCGACTTGGAAAAAATATAAAAACAATTGCTATCGACCTGACACTTCTCAAATTTTCTTATAATGAATGCGAAATTATGTTTCTGTGAAAACTATTAACACTTCATCCCTAAATTTTGGAATAATTTAATGAGAACAGAACGTGAAGTTTTGAAAAAAATGTAATAATTTTAGTGCCTCGGAAAAAAATATAAAAACAATTGCTATATACTTGAAACTTCTCAAATTTCCTTATAATGAATGCGAAATTATGTTTCTGTGAAAATTATCAACACTTCATCCCCAAATTTTGGAATAATTGAATGAGAACAGAGCGTGAAATTTTGAAAAAAATGTAATAATTTCAGTGACTTGAAAAAAATATAAAAACAATTGCTATCGACTTGAAACTTCTCAAATTTCCTTATAATAAATGCGAAATTATGTTTCTGTGACAATTATCAACACTTCATCCCCAAATTTTGGAATAATTGAATGAGAACAGAGCGTGAAATTTTGAAAAAAAATGTAATAATTTCAGTGACTTGAAAAAAATATAAAAACAATTGCAATCGACTTGAAACTTCTCAAATTTCCTTATAATGAATGCGAAATTATGTTTCTGTGAAAATTATCAACACTTCATCCCCAAATTTTGGAATAATTGAATGAGAACAGAGCGTGAAATTTTGAAAAAAATGTAATAATTTCAGTGACTTGAAAAAAATATAAAAACAATTGCTATCGACTTGAAACTTCTCAAATTTCCTTATAATAAATGCGAAATTATGTTTCTGTGAAAATTATCAACACTTCATCCCCAAATTTTGGAATAATTGAATGAGAACAGAGCGTGAAATTTTGAAAAAAATGTAATAATTTCAGTGACTTGAAAAAAATATAAAAACAATTGCTATCGACTTGAAACTTCTCAAATTTCCTTATAATGAATGCGAAATTATGTTTCTGTGAAAATTATCAACACTTCATCCCCAAATTTTGGAATAATTGAATGAGAACAGAGCGTGAAATTTTGAAAAAAAATGTAATAATTTCAGTGACTTGAAAAAAATATAAAAACAATTGCAATCGACTTGAAACTTCTCAAATTTCCTTATAATGAATGCGAAATTATGTTTCTGTGAAAATTATCAACACTTCATCCCCAAATTTTGGAATAATTGAATGAGAACAGAGCGTGAAATTTTGAAAAAAAATGTAATAATTTCAGTGACTTGAAAAAAATATAAAAACAATTGCTATCGACTTGAAACTTCTCAAATTTCCTTATAATGAATGCGAAATTATGTTTCTGTGAAAATTATGAACACTTCATCCCCAAATTTTGGAATAATTGAATGAGAACAGAGCGTGAAATTTTGAAAAAAATGTAATAATTTCAGTGACTTGAAAAAAATATAAAAATAATTGCAATCGACTTGAAACTTCTCAAATTTTTTTATAATGAATGCGAAATTATGTTTCTGTGAAAATTATCAACACCTCATCCCCAAATTTTGGAATAATTGAATGAGAACAGAGCGTGAAATTTTGAAAAAAATGTAATAATTTCAGTGGCTTGAAAAAAATATAAAAACAATTGCAATCGACTTGAAACTTCTCGCATTTCCTTATAATGATGCGAAATAACGTTTCTCTGAAAACTATTAACACTTCATGCCTAAATTTTGGAATAATTTAATGAGAACAGAGCGTGAAGTTTTGAAAAAAATGTAATAATTTTACTACCTCGGAAAAAATATAAAAACAATTGCCACAAATTTCAAATTTTTTAAAATTGACTCATAAATAGTAATGCATAAAGATTCAGTTAAACCCTAAAACATCCCTTTACTCGATTCCGAGAAAAACACGCAAGAACACAAATGTTTAAAATTCTGAAGTTAACATTTCTCCAAGCGATTGAAAAAATATATAAAAACCATTGCTACAAACTTTAAACTTTCCAAATTGTCTCATAAACGGTACTACTTAATGATTCAGGAACATTTGAAAACATCCCTTTACTAGATTCCGAAATAAACACGCAAGAACTCAACTGTTTACAATTTGGAAGTTAACATTTCTCCAATTTTCATAAAATTTAATAACAATTCTCACAAACTGGTTAGAAATGTTGGTTAGAGAAACATTTATATTTCATGGATTAAAGTCGCTATCACGTGATATACCATGGATACTATGCTTCCATTCAACTCAAGCTTTTCTCTACAAAAAAATATTCAAGAGGGCAACACAATCCGAACCTGACTACATATCATTCTCAAACAAAAACAAAATATTTAAGGAAGTATAATTATATTAGTGTTTAATTATAGATATCGAGCTTTTTGATATTTTTATCAGCGTTCCATTTTTTTTTTGTAAAGGCGGCTATGCAAAGAATGTCCTTGCTGTACTTGCCTGCTCATCTGACCTCAGGCGGTGCTATTCTGTAAATTTAATAATTCCCAGGATAGGAATTTCTTCTATAATATTCGATTTGGGGAAGTTATGAAAGCTGGGTATTGTGCAATTAAAAGTTATTCGAATGGGGTAATGCGGATTGATTAATTGAATGCATGAAGCACCGCCGCGGCGCAAATATGAATTTGAGCAGAAACATTCCTCAATTTCCAGAACTTAATGATATTTTGTGACGTTCATTAAGTGTGTTTGTTCCCGGACCACTCCCAGGGCCCCATAACATAACCTCGCATATCTCTCGCTCTCTCGTGACGTAATCACGTCCCCATTCAATGCGAAGGGTCGGACACGCTCGAACCTGAGCGCGTTTGTTTTTGAAGCGCCAATTATGGGAATCGATCCCGGGATAAATTGTTGGTAAGGGCTTTTTTTTTAACAAACCCCTCGTCGGGGACCGATGATGTAAGCGAAATCAAATAACGAGAGAAACTGTTTCTTTTCCTTTATTGCATTTACAATCAGCCCCGCTTTGAGCTGGAAATTCATTTCATAAATCTCGCGTCCCTCTTCCCTCCCCGCGCCCTTTTAAATATCTCTATCTCGGCGACGGCGATTTCTCAAAGTAATAAATTCATGCGATCCCATCGTATTTACTTTGGATTAAAAGGGAAAATAATAAAAATGCACTTCATAAGCGATAAGTGGGACGGTTTAGCTGAAGTTATCTACAAATCTTTGATAACATCCAAGTGATAATAATAAATAATAATCATTGATCGTTGAGAAACGACACCGCTTGACTTCAATTCATAGCATCTGCCAATATAAATGTTGAATTCACAGAGTAATTTTTGGCCAAAGTGTATTTTTGGTGATTAAAATCTGTCTTCCAGCGCAGCCATTTTTGTTACTGAGAAGTTCGGGTAATTTTTTTAAGGCAGATATAAAGACGCGTTATTCGTAATTAATCTGTCAAAATTTCAAGCATCTGTCAAAATAAATGTGGAATTCAGGAAACAATTTCTGGCCAAAGTGCATTTTCGGTCATTCAAATTTGTTTTCCAGCGCAGCCATTTTTGTTACTGAGAAGTTCGGGTAATTTTTTTTAAGGCAGATATAAAGACGCGTTATTCGTAGTTAATCTGTCAAAATTTCAAGCATCTGTCAAAATAAATGTGGAATTCAGGGAACAATTTCTGGCCAAAGTGCATTTTTGGTTATTCAAATTTGTCTTCCAGTGCAGCCATTTTTGTTACTGAGAAGTTCGGGTAATTTTTTTAAGGCATATATAAAGACGCATTATTCGTAATTATTCTGTCAAAATTTCAAGCGTCTGTCAAAATAAATGTGGAATTCAGGGAACAATTTCTGGCCAAAGTGCATTTTTGGTCATTAAAATTTGTCTTCCAGCGCAGCCATTTTTGTTACTGAGAAGTTCGGGTAATTTTTTTTAAGGCAGATATAAAGACGCGTTATTCGTAGTTAATCTGTCAAAATTTCAAGCATCTGTCAAAATAAATGTGGAATTCAGGGAACAATTTCTGGCCAAAGTGCATTTTTGGTTATTCAAATTTGTCTTCCAGTGCAGCCATTTTTGTTACTGAGAAGTTCGGGTAATTTTTTTAAGGCAGATATAAAGACGCATTATTCGTAATTATTCTGTCAAAATTTCAAGCGTCTGTCAAAATAAATGTGGAATTCAGGGAACAATTTCTGGCCAAAGTGCATTTTTGGTCATTAAAATTTGTCTTCCAGCGCAGCCATTTTTGTTACTGAGAAGTTCGGGTAATTTTTTTAAGGCAGATATAAAGACGCGTTATTCGTAATCAATCTGTCAAAATTTCAAGCATCTGTCAAAATAAATGTGTAATTCAGGGAACAATTTCTGGCCAAAGTGCATTTTTGGTCATTAAAATTTGTCTTCCAGTGCAGCCATTTTTGTTACTGAGAAGTTCGGGTAATTTTTTTAAGGCAGATATAAAGACGCATTATTCGTAATTATTCTGTCAAAATTTCAAGCGTCTGTCAAAATAAATGTGGAATTCAGGGAACAATTTCTGGCCAAAGTGCATTTTTGGTCATTAAAATTTGTCTTCCAGCGCAGCCATTTTTGTTACTGAGAAGTTCGGGTAATTTTTTTAAGGCAGATATAAAGACGCGTTATTCGTAATTAATCTGTCAAAATTTCAAGCATCTGTCAAAATAAATGTGGAATTCAGGGAACAATTTCTGACCAAAGTGCATTTTTGGTGATTAAAATTTGTCTTCCAGCGCAGCCATTTTTGTTACTGAGAAGTTCGGGTAATTTTTTTAAGGCAGATATAAAGACGCGTTATTCGTAATCAATCTGTCAAAATTTCAAGCATCTGTCAAAATAAATGTGTAATTCAGGGAACAATTTCTGGCCAAAGTGCATTTTTGGTCATTAAAATTTGTCTTCCAGCGCAGCCATTTTTGTTACTGAGAAGTTCGGGTAATTTTTTTAAGGCGGATATAAAGACGCATTATTCGTAATTAATCTGTCAAAATTTCAAGCATCTGTCAAAATAAATGTGGAATTCAGGGAACAATTTCTGGCCAAAGTGCATTTTTGGTGATTAAAATTTGTCTTCCAGCGCAGCCATTTTTGTTACTGAGAAGTTCGGGTAATTTTTTTAAGGCAGATATAAAGACGCGTTATTCGTAATTAATCTGTCAAAATTTCAAGCATCTGTCAAAATAAATGTGGAATTCAGGGAACAATTTCTGGCCAAAGAGCATTTTTGGTCATTAAAATTTGTCTTCCAGCGCAGCCATTTTTGTTACTGAGAAGTTCGGGTAATTTTTTTAAGGCAGATATAAAGACGCGTTATTCGTAATTAATCTGTCAAAATTTCAAGCATCTGTCAAAATAAATGTGGAATTCAGGAAACAATTTCTGGCCAAAGTGCATTTTTTGGTCATTAAAATTTGTCTTCCAGGCAGCCATTTTTGTTACTGAGAAGTTCGGGTAATTTTTTTTAAGGCAGATATAAAGACGCGTTATTCGTAATTAATCTGTCAAAATTTCAAGCGTTTGTCAAAATAAATGTGGAATTCAGGGAACAATTTCTGGCCAAAGTGCATTTTTGGTCATTAAAATTTGTCTTCCAGCGCAGCCATTTTTGTTACTGAGAAGTTCGGGTAATTTTTTTAAGGCAGATATAAAGACGCATTATTCGTAATTATTCTGTCAAAATTTCAAGCGTCTGTCAAAATAAATGTGGAATTCAGGGAACAATTTCTGGCCAAAGTGCATTTTTGGTCATTAAAATTTGTCTTCCAGCGCAGCCATTTTTGTTACTGAGAAGTTCGGGTAATTTTTTTTAAGGCAGATATAAAGACGCGTTATTCGTAGTTAATCTGTCAAAATTTCAAGCATCTGTCAAAATAAATGTGGAATTCAGGGAACAATTTCTGGCCAAAGTGCATTTTTGGTTATTCAAATTTGTCTTCCAGTGCAGCCATTTTTGTTACTGAGAAGTTCGGGTAATTTTTTTAAGGCAGATATAAAGACGCATTATTCGTAATTATTCTGTCAAAATTTCAAGCGTCTGTCAAAATAAATGTGGAATTCAGGGAACAATTTCTGGCCAAAGTGCATTTTTGGTCATTAAAATTTGTCTTCCAGCGCAGCCATTTTTGTTACTGAGAAGTTCGGGTAATTTTTTTTAAGGCAGATATAAAGACGCGTTATTCGTAGTTAATCTGTCAAAATTTCAAGCATCTGTCAAAATAAATGTGGAATTCAGGGAACAATTTCTGGCCAAAGTGCATTTTTGGTTATTCAAATTTGTCTTCCAGTGCAGCCATTTTTGTTACTGAGAAGTTCGGGTAATTTTTTTAAGGCAGATATAAAGACGCATTATTCGTAATTATTCTGTCAAAATTTCAAGCGTCTGTCAAAATAAATGTGGAATTCAGGGAACAATTTCTGGCCAAAGTGCATTTTTGGTCATTAAAATTTGTCTTCCAGCGCAGCCATTTTTGTTACTGAGAAGTTCGGGTAATTTTTTTAAGGCAGATATAAAGACGCGTTATTCGTAATTAATCTGTCAAAATTTCAAGCATCTGTCAAAATAAATGTGGAATTCAGGGAACAATTTCTGACCAAAGTGCATTTTTGGTGATTAAAATTTGTCTTCCAGCGCAGCCATTTTTGTTACTGAGAAGTTCGGGTAATTTTTTTAAGGCAGATATAAAGACGCATTATTCGTAGTTAATCTGTCAAAATTTCAAGCGTTTGTCAAAATAAATGTGGAATTCAGGGAACAATTTCTGGCCAAAGTGCATTTTTGGTCATTAAAATTTGTCTTCCAGCGCAGCCATTTTTGTTACTGAGAAGTTCGAGTAATTTTTTTAAGGCAGATATAAAGACGCATTATTCGTAATTAATCTGTCAAAATTTCAAGCGTTTGTCAAAATAAATGTGGAATTCAGGGAACAATTTCTGGCCAAAGTGCATTTTTGGTCATTAAAATTTGTCTTCCAGCGCAGCCATTTTTGTTACTGAGAAGTTCGAGTAATTTTTTTAAGGCAGATATAAAGACGCATTATTCGTAATTAATCTGTCAAAATTTCAAGCGTTTGTCAAAATAAATGTGGAATTCAGGGAACAATTTCTGGCCAAAGTGCATTTTTGGTCATTAAAATTTGTCTTCCAGCGCAGCCATTTTTGTTACTGAGAAGTTCGGGTAATTTTTTTAAGGCAGATATAAAGACGCATTATTCGTAATTAATCTGTCAAAATTTCAAGCATCTGTCAAAATAAATGTGGAATTCAGGGAACAATTTCTGGCCAAAGTGCATTTTTGGTGATTAAAATCTGTCTTCCAGCGCAGCCATTTTTGTTACTGAGAAGGTCGGGTGATTTTTTTAAGGCAGATATAAAGACGCATTATTCGTAGTTAATCTGTCAAAATTTCAAGCGTTTGTCAAAATAAATGTGGAATTCAGGGAACAATTTCTGGCCAAAGTGCATTTTTGGTCATTAAAATTTGTCTTCCAGCGCAGCCATTTTTGTTACTGAGAAGTTCGGGTAATTTTTTTAAGGCAGATATAAAGACGCGTTATTCGTAGTTAATCTGTCAAAATTTCAAGCATCTGTCAAAATAAATGTGGAATTCAGGGAACAATTTCTGGCCAAAGTGCATTTTTGGTCATTAAAATTTGTCTTCCAGCGCAGCCATTTTTGTTACTGAGAAGTTCGGGTAATTTTTTTAAGGCAGATATAAAGACGCGTTATTCGTAGTTAATCTGTCAAAATTTCAAGCATCTGTCAAAATAAATGTGGAATTCAGGGAACAATTTCTGGCCAAAGTGCATTTTTGGCCATTAAAATTTGTCTTCCAGCGCAGCCATTTTTGTTACTGAGAAGTTCGGGTAATTTTTTTAAGGCAAATATAAAGACGCGTTATTCGTAGTTAATCTGTCAAAATTTCAAGCATCTGTCAAAATAAATGTGGAATTCAGGGAACAATTTCTGGCCAAAGTGCATTTTTGGTCATTAAAATTTGTCTTCCAGCGCAGCCATTTTTGTTACTGAGAAGTTCGGGTAATTTTTTTAAGGCAGATATAAAGACGCGTTATTCGTAATCAATCTGTCAAAATTTCAAGCATCTGTCAAAATAAATGTGGAATTCAGGGAACAATTTCTGGCCAAAGTGCATTTTTGGTCATTAAAATTTGTCTTCCAGCGCAGCCATTTTTGTTACTGAGAATTTCGGGTAATTTTTTTAAGGCAGATATAAAGACGCGTTATTCGTAGTTAATCTGTCAAAATTTCAAGCATCTGTCAAAATAAATGTGGAATTCAGGGAACAATTTCTGGCCAAAATGCATTTTTGGTTATTCAAATTTGTCTTCCAGCGCAGCCATTTTTGTTACTGAGAAGTTCGGGTAATTTTTTAAGGCAGATATAAAGACGCATTATTCGTAATTAATCTGTCAAAATTTCAAGCGTCTGTCAAAATAAATGTGGAGTTCAGGGAACAATTTCTGGCCAAAGTGCATTTTTGGTGATTAAAATTTGTCTTCCAGCGCATCAATTTTTGTTACTGAGAAGTTCGGGTAATTTTTTTAAGGCAGAGATAAAGACGCGTTATTCGTAATCAATCTGTCAAAATTTCAAGCATCTGTCAAAATAAATGTGGAATTCAGGGAACAATTTCTGGCGAAAGTGCATTTTTGGTCATTCAAATTTGTCTTCTAGCGCAGCCATATAATAATACAGACTATAAAATCTAAGACTAATAATGTTTTCGGAGAAGGGATACACGAAGAATTTTCTTGCGGTCAGCATTTTACTAATGACTATAAATCGCAAACGGCAAGCCCAAACAAACAATAAACCGTCGGAGATAACAAACGCTTTGTGTAAAATAAACTTCGACATTATGTACTTTCGGAATTAAAAAGAAAATATGAAAAATGCATTTCATGAACGATAAGTGAGCCCCGAAAGATAACAGACGGCTAAGCCAAAGCGCGAAGAGTAAACAGCTTTTTGAAATAAGCTCCCAATCTTTATGGCAACGCCGTAACCTCCGCTGCGATAGAATCCAACTGGAACAAAACTAATAATAATAATAAAACTTCGCAATCGATATAATCTTAAATAGGTAATATATTTAAGCGTCGCATTTTTACAGTTCCATGGCGCTCCAGATGCGCGACACTTTTTTTTTACGTTCGCGGCAGTAATATTTTATTATTACCATAAGAGAATCCGTGAAAATAATAACAGGCGCTTACTAACGCATTTTTTTCTGCCGTTTTATTCAACACTGGATCTGTCAAAATTTTGTTGCTGAGTTGGCCATGCCTGAGAAAGAGAAACATAGCAGTAATTAATTAACTTGAGACAACCTCACTTATTGCAGATTTATTAAATACAAGTAATAAAGTAGTAATGTCTGAAATTAATTATTTTTTTAAATCCAATTCAATTGAACTTATATAGTTTGATGACGTAAGAATATGCGACAGACCTCATTTATCTCACGGCCAACTCTGAAACAAAATTTTCCGGCTCGCACGTTATTATTTACGGTGTTTTCGATCAAGATGTGCTCGAACCCCGTTCCGATATTAAATTCATATATAACATGCAGTTTTTAATGTGTGGCTGTAACCGAGTTTTATTATCCCTTTCCAGGCTCTGAGCGGCGGGATTGAATCGGTTTTAAATTCTTCACGAGCATTTCGACGTCCGCAATATCACGGCTATATCTCATGGTAACTGAGCTGATATGAGTTTATGAGTGCTCGTACGATTATATTTCCAATGTAGCAGTATTTTGTGTACTTGTTAAAATGTGACCCGTTAAATTTCGCGGAGTCTCGTGTCTCGGTTCGGTTATTTTCATGGATGTGCAAACTGTGCTGTTGCACAAGTCCCCAGTCTGGCAGGGGCTTCATATAATGTGTTTAAAATAAACGGTTTAAATAAACAAACAAAGTGTAACTAACTGGAGGTGACCGAAAGACGAAAGAATGATTGAAAAGTTGATTTGTTTATTGAGTTGGTATTTGATGTAAGGTTAATGCCAAATAATTAATTTCGTTATTTAAATTCGCGCGTATCCTAACAATAAGGATTTTTTTTCACTCAGACAATCAAAAAAATGCATTATATTTCAATAGATATTGAGCTTTTAGAAAAATCGAGAAGACTGCAATCAATTTTTCACCGGATTTTTAACGTTAAGTCTCAAACAGGTGTTCTGATCATGAAAATTCTTCCATAAATCGATTCCCCATGTCGAAAATACATGGATAAGCTAAAAAACAGAAATTCGACTTTCAATTGTTTTTCGGTTTTCTTGCAATAACTTCTGTCCGGATGTTCGGATTAAGAAAATTTTCCCATAAATCGATTCTCCGTACCGAAAATATACGGATAAGCTAAAAAAATAAATCCGTCTTTCAATTGTTTTTCGAATTTTTGAGGATAGTTCTTGTACAGATGATCGAATTTGGAAAATTCTTTAAGAATCGTGTTGCCTGTATCAAATAGATCCAGATTAAGCCAAAATACAAAATTCGTGGGTCAATTGTTTTTCGGTTTTCTTACAAAAACTTCCGTCCGGATGTTCGGATTATGAATTTTTTTCCATAAATCGATTCCCCGGATCAAAAATATATCGATAAGCCGAAAAAAAGATATTTGGCCTTCGGTTGTTTTTCAGATTTTTGAGGATAAATCTTAAATGGATGATCGGATTTATAAAATTCTTCAAGAATCGTGTTGCTCGTATCAAATAGATAAAGATAAAGCCAAAATACAAAATTCGTCGGTCAATTATTTTTTGTTTTTTTACAATAACTTCTGTCCGGATGTTCGAATTATGAAAAATTTTCCATAAATCGATTCCCTGTGTCGAAAATATATCGATAAGCCGAAAAACAGAAATTCGTCCTTCGGTTGTTTTTCGGATTTTTGAGGATAGTTCTTGTACGGGTGATCGGATTTGTAAAATTCTTCAAGAATCGTCTTGCCCGCATCAAACAGATGTAGATAAAGCCAAAATACAAAATTCGTCGGTCAATTGTTTTTCGGTTTTCTTACAATAACTTCTGTCCGGTTGTTTGGATTATGAAATTTTTTCCATAAATCGATTCCCCGTATCGAAAATTTAGCGATAAGCCGAAAAACAGATATGCATCCTTCGGTTGTTTTTCGGATTTTTGAGGATAATTCTTATATAGATGATCGGATTTGTAAATTTCTTCAAGAATTGTGTTGCTCGTATCAAATGGATTTAGATAAAACCAAAATACAAAATTCGACGATCAATTGTTTTTCGGAATTCTTGCAATAACTTCTGTCCGGATGTTCGAATTATGAACATTTTTCCATAAATCGATTCCCCGTATCAAAAATATACCACTAAGCCGAAAAACAGATATTCGTCCTTCCGTTGTTTTTAGGATTTTTGAGGATTATTCTTGTATGGATGATCGGATTTGTAATTTTTTTCAAAAATCGTGTTGCCCGCATCAAATAGACGTAGATAAAGTCAAAATACAAAATTCGACGGTTAATTGTTTTTCGGTTTTCTTACAATAACTTCTGTCCGGATGTTCGGATTATGAAAAATTTTCCATAAATCGATTCCCCGTATCAAAAATATACTGATAAGCCGAAAAACAGATATTCGTTGTTTTTCGGATTTTTGGGGATAATTCTTGGACAGATGATCGGATTTGTAAAATTCTTCAAAAGTCGTGTTGCCTGCATCAAATAGATGTAGATAAAGCCAAAATTCAAAATTCGACGGTCAACTGTTTTTCGGTTTTCTTACAATAACTTCAGTCCGGATGTTCGGATTATGAAATTTTTTCCATAAATCGATTCCCCGCATCGAAAGTATACGGATAAGCTGAAAAACAGAAATTCGACTTTCAATTATTTTTCGCATTTTTGAGTATAATTCCTGTACGGATGATCGGATTTAAAAAATTCTTCAAGAATCGCGTTGCCCGTATCAAATAGATGCAGATAAAACCAAAATACAAAATTCGTCGGTCAATTGTTTTCGGTTTTCTTACAATAACTTCTGTCTGAATCTTCGGATTATGAAAATGTTTATATAAATCGATTCCCCGCACCGGAAGTATACGGATAAGCTGAAAAACAGAAATTCGACTTACAATTGTTTTTCGGATTTTTGAGGATAATTCCTGTACGGATGATTGGATTTGGAAAATTCTTCAAGAATCGTGTTGCCCGTATCAAACGGATGCAGATAAAGCCAAAATACAAAATTCGACGGTCAATTGTTTTTCGGTTTTCTTACAATAACAGATTTTGGAAATTATTTCACTAGTGAATCACTTTAGATTTGCATTGGTAAATAGTTTGTTTTTACTATTATTATTATTCTATATCCAACGACATAACAATATACAGTCCGTTTAATCTTATTTTCCCTTGATTTAAAATTTATATGTGAAAAAAATTCAAATATTAAAGTATAAGCAAAATACTTTTCGGCTACGCTTACTTTTCATATTAAACAAACTAAACTTTTTACAACATACATGGTTTTATTATAAGTTTATATTAATGATATTCTTTCCTCTTTTTCAGGTAAGCCAATTTTCCAGTTTTTTCAAATTGCAACAGATGTTCATTGACAAGGTATTATTATTCATTAAGTAAACTTGAACATTTATTGTCGTTCTACTCTTATTAAATTATTTAGCTCCTACTTATACAATTGTACACAATAAGTAGAATATCAAGATTGCCAGGATAGTGCCCACCCACCTCTCATAGTTTCGTTTTAATTTATTTCATAAAATCTCGTTATGGATCATTTCAACTTCAACAATAAAACAACTTAAAAGTTCTTTTAACCGTACACTGAATGCGGGTTAAATTAAAATCAGTACGAAAGGTGGTGGGTGGGCCCTATCCTATAATTCAACAGGTTAAACAGGCGGTGGGTGGGCTCTATCCTATAATTCAAGAGGTTAAACATACTTCAGAATTTTTACAATTTTTATCAGCAGAATATTTTAAATAAAATCATATTTTTATTTTTATGAAGCAGAAATATTTCGGTGTCCTTTCTTTCTCTAATATGTCGATTCTTACATGTTGGCCCCTTGTTTCTGTTCGATGAATTGAAGGGTGGGATGGTGTCCACCCACCGCCCACGGTTTTATTTTAATTTATTCCTCAAAATTCTGTTCAGGGCGATTTTTTTAATTTTCAACTTCTCAAATGAAATGCTTTAAAAGTTTCTTTTTTAACCAAACACCGATGGTAGATTAAATTAAAATCAGTACGAAGGGTTGTGGGTGGGCTCTATCCTACAATCCAATCGGTGGAACATGTTCCGGGATTTTTATAAATAAAACCATTTATCAATGAAGCAGAACATTTTATGTCCTTTCTAGGATTTATACAATTTTTAACAATAATGTCCTTTTTTTCTCTAATACATTGATTTTGACATGTTTGGCTCCCGTTTATGTTCGACGAGTTAGTAGGTGGAATAGTGCCCACCCACGGCCTCCGATTTGAAATCCACAAGATCTTTTTTCGAGTGATTTTTTTAACTCTCGACTTCTCCAATAAAATGACTTTAAAGTTTCTTCGAACACTGATTGCATATTAAATTAATTTCAATATGAAGGGTGGTGGGTGGGCGCTATCTCAAAATCATCCGGATTTGGAAATTCTTTGTACAAATGTCAAAAACGTTTCTGTGAATAAGGGACTAAAAGTCGTCTTGGGTACTTGTGGAAAATCGTCTAAGATGCACAATTTAGAGTGAATAATTTTTAAGTGTTTAAATTGTTTTTACTTCCTCTGTGTCTTCTTCCTTCCGTCTGCGTGTCTGTGTGTCTATGCGACTGTGTGTCTGTATATCTGTGTGTCTGTGTGGCTGTATGTCTGTGTATCTGTGCGTCTTTGTGTCTGGGACTGTGTGTCTATATGTCTGTGTATCTGTGCGCCTTTGTATTTGGGGCTGTGTGTGTCTGTATGTGTCTGTGTGTGTGTGTGTGTGTCTGTATGTGTGTGTGTGTGTGTGTGTCTGTGCGCGCTGTATCTCAAAAACTAATAAAGCAATTGATATGGAACTTTGAACATAAGTCTTATTTGACAATCCTGGGTCTGTGTGTCTGTGTTCCTTTGTGTCTGGGTTTGTGTGTCTATATGTCTGTGTATCTGTGCGCCTTTGTGTCTGGGTCTGTGTGTCTGTATGTTTATCTCAAAAACTAATAAAGCAATTGATATGAAACTTTGAACATAGGTCTTATTTGAGAATCCGAAGAACTGAAAAGCTTTTGGTCAAATTTTTAAATCACAATCAATACAAATAATTAGTATAGGTATTTGATATTAAATTAAATCAAAAGTAGTTTAGTCCGTTTGAAAGTGCGAAATCCACCTTTCGGCTTGATGCACGTCTTTATTTTAAACGTGTTAGAACTTTCACCGCCCGTTTAAAGTTTGCATAACTTGGGCACAGTCATTACCATAGCTGCAATTAGTGAACGAGAACTGAATGTAAACTAGCTGCGCGGCCCCTTTTGAGAAACCCCTTGCAATTAGAACATAAAAGATAATATGACAGGAAAAAAGCAGCGACACAAAAATAATAAAGAATACTTTAGATTAACGACGCTTGCTTTATCAGCGGCCGCCGCCGCCACCGCCGCCAGAGACAGAGAGACAATTTAACACTTTCCCTTTCAAATGGAAATCCCCTATTTATAATGTTTAATTAACATTTGTCGAGTCCCTTCATTATCCTTAATCATGTATTGAAATATTTTCGCCGGGCGTTTAATGCGCGAATTTTTCCCGACGGTAATGCACAATGATTAATCACCACTACAACGGGAACACAGGAGATTTATACCTGAATGCCCCGGAAACAAATTTCGAACAGAATGCAGGAGGGCGATAAATTCGTCGACGGCCCTACAAGAAGCCCTCTGTTAGACATTTTAATTACAATGCGCGTACAAGAAGTATTCTTACATACACCTGCTTCCTAAATGAGAGAAATCTAGTTTTATTTCGGGGCGGCGGCGGCGGCCGCCCCCGAGAATATTAAATTAAGGAATCCGGCGCGAAATTTCCGCCCTTTCGCCGCTTCCCTATTTAAAGAAGGGAGAAAATAAATATAAGAAAGACGGATGTCATATAATTCCAGGGAAATATGTACAAGTGCCATCTGCCCTCTTTACCTCAGCACGGAAATTTCAAATCGTTTAATGTTTTCCTTGGATATTTAAAAAATTAAGCACAAATACAGAAGCAATATTAAATAAAATATACATCATTTAATAAACTCTTTGAATTTATAAAAATTAAAGCACAGGAGTGGTTTATTTCATAAACTATACGTATATAAAAATAAATGTATCTTTGTCGAAATATTGCTATGCGAAAGGCTGCAATACTCCATATATATATGCCAACGCGGTTATAATACTCGTCAGCTGATGTACACGTCAGTTGACTTTTGACTTATAAACTAAAATTCTGTATTAGATTTCCATCAAATCCGGGACTTCGCAAATTATGGGTTGATGGTTTGCTTGTAAAGAACAGGCAGGAAAGTGGACCCGAGTTGCCGAAATATGCTCGCATTTGCATTCTCCACGTTGCTGATGAATACATCGAGAAATATTTTTTTTGCTTTCCGGTTTTTAAATTACGCTCCATTTTCGGCTCCGGGGCGGGACTTATATCGGGCTCCAGCTCGTGGACAACTTTTGGAGCAGTGATCATATGGGAAATGGAGGGGGAATAGCAGTCCATTAGTATATAGTGAAAGCTTATATTTTATAGTCTATTTATATAAAGTTGTATCAAGCACTCGAGGCGCGTTGCACAGTGACGACCTTAAATTATGTAAACTTTAACTTTTTTTTCATTTTTTAGAAACTATTATAAACGATAAGCACTCTTGATCAATTTTAACTCATATTAAAGCATATTAAATTGTCTTTCAAACGGCATATATGTTTTTTGATCTGATGGATAGTTGCTAAAAAAAAATAGTGAAAGTCAAAAGTTTACAGTTTGCCGATTTCTATGCACGCAAGTTTATAATACAGAAATATTTCACCAAGTAAAAACAAAATACTCAATTCCAGTGTCCCTCCTATAGACACCTATGGTTATAACCGTACAATTTTAACCTCCCAAATTCATTAATTACAATTAAATCCCTTTAATTTCTCAGATATTCACCATTTTGTCGTTCTCCTCCCGCGGTATATAAAATAATACATTTTTCCCGCGCGCGCGATACCTTTGAAGTAAATTTCGGATTGCGAAACGTAATGTTTTCACAAAAGAGGACCGGAATCAAAAGGGGGGCTGCTCTCTCCGCCGCAAGAACCATAAATGTTGTTTTAAAACAAGGAGGTTTAATGTCCTGTGAAATAACGAAAATATAAAACTCTCGCATGCAAAACGACGTGAGAGTTTATTATCGCACGGAGGGAAAAATGTTTAAAGAGGCGGCGCTTTAAAATATTATTAAGTTCGCCTCGAGTTCTCAGTTATTTTGATAATGCCTAGGAGCGTACACTTCATGAAATTTTCATTGAAATTTTGTATGAATTATAAATCACATACTAAAAGCCGTCTCCGTTTTTTTTCCCGATGGGACCTTAAATGCACGAAAGCGTTCAATTTCATTATTGTTATTATACGATGTGCATATTTAAATCGGAAAATTCAGCGTTTCTCATCTTGGGATAAATGCATATATTTATTCATTCCCTTCAAAACTCCATAATAAGGCAAAATTAGTCGAGAATTGAATTATTGTCTATTATTTAAGTATATATTTACATTAAAAAAAAAAAAACTTTAGTAACACTTCATATAAAGTTTGTATAAATTTGACCCAGTTGAAATTAAAATAGTACATTATTATACAAGTTTAATAAGAGGGTATATTGTGGCACGAGTGGGATTGGAGAACGACTCGAGCAGCGAGGAGTGCTCCAATGTAACGAGTGCCCCACAATGCCTCTTATTAAACAAGTATAATATACTATTTTTTCTATTTTGGTTTTAGTTAAGGATGTATTTCTAAAATAAAATATATACTTAAACCTAGTGAGTTTTATCTTTTAACATTTGGCAGCACCAAAAACATTTGATCCTTTCGCACGAATTTAATATTTTATTTGACATACGTATTTCTCCGGCACACAGTGGGACGGATGACTATTCTAGCGCGACAAAAGTCAAAAAATTTGTACTCCCAAAAAAAAAAAAAAGCAGAAAATCTCTTTCTATAACACTTCTTCAATCAAAATAACCGTTAGAAGTCACCTGTCGGCGATACACTTGCTGTGAAATGCGACAATGACTATACTTACCTTGCCGAATACTTACGCGTTGATATGAAGAAGCGTATTTGTACATAATAATAATAATAATAGGCCTTTATTTTTATAACCTGTACATATAATACAAATAAACCAAAAATCAAAAATAAAAAATAAAAAATTATACATAAATAATTTACAGGTTATGAAAAACCACAAGGTGCCAGTTCAGGATTCGAAATTAGAAATTTCCCTGTTCTTCCACTGGGACCTTGATTATATAAATAATCAATTCTTATAAATAAAATAATTAAATAATTTGATTTGATAATGAAAATATTTAAAATAATACATAATATCTTTACTGCCCTTCTAGTAAGAATGAATAATATTTGTTTTTAAAAACTTTAATGTTTAGACTTTTAAACTGATGAGGAACTGAATTATAAATTGCGGCAATATTGTAAGAGAAAGACTTTTTCATTTGGACTGTATGATATTTAGGTATAGTTATACAATTTCTATGTCTTAAATTTAGATAATGCACGTCGCTTCTATATGTGATAAGATTGTATAGATATGATGGTTGCTTGAGATTGATAACTTTGTGGAAGTAAGTTGCGCAAGTATATTTAATTTGATTCGCCATGTTCAACCATCCTAAATCAGGAAGTTTGTGGGATATATGATCAAACTTTCTTATGCCAAATATCAGTCTCATGCAACCATTTTGTAGCCTTTGTATTTTGTTCAGATTACATTTCGTAATCGACGGACCGTAAATTTGCATGCAATGAGTAAAACACGACATCACTAAACTTTTACAAAGCATAGTTTTCACTTTGATAGATAAGTAGTGTCTGTGAGGATAAATGAGTTTAAGGTTGGCGTAAGCTTTTTTTATGTTATTGTTAACTTGAGTGTTGTATTTAAAAGTGTTGTCCATGATAAGCCCAAGATTTTTTGCCTCATATTTCACCGGAATATCAGTGCTATTTATATTTAATTTAATTCTAGTTTGTAGCAGAGAAACTTTAGTTTGGTTACCAAATAACAGAATAGTAGACTTGATTGGGTTAAGTACAAGTCCATGATTCAAAGAAGTTTCAGCAATGGCGTCAAGGTCTCTTTGAATAGTATGTAATGACTCCAAGGTTTGCTTAACTTCAAAAGAGAGATAAATTTGAACGTCGTCAGCGTACATTATATTATTGCAAGTTTTGATGGCTTTATTAAAACGGGAAGTATAAATTATAAAGAGCAAAGGGCCAAGTATTGAACCTTGTGGGACACCTTTGCTAACAAATCTTTTCTGCGATGTAGTGCTGTCCAGCTGAACTACCTGCCACCTACCATTCAAGTAACTACTCATCAACGCCCAAGCGCTATCATCCAGACCAATGAATTTCAAAATAGCCAATAATAATTCGTGGTTAATTGTGTCAAACGCCTCGCTGAAGTATATTCAAATGCAGAAAACAGTTAGTAAATGTGCATATAAATAATTGGGATTTTTTTGTGCAATTAGTACATGATAACAAGTGTTCTTTCAGTGATAAGTATTTTTTCAGTTGTTCTTATTTGTCGTTATAATTTTTTTGATTTCATCGTTAATTTTATTATAAATTTGGATATATTTTGGCTTGTACAACAAAATTGCCGAATTTTGCCGAAAAACGGCTTTCATGTTATTTTTCTTCAGACATTTTCACATGATTCTTCGCATGTTCTAGCTGCGATAACTTGCGATAACTTACGATAACTTACAAAGTTATATACTAGCAAGGGAACTAACCCATGTGTTCCACTCCGATTTTAATGAAATTTAGTGGATTTGTAGAGGGGCCCAAAATATTTGATACGTATTTTTTCTTCTCGACTAAAAACCATGTTTCACCCCTTAACTCACCCCTTAAAAAATCAGCTATACTTTTGTTTTTCGGCCATAACTTCTCAACAAATTATGATAGCGTAATTTCGTAAATTTACAAAATTAACGCCCTTTTGTATGTTCCACCCTCCCTTGAATAGTGTCCTCCTAAAAGTCCTCCATTTCGATATTTGGACACTAATCTGTAACTCTCCGTATTCGATCGATGCCGAGGCGATCCTTTTGGGTGCTTTAATAAAAAAAATAATTTAAAACATTGAAAGTAAACACTTTTTAGCTACAGAAGTAAGTTTTATCCTTCAAAATAAATCTAGATTTGAGGAAAACTTTCTTTGTTGAATTATAAAATAAAAATTAAGATTTATAAATTAAATTAAATTAAGATGAATAAAATCCGGGCATGACTTAAAAGTTTCAATTTATTATGGTTACATTATTTTGCTAAATAAAATTTAAGTCATTATTATTTGAAAACCTTCATAAAAAAAATGTAAATTTTTAGGTGTATTTTCCGAATTATAGCCTTTATATGGGCGCAAATTAAAAAAGTACACTCACATTAGAAATCAGCAGCCGAAAAAACATAGGGTCTTACTTTTATTTAAAAAAAAACGGTCCATTTGACTTTTGTCGCGCTAGAATAGTCATCCGTCCCACTGTGCGGCGATTTCAATAGTTAATTTTAATTCAAATAAAACGAATAACTTTGTTAGTATCACTTTATTAACTTGGAGTAGTTACTATAGTTTCGACAATTTCAGCTTGTCATTTTCAAACTATGAACAAAGTTATTCGTTTTATTTGAATTATTCAAAATGTATCACGAAGTGAAAGCCTCCACAATTACTTATTTAGTTAATTTTAAAACATATTAAATCAAGAATATTACTTACACACCTCCAGAAATAAGGGAGGTTGCCAAGGGTGCGATAAACAAACTATTTCCACGTAAGTTGTAACCAATTTAATCTTATAAAATAATGATAATCGAAATTGAAGGTTATGTTTACATTTGTTTCTCGTTCCTCGTGTCAGGCATCGATCGGCGCTAATTAAAAATCCACACCGAATTAACACACCGACTCAAGCGGCTCTTTATCGCCGCGAATGAAACATGGATTATACTCTGCTGTTTCTTCCGTGATTCGTTTGCAAACAAAGTGAGAATACATATAATAAATTACAAGCTTTCCTCTGTGTATGTTGTGTTGCCTAAACGTCGTCACCGAGAGCCAAGTGAATTCATGCGTCCGGCCATTATCACCGAGTTCCTACATTTTCCACGCGGGTAAAACGTGAACAATGTGACGCCTCCGTTTTCTGTAACCTTAGTGGTACTGGTGACGAACTCCCCAATATGCATTCGAACATATTCAGTGTGTAACGCATTGGACGGTTCCAATTATCCCATGAATTAACGGCAATTTTACATTTTGATGTCGACATATGTCACGTTTAAGTATCGCCAATCGCAACAACTAAAATGTTACCAGAAATAGTTTAATAATGAGCAAAACTGTAAAATAAAAAATCTCATTATTAAACTATTGTTGATATAACAACAGGTCGATTGTTAAACCAAAGTAGAAAAATATTACTACAGAATTATTACATGCATTCGAAATTGTATAACCAATAAAATAATAAGTGCTGTAACTAGAGAGTGGTGCCAAAAATTTAACGTAATAACAAGATTTCATTAAATGTACACACGCAGTACAAGGTTTCAAAATGTCATATTTCATCTACCTGATGAAGCTACTGTGTGACGAACCTTTCAATCCAAAAACTGTACAAATGAAAGAGGATTACAAAAAAATATATACTTTTCAATATTCCGCACCTCGGTATCACTGCCCGTGCGATGATATATCAAGAGAATACGCAATTTGCATCCGCAATGCATAATATTCATCCGCAAATAGAGGCCGTCGGATGTCTGATGACTCCTCCATTCCATGAATAATGCAAATGAATTGTTGATGCCTTATTACACTATTCATTTATTAAAGAAGAAAAAAATCTATTAGTAATTTTCTCGTTGCACCCCTGAAAGTCTACATGTACACTGGGCGTCTTTATTCAATTTAGATGCAAATGGGGTGCATCGATAGGTATCAGACTATTTTATTTTTGTCAATGGTTTAAAATGTTTGTTCCGGAATATTGCATATTTTTCAGTTTGCCAGAGGCGTTTAATGCGTATATATATATATTTTAATCCGGCCATGGAAGGGTTTTCAATTCAGATATTATGAATGTGCACAGGTGCATGAAAATATTACACGTCCTGTTTGCTACGATATTTTTCAGAAATTTAATAATGCATTCGGAGGGCCGCAAATGAACGATTCATACGTGAATGACGGTGCACAGTGGTGTGTCCCCTTTTCGGGCAACACAAATAAACGCGAGCGTGAATATAACAAACGAGTCGGATAGATATATGTCGAAATCGTAACACATATTGACGTATTGGAGAGTGGACAAACATAAAGAGACGTCCAGATCCAATCAATACCGTAGCGCGTGCATCGGTCTCTCTTCAGAGAAGAGGAGAAGGTCGTCGTCGTCGGCGGTGGTGGTGGTGGTGGTGGGCGCAGACGGGGCAATTCCTTATCCTCTGATGAATTGCCTCGGGCCTGGGCCTCGGCCTCAGCCTCGTGGGTTCCTTATATTAGAACCTGTATCTGTAAGTGTATATTTTACACAGTGTATATCTAGCGTGGTGTATTTATTCGCTGACCGTGTTATCAACTCGCCGCGTCCGGTCCGTCAGCTCCCGAGGGACTTTGCAATTACACTCTGAGCAACACTTACTCGGCGGTTGCCCTCCTCTATCTCCTTTATGTGCATGATGCAATATAGACAAGCGCTAAGTGTGCCGCTCCGGTTGCAGTTAGAGTCGGTCAAGTAAAAGCCTTAATGCCACCCTCTTCGCTAAACTCTTGCTGACCCTTCAACCTCGAGAGTCCCCGACCGACGGCAACACATTACTCAGCCATCAAACTCGGTCGCTAATTATACAGTCCCTGATTTCCCGCAGGATGCCTACCGTATTTTATTCTTCTGTTGTGATGTATTGCCGTGCGAATGCGAGGACGTGAACCCCTCCTCCTTCTCAGGCGCATAGATTCATTCAAATCATCACCCATTTTGTAGACCTTGAGTTAACTGCTAAATTAGAATAGAGACGAATGCAATTTTTCGGACAAAAATATTACAGAATAAAATAACTTTGTGCAGATTCCGTTTGAAGATCAAGGGACCCAAGTTAAAAGCCTCCATTAGCAAGCTGCGCTTTAAATTACATCCGATACATTCGAAAATTGCGGCGCGCGGAATACGCCGCTGCTTCTCTCCGCTCCAATAGGTAGAAGAGGAAAACACAGACAAAGGGGAGGGAAAACATAAAGCAACTAGTATCATGTCACTTTTAATTATCCCTTTGTCGGATTAAATTCGCGTGTGTATACTTGGTGAAAAATTTTCGTAATACGCTCGCCTAAACGCATTTTAATTACCCCGAGGGCCGGACTCCTCCGGAGCCCTTTTTATCCTCGGAAGCAACACCGTAATTACATTTAAAATAATAATTCCACGTACGGCCGAATAATCCAATGGATGGATTATATAATACGCCCGCGTAATCTAATAATCGAAGCCGAAATTAAATAGACCTAAAGCCGATTTCGAAACGTGAAATAGCAACTGTAATTAGCGATTCTATTCAAAGCGCATATTTCGTTTCATGTCCGGTTAATTTTGAATCCCGAGTTTTCAATGTTGGAATAAATTGCTGTTTGTCGTAGTTCCGAAACCACGTAACTTTATACACATAATGACAAACGTACGTACGGACGGACATCCATCATTTCAAAGGGGCGCAGCCAGGATTTCGAATGAAAAAAAAAACTACGAAACACGCGTCTATGCAAATTTAAAACAAACAAATATACAAATTGGATTCGTACACAAACAAATCAACGTGTGCGCGCGTGTAATGTTGCCTCTAATAAGCGGGCCCTCTACATTTTCAAAACAAACAAGGTCCAAATTGAAAAATAACTCGCGTTCATAAGGACGCCGCCGATCGCGAATTTTATATCTGCATTCCCAAGATATTATTTACATTTTTGTAAAGGCGGATATGCGTGGAATGTCTCTGGCTGTCCTTGCTGGTCCATCGGGCTCTCCCCAGGCGATGTTATTCTGTAAATTTAATAATTCCCGGAGGAGATGGGAATTTCTTCTATTCGATTTACTGGACGAATGTGTAAGTGAATTTTTTTAAATTGTAAATTATTGGAATGGTTAATATGAGCACTAAAAAAACTTGTGGCGAGTGGCGAGTGGCGGCTGGTGGAACATTTTGACGGTAGAACCGCTTAGCCTACAGTATATGACCCCTTTTTGAGGAAAAAATTAACGATAATTAAAATTGAAAAACTTTACAGAAGCAATAAATAAATCAAGTAAAGACGCATCAGTGTTTTTAGAATCAATAAAAAAATTATTTCTGAGCTTGAAATAAGAGGTAGTGCCATGGCTCCTTGGCTCTACATAACGAGCCGCCCCTGATTATCGCAATGATATTAAGTATTTGGATTTAATTTAGTCAGGTAATTCTGAATATGTTATTACAGGGTGAATTTAATAATATTAATAATGTGTGAGCCACAGAATTTTGCTTCTGAGTCATGTCTGAAATTAATTCATTAATTCATTTTTTTAAATCCAATTCAAGTCTCATGACGTAATAATATCATTTATCTCACAGCCAGTGGCGGCTCGTGGAACATGTTGATGATAGAGCCACTTATACAATATATCGCCCCGCCCCCCTCCCCTCTTTTTTTGAAGAAACAACGATTTATCTTCCTAGACCAAAGTAATTGGCGGAAAAGTGTTTTAAGAATTAATTAAAAATTCTTGCTGAGCTTGAAACTACAGGTAGTACCAAGGCTCCTTGTCTCTATAACGAACCGCCCCTGGTTATAACATAGTTGTATAGAATTATTTCAGAAATTTTAAACAATTTTTTGATTGTTTTAGAAAATGCTCAATTTTGAACGCTATTAAAAAATGCTTGTTTAAACTAACAGTTATAACCCATTAAAAAATAATTGGAATTTAAGAAGTTGATTATACTCTTAAAATATAATAATGTGGGAGTTCTGTAAAATTATTTGAGATTTTTTAAACAATTTCTACTATTTTTTATGTATTTTAGAAAATGGCCAATTTTGAACGCAATTAAAAAATGCTTGTTTAACAACCAACGGTTATAACCCATTAAAACATTGTTGGAATTTAAGAAGTTGATTATATTCTTAAAATATAATAATGTGGGAGTTATGTAGAATTATTTCAGAATTTTTAAACAATTTCTACTATTTTTTATTTATTTTAGAAAATGATCAATTTTAAACGCAATTAAAAAATGCTTGTTTAACAACCAACGGTTATAACTCATTAAAAAATTGTTGGAATTTAAGAAGTTGATTATATTCCTAAAATATAATAATGTGGGAGTTGTGTGGAATTATTTCGAAATTTTTGATCAATTTCTACTATTTTTGATTTATTTTAGAAAATGATCAATTTTAAACGCAATTAAAAAATGCTTGTTTAACAACCAACGGTTATAACCCATTAAAAAATTATTGAAATTTAAGAAGTTGATTATATTCTTAAAGTATGATAATGTGGGAGTTGTGTAGAATTATTTTGGAATTTTTAATCAATTTCTACTATTTTTTATTTATTTTAGAAAATGCTCAATTTTTAACGCAATTAAAACATGCTTGTTTAACAACCAACGGTTATAACCCATTAAAAAAATGTTGGAATTTAAGAAGTTGATTATATTCTTAAAGTATGATAATGTGGGAGTTGAGTAGAATTATTTTGAAATTTTTAATCAATTTCTACTATTTTTTATTTATTTTAGAAGATGCTCAATTTTGAACGCAATTGAAAAATGCTTGTTTAACAACCAACGGTTATAACCCATTAAAAAATTGTTAGAATTTAAGAAGTTGATTATATTCCTAAAATATAATAACGTGGGAGTTGTGTGGAATTATTTCGGAATTTTTGATCAATTTCTACTATTTTTTATTTATTTTAGAAAATGCTCAATTTTGAACGCAATTAAAAAATGCTTGTTTAACAACCAACGGTTATAACCCATTAAAAAAATGTTGGAATTTAAGAAGTTGATTATATTCCTAAAATATAATAATGTGGGAGTTGTGTGGAATTATTTCAGAATTTTTAAACAATTTCTACTATTACTTTCTCCGTTACGAAGTACGAGAAAGTATTGTGATCGTGATTTTTTTTTCAAAAATTTTTTTTACGGAAATATCCGTTTTGGGGTCCCTAGATGCCATTTCAACAATTTCTGGAAAAAAAATTTTTGTGTCTGTGTGTGTGTGTGTGTGTCTGTGTGTGTGTGTGTGTGTCTGTGCGCGCTGTATCTCAAAAACTAATAAACCAATCGATATGAAACTTTGAACATATGTCTTATTTGATAATCCGGAGAACTGAAAAGCTTTTGGTAAAATTTCGTACACCGGAAGTGGGTGTTTACCTTAACTGTTTTTTGTTTTTTGCCAATATTTTCTTAAATATGAAAAATATCACAAAAACATTTAAACAAACATTGAAGACAACAAAGAAATGAACATCTTTTGCTTGAAAATATTTTTCATAAAATCATTGCTATTCGAGAAAAAAATTTATTATTATTTTTTTAATTTTTGGTATATAATTATGAAACGATAATAGTTACAACAAATTTATTTGAATAATAATTGTAGAGAATGCCAAAATGAACAACTTCTAAAGAATAAGTTTTTTTCTAAATCTCGTTAGTTTTTGAGTAAACCGAGTTTTTGAATTTGAAGTATAATTTTTCCATGTTTCATAATTTTGACGTTTTAAACGTCAGTTTCATCCGAGTTTACGCAACGCTCGATGTACATTTAAAATATGATTTCAATAAACCATGAAAACGTAAATATAAATGATACTATCAAGTCGGAGAAAGTAACATGATGGCCACATCACCATTTTTTTTTATTTATTTTAGAAAATGATCAATTTTGAACGCAATTAAAAAATGCTTGTTTAACAACTAACGGTTATAACTCATTAAAAAATTGTTGGAATTTAAGAAGTTGATTATATTCCTAAAATATAATAATGTGGGAGTTGTGTAGAATTATTTTGGAATTTTTAATCAATTTCTACTATTTTTTATTTATTTTAGAAAATGCTCAATTTTGAACGCAATTAAAAAATGCTTGTTTAACAATTAAGCATTGTTGACATGGATTTTTTTTTAAATATGGAGATGTCAAAAAGCCCATGTTACTTGATTCTCATAAAATATTGTTTCCCCGTCCACCTGACAACTGATTGAATCGATATTTACTGCACGAAAATTGAAGAAAAAAATTGAACTCGCTAATAACAAATCTTTTGTGTAAAATTGATTTACCATACAATAAAAAAAAAATGAAAACCTTTTGTAGCCTTAATCCTTTTCAAATTGAAGCATGTGCACTATCTTGCCTAGATGATTTTTTACAAGTGAAATTAGAACACTCGGAATAACGTTTAACAAGTTTTCGTATCTTCCATAACTTCAGCTAATAAACGTCACAATTGTCAGGATTTATCAAATTTTAACGCAAAACTGGTTTTTACTTGAGAGCATAAAACATTAATCATTGAATGTTACTTTCATAACAGTGTTTTCAATAACGAAGCGTGGAGCAAAAATAAAAGCTAATTTAAATTGAAACAGATGTATGCAACCAAAAATACGTCCATGCATTCCAGAGCATCTGAACCTCATACTTCCAAAATTTCAAAGGTTTCTTTTATCTAAATAATTCTTGATCGCACTGTATACCACTGCAACCAATGAACTGTTCCGAGCTGTCGCTTCTAAGGTAAACATAACGATGAATCCCGCAAGAAACAGAAGACTTGCTCGAGTTAAATATCCGAATCGTGTAACGTCCAATTCAACCTTCTATATCAAGAGTTAAATTTAATATGCCAAGCAATCTCTAGGACCTTAAGAAGTTTCAACCTTCTACACTTTCAAGATAGAAATTTATTATGCCAAGGACGCTGATAAGTTAGCTGCCGTGAGAGATTTCTTGACTCTTTGAATGAAATCTGCCTCAAAAATTTTATGTACTCACCATCGGCAAAAAAAATGGAACCCTTTCGCCATTTCCTTTATTCAATCACAGAAGAGAAGAAGCTGATTTTTTTTTTGCAGAGCAAGAACCTTATGTACCTTCATCAATTTAGAAGCAAGAAAGATTTCGCAGAGATTATTTTCCGGTTGGAAAACTGCAAACTTCCTGTAAGGACTTCTTCACTTAAAGAAGAAGATTATGCTTGGCTTATTCGTGTCCTGGTCAATTTTGTCATCATCGTGTGCAGTACGACACACTTCACACAAGAAACAAGTGTTCCCTTTTTGAAAACTAAACAATAAACTTCCGACCTCTCTCGTTATTGATGGCGGGAAATCAGTTGAAATTTCCGTTTTATTTTTCTTCAGCTTGAAATACATATGATGAAAAGATATTTGGCCAGTGGTTAACTTGCGTATCAATTGGGGGGCTTGGAAGTAAAATCGTGCACTTTTTCAAAAATGAACCAAGTGCAGCAAGGGCGTTTCCAGCCAACTAGTCTAGGGGGGGGTAATAAAAAAAAAAGATAAATAAACTGGTGCTTCCGGTTTCATACACCTGTTCCGTGAAATCTCCCTATCCTTTTCCAACGTTTTAAAGCGTTGGAAAATTTACCGGTTATATTATTTGTTTGGAATATGGAATATCGGTAATTTTTAACAATAAAAATTGATAAGCGAAAAATTCTTAGGGGGGGTAATTACCCGATTACCCCCCCTTTGAAACCGCCACTGAAGTGCAGTATACTATACCTGACAGGTATCTCTAGCATATTTTTATGCCTTTAAATGAAATAACAGTCGCAAAATGTCATTTCAAATCATAACCTGGAATTTTCATTATCAAAGGAAATTTCGAAGTAATATTTGAAGAATATCAAAGTCGAGAGAGAGAGAGACAATCTTTATTCCGACAATAAAAACATAAATTAACAAAAGTAGAGTAATTCGAAATATACAAAATGAGGTTGATAGTCTGTCTGGGCTATCGACCGAAGGTCTTTCTGCCCTCAAAGTAGATTATATCAAAACAATAAAAAGTGCACTTGAACCGTTTTACTTCTAAGCCTTTCAATTGTCAGTGGTTAAGTTATGATTGGAACCTTTGTATTTATAACATTGTAAAATCTTGATTACATACTGAAGGAAAAAAAAAATGAAACACTTGAAATTCGTGAAATTTCGACCATTTTCAAACCGCCATAACTCGGCGTATTTTCAATCGATTTTGATGAATCTTTAAGGGTGAAAAACTTTGAAGTGTCTTCTTTAAAGTCATGCATGCGAAATGAAGCGTAACCCCTTTCGCCCCCCCTCTAGCGCCGCTGCGAAAAAAAAAGTTTTTTTCTGAAAACCATGTCCAACTTTGACGATGTCTCCGGAGTTGGAAAAATTTTGTCGACTCGATCCACCATAAAGGCATTAAAATTTGATCAATTCCCTATGTAGGACTCGAAGAACGAAGTTCCTACGACGATTTGGCACCAAGTTATGGGTGTTTGAAAGAAAAAGTGCATTTTGAGATTTTTCGCACATAACTCAGCGACAACACCCATAACTTGATGGCGGACTTTTCCTTAAACTCCTGAGATATTGAGCATCACTAGGCACATTTACTGACCTCGACCTCACGCAGCTCCTGAATACCGGAATCTCTTCCTTCTTCGATCTTTTTAGTTGCCTTCGCAGCTTCGATGTTATTTCACTTGGATCTACTCGAAATTAGGCGCTGGATCGGTCCTCACTTGCTTGACCTTGACCTTGATAATGGTTTCCAATCCATTATTGAAAAGATCTTAACCTTTGTATGTCGAATATATTTTTAATTGTAAAGTGTCTTTCGTCATGCCGAGAAAGAATGTATTTTTTTTTTACTTAACTATGATATTTATCACGCAATAATCTTGGTGTGGTATTTTTATTTTTGTTATCTTAATAAAAACAATATATTTTATTATTAACGCAGTTTCTTAAAGACTTGTGTGTGGACTCCGAAGAATCCCTGAATCATCCTGAAAGGGTTCTCGAAGACCTTTTGTAGTGATGGAAAAGTTTTTCAAGATTTCCCGTGTATCTTTGTTGGCCGTGACATAAATGAGGTACGTCACATATTATTACGTCATGAGACTAGAATTAGATTTTAAAAAATTAATTAATCTCAAACATGACTGCCATGTTTCTCTCTCTCTCTCAGGCATGGCCAATTCGGAAACAAAATTCTGTGGCTCACATCTTATTAGTTTCTCACTACGATCTTATGAACTAATTTCTTCGACCGAATCACAATTTTCGGTGCAAGCTGTAACAGCCATTTCTTTTGTTTTATTTATTCCTGTTACCACGTGAGAAATCCATGTTTTCGTATAGGATTTATATGTGTGAGCGGTTGCGATATTTCAATAGCCCAGGGATTCCATTCCGCCGAGCCTGATTTCTTCCTCCGAATCAAACGCTTTCGCTTATTTTGCGGGATCAGGTGATTTGAATTTGCGCGAAACAAGGAGAGAAAAAAAAAAAGAATATTATCTGAAAAATATTTCTCAGATTCCGCCCTTTGAACTTAAAAACCTTTTTATCTCGCCGAAACACAATTTTCTTTTGTGCGAATTGCTGTATATTTATGTATCAGACAAGGGCGGCCGCGGCGGCGGAAAAAAACACGTGGAGACGTCTAATTTCGCCGCTGAAAATTCTCGCACAAATTTCCCATTATTCATTCATTAAATAGAGTGAGTACATAGGGGGGAAACTTAAACATAATTAACATTAAAACGCTATCTTGCGACCAGAGTTAGGTCCGAGCCAGACGCGACCATTAGTCTCTGTCTTGTTAGAGCAGTCTCATTTCCTCACACGTATTATGACATTGATTAACATCAGTGGCGTCGTCGGGATCCCGCTCTCTCTCTATCTCTCTCTCTCTCGTTTTCCGCACTGTCCAAATGAAATTTCCTCCGGTATGTACACACTAGTTACACTCCCATTCGCTCCTCTGTAATTAATTTATTTTTGCAGTTATTTGATATTAAACGGGCCCAAAAATTAAGCAGGAACGAAGGCAATAGAAAGCTTTATACATAAATCAGAACGATGGGGGCTTGTTTCAAATCCTAATTCTAGATTTGCAGCGGTTTCTGGCGCCTAAACCACCCAACTCTCATGAATTAATCATCTGTAGATGTTGTGGCTTATTCGTGCGATTGTTGGGGACGCGGCGAGGAACATTCGCACGTCCCCGGAATAGATAGAAATGTTCTCATAAAAGAGCACCTAGTTGAGTAAACCTTTCAGTGCCCTCTGTCATACATAGAACCCTGCTTTGAGGTTACGCTTTCCACATATAAAATTTCTTTATATATATATATATACGCAATCTCCTCTCCAGCTTTTCTCGTCCCATATTCTAAATTATAATATGGTCTTTATTGTTCGGGGGTTTGCGCGTAATGCCTAGATTAGAAAACCACATGTGGCCATTAACAAATTGATGGTCGCAACTATTCGATTCCGCCGGCTTGCTGGGAACTTGTAAAGTTGTAGCTCGGATTTTGGCTCTAACTAGTTATCGATCAATGCGAGGTCTTCCGGGCTTACGGTAATGTATAAATGTATGAGCTTACACACTGGAGGTGACCTTATTACTTTGGAGAATTGACACTGTGCGAATAAAGTAAATAAATTGCGCTTCTCGTTTAACATTTGACCCTAAGACATTTTCTATCCGCAAGAATTCCTAATATATTTTTGGTTTCGATTCTCATTGATTACTTGATGAATATTCGTATTATTAAAAAATAATAAAGAATAATCACTTTAATTATTTAATTCCGACTAGTTGAGTGGAAACTAGTCAGAATTAAATAAATTATTCTTTATTATTTTTTAATAATACAAAGAAAATTCCTAAACTTGCAATTATTTTGTTGATGGAAAATTACTTTTTTATTTAAATCAACGCGTGCCAGTCGTGGTAAGAAAATAATCAACAATTTTATTCATTGGTTTTTCCATAATTACATCATGCAACATGTACGCGATCTACAATTACATTCTGCAAGCACCAAGTATGAACATTCACTTTGAGCGTTCATGGCAGTAAGGTTACATGCTTTACGTAGCACGAGTCTATTGCATGTCACGGAAGATAATCAAATTGCGTTTTGTATTTCCCTCCATCCCGCACACCACAAAGGCACTTTCGAATGAAACACAATCAACACGACCTTGACCGCTGAAGCGCCTTCAATCCATTAACCGTCGACGCTTAAATTTTTTTCCAGAAAGAGAGACAATGCATTTATTGAGGCACTTTTACGAATGACCTCAACAGGCAATTGACCAGAGGTCTTTCAGCCCCATTGTTCTTATTTTCTCTAAGCTTAAGGCAATAAAAAAAACGTAAGGGTACGAATAGTCCCTTCAAATTAGACATTTTTAAAGGAAATTCAATAAAAATACGCATAAGTACGAATAGTCCCTTCAAATTAGAAATTTTTAAAGGAAATTTCACCCACAGCTTAGCGACCTGTATGCTTAGTTGTATTTGGACTGTCTAAAGGCTATTTTCACCTGGCGCACGCATGAAAAGGGGTGGTTTTGGAGCAATCACCCGGTATATATCAATTTTCGCTTTTTTTTTAATGTTTTTTTTTGCATTTTTAGTGAAAACTATGCATTTTGGGCAAAAATTACTTCTATTAAAAGTTGTGTACCGGAAATTTTCCAATCGACATAGGTCATTTGAATGCTCCCATAATTTCCCGTTTTTCCGCTAGAGAGCGCGGAAAATAAAGTATATATTTATGATTTTATTTTTTTGCACTTGGAGCCAAAACTATGCATTTTGGTGAAAAAATATTAAACGTGAAAGTTGTATAGCAAACAATTTCTGATTGATATTGGCCATTTGGATTTCTCGATAGTGAGAGCATTTTCCGCTAAAGAGCTGTTGATTTTTTGGATGCGCATTTTCCGCTAAAGAGCGGATTGTGATCTTCTGCTGATTTTTTGGATTTTCAGCCAAAATTATGCATTTTCTGAAAAAAGTATAAGAGACCAAAGTTGTAGAGCGGAAAATTTTAGAACGATATAGGTCTTTCGACTTTTCCAATAATGCGTGCATTGCCTGCCAGAGCGCCAAAATCGTGACCGTATATGCATTTTAGCGTTTTTTTTTTTTATAAATTTTTTATCAAAAATAAATTTGTGCCGAGATTAATTTTACATCAAAGTTATAAAGTAACAAATTCTGTAACAACATGGATCTTTTGAATTTTCTATATCATGCACGGTTTTCCGCTGGGTGTCGGAAGACATTATATATTTTTTTTTTAATTTGGGGACGTTCTTTTTATATTTTTTAAAGGAATGTAGGACGTCCTCTAAAAATATACGAGTGGAAAGGTGAATACTACAGCTGTCACTTTCTCCTTCGAATGGCCTTTAAACGTTCAGCAGTTTATTATATATTTTTTTTATTCAATTTATAAATTTCCAAATTTCCAAATTACTTTTTTTGAAGTGACAAACATTTTTGAATAATATAAGAAGTAAATTGTGAATATATTTTTCACGTAAGTTAATCATTTTTTAACATCCACCATCATTATTAATAGTTCCTCTGTATTATATTTGTTTTCATTTATTTTATTTGAAAAATAAAGAGTCGATAATAGTGGATAGTTTTTCATGTAACTTTGAGAATTACAATTTTTTTCATCATAAAATTGAACATTGC
Organism: Ocypus olens; assembly: GCA_910593695.2. NCBI lineage: Eukaryota > Metazoa > Arthropoda > Insecta > Coleoptera > Staphylinidae > Ocypus > Ocypus olens. Next base: position 1,416,919 of record OU343047.1, on the reverse strand, counting down.
CTTCCAAGAACACGTGAGTGCATAATCGTGTAATGTTTTTTTTTCAAAAGATCTATGTTGTTGCAGAATTTGTTACTTTAAAAATTTGTTTCTTATATAAATGTAAATAAATCACCACTGACATTCCTTCAATTTTGTATTGTTCCGAGATATGTATTTTTAAAGTGTGAAAGTATGAAAAAGCACATTTTTTTTTAAATGTCAAATATTTCGAAAACGCTTAAATTTGGAGGTTATGTTACTTAATGATTTTTTTCACAAAATGTTATGTGTAATCCAAATTTGCAATAAAAAAATATAGCATTCCTATTAAAATAAGGAAGTTGGTGTTGACTTCCGGTATAACCGGAAGTCGTATAATCTTGAAAATATTTTCATTGAAAAGGGCACCCTCAGTTACGTAAACGCTGAAAATCTCATTACAATACATTAATTACAAGTCCATATACTTTTAATGTATCATCTCGGTGGGACACCCTGTATATAAAAAAAAATCAAAATAACGTAAAAATTTTAGTTATTCAAATTTTTGAAGATGATACACCAAACATTGGAAGATGAAAAAAATCACAAATAGGGTATTCACTGATAGGAATCATATGACGAAATCAAATTTTCCGTGATTCGATCGCTTTGGGGCGAAAAAAATTATAAAAAAAAATAATTTAATACCCTAATTGGCCTTCAGTGACCTTGAAAAACTCGCCTAATTTGGTACTTGGGTCAAAAATATTTGTACAATTTTTTTTAGATTTTTATAATATTTTTTTAATGGGTAAAAAATGTAAAATCTTATTTTTCGGGGGTTTCAAGGTCATATCTTGGCTTGTACGAAACTGAAAAAAATATGTTATTACTAAAATATTAATAATTGTACCTTATATTATGTATTATGTCTTATTTTTGTAATATTTATATTTTTATTTCCATTTTTATTTAACCTTATGACGAATGTATCTGCATTAAATGTAGCAACCAATATAATAAATAAATTGATTGATTGATTGATTGATTGATTGATTGATTGATTGATAAATAATTTTACATAAAATGACTGCTCAATTGTTGATAAATATATAAAAATATTAATATATCGCAATATTATTAGTTATTCGAATTTTTGAAGATGACGCACCAAACATTGGAAGATGAAAAAAATGCCAGATATGATGTTCACTGATAGGAATCATATGACGACATTAAGTTTTCCGTCAATCAATCGCTTAGGGGCGAAAAAAAATTGTTAAACTTTAAAAAAATAATTTAATACCCTAAATGGCCTTCAATGACCTTGAAAAAATTCACCTAATTTGATATTTGGATTAAAAATATATATGATTTTTTTCAGATTATTACAATCATTTTTTAGTCGTTAAAAAATATAAAATCTTATTTTTCGAGGGTTTCAAGGTCATATCTTGGCTTATACGAAACTGAAAAAAAATTAATATCAAAATACTAATAATAATTTTACATAAAACGACTGCTCAATTGTTGGTAAATATATAAAGAATGTAAAAAATAAAGTAAAAATTTTAGTTATTCGAATTTTTAAAGATGTTGCAGCAAACGTTGAAAGATAGAAAAAATCACAAATATGGTATTCAGTGTTAGGAATCATAGGACGAAATAAAATTTTGCTTACGGGCGACAAAAATTGTTAAATTAAAAAAAAATTAATACCCTAAATTACCTTCAATGACCTTGAAAAAATTCACTCAATATGGCATTAGGGTTAAAAATACATATATTATTTTTTTCAGATTTTTATGATCATTTTTGGTGGTTAAAAAATATAAAATCTCATTTTTTTTAAGTTTCAAGGTCATATGTTGGTAAAAATTGGGTTGTTTATACGAAACTGAAAAAAGTATATTAATACCAAAATACTAATAATAATTTTACATAAATTGGTATTCAGTGTTAGGAATCATAGGACGAAATAAAATTTTACTTACGGGCGACAAAAATTGTTAAATTAAAAAAAAAAATTAATACCCTAAATTACCTTCAATGAACTTGAAAAAATTCATTCAATTTGGGTCAAAAATACATATACGATTTTTTTCAGATTTTTATAATAATTTTTTGGCGGTTGAAAAATATAAAATCTTATTTTTTGAAAGTTCCAAGGTCATATGTTGGTGAAAATGGGGTTGTTTATACGAAACTGAAAAAAAGTATATTAATACCAAAATACTAATAATAATTTTACATAAAATGACAATGCTCAATTGTTGATAAATATATAAAAAATATAAAAATATCGTAAAAATTTTAGTGATTCGAATTTTTGAAGATGTCGCACCAAACGTTGAAAGTAGAAAAATAAATAACATAGGTGCTATTTGTTGATAACAATCAAATGACGAAATAAAATTGTCCGCCGCTCTTAAACTAGTTGTCAATTTTTAATTTTTTAACTTTATAAACATTTTTTTGCACCCTAAATAACCATCAAAGAAAAAAATTACCTAATTTTGTATTTAGGTCTGTAATATAGATAGATAGAGATGGATATTTTATTCGTGTTAAAAGCAGAGTTGCACTCAAGTCAGAAATTAAATAACATATTGAAATTATAGATTTGACATTTAAGAAAATTACAATATAAAAATGATAATTCAATACAGCATAACCTGAAAAATAGTGGACCATAGTAGTTTATACAGTATATTTTTTTTATCCTGGGCCATAGGACTTTACATGCTGAAAGTATACCTTGTTTTAATGTGAATTTTATCATAAAATTTTGAAGGAAATTTTAGTTAGTAATAAATCAATTATTTTTCTACATCATGCGCTGCATTCGAATTACTTAAACCTGTTTTATTCCATTAAAAAATGAAATTATTTAATATAAATAACTGAGCAAAAATAATCAAACTACCTTGAATTTCCGAAATGTCAGATTGATTAGTGAGGCAAGTAATCAAATGAATTTATACCAGAAAATGTCTGTTTATAGTGTTGAAGAACGGGTGGAATTTGTAAAGGCAATTATAAGAGGTTTGTCCAGCAGGGAAATAGTTCCACAAGAAGTCAGGGAATTTTTATTTTAGGGAAATAGTTGACAACTTTTCTGCAGCGTATCCCGATTGTCCGGTTCCGAGCAAAACCACTTTTAAATGGAATAAAACATGTTTTAATTATTCTAGTTAAGCGCATCATGTAGAAAAATAATTGATTTATTTTACTAACTAAAATTATCTTCAAAACTATATGATAAAATGTACATTAACAGAAGGTATAATTTTTAACATGTAAAATCCTATGGCCCACGATAAAAAAAACATACGGTATATGATTTTTTCAGATTTTTTAAATCATTTTTAGTGGTTAAAAAAATATTTGAAAAAACCCATTTTGGGGCTTTAGGCGTCATTTGGGGGCGAGGGGTTGATATACGGCTTAGGGCTACTTCGGTTTAAGGGCAGAACTAATGATATTATGATAATTATTTAAAAATCCGTGTCGGGTTGCATTTTGATCATCTTATCCCGGGATACCCTTTCTTTCCAAAAAGAGAGTCAATACATTAATTGAGACACTTTTACAAATGACCCCAACAGGCAATTGACCAGAGGTCTTTCAGCCTCTTTGTTTCAATTTTAGCATGAAGTAAAAAAAAACTGCAACTCTTATCCATTTTAATAACGGCGCACGATAAGTCACTGACTTATAAATAACGGCGCTGGATGATTGATGAAAGGAAAGTTCCATCTTCCGGAGAGAAATAATTGAATCATTTATTTTTTTTTTAAAGGAATCGATTGTCTCATGGTAATCTGCGGAACACTTGTAGAGCGAGCATATTTAATGGACGATCTCGGGTCTTCCTCGTCCACCATTTGTCTTACGTCTCTCGGGCCACTGCGTTCTCAATCAATTTTATTGTTTTTTTTTTCCTCCCCGTTTCGCGTCACTCCAGCGGGAAGCGGCTAAGATACTTAGTTTTAATTATATCCAGACACAACTGAGTCTAGTCTGACGTTTATTGGCTACTTCTTCGTCATTCTTTTACTGCGTGTTTGCCGCCCGAAATTTCCCCAGCGACCGCCGATCAACTGTTTCGCAAAATTATATTCCTCTGATGGTTTTCGTATATTTCCTAATAAACAGGACATTACCGAACTCGAGGCCCTCGTAGCCGCACGATTGGATCCCGAAGTTCTTTCCCTAAACATAAGTAAATATTTCACCATAAAAACTTCACGAATAAGGTTAATGATATGCTTCTCTTCTCTTTATTATTGTCAACAAGATAGTAGGAAAAGTTGAAGGATAAAATTAGCTTTTTACAACATGTTTGCGCCGGACCTCCGCGAAATAATAAACTAATTTACAAACCCCCCCCCGCGCAGAATTTATTATTAAAATTTTCTATTTTCGTGCGCGTAAGCGGGCTTAAATATTTGCCGAGAGAGGGAGGTGGCGGTGCAATCAGATTACCTTTATCCTCGTATTCCGTTCCGATGATGTATGTATTTATGGCACCATGCATCAAGCCTGAACCGGAATAATTTCTGGGATCCGCAAACAACCCGGCTTTTTCAGCTGTTTATAAATCAAATTGGATTTCGGAAACCGAAGTTTCGGATATATTCCTTGCCAGCCCACATGCCATGCACGGTCTCGAACGAATCGTTAGTTGTTGTTATTTCTTGCTCTCATATATCTCTACTATGCTTTATGCTGTATTTTATACCTGAGTCGATTTTCGGAAAAAAACATATTTTTATATTCTCCCCAGGAAACTGCCGTCGTAAACCTTAACATTAATATACTGGTCGATAAGTGCGGGAATACGTATGTTATGGAAGATTTGTCAAGATTTGTCAATAACAAGTTTTGGCCGTAAAAGAAACCTTACTCTTTTCACTTGCTTGGAATGATTTCCATGCATCATGAAAACTTGAATTGCAAAACGGGCCATAGGGATTTACATGTAAAATTTTAAATGTATTAATATTGACTCCCCTAATTATTTGACAGTATCGGCCTTCGTACATTATTTTTGAAGCTTTTTAAGCTGAATGATTTGGTGCCTTACTCAATAATTTCTGCAGAGTATTTATTGAGATATTTGCAAAAAACTTTACAACTATTTTGAATTAAAAACAAAGGTTAGCCATGAAATCATAATGGCCGATAATTCATTTTGTTCTAAAAAGTGACGTTTGCTGTGGCGTTCCGATTTACACCTTCTAAACAAGAAAGAATTTCGGGAAAAGGCAATAACTAGCAAGAGTACTATTTAATGAATAATTACTACTTTACTCTAAATTTTAAATGTGTGTTACAATTGGCACCTTTAATTATTTTATAATATCGATCTACTTACATTATTTTTATACTCATTGAATGGGATTTTCCTGGGTATTGCCCTCTCCGTAATTTCAATACTGAACTAATCACGTACACTTCTAAAATAGTACTTGAGTAAAACCATTTACTTATAAATACTTATTCTTGCGTAGAAAACACGGCCGGTTGTAAATCGTAATGTGACAGCGACTGTCACTTTTTACAACAAAATGAAATATCGGCCATTATGATTTCATGGCAAACCTTTGTTTTTAATTCGAAATAATTGTAAAGTTTTTTGCAAATATCTCGTTAAATAATCTGCAGAAATTATTGAGTAAGGTACCAAATTATTCAGCTTAAAACGTTCTAAAAATAATGTAAGGACCGATACCAGTGACGGCTCGTGGAACATGTTAATGGTAGAGCCTCTTTATCTTCCTAGACTAATCGAATATTTTGACCGAAAAATCAAAAATTTGGAGATCTAAAATATCGGCCAAAAAAATCAAAAATCCTGGTTTAAAAATAAAAATGCAGAAAATACAAGCAAAATAAAAATCATTTGCCATTTTCAGCCCCGAATATAACTTTTTTTAGCTTAAAATAAGTTCCAACGAGAAATTCGAAAATAATAGCAAAAATAAAAATAAAAAAAAAACTCGCACAATATACAATACAATTTTACAATACAATTTATTTATTATGCTGGTTGCTTCATTTAAAACAGATACATTCGTCATATAACAAAGAGAAAGACATAATACACAGTTAAATCTACAAATTAAAAGTTTTAAACCTAATGATATGTGGGTATTTACCTATGGTTGATTACTTTGCAGTAGCTCACTAAATTCTTTGACAGAATAAATCAATAATTCAAATTTTAAAAAATCTAAAATTCGTATCCAAAAATCAAAGTGGTAGACCAAAAAATCAATTTTTTTCGAAAATTTAAGTCGAAATAAAGAAAATTTCGGCCAAAAGACCTAAAATTGAAACCAAAACAATCGAAAATACAAAATATAGGCCAAAAAGTAGGGCCTAAAAAGGTAAAAACTTAGACAAAAAATCGAAAACTCGGGCATAAAGATAAAAAATGGTGATGTGGCCATCATGTTACTTTCTCCGACTTAATAGTATCATATATATTTATGCTTTCATGGTTTATTTTCATTTTAAATCATATTTTAAATGTACATCGAGCGTTTTGTAGACTCGGATAAAACTGACGTTTAAAACGTCAAAATTATGAAAGATGGAAAAATTATACTTCAAATTCAAAAACTCAGTTTACTTAAAAACTAAAGGGATTTCGAAAAAAACTTATTCTTAATAAGTTGTTCATTTTGGTATTCTGTACAATTATTATTAATATAAATTTCCTGTAACTATTATAGTTTCATATTTATAAACCAAAAACGAAAAAATATTAATACATTTTTTTCTCGAATAAAAATGATTTTATGAGAAATGTTTTCAAACAAAATAATCTCAATTCTTTATTGTCTTTAATATTTGTTCAAATGTTTTTGTGATATTTTTTATATTTAAGAAAATATTGGCAAAAAACAAAAAACAGTTAAGGTAAACACCCACTTCCGGTGTACGAAATTTTACCAAAAGCTTTTCAGTTCTTCGGATTATCAAATAAGACGGATGTTCAAAGTTTCATATCAATTGCTCTATTAGTTTTTGAGATACAGCGCGCACAGACAGACACACACACACACACACACACACACACACAGACACAAACATTTTTTTTCCAGAAATTGTTGAAATGGCATCTAGGGACCCCAAAACGGATATTTCCGTAAAAAAAATTTTTGAAAAAAAAATCACGATCACAATACTTTCTCGTACTTCGTAACGGAGAAAGTAAAAATGCAGACGAAAAAAATCGAAAATTTCTACAAACCAATCGAAATTTTTCGTGAAAATAAAAAATATTTATTTATTTATGGAACGAATGTCATCATTTTACAATTAAGTTTTGTGTAATACTACATACTGTATACTCTTGAAATTAAACTAAATGTGAATTTAAATATACTAAAATACAACTAAAATTTTTTTAGACCAAAAAATAAAGAAATCTACAATATAGCCTGAAACGGTAAAAATTTAGACAAAACATCGAAAACTCGGAAGTAAAGATAAAAATTGCAGACGAAAAAAATCGAAAATTTCTACAAACCAATCGAATATTTCGGTCAAAATAAAAAATTGGAACAAAAAATCGAAAATACAGATATCTAAAATATGGGCCAAAGAATCAAGAATCCTGATCTAAAAATAAAAAACGCAGTAAAAAAATTAAAAACTTAGGTAGAAGCAAAATAATTTGCCAAAAATAAGTTTCTGATCAGAAATTCTAAAATAATAGCCAAAAAATAAAAAGACTCAATTATCCAAGTTAAAAAATCTAAAATATTGAATAAAAAATAGACTAAAAACCCGATACAAAATTTAGACCAAATATCTAAAATTCTAGCATAAAAATAAAAATGGTGGACTAACGAAAGAAAAATTTTATCAGACAAATAAAGAAAAATTTAGGGCAAAAGATAAACGAAAATAAAAATCTACAATGTTGGACAAAAAGTCGAAAATTTAGACAAAACATCGAAAATTCGGGCCTTAAGATAATAAACGCAGTCCAAACGAAAAATCCAAAATGCGGACCAAAAAAATCGAAAATTTTAAGTTGGGTCAATAGAGAAAAATTTAGGTCAAGATATTAAAATAATAATAATAAAAATTTGTAATGATGGCCAGAAAGTCGAAAATTTTGACATTGCATAGAGAATTCTGTCCTAAAGATAATAAATGCAGGCTATAAAATCGAAAAAGTTCAACAAACAAAACTCGAAAATACCGGGAAAAATAAAAAAAACTAGGATCAAAATTTCGACTCGAAAAATCAAAAATGCGGACGAAAGAATAAAAAATTTGACTAATTAAATCGAAAATTTAGGTCAAAATAAAGAATTTAGAATATTAAAAAAAAATCGAAAATACAAAGATAAAAGATTTTGACCAAGCATGTCGAAAATAAAGGTCAAAAATTTAAAAATTAAAAATTTGTCGGGAAAAATAAAAAATGCATTGAATCATCGATTTTATCAATTAAATCGGAATTTAGGCCATTTAGGCCAAAGTAAATAATGTTTGGGCCAAACAATAAAAAATTTAGACCAAAAAAGAAAATCGAATATACAGGTCAAAAAAATAATAATAAAAATGTGTAATGATGGCCAGAAAGTCGAAAATTTAGACATTGCATAGAAAATTCTGTCCTAAAGATAATAAATGCAGGTTATAAAATCGAAAAATTTCAACAAACTTTACTCGAAAATACCGGGAAAATAAAAAAAAAACGACTCGAAAAATCAAAAATGCGGACCAAAGAATCAAAAATTTGACTAATTAAATCGAAAATTTAGGTCAAAATAAAGAATTTAGAATATTTAAAAAAAAATCGAAAATACAAAGATAAAATATTTTGACCAAGAATGTCGAAAATAATGGTAAAAAATTTAAAAATTAAAAATTTGTCGGGAAAAATAAAAAATGCATTCAATCATCAATTTTATCAATTACATCGAAATTTAGGCCATTTAGGCCAAAATAAATAATGTTTGGGCCAAACAATAAAAAATTTAGACCAAAAAATTAAATAGAATATACAGGTCAAAAATCTAAAAATTAATAATAATAATAATAATAATAAATCATATTTATTCCTATTGAAATATACAAAGATATACAGGGTATTTCAGAGCTCTGGGAACAGTCAATCACGTGCTTATTTTTCAAAATTTCGAAAAATGTTTATTTATCTGCACAACTTTTATATGCAACACTTTTCGAAATTTTGAAAAATAAGCACGTGATTGACCGTTCCCAGAGCTCTGAAACACCCTGTATACAAGATTGCATATACATATACTTAAAATAGAAAGTAGCGTCAATACAAGAAACACATGTAGAACAATGCGTGAATTTAAACGTAATTATGCAATTTTTAAATTAAAAAATTCTTCAATTTTAATAAAGCATCAGTTACTTTTTTCTTGAAACACTTCAAACGTTTTTCCATTTTGAGCTCTTGTGGCAAGTGATTGTATAATTTCATGCACCTGTACTCCGCACTTTTTTCGGCAATTAAAAATTTGTCTTGAAAAATCAAAAATACGGACCAAAAAAAATCGAAAATTTGAACAATGCAATCGAAAATTTATGTCAAAATAAAGAATATTTAGGTCAAAAGATTAAAATTTAGACCCAAAAGGATAGAAAATATCGGTCAAAAATTTAAAAATTAAAAATTCGGCGGGAAAATCAAGAATGCGGGCCAAAAAGTAGAAAATTTAAACAATTAAATCGCAAATTTAGGTCAAAATGAAGGATATTTGGGACAAAAGATGGGATATTGCGACCAAAAATATCGAAAATACAGGTCAAAAATTTTAAATTTAAAAATTCGTCGGGAAAAATAAAATAGTCGAAAATTTAAACAAATAAATCGAAATTTTAGGTTAAATTAAAGAATATTTAGGCCAAATGATCAAAAAATTAGACAAAAAAAAATCTAAAATATAGGCTTCATAATAAAAAATGCAGAATATTCTAGTAAGAAAATGGTTTAAATTAGTTTAAAAAATTTCTAAATTTTTTTTTAATAGCAAATTTTTTTTTTTAATTTTCGCTTTAATTGTTCAAAAATGAGAGAAACAAATATAAATATTAACTTTGTTGGGATCACCTTATTGTTTCATCTTTTATGCCGGCAGTTTCGGCAACTTTAGATTTAGTAGATACATTTTGAATAATTGAAATAAAACAATTCCTTTGGTTGGTATGACTCCAGTATGGCTCGTGGAACATGTTGATGGTACTCTTACAATATGGGGAGGCCCTGGCCTCCTTTTTTGAAGAAAGAAAGAACGATTAATCTTCAAAGTCCAAGATTATTTTGAGTTGTAAATTAAAGGTTCATAATTTCAAACAAGCTGAAAATATTATTTATGTGTACTTTCGATTTATCGTGCGTTTACATTTTGTCCCAGACATGCACTAAATCTGTAACATCATTCTTCGTCCACGTAACCTCACCATCAAACAATACACACGGAAAACAACAAAAAAAGGTTTCATTAAAGTTATGCAGGCGTTGTTTAACATTTGAACTATCGAAAAAGTGTTTTATGAATTAATAAAAAAATCTTGCTGAGCTTGAAACTACAGGTAGTGCCATGGCTCCTTGGCTCTATATAACGAGTAATTTTTGTTCATACATTTATTTTGCTGGTGGGATAATAGAATAATAATTTAATTGTGTACATCTTTAATCTCCCATTGTGACGATATTCTTCATAACATGCACATATTTTCTAGTTATGTACATTATTTTTTAAATAAAACTTCGTTTATTATTTTATTATTATTATGATATATACAGTGCATTACATATAAAACAATGAGGTCTGGCAGTTAAGAAATCTTTTATTACGACCCTCTCTCCTATGTCTTGAAAATGTGGTACGTAACAACGAAATATGGTTGGTCATAGCTCTCAATTTTATGTTTGTCTGGCGTCATGCGGCAGATTTTAAACGATGATACATTGTTATTCCAATCCGACTAGGAAGCATTTCCCTTCCTTTAAAATTACGAAAACGAAATTGATATGGACGCTATTCCATTAACCGCAAACAGAATGATAAATGTTGCTACACTCCCAAGTATTATTTTAATTAAACTATTCGAGCGGGGACCGCAGAATCCCAGTGTGCGCTGCTACCGAAAGAAGCACTTAATTAATTTATTTTATGATCACTCCTACTAATTAATATTTTAGCATACATACGATCAATCTAATTGTAGCATTACCAAGTTTTATTTATCTTATTATTGCTTGCAAAAAATTAATAGATAAATTGAGAGTTTTTGAAGATCCGTACTTACAAATTGTAAGCACTTGAATTTTCAATTTTTTGGTGTGAATTTTTTTTATTGCAAATTTTTTATTGAAATATGGAAGCCATGGTCGTTAAAGGTTAGTGAATACATCTTGGAAAAATAGATTTTTTCAGAAATTACTGACATGGTCGTAAAAAGGTTAATGAATAAATCTTGGAAAAATAGATTTTTTAAGAAATTACTTTTTATTTGTAACTACTCTGGCTTGTATGTACCGATTGGATTATAGAATCTCGCCCAAAATATTCGTTGTTACTTTTGATTATTTCCATTGGGAATTGGCCGTATCAAAATCGATGGCGGGGTCCGTATTTAATGCCAAAGATGCTACCTTTTCAAATTCTTAGAATATCAATATGTGGCTGCGAATAGTGGACAAGGTCGGTATGGGGGGGAGAAGGGGGGTGATATGCAAATATTGCGTTCGGGATAAAATCGCAAATCCTGACATTGATTTTTATACGAATCGAAATGGGGAGCCGGGCTACATATAGGGAATTTATTCGGGGGATACGTGAATTTGTGGTAAGAGATGCGAAAATTTTTGTCGACAAATATATAACGGCCACCGGAGATGTCTACAGAAAGCTTTTGCCTTGGCGAAAAATACTTCTTGTTTAATTCATCCGAACTTTTCAAGAGGGTTTCCTGTTTATCAGATCGGAATCTCAATTTTATTAATGGTAATGTTAATATAATTAAAATTACAGCATGGTGGAAATAATTCATAAATGATTCAGTATCAACGTTTCCTTTTCTCTTTTTAGCGCACTAAGTCGATTATTCTTGCAACAAGTTTAAAATCTATTGCATGTTTTTTATGTGATTTTGTTAGTAGATAAACAATTACTAAATAATACGAACCGATACATATTATTAAAGTTTTTGTTGAATACAAATGAAAATGATCATTAAATGTAACGCTTCATTTTCGAGCTGCAACGCTGCTGAAAAGAGTGCTTAAGTTAAAAATATTAAGTTGGCGAAAACACTTCGAGTAAGGGGAGTTTGCAATATGCAAGTTTGCAGACTTAATTACATTTTTTTAGGTGCACAAGTTGTAATCGTAAATTTACTTTGTATTACATTTTATACAACAAGAAATTATTGTTTTTTCTATACAATTATAAAATTCGTAGGGATAACGATTAAAGAGAGTAATTCGTAAGTAATTATTTTATTAATGAAAGTTTATTCTATTTATTGTTCAATTATAATTATAAAATATCATATTCTTTAAATACATTTTATCGCATCATCATTTTTTTATATTCATTTTATATTGATTAATAATGATCAGGATCTTAATAGTACTGTAATTCCATAATACGTCACGAATTAACATTATGTATGCATTTTTATTTGAAAAGCTAACTGCGCACTGTTTACTTATTTTTTTTTTTAATTTGTAAGCAGTAACACACTTAATATTGTCTTAAAAAATATATAGTTTCTATTATAAATAAGAGCAAATCTGGAAGGATTTGTCCATATCGTAATCAGTGGCGGCTCGTGGAAAAATTTTAATGATAGGGCCAATACAACATACCCCACCCCCTATACACCTCAATTTTGAAGAAAGTACAAAAATAGTATTTACATGTACTTTCGATTTTTCATGTATTTTAATTTCGTTCCAGAAGTGCACCAAATCTGTAACTCCTTTTTCGTCCACGTAAAAGCTTTTTACGCAAATTTCTTTAATTATTAATTTTTTACAAATTTTCAAATCGTTGAATGCATTTTTCGTTTCCACACTTCAATTTAGGATTGTTGCCACTCTGTTTCCACCTATGTTATGGCAATTGTTTTTACAGGATATCATCAATGCATTATTGATTTACAGATTTTGCGCTTTTCAAGCAAATTTCTTCAATAATTAATTTTTTACAAATTTTCAAATCGTTGAATGCATTTTTCGTTTCCACACTTCAAGTTAGGATTGTTGCCACTCTGTTTCCACCCATGTTATTGCAATTGTTTTTACAGGATATCATAAATGCATTGTTGATTTACAGATTTTGAGCTTTTCAAGCAAATTTCTTCAATTATTAATTTTTTACAAATTTTCAAATCGTTGAATGCATTTTTCGTTTCCACACTTCAAGTTAGGATTGTTGCCACTCTGTTTCCACCCATGTTATTGCAATCGTTTTTACAGGATATCATAAACGCATTGTTGATTTACAGATTTTGAGCTTTTCAAGCAAATTTCTTCAATTATTAATTTTTTACAAATTTTCAAACCGTTGAATGCATTTTTCGTTTCCACACTTCAAGTTAGGATTGTTGCCACTCTGTTTCCACCCATGTTATTGCAATTGTTTTTACAGGATATCACCAACGCAATGTTGATTTACATATTTTGAGCTTTTCAAGCAAATTTCTTCAATTATTAATTTTTTACAAATTTCCAAATCGTTGAATGCATTTTTCGTTTCCACACTTCAAATTAGAATTGTTGCCACTCTGTTTCCACCCATGTTATTGCAATTGTTTTTACAGGATATCACCAACGCATTGTTGATTTACATATTTTGAGCTTTTCAAGCAAATTTCTTCAATTATTAATTTTTTACAAATTTCCAAATCGTTGAATGCATTTTTCGTTTTCACACTTCAAATTAGAATTGTTGCCACTCTGTTTCCACCCATGTTATTGCAATTGTTTTTACAGGATATCACCAACGCATTGTTGATTTACATATTTTGAGCTTTTCAAGCAAATTTCTTCAATTATTAATTTTTTACAAATTTTCAAATCGTTGAATGCATTTTTCCTTTCCACACTTCAAATTAGAATTGTTGCCACTCTGTTTCCACCTACGTTATTGCAATTGTTTTTACAGGATATCACCAACGCAATGTTGATTTACAGATTTTGAGCTTTTCAAGCAAATTTCTTCAATTATTAATTTTTTACAAATTTTCAAACCGTTGAATGCATTTTTCGTTTCCACACTTCAAGTTAGGATTGTTGCCACTCTGTTTCCACCCATGTTATTGCAATTGTTTTTACAGGATATCACCAACGCAATGTTGATTTACATATTTTGAGCTTTTCAAGCAAATTTCTTCAATTATTAATTTTTTACAAATTTCCAAATCGTTGAATGCATTTTTCGTTTTCACACTTCAAATTAGAATTGTTGCCACTCTGTTTCCACCCATGTTATTGCAATTGTTTTTACAGGATATCACCAACGCATTGTTGATTTACATATTTTGAGCTTTTCAAGCAAATTTCTTCAATTATTAATTTTTTACAAATTTCCAAATCGTTGAATGCATTTTTCGTTTCCACACTTCAAATTAGAATTGTTGCCACTCTGTTTCCACCCATGTTATTGCAATTGTTTTTACAGGATATCACCAACGCATTGTTGATTTACATATTTTGAGCTTTTCAAGCAAATTTCTTCAATTATTAATTTTTTACAAATTTTCAAATCGTTGAATGCATTTTTCCTTTCCACACTTCAAATTAGAATTGTTGCCACTCTGTTTCCACCTACGTTATTGCAATTGTTTTTACAGGATATCACCAACGCAATGTTGATTTACATATTTTGAGCTTTTCAAGCAAATTTCTTCAATTATTAATTTTTTACAAATTTTCAAATCGTTGAATGCATTTTTCGTTTTCACACTTCAAATTAGGATTGTTGTCACTCTGTTTCCACCTACGTTATTGCAATTGTTTTTACAGGATATCACCAACGCATTGTTGATTTACATATTTTGAGCTTTTCAAGCAAATTTCTTCAATTATTAATTTTTTACAAATTTCCAAATCGTTGAATGCATTTTTCGTTTTCACACTTCAAATTAGGATTGTTGTCACTCTGTTTCCACCTACGTTATTGCAATTGTTTTTACAGGATATCACCAACGCATTGTTGATTTACATATTTTGAGCTTTTCAAGCAAATTTCTTCAATTATTAATTTTTTACAAATTTTCAAATCGTTGAATGCATTTTTCCTTTCCACACTTCAAATTAGAATTGTTGCCACTCTGTTTCCACCTACGTTATTGCAATTGTTTTTACAGGATATCACCAACGCATTGTTGATTTACATATTTTGAGCTTTTCAAGCAAATTTCTTCAATTATTAATTTTTTACAAATTTCCAAATCGTTGAATGCATTTTTCGTTTTCACACTTCAAATTAGGATTGTTGTCACTCTGTTTCCACCTACGTTATTGCAATTGTTTTTACAGGATATCACCAACGCATTGTTGATTTACATATTTTGAGCTTTTCAAGCAAATTTCTTCAATTATTAATTTTTTACAAATTTTCAAACCGTTGAATGCATTTTTCGTTTCCACACTTCAAATTAGGATTGTTGCCACTCCGTTTCCACCCATTTTATTGCAATTGCTTTTACAGGATATCATAAATGCATTGTTGATTTACAGATTTTGAGCTTTTCAAACAAATTTCTTTAATTATTAATTTTTTACAAATTTTCAAATCGTTGAATGCATTTTTCATTTCCACACTTCAAGTTAGGATTGTTGCCACTCTATTTCCACCCATGTTATTGCAATTGTTTTTACAGGATATCACCAACGCATTGTTGATTTACATATTTTGAGCTTTTCAAGCAAATTTCTTCAATTATTAATTTTTTACAAATTTTCAAATCGTTGAATGCATTTTTACTTTCCACACTTCAAATTAGAATTGTTGCCACTCTGTTTCCACCTACGTTATTGCAATTGTTTTTACAGGATATCACCAACGCATTGTTGATTTACATATTTTGAGCTTTTCAAGCAAATTTCTTTAATTATTAATTTTTTACAATTTTTCAAATCGTTGAATGCATTTTTCGTTTCCACACTTCAAATTAGGATTGTTGCCACTCCGTTTCCACCCATGTTATGGCAATTGTTTTTACAGGATATCACCAACGCATTGTTGATTTACATATTTTGAGCTTTTCAAGCAAATTTCTTCAATAATTAATTTTTTACAAATTTTCAAATCGTTGAATGCATTTTTCAACATGCATTCTACGTATTACATATATGCTTTGTAATAATTAAAGGAGTAGATGAAATCAATAAAAGCCATAATTCCGTAGTAGAAAATATCGAAGAGAGACTTTAAAGTAATTTCCATTCGGATTTCCATACACCGAATCAGAATAATGAATTCGAATGAAATCAGGTGAATATAAGGTGAAATACGGTGTGAACATATTTAAGACAATCCGAAAAATTTCCTCGTATCGGTGCCCGCCGAGAACTGATTCGATCGGATTTGTTATTGAATAAATTACGTTCACTTATGGTAATCGCAATCAACCGACCCGTCTATGCTCTTCGAGTCAACGCGCGAGCTTTCCGCCCTCGGAGATAGTTCGGGGGGTGTTATGGATTTTTTTCTCCGGCATAATTAAATCTCAACAGGCATTTAAAAAGCAATTTCCAAGAGCAGTTGTATCCGCGGTGTCTTAAAATCAATTTGCGTGCGACACGACGACTACGACGACGACGACGACCTCTGCGGGGACTGCTTTGCTCCAATTACTCCTGAGGGACGGAACGCGCTGCCTGGGAACGGTTTCGGGATAAACGTTGCCTGGGAGTGCGTCGTCGCCGCCGCCGCCGAAGTCTAACCACTTTTAAATAAATTAAGCGCGCATCCGCGGAATGGTGCGTTTCTTCGGATGGGGGATGAAAAGATGTACTCAACTGATTATCGATCAAGTACAACTCGTTCGTTAATAATGGAATACCGTCTCTTTTATTTATTAAAATATATATAGAAAATTTTGTCAAACTAACGCCAAAAGAGTTCGAGAATGTAAATCAATCCGCATTAAAAATGTGTAATATATTGTAATAAATAATAATAATATATACTAAACGCGTAAGGCCGAAATCACGTATTTTTCAAATATTTTCCAAACCCTTATAGATATCGATTTGAAATTTTTATGAAAAATCAAAAATAATTCAAGACAAATACTCTTAAAATTTCAACGCCCTAGAAAAGGTGTTGCCAACTCCACAAAAAAAAATTTTTTACAATATTTATTTTTGTCCTGAAAGCCGAAAACGTCCTCTAGGGTCCCGCGAAAACCGCAATTTTCCAACTTACCCCTAGACTTGGGGGTGAATTTTTGAAAATTGATATTTCGCGATGCAGAGGTTTACGCCAAATTTTAAGGCTTTTTGGGTTTTTGAGTTCGAATGTTCGGATACGGCTCAAAAAATCCCAAATACATGGGGGCACAACGGCCACTTCTGTGTTGGAAGTGCTCCTCTCCGTTCGTGAACTGCAACCCTTTCTCTGCAGAGGTCGCTTTTTTCGTGCTCCAGCGAGCGGGGCCGCGCCCCCTTTACAGTAGCGACTTTAGTTTTTATAGAGTTTTATGGAACGAAGGCTCCTCTATATTTTATGTCTCTTGCGAATTTTTGATATCTCCAATCCTTGAAGAGTTATTCAAAGAAAACCACCCCCAACTTCAATAAAAACATTCTAGAGCGGCTATTTTTAATCCCACGTAAAAAATTTAAACGGCATATCATTTGGAGTTTTATTTTGCGTCGAAAAGATATGAACCATATTTTTTGTGGGGCGCACCGTTTACGATCTACGGCCAATTTTCGATAGTTTCCCGGGAATTTTTCCAAAAATTTTGCGTTTTTTTTTTTCTGACGACGGCAAATCAGTCGTCGATTTAATCCGTATCAAAGATCCCAATAAAGTTTTTCGATCCGATTTTTAGTTTGATGACGATGTATACGGAAAGGAGAAGCGAAATTAAGCAGCGGAGCACAAAATTTTTTTTTCTCCGATTGGAAATCTGATTACATCATCGGAAAGCTCTTCTCAAAGCCTTTCCTGCACATTCTGGACAATTTAAAACTATTCAATCCTCTCCGCAAAAGACCCCTCTACAACAGTTATTCTCATTAATTTTTGATTTTTCTAATCGTTCGCGAGTTATGAATTTTTTTATGTGTCAAGGCACCATATTTTTCATTTTTCATGAGTAAAACCATCGGAAATTTGAGTGAAAATCGCATGACACGGATTCGGCTGAGATTTTCACCAAAGATACCTTTCGCCTGAAGGGGCACCACGTAACAAGTATTTCATCTCTGGGGGCCCCCAGCCTTATAAGTGAGCGATTCAAGATTATTTTTCGGGAGTCTTCATGCCTTTAGTTTTGACTCTAAAGAGTCAGTCAAAGCTCAGGTGTATTCGCAACGTGTTTCCCTACAATATTCATGTTGGAACATTTTTTGATTTGTTGCTCCCTTAACGGGACACGATTTTTCAAAGATTGACCTCATTGTTTCCACCTGTTTTCAAGTTTCTGTCAGATTGAAAATTTTCAGATTTAATGACATTGACATGACATGCTGAAAGTCGCGGGTTTAGGTTAGGAACCTATCAGCTGTGCGTCAGACATGACATTCACTGACATATCTGGAACAAGGTTATGATTGCACACAATTTTCAGATTTAATGACATTGACATGACATGCCGAAGTCACGGGTTTAGGTTAGGAACCTATCAGCTGTACGTCAGACATGACATTCACTGACATATCTGGAACAAGGTTATGATTGCACACAATTTTCAGATTTAATGACATTGACATGACATGCCGAAGTCGCGGGTTTAGGTTAGGAACCTATCAGCAGTGCGTCAGACATGACATTCACTGACATATCTGGAACAAGGTTATGATTGCACACAATTTTCAGATTTAATGACATTGACATGACATGCCGAAGTCGCGGGTTTAGGTTAGGAACCTATCAGCAGTGCGTCAGACATGACATTCACTGACATATCTGGAACAAGGTTATGATTGCACACAATTTTCAGATTTAATGACATTGACATGACATGCCGAAGTCGCGGGTTTAGGTTAGGAACCTATCAGCAGTGCGTCAGACATGACATTCACTGACATATCTGGAACAAGGTTATGATTGCACATAATTTTAAGATTTAATTGACATGCTTAAAGTCGCGGGTTTAGGTTAAGAGTCGGGAGTCTTTATGCCTTCAGTTTTAACTTTTTTTTTTGTCGTTCGTCACCAGTTACTTTGCTCAATTTTAAAGGGATATGCAAAGACGACGGCGCGGCGCAGTGGAGCCGTCGTTCGTCACTGATAACTTTGCTCAAATTTAATAGGCCACGCATGGACGACGGCGCAGCGCAGCGGAGCCGTCGTTCGTCACCAGTTGATTTTCTTAATTTATATTTCACTATTTCACATGAAGAACACAATTTCACATACAGCAACTTAAGCTTTAAAAACTAGTTATTGTACTAAGCGCGAAAAAAACTTCGTTATTCGTGAAGCGATTTTTTTCAAACTTGCCACAAGCAAATTAGACAAAATCCTAAGCAGTTTTTGATTGAAAAGTTTTTTTCTTAAAAAATTATTTACCGAGTTATTATCTTTTTTTTATTATACCAAACGCGTAAAATAACTTTGTTATTCGTAAAGGGATTTTTTTCAAACTCGTCACAAGGAAACAAAAAATTGTAAGCCGTTTCTAAAAAAATTCTTTACCGAGTTATTATCGTTTTTTTTTTTTTATTACACTAAACGCGTAAAGGAACTTTGTTATTCATAAAGGGATTTTTTTTTCAAACTCGTCACAAGGAAACTAGACAAGATGTTTCTAAAAAAATTCTTCACCGAGTTATGATCGTTTTTTATTATACAAAACGTTATTCGTGAAGCGATTTTTTTCAAACCACAAGGAAACCAGACAAGATCCTAAGCTGTTTTTGGCTGAATTTTTTCAATTTTTTTTACCGAGTTATAACAGTTTACTCATGAAAAAACTTCGTTATTCGTGAAGCAATTTTTTTCAAACTCACCACAAATAAACTAGATGAAATCCTAAGCCGTTTCTGGTTGAAAAGTTTTTTTCTAAAAAAATTCTTTACCGAGTTATGACCGTTTTCGTTAGACTAAATTAATTCAATTGGAGTATCATGTGCATGGACCGTTCAACAAGTCTTATTGTTGTGAAGTTTAATCCACCACCAATCAATCATGCATTGCGTATCGACGTCGCCGTTGTAGTTCACTACAAGGCGAAAACGTGGATGTTAAGTGCATTAGTCTTTGTAAATTTCCGGGGCTGTGTCAGTTTAATTTCATAAATGGATAATTAGGATTAACAAGTTTTATAAGAGCCATTATTCTTCGCCGCCGCTAATTGTGCGAACTTCTTTTTCCACCGCGCAATCAGCCAGTAGTGCGAAGTTTAAATTTGACAGTGTTATGCACGGATGGGGACCTAATTAATGTAGTAATTCAATTGTGAAGCGTAATTCGAAATCAATACACGAGCTGTGTAGGCGAGAGCGGAACTCTAATTTTGTTATGCGGTTATTGATAAAAACCAAAGCTCTTAGTATACTATATATTTAAGTAATGGTATATTACATACCGAGTCGGAAAAAACTAATTTACACAAGCAAGATGAAATAGTTACTTCACAAAAACTGGATTTATTCAAATGTGTTAAACACCAACACAACTGCTGTTGATACCTTTACAACTTACACAAAACATGAAGCATGTACCATTTTACGAAAACAAGCCGTTTTTTTTGGCAACTGTCAGAGGAGATCGCCGCCTTTCCAAGTTCATCCGACAAACAAGATAATGCCGCAGCTCTGGTTTAATTGTCGGAGATTACACACGACATGACTACAACGGCGCGGGGGCTCAGACGCGCGCGCGCGCTAATTAATTAACTCCATTCATCGGAAAGAACAAATGTAGCCCTCTCTCCGTGTCGTTACGCTCCCGCGGATTCAATTTGTTTGCATCGAAGCAGCAGGAGCATGCGTTTCCGATGGAATGAAATTAGCCGCTTCTGCCTTCACAAATTTCCACTAACCGCAATTTCCCCGGCTAATACATTATGAAATAATACCAATTCCGCGTTAGATGCACGTGTCTAATTTGTACGGGGCTTCTATAATTCAAACAGATTCAATACTGTCAATCCCTTATCTGGCACGCACGCGGAACTTTCCTTCTGTATATATATTCAATTAATACGTCCTCCATCCTCCTCCATACCTCACGGAACGCTCAACCTTTAGGGCGATTGCGATTATTAAAAATGTCACACGGTACGCACGCATCTGACAAAAATCCAATTAAATATACTAATGCTTTCATATCGACCCCAGCGGTGAAGCCATACTAATAATGGAATTTTCTAGATATTAGGATGCGCTGTTAATTAAATGTTTGGTCGACTAGTTGCGGTTGTTAGTGTTTTAGCGCAATACCAAAAATCTATCCAGATTCCATGCATTAGTAAATTGGGATACATGAGCTCGTTAATAAACCTCGGAGTGATTGAATGGAACATAGGTGGATGCATGCATTTCGCTTTTTAATTACTTTTGCAATGAGCGCGAAACATTGTAACGGATCCCATAACGCAACAGTTATGTTTACTTCAATTTCGTAACAAATATTGCAAATTTTTAATTAACGCGAAAAAAATTTAGCGTGACCAATAGTGTAAAATATTGTTTACATTATTTTCTTTTTTATAAAATAATACAATTTGTATGTTTTTGCGTTCTAAAAATAGAACACCTAGAGATTAGATAAAGGGGTTTAACATCCGTCTCTTTTCTACACATGTAGTATATGTTTTAGAGATCAACCTGTTTGAATTTCGCGCCATTTCATAATGTAATTATTGTTTGACCGTACATGGCATTGGTGGAGACGTATACTTTATTTCTCATAAGGAAGGGATAGCATTTGTGGGGACACCTTGAGCATAGGAGCAGTAGAAATCCGAGGCAGCAATATTGCCGTAACTTGGGAAACGAGAAAAATATTTAATTAATTAATTATTAAAAAATATCAGAGACTGAAAGTGCCTAACTTAATTTGTACGTGTTTTCTTAGTCATCATAAACCAGCAAAAGAAGGATACTCAGTTATTTTATATCATACCGTAATTCTAAAGTAACGTACTAAGTGGCAGAGTCATTAGTTGAGCTTTGTCGACAACTCCCACAACGTTACACATTAATGACCATCACCGAAGTGCTGGGTTTGAATTTTCGCGCCATTTCATAACGTAATCATTCTGTAACCGTACATGGCGTTATTGGTGACGTAAACTTCATGGTAGGATATTCATTCCTCGTAAGGAAGGGGTAGTAGTAATGATAATGATCATCAGTGCAGGGACACCAGTACATCCCCTTACCTGAAGGGGTGCAAGTCGCGAGTTTGTAAAAACACGTATGGGTTGGTGCGGTTGGTTATGCAACTGTGTGCACACCTGATTCCGTTCTAAAAAAAAACTTAGAAAATTGATGTCCAACAAAAGAGTAATGCGATGTCAGGAGTTTATTTGTGTCAACATTTTTGTACATTGCGGATAATTTCGTAGTTATTTCTAATAAATCTAGTGATGGTGATAATGACTTAGAATTAACACCTCCAAACGTATCTCAGTGAAATTGCCAAGTTAACATTAAATTTATATCCTAAAATGTATGGACGCGCTAATAACATCTTTTTGGAGTGAAAAAGAGATGAAAATGGAAAATCGTTTCCAAGAATGTTACAATAGCCTATTTTAATGATTTGGCGAAGAAATTCAGAAGTTCTACATTATGGACACAACACTTGATGCTGAAATCAACCAAAAACGTCAAAGAAAATATATAGACGCACTTGTTAAGTTAACCCTTTCAGCCCTGTATTTTTAAATTTGAAAAAAAAATGTTTTTGTTAAATATTATTGATGGGGAGCTTCTTAAGACCATAAATACCAAATTTTAACTCATTTGATTAATTAGTATAGGAATTAATTGTTGAAGTGACATCTAGTGATAAACAGCAAAAATATGGATTGTCATAGTAAGCAGAGACATGTAAATGTTGCGGTGGCAATTGCCACCATCAGGGCCGAAAGGGTTAAGATGGGCAAAACTGCTACTTTTGAATCACGTTGCTACTTTCTAATATCAGCGATTTAAAACTGTGACTGTGATTACGGTTAGTAAACGTCGTAATATTTTCTGAAATTGTTAATGGTGTCGCAAACATGTTTTTGATACAATTCTGCTAATATTTGTCCACCTGGGCACGTAGTCTTCCTTTTGATATTATACCTGTGACTGAAGGTGATATTTTAGCTATATTATCTGCTATACCAAATAAACAAATGACTGTTCTTGATTCATAAAAATTCGAGAAGCATTTGGAGTTTTCTGCAGAATCTTAAAATATAATGTTTGTTCAGTAAATTTGAAAAGTTGTAAAGTTTTAGTTCATATAAAAACGAATAACTTTTTTGGTATCACTTTATTAACTATAGTTACGGCAATTTCAGCTTGTCATTTTCAAAAAGTTTTAAGTAATGTTTTTCTATATTTTGCCTTTGGAAAAGGATGAAGATGATTTGTTCTGTTCTCGAAGGATTATTTTTTAAATAAAATCATTAACCAACAGAGATAAGGATTTTTGAAGATTTTTGTTTTAAATTTTTGAGCACTTGAACAAAAACATCGCGGAAAAAAATATAAACAGTGCAGGAAAAAATCCATAAAAAAATATCCTAAATGGCCGAAGTGCCAAGTGCCAACTCAAAATCAATTTGTTTTTTGTAAACTCAACATTTTTTTTCAATAAAGATAAGGATTTTTGAAGATTTTTGTTTTATTATCTTAAACACTTGTACAAAAACATCGCAAAAAAATATAAAACATGCAGAAAAAATTCTTCAAAAATGATCCTCAATGGCTGAAGCATCGCTTATTTAAAATTAATTTGGTTTTTGAAAATTCAACATTTTTCAATAAAGATATGGATTTTTGAAAATTTTAGTTTTATTTTTTAGCAGAAAAAATATAAAACGTGCAGGAAAAATTCAATAAAAAATTATCCTCACTGGCTAAAGTTTTGCTTATTTAAAATCAATTTGGTTTTTGAAAATTCAACCATTTTCAATAAAGATATAGATTTTTGAAAATTTTTGTTTTAAATTTTTTGAGCACTTAACAAAAATATAGCAGAAAAAATATAAAACGTGCAGGAAAAATTCGATAAAAAATGATCCTCAATAGCTAAAGCATCGCTTATTTAAAATCAATAGGGTTTTTGAAAATTCAACAATTTTCAATAATGATATGGATTTTTGAAAATTTTAGTTTTAATTTTTTGAGCAGAAAAAATATAAAACGTGCAGGAAAAATTCTATAAAAATTATCCTCAATGGCAGAAGCATCGGTTATTTAAAATCAATTTGGTTTTTAAAAATTCAACAATTTTCAATAAAGATATGGATTTTTGAAAATTTTAGTTTTAAATTTTTTGAGCACTTAACAAAAACATCGCAGAAAAAATATAAAACGTGCAGGAAAAATTCTATAAAAAATGATCCTTAATGGCTGAAGCATCGCTTATTCAAAATAAATTTGATTTTTGAAAATGCAACAATTTTCAATAAAGATATGAATTTTTGAAGTTTTTAGTTTTAATTTTGTGAGCACTTAACAAAAACGTCGCAGAAAAAAATATAAAACGTGCAGGAAAAATTCTTTAAAAAATGATCCTCAATGGCTGAAGCATCGCTTATTTAAAATCAATTTGGTTTTTGGAAATTCAATCATTTTCAATAAAGATATGGATTTTTGAAAATTTTAGGTTTTAAATTTTTTGAGCACTTAACAAAAACATCGCAGAAAAAATATAAAACGTGGAGGAAAAATTCTATAAAAATTATCCTCAATGGCTCTTCAGCTCTTCATCGCTTATTTAAAATCAATTTGGACATCGCAGAAAAAATATAAAACGTGCAGGAAACATTCTTTAAAAATGATCCTCGATGGCTGAAGCATCGCTTATTTAAAATCAATTTGGTTTTTGAAAAATCAACAATTTTCAATAAAGATATGATTTTTTGAAAATTTTAGTTTTAATTTTTTTGAGCACTTAACAAAAACATAGCAGAAAAAATATAAAATGTGTAGGAAAAATTCTTCAAAAATGATCCTAAATGGCTGAAGCATCCCTTATTTAAAATCAATTTGGTTTTTGAAAATCCAACAATTTTCAATAAAGATATGGATTTTTCAAAATTTTAGTTTTAATTTCTTGAGCACTTAATAAAAACATAGCAGAAAAAATATAAAACGTGAAAATCCAAGAATTTACAATTAAGATATGTAGTTTTTGAAAACGTTTGTTTTATTTTTTGAGCATCTGAACAAGGAAGAGCATTTGAAGATTTTCGCATTGTTTCAAATTGTTTTTATTTTTTTAGTTATGAAGTTTGCAATTTCAAAATTGGTCTCGCGGTAATATTTCAAAATGTACGTTTAGATTTTCGCACTGAATCTTAAATTCAAATTAATTTTGAGCGACTCAAATCATTTGACAAAAAGACTGGTGGATCGGGCAGAAGTTTGTAGATTTTGACAAAGTGGATTCAGCGGGTGGGCCCTAACCTGCAATCCAACCGGTTAAACAATCCGTAGGATTTTACAATTAAATTAGTTTCGATAAGAGAGCTGAAAGTCTACATTTCTCCGTTCTATTCACGATTTTGCACCTGTGAAATCCCGTGCAAGTTTTGCTGTTTGAAGATAGAATAACGCCACCCTTCGTTTCAACTTAAACATAACCTACAAATTCCTGTGATTGTTACATTTCCAAAATAAGAGATGAATTGACATATAAATTATTTTCAGGCCTTGTTTATTAACCTCCAAGTAAACTGTTAGTCTTACAACTAAATAATCTTTATTTGTCAAGTGTTTCATGTGGTACTTCGGTTATTGTTTGATAGTTAAAGATTACATTGAACGTGCTTCATTCATGAATATCTACAAACCGTTATTAAGTGAAATCGGTACAAATACCGTTCAAAAAAAAAGCAGCAGTGGGAATCCGTTCCTGGCGCACGATGACACATTTAATTAAAATATCGCAATTACCAGAATCCTCTTTAAGATTTCCAGGTCTCTCGGTGTGATTCTCGGGGCTCTCTCACTCTCTCTCTCTAATAGTCCGCGCGATTATTTAGTCCTTGGTATTCTAGCAGCTCTCATCACTCTCATTTGCATTTATATTTAATAGGCTACTCTAATTCTTTTATTGCGTCCCGTCTTTTAATACCGAGGCCCAGTCCCCATCCCCCAACCCCCCCACCTCTCGACTCTTTTCGTCCCTCTTTCGTCGAGAGATCGGCCGAATATTTCTCATCTCGTATCATTACTTTTGATTTAATTGTAACAAAAATAAAAAAAAATGTCCACCCTCATTTTATCTTTAGTGAGTATTTATTTCTATCTAAATTTTGGAAAATACTAATTGATACTCAATTCTTTATTTTATCTTGTTTTGTTTTATTATATTTTAAGTAACGCTTTTAAACACTTAAATTATGACGTGTCTAATATTGTTTTATAAGCAATGAACAGACTAATAAATTCTTATCTTATCTTATCTTATTATTCATTTCCACAGATTGCAAGTAAAATGGAAATGTTACATATCGTCGGTGGAGCGGGAGATAGGCGGTCTCACATTTACCAAATTTTACAGGAGAGACAAAAAACTGAATTTTAGTTTTCTGGGAAAAGATTATTTAAATAATCGAAATAAATAGATCGAAAATCGAAGGAATTATGAGAAAATGTATGTATGCAGCTGATTCAGAATTTTGAATGTGTTTTATGTGCGTATTTTCGCAAAATTTCTTCGATTTTCGTTATATTTATTTTCAATTTTTTAAATTTCCCGCTCAAATTACTGATACTTTGTCATGATATTCTCGCAGTTTTTCATCATTTAGTTAAAAGCGACTCTAAATGTGAGGTATGAAAGTAGGCTGGTATGTTTAATTTATAAGGTATGTTGCTGAGATGGCCATACGTAAGAGAGAGAAACATTGCAGTCATGTTCAAGATTATTTTTTTTTAATACAACTGAACTAATCCAGTCTTCTATGGCGTGAATTATCAAATTAAAATCAAACTGACGAGTCGAGATAATTTGTGTTATTCATGAACATGGTGGGTTACAATTTTTGATTTTCTCCAACTAAATATTTTTCTCGTAGATATTAATTCCAATAGCCTGTAGGTTAAATGTCCGAATTTTTAATATTCTACGATATTCCTAATTTATCTCACAGCCAACTCTGAATAAAAATCTTGCGGCTCGCACGCTATACGTTTCTGTTAGGTAATTTTATCCGAGATATAAATTTTGAATTATACATCTAGTTTATAATAGAAAAGGAGAATTTTGCGGAAATTGAATAGAAAACATGTTTACAGCCACTCCAGCTCTCCAGTGTAGACAAATCGATGGTGTTATTTATCGGGGCCCGCCGAATGCCAAATAAAAATAAATTCGAGCGCAATGTATTATATATTATGTTAAAAGTAACACAATAATATTGATTCGCTCGCACTCGATTTACTTAGACAACAAAATTTGTAACGTACGGAGACCGTCATCGATACAGTTTTATAATAGAATTGCCGAACATGAATCAAACTTCATTCATGGATAAATAAAATCTTTCGCGAAACTATGGGAATTTACCGATTGAGACTGGATAAGGATGGAGCCCCGTAAATGTTTAGGATGAGCCTTATAAATAATCGCGCAGAGGAAGTTAATGGATTTCCCTCATCAGAAATTTGCCGTTAATGAAAATAGGATGTTGGCTGTCAGCCAACATCGATTCTAAAATTAAACCAATGCTCAGCTCAAGAAAGTTATTGCCCAATTACACGTTGTTGATTTCTAATTACACTTTCAGCCTATTTAAATGCAGTCACATACATGTAACAAAAAAAAAACAAGTAATATGTCACGTCAGTAATGAAAACCCAAAAATGGAAAAAATCGAAAAAATCAACTTTCTGAATAATCATCGTAGACCTTTATGTAATACCTTTTTCTTCATCAGAAGAACGAGATAAATCGATTGGCGTTAAAAAATTTCATCCAGAAAAAAATGCAAAAAAGTTAGCATGTCACCATGAACTTTATGGAAGATTTTGAAAAAAAGTCGATTTTTTCATATTTGAAACGGCCGTAGTGGCTGAACCAAGAATCCAATTTGAACGCAGATTTCAAATCTGTGTTCCTCGTGTGTCAATTAGTCGGATTTAATTAAAATTGGCGATTCAAAATTTTTGACGAAAACCTGAAAAATCATCTAAGGGTCCCCCCTTCTTACTTTTTCCCAAAAATTGCATTTGAAATGATTTCTTGAAGAAACCACTGGTTCGATTCGCGGTTTCTATACATCACCGTAAAGATCCCTTCAAGACCCTTCAGAAAATGTACTTGCGCAACCCCAAATGTCAATTTTAAGCCCGCAACACGTTCGCAAAGAAAACTCGAAAATGGGAAAAATCGAAAAAATCAACTTTCTTAATAATCATCGTAGACTCTTATGTAACACTTTTTTCTTCATTAAAAGAACGAGATAAATTGATTGGCGTTAAAAAATTTCATCCAGAAAAAATTGCAAAAAAGTTAGCAAGTCACCGTGAACTTTATGGAGAATTTTGAAAAAAGTCGATTTTTTCAGAGTTTGCACGGCCATAGCGGCTGAACGAAGAATCCAATTTGAACGCGGATTTCAAATCTGTGTTCCTCGTGTGTCAATTAGTCGGATTTAATTAAAATTGGCGATTCAAAATTTTTGACGAAAACCTGAAAAATCATCCAAGGGTCCCCCCTTCTTACTTTTTCCCAAAAATTGCATTTGAAATGATTTCCTGAAGAAACCACTGGTTCGATTCGGGGTTTCTCTACAGCACCGTAAAGATCCCTTCAAGACCCTTCAGAACATGTACTTGCGCGACCACAAATATCAATTTTGAGCCCTCGACGCGTTCGCGAAGAAAACTCAAAAATGGAAAAAATCGAAAAAATCAACTTTCTTAAAAAGCATCGTAGAACCTTATGTAATACCTTTTTCTTCATCAAAAGAACGAGATGAATTGATTGGTTTTAAAAAATTTCATCCAGAAAAAAATGCAAAAAAGTTAGCAAGTCACCATGAACTTTACGGAAAATTTTGATTTTTTCAGACTTTGCACGGCCATAGCGGCCGAACGAAGAATCAAATTTGAACGCGGATTTCAAATCTGTGTTCATCGTGTGTCAATTAGTCGGATTTAATTAAAATTGGCAATTCAAAATTTTTTACGAAAACCTGAAAAATCATCCAAGGGTCCCCCCTTCTTACTTTTTCCCAAAAATTGCAATTGAAATGATTTCCTGAAGAAACCACTGGTTCGATTCGGGGTTTCTATACGTCATTCGAAAGATCACATTAAGACGCACTAGAAAATGTACTTTACCAGAAACAAATGTCAATTTTAAGCCGGCGACACGTCAGCAAAGAAAACTCGAAACTGGAAAAAATCGAAAAAATCAACTTTCTTAATAATCATCGCAGACCATTATGTAATACCTTTTTCTTCATCAGAAAACCGAGATAAATTGATTGCCGTTAAAAAATTTCATCCACAAAAAATTGCAAAAAAGTTAGCAAGTCACCATGAACTTTAAGGGAAATTTTGATGTTTTCAGACTTTGCACGGCCATAGCGGCCGAACGAAGAATCAAATTTGAACGCAGATTTCAAATCTGTGTTCATCGTGTGTCAATTAGTCGGATTTAATTAAAATTGGCAATTCAAAATTTTTCACGAAAACCTGAAAAATCACCCAAGGGTCCCCCCTTCTTACTTTTTCCCAAAAATTGCAATTGAAATGATTTCCTGAAGAAACCACTGGTTCGATTCGGGGTTTCTATACGTCATTCGAAAGATCACATTAAGACACACTAGAAAATGTACTTTCGCAAACACAAATGTCAATTTTAAGCCGGCGACACGCCAGCAAAGAAAACTCGAAACTGGAAAAAATCGAAAAAATCAACTTTCTTAATAATCATCGCAGACCATTATGTAATACCTTTTTCTTCATCAGAAAACCGAGATAAATCGATTGGCGTTAAAAAATTTCATCCAGAAAAAATTGCAAAAAAGTTAGCAAGTCACCATGAACTTTAAGGGAAATTTTGATTTTTTCAGACTTTGCACGGCCATAGCGGCCGAACGAAGAATCAAATTTGAACGCGGATTTCAAATCTGTGTTCATCGTGTGTCAATTAGTCGGATTTAATTAAAATTGGCAATTCAAAATTTTTTACGAAAACCTGAAAAATCATCCAAGGGTCCCCCCTTCTTACTTTTTCCCAAAAATTGCATTTGAAATGATTTCCTGAAGAAACCACTGGTTCGGTTCGGGGTTTCTATATGTCATTCGAAAGATCACATTAAGACGCATCAGAAAATGTACTTTACCAGAAACAAATGTCAATTTTAAGCCGGTGACACGTCAGCAAAGAAAACTCAAAAATGGAAAAAATCGAAAAAAACAACTTTCTTAAAAATCATCGTAGATCCTTATGTAATACCTTTTTCTTTATCAGAAAAACGAAATCAGTAGATTGGCGTTAAGAAATTTCATCCAGAAAAAGTTGCAAAAAAGTTAGCAACTCACCATGAACTTGGAGAATTTTGAAAAAAGTCGATTTTTTCAGACTTTGCACGGCCATAGCGGCTGAACGAAGAATCCAATTTAAACGCGGTTTTCAAATCTGTGTTCCTCGTGTGTCAATTAGTCAAATTTAATTAAAATTGGCAATTCAAAATTTTTAACGAAAACCTGAAAAATCATCCAAGGGTCCCCCCTTCTTACTTTTTCCCAAAAATTGCATTTGAAATGATTTCCTGAAGAAACCACTAGTTCGATTCGGGGTTTCTATACATCACCGTAAAGATCGCTTTAAGACCCTTCAGGAAATGTACTTGCGCAACAACAAATGTCAATTTGAAGCCCGTGACACGTCAGCAAATAAAATTCGAAAATGGAAAAAATCGAAAAAATCAACTTTCTTAATTATCATCGCAGACTCTTATGTAATAGCTTTTTCTTCATCAGAAAAACGAAATCAATTGATTGGCGTTAAGAAATTTCATCCAGAAAAAATTGCAAAAAAGTTAGCAAGTCATCATGAACTTTGTGGAGAATTTTGCAAAAAGTCGATTTTTTCGGATTTTGAACGTCCGTAGCGACTGAACGTAGAATCCAATTTGAACGCGGATTTCAAATCTGTGTTCCTCGTATATCAATTAGTCGGATTTAATTAAAATTGGCGATTTAAAATTTTTGACGAAAACCTGAAAAATTCACCAAGGGTCCCCCCTTCTTACTTTTTCCCAAACATTGCATTTAAAATGATTTCCTGAAGAAATCACTGGTTCGATTCGGGGTTTCTATACATCACCGTAAAGATCCGTTCAAGACCCTTCAGAAAATGTATTTGCGCAAAAACAAATGTGAATTTGAAACCCGTGACACGTCAGCAAAGAAAACTCGAAAATGGAAAAAATCGAAAAAATCAACTTTCTTAATAATTATAGTAGACTTTTATGTAATTCCTGTTTTTTCATCAGTAGAACGAGATAAATTGATTGGTGTTGAAAAATTTTCATCTAAAAAAAATTTCACAAAATGGAAATTTTTGAAAAATTCGATTTTTTCAGACTTTGAACGGCCGTAGCGGCTGAACGAAGAATCCAATTTGAACGCGGTTTTCAAATCGGTGTTCCTTGTGTGTCAATTAGTCAGATTTAATTTAAATTGGCGATTTTTTATTTTTGACGAAGACTACTAAATATTTAAATCAAGCTATAAATCAAATGATTATTCTAGTGGACAAAAACAAACATTGCAAACGACACAATCTTAAATTGTTATTGTGTTAATTATTTGTATTGAATATATATATTTTTTTTTCAGGTGAGTACCATAAATACCATCTAGGAACAGCTAAGCCTAAACCACAATGGGTAAGACTTTTTTATTTATCTATGTATTTATATAAATGTCCGTCAGTAATCTAAATGGTGTGCACTAAGTTTAATTGCGCACCCGCAAATGAATTTTTTATTGTTTATCTCGGAAGAGTTCCGTGAAAAATGGCTTTCCGATATCCCGACCTTCCACCCCCACGACTGACATCCCAAGCCCTTTATTGGAACAAGTGGCTTCACTGCGCGATACATGCCTTCCGTTTAATAACATTTAAATTCCCTTAATGGTGAGTAATTGTTTCCCAAGGAAAAAAAAAACAGGTCCGGAATTGATTGAACTTTTTACGGAGAGTTTCGGGGTGTGTAAACCGCCTTTAATATTTAATATTGGGAAGAAACCGAATACAAAAATAACACTTAACCCTTTCGGCCCTGGTGGTGGCAATTGCATGTCTCTACTTACTATGACAATTCATATTTTTGCTGTTTATCACTAGATGTCACTTCAACAAAGCCTCACTAACTAATTCCTATACTAATTAATCAAATCAGTTCAAATTTGGTATTTATGGTCTTAAGAAGCTCCCCATCAATAATAATTAACAAAACATTTTTTTTTCAAATTTAAAAATCCAGGGTTGAAAGGGTTAAAGGGTTAAATCTATTATTATTAAACCCTAAAATTTCCTTCGATACAGACCAATAAAACCCCTACGTCTCATAATATGCCGGTTGTAATTATATAACTTCCGCTCATCTTATTAATTTCTAATTGAATCCGTGGCGAGTGCGTGAACGCTCAACGGGGATGACACGTTGGAAAGTTTAAATGTTATACGTTTTCAATTACGGCGCGCGCCACTGCATGTACACAGATAATAGAATGGGAAATCTGAACAGTGATTACACGTTGTTCCCATAATGAAACAAAGTTCGGGTTCGTAAATTGCGCGGGCCTCAGGTATAGGCCAACATCAAACTATTATCTGATAAGTGTAATTACCATCCTCCGGAGACTAACTCGGTGTATTCGGAATAGTTGACAAACAATGTTGTCACATCAATCGATAGATATTGATTACGGCTATTATGCGGAATTAATAATCTCCGACTGTACGGACACCCCTCTAGCTGCCGCTTTTTGTGTCTTCGGTGTGGTAAGATACATTGTTCGCTGCGTAATTACTTAGATGTTTAGTTTCTAAGCGGAAACTATGGCAATATCGAAATTTGTGTTACCTACTGTAACAATTATCTAATTATCCACTGTTTATTTTATTTTAAAGATTTTAAATATACGGTTTGTGTATTGGAATGTAAAGAACTATTGAGATTTCAAAAATAAAATAAAAGACATGTTTCTTGCTTAAATGAGAGAACCTTCTTCTTAATACGTTGTTTTATTCCATATAAAAGAATGGATAACGAAGTGGAAGCTTTCTACATAACAAAAATAATTTTAATATTTGTTATGTAGGAAGCTTCTACTTCGTTATACATGCTTTTTATATAGAATAAAACACTTTTTTACTTTGTTCTATATAAAAATAATTTGGTTTATATATCAATTTTTTTGTGAATTAAACCAAGTCTGAAAAATTCACCTCTTTTCAGAAAATAATTTCCATGTAGTTCCGGATGTACTTAGAGATGGTACGGGTAAAACTTACACTTGCTATTCTGTTGACATTGCTTGGCGAAATGTCAGTTTCTGCTTCATCTTTTTTAGTATTTTCATGCAACATCAATAAAACTTGTAGTTCATTTTCTTCAATCAATTTATGCCCCAATAATTATTTTTTGTTATAGCATATGCTACCAGATGCTTCAAATAAATGTGTTATCTTTCAAAAACTGATAGTTATTCAGATTTTTCATTGTTTGCAGCTCGGTTTCAATTCCAAAATATCATCGGTAATAATCATACCACTCGTATTACGGTTGACAATGACATAGCTACAACAGATACTAAACAAATTTTTTTGCTTGTTAAGGACATCCCGTGAAATATTCATAACGTACGGCTACTTGAAAAAAAAATTAAGCAATAAAATCGAAAAAGGTAATTGATAATAAAAAAAATAGCGTAAAGTATATTTATTTAGGTTATTAAAGCACTTGCTTATATTGCAAGTGCTCCGGCTGGCGCGTGATATAAAGACCTAAATATCCACTTATACTTTAACCCTTAGCGAACGAACGTCGCCATATTCGCGGCAATAAAAATATTCTTATAAGATCAGAGTTCCCGGCGGATCCACCATAATCCGAATCGTAAATGAGCCGTTTTAGTTGTCTGCAAAGCGACGGTTGCGAATAATATAAACTGGCTCGTTCGCTAACGGTTAATATACAATAATTCCGCTGTTATTCATTCGACCTTAAACGGGCGGGAAAAAGAGGGGCACTTTTTTTTAAATCAATGAATTTTTACAACTTTATGGCTCAAAAATAACAGACAATAATATTTAATAATTTGCTTTACTATAAGAATTTGAAACTCAGTTTTTAATTAAAAAAAAAAAAACGGAAAGGATTTACAAAGTCTGTCCTTTCATTCAAGAGTTATTCTTAAAAAAAAAAAACAGAACTACACATTTTTTATGTCTCATCGGCAACACTTTGCTGAAACAATTAACCAAACTT
Organism: Ocypus olens; assembly: GCA_910593695.2. Taxonomy (NCBI): domain Eukaryota; kingdom Metazoa; phylum Arthropoda; class Insecta; order Coleoptera; family Staphylinidae; genus Ocypus; species Ocypus olens. The sequence goes on along the minus strand of OU343047.1, from coordinate 1,382,065 downwards.
GGTCTTCCCTTCAAAACTTATCCTCAAAAAAAAAACAATTTTTTGGTTCCGTCTATATTTATTCGATAAGTACAATACCTTTCGGGAAGAATTTTTAAAATCTGCTATTTTGTTCATCTTCTCAAAACCACAGAATAATTGAACAACGATTTTTTTATTCGGCGAGTACAATATTTTACTGAAAGGTAATCAAAATTTGGTTATCAGTTCAAGAGTTATCCTCAAAATTCAGAAAACAATTGATTGAAAAACTTATTCGTTTGGTCTTAACTGCATCTATTAGACGAGTACCTTTTACTTTGCGTTGGACGTTTTTTGAACATTTTTCGTTTTCCTAGTTCACGTTTACATTGTTAACGTACACTTTCCTGAATTGTTTTGATCGCAAATCAGAGAAGTTTTATTGTTTTATGGATTTTAAGTTTTCGAAGAAAATTTATCAGTTGATTAAATTTTGTAGAAATTTTTAAACCGTTGAATGCATTTTTCGTTTCCCCAGTTGAAGTTTGGATTGTTCACGTTTAGTTTCTTCTTAAAATACGGCAATTGTTTTGATCGCAAATCAGATACGTATTGTTGTTTTATGAATTTTAAGCTTTTGAAAAAAAAATTATCGCTTAACAAATTTTTTTAGAATTTTTTAAACCGTTGATTGCATTTTTAATTTTCTAGTTCAAGTTTGTTGCCATTTAGTTTTCACCAAGGATGTGACAGAATTGCATTATAGTTTTATTGATTTTGAGCAATTTTTTTGGTTGATAATTTTTTTTAGAATTTTTTTTCCCAATTCGAGTTTGGATTGTTGCGGTTTTGTTTTCACCTGAGATGTGGCAATTTTTTTAATAGAAAATTATAAATACATTATTATCTTATCGATTTTCAGTTTTAGAAATAAATTTCTAGATTCATGATTTTTTTTAAACTTAGGCATTCTCAAATCGTTGATTATATTTTTCGTTTTCCCAGTTCAAGTTAAGAAGGTTGCCATTTTGTTTTGATCTAGGATATGGCAATTGTTTTTATGGTAAATTATAAACGCGTTATTTTTCAACAGATTTTGAGCTATTGGCGCAAATTCCTTCACTGATTAAATTTTTAGAATTTTTCAAATTGTTGAATGCATTTTTCCTTTTCCCAATTCAAGTTAACATAGCTGCCATTTTGTTTTGGTCAAGGATATGGCAATTGTTTTTACGGTAAATTATAAATGCATTATTTTTCAACAGATTTTGAGCTATTGGCGCAAATTCCTTGACTGATTAAATTTTTAGAATGTTTCAAATTGTTGAATGCATTTTTTCTTTTCCCAATTCAAGTTAAGATAGCTGCCATTTTGTTTTGATCTAGGATATGGCAATTATTTTTATGGTAAATTATAAATGCATTATTTTTCAACATATTTTGAGCTATTGGCGCAAATTCCTTGACTGATTAAATTTTTAGAATGTTTCAAATTGTTGAATGCATTTTTTCTTTTCCCAATTCAAGTTAAGATAGCTGCCATTTTGTTTTGATCTAGGATATGGCAATTATTTTTATGGTAAATTATAAATGCATTATTTTTCAACATATTTTGAGCTATTGGCGCAAATTCCTTGACTGATTAAATTTTTAGAATTTTTCAAAATATTGAATGTATTTTTCCTTTTCCCAATTCAAGTTAAAATGGTTGCCATTTTTTTTTCGTCAAGGATATAGTAATTGTTTTTATGGTAAATTATAAATGCGTTATTTTTCAACAGATTTTGAGCTATTGGCGCAAATTCCTTGACTGATTAAATTTTTAGAATTTTTCAAAATGTTGAATGCATTTTTCCTTTTCTCAATTCAAGTTAAGATAGCTGCCATTTTGTTTTGACTTAGGATATGGCAATTGTTTTTATGGTAAATTATAAATGCATTATTTTTCAACAGATTTTGAGCGATTGGCGCAAATTCTTCGACTGATTAAATTTTTAGAATTTTTCAAAATGTTGAATGCATTTTTCGTTTTCCCAATTCAAGTTAAGATAGCTGCCATTTTGTTTTGATCTAGAATATGGCAATTGTTTTTATGGTAAATTATAAATGCATTATTTTTCAACAGATTTTGAGCTATTGACGCAAATTCTTTGACTGATTAATTTTTTAGAATTTCTCAAATTGTTGAATGCATTTTCCGTTTTTCTTGTTCACGTTTAGATGGCTGCCATTTTATTTTGACATAGAATATGGCAATTGTTTTCATGGTAAATTATAAATGCATTATTTTTTAACAAATTTTGAGCGATTGGCGCAAATTTCTTAACTGATTAAATTTTTAGAATTTTTCAAAATGTTGAATGCATTTTTCCTTTTCCCAATTCAAGTTAAGATAGCTGCCATTTTGTTATGATCTAGGATATGGCAATTGTTTTTATCATAAATTATAAATGCATTATCTTTCAACAGATTTTGAGCTATTGGCGTAAATTCCTTAACTGATTAAATTTTCAGATTTTTCAAAATGTTAAATGCATTTTTCCCTTTCCCAATTCAAGTTAAGATGGTTGCCATTTTATTTTGGTCAAGGACATGGCAATTGTTTTTATGGTAAATTATAAATGCGTAATTTTTCAACAGATTTTGAGCTATTGGCGCAAATTCCTTGACTGATTAAATTTTTAAAATTTTTCAAATTGTTGAATGCATTTTTCGTTTTTCTTGTTCACGTTCAGATGCCTGCCATTTTGTTTCGATCTAGGATATGGCAATTGTTTTTATGGTAAATTATAAATGCATTATTTTTCAACAGATTTTGAGCTATTGGCGCAAATTGCTTGACTGATTAATTTTTTAGAATTTTTCAAAATATTAAATGCATTTTTCCTTTTCCCCATTCAACTTAAGATAGCTGCCATTTTGTTTTGATCTAGGATATGGCAATTGTTTTTATGGTAAATTATAAATGCATTATTTTTCAACAGATTTTGAGCTATTGGCGCAAATTCCTTGACTAATTAATTTTTTGGATTTTTTTAAATTGTTGAATGCATTTTTCGTTTTTCTTGTTCAAGTTCAGATGGCTGCCATTTTGTTTTGATCTAGGATATGACAATTGTTTTTAAGGTAAATTATAAATGCGTTATTTTTCAACAGATTTTGTGCTGTTCCCGCAAATTCCTTGACTGATTAAATTTTTAGAATTTTTCAAAATGATAAATGCGGTTTTCCTTTTCCCAATTCAAGTTAAGATAGCTGCCATTTTGTTTTGATTTAGGATATGGCAATTGTTTTTATGGTAAATTATAAATGCATTATTTTTCAACAGATTTTGAACTATTGGTGCAAATTCCTTGATTGATTAATTTTTTAGAATTTTTCAAAATATTAAATGCATTTTTCCTTTTCCCCATTCAACTTAACATAGCTGCCATTTTGTTTTGATCTAGGATATGGCAATTGTTTTTATGGTAAATTATAAATGCATTATTTTTCAATAGATTTTGAGCTATTGGCGCAAATTCCTTAACTGATTAAATTTTTAGAATTTTTCAAAATGTTAAATGCGTTTTTCCTTTTCCCAATTCAAGTTAAGATGGCTGCCATTTTGTTTTGATCTAGGATTTGGCAATTGTTTTTATGGTAAATTATAAATGCATTATTTTTCAACAGATTTTGAGCTATTGGCGCAAATTCTTTGACTGATTAAATTTTTAGAATTTTTCAAAATGTTGAATGCATTTTTTCTTTTCCCAATTCAAGTTAAGATGGCTGCCATTTTGTTTTGATTTAGGATATGGCAATTGTTTTTATGGTAAATTATAAATGCATGATTTTTCAACAGATTTTGAGCTATTGGCGCAAATTCCTTGACTGATTAAATTTTTAGAATTTTTCAAAATGTTAAATACATTTTTCCTTTTCCCAATTCAAGTTAAGATGGCTGCCATTTTGTTTTGATTTAGGATATGGCAATTGTTTTTATGGTAAATTATAAATGCATGATTTTTCAACAGATTTTGAGCTATTGGCGCAAATTCCTTGACTGATTAAATTTTTAGAATTTTTCAAAATGTTAAATACATTTTTCCTTTTCCCTATTCAAGTTGAGGTAGCTGCCATTTTCTTTTGACCTCGGATATGGCAATTGTTTTTATGGTGAATTATACCGGGTGTGGCACTTAAGACGCCTCGGACCATAGCTCCTTTACGATAAAAGCTATCGAAAAAAATCTAAGAACAAAGTGGTGCATAGTTACCGTCGCTATGTTTTAAAAATATTTCTAATCATCAGTGGCGTGCCGTACTCCAGTGGCGTACCAAACTTATGTTTTTTTAAATAGAATGCTCTATTTTTTATTGCAGATTTGGAAAGTGCTCGACGAGTACTTATTTTTTTATCTAACATGTTATACCCTTCACTTTAGCGGTTTCGTTGTTATAACCCCTTCTTTCAAAATTGCGCCCCATTTTTGAGATTTTTTTGTAGAGAAACTACATGACGCCGGCGCCTAAATTTTGAATTGAGGTACAGGTTAAGACCTCGTATACCTTCACATAATTTTTTTTCGGGTAATTTATGGAAAAAAAATAATTTTTGATTGATCTTCGTATGTTGTCATTTTTTCCGAAAATTTCAAATGGCACCCCCCTAAAAAAATTACGGCGTTGTACAGCCAAAACTCTAAATTTTTCATTGGTGTAAAAAAAATTACACATTGCATAACAAAATTTCGGAGAAAAAAGGAATTTCATCGCAAATGTCGGGAAACGTTTTCCGTTCCCAAGTGTGCCATGAGAAAACAAAAGATTGGTAATTGTCAAAGTACCAAAACAAATACACAAATACGGTCAACATAATAGTATGTACCTATTTATTCAACATGATATGAAAAATGCAGATAAAGCAAATTTAACAACTTAAACTAAATGTTCGAAATGACGACCTTCCTGCTGGAGGCATAACCGCAACTTCTGGTGATATACCGCAGTTCATTATTTTCGGTAATAACTGCCTTCTTTCTAACTCTCCTTGGCCGTTTCACACTTCCCGTAGTAGTAAATCTCTCCAACACTTTTTGAAACGCACGTTCATTTGGATGTGCCCTGTGCGGATATCTCGCAGCGTACACTCGTGATGCCAAGAAACAATTCTTGTTACATTCTCCAAGAATAAATATCATGTCAACCATTTCCTCTTGAGTTCGGAACATTTTTAGAACGTTTATCAAAAATGGCTTATGGCTGCTACTGACGTCTAATAATTTACTTTGACAATTACCAATCTTTTGTTTTCTCATGGCACACTTGGGAACGGAAAACGTTTCCCAACATTTGCGATGAAATTCCTTTTTTCTCCGAAATTGTGTTATGCAATGTGTAATTTTTTTTACACCAATGAAAAATTTAGAGTTTTGGCTGTACAACGCCGTAATTTTTTTAGGGGGGTGCCATTTGAAATTTTCGGAAAAAATGACAACATGCGAAGATCAATCAAAAATTATTTTTTTGCCATAAATTACCCGAAAAAAAATTATGTGAAGGTATACGAGGTCTTAACCTGTACCTCAATTCAAAATTTAGGCGCCGGCGTCAATTAGTTTCTCTACAAAAAAATCTCAAAAATGGGGCGCAATTTTGAAAGAAGGGGTTATAATAGCGAAACCGCTAAAGTGAAGGGTATAACATGTTAGATAAAAAAATAAGTACTCGTCGAGCACTTTCCAAATCTGCAATAAAAAATAGGGCATTCCATTTAAAAAAACATAAGTTTGGTACGCCACTGGAGTACGGCACGCCACTGATGATTAGAAATATTTTTAAAACATAGCGACGGTAACTATGCACCACTTTGTTCTTAGATTTTTTTCGATAGCTTTTATCATAAAGGAGCTATGGTCCGAGGCGTCTTAAGTGCCACACCCGGTAGATGCGTTATCTTTCAACAGATTTTGAGCTGTTGGCGCAAATTCCTTGACTGATTAAATTTTTAGAATTTTGAAAATGTTGAATGCATTTTTCCTTTTCCCAATTCAAGTTAAGATGGCTGCCATTTTGTTTCGATCTAGGATATGGCAATTGTTTTTATGGTAAATTATAAATGCATTATTTTTCAACAGATTTTGAGCGATTGGCGTAAATTTCTTGACTGATTAAATTTTTAGAATTTTTCAAACTGTTAATTGCATTTTTCGTTTTTCTTATTTAAGTTCAGATAGCTGCCGTTTTGTTTTGATCTAGGATATGCAGATTCAGAACGCGTTTTGAATATTAAAAATTGTACCGATGGTACTGCTCAGATATGCAACCGAAAACAAATCTCTAACACCTCGAGTGCTATTCCTGCTCTTATACCAATAAATTATTTGTCAGTGGTGTAATACATTTTTTATTAATAACACAATTTTGACAATTAAATAAAACTGAGTAAGTATGGTTGCCTACCTATGAATGCGTTGATGTGATTATTTTAAGAATGAACATAAGCATTAACAATCATATGTTCAGAGTTAAAATAAAAGCCCTGCAAATTTTGTTTGTAATTTCCTCAATAAGTACTAGTTACGACCTCATTACATGACTGTGTAAAAAATTGACAGGTCCGGTGTCCGGTGTTATAATGGAAAGGTTAGATTTTATCGCGCCTGAAAACTAATAAGGGTCCAGAATTTATAACATTAATTATGATTCTATTACAGAGGTTGAATTTAACTCAAACGTTTTAATAATCCAGACGCATGGGATTTTACAGCCTCGGCCATCAATTCAATAAAAACCATTATTTTTCATAAAGTTCCACCTGTCCGCTCTCCGGGCGTTTATTTCAGTTTATGCGCCCGCGAAACATATATTTCAGTTATAAAACTCTTGTATACGGGATAGTTTTATATCGGCATTAGAATCACTTAGAGGCGATCATAATTTAAACAGGGATTTTATATCTATATGTCAGGTCTCGTGCCATTAAAGTAGAGCGGAGCCACGGTTTATGCCTAGGAATTTCGGAAAATCCCCGAAGCTTTCCCTCGTCCCGGATTAGATGAGACTCGGCTGATAGCGACTCGGGAGTTCTTGTTGGGGACGCCAAGTCCCACTAGGTACAGCAACATGTGTACCAGTCAACTCATATTACGTTACTCCGCACTCCGGCCCATATTAACTCCTAAAAGTTATTATCTCAAGAGAACGGATTTCCGCCCTCGCCCCCAGCACAGGGCGCGCGCACTCTATAGACATCAAATTATACGTTTTTTCAAATATTTCAAATGCGCCCTGACGTTCCCGTTTCCCGTGCGCTTTATTTCATTTCATCCGTAAATAAAAATAAGAAGAAGAAGAAGAAAAAAAAAATGTAACGACGACGTTCTCTCGGGGGAGTGGAGGAGGGAAGCGATGGAATATTTAGTGGTAGTAAATAAAACACGCTGTAAACGTTATTGGTCCGTCCAGGGCAACTTCCACTAACGAATGCGGATTGTAATTTAACATAACGCCCCCTCATTCAACAAGTTTCGGGATGAGTGTGTATACTGTTGCTTCTGTGGAGTTGAAACGTAGCCAGGCGTTTTATTCGGGACGTGCACCATACGTGAAACTGTTATGATGTTATCGTGGCATTGCTTAATTCACGTAAATTTCACATCCTCGATAGTTTAAATTGTATGTTGAAAAATCGTGCACTGGTAACCATTCACGAACGAGCGCATTTTTGTAGAACGATGATCTGTGGATCAACGGAATTTTAACAAATTAATTGCACTAGCCAATAGTGGTTGTTTCAATAAGTTATTTGTTTGTAGTCTTAGTAAGGGCGAGTCACGAACAGGTTGAATATACATTCAGACTATTTTTTGTCTACATTTAAATTAATTGCTTTATTACAAAAGCAGGAAAAAGTGCATAAATTACCTTAACTAACGAGTTAGTTTATAATAGTCGCAACTATTGCTTTACAGACCACTAAAATCAGCTTAATTGTGAATTGATTTTTTGGTGAATGCGCCGGGAATCTAAAATTTTCAAATGTCACAAATACGACGGCATTCGATTTTAGAAGAATATTTTTGTTGTCGCAAATACAGCGGAATTCGTTGGGTGAGGGTTAAAATATATACGATACAAATTAACTTGCACCGACCCAATATTTATTTACCCTAAAATCCGTTTACGTTCACCGGAAATTCATTCTAAGCGCACCGGAGCAAATTAGACCCCTCCTCATATTTACTCTAATTATTAAATATATGTTTAAAATGCGTGAAAAGCAAAACGCAAACAATTTTATGGGATGGCGATCCGGAAGGTTCGTAATCTCTCGCCCCGCCGAGCGTTATAATTTTTTACGCAAATGCGCGTAGGTAAACGCGGCCCCGAAAGAGTTTTCGATTTTCGGCGAAAAAAAAAATTTACATACATAAATAAATAAACGCCCCGCAATTCGATACCGCGTTAATCAAATTCAATTTACGTCCGGCAAACTGATGTTTAACGGGTTGCATAAGATCCGATTGTAATTGCAGACTTTTTAATATGGTTCGGTTAATAAAGAAAAAACCGCCATGAATGTGAATAAAGCGCCCGGTCTTTACGGCCTCTCGGCGTTTTCATAATTTATTTGAAATTTTCAACGATAAATTGCGCATTTCCTTAAAATTATTCAAAATTAAGCTCCTTTTCATAACGTAAGACCCCTAAAACCTCAGGAATTTCGAATCGGCCCGCGCTCACCTGCTACCGCGAGGACCAGGTAATAAATAGCATCGTAAGCCCGTCCTGCATTTTTAGGGCGAGATAAGAACATCAGTTTCCTCTCCCTTTCTTTACAGGGTTTCCTACTTTCGCGTTGTTGTTTTTCGGTAAATAATGGGATCTGTCATTTTACATTACGGTTCCGGCCTCTCCGGGAAATGCGACCCCGCAGGCCAAAGTTGCAGGAAGGCTACCCAAGATATGTACCAAATTAGTGGGGATTCGGTTATTATTGAATGAACAAAAAAATACCACGAGACTACGATGATTCATTTTAAAATTTAATAAAGTTATACTTTTAACACAAACATTTACAAGGTATACGCAGCTAGGAAAATTCCTGCTTCAATAATTACTGAATAACAAAAATATTACCACGACAACGACGGATCATTTTTTAAATAACGTTATAATTTTAACGTAAATATTTACAAGGAGGAGTATTAGTAGGTATGGGGACGATTTGTCTATGCGTAGGCGCAGGTTCAAAAACGCGGGAAATTCAAAAATAAGGGAGAGGGCACATCAGGTATCAGATATTCAACACAGGTAGCTGTTATTTTTCAAACAGGTAGCAGTTATTTTCAATCAGGTAGCAGTCTGGAATAACAGCTACCTGTTTCTAAATAACAGCCACTTGTTTGAAAATAACTGCTACCTGTTTGAAAAATTACAGCTACCTGTGTTGAATATGCCCTCTCCCTTATTTTTGAATTTCCCGCGTTTTTGAACCTGCGCCTGCGCATAGACAAAAGGGGGCGGAGCGTCTAAATCGTCCCCATACCTACTAGTATTTCTGTTTGAATCAAGGATAATATTTTGGAAATTTTGTTTATTCATATACCTCAATTATGTAATTTTCATTAAACTTATTCAATAAATAAACCTTAAACTTAAAAATTGTTATGTATACAACGATATTAATAATACACGATCATGAATATTACAACTGGATCGATTCGGGGTTTCTGTACGTCAGTGGAAAAATCCCTTCAAGACCCTACAAAAAATGTGCTTACCCAATCACAAATGTCAATTTTAAGCCCATGACACGTTCGCAAACAAAACTCAAAAAAATCGAAAAAATCAACTTTATTAATAATCATCGTACACCTTTATGTAATACCTCTTTTTTCATCAGAAGGATGAGATGAATCGATTGGTGTTAAGAAATTTTATTTAGAAAAAATTCCAAAAAAGTTAGCAAGTCACCACGAACTTTATGGTAAATTTTGACAAAAGTCAATTTTTTCAGACTTTGAAGGGCCGTAGCGGCTAAACGAAAACTCCAAATCGAACGCGGTTTTCAAATCTGTGCTCCTTGGGTGCACATTAATCGGATTTAATTAAAATTGGCGATCTTTAATTTTTGACGAAAACCTGAAAATCTGTAGAAGGGTCCCCCCTTCTTACTTTTGTTGAAAAATTGCATTCAAAATTATTTCCTGGAAAAACCACTGGTTCAATTCGGGGTTTCTATATGTCACTGGAAAGATCCCTTCAACACCCTTTAGAAAATGTACTTGCACAACCACAAATGTCAATTTTAAGCCCGTGACGCGTTCGCAACGAAAACTCGAAAATGGAAAAAATTGAAAAAATCAACTTTGTTAATAATCACCGTAGACCTACATGTAATACCTTTTTTTATCAGAAGGATGAACTGAATCGATTCGTGTTAAAAAATTTCATCTAGAAAAAATTGCAAAAAAGTTATGAACATTATGAAAAATTTTGAAAAAAACATTTTTTTCAGACCTTGAAGGGCCGTAGCGGCTAAACGAAGAATCCAAATCGAACGCTTTCAAATTTGTGCTCCTTGGGTGCACATTAATCGGATTCAATTAAAATTGCCGATCGTTAATTTTTGACGAAAATCTGAAAATCTATAGAAATCTACTTTTGTTAAAAAATTGCATTTAAAATGATTTCCTGGAAAAACCACTGGTTTGATGCTGGGTTTCTATACGTCACTGGAAATATCTTTTCAAGACTCTTCAAAAAATGTATTTGCGCAACAACAAATGTCAGTTTTAAGCCTGTGACACGTCAGCAAAGAAAACTCGAAAATGGAAAAAATCGGAAAATTCAACTTAGTTAATAATCATCGTAGACCTTTTTGTAATACATTTTTTTTCATCAGAAGGATGAAATAAATCGATTAGTGTTAAAAAATTTCATCCAGAAAAAAATGCAAAATAGTTAGCTAGTCGACACCAACTTCATGGAAAATTTTGAAAAAAGTCGATTTTTTCAGACCTTGAAGGGCCGTAGTGGCTAAACGAAGAATCCAAATTGAACGCGAATTTCAAATCTGTGCTCCTTGGGTGCACATTAGTCGCATTTAATTATAATTGGCGATCTTTAAATTTTGACAAAAATTTATAGAAGGGTCCCCCCTTCTTACTTTTGTTGAAAAATTGCATTCAAAATGATTTTCTGAAAAAACCGCTGGTTCAATTCGAGATTTCTATACGTCACTGGAAAGATCCCTTCAAGATCCTTTAGAAAATGTACTTGCGCAACCAGAAATGTTAATTTTGAGCACGTAGCGCGTTCGCAAAGAAAACTCGAAAATGGAAAAAATTGAAAAAATCAACTTTGTTAATAATCACCGTAGACCCACATGTAATACCTATTTTTATCAGAAGGATGAGCTGAATCGATTGGTGTTAAAAAATTTCACCAAGAAGAAATTGCAAAAAAGTTATGAACTTAATGGAAAATTTTGAAAAAATCGATTTTTTCAGACTCTGAACGGTCGTAGCGGCTAAACGAAGAATCCAAATCGAACGCGGTTTTCAAATCTGTGCTCCTTGGGTACACATTAGTCGGATTTAATTAAAATTGCCTATCTTTAATTTTTGACGAAAACCTGAAAATCTAGAGAAGGGTCCCCCCTTCTTACTTTTGTTGAAAAATTGCATTCAAAATGATTCAATGGAAAAACCACTGGTTCAATTTGGAGTTTCTATACGCCACTGGAGAGATCCCTTCAAGACCCTTCAAAAAGTGTACTTGCGCAACCACAAATGTCAATTTTAAGACCGTGACGCGTTCGCAAAGAAAACTCGAAAATGGAAAAAATCGAAAAAATTAACTTTGTTAATAATCATCGTAGGCCTTTATGTAATACCTTTTTTCATCAGAAGGATAAGATAAATCGATTGGTGTTAAACAATTTCATCTAAAAAAAAATTCAAAAAAGTTATGAACTTTATGGAAAATTTTGAAAAAAGTCGATTTTTTCAGAGTTTGAAGGCCGTAGCGGCTAAACGAAGGATCCAATTCGAACGCGGTTTTCAAATCTGTGCTCCTTGGGTGCACGTTAGTCGGAGTCAATTAAAAGTGCCGATCTTTAATTTTTGACGACAACCTGAAAATCTATAGATCTTACTTTTGTTGAAAAATTGCTTTCAACATGATTTAATGGAAAAACCACTGGTTCGATTCGGGGTTTCTATATGTCACTGGAAAGATCCCTTCTAAACCCTTCAGAAAATGTACTTACGCAACCACAAATGTCAATTTTAAACCCGCGACGCGTTCGCAAAGAAAACTCTAAAATCGAAAAAATCAAAAAAATCAACTTTATTAATAATCATTGTAGACCTTTATGTAATACCTTTCTTTTCATCAGAAGGATGGGATAAATCGATTGGTGTTGCAACATTTCATCTAAAAAAAAAATGCAAAAAAGTGAACTTTATAGAAGATTTTGAAAAAAATTGATTTTTTCAGACTTTGAACGGCCGTAGCAGCTAAACGGAGAATCCAAATCGAACGCGGATTTCAAATCTGTGCTCCTTGAGTGCGTATTAGTCGGAGTTAATTAAAATTGCCGATTTTTAATTTTTTACGAAAAGCTGAAAATCCTTAGATTACTTTTGTTGGAAAATTGCATTCAAAATGATTTCCTGGAAAAACCGCTGGTTCAATTCATGGTTTCTATACGTCACTGGAAAGATCCCTTCAAAACCCTTCAGAAAATGTATTTGCGCACCCACAAATGTCAATTTTAAGCCCGCGACGCGTTCGCAAAGAAAACTCGAAAATTGAAAAAATCGAAAAAATCAACTTTATTAAAGAAATTTTAAAGACACCACCAATAAATAGTTATTAGATTTGCGATGATGATAACGGTAAGGTAATATAAACGAGGCTTATCACTAATAGCGCCAATTACTTATTGTGAATTACATCATTACGAAAACGTTAAGAATATAATGTAATTCGAATTATTATAAGGACATTTATGCCTAATAGCAGAGATAATCAATACCCTTTTTTTAACGCACTCTATTTCAAGAGGGTCCATAAAATTTATACGTTTGTACAGTCCATCGATTTTATTGATTGTCAGGCGAGGCCCCATAAAAGGGAATATATAAGAAAGGGCATTTCAAATATGGGATGATCTACTTCTAGAAGATCCGATAATAGATATCCAATACTTTAGTAGAATTTTGTATTTTTATTATTATTACAATACATCTTGATCTGACACATGTATTTTATTTAATGTCGTGTTAAAACATTCAAATAAAAAGTGTAACTTTTTTGGTATCACTTCATTAAATCGTTGTGACTATAATTTCGACAATATTAGCATGTCGTTATCAAACTATAAATTCATAGTTCGTTCATGACAAGCTAAAATTGTCACAACGATTTAATAAAGTGACACCAATAAAGTTTTATTTGAATCATTCAAAATGTATGACGAAGTGAAAGCCTCCAAAATTACTTATTTGTAGTTCTTTCAGTCCATTTATATTATTACAGATATTATAAAATAAAGTTCTAAAAATATATTGCATAGTCTTTACAGGTAAATTAATTAGAATCACTCTTGTAACTAATTTACCATTGGTAAATATTGCCTAGTAGAATTGAAGTATTGTTCTCAACTTCTTACGTTATGAGAAATAATTCGATGTGTTAATTTGAATGGAAATGCAATTCCGTGATATTTATGAGATTTATTGCAACGCAACTACGTTCGTCGAAAATGGAGTATGTCCGCCAGGCAAGGGCCTGCGAGCGCCCCCGACGCGCGGGCCTATGTAAATTTCATTTCCCCGTAATCCACTCGCCGAGATTGGTCTCGATTGATGGACGCAAATTGGAAAGTAGAGAGGGTTGCATTGCAAGCAACATCGCGCGCCCGTTGCTACGTTGCCATAACCGCCTCCCCCCTCCCCAGCCCGCTCCCCCCCACCCTTTATCATGTTTACTAGACCACCCCATATTACATTATCTATCAAAGGTTCGTGTATCATGATGGATTAAGTCTTTAATAATATTCATTAATTGGTTATTGCCTGAGGGCGAACGCGATACTTCAATATGATGAGCCCGATGTATCGTTACCAAAGTATTGGGTTCGGGCGAAATGTGAAAGTTGAAAGTTTCGCGTTGAATCGATAACTTAATAATTAATTATTCAATATACGTTCTCTTCTGCCCGTATCAGTAATATTAATAAAGAAATAAACAAAAATCATTAAAATTCTGGGTATTCTTTCAAAATCTTCTCTGAAACTTGAAGTACAATTTCACATAATAATTTATTCGTAAACAAACCAATATATTAACATAATGTTTCACCAAGCGATCAATGAGAAACAAGTATATATTATATAGCTGAGGAAAAGAACGAGTAACCTGGGAGATAAAAAAATATATAGAGAGAAAAACTACACAACTTCCTTATGTCTGTAATTCTACAATATAAAGGTAACAATTTTATAGAGAGAAATAAGTAGGCAGACTCTGGATGGACATATTTATATAACTGAAATAAACGCAAAGTAAAATATATCGATTAAATAAAGTTTGACGTTAATTTTGAAATATTTTGTTTTATTCCTCCTTTAAAATCCGAACGCAAACTTCCAGCAGCAGCAGCACCGGCTCCGGCGTATAATTCACGGAAGAACTCACGCGGGCGAATCTAATTTAAAGAAGGGAGGAGGAGGAGAAGGGCGTAAAAACATCGAAATGTTTACATAACCTGTTTGAGTTAGGTAACGTGTCAGCGCGGAAAAATAATGTGACTAGGAATATCGACCACAATTGGCGGAGGCGCCGGTCATCCTGGAAACTATGTAGACTCGCAGGAGCTGAAGGTGAGGCGGATGCGAACGGACCCCCGGCGTTCGGGGAGCACGAGAGATATTGCCAAATAAATAAGCGAATCGACTGCGTTTACCTTTATGCGAGGGCGAGGCGAAGGAGAACCGCCCACGTTCGCGTTCGCGTGCTCTCTGGCCGTTTTCCAGGAGGATACAACAGGTTTTATGGCTTATTCCTAGAGTATTTATTAAAAGGCTAATTGGAATCGTGGTGGCGGTGTTATATTACACCGAGCACGTTTCTATATTTAAAACGAACAGCCTTCAATCCAATTTTTATTCAAAATATCAATTATAACCATCAATAACATTAACAACTACATACAATATTACCAGCCACTCGAGGGCCTTAAATGCAACATGCTATACCAATTCTTATTCAAAATATCAATTATAACCATCAATAATTACGTACAGTATTACCAGCCACTCGAGGGCCTTGTTATACCAACTATTATTAATTTATTCAAAATATCAGCTATAACCATCAAGCATTACACAACCACTCGAGGCGGGCAGAGTGAGAAAGTGTCAGGAGAACGCGAAATAACGCAATAACAAATCCCTGGAGCCAATTGAATTTAAGATGGTCACCGCGCAACACGCCTCAAGAGCTCTAAGGGTAAGTTAAGCCCCTTTTCAACTTGTTAAAACTATTAACATCCGCAGTAAACAAATAAACATTCTTTTCTATAAATCGAATTTTAGACAAAGTGATTACTACACAATTAGCACCGCGTGGCACCGCTTTTTTATTAAGCTTGTATGACGTGTTTTTACGTATTTAATTGGATTTCACAAAATTTAGCTGCCCGAAGTTGCCCGAATTTATTTCATCGCGACTTTTCGTGAAAATTCGTTGCAAGCACTAAATAACGTCTTAGTTATTTTTGACATGCCCGGATATAGTACCTAATAAATGTATATATAAACAATGAATAATGAATTAATAATAATAATAATAATAATAATAATTCACCTTTATTCCTACAAAAATATACAGTACAGGTTCATACACATACTTATACTTATAAAGGGTGCCTCAAAATGACCAGGCATTTTAAATTGCGCGCCATTTTTTTTTGTGGCGAACATAGAGTATTAATCTTTGACAACTGACATCAGGAAGTATTGAGGTTTAGTTATGAATAATTACACGATCGAGCAACGCCTAAAAATTGTGAAAATTCGTTACAAAAATGGTGAAAATTTTGCAGAGACGGTTCGAAAAGTTCGCGTCTTTTGGTCATCATAACGCACCATCTCGCAACAGAAAAAAAAATTATCATGATAAGTGATTTTGAGTGACAGTTCAATGTGATTTTCCTCGATTTTAAACAAAATTTCAAGATTTATTACAAAAAAATAACTCGAAATCATTCTGCAGAATATTTTGATCTTCTACATAAATATTAAAGCCCTAATATTAATAAGTGATTTTGAGTAACAGTTCTTTGATTTTCAACGAAATTTCACTTTTTCCCAATATTTGTTCCAAAAAAATAATATTTTCGAGTTTTTGGTTAAATGACTCAAAAGCCATCGTCAGAATATTTTAAAATTTTACTTAAATATTAAAGTCCTGATATTGATAAGTAATGTTAACTGATATTCCGTTGTGATTTGTTTTTTATTTTAGCCGAAATTTCATTTTTCCCAATATTGGTTCGAAAAAAATAATATTTTTGAGTTTTTGGTTGAATAACTCAAAAGCCATCGTCAGAATATTTTAATATTTTGCTTGAATATTAAAGTCCTGATATTGATAAGTAATGTTAAGTGATATTCCGTTGTAATTTGTTTTTGATTTTAGCCGAAATTTCACTTTTTCCCAATATTTGTTCCAAAAATAATAATATTTTCGAGTTTTTGGTTGAATAACTCAAAAACCATCGTCAGAATATTTTAATATTTTGCTTGAATATTAAAGTCCTGATATTGATAAGTAATGTTAAGTGATATTCCTTTGTGAATTGTCTTTGATTTTAGCCGAAATTTCACGTTTTCTCAATATTTGTTCCAAAAAATTGATTTATTCGAGTTTTTAGTTGAATAACTCAAAAATTATCTGTAGAATGTTTTAATCTTTTTAATATTGAAGCCCTGATATTAATAAGTGATTTTTAGTGACAGTACATTAAGATTTGTTTTGAGTTTAAACGAACTTTCACTTTTTCTCAAGATTTAATATAAAAAATTAACATTGTCGAGTTTCTAGTTGATCTGCAGAATGTTTTGACCTTTTGCATAAATATTAAAGCCTTGATATTCATAAGTGATTTTGAGTAACAGTTCATTGTGATTTTTTTGATTTTAAATGAAATTTCAATTTTTCCCAAAAAAAAAAACTGATATTTTCGTGTTTTTAGTCGAATAATTCAAAAAGCATCTCCACAATGTTTTGATATTTTGTTTGAATATTAAAGTCCTGATAATGATAAGTTTTGAGTGATGTTGTGATTTGCTTCAATTTTAACCGAAATTTCAGCTTTTTCAAATATTTGATTCAAAAAATTGACATTGTCGAGTTTTCAGTTGAATAACTCAAAAACCATTTCCAAAATATATTGATTTTTTGTTTGAATATTAAAGTCCTGATAATTATTTGTAATTTTAAATTACTATCCGAATTTCATGTAGTCTTGAAATGTTTTATATTTTAAAGGTGAAATGGAGATGTTTCGAGTGAGGTATCATAAATGTTTTTAACTTTTATGTTAGGCAGGGGCGGCTCGTTATATAGAGCTCAGCAAGAAAATTCAGATCTTTATCGATTAATGTTTTTTTCTTCTTCTAATTTGGCTTGACTTTATGGGAACGAATCGAATACTTACAGAATTTACTAAAGCTACTACAAGCAACAGAGAAAATAAACTGATTTCAATTTTGTCTTATTACCATACTAAATAATGTACATCCTCGAGGATGGTATTAATTGATACAAGTGGTTGAGGGAAGGGAGAGCCGAAATCGCGGCCAGGTCGAAGCTCGTGTATGTAATCTAAATGGTCTCCGAGTATTTGGGTTTAGTTTTAGTACGGTCCAGTAAAAACAGATCCTGCATATATTTGGGAGGAGGTGGAATTCCTTTGGGAAGAGTCGGTTCCTTGTAGTATTCGGACATGTAGTTGTGATTCACGGTTGAGAGAGTATCTCGGGAAGCGGGACTCTATGGACGGGTCCCTCGGTCCCCGGCTGAATGTAAAGGGCTTGACAAATGTTAAGATCGCCCCCCGTAATGCACAATGATATCGAATAGCGCGTTTAGTCGACCGGGAAATGTGCTTCTGCCGCCGGAAGGATGCGGCGCTGATAGCGACCGTCGACAATATATTCACTATTAATTATGGCCTCGTATATACGACGATGGCCGGAAACTCCTAAATGAACACCCCAGATTGGATTCTGAGGCTGTGCCATCGCCCGCCGGCATTATTAATATCGAATATAATGCTAACATTGATCGAAATGGCGGGTCAATGTAATTAATCTGCAAATATTGGACCGACTTCTCTTCTGCGCAAACAGTTACGATAAAACTGAATACCGATTCTTAAACATCATTAATTAAGCGGCGAATGCCGGAGATATCAACAGGAGCAAACAGAAGGTGCCCCCGAGAACTGCGAACAAAGATCGGGGAACTTCTGGATGTAGTCAATAGGTGAAGTAATTTAGGTGTATTATTCGAGGCCGTAAATACCACATGTTTCGTTGAATAGTTCAAGGCAAGATTATTCGCAAGAAGTTACCTTGGCAACTCAATATTTAGAAACTACATAAACGCTCCTTAATACAAGAATTAGATACAAGGTCGAACAGCAAATCCTTTTGAATACTAGAAGTGGTTTTAAACGTGTAATCTTATCTTAAATTTTATCCACTTTTTTTTTCGACTCACTATGACCGAAATCAAAATCAATAGTGCTTCGTGAAACAATTAAAATCTGCAAACACCCCTTCAGTAGATTTCCAGATAATTACGCGAGAACACAGTTTATGGTCATTCTGCTGTTGTTAAAATTTCTGATTGATGAAAAAAATATTAAAACAATCGCTACCGACTTGAAACTTTCCAAATCGGCTCAAAATCGATCATGCTTCATGAAACAATCAAAATCTGCAAACACCCCTTCAGTAGATTTCCAGATAATTACGCGAGAACACAGTTTATGGTCATTCTGCTGTTGTTAAAATTTCTGATTGATGAAAAAAATATTAAAACAATCGCTACCGACTTGAAACTTTCCAAATCGGCTCAAAATCGATCATGCTTCATGAAACAATCAAAATCTGCAAACACCCCTTCAGTAGATTTCCAGATAATTACGCGAGAACACAGTTTATGGTCATTCTGCTGTTGTTAAAATTTCTGATTGATGAAAAAAATATGAAAACAATCGCTACCGACTTGAAACTTTGCAAAACGACTCAAAATCGATATAATTCACTCTTTACATCCCGACGAATTCATTGTTTTTAAAAGCCATTGAAAAAAAAAATATGGTCGGGCGTGTATTGCCACAGGAGATGGCCGGAGCCGTTTGCAAATGGATATTTCGCCGTGGACCGGTCCCAATTAGCATCTGAGTTTGTGCACAAACACGAAGGGCGCCTAATGGATCTGATGGACCGAGCCTGATTGGACTTAATTAGCTGTTCGCTGTGTTTGCTAAAGAGAGGCCTTCGCTGACCGTTAAGAGGATTGCTGACTGAGAATTCACCTCTTTGCGATTATTGTGAACATGCAGATAAATATATTTTTGGGAACTAATGTGATGATTTATTTTTCGCAAAATATTCTAAACTAACGTAAGATCGCACAGATTAGATTACCGCCGTTGCCCGCAGCAGCAGTATCCGATTAATGCTGCTCCCTTTGGGTCATGATTTACCCAACTTGATGCTTTACTTGCTGATGTGTTTATACTACACCATGCTATTACCCGGGCTACACATCATAACTTATCCTGTTCAATATTTACAGAATCCCGCGCACATAAACTATGTTATAAACTGCGGATTGGTGTCGGTGGGTACAGTTATACACATAAGGGCGTAGCCCTACGCGATCCGATCCATCAATAACGGGGATTAATGAGATCTTTAAATATATGTCCCTCTCCGCGGTCCGTCTGCGTGTTTTGCTGCTTTAATAAAAAAATAGCATTTTCGGGCACACGCGATTTATTATTAAGTGCGGCGGCGTTACGTTATTCGATGATTAAGTAAAGTATCAAATATTAACGTCCGGCGGATAAAACTCTGGAGATGAATTAGGGGGAGAACTGTTATATCTTAATCTATATGAATAGTTCAGCTCTCGGCTGATATTTCTGCGTGTTCGTTAGAATTTATGTTGCACGAGCGGTTGATACCCCAACTCATTCCTTTGGATTAACGAGTGACTAATTACCTGAATTTGTATTATAACAAAAAGTAATGGACAGTTTTTGTAACTAATATTAATACATACCTTCACTTCAATTCGATTATTAATCCTTTCGAGCCTGGTTATTTTTTTTTAATTAGTTTTGACTCAATTATACAACTCACTGATTACAAGAAATTATCACAAAATATGGTGATGGTGTGTATGTAGTTCTTTACATAATAATAATCTCCAATGATTTTTGAGTAATTTTGGAAAGTTTCAAATCGATGGCAATTATTTTTATATTTATTTCAAGCCACCAAAATTATAACAATTTTTCACGATTTCTCGCACCGATTACATAAAAATATCACAAAATCTGGTGATGGTGTGTACATAGTTTTAACATAATAATAATCTCGAATGATTTTTGAGTAATTTTGAAAAGTTTCAAATCGATGGCAATTGTTTTTATATTTATTTCAAGACATCAAAATTATAACAATTTTTCACGATTTCTCGCACTGATTACAAGAAATTATCACAAAATATAGCGATGGTGTGTATGTAGTTTTAACATAATAATAATCTTGAATAATTTTTGAGTAATTTTGGAAAGTTTCAAATCGATGGCAATTGTTTTTATATTTATTTCAAGCCATCAAAATTATAACAATTTTTCACGATTTCTCGCACTGATTACAAGAAATTATGACAAAATCTGGTGATGGTGTGTACATAGTTTTAACATAATAATAATCTCGAAAGATTTTTGAGCAATTTTGGAAAGTTTCAAATCGATGGCAATTGTTTTTATATTTATTTCAAGCCATCAAAATTATAACAATTTTTCACGATTTCTCGCACTGATCACAAGAAATTATCACAAAATTTGGTGATGGTGTGTGTATAGTTTTAACATAATAATAATCTCGAATGATTTTTGAGCAATTTTGAAAAGTTTCAAATCCATGGCAATTGTTTTTATATTTATTTGAAGCCACCAAAATTATAACAATTTTTCACGATTTCTCGCACTGATTACAAGAAATTATCACAAAATCTGGTGATGGTGTGTATGTAGTTCTTTACACAATAATAATCTCGAATGATTTTTGAGTAATTTTGGAAAGTTTCAAATCGATGGCAATTGTTTTTATATTTATTTCAAGCCATCAAAATTATAACAATTTTTCACGATTTCTCGCACCGATTACATGAAATTTTGACAAAATCTGGTGGTGATGTATATCTAGTTTTCTACATAATAATAATTTCGAATGATTTTTGAGTAACTTTTGGAAAGTTTTAAATCGATAGCAATTGTTTTTTATATTTATTTCAAGCCACCAAAATTATAACAATTTTTCACGATTTCTCGCACTGATTACATGAAATTATGACAAAATCTGTTGATGGAGTGTATTTAGTTTTTTACATAATAATAATCTCGAATGATTTTTGAGTAATTTTGGAAAGTTTCAAATCGATGGCAATTGTTTTTATATTTATTTCAAGCCACCAAATTTATAACAATTTTTCACGATTTCTCGCACTGATTACAAGAAATTATCACAAAATCTGGTGATGGTGTGTACATAGTTTTAACATAATAATAATCTCGAAAGATTTTTGAGTAATTTTGGAAAGTCTCAAATCGATGGCAATTGTTTTTATATTTATTTCAAGCCACCAAAATTATAACAATTTTTCACGATTTCTCACACCGATTACAAGAAATAATTACAAAATATGGTGATGGTGTGTACATAGTTTTAACATAATAATAATTTCGAATGATTTTTAAGTAATTTTGGAAAGTTTCAAATCGATGACAATTGTTTTTATATTTATTTCAAGCCGCCAAAATTATAACAATTTTTCACGATTTCTCGCACTGATTACATGAAATTATGACAAAATCTGGTGATGGAGTGTATTTAGTTTTTTAGATAATAATAATCTCGAATGATTTTTGAGTAATTTTGGAAAGTTTCAAAGCGATGGCAATTGTTTTTATATTTATTTCAAGCCACCAAAATTATAACAATTTTTCACGATTTCTCGCATTGATTACATGAAATTATGACAAAATCTGGTGATGGTGTGTATGTAGTTCTTTAGATAATAATAATCTCGAATGATTTTTGAGCAATTTTGGAAAGTCTCAAATCGATGGCAATTGTTTTTATATTTATTTCAAGACACCAAAGTTATAACAATTTTTCACGATTTTTCGCACTGATTACATGAAATTATCACAAAATCTGGTGATGGTGTGTACATAGTTTTAACATAACAATAATCTCGAATGATTTTTGAGTCATTTTGGAAAGTTTCAAATCGATTACAATTGTTTTTGTATTTATTTCAAGCCACCAAAATTATAACAATTTTTCACGATTTCTCGCATTGATTACATGCAATTATGACAAAATCTGTTGATGGAGTGTATTTAGTTTTTTACATAATAATAATCTCGAATAATTTTTGAGTAATTTTGGAAAATTTCAAATCGATAGCAATTGTTTGTACATTTATTTCAAGCCACCCATTTTTTCATGATTTCTTGCACTGATTACAAGAAATTATTACAAAATCTGGTGATGGTGTGAATGCAGTTTTTTACATAATAATAATCTCGAATGATTTTTGAGTAATTCTGGAGTTAAAAATCAAGCATGCTGTTTATAATTGTTTGAGATATATCCGAGTTAATTGTTTCTAGTTGCAGGGTACAACGCATTGTGTTCAAGTGATAAATTGCACTGATTTCAATCGAGATTCTGATCGTTTCCTGTATTAGTTGGCGTTGGCAATTGTATTAATCGAATCTGATAACTGTCCACAACGTACCTTCATATATAGATCTGAATATGAGCGTTTCTTTTTAACTTAAAACTACCTTACTGCAGTGTTTATTGATATGCCTTCATTTTTAAATGCCAGTGATCGAAAATGTGGCGCCCTTGTCTTTATTTTGACTTGTGTAAACATCCTGTAATTAGCACCAATAAATCTTATCTTATCTTATCTTGTCTTATCTATTCTAGACTTAATGGATTGTGAATGAGGTTGAAAAGATGGGGGGCACTTAGTTATTTATGTATACAGGACGAATAATGGAGTTTTAGATCCCTACAAAAATCCTTAGACTGGTTAAAAATTTGATGTTCTAAGTGGAAATTTCAAAAACTATTAATTATCTTCCACAAAAATCACTTAGTTCTATTACTGTTCAAGTTTTAGATTTGAATAGTACGAAAACTAAGTAATACAATTATTATTCCCTCACGCGGTGGCTTAATGAGTAGAGCTCCTACTCACGGCCCTCGCGGTCGTGGGTTCGAATTCTATCCGTGCGGTGACTTTTTTGGAACGAAGTGGCCGTGCAGGTCCATGGATGTGTAGTGTATGGTCCTATTCATTATTAAAATGTAATCTCAAAAACTTATATATCGTTAGTGGCCGAATAGCCTATTCCCAAATCATCCTCAACCCGAATTCCCGTCAACCATCCTTTCTTTTTTATATAAAAAAAGAGTAGTATAAATATTTTAGAAACGCTATAGTTCAGTATACGTCTGTACAGTTTTCTAAAATTAGATGGTAAGACAGCAGCAGCCGGAACATTTCCATCCGAAGCTTGAACATCTCCGCACAGAACTTATTATAGATAAGAGCGCCATGATAATCCGGTGGAAAATAAAAACTTCTTCTCCGATCGGTGGACGCAGGCAGCAGCAGCAGCAGCAGCAATTTTGTAACAGCGGCGGCGGCGACGCGCCGGAAACACGTAAAAATGAATGATGGAGGAATCATGCAGATTAACATCGCGTATAAAAAAGCAATCCTTCATACCTTGCGAGTCATCATAATAGGTATGTCAAATGATCAATAATATTAAAAATTCAATCCTGTTATCTGCGGCTGCTACTATGCAGGTTGATGCGATGACATTGTCAGGTGCGGTTGGCAATGCTGTCGTTATGGAAGTGTCATCGTCGGTGATGGATCTACCCGATATATTGATGACCGTTTCCGGCGCGCTGCTACGGCGACACATCTGTGACGACCTGAATATATGTTAATGCCGGAAGATCATTATTGCTATTTTTTTTTAATCTGAAATTGCGCATTAAAACTAATAATTTTTTACGGACTATGTAAAATGTTTTAAGGCCCGTTCCGGGGATAATTTATCGCTTCCAATAAATGTTACCGCGCGGATATAAAAAAAAAGACACCGCCCGAAATTAACAATATATAGCGTGCGCGTAAAAATTTCACGACTCATAATAAATGATATGGATTTTTTTTTTGTGTGTGTGTGTGCGCGCGGAAACGCACTTAAAAACAAATATCGCATCATTTCACGTCGGGCGCATTACATATTAATAAACTGCGATCGCAGCTGTTCACCTTCCCTGCTCTGGAATACTAATGCGATCATTACCACACTTTGAATTTTATTCGACGATTTGTTTTATTTTCCCGTCGCATAATGCCTACAACTACTGAGAGATACAGTTGTGACTTTAGGCGTCGATATTTTTAACTGTGAATTTGCATGAATCACTTAGAATTAACCGAGCTATTTTATAATAATTGCAACCATAGCTTTGCAGACAACTAATTATGCTTATGGTGAATGCGCCGGGAACATGAAATTTTGATCTTCGATCTAAAGTATTTTTGAATAGGATTACCCTACGCATATAATAATAATGAGAAGACAAGCAATAAAGATAAGACATTCGGATTCTCTCCTTCGATCATTTCGCCCGAAGTGTATAAAAAAAGTAACGACCGAATTAAAATAAAACGTAATGCGACACGAAGGACGACGACGACGACTTTCGCGTTGAAAATTCAAATAGAAACGCGCGGACAGATCTTTTATTTGCGCCCGCCTGTCTCATCTACTTTATATTTGGTGTGTACTTCATTGAGTTAGCCGGGCTTGTTCGTGATAGCTGCCGGATATGGATCAATGCAGGGACTTCTATATAGATGCAAATTGTATTTTTATGCGGAGAGGGCTCCGTTTCAATCGCGTCTCGCGTCTCATTCGCGATGGATACGGGTATATCATCAGCATTTATACACTTATTGCGTGTACGGTGCGCTTTAAGAAAGAAATTAATCGCAGCGTACTTGTTGAAACGTACTGAAATTGTAGCTTTTTTTGGCTGCTGGCAAATCAAAGTTGAATGCGTCATGCGTACTATTCGTCATTGGAATGCAATTATTGGGAGTTGATGGGAGAAAGGTTTTGGTCAGAACTTGGAGATTGGTAAAAGATGCGAAGCAACCAACGTGGGCCAAAACCCATTTTTTCGCCTGCCATATATTTCGGCCATAAAAATCGGGCCGAAACTACGATTTAGCGAAACTATGGCCGAAAAAATAATATACATAATCTAGATAACCTTCCGCGGAATATGAGTAGGCTATGCAAAAATCTGACAGTGACATTTCAATGGCGCGCGATGAAAATTTTCCCGAAACACTGTTTTTACTTAAGGCAGGCGAAAAAATATCGAGTGTAACTCATGCCGAAATGCTTTAGCAACCCTCGCTCGCTTCTCTCGCTCGTGTTGCTAAAGCCTATTTTCGGCCCTTGATACACTTTATACAATGACGCCCGCGGCGCATGCATGAAACGAGAGAATAGAAATCATCGTAGTTGCCCTGATATGCTTAATTCTATAAGTAACCATGGCGGCGGCTCTCAATAAGAACGGCCATTTGTAAAATTTCTATAACATTCACTACAAGTGTCAGTGTTTGTGTGATTCGAAAGCCTTCAAAATGTACCCCGCTCGATGTTGCGACTGCTACAAGTGGTACTACATTTGATTCGGATTATTAAGCGAGTGTTGGATGATCATATAATTATTAATTAAACATGTGAGTAAAAAAACATTGAATTTTAAATCGCGCCCGCTAGTCTATTGTGACAACAATTAGGGGCGGCTCGATATATAGAGCCGAGGAGCCATGGCACCACCTCTAATTTCTTAGCCAGAATTTTTACTTTCTCCGTTACGAAGTACGAGAAAGTATTGTGATCGTGATTTTTTTTCAAAAAATTTTTTTACGGAAATATCCGTTTTGGGGTTCCTATATGCCATTTCAACAATTTCTGGATTTTTTTTGTGTCTGTGTGTGTCTGTGCGTGCTGTATCTCAAAAACTAATAAAGCAATTGATATGAAACTTTGAACATCCGTCTAATTTGATAATCTGAAGAACTGAAAAGCTTTTGGTAAAATTTCATACACCTCAAGTATGCGTTAACCTTAGCCGTTTTTTGTTTTTCTCCAATAATTTTTTAAATATGAAAAATATTACAAAAACATCTAAAGAAATCTTGAAGGTAACAAAGAAATGAGCATCCTTTGGTTGAAAATATTTTTCAAAAAACAAACGTTTTATCAAAAAATAAAATTATCATTTTTTTGTCATTTTTGGTTAATAATTAAGAAACGATAACTGTTAATCAAATTTATATTATTAATATTGGTAGGTAATGATAAAATTAATAACTTATAAAGGGTAAGTTCTTTTGGAAATCTCATTACTTTTTGAGTAAATCATCGGTAAAGATTGTTAGAATTTGAAGTCATCATTTTTCATTTCCATCTTTCATAATTTTGACGTTTAAAACGTCAGAATCATCCAATATTACAACACGTCCGATGTACACTGAAATTGAGAAAAATATCATGAAAGTATAAATCAAAATTTCAGGATTTTTTCAGGACTTTTTAAGGACTCTTTTTTTTCAGGTCTTTTTTGTAAGACCTTATTTTCAGGATTTTTTCATTCCCCTTTTCATGTCTTTTTTAACTAGAACTTTTCTTCAAGATCATATTTTCAGGAATCATCTTTAACGATGTTTTTTTAGGACTTTTCTTTTCTGAATTTTTTTTCGATACTCTTTTTTAAGACTTTATTTGCAAGTTTTTTTTGCAGGACGATTTTTTCAAAACTTTTGTTAAGAGTTTTTTTAGAACTTTTTTCAATACTAAAAAGTTTTTGTTTGGGGCCTTTTTTTGGGACTTTTTTTAGGATTTTTAATCCGAATTATTTTTCTGAAACTTTTTTAATGCCTATTTTCAGGTCTTTTCTTGGGCTTTTTGTAAGTTTCTTTTTGGGATTTTTTTTTTACAGGACAATGTCTTCAAAACTTTTGTTACGACTTTTTTCAGAAATTTTTCAAGACTTTTGTTTCAGAACCCATCTTTTTCGAATTTTTTTCAGGGCCTTTTCATAAGATCATTTAAAAACTATTATGTTCAGGACCTTTTTCTGAAACTTTTTTAATGCCTATTTTCAGGTCTTTTCTTGGGCTTTTTGTAAGTCTCTTTTTGGGATTTTTTTTTTACAGGACAATGTCTTCAAAACTTTTGTTACGACTTTTTTCAGAAGTTTTCCAAGACTTTTGTTTCAGAACCCATCTTTTTCGAATTTTTTTCAGGGCCTTTTTATAGGATCATTTAAAAACTATTATTAAGTTTTTGTTTGGGGCCTTTTTTGGGACTTTTTTTAGGATTTTTAATCCGAATTATTTTTCTGAAACTTTTTTAATGCCTATTTTCAGGTCTTTTCTTGGGCTTTTTGTAAGTTTCTTTTTGGGATTTTTTTTTTACAGGACAATGTCTTCAAAACTTTTGTTACGACTTTTTTCAGAAGTTTTTCAAGACTTTTGTTTCAGAACCCATCTTTTTCGAATTTTTTTCAGGGCCTTTTTATAGGATCATTTAAAAACTATTATTAAGTTTTTGTTTGGGGCCTTTTTTGGGACTTTTTTTAGGATTTTTAATCCGAATTATTTTTCTGAAACTTTTTTAATGCCTATTTTCAGGTCTTTTCTTGGGCTTTTTGCAAGTTTCTTTTTGGGATTTTTTTTTTACAGGACAATGTCTTCAAAACTTTTGTTACGACTTTTTTCAGAAATTTTTCAAGACTTTTGTTTCAGAACCCATCTTTTTCGAATTTTTTTCAGGGCCTTTTTATAGGATCATTTAAAAACTATTATTAAGTTTTTGTTTGGGGCCTTTTTTGGGACTTTTTTTAGGATTTTTAATCCGAATTATTTTTCTGAAACTTTTTTAATGCCTATTTTCAGGTCTTTTCTTGGGCTTTTTGTAATTTTCTTTTTGGGATTTTTTTTTTTACAGGACAATGTCTTCAAAACTTTTGTTACGACTTTTTTCAGAAGTTCTTCAAGACTTTTGTTTCAGAACCCATCTTTTTCGAATTTTTTTCAGGGCCTTTTTATAGGATCATTTAAAAACTATTATTAAGTTTTTGTTTGGGGCCTTTTTTGGGACTTTTTTTAGGATTTTTAATCCGAATTATTTTTCTGAAACTTTTTTAATGCCTATTTTCAGGTCTTTTCTTGGGCTTTTTGTAAGTTTCTTTTTGGGATTTTTTTTTTTACAGGACAATGTCTTCAAAACTTTTGTTACGACTTTTTTCAGAAGTTTTTCAAGACTTTTGTTTCAGAACCCATCTTTTTCGAATTTTTTTCAGGGCCTTTCTATAGGATCATTTAAAAACTATTATTAAGTTTTTGTTTGGGGCCTTTTTTTGGGACTGTTTTTAGGATTTTTAATCCGAATTATTTTTTTGGAACTTTTTTAATGCCTTTTATCAGATCTCTTCTAAGGCTTCTGTCAGGACTATTTTCTGGAATTTTCTGGGGTCTTTTTAGGACCTTCTTAAGGACTCTTTACAGGACTTTTTCACAAATAAATTTTTTAGGACTTTATTCGGGACTATTTCGCAGGCTTTATTTAGGACTTTTTGAGGTCTTTATTCTTACTTTTTGTATGCTTTTTCAGTTCTTTTCTTCTGGCCGTTTTATCAGAACTCTCTCTAGGACCTTTTTTATCACGATTATTTTTTCAAGATGTTTTCCGGGATTTTTTATCAGGATTATTTTATTAAGACTTGTTTAATGCCTTATCAGTTCTTTTCTAAGACTTTTTTCATGACTTCTGTTAGGACTTTTTCGGGTCTTTTTAGGACCTTTGTAAGGAATCTTTCCAGGACTTTTTTTCTGGACTAGTTTACAGGTTTTTCAGGACTTTTTAAGGCCTTTTTTCGAACTTTTTTGAAGCCTATTTTCAGTACTTTTCTACAGTCTTTTTATCAGGGACCTTTTTCAGAATTTTTTGTTGTGATTACTCAGTTTTCGGGACTTTTTTCAGGTCTTTTTCAAGAACCTGTTTTTAAGACATTTCTTTGTCAGGGCACTTTTTTCTGGACTCTTTTTCTGGACTTTTTGTCAGGACATTTTAATCAGATTTTTTCAGGACTTTTTCGGGTATTCTCTTTGGAACTTTATAACTCTTTCAGGGCTTTTCAAAAATCTTTTTTAGGATTTATCAAGATTTGTTTTTAGGACTTTTTTCAAGAATTTATTAGGATTTTTTTAGTTTTCTAATAAAGTATTTGGAAGTATAATTTGTTATATTTATCTTTCATAACTTTGACGTTTTAAACGTCAGTTTAAATAAATAACTGTTATGCAATCAAGATCGGAGAAAGTAACATGATGCCCACATCACCATTTTTTATTAATTCTTGAAGCTCGCGGTATATTTGTGTAGATAATTTACCAATTATCCGTCAATAAACAAATAAATAAACCTTTTAAAATCCGCCTTGACTACTTTTTTTAAAGAAGAATATTTGTCAAGTGATTAAGTTTACGTATCCGTAATTGAATCACTGTAAAGTTATTAATTATATTTGAACAACGAATGACCTTTGAGGATTAATGAATACTAGTGAAATAAGTACGTGACGCATACGACAAACAGTTTCGCACACAACCAAAAAAAAAAGTAAATGTATAGATGGTGTACGACCTCTTGCAACTTTGCCCAACAAGAAAATGAAATTTAGTGTCGGCTTCATAACGTTCCATCTTGGCCCGAACCTCCCACACGTATTCCTCCCTTTCAACACTAAACTTTTCTTTATATTCCCTTCTGAGTGAACTCCCTCTCTCTCTCTCTCTCTCTTTAGCTGTTCATTACGCCAACTATTCTTTCGGCCCGCTGCTGAATCGCACACACACACAACTTTTCTTTGTGGGGAGTTTTACCGCCCCGTAAGCGTAATTCTTTTAAAGTAGCTTATTGAAAATATGGTTTTCATTGCTTACATTTTACATCAGGTTAAGTTGTAAGGAGCTTTCGCGGGAAAAATTAACATTGTCGGTGTGTATATATCGGTGGGAAAGCGTCCACGTGCCCGCTCGGAATAGAACGAGCGAACGTGAACGCATTCTGAACGGCCCAGTAGTTCAGATGGTTTAACATTATCATGGTTCACTTGATTCTCGAAGACCACACAATAGATTCCGTTCCTTACATTCACAAACGGTTCATGCCTTAACAGTACTTTTCTCGCATGATCGATTAAACAAATCCGCCCCGAAGGTTCTCCTCCCTCTGGCGGCGGGCTATATTTAAATTTCAAACGTGGAAACGACCCAATTGCATTTATGTAATGACCGGTTTTATTTTTTTTTGTGGTAATCAATTTTTTTTTCTCTCGAAGTCCGATCTGTTATCAATCATTTCCACGGCGAGCCCGTCTACTTTAAGTTATATAATGCGACCGACCTCATTCCCACACTACTCGCAAAGTATGGAATTGTGGATTATCACTTACGGTATAAACAAATAAGGGAGAATTTAATGATGCAATACATCATCAATTATATTTCGTCATCAGCGTGCGCCATCAAAGCCTCTGCAATCAACATGGAATGTTGCGAAATGTACGTTCTGTCATTCTCGTGGTTCATTTAGACAATTTGTAGATATTTGCTAGTCTATTGATCTCTGTTTATTGCTCTAATTTAATCGTAAATCCTTTGGTTGGATTTATAAGAAAAGTAAATAAATGTATCCTTCTCGTTATTGCATTTAAGAAAGGAAATATAAAAACGATACCTCGCCCTGAAAAATTATGAAGGTGTCATACATAAACAAGTAGGCTTTGAAGCCACCATTCCGTAGGACTCTCTTTTTCGTTCTAAAGCGACAAGCTTTCTCGAAAACTGTCACTTTGTCGCTCTAGAGTAGTGTTTCTCAACCTTTTTGGACCAAATGCCCACTTTATCAAGTCCTCTTGTTAATTCGCCCCCTTAAAAATTGCAAAGGAACGAAGTAAAACAATTAGTAGAATTGGGTTTACGCACCATAGGGATTTCCATGTTAAATTCTTAATGTTCAAATATTGACTCCTCTAATTATTTTAGAGGAAAAGTGTGAATATGTTTCTTGTAGAGAAAAAAATACTCTACTTATTTTTTTACTTTCCATACAAAGGAGAAATCGAGGAAATTAAAACTACTACTTTAGCAAAAATATGATGTGCCTTGGAATTGCTGAAACAATACACCATTAAACGTTAGCTGTGACGTTAAAATTTTAATCACAAATTTCGGCGTATTTTAAGTAATTCTGAGTTAATCTTATGGATTTGTTGAATGAAAAGATTCTAATGGTATTTTTTGTAATTTGGATTTTTGAGAAAATTAATGGTTGCATTTTTCAATGCAGCGATTTTGATAAAAAAAATGCGGAGAAACTAGTGTTTTTTCTTTTGTTTTACAGCTGCATATGTCTGGAATGTTTTCTGAAAATTAAAAAAAAAATTCATTACAGGGTTTTGGAAAAATTCAGAAAATCTAATCGTATGTTCGTATTTTATAAAACAGAGTTTGATGAAAAAATCCGGGAAAACTAGTGATAACGTCTTTTCGGATTTTTCATTCGTTTTATAGCTACATATCTTTAGAATATTTTCTGAAAATTTTATTAAAATTCAGTAAGGGGTTGTTGAGAAAATTAAGAAATCTAGTCAAACGTATTTTGCAATGTAGTGATTTAGATGAAAAATTTCGGAAAAACTAGTGATGCCGTCTTTTGAGGTTTTCTTTTGTTTTATAGCTACAAATGTTTAGAATATTTTCTAAAAATTTTAATTAAATTCAGTAAGGGGTTTTCGAGAAAATTAAGAAAATCTAGTCAAACGTATTTTGCAATGATGACGTATTTGCAGTGATTTAGATGAAAAATTCCGGAAAAACTAGTGATGCCGTCTTTGGGTTTTTTGTTTATGTTGTAGTTACATATGTCTGAAATATTGTCTGATTTTTAAGGGGTTTTTGAGAAAATTAAGAAAATCTAGTCAAGCGTATTTTGCAATGATGACATATTTGCAATGATTTAGATGAAAAATTCCGGAAAAACTAGTGATGCCGTCTTTGGGTTTTTTGTTTTTTGTTTATGTTATAGTTACATATGTCTGAAATATTGTCTGATTTTTTTTTTAATTCGTTGCAAGATTTTTGAAAAAATGAAAAAAATCTAGTCGAATGTTCGCATTCTGCAAAACAACGATTTTGATCAAAGAAAAAACTAGTGATAATATCTTTTTATTTGTTCCCTTTTTATGTATAGCTATAAATGTCTGGAATATTTCCTAAAAAAAAATATTTGAATTCGTTGCAGGATTTTTGAGAAAATGAAGAGAAAATCTAGTAGAATGCTCGCAGCGATTTTGATAAAAACAAATCTGGAAAAATTAGTGATAACGTCTTCTAAATTTTTTTCTTTGTTTTATAGCTACATGTGTCTGGAATATTTTCTGGAAAATTTATACAAAAACCGTTACAGGAAAATCCAGTGGAATGTTTACATTTTCAGAGCAGAGATTTTGATGGAAAATTTCGAAAACATCTTGTTGAATTTTTCTTTTGTTTTATAGCAACCTATGTTTGGAATATTTCCTGATAAATTTATTAAAATTCACTAAGCGGTTTTTGAGAAAATTAAAAAAATCCACTAGAATGTTCGCTTTTTTTTCAATGCAGAGTTTTTGATGAAAAATTCCGGAAAAACTAGTGATGCCGTCTTTTTGGATTTTTCCTTTATTTTATAGCTACATACATCTGGAATATTTCCTGAAAATTTAATCAAAATACATTACATAGTTTCTGAGAAAATTAAGAAAATCCAGTCGAATGTTTATTTTTGCAAAGTAGAGATTTTGATGGAAAATTCCGGAAAAACTAGTGATACCTTTTTTTTTAATTTTTCTTTTCTTTTATTGCTACATATCTTTAGAATATTTCCTGATAACTTTATTAAAATTCATCAAGGGATTTTTCAGAAAATTAAGAAAATCTTGTCGTATGTTCGCATTTCTCAGTACAGCGATTTTGATAAAAGTTTTGTAAAAAAATAGTGATACCGTCTATTTAGATTTTTCTTTTGTTTTATTGCTACTAGTGATGGACGATGTTTCACGTACCTCTGATTTTTTAATAGAATTGAAAAATCACATGTCGCTACTGTTACTAGAAGGCGAATTTCACTGGTACTTAAAATCACTGCTATTGAAACTGTGACTTAAACTGTGATTGCTGCTTAAACTGCTTCTGTTACTTAAAACGTGATTGTAAGAAGACAATACAGAATAGCATTTCTAAATATGATTTTATATTCAATACTGTATACTCCCCTTTACTCTTACGAAAATTTTCAAAAATCCATATCTCTATTGAAAATTGTTGGATTTACAAAAACCAAATTGATTTTGAATAAGCGATTCTTCAGCCATTGAGGATGATTTTTTATGGAATTTTTCCTGCGTTTTTTATATTTTTTTCTGCAATGTATTTGTTCAGGTGCTCAAAAAATTAAAACGAAAATTTTCAAAAATCCATATTTCTCTTGAAAATTGTTGAATTTACAAAAACGAAATTGATTTTGAATAAGCGATACTTTGGCCACTGAGGATGATTTCTCTGCGTTTTTAATATTTTTTTTCTGCGATGTATTTGTTCAGATGCTCAAAAAATTAAAACGAAAATTTTCAAAAATCCACATCTCTATTGAAAATTGTTGAATTCACAAAAACCAAATTGATTTTAAATAAGCTATACTTCGGCCATTGAGGATGGTTTTTAATGATTTTTTTTGCGTTTTTTATATTTTTCTCTGCGATGTATTTGTTCAGGTGCTCAAAAAATTAAAACAAAATTTTTCAAAAATCCATATCTCTATTAAAAATTGTTGAATTTACAAAAACCAAATTGATTTTGAATAAGCGATACTTCGGCCATTGAGGATGATTTTTTATGGATTTTTTTCTGCGATGTATTTGTTCAGGTGCTCAAAAAATTAAAACGAAAATTTTCAAAAATCCATATCTCTATTGAAAATTGTTGAATTCACAAAAACCAAATTGATTTTGAATAAGCGATACTTCTGCTATTGAGGATGATTTTTTGTGGATTTTTTTCTGCGTTTTTTATATTTTTTTCTGCGATGTATTTGTTCAGGTGCTCAAAAAATTAAAACAAAATTTTTCAAAAATCCATATCTCTATTAAAAATTGTTAAATTTACAAAAACCAAATTGATTTTGAATAAGCGATACTTCGGCCATTGAGGATGATTTTTTATGGATTTTTTTCTGCGATGTATTTGTTCAGGTGCTCAAAAAATTAAAACGAAAATTTTCAAAAATTCACATCTCTATTGAAAATTGTTGAATTTACAAAAACCAAATTGATTTTGAATAAGCGATACTTCGGCCATTGAGGATAATTTTTTATTGAATTTTTCCTGCATGTTTTATATTTTCTTCTGCGATGTTTTTGTTCTGGTGCTCAAAAAAATAAAACGAAAATTTTCAAAAATCCATATCTCTATTGAAAATTGTTGAATTTACAAAAACCAAACTGATTTTGAATAAGCGATACTTCGGCCATTGAGGAGAACTTTTCATAGATTTTTTTCTGCGTTTTTTATATTTTTTTCTGCGATGTATTTGTTCAGGTGCTCAAAAAATTAAAACGAAAATTTTCAAAAATCCATATCTCTATTAAAAATGGTTGAATTTACAAAAACCAAATTGATTTTGAATAAGCGATACTTCGGCCATTGAGGATGATTTTTTACGGAATTTTTTCTACGTTTTTTTAATTTTTTTCTGCGATGTTTTTGTTCAGGTGCTCAAAAAAATAAAACGAAAATTTTCAAAAATCTAGATCTCTATTGAAAATTGTTGAATTTACAAAAACCAAATTGATTTTGAATAAGCAATACTTCGGCCATTGAGGATGATTTTTTATGAAATTTTTCCTGCGTTTTTTATATTATTTTCTGCGATGTTTTCGTTAAAATGCTCAAAAAATTAAAACGAAAATTTTCAAAAATCCATATCTCTATTAAAAATTGTTGAATTTACAAAAACCAAATTGATTTTGAATAAGCGATATATTGGCCATTGAGGATGATTTTTTATGGAATTTTTTCCGCGTTTTTTATATTTTTTCCTGCGATGTTTTTGTTCAGATGCTCAAAACATTAAAACGAACATTTTCAAAAATCCATATCTCTATTCAAAATTGTTGAATTTGCAAAAACCAAATTGATTTTGAATAAGCGATACTTTGGCCATTAAGGATGATTTTTTATAGATTTTTTTCTGCGTTTTTTATATTTTTTTCTGCGATGTGATCATAGTCACAGTTTAAAATCACTGATATTAGAAAGTAGCAATCACAGTTAGCAACGTGATTCAAAAGTAGCAGTTTTGCCCATCTCTAAGGGCTACATATCTTTAGAATATTTCCTGGAAACTTTATTAAAATTCATCAAGGAATTTTTCAGAAAATTAAGAAAATCTAGTCGTATGTTCGCATTTTTCAGTACAGGGATTTTGATAAAAGTTCTGTAAAAATTAGTGATAACGTCTGTTTAGATTTTTTTCTTTTGTTTTATGGCTACACATGTCCGTATTATTTCCTCAACAATTTATTAAAATTCGTTACTTGGTTTTTGAGAAAATTAAGAAAACAAAATTTCCAAAGCAGAGATTTTGATGAAAAATGTCGAAAAAAAAAAACTAGTGATAACGCCTTGTTCAATTTTGCGCTTTTTTATGGCTACCTATGTTTGGAATATTTCCTGATAAATTTATTAAAATTCATTATCATCAACATTAGTTTTAATTTGTTTGTAATTGTAAGTTTTATAACATTGAATTATTAATATATGAATCTTTGTAACGCATTGGATTTATAAAATATGTATAGACTCATCCATGAATGCAATTCTTTACTGGAAATAAAGAAGTTATTATTAAGCGATT
This sequence comes from Ocypus olens, assembly GCA_910593695.2. Lineage (NCBI taxonomy): Eukaryota > Metazoa > Arthropoda > Insecta > Coleoptera > Staphylinidae > Ocypus > Ocypus olens. Next base: position 1,345,647 of record OU343047.1, on the reverse strand, counting down.
TTTGTTTTTTTTTTATTTATAAAATATACGAAAAACAGTACAGTAAAGTTCATACAAGGAAGCGAGACCTATTCACATAAACGAAGAATTTTTGTTCCCCTTCGTCTTCGCATAAGTGAGGTTCCACTGTATTTAAAAAATTATCAAACACAAGTGACAAAATTTAGTGTGAATAAATTGAATGCTAAGGCTTAGCTAACGAATGCTACAACAAAAAATATTCCCGCAAGATCGAATGTCACCGTATTTGTAGCAATAAAAATATCTTTGTAAGATCGAGTGAATGACGTAAATTTTAAGTTCCCGGCGGATCCACCATAATATCATTCATAAATGAACTCGTTTTAATTGTTTGTAAAGCGAAGGTTGTGACTATTATAAACTAGCTCTTTCGTTAACGGTTAATATTGTGTTTCTAGTTTTGAATTAATTTGAACATGAAATGAATTTGATATCAGAAAGAAGATTATGTAAGTAAGTGTTATTCTGATTGAGTGTAAAACGGCGTTAGAGCAATCAGTATTCAAAGTGATTGTAATAAATTAGAATTGTAAAGCGAGTGCGGTATAATAATATTGTTAAATTCATGGCGTTTGGTGTAAAATCAAAGCCGTCGTTAGCGCCGGATCTTCTCGCATTGTCAATTCCCTAAAGTCTAAATCTAGGATATTTACTTGGCGCATTGTTGTTGTCAATGTAGCACTTGAAGTACACACGAGGCCTAAGTGAACTCGAGCACTGCCCATTATAGACATTAATGAAAATGGGCCCGGGCATAAAAGGATGAAGCGAGACGGAGAGTATCGGGGATTCTGAGTGTGTTTTTATGTTCGTTTCAGATGAAATTGCCAGCCTTGTCTCATTTGAATGTAACACTACCAATGAATATCGCATCATTTCGTTAGGCGCCTGGAATTGTGTCGTCTTCATTTCTTGCGGACCGAGCAGTCATAAAATAATAAAATTAATGAGATTTTTCTTGCTTCCGAATTCGCACTTCCACGCAGACGACTGCGATAAGGGTTAGCGTTATCTGATCGGAGGACCTTTTTCCTCTTTTCTCTCCCGATGAATGCATATCCCCCCTGGAAGAGTATGAAGGAAAATTATGGGAGCGCGAAAATGTTATCTCTCGCCTCCCCCAGCGCCGTTTGTCGCCCCGAAATTAGGCGATCCGGCCCCGTCTTAATGCCTATGCAAATGTCTACGATGTTTAGGGTCATAATTAGGCTATGTTTATTCAGTGATCCGATCGGACTTTCGCTGGACATGTTCATTTCCCGGGGACGCACGGTCCATTACCTAATTCCATATTCGGCCCCCTCGGCTTACCCCATAAGTGATTTACTAAATCTGTATAAAAGCTTGTTAAGTGCTTTACCGTGGGGAAATTGCTTTGTAGCGAGATTTTATTTTAAAGAGGTCAGGCTCATCAATGTCAAAGCGCTAATTAGTATTCTGAAGGAACGTTGAGGCACTTAGCGGGTCGCGACAAACAAGCCGGCATATAGAAGAGAGCGTGTATCTTAAATAGATTTCTAAGACGCGACGGCCTTTGTATCTGAGCTCCTCAAAATAAGAAAACTCCGCTTTTCGAAATTATCGATCCCCGACGGAATCTTTTTTTTTATGCATACAATTTACCTCCCGGAGGATAATTTGATGCTCGCTCTGTTTTCTTAGAGGCGCAAATTAACTAGCTCTCGAGAGTTTTTAATGATCTGCGCTTAATTGGCCTTTGTTTGCTCGATTTAATAATTTACAATATAATGCGTGTACCCTACATCACCCCTCCCCCACCCCCTCCACCTCCGACGTAAATACAAATGGGCGCACGTGTTTTATTACTGTATAAACTTTATGATTACACTAAACCGTACATTTTACGTCAACTATTTCATCAACCGTATAAACGCAAATTGCTAATCACCAGTCGGCCGTATGCCAGATACGTCGTTACATAATTAATTCGAATGTCGTGCGCGACACGGAACGCGATCAATTTCCCAAGCGATAGATATATGAATTTCGAATTGTAAAAGTAACCGCCGATATTTTATATTATCGCTTTCGGGCATCGTTCAACTTTGATGGGGGTAAATGTTTAATGTTATCGCCGGTCAGATGCTGCACTGTCCCGTAACGCTCTTCCATAAACGTGAACGTTCGGCCGTGCCTCTAAAAAGTTCAACCTCATGAGTAATGCATGAAAATCGCATTACCGGTTATGGATAATGATCCTCATTGACTTTATTCGTTACATAATGGCCTTATATGAAGTTGGTTTATCTCAAGCAGAAATTTTAATCACGTACTAAGATCATAAAAAGTGGTGGAATACTACTCGCTGCAGTTTTACTTTAATGAAAACCGTTACATCTTAATGTTTCTTTTATGCGGTTAAAGTAAACACCTCATTAATGATAAAGTTAAAATTTGTAATTTCTTTTCTTTTCTCCACAAACGAAATCCATTTACTACCAGGACTACCCAAATAACATCCACTTGCCTGGACAATATTTTCACAAATTCAAAAGATGAATACTATAAATTTGCATCTCTCCGATCACTTGGCACAGTAGATTAGTCTTAATAAGCTGGGAAATTTACCTAAAAAAAACTTACGTTACGAGTAATTTGTCAATAACATCCATACATCGGTTCAAAACGGCACCACAAGAAAAAAAAACTGGAATAATATTATAAATTTTAACGCGGAAGAATCCTTTACCTACTTTTTAACAAAACGACAATCGAAACCAAAAAAACATACAAAGATCCATTTGAAAGAATGCTTGAAAAACATAAAGAAAACTCTAGACGCCTTAACCCTCATAGCATACGTCACAAAAACGGATGAAGCCTATAAAACGTATTCAAATTTAAAACAAGAATTTTACAAATAAATGGTCATCCTTAATTCTAACAATATTCAAAAAGAAGTATAGAATGTAATAAATAAATAAATAAATATGAGTAGTATAAAATATAGTATAAAAAAGCAATCCGACGGCTGAAGAGTTTGGTCAATACTATGCCACAGTGGCTAAAGCAATCATTACCAATATCACATCAAGTAACTCAACTACAGTTGACGTCTACCTGGAAAAATCGGCGTTCACCATCGAACATTTCTGTTTCCTTCGTAATACTACGCCAGACGAAATAATTAAGATAATAAAAACACTCAGAAATAAAGAAAAGTAAAGAGACATCAATGATATAACAGCCATATTGATAAAAAAACGTAGCCGAAAAAATTGCAAAACCAGTCTCTGAAATAATAAATAAATGCTTGGAAGAAGAGCACTTACCGGACCAACTGGAAATAGCTTTAGCTATACCTATCCCAAAAAAAGGACATATCGTCCGTGACACGTCAGCAACGAAAACTCGAAAATGAAGAAAATCGAAAAAATCAACTTTCTTAATTATCATCGTAGATTCTTATGTATTACCTTTTTCTTTATCAGAAAAACGAGATAAATTGATTGGCGTTAAAAACATTTATCCAGAAAAAAATCAAGAAAGTTAGCAAGTCACCATGAACTTTATGGAAAATTTTGAAAAAAGTAGATTTTTTCAGACTTTGAACGACCGTAGCGGCTGACTGAAAAATCCAATTTGAACGCGGATTTCAAATCTGTGCTCCTTGTGTGTCAATTAGTCGGATCTAATTAAAATTGGCGATTTAAAAGTTTTGACGAAAATCTGAAAAATCATCCAAGGGTCCCCCCTTCTTACTTCTTCCAAAAAATTGCGTTTGAAATGATTTTTTGAAGAAACCATTGGTTCGATTCGGGGTTTCTATATATCATTCGAAAGATATCATTAAGGCGCAACAGAAAATGTACTTTCGCAAGAACAAATGTCAATTTTAAGTCCGTGACACGTCAACAAAGAAAACTCGAAAATGGAAAAAATCGAAAATATTAACTTTCTTAATTATCATCGTAGACCCTTATGTAATACCTTTTTCTTCATCAAAAAAACGAGATAAGTCAATTGGCGTTAAAAAAATTCATCCAGAAAAAATTGCAAAAAAGTTAGCAAGTCACCATGGACTTGAAGGGAAATTTTGAAAAAAGTCAATTTTTTCAGACTTTGAACGGCCGTAGCTGCTGAACGAAGAATCCAATTTGAACGCGGATTTAAAATATGAGTTCCTCATGTGTCAATTAGTCGGATTTAATTAAAATTGGCGATTCAAAATTTTTGACAAAAACTTGAAAAATCATCCAAGGGACCCCCCTTCTTACTTTTTCTCAAAAATTGCATTTGAAATGATTTCCTGAAGAAACCACTGGTTCGATTCGGGGTTTCTATACGTCATTCGAAAGATCTCATTCAGACGCATCAGAACATGTACTTTCGTAAGAACAAATGACAATTTTAGGTCCGTGACACGTCAGCAAAGAAAACTCGAAAATGGAAAAAATCGAAAAAATCAACTTTCTTAATAGTCATCGTAGACCCTTATGTAATACCTTTTTCTTCATTAGAACAACGAGATAAATCGATTGGCGTTAAAAAAATTAATCCAGAAAAAAATTCAAGAAAGTTAGCAAGTCACCATGAACTTTATGGAAAATTTTGAAAAAAGTAGATTTTTTCAGACTTTGAACGACCGTAGCGGCTGACTGAAAAATCCAATTTGAACGCGGATTTAAAATATGTGTTCCTCGTGTGTCAATTAGTCGGATCTAATTAAAATTGGCGATTCAAAATTTTTGACGAAAATCTGAAAAATCTTCCAAGGGTCCCCCCTTCTTACTTTTTCCCAAAAAATGCATTTGGAATGATTTTCTGAAGAAACCACTGGTTCGATTAGGGGTTTCTATACGTCAATCGAAAAATCTCATTAAGGCGCATCAGAAAATGTAATTTCGCAGAAACAAATGTCAATTTTAAGCCCGTGACACGTCAGCAAAGAAAACTCGAAAATGGAAAACATCGAAAAAATCAACTTTTTTAATAATCATCGTAGACCTTTATGTAATACCTTTTTCTTCACCAGAAGAACGATATAAATCAGTTGGCGTTAAAAAATTTCATCTAAAAAAAATTACAAAAAAGTTAGCAAGTCACTATGAACTTTAAGGTAAATTTTGAAAAAAGTCAATTTTTTCAGACTTTGAACGGCCGTAGCTGCTGAACGAAGAATCCAAATTGAACGCGGATTTAAAATATGAGTTCCTCGTGTGTCAATTAGTCGGATTTAATTAAAATTGGCGATTCAAAATTTTTGACCAAAATCTGAAAAATCATCCAAGGGTCCCCCCTTCTTACTTTTTCTCAAAAATTGCATTTGAAATGATTTCCTGAAGAAACCACTGGTTCGATTCTGGGTTTCTATACGTCATTCGAAAGATCTCATTCAGACGCATCAGAAAATGTACTTTCGCAAGAACAAATGTCAATTTTAAGTCCGTGATAGGTCAGCAAAGAAAACTCGAAAATGGAAAAAATCGAAAAAATCAACTTTCTTAATAATCATCGTAGACCCTTCTGTAATACCTTTTTCTTCATCAGAAAAACGAGATAAGTCAATTGGCGTTAAAAAAATTCATCCAGAAAAAATTGCAAAAAAGTTAGCAAGTCACCATGAACTTTATGGAAATTTTTGAAAAAAGTCGATTTTTTCAGACTTTGAACGGCCGTAGCTGCTGAACGAAGAATCCAAATTGAACGCGGATTTAAAATATGAGTTCCTCGTGTGTCAATTAGTCGGATTTAATTAAAATTGGCGATTCAAAATTTTTGACGAAAATCTGAAAAATCATCCAAAGGTCCCCCCTTCTTACTTTTCCCAAAAATTGCGTTTGAAGTGATTTCCTGAAGAAACCACTGGTTCGATTCGGGATTTTTATACGCCATTCGAAAGATCTCATCCAAACGCATCAGAAAATGTACTTTCGCAAGAACAAATGTCAATTTGAAGCCCGTGACACGTTAGCAAAGAAAACTCGAAAATGGAAAAAATCGAAAAAATCAACTTTTTAATAATCATCGTAGACTCTTATGTAATACCTTTTTCTTCGTCAGAAGAGCGAGATAAATCGATTGGCGTTAAAAAATTTCATCCAGAAAAAATTGCAAAAAAGTTAGCAAGTCACCATGAACTTTAAGGAAATTTTTGAAAAAGTCGATTTTTTCAGACTTTGCACGGCCATAGCGGCTAAACAAAGAATCCAATTTGAACGCGGATTTAAAATATGTGTTCCTCGTGTGTCAATTAGTCGGATCTAATTAAAATTGGCGATTCGAAATTTTTGACGAAAACCTGAAAAATCATCCAAGGGTCCCCCCTTCTTACTTTTTCCTAAAAATTGCATTTGAAATGATTTCCTGAAGAAACCACTGGTTCGATTCGGGGTTTCTATATGTCATTCGAAAGATCTCATTCAGACGCATCAGAAAATGTACTTTCGCAAGAACAAATGTCAATTTTAAGTTCGTGACACGTCAGCAAAGAAAACTCGAAAATGGAAAAAAATTTAAAAAAATCAACTTTCTTAATAATCATCGAAACCCCTTATGTAATACATTTTTCTTCATCAGAAGAGCGAGATAAATCAATTGGCGTTAAAAAATTTCATCTAGAAAAAATTACAAAAAAGTTAGCAAGTCACTATGAACTTTAAGGTAAATTTTGAAAAAAGTCAATTTTTTCAGACTTTGAACGGCCGTAGCTGCTGAACGAAGAATCCAAATTGAACGCGGATTTAAAATATGAGTTCCTCGTGTGTCAATTAGTCGGATTTAATTAAAATTGGCGATTCAAAATTTTTGACGAAAACCTGAAAAATCATCCAAGGGTCCCCCCTTCTTACTTTTTCTCAAAAATTGCATTTGAAATGATTTCCTGAAGAAACCACTGGTTCGATTCGGAGTTTCTATACGTCATTCAAAAGATCTCATTAAGGTGCATCAGAAAATGTACTTTCGCAAGAAAAAATGACAATTTTAGGTCCGTGACACGTCAGCAAAGAAAACTCGAAAATGGAAAAAAATTTAAAAAAATCAACTTTCTTAATAATCATCGAAGCCCCTTATGTAATACATTTTTCTTCATCAGAAGAGCGAGATAAATCAATTGGCGTTAAAAAATTTCATCCAGAAAAAATTGCAGAAAAGTTAGCAAGTCACCATGAACTTTAAGGGAAATTTTGAAAAAAGTCGATTTTTTCAGACTTTGAACGGCCGTAGGTGCTGAACGAAGAATCCAAATTGAACGCGGATTTAAAATATTAGTTCCTCGTGTGTCAATTAGTCGGATTTAATTAAAATTGGCGATTCGAAATTTTTTACGAAAACCTGAAAAATCATCCAAGGGTCCCCCCTTCTTACTTTTTCCCAAAAATTGCGTTTAAAACAATTTTTTGAAGAAACCACTGGTTCGATTCGAGGTTTCTATCTGTCATTCGAAAGATATCATTAAGGCGCATCAGAAAATGCAAGAACAAATGTCAATTTTAAGTCCGTGACACGTCAGCAAAGAAAACTCAAAAATGGAAAAAAAACGAAAAATACAACTTTCTTAATAATCATCGAAGCCCGTTATGTAATACCTTTTTCTTCATCGGAAGAACGAGATAAATCGATTGGCGTTAAAATAATTTATCCAGAAAAAATTGCAAAAAAGTTAGCAAGTCACCATGAACTTTATGGAAAATTTTGAAAAAGTCGTTTTTTCAGATTTTGAGCGGCCGTAGCGGCTGAACGAAGAATTCAATTTTAACGCGGATTAACGGATTAACGGATCCCTAAAAAATTTCAAAACAGCATCAACGAAGAATTGCATGTGTGGATTGGTGCGGTCTTACCTCGCTGAGTTTTTTAGGGTGTCTGTAAAGTCTGACCTTAGGTCAATTTTTCGGAAACGGTTGAGTATATGGACAAATCAGCGAGGACGTATCCCATTATTTTTGGTGGCAATCTGTTTGAGTAAAATATGTTTGGTCTGTGACCTTGGGGGTTGAAAGTGGAGGTCAACTAAAAAAATTCAAATGAAAAGGCATTCCTAATGTTACGTCTTTCTAAAGTTTTGAACAAGAAAAAAAACGGTTATTAATGTTGATCTCAGATCGATACACCCAACCAGATAATTGGATATCCGCTTCATGGGTCATCAGATTTGTACAGGGTGACAAATGGGAAATGGACGATTTTAGAATGGCCAGTGTACAGCTGTAAGTGGTGGTAGTGAGATACGGTGGGTGATATTCGCTTTGAAGTGGCTTGCCATTTTAGTTACAATGGAGCAGTGGACGATACAACAACGCATGTTCGCGTACGATACGTTCGTGCTAAACGGTGAGTCTGTTATTGCAACACAGCGGATGTTTCGGCGACACTTTAACATCGGTCGGAATGACGTAGTTCTAAGCCGCACCAAACAGTCACAAGCTTTAAGATCAACAGGAAACATTTCAAATAAAAAGCCACCAGGCCCTAGAAAGAGTGGGAGGACACCAGAAAACATCGCCAGAGTGACAGAGGCAATCATAAGGATGTTTAATGTTGGCGGCGTTTACTTCGTGGTACATCTTGATTGTAGATTGGAGTAAAATACTTTAACTTTTTTATACCACTATATTTTATTTATGTGACTAGTTTCGACCATTCACTAGTCATTTTCAGTTAAAGTGTTTTACTCCAATCTACAATCATAAGGAGCCCGAGGCGATCGGCACGTCAACATGCACGCGACTTAAAGAGATAAACCGTGAATTTGTGAGAAAAATTTTACGTTTTGATTTAAAATTCCATCCATTCAAAACGCAGGTGGTTCAGCAGCTCAATGTGATGGACTACCCACAACGACAGAACTTCGTTGTGCGTATGCAAGCGTTGTTTGAAGAAGACCCAGACGCAGTAATGATAATGAGCGATGAAGCTCATTTTAACTTAAATGGTTCGGTAAATAAACAAAACTATTGGGCCCTTGACAATTCTCGCAACATCCATGAAAAACCCCTCCACTCTGAGCGTGTGACTGGTGTGCAGTTGCTATTTTTGGTGTAATAGGACCGTATTTTTTCGAGGAGAACGACGCTACTATGACTGTGAACTCGAATCGTTACGTCCATATGTTGAATACGTTTTTTCGCACAAAACTTCAAAGACGGCGAATAAACATAAGAAATGTTTATTTTCAGCAAGATGGCGCCACAGCGTACACTGCCAACGCATCGATGGCAGTTGTAAGGAACATGTTTCCTGAACGCCTCATTTCGCGTTTCAGTGCCCTGGCCTCAAAATCACGTCGATTTTTGTTTTTTATTGCGCACTTTTTAGCGTCTTTAAAAATAGTTTGAGGTCACTAGTCTTTCACGTATGACATAGAAGTTTCGTATATAGAAGAAATCGACCTGTTGTCATGAATGGATTATGAAATTCATGCATGCCAGGTTCTAGTTTCGAGTCTAAATATATGTATGCATCGTGAGTCCCCTATTCATCGCGTCTTGTCCTTTGAAACTTTGCTGATGTCGACAACGACGTGAGCGCACGACCGAACTTAAGCACCGCTTTAACTTACAAACTATCTCTACAATAGATGTATATAATAATTATCCTTAATGGTCATAAATTCAGTATTAATACACCAGCTTGGAACTAGTTTACCATGAAATATCGCTTTACTTTCAACTAATTTATCGCAACTTTACAATAATTCGACATTTCCACACACACGTATATATAGAGTAGGCCCACTTGAAAACAACGGATCGATGGCTTGTAATATAAATCTTTGATCAGATTCCGCACACGACCACATGCATGACTTGGCCAGAGGACTTTGAAGTTACTTCGTTATAATTTAGTTCCGTTTGAAAAGTTCGAAGGCGGGCGGCGCCGCTGCAAAACGAGGGTGGTCTCGGATTTCGAAGGGGGGAGAGAGCACCCTAATTCGTTCCTCTCCCAGTCTAGGTGAGACAATTGTTCTCCCCGTGACGTCACTGCTAATCATGTTACGCCTCATTATAAACTTGTAACTGCGTTAATTTGATAAACGGCGCGTATTGTTGCGAAAGGTGGAAAAAATAATTGCAATCTGTTTAAGCGGTCCACGCCCGCACACTCCCTCAAGAATTTCGAGAAACCCAAGCCGTCTGTATTTGTAAATATAAACGTTCTCGAAACTACAAAAGATAACAGACCGTGCGCGGTTAAATATAGATTTCTCCTTCTTTCATCTGTACCGCAAATAATAGACGAGTTCTTAAAAATTCCTTTGAATTGTTGTATTTACGGAAATGTGCGCTGTTCGCATTTTATTCTCGCTGCAATCGGAGTGTTTTTTGTCCTTGTACAGGGTTACTTTTTGAACTATCGATTATTTCGGCTTTACAGGTCGAATGACTTTACCAATGTGTCAAATAGTTAGTAAAAGGTTTGCGGTTTACGAAATGGTTAAGTTTACGATCGAAGAAAATTGGGAAATATTGAAAACTTAGTTCTAAAATGGTGAGTCTTCAACCGAAACTGCAAGAAAAATGCGCACAAAATTCGGGAAAAATAAAGGCAGTTTGTGGATACATTTGTGAAGCGTGTGCGTGAAAGTGGCTCGTTAATGGACAAAGCAACGCGTTCCCGTGCTCAATCGAAAATATTGCTGCTGTTGCCGAAAGTGTGAGTGACAATCCATCAACATCAACTCGACACCGCTCGCAGGAATTGAACATTTCTCGCACGTCCCTTCAAAGAATTTTGACGAAAGACCTCGGTTTGAAGCCGTACAAAATTCAATTGGTGCAAGAGCTGAAGCCGCACGACCATCCGATGCGATTTCGCGAAGAACGCTTGATGGAAGATGAGCATTTTTATCGACAATTGCCCTCATTTACTTTTTAACCAATGAAATCGAATAACGTTGATGAGATGAGCCAATAAAATTCTAATTACGATGCGTAACAGACCACGGTCCATGTTATGCATGGCAATTTACCCTGGGTCGTATCTAATCAGATAATCTCTCATGTTGGTATTGCCTAGCAACGCGTTAGTACATTTTTTATAACACAAAAAACGTCAGTTATTGCCGGACTTTTAAGCAGTTTGCTCCTGAATTCGATCTGTTTGTATTTTCGGGTAAAGTGTTAGTGCTTTCATCAGTGATGGTATTCATAGCCATTTCTCAAAATCTTGGTAAGCTCCTTTTTACTACAATTATTGTGGCGCAGATTAATACACGTCTGACACTTGGTGTCACTAAATTTAACTTTAACTTTAAGTGTGAACTTTCTGTTCGGCCAATTGTCTTCTCGAATCTAACTCGTGACTGATTTTTCTTAGGCAATTATTAGCGTCTGGATCACTCTTGCTTGTTGCTTCTAGAAAATCGGCACTCCTGCTTCGCAGTCGTGCCGATTTTCATCGCAACAAGCAATCGTGATCCTGCCGCTAATAATTGCCGGCAAAATCATAGGCACTCGTTATATTACTGTTGAAAAATCATCTTTTCAGATGAAGCTCATTTCCACCTCGATGGGGAAAACTGCCGCATTTGGGGCTCTGAAAATTCACACGTAATCATGGAAAAGTCACTGCACCCACAACGAGTGACTGTTTGATGCGGAGGCATCATTGGTCCGTTTTTTCTTCGAAAACGAAGCAGCAGCCGCCGCACAGTGTTCGGAAACGCGAGAAATGTGGCCAAGCGGGTCGAAAATCTGGCAAAAATAAAGTCAGTTTAAAAAAAATAATAATAACGGATTCATGTTCGCAACACTTATGAACCCCCTAAATTTAAATTTTTAAGTCATAATTCTAAACCATTATGGCATATTCGGGCATTCAAGTAGACTGATTTTAAACTGATGAGTTTCAAGCAAAAATTGCACCGGAAATAAATATTATTTTTATCGCATTTTGAAATATTTTCCGAATGAATTTTATATCACGTAAAACTGAATAAAAACACGATTTATTGGTACTAATTACAAAAAAAATGTCTGACAAAGTTTTAAGATAAAACAGTTTGAAATTTGTAGCAATTTGAAACTAATTTCGGATTTTAAAAGAGTATAAGTTGCTTATATGAAAAATCGTGTCGCCCAATTTACAGTATTTGATATCCCCAAGTGTCCTCTATCTTTTCATACAAAATTCACCTTCAGGTTGATCCCACCTCGGGTGTAATGATTTTTTTTCTCTCGCAAGACTCCGAAAAATCGGACAATTCAACGATAATTTGGAGTATATTTGTTATAGAACATTGAAAAGTTATCCGAATGTATTTTATATTACATAAAACAGAAGAGAAATATCATTTAATGATACCAATTAAAAAAAATGGCTGATAAAGTTTTAAGGCATAAAAATTTGAATTCTGTAAAAAAATTAAATCAATTCATGATTTTGAATGGGTCACAATCATTTATATAAAATATCAAGTGGCTAAATGTATAGTATATGGTAATCCCAAGTATCCCCTATCTTGCCACACTAAATTCAGTTTTAGGCTGATCCCCCCGGGGTGTGGGGATTTTTTTCTCGAACAATTCAACGATAATTTGGAGTATATTTGTTATTTAGTTTTTATAGAATATTTAAAAGTTATCCAAATATATTTTATATCATATAAAACAGAATAAAAATAGAATTAAATGGCACTAATTAAAAACAAATGCTGATATAGCTTTAAGGTATTAAAATTTGAATTCTGTAAAAAATTCAAATCAATTTATGATTTTGAATGGATCACAAACACTTCTATGAAATATCAAGTCGCTAAATATATAGTATATGATAGTCCCAAGTGCAAATTAAAAAATGGTGATGTGGCCATCATGTTACTTTCTCCGACTTTACATTTACGTTTTCATGGGTTTATTTTCAATTGAAATCATATTTTAAATGTACATCGAGCGTTGCGTAAACTCGGATGAAACTGACGTTTAAAACGTCAAAATCATGAAAGATGGAAAAATTATACTTCAAATTCAAAAATTCGGTTTACTCAAAAACTAACGATATTTTGAAAAAAACTTATTCTTTAGAAGTTGTTTATTTTGGCATTCTCTACAATTGTTATTCATATAAATTTGCTGTAACTATTATCGTTTCATAATTATAAACCAAAAATTTAGAAAAATTAATAAATTTTTTTCTCGAATAGCAATGATTTTATGAAAAATATTTTCAAGCAAAAGATGTTCATTTCTTTTTTGTCTTCGATGTTTGTTTAAATGTTTTTGTGATATTTTTCATATTTAAGAAAATATTGGCAAAAAACAAAAAACAGTTAAGGTAAACGCCCACTTCCGGTGTACGAAATTTTACCAAAAGCTTTTCAGTTCTTCAGATTATCAAATAAGACGGATGTATAAAGTTTCATATCAATGGCTCTATTAGTTTTTGAGATACAGCGCACACAGACAGACACACACACACACAGACACACACACAGACACAAATTTTTTTTTTCCAGAAATTGTTGAAATGGCATCCAGGGACCCCAAAACGGATATTTCCGTTAAAAAAATTTTTGAAAAAAAAATCACGATCACAATACTTTCTCGTACTTCGTAACGGAGAAAGTAAAAATATAAATTTAAAGTACAATATTTTACGTTATATAATTGAAAATAATAAAAATATCACTAAAACACAAAACTCATACCTGAAAAACTCAAAACTATTAAAAAAATGTAAATCTCAACTTCTAAAAATAATCTGCTCAATATGCTGCTGGTCAATTCAGACCCCCTTATTTCTGCGAAGAGGTCAACTAAAATAATAAACAAAAAGACATTACCATCCGAAGCGCGAAAAATAATTGTTGCCGAATCAGATCTTGGTGAAAGCGAAGAAGAACTTTATTTGGATGATGATTCGCAATGAGGAATTATAATATAAAACCACAAATTATTAATTTTGAATTTCTGGTGGGCCACCAGAGTTTGTCTTAGCCTATGGGTGCCAACTACGTCCAACAATTCAATAAATTAATTCAAAATGACGCCAAAATAGTATTTTAGGTAGTCTCCGACTATAAAAATGTATATGAGGATATAATTTTAATATTTACTTAATAATGATTAACGTTTAATTTTTCGCCAGATAAAGAATTATTCATCCTGAGCGGTTTACAAGCATTACCGCGCACATTAGAGTATGGTATTTCAGGTAAATTTCCAGTTATTTCTAGTTTTCCTAAAAAAAAATTCGTTATTTAAATTTATTAATGTTTTTACCTGATATTTAAAAAATAACTCCTACCAGGGTGGGATTCCTTCGAAGATAAGTGATATGGGGGAGGTTAGGGATCACGTTAGAGAATAGTATGCCCCGTGAAATTTCAGTCAATTTAAGGATCTTTTAAAAGTATAATTATATAAAGAAATAGTTACTAATACTACTCACTTTTTATAGCAATAAAAAAATATGGGAGTAAAAAATATACTCCATCCTCGAATTGTTTGATTTTTTAGCGACTATCAAGGGAAAAAAATCACCACACCCCGGGGGGGATTAACCTAAAAGTGAATTTGGTGTAGCAAGATAGGAGATACTTGAGACTATCATATACTATACATGTAGACACTTGATATTTCATACAAGTGATTGTGACTCATTCAAAATCATAAATTGATATAATTTTTTTACAGAATTCAAATTTTTATGCCTTAAAACTTTATCAGCCATTTTTTTTAATTTTAATTAAATTATATTTCTCTTCTATTTTATGTAATATAAAATACATTCGGATAACTTTTCAATGTTCTATAACAAATATACTCCAAATTATCGTTGAATTGTCCGATTTTTCGGAGTCTTGCGAGAGAAAAAAAATCATTACACCCGAGGTGGGATCAACCTGAAGGTGAATTTTGTATGAAAAGATAGAGGACACTTGGGGCTATCAAATACTGTAAATTGGGTGACACGATTTTTCATATAAGCAACTTATACTCTTCTAAAATCCGAAATTAGTTTCAAATTTCTACAAATTTCAAACAGTTTTATCTTAAAACTTTATCATTCTTTTTGTAATTAGTACCAATAAATCGTGTTTTTTATTCAGTTTTACGTGATATAAAATTCATTCGGAAAACATTTCAAAATGCGATAAAAATAATATTTATTTCCGGTGCAATTTTTGCTTGAAACTCATCAGTTAAAATCAGTCTACTTGAATGCCCGAATATGCTATAATGGTTTAGAATTATGACTTAAAAATTTAAATTTAGGAGGTTTATAAGTGTTGCGAACATGAATCCGTTATTTTTTTTTTTAAACCAACTTTATTTTTGCCCGATTTTCGCTTGGCCACATTTCTTGCGTTTCCGTACACTGTGCGCCGTCGCCGTCAATGGTGAGCGCTATTGCGGCATGTTAGAATTTTTTTTCTTTCCCCGAATGGAAGAGGAAGGCATCGGCGGCATTTGGTTCCAGCAGGACGGTGCTACGCGCCACACAGACAACGTTACAGTCGAACTTTTGCGCGGTACGTTCGAAAATCGCATAATGTCAACTGGCCGCCTCGCAGCTGCGATTTGAGCCCGTTGGACTATTTTTTGTGGGGAGCCGTCAAGGATAAGTGCTACGCCAACCATCCAGAGACGATTGACGACCTAAAGCACGAGATTGAATAATAATAATAATAATAATAATACTTTATTCGTGCTAGAAATTATTGAAAATGTTTACACAAGTCAATATTTAAAGTGAAATAAAATAGTTGATAAAATGTTTACAGTTCGTTTACAATACATATAAATAATTACAATATATACTATACACGTTACAAGAGTAAAATTCGTAAAATACACTAATATGTTTTAAAATACTTAAATAAACAATGTATATAACAGTCAAATAATTTTGTTTTATGACTAGATAAAAGCCGTCTAGCACAGCTCATTGTTCAAAAATTCATTATACGAGTAAAAGGCTTCTTGCACGAGAAATTCTTTTAGTCGTATTTTAAATAAAGGAAGAGGCAATTCTTTAAGAACTGATGGTAAGTGATTGTAGAACATCGGTCCATAGTAATTAGTTCCTGTTCTTGTCCTACTAATTCTGTGAAATTTGATCTTTAGGTTACTTTTGGTCCGAGTGTTATGGCTGTGTCCATTTTCATGTCTTTAACGTGTTTAAGTTAGATCTCACATGCAGTACACAGTAAAAGATATATAGACATGGAAATGTTAACAAACTGTGTACTCTGTACATGTCGCGAACGTCATCCCTGGACTTGAGACCTGTAATAACTCGTAGAACCTTACGCTGCAATTTGAATATTTTATTACTGTGGGGAGATACCATATATTATTAAAGATCCAAAGAGACTATGATAGCAAGACCATGTTACATTCTCAGTTGCCAGTCCCACCATATTCCTAATTATGAAAATGCATTTTGCTAATTTATTAGAGAGTTCAGTGACATGGTGTTCCCATGACAGGTTTGGTTGGATTACTATGCCGAGCAATTTAATATCTGTAGGGTTAATTATGTTTTGGTTGCTTTTTAGTGTGAAATACATTTTATCTGTTTTGTCTTTATTTAGTGTGAGTAGGTTTGAAGCAAACCAAATATCAGCTTTCGACTGTGATTCCCTCATTTTTTTAGAGTGACCAAACTTGAATGACTATTGATTAATGTTGTGTCATCTGCGAACAGCACACTCTTCGTGTCAGGAATAGCATTAGGCAAGTCGTTAACATATAGCAGAAATAAAACTGGTCCCAGGACGGATCCTTGGGGGACACCGAAACTTACATCTGCCATACTAGAAAATGTATTATTAGCATATACCGTCTGCTTCCGGTTTTCCAAGTAACTTCTAAAAAGATATATACTGCTCGCAGAAAAGTTGTAGAGTTTTAGTTTCTTTATCAATAGCTCTGGGGAAACACAGTCCATGCTTTGGATAGGTCACATAATTGTGCTCCAATCCAGTTTCCTTTTTCTAAGCCCATTGACACCTCCTCAATGAATTCACTGATAGCTTTGGTAGTACTTCTGTTTGTTCGAAACCCAAACTGTCTAGCGGTTAGAAGTTTATTGTTTTCCAAGAAAGTAACTAATCGTCGCTTTATGAGTATTTCAAATATTTTTGAAATTAGCGGTATAATAGAAATGGGTCTGTGACTACCCAAATCGCTTATCTCGCCTTTGTTTTTAAATACTGGGATAACTTTAGATATTTTCAAACAATTTGGATAGATGTTAAGTCGAATGCATTCATTGAATAAGTATGTCATTGGAATCAGAATGATGTTTATTACGTATTTTATCAATATAGAGTTTAGATCATAAATATCCCTACTAGATTTAGACTTTATTGAATCGACTGCGTTTCTGACTTCATTAGAGCTAACTTCTTTTATTATGAAGCGATTCTCAATGTGTGGTAAATTTTGTACGTAGTTGTGGACGTAGTCTATTGGATCGTCTTGTATATTAGGTAACTCGCTAATAAGTTGTGGGGCGATATTGGTGAAATGGTGATTGAACAAATTCGGTTCGATTGAGTTGATGTTATAATTTTTGGTTTTGGTTAAACATGGATCTTCTTCCATGCGGCTTTAGGAGAGAAATTATTTTCACGTGTTTATCGTTTGAATTTTTTTCGGCATTTTTTATTTCCTGCTTGTAGGCTGACCTTTTACATTTAATCAGATGTTTGAGGTTAGTACTAGGGTATCTGTTATAAAATTCAACTAAAAAGTTTATATCGTTTCGCAATTTATTTAGATTGTTGTTGAACCAATGTATTTTTGCATTTACTTTAACAGGAATTGTTTTGGCCGGAAAGGCTTGTCTGGCACATCCTGCAATTATATTAATAAATTGGTTAAATTTATTATTTATACTTTCATCTAAGCAATGAATAAAGTCAAAATTTATTTCTTGTAATGCTCGATGAAAATTAAATTGGCCCGAAAGAGTTAAAGGTCTACAGTGAATTTTTTCAATTTAGTTTTTGATTTGTTTTTTTTTTATTTCTAAGGAAATTGATAGTGACATGTGGTCTGATAGGAGTATGTCAGACACATTGGATACGTAATTGCAACGTTTTTTTAATAATTATGTTATCAATGCAACGATTATTTCTAGTGCTTGTTTGTATTGTTGGAATTAAATTAAATGTTTCTAAAAATAGCTTAAATTGCTCAGTCTTTCCCTGATTTGAGTCAAAGTCTATGTTGAAATCACCAGTGATTATGATTTCGTGGTCCTTAAGGTTGGCTTTACAAAGTAAACTATTTAGACTTTCTAAGAATATAGCGAAATCTCCCGTAGGTGGTCTGTATAACAGTGCATCTCTACGGAGAGTTTGACCAAATCTGGGCGTGGTATAAATATGTTAGTATTGTGTACATAGACTATACTACCTCCATGGCTTTTACTGGCCCTAGTAAAATGAGATCCCAGCGTATAATTCATCATGGTAATGCACTCAGCCTCCCCTGGATGGAGCCAGTGTTCACTGAAAGTAAGTACATTAAAGTTTTTGTTCTGAATATATGCTGTTATGATAGACGTCTTGTATCTAAGCAACTGGACATTAGAATAGAAAACATTTAAATTATTACTCCTATTTGTTACCGATTGTTTTTTTTTTCGCGAATTGTGGGCTTTTGCTTGGGATGGGATTCGGGTTGTTGTCCACGAAAAAATTTGTAGGCCGAAACTGCTATTCCACTTGGCCATAATGCGGGGTTGTACACGTCGTCGTTGATATTGGTAGGGAATCCGACCTTGAACGCCTGATATGTCGAGTTGTCCCTACTGTTCATTTTTGTACACACGATGTCATCTTGATTTGACTTTATTCTTAGATAGTTGATGAGTTCCTCTTCGGTGGTATCCATGGAAAATCTCGTTGCGTGAATCCAAACTCTTGATATTTTTCCCACAGCCTTAATTTCTGTGCAGGAGTTGTTGATTGGTGATTTCTTTCTATTATTTATCTCATTAATTTTTAAATCGTTGTTGGCTTTATTTAAAGCTGTAATATCGATGTGTGTCGACGCATCTGTATTTTCACTTAGGTTAATTGATGCTGTTGTTATTACATTTCGTTTCTTAATTTGTTTATTTTTAGTTTTGTTATTATTGTTGGTTAAACTGACCGTTGACAGGGAATCGCCGGCGATTTGTTTTACCGGCTCGTCTTCGACAGGTTTCATTTCTTTATTCATAGATGGCACAGGAATGAGACTCAAATTTGATGATGAAGAAACTTGTTTTAGAACGATTATGTGTTCTTCAAGTGTGCGAATAGTAATATTTTGGCATTTTATTACTATATCTTTTTCCGCAAGCGACTTTTTTAAATATGTGATTTCAAGTTTACTCGCCTGGTCGCGATATTCACTATCGCCGTGGTCCTTGGCATCGTGGAATTCGTGTTCCTTTATCATTTCGCAGCACAAAAATGATTCCTCACTGACTTTGCGCATCCATCGTCGAAGGCCTTTATGGGCACTATTTACACAATTGGTGCACTTTGTAATTGCGTTTTCGCCGACTATTTGTCACCTGCATATAACGCATAACTTCTCAGTCGGCGCCATCTTGACTAATAAGTCCCCACTGCAGCCATTGAGGGCCACACCATCGAAAAAGTCATGAAAAATTGGGTCGACAGAATGGGCTACTGCAAAGCCATATGAATGAAGTGGTCTTCCACTATTAAACCGCAATGTTGGGGCTATTCAATAAAAAAAAAAAATTGAAAAATATCCATCCGTTATTTTTAAAAGCAATTTTAAAATGCAACTTTTTCGTGGGATTGCATTTTTGATAGTAATGATTGAAAACCTAGAATTTCAAAAAAAATGTACATGCGACTGAGGGATATTATAAAATGCAATATAATAAAAATAAAAAAATGCAATGACATTTAACAATAACAGACCAAATTGTTAGTAACTTTTTTTACTACCAACAAAAATGTCACCCCAACAAAGCCTACTGTGGATAGAATAAAATCTGAACAGAGTAGCACAGTATAGGTTTTATTTATTTATCATCTTGTTTTATCGTTACAACTCACAATTTACCACTAACTATTAACAATCTATTATTTAATTTTATCCTATTTGCGCTATTTATGTTACCACATCGCCAACTGATATCTTGTTTCCATATTTTAACCTGTGTAAACTATTTATGTTAGACACCAATAAAGATGAAATGAAATGAAGTCTTGTATAAATTTGTTAGTTTAAATATTTCAAGGATGAATGTTACACAACTAATAATATAACATCCGGATAATAACTTAGCGATGACGAAAACAATTATTGTAAGTGGAAGGACATGCAGCCGGAGAGAGCGCAATATCTCAGGTCAATCGCGCGCAATCGTCTGTTTAGAGTGGCAGCTGCAAAAGGTTTCATATTACAACAGATCCCCGCGCCTCCACCATTACCGCCGATCTCTCAGTTTTAATTAAATCATTTCCCGTGTTCGAAAGATCCCTCACTCTCCCCGGGATCTTCTTTGTTGATAGGGAAACCCCCGGTTTGCACGCTTTTATTGATTCACACTAATAAGACGCGCTCCATATATATTTAATTAATTAGATTATGGAATTATTTTCCCCGTCCGACACATAATATACACGCGTAAATTATGCGGCGGCGGCGGGGAGGGTTGAGGGCGAAGTCGTTATAAGTAAAAGTGCTTTTAAAGTGAAATTCGCCTAAGACGGATATGCAGAGGTAAAATGAGAAAAACAATTGAAGCAATTAATCCAAGAAAAACTAATCAAGCAAGATAAATTGCTCGGAGGGAGAGCGCAGGGAGAAATTACTTTATAGTAGTGATAAAACATCCACCTACTTTAATTGGGCGTACGATTTATAAAACTACTCGAGATTTTATTAAAAAGAAGAAAGAAAAAAATCGAATCCGCGGATTCATTTCTGGCCATTTCAATTTGAAGATTTTACAAATTGTCTTGTTACATTTTACACTCTAATATTTATGTTATCACCGGTCTTTTATCTATTCGCATTCGCACGTGTATTAAATAAAATTACTAGTTTGAATAGGTAATAGTTTTAACACGTTGGCCGCTTTGTCAGTCACCGGTGACTGACACTGGGGCCATGTAAGTCACCGATGACTGACAGTGAGTACATAAAAAACCCGCAATTTCGTCTAAAAAATGCATCAAAATGAATTAAATAATATTCTTACTCTTTTTTATAAAATAAAACTGAAAAACAAAGAAAACTTTTTTTGGCAGCCAATGTGTTAATATAAACATATTGGTAGTACCATCAACGCACTTAATTTATTTAAGTATTATTGCTGCGAACAAATAGTAATTTCTATAAAACAATTATGATCACCAAAACGCAAAATTACTTTTTTCGTAAATAGTGCTTAAATCGACTGGAAGCGGCTAAAAATCGATTGAAATTAAATTTTTCTTCAATTTTTTTTTTCAATTCTAAGAAACCATACCGAACACTATTTGTCTATAAAAAACTTTTATGGGACTTCCAGGAACCGAGATACGCAAAATTACTTTTTTCGTAAATAGTGCTTTCTGGGTGTGCTGAAACCGATTCCGGCATCAGAATTCCTCCATCGCGCCAGGAAATTTTTTTTAGGCTCCGGAAAAGTGTTCAATAAAAGCTAAATTAACGCCACGAATGGTCATGGCTGAATAAAAAATTGTTCGCGAACAGAAAAAATATAAAATTACTATCTTGTAACAAAAAAAGGGTTGAATTTTACGATTAAAACGTCATTTTTAAGTTTCAACCCCTCTAGATGGGACCGACGAGAAGTTAGCGATAAAAATTCCAGCCATAGATTTCCTGGCGCATTCACCATTAATTTTTATATGTGTAGTGCCTTTCTGTGGGTGTATTTATCAACTACAAACTGTCAAAAGGCCATGAAAATTAAAACGAAAAAAACAAAAATTATCTAACAGCTCATTAATTCACGGGTGGCGTTTAAAAAAATCGTAACTCAAAAAGCGCATTGCAAAAAATATTATTTTATTTTCGCAAGTACAGTTAACAGTTACAAATCGTCAAAAAACCATGATGAAAGTTTTATGGGCCGGCAATGCCCTTGGTGTTTTATGAACCAGCCAATGTTAAATAAAAAATATAAGAAAAATTCATCACGGTTTTCTGACGATTTGTAATTGTTAACTGTACTTCCAGATAGGCATTGCGAACATAAAATAATTTTTTTCGCAATGCCCTTTTAGAGTTATGATTTTTTTAAACGTCCCCCGTGAATTAATGAGCTGTTAGGTAATTTTTGTTTTTTCTTTTTAATTTTCATGGCCTTTTGACAGTTTGTAGTTGATAAACACAGTCACAGAAAGGCACTACACAAATAAAAATTAAAAATCGCATCGAAATGGTGGGCGCGCCGGGAAATCTATGGCTGCAATTTTTATGGCTAACTTCTCGTTGGTCTAGATGGGTGCGAAGTTGGGGTATAATGTACATTAGTATTCAGTGGTTGATTTTTAAATTCCTAAAATACGTGTGATTAGCTTGTTTTATCGATACAAAAAACATTTTGATGATTGGGGCTATCAGGAATACCATTTCAGGTGTGTAATGGAGGGTGAAAGGGGTGCAAAGTCGACGAAAAGCAACCGATGATTTTTTGTTGAAACAAGGCGATTCGCGGGGGTTTTTGAGGTTGCTGATTTTGAAATATTATATCGAATATAATGGCTTTAGGTCCTGCTACTTTGAAACCGCATCAGAAATATCGCAAGGGTCTAATTTAGGGCCACTGCTGTTTCTTGTCTTTATAATAATCATATTTATATATTATATTTATTTAAACAGATGCTTGAAATTTTGACAATTTAATCTTGAATAACGTGTCTCTGTAATTGTCAAAAAAAAATGATCCGAACTTTATAGTAACAAAAATGTTTACGCTAAAAGAAAAATTTTGGTGTCCAAAAATATACTTTTTCCAGAAATTGCTCTGAGAATTCGTTATTTATATAAACAGATACTTGAAATTTTGACAAATTAAACTTGAATTACGTGTCTTTACAACTGTCTAAACAAAATTATCCGAACTTTGCCGTAAAAAAAATGGTTGCGCTATGAGAAAAATGTTGATGTCCAAAAATAAACTTTTCCCAGAAATAGCTCTGGGAATTTGTTATTTATATACACAAATGCTTGAAATGTTGGCAAATTAATCTTAAATAACATGTCTTTACAATTGTCTAAAAAACATTACCCGAACTTCGCAGTAACAAAAATGTTTGCGCTAAAAGTAAAATTTTGATGTACGAAAAATAAACTTTTCCCAGAAATAGCTCTGGGAATTCGTTATTTATTTAAAAAGATGCTTGAAATTTTGAAAAATTTATTTTGAATAACGTGTCTTTACAATCGTCAAAAAAAATATCCAAACTTTGCAGTAAGAAAAATGTTTGCGCTAAAAGGAAAAATTTTATGTCCAAAAATAAACTTTTCCTTTAACTAGCTCTGGGAATTTGTTATTTATTTAAACAGATGCTTGAAATTTTGACAAATTAATCTTGAATAACGTGTCTTTACAATTGTCTAAAAAATGGTGATGTAGCCTTCATGTTACTTTCTCCGACTTTATATTTACGTTTTCATGGGTTTATTTTCAATTGAAATCATATTTTAAATGTACATCGAGCGTTGCGTAAACTCAGATGAAACGTCAAAATTATAAAAGATGGAAAAATTATGCTTCAAATTCAAAAACTCACTTTACTCAAAAACTAAAGAGATTAAAAAAAAAACTTATTCTTTATAAGTTGTTCATTGTGCCATTCACTACAATTGTTATCAACAAAAATTTCCTGTAACTATTATCGTTTCATAACTATAAACCAAAAATTAAAAAAAAAAATTTATAATTTTTTTTCTGGAATAACAATGATTTTATGAAAAATATTTCAAACCAAAAATATTCATTTATTTGTTGTCTTCAGTATTTGTTTAAATGTTTTTGTGATATTTTTCATATTTAATAAAATATTGGAAAAAAACAAAAAACGGTTCAGGTAAACGCCCACTTCCGGTGTACGAAATTTTACCAAAAGCTTTCCAGTTCTTCAGATTATCAAATAAGACGGATGTTCAAAGTTTCCCATCAATTGCTTTATTAGTTTTTGAGATACAGCGCGCACAGCCACACACACACAATTTTTTTTTTCCAGAAATTGTTGAAATGGCATCTAGGGACCCCAAAACGAATATTTCCGTAAAAAAAATTTTTGAAAAAAAATCACGATCACAATACTTTCTCGTACTTCGTAACGGAGAAAGTAAAAAAAAATTCCAGAAATTTTTGAAATGGCATCTAGGGACCCCATAACGAATATTTCCGTAAAAAAAATTTTTGAAAAAAAATCACGATCACAATACTTTCTCGTACTTCGTAACGGAGAAAGTAAAAATATTTCACAACGTTCTCCACCCCAAATATCTCGAAACCTGAGCAACATGGCAAAAAATATTTCAGATGTAAGTTGTAGGGTTCGGACGGGGACATATTCTGGTGACCTTGAAAATAACCTTGGCGTTAATTTTCAAGGTCAAACAAAGGTCAACTTTGATTTTTCAAATGGAACCCCCTATTTTTTATTGCGGGATCGTATTCTACGGAAGAGCACTTGCAAGCAACCACATCAAGTAGACATTAGGATTGTGTTCAAATCAAAGTTCTTCCGGTTGTTTCTAGTAAGTTGGAATGCCCTTCCGTTGTTGGTTTAAGTTTAAGACTCAAAGTTTCTATCGTGCACTGAAGAACAAATATGTTCTCATGTTTATGTAATAACTTTGCATGCATCAGTGGATTTAAGGAAACCTTTAATTCACGTTGCAACCAGTTACTTCTTCGCGTATTCAAAGTACAGTGGCGTTAATACTTTAAACAGCTGATTTTAGCTGGCATTCTACAGAAAAGCAAACACAAATTTAAACAGAACATTTATTCAATACAAACTAGACACTAGTGGAACTAAGTGGCTAGAACTAAAAAATCTGCCCAGAAGCACGTACAAGTATGTTTTATATTCTCATGGCAATTACTATATGGGACTAATTGTAAGTAAATTAAATCCGAGCGGATCGAATCATGAATAAATCTTGACGTAAAAAAAACGGTAAATTGTTTTTGATGGGCGACACCGGGGCGCCGATTCCGGGTGACCGAATATTTCACGAGCCCATATTATAGAACGCCGCTCGAATTTAATAATTCTAGTTGATATGAAATGGGTTTTGATAAATTTTCGAGCCAGAATTTTGGCACAATGAAGTCCATTACCGAACACGGCCGGCTGAAAGCAGCCTATTAACAGGAAGTGTGCTGGCCTTAATGCAGTTAGTGCAGTGTCGCTCGTTGCGCCCCGCTTTTTACAGCAAACTTAGTTACATTATCTCCATCGCACTACCCGCTACTGCCCAATACTGTCACGTTCTTTTGATACAACAAAGACGTAATAACGGTATCGTTCCGTTTAATTAACAAACTAACCTTTTACACGTTCCGTTTTATCTAGTTAACTGTTAAACCTCACCTGACCATCATCTCTGAAATATTTTAAGATTATTTTAAATGTACAGGGTAAATTATAAAAGTAATGTGCATTTTCTGAGAGAAATATATTTATTGATCGTACCGGTACAAATGGTTATTCTTCAAAATAGTCTCCCTCGGCATTAATATACTTGCGGAGACGTGTCTGCCATGCCTGGTGGGCACTTTGAAACGCCTCGATGGGAATGCCTTTTAGGAAGGTTGTGACATGCTTTTGGATGTTTTCCACGGACTCCCCAACTGTCAACTCGGCCTTTTACTTGCAGGTGCTCAAGAGATTGAAGCAACCAAAGCTATGGTCAGGCTTCACCATGACAATGCTTCCAGCCACACGGCCTTCATCGTTACCATTTTTTTGGCCTGGTGGTCCTTCAGCCCCTTTACAGTACCGACTAGGCTCCGTGCGACTTTTTTTTGTTTCCCCGACTGAAAAAGAGCTGAAAAGAAGGAAGTCCAGGGAAAACACCCAAAAACAATGTTACAACGTTCCTAAATAACATTCCCATCGAAGAGTTTCAGGGTGCTTTCCAGGCATGGCAGACACGTCTCCGCAAGTGTATTGATGGTAAGCGAGAGTATTTTGAAGAATTTTAACTATTTATAACGGCACGATCAATAAATATAATTTTCCCAGAAAGTGAACATTACTTTTAGAATGGACCTTGTGCACCTCACACCAGAGAGTCAGTGGCAGCTCGTAGAACATGTTGATGGTAGAGCCACTTGTACAATATATCCCCCCTTATTTTTTAAAGCAAGAAAGAACGATGTATCTTCCTAGACCAAAGTAATTGGCGAAAAAGTGTTTTAAGAATTAATTATGCTGAGCTTGAAACTATAGGTAGTGCCCTAGCTCCTTGGCTCTGTATAACGAGCCGACCCTGCAGACTCATGGTACGGCCAAGGTGTTAATACAGATCTCTGCAACCGACCCTACCTATCTGTATTGTTACCTCTGCTATAGTTTGATCAATGGATCTTTGCGTGTGCGTCATTACCGAAGACTGAGTTTTCTCGCCTTGAACGGCAAACGTACTGCGTCTAACTTAAGGATACATTCTACCTTGTAAGATTAAAAAATAGCACTTTTTTATTAATTTGTTTAAATAGTACAAAGCTTTTTCAAACATGTTTATTGATCTTTTGTATACAATTTCGAATTTTTTCGAGTAAAAATATTATTATTATTGCGCAAAACAAATGGCCATAGTGACCGCTGCACGGTTGACACGCCCCTCGCTTGTCCCTCCTGCGGGTATTTGTATGGCTCTAAAACATAAATTTAAAGGTGATTATTATAAAAAAAATGTATTTTCTACAGAGTAGACTAGCCACAACATTTTTCATAAGAAATTAACAAAATAGCGGACGTTTGAATTTTTGGCGTTTTTTTTTGTTATATTATTGTGCACCAAAAATGTAATTATTAATATATTTACTTGATGCTAGTCTACTTTATAGAGGATGAAATTCTGCACATGTATGCGCAAACTTTCAAAGTATTTGGTCAAATACTTTTTGAGTTAGAAGAGAATGAAAAATGAGGGTTTCGAGAAAAACTCATTTAAAGTTTAAAGGACAGTTTTTAATGCAATAACATGCATTTGTTCAGCAACTCACCTTCAATCTGCAATGCCCGGTCCATACAGAAGACCCTCATTTTCTTCAAAATCCTCCTGCTGTTGCAAAGTTTCGTTTCTGCGCGCTATTCTTTCCTCCAGCGTAAAACGTTCAGCGTAAAATTGATCCAAAGTAGTGGATGTGAGCGTCCGTTATACAATTGTCAACTAATAAAATAATTAAAATAAGACTACAATTAAGAGTTATAAACTAATACAATATAAAGAACAAAGTACAATAAATAAGAACATATTAAAATTTAGAACTACCTATTACCCATTATTACCCATTACTTCCATCATTTTCAGCAAGGGTTTGGCACCCTCATTGAATAAACAAGCAGCTAAAAAACTTGCTATTTCAATGACTTTTAGAGAGCAACGTGCTTTTTGGGGCAAACTGCCAAATAGTTTTGTTAAAGCTGTTATTATTGTTCTGCGTGAAACCGCGAACACATCTCTGTAATAAATCCATTGATGACAATTCCTCGTAAATCGGCCGCAGAACTTCTTGAACTTTATCAATGAAAGGAGGAGGATGACAAAAAGAATCTTCGGTTTTCCGATATTTGCACCAAGAGTATGGTCCGGGCGGGCACCGGTCGTGCTTCGATTTTTCGTCTGTCGAAGTTTTATGGTCGAATGTTGCCAATATCTCATTGCGTATGTCTTCTGCTGAGTTGCCAATCCATAATAAGTCGTCAAATCTGAAATCGCCTGTATCGTCAATTTTCCGCCTCCTGCTCCACCGATGTTCTTGTGCTTTTTTTGCCGCGCGAAGTCTTGAGCCCATTCGGTTTTGGACGTGATTAACACACTCCTTTTTCACCAATGTATCATCTTGTTTCAGCAAAAACCTGAACGTTTTCGTACATTCTGTACGGAATGCCATGCAATTCTTCAGCTCCGGCGAATATCTCGAGCATGCCGTCGACTTCCATCTTTCCCGCGCTTCCATTATGATGTATCGTACAATTTTCTTCATGTTCGCTGTACCAGTTACTGTATTCGTTAGTGTTCTTTCTGTTTTTCCACGGAATGCAAGATAAATTTTACCTTGAGATCAAGAACTTTGTTTGAATATCGCCCAATCGGTCAAACCACTCTCATTTCCTCGCTTAGAATTCAATTCCTTTTCCTCGTGACCAGCTGACAACATCCTCGAAAATGGCTTTCGCTGCTGTATGCATGTTGTTCACGCCGGTATAATATGTCTGTATGCATAAACCTTTTCCCAAGTCCATGAGCGCAGAGAAGCATTTCATTCCAGCCAAACCAACACCCAATAAACGCATCGCCGATTTATTTCATAAGATTTGTTATTTACTTTTGGACATGAATCGACTGCCATCGTTTTATCACATTTACACGACACCGATAGTTTGAATCCTAAACCCTGCTGACTGGTTTTGCCGAAGGACACATCGCTGTTACACGTTTTACATTTCAGAATTTTTGCAAGCTCGAAAAACACTGCAAAACTTAAAATACTGTAGGAAAACTCAGGCGAATATATGACGTCAAAACAGTCCGAGCGCGCAAGTTTCTCTGGTAAACTCCGTCTCATTGTCGTTGCTGTAACGATTTCCATAAAACTTTCGTTTGTTAGTATTTACACTTTTTTTGTCCGTATACATCTTTAGTCCAACACATATATAATCACCACAATTGTAGACGCCGGGAGCCACTAGCTACTACACGTTTTTCTTCGATACTATTGGAACAGTTACGAGTAGCCTAACTAGGCAACCTAACTGTCCTACGAACGCGCCAGTCAGATTATTGCGCGCCGTCACCTACAATCGCTTACAACTTTCAAACCAATTCGAATTATATTTTGGGACCACGGCACATCATTCTACACATATTAAACATTCATTTTATGCAAAAAAAAAAATCTAAATTTTTTACCCGACAAAGTAGAATGTACCCTTAACTTATCATAGAGAGAGTGTACGCATGAAAATGTTGTCGAAGCATAGATCCATTAATCAAAGTATACCTCATCCGTACCATGAGCCACTGATGTGAGGTATAAATTTAAAAATCCAGCAGGCACACGGTCAACAAGGAGGCAACGGCCTATATTCTCAGTGATGGGGAAGTAATAACATAACGATTTAGAGGAAAGATGTATTTACGTCTACCGACTGGTTCGCACATGACTAAGCGAAATCCATATCAATTAAAGGTCAATTCCCATTATCGGTAAAGCTCTCGCCAAACTCAAATCATTCCACTAAAACCAGTGAAATGAAAGCATTCACGCACCAGGGTGTCCTATTAGCTGTACCAATACGTTTTGCAGAATTCAGCAATTTAATATTGTCTTTAAAGCAGAATAATTAAAACACAAATATCGAAACGGTAACGAAACACGTTTATTCGGCAGATAAGTACACCCGGAGAAGGCGTTGTTTGCCTACGGAGGCGGAGGTTGCTATAGTTTGATCAACGGATCTTTGCAGGTGCGCCATTAGCAAAAAACGGAGTGTTCTCGTTTTGGACGACGTATTGCGCCTCATCTAACTTATTGTAGATGGAGTAAACGTATAAAAATATTGTTGAAGCAACTTTAATTTAAGAAAAACACTAACAAATAAAATGTACAATTTAATAAAGATGTAGTATACAGGGTGTTTCAAATTCGAGGCTCACCATGGGGATCTCGCTTATTAGAAGAGATAGAGGGTATGTTTCAATTTGGCACCTTTGCAGAATTTTATGCTGATTAATAATCCACTGGAAAAAATCACTTAAATTCTTTTGTTTTCGAGTAAAGTCAAAAAACCCGAAAAAACTTAATTTGGTTTTTTTCTTTATATCTTCGTTATTTGAGGAGATATTTAAAAATGGCAAAGACATTCTTATAGCACTTTTTTATTATCTAATAGATGGCATAATATTTTTAGTTGTAACATGTTTCGTTTCTTTTAAACCATCATCAACTTCCTTATTTCTTATGGACGCCATATTTATTTTTTGTCACATCTGAATGCTTAAGTTTATGTGATGACAACAATATAACACAATATACATTTAATTTCATAAATGAACATATAATCTTCTAAATCACTTTTATTGGCAATCTCTGTAGTGCTTACTAAAAATCATCGGTGCCTTGGCATTAAAAACAATGAAATATCTGAATAGCTCTTTGTTTGTCAAACATTATTATTTTTTATGAATAAAAATGTCGTTCGATAATTTAGTAAATAGAAATACGAAATTAGCCAGTGAAAAATATTTACAAATGTATCCAGAAAGAAGGTAACCTCATCGAACATTTTTCTACGGATGGACAGACATTTAGGAGAGTTTGGATCATTGATTCAACATCACAAAGCATACAGTAGTAAAATTACCCAAGAAGATAGGAATTATATTTTGGAAACGGTAATACTAAATGTATCTTAATTCTTTAATTTTAGTTAAAAAAAATGTTTTTTTGGTATTTTTTGCAAATGGAAATATTTTAGAGCAATTCTGGGGGCGGGAATGGATTCCTTGGAGAATTTTACATCGATTATAGGTACTCTCAAATTTTTCCAGCGTACGATGTGTTTCTGGTAACGTTTTGGAGAAAATTTGTCATCGAAAACAGAAAACGCGAAAAAAAAATGGCCGTAAAAAATGCTAGGAGTAATATTTTTGGCTGAAAATTTGGGATAATACTTGTAATCGAACCTACAATAGAATGAAATAGTTTTGTTTGGGAAAAAAATTATGACGCAACAACCTCACGACAGTTGACATGGAATCGCCCTTATTATTAATAACCTCCATATTTGTCTTATAGTTATTAGTATTGTATATTATTTTATTTATTAAGTACTTTTGTATCGTCTATATCGAACAAAATAATTGTTCATTTGCTTAAAAATTTGTTCGATGCAGTTGCCTTCTTTCTGTATACATTTGTAAATATTTTTGACTAGCAAATTCTGTATTTCTGTTTACTGAATAAAAACTACGTAACATTTCGCTTTTCTGAATTATCGAACGACATTTTTATTCATTCATTTATCAAACAAAGAAGTATTCAGATTTTTAATTGTTTTTAATTCCACGGCACGGATGATTTTTGGTAAACGCTACAGAGATTTCCAATAAAAGTGGTTTAAACGATTATATGTCGATTTATGAAATTAAATGTATGTTGTGTTACATTTTTGTCATCACAAGAAATTGAGCATTCAGATGTGACAAAAAATGAATATGACGTCCATAAGAAATAAGAAAGTTGATGATGGTTGAAAAGAAACGAAACATGTTACAAAGAAAATTCTTACGCCATCTATTAGATAGTAAAAAAGTGCTGTAAGAAGGTCTTGACCGTTTTTAAATATCGCCTCAAATAACGAAGACATAAAGAAAAAACGAAAATCAGTTTTTTACTCGAAAACAAAAGAATTTAAGTAATTTTTTTCAGTGGATTATTAATCAGCATAAAATTCTGCAAAAGTGCCAAATTTAAACATACCGTCTATCTCTTCTAGTAAGCGAGATCCCCATGGCGAGCCTCGAATTTGAAACACCCTGTATATTGTCGAAACTAGGTTCGTGCACGCTAAGATCTGTTAGTACAAAGGGGGATGTTGACCCAAGGAACCAACATATATAAGTTAATTACGTTATTGACTATGTTTACTTTTATTAATTGCGAAACTTCATTGAGAGACAGGTTGAGCGTTAGTAGGCTGATTATTTTTTTATTGTAAAAATACAGAATTAGCGTGTATTTCACAAATAAATTTTCTCAAATTGGGAATAACCTTACTTGTTGCAGAAAGCATTAGATAAATACATTTCGTTTTATTGTATTTAAATTTTCTCTAATCTATTTTTTGTTTTTCTACTTCTCCATAGTAACCGAATGTTATCACGGCTACCCGTGATCCTCATTTTCCGTTTTCTTATTCCCCAGATCCATTGATCAAAGTATACAAAAATCATATTAATTTGAAATAAAAATAATTTGTTTGTATTTTCCGCATGCGGATATTTTTAACAATTTGTTTTGCATATAACTACATATACAATAATTTATGGGCAAAGTTCTTGATGTTGCGTGCGTGTTGCCATTTTCAGTCGCAGTAATTGCGTAGCCGGTTTTTGTTTCTTTCCCGCCCCTCCATTCGGACTAATTCTTCTGGCTGTAAATCGGGGATGTTAAGGAATAGTTTTTGGGCGCAACAGGCCGCGTCAGGAAGTAGTGGGCGAGCAACTGGTGGTCGCAAGCCATCCTGAAAATATTACACATGCAACACCATAATTGGCAGGTCCCCAACAAAACGGTTGAAATTATGGCACGGGCGCGATTGCTCCTTTTATTAGCTCAATATATTACCAACAGAAGGAATATCTGTCGATTTAATTAATAGTGCACTTGCATTTTAAACGAGACCATTAATAATGCAACGCATATTGTTATTTAATTAATTTTAAATGAATCTATCATTAAAGGCTGAAATACCTCTGGTCAATTGCCTGTTGAGGTCGTTTGTAAAAGTGTCTCAATAAATGTATTCTCTCTCTCTCTCTATCATTAATAATGCAGTGCACATTGTTTCATATTCGCGTGCACAATGTTTCCGTTCCGGTGCGTAAAAAAAAAAACAAATTCAAGATCATAAAAATTTCATATAGTCGCATAACATCGCTGAAAGATATTTTTATGTCAGGTGACACCTCGTATTATTCGCGCCGGTGCCGGGATCGTACGCGGCTACACGTGTCGCCATTATTTGCAGCTCGCCCAAGCATGCAACTGACAGCTGTCGTTTCAACGAATGTTGAAAACGCCGCGCCATTCTCACCGCCACCTCAATTCCGCCACCTTCGGATGAGGGATCAATAGAATGCTCGGTTCTGTTTTCGATGGGGACCCATACAGAAAAGCTGATGACCATCCGCCGATTTTAAAATTCCGACGGATTGCAAAACACGAAATGCATTTACAAGTTATCGACGAATAATTCTTTTCTTCTAGTTCTCCATCCCGCGTATTATTGCCAGTAACACGTAAGCAATGGATTTTGTATTGTGACGAGGTACGTGCAAGAATACTTACAAATTTCACCAGCTGCCATTTGTAATAATCCCTGTTATATACTGAAGGAGAAAAAAAAATGAAACACTTGAAATTCGTGAAATTTCGACCATTTTCAAACCGCCATAACTCGGCGTATTTTCAATCGATTTTGATGAATCTTTGAGGGCGAAAAACTTTGAAGTGTCTTCTTTGAAGTCATGCATGCGAAATTAAGCGTTAGCCCTTCCACCTCCCTCTAGCGCCTCTGTGAAAAAAAAATGTTTTTTTCTGGAAACCATGTCCAACTTTGACGATGTCTACGGAGTTGGAAAAATTTTGTCGTCTCGATCCACCATTAAGGCATTAAAATTTGATCAATTCCCTATGCAGGACTCAAAGAACGATTTGGCACCAAGTTATGGGTGTTTGAAAAAAAGTGCAGTTTGAGGTTTTTCGCACATAACTCAGTGACTTTTCAATCAAATTTGAAGATTCTTTCGGGAAAGCATGATTTGTTCAAATTAGAAACAACCTTACTTGTTGCAGAAAGCATTAAATAAATTCAATAATTGATAATGAAATATTGAATTTATGATTTCTTCAATAGTTGCGACTGTCTCGTCTTGCGCTTCTCTCTTCGTCGTGAATTTCCATGCGAACAGCTGTAAACTCCCTACACTACTTGCGAATTTTTTTTTAACATCTCCATACATCGGTAATTAATTCGCTGCGTTCAAAAACCGAACTTTACGCCTGGTGACAGCTGCAAGCGAAAGCTCCAAAACTGAAGAAAACGCAGGCTATACCGTGGTGCAAAAGATTAAATACTGTGACTCCCTATCGACGTCTTTTCAGCTATAATGTCCCAAGGTCAATGATAATTTTGACTCAACCCCGAAAGTATTTTGCTTAGCAATTACTTAAAGCAACACACTTGAGGGAACTAGTCAAAATTATCGCGAATTTATCATTGCCCGAGGTACATTCGGTAAGAAAAGTTCTTGAATTATGTACAAAACTTGAAAAGCTATTTATTAAAAGTACAATTTTCAATTCGTATTTTCTTACCTTGCGAAAATGCAGGAACAGTTTCCAAACGTATTTTTTACTTTTGACCGTGTTTTTTGGTGCTGTAATGAAATTATTAATTGCTTCATCGCATTCTGTCCTGGAGCGTGATTTAGAACATGTTTATACGTTGACAGATCGATTTTAATGTCTTATTCAAGGGTATCAGTAGGTAAGGCGGCACTTAGGACGACCTTGCATGACCTTCAGCGTGACCGTGTGTATGAAGTTGCCTTACGTTAAGGGGCGAAGTAGTCCGGGCAGGAGTGTTACTTGTTTCTAAATTATAGCTACAAAATAAAGCTACCTGTTATTCAAAAACAGGGGGCTGTTATTTAGAAATAGGTAGTTGTTGTTAAAAAAAACAGGTAGCTGTAATTTAGAAATAGGTAACAGTTATTTGGAAACAGGTAGCTGTAATTTAGAAATAGGTAGCAGTTATTTGGAAACAGGTAGCTGTAATTTAGGAACAGGTAACACTCCTGCCCGGGCTACTTCGCCCCTGAACGTTAGGCAACTTCATACACACGGTCACGCTGAAGGTCATACAAGGTCGTCCTAAGTGCCGCCTTACCTACTGGTATCTATGAATATGATATAAATCTGAACATCGACACTGACAGCGGGGATGTTATCAGCCTAATTTTAACAAATCGCCCTGAGGCGCGGGATGTTACCGTTTCTCAGTGACATTGACGTTCCAAGTTTCTGTAGCGTGCGGCGTTCGACAGAAATGGACCAATCTGATTGGTTGTTTATTTATGAAAGAACTTATCAAAAACCACGGCCGAAACCAAGTGAGAAATTTGCTTCTTGCTTCTCCCGCTCTCGAGATGTGTTGCAGTGGGACACGGAAAGTTGCTGCGCCACTGGCGGTTTCAAATGGGGGGTAATCGGGTAATTTTTCGCTTAACAATTTTTATTGTTGAAAATTACAGATATTCCATATTCTAAACAAATAATATAACCGGTAAATTTTTCCAAAACTTTAAAACGTTGGAAAAGGATAGGGATATTTCACGGAACAGGTGTATGAGAGCGGAAGTACCAGTTTATTTATCTTTTTTTAATTAACCCCCCCCCCCCAGACTAGTTGGTTGGAAACGCCCTTGGGCAGCGCAAAGATTGCTAGGCAGCTCGAAGAAACAAGCACGGGAGTGTGGCCAACAGCAGCGCGAAAACTTTCCCTTCAACCCACCCTGCGCTTATTTTTGGGATTACCCTCTATTTTATGTGTTATATGTTAATTATAAGAACTTTTTAGAACTTTTTTTTTCATTAAAAAAACAAACAATTAAACATTTAATTTCCGTGCACATACAGCTAATTTCTGAAATATATTCTATTGGAATGAAATTATGCAATCATGAACTACACCCCGGTGCTGAAATTATGGCACATGGTGGTGCATTTCGATTTACGGGTCATGCGTAACTTTTAGTTTTTCGATGAATATAAATGACATTAATCCGTACGGAATTTTCCGCTGAAACAAGCCAATTTCATCGAAATTACGCGAAATATATGAAAGTTAATTTCGCCCATTCAATCAAAGTCCTTTAATAAACTTGAGCTAAATCGCTTTTATAAAAACTTATTGGGAACAAACAACAATAATTAATACAAAAAGTATTTTGGATATTTTTGGAAAATGTATATAAAGTCACAAAGAGTGAAAAAAAAAATAGAAAACATCCTTAGCAATCTGAGTAAAAAAATGGTGATGTGGCCATCGTGTTACTTTCTCCATAGTCATTTATACTTACGCTTTCATGGTTTATTTTCAATTTAAATCTTATTTTAAATGAACATCGCGCGTTGTGTAAACTCGGATGAAAGTGACGTTTAAAACGTCAAAATTATGAAAGATGGAAAAATTATACTTCAAATTCAAAAACTCAGTTTACTCAAAAACTAAAGGGATTTCGAAAAAACTTATTCGATATAAGTTGTTCATTTTAGCATTCTCTGCAATTATTATTAACATAAATTTACTGTAACTATTATCGTTTTATAATTATAAACCAAAAATTAAAGAAAAGAAAATAATTTTTTTTCTCGAATAAAAATGATTTTATGAAAAATGTTTTCAAGCAAAAGATCTTCATTTATTTGTTATCTTCAATGTTTGTTTAAATGTTTTTGTGATATTTTTTATATTTAAGAAAATATTGGCAAAAAACCAAAAACAGTTAAGGTAAACGCCATCACCATATATTGTTGGTATATAATGTTGTTATTAATTATTAATCTGTATAATTTATATAATGGTAATTCTACTTTTGTAATATATCGTTATTGTTATGTAATAGTTATATTGTGCAATATTTTATTTTGATTTCTTTATTGTATTTTTTATTTTAAATTTTTCTTGTAAAAAGGTTCGTCCGTAAATAAATAAACAAACAAACAAACGCCCACTTCCGGTGTACGAAATTTTACCAAAAGATTTTCAGTTCTTCGAATTATAAAATAAGACGGATGTTCAAAGTTTCATATCAATTGCTTTATTAGTTTTTGAGATACAGCGCGCACAGCAGACACACGCACAGACACAAAAAAAAATTTTCCAGAAATTGTTGAAATGGAATCTAGGGGCCCAAAAACGGATATTTCCGTAAAAAAAATTGAAAAAAAAAATCACGATCACAATATTTTCTCGTACTTCGTAACGGAGAAAGTAAAAAGGTATAATTATTTTAGAAAGAATAAATTAGTATAAATTAAATTATTCATCAATTGATAATGTAACACGTAGAAACTCAAATCGCAATTTGTTGCATGGATTTGTATCATATTTTTGCATTTGTGGCGAAAACATGGTGAATGTTTCAACTAAGTTTAATATAGAAAACTGTGTTTCATTTATCGCTGACAATGGAAAACCATTTGGTAACGATAATTAACAGTGATTTAATTTTATTAGCGAATTCGATAAAAACGAAAGTAGCCTGAATATATAAATATTCAACCTGAAACAAATGTTATTTAGTAGTACTAGTAATAACATGCAAATTTCTTTTGTATCATTCAATATCCGTCGTGGCAGTAGCCAGGGAAGTAGTTGTTTCAATAAGTTATTTGTTTAAGACTTAATTTTGCTTGTAGAGAATATTCATATATTCAGGCTAAATTTTAAAGAATTTATTTATGCTTCTGCAGCAAATGAGGTATTCTCAAATTTATTTATTAACGAAGTCAAGTTACTCGAAACGTCTATAAATATATATTTGAGATAAATATGCAGAAAATATTGTTAATAGCGATGAAATCATTTTCGTTGCGATTGAGCGTTGATAATTGTGTCTTCCATTCGCGTTTTAATAAAAAAAGGAGCCCTTATTATTATTATTTCTTGCATGCCATTTGCATTGTTCGCTTTGACAAGGATCTATAATTGTGCAGCAGGTGAGTGCGCGCACGACCCGAAACGAATCAAGCCGTAATAAATTTTCTTTGAAGACACGGCAAATAAATTATATTCCTCCGTCCTAAATAATATATGAATTGAAATAAAAACGCTGTTTGTGCAAAGACGATATGAGCTCTCTCTCCGGTACATAAAGCATTTTTCATAATTTGGCCTTTTACATGGCTTCTTTTCATCATTGACTTTTTCAGTAAGAAAAGCGCCTCTCGTCCCTCCTCCGCCCTCCTCGTATCGGGCCGGACTCATTAAGTGGTTTCCCGGGGTAACGGTTGTCAGGAGTCAGATCCGACCTGTATTATGAGCGGCGGCGGCAGCGGCGGCAGCAATTGGAGTGAGGAAGCCCAAGAGAAAAATAAACCCATGAAAGGTACTATAAACATCGTTTCGTGGCCCGTTTTATTTATAGTGCCCGCTTTGA
The DNA here is from genome assembly GCA_910593695.2 of Ocypus olens. Taxonomy (NCBI): domain Eukaryota; kingdom Metazoa; phylum Arthropoda; class Insecta; order Coleoptera; family Staphylinidae; genus Ocypus; species Ocypus olens. Next base: position 1,307,524 of record OU343047.1, on the reverse strand, counting down.
TTTTCCCTTTACGCCGCCGCCGCCCAGTCTTGTTTGTTAAAATAGATATATTCAGTAATATGTGTACGCGTTGAATTTTGTCCGGTGGTATATTTCAAATATGTTGTGTTTTCCCTGTAATAATATTATGTAGAACAAACATGTGTTGTACTGCCCAAGGGGGTTGTTATTATGGAAATAACTGAAAAACGGTTATAAATTGCGGGGATGTACCATCAGATATTAAATAAATATATCTAGTGATGTATTCATCCATTTTTTAAGTGGTATATAAGTAAATAGAATAAGGAGATTGTATTGCCAGTTATGTTTAATAAAAAAAATTAATAAAACATAACTGGCAGTACAATCTCCTTATTCTATTTAAATAAATATATGTTGAACGATATGGGAATGGTAAGAAACTTTTTTCGCATGTTATTAAATAATATAAACGTTGTTAAATCGTTTTTGATTGAGAAAGTTGTTCATTATTCGGCCGAATCATTTTCTCCACAGGTGACGTCCAATGAAATGATAGCGGTTTCATTACTCAACAGGTGACGTCCAATCACATGATAGCGGATTCATTGCCCAACAGGTGACGTCCAATCAAATGATAGCGATTTCATTGCCCAACAGTTTAGTTGTTACTACGATTCGTTTTTTGTCAGCGAACTACCGCAATTTCCAAATGAAAAAATTATTCGTTATAATTTAATAGAAACAGAAAAATCTTTAGGTAATTATTTAATATGATGCGAAAAAGTATCGTATTAAACTCGTGAACAAGTTGGCCATTGCCACTCGGGTGAATTGCAACTTCACTCTCGTGGCAATGGCCAACTTTCTCACTAGTTTAATAATATACTATTAAAATGGTCTATTGATTGTGATTTTTAATATCTTCGAATTTTCTTTGCGAACGCGCCACTGCCTTCAACATTTGTTCCTGCGCACATCCCAAATTAAAGTTTTTTTGATCAATCTTCACTCGCAATCATAATCTTCTACCTGTATCTGTAGTCCTTTAGAAATTTCTGAAGGCGATCGTATAATCATGTAATTTAGTTACATTATATGTTTGAACATATGTTTGAAAATGACCAGTGATTGGTCGAAACTAGTCACATAAATAAAATATAGTGGTATAAAAAAGTTAAAGTGTTTTATTCCAATCTACAATCAAAATGTACCACGAAGTAAACGCCGCCAACATTAAACAGTATCAAGTTGAACCTCATAAAATGGATGAACCAAATACAATGTGTTCCTGTTTCATTCTTATGCCTGTTATGCCCGAATTGCATATTGTTCTTTACTGTCGTAAATAACTGAAAACTTTTTCCCCAGAAGAACTTCATCTCAATCACTCTCCAATTACGTCTAAACCCGCACGCGCCCGTAATCATTTTTTAATTCAAAATTGAACGCGTAATTTATCCTTTCCGAACGAACACTTTGCATTTAGTGCGGAGAGAGGGATCGATTAGTGAAAATAATTCCGCAATTAATTGTTGGAAATGCGAACAAAATGGAAGGTCATAAATAACTTCGACCACTTGTTTGCTTCCTCCTCCTCCTCCTCCACCACTCTCCCTCAGCTGTCACCATCCATGGGCGCGCACACCACCACCACGGCCGGGCCGCAATAATGTACAAAATAAGAAATGAAACAAACAATTTTAAAGGATAATTTCGCGTGTGTACTTTTTGTGAATTACGGCCGACGGCAAATTCGTGACGATAATCTATACGAGGACTTATCTTTAATTCAGCGCGACGCTATTACAAGTATAAGCCATCACCAATCCCCTGATAGTCTTCCTCGGCACGAACCTCTAGAGTACTTTATAAAACATTTAGTACTAACTCAATGAAGGGGAAATGGCGTAATACTGAAACACGCGATTATATATATATATATATATATATATATATATATATATATATATATATAGCACAACGGTGCCTAAATACTTTTAATATTTATATTGTGCCCGGCTTCCAATAAATTCCCAGAATGCCGGGGACTATATGAAAGCGGCTTACTGAGCCATCAATTGTAAATATGTTGTTGTAAACCATTTGAATACACACAACGGATGTTGCTCTTACGCTTTCAAATTTCTTATTGTCGCTGCATAACAAGAGGGAATGCTTTTGTGTTGTGGCTTCTTCTATTTTCTTCGGTTCGCACTCAATTTATCTTGTCTCTACGCGGCGACCTATTTTCCTGTCGCCCTTGTGTTGCTTTTGCCAACAATACACACACACACACACACATACACACACCCTCGCGCTTATTCTTTCGTAAATTCCATTATTATTTTTTTCTTCTTAGTCGTCCTTAATATAATTAGGATCGCTTTATAATAATTTACAAGTAACGTAACCGAGGGTGACTCACTTATTTTCAAGGTGGGAATCCGCACGCGATATATTTCGTGGATTTCAGGATGTTCTTATTATTGTAGACGATTTCCGGCTGACTTTTACTTTGTGTACCTGCAAGATGATACTGGAAATACCTACACTGAAACTTGTGAGGTGTGAGCCACTGAATTTTGTTGCTGAGGTGGCCATGAATGAAAGAGAGAGAGAGAGAGAGAGAGAGAGAGAGAGAGAGAGAAACATAGCAGTCATATCTGAGATTATTTTTTGAAATCAACTTAACTCATCTAGTCTTCTATGACGTGAATTGCCCAATTATTTGCCAAAGAAGTTCCTTTAACCCAATAGGATTTGTAGGTTAAAATAAAGTTGATAGTGGGTGGTGGGTGGGCCCTATCCTACAATTCAACCTGTTGCCCACGCGCCGGCATTTCCAACAATAAATAAGTGAAACAAAAACATTCATTCTTAAATGTCTTTCTTACTCTTGTGTTGATAATTAATTTCAGCATGTCAATTCTTGTTTATTATTTGTAAATAGGAGGGTGGGCCAGGGCGCACCCACCCCCCTTCGTTCCACTTACACTTAAACTACAAAATCGTGTTTTGTAAATTTTTAACTTTTCCAATTATTTTCCAAAGAAGTTCCTTTAACCCAACTAGATTTGTACGTTAAAATAAAATTGATACGGTGGGTGGTGGGTGGGCCCTATCCTACAATCCAACCTGTTGCCCACGCGCCGAGATTTTCACCAATAAATAAGTGAATCACGAAAACATAAATTCTTAAATGCCATTCTTACTCTTGTGTTATTAACTAATTTCAACATGTAAATTCTTGTTTATCATCCGTAAATTGGAGGGTGGGACAGGGCCCACCCACCCCCCTCCGTTTCACTTACACTTAAACTACAAAATCGCGTTTTGTAAATTTTCAACTTTTCCAATTATTTCCAAAAAAATTCATTTAACCCAACAGGATTTGTACGTTAAAATAAAGTTAATACGGTGGGTGGTGGGTGGGCCCTATTATACAATCCAACCTGTTGCCCACCCAACGATAGTTCCACCAATAAATAAGTGAATCACAAAAACATAAATTCTTAAATGTCTTCCTTACTCTTGTGTTATTATATAATTTCAGCATGTAAATTCTTGTTTATCATCCGTAAATTGGAGGGTGGGACAGGGCCCACCCACCCCCCTTCGTTCGACTTACACTTAAACTACAAAATCGCGTTTTGTAAATTTTCAATTTTTCCAATTATTTGCCAAAAAAGTTCCTTTAACCCAACTAGATTTGTACGTTAAAATAAAGTTGATACGGCGGGTGGTGGTTGGGCCCCATCCTACAATCCAACCTGTTGCCCACGCGCCGAGATTTTCACCAATAAATAAGTGAATCACGAAAACATAAATTCTTAAATGCCATTCTTACTCTTGTGTTATTAACTAATTTCAACATGTAAATTCTTGTTTATCATCCGTAAATTGGAGGGTGGGACAGGGCCCACCCACCCCCCTTCGTTCGACTTACACTTAAACTACAAAATCGTGTTTTGTAAATTTTTAACTTTTCCAATTATTTTCCAAAGAAGTTCCTTTAACCCAACTAGATTTGTACGTTAAAATAAAATTGATACGGTGGGTGGTGGGTGGGCCCTATCCTACAATCCAACCTGTTGCCCACGCGCCGAGATTTTCACCAATAAATAAGTGAATCACGAAAACATAAATTCTTAAATGCCATTCTTACTCTTGTGTTATTAACTAATTTCAACATGTAAATTCTTGTTTATCATCCGTAAATTGGAGGGTGGGCCAGGGCGCACCCACCCCCCTTCGTTCCACTTACACTTAAACTACAAAATCGTGTTTTGTAAATTTTTAACTTTTCCAATTATTTTCCAAAGAAGTTCCTTTAACCCAACTAGATTTGTACGTTAAAATAAAATTGATACGGTGGGTGGTGGGTGGGCCCTATCCTACAATCCAACCTGTTGCCCACGCGCCGAGATTTTCACCAATAAATAAGTGAATCACGAAAACATAAATTCTTAAATGCCATTCTTACTCTTGTGTTATTAACTAATTTCAACATGTAAATTCTTGTTTATCATCCGTAAATTGGAGGGTGGGCCAGGGCGCACCCACCCCCCTTCGTTCCACTTACACTTAAACTACAAAATCGTGTTTTGTAAATTTTTAACTTTTCCAATTATTTTCCAAAGAAGTTCCTTTAACCCAACTAGATTTGTACGTTAAAATAAAATTGATACGGTGGGTGGTGGGTGGGCCCTATCCTACAATCCAACCTGTTGCCCACGCGCCGAGATTTTCACCAATAAATAAGTGAATCACGAAAACATAAATTCTTAAATGCCATTCTTACTCTTGTGTTATTAACTAATTTCAACATGTAAATTCTTGTTTATCATCCGTAAATTGGAGGGTGGGACAGGGCCCACCCACCCCCCTCCGTTTCACTTACACTTAAACTACAAAATCGCGTTTTGTAAATTTTCAACTTTTCCAATTATTTCCAAAAAAATTCATTTAACCCAACAGGATTTGTACGTTAAAATAAAGTTAATACGGTGGGTGGTGGGTGGGCCCTATTATACAATCCAACCTGTTGCCCACCCAACGATAGTTCCACCAATAAATAAGTGAATCACAAAAACATAAATTCTTAAATGTCTTCCTTACTCTTGTGTTATTATATAATTTCAGCATGTAAATTCTTGTTTATCATCCGTAAATTGGAGGGTGGGACAGGGCCCACCCACCCCCCTTCGTTCGACTTACACTTAAACTACAAAATCGCGTTTTGTAAATTTTCAATTTTTCCAATTATTTGCCAAAAAAGTTCCTTTAACCCAACTAGATTTGTACGTTAAAATAAAGTTGATACGGCGGGTGGTGGTTGGGCCCCATCCTACAATCCAACCTGTTGCCCACGCGCCGAGATTTTCACCAATAAATAAGTGAATCACGAAAACATAAATTCTTAAATGCCATTCTTACTCTTGTGTTATTAACTAATTTCAACATGTAAATTCTTGTTTATCATCCGTAAATTGGAGGGTGGGACAGGGCCCACCCACCCCCCTTCGTTCGACTTACACTTAAACTACAAAATCGTGTTTTGTAAATTTTTAACTTTTCCAATTATTTTCCAAAGAAGTTCCTTTAACCCAACTAGATTTGTACGTTAAAATAAAATTGATACGGTGGGTGGTGGGTGGGCCCTATCCTACAATCCAACCTGTTGCCCACGCGCCGAGATTTTCACCAATAAATAAGTGAATCACGAAAACATAAATTCTTAAATGCCATTCTTACTCTTGTGTTATTAACTAATTTCAACATGTAAATTCTTGTTTATCATCCGTAAATTGGAGGGTGGGCCAGGGCGCACCCACCCCCCTTCGTTCCACTTACACTTAAACTACAAAATCGTGTTTTGTAAATTTTTAACTTTTCCAATTATTTTCCAAAGAAGTTCCTTTAACCCAACTAGATTTGTACGTTAAAATAAAATTGATACGGTGGGTGGTGGGTGGGCCCTATCCTACAATCCAACCTGTTGCCCACGCGCCGAGATTTTCACCAATAAATAAGTGAATCACGAAAACATAAATTCTTAAATGCCATTCTTACTCTTGTGTTATTAACTAATTTCAACATGTAAATTCTTGTTTATCATCCGTAAATTGGAGGGTGGGCCAGGGCGCACCCACCCCCCTTCGTTCCACTTACACTTAAACTACAAAATCGTGTTTTGTAAATTTTTAACTTTTCCAATTATTTTCCAAAGAAGTTCCTTTAACCCAACTAGATTTGTACGTTAAAATAAAATTGATACGGTGGGTGGTGGGTGGGCCCTATCCTACAATCCAACCTGTTGCCCACGCGCCGAGATTTTCACCAATAAATAAGTGAATCACGAAAACATAAATTCTTAAATGCCATTCTTACTCTTGTGTTATTAACTAATTTCAACATGTAAATTCTTGTTTATCATCCGTAAATTGGAGGGTGGGCCAGGGCGCACCCACCCCCCTTCGTTCCACTTACACTTAAACTACAAAATCGTGTTTTGTAAATTTTTAACTTTTCCAATTATTTTCCAAAGAAGTTCCTTTAACCCAACTAGATTTGTACGTTAAAATAAAATTGATACGGTGGGTGGTGGGTGGGCCCTATCCTACAATCCAACCTGTTGCCCACGCGCCGAGATTTTCACCAATAAATAAGTGAATCACGAAAACATAAATTCTTAAATGCCATTCTTACTCTTGTGTTATTAACTAATTTCAACATGTAAATTCTTGTTTATCATCCGTAAATTGGAGGGTGGGACAGGGCCCACCCACCCCCCTCCGTTTCACTTACACTTAAACTACAAAATCGCGTTTTGTAAATTTTCAACTTTTCCAATTATTTCCAAAAAAATTCATTTAACCCAACAGGATTTGTACGTTAAAATAAAGTTAATACGGTGGGTGGTGGGTGGGCCCTATTATACAATCCAACCTGTTGCCCACCCAACGATAGTTCCACCAATAAATAAGTGAATCACAAAAACATAAATTCTTAAATGTCTTCCTTACTCTTGTGTTATTATATAATTTCAGCATGTAAATTCTTGTTTATCATCCGTAAATTGGAGGGTGGGACAGGGCCCACCCACCCCCCTTCGTTCGACTTACACTTAAACTACAAAATCGCGTTTTGTAAATTTTCAATTTTTCCAATTATTTGCCAAAAAAGTTCCTTTAACCCAACTAGATTTGTACGTTAAAATAAAGTTGATACGGCGGGTGGTGGTTGGGCCCCATCCTACAATCCAACCTGTTGCCCACGCGCCGAGATTTTCACCAATAAATAAGTGAATCACGAAAACATAAATTCTTAAATGCCATTCTTACTCTTGTGTTATTAACTAATTTCAACATGTAAATTCTTGTTTATCATCCGTAAATTGGAGGGTGGGACAGGGCCCACCCACCCCCCTTCGTTCGACTTACACTTAAACTACAAAATCGTGTTTTGTAAATTTTTAACTTTTCCAATTATTTTCCAAAGAAGTTCCTTTAACCCAACTAGATTTGTACGTTAAAATAAAATTGATACGGTGGGTGGTGGGTGGGCCTTATCCTACAATCCAACCTGTTGCCCACGCGCCGAGATTTTCACCAATAAATAAGTGAATCACGAAAACATAAATTCTTAAATGCCATTCTTACTCTTGTGTTATTAACTAATTTCAACATGTAAATTCTTGTTTATCATCCGTAAATTGGAGGGTGGGCCAGGGCGCACCCACCCCCCTTCGTTCCACTTACACTTAAACTACAAAATCGTGTTTTGTAAATTTTTAACTTTTCCAATTATTTTCCAAAGAAGTTCCTTTAACCCAACTAGATTTGTACGTTAAAATAAAGTTGATACGGCGGGTGGTGGTTGGGCCCCATCCTACAATCCAACCTGTTGCCCACGCGCCGAGATTTTCACCAATAAATAAGTGAATCACGAAAACATAAATTCTTAAATGCCATTCTTACTCTTGTGTTATTAACTAATTTCAACATGTAAATTCTTGTTTATCATCCGTAAATTGGAGGGTGGGCCAGGGCGCACCCACCCCCCTTCGTTCCACTTACACTTAAACTACAAAATCGTGTTTTGTAAATTTTTAACTTTTCCAATTATTTTCCAAAGAAGTTCCTTTAACCCAACTAGATTTGTACGTTAAAATAAAATTGATACGGTGGGTGGTGGGTGGGCCCTATCCTACAATCCAACCTGTTGCCCACGCGCCGAGATTTTCACCAATAAATAAGTGAATCACGAAAACATAAATTCTTAAATGCCATTCTTACTCTTGTGTTATTAACTAATTTCAACATGTAAATTCTTGTTTATCATCCGTAAATTGGAGGGTGGGACAGGGCCCACCCACCCCCCTTCGTTCGACTTACACTTAAACTACAAAATCGCGTTTCGTAAATTTTCAACTTTTCCAATTATTTGCTCAAAAAACTTCTTTTAACCCAACAGAATTTGTTGATTAAGATAGAGTTGATACGGCGGGTGGTGGGTGGGCCCTATCCTACAATCCAACCTGTTGCCCACGCGCCGGCATTTCCACCAATAAATAAGTGAATCACAAAAACATAAATTCTTAAATGCCTTTCTTACTCTTGTGTTATTAATTAATTTCGGCATGTAAATTCTTATTTATCATCCGTAAATTGGAGGGTGGGACAGGGCCCACCCACCCCCCTCTCGTTCCACTTACACTTAAACTACAAAATCGCGTTTTGTAAATTTTCAATTTTTCCAATTATTTGCCAAAAAAGTTCCTTTAACCCAACTAGATTTGTACGTTAAAATAAAGTTGATACGGCGGGTGGTGGGTGGGCCCCATCCTACAATCCAACCTGTTGCCCACGCGCCGAGATTTTCACCAATAAATAAGTGAATCACGAAAACATAAATTCTTAAATGCCATTCTTACTCTTGTGTTATTATTTAATTTCGGCATGTAAATTCTTGTTTATCATTCGTAAATTGGTGGGTGGGACAAGACCCACCCACCCCCCTTCGTTCGACTTACACTAAAACTACAAAATCGCGTTTCGTAAATTTTCAACTTTTCCAATTATTTGCTCAAAAAACTTCTTTTAACCCAACAGAATTTGTTGATTAAGATAAAGTTGATACGGTGGGTGGTGGGTGGGCCCTATCCTATAATGCAACCTGTTGCCCACGCGCCGGCATTTCCACCAATAAAGAAATGAATCACAAAAACATAAATTCTTAAATGTATTTCTTACTCTTGTGTTATTATTTAATTTCTGCATGTATATTCTTGTTTATCATCCGTAAATTGGAGGGTGGGACAGGGCCCACCCGCCCTGGGACAGGGCCCACCCGCCCCCCTTCGTTCCACTTACACTTAAACTACAAAATCGCGTTTTGTAAATTTTCAACTTTTCCAATTATTTCCAAAAAGTTCCTTTAACTCGACCGGATTTGTTGATTAAATTAGAGTTGATACGGCGGGTGGTGGGTGGGCCCTATCCTACAATCCAACCTGTTGCCCACGCGCCGGCATTTCCACCAATAAATAACAGAATCACAAAAACATAAATTCTTAAATGCCTTTCTTACTCTTGTGTTATTAATTAATTTCGGCATGTAAATTGTTATTTATCATCCGTAAATTGGAGGGTGGGACAGGGCCCACCCACCCCCCTCTCGTTCCACTTACACTTAAACTACAAAATCGCGTTTTGTAAATTTTCAACTTATCCAATTATTTGCCACAGAAGATCCTTTAACCCAACAGGATTTGTACGTTAAAATAAAGTTGATACGGTGGGTGGTGGGTGGGCCCTATCCTATAATGCAACCTATTGCCCACGCGCCGGCATTTCCACCAATAAAGAAATGAATCACAAAAACATAAATTCTTAAATGTATTTCTAACTCTTGTGTTATTATTTAATTTCTGCATGTATATTCTTGTTTATCATCTGTAAATTGGAGGGTGGGACAGGGCCAGGATTTCTCACACTAAAACTGTAAATTATTATTTTATTTTAATTTGCACACCTATGTTCACTCTGTAGAAAAAATCGCTCTTGAAATTGAAGTTAAATAAATGCAACTCGAGCCGTCGCCGCTCAAAACTGGCATACCTCACGGCCCGCAGGTAATGCAATCAAAACCGACTCAATTCTTTCCATTCGCGTAGGCCCGCTTTTTCAACCCTCGGCGGACCATTATTTCCAAAAGAAATTTGTATTCACAGTACGTAAATCCGGAAACCCGATGCGCTCTTTAAGTTATGTGTCTGAACGCTGGGCCAGACCATCACGGGCGATCTTTTCATGAACATTTCCGGAGTGTCATCACTTATGCATTACCAGGGCCGTCTGCAAAACGCTCCCCGGGGCCAATGGGTAGCTGCTGCGGTGGCTTCACCTGTTGAACGATCCGAACAAAGCCGCACACACACTTACACACACACACACGTACACTAGCTTTCTCTCGCTCGGCCATTTAAACTAAACCCGACGCTAAAAATTATTATCGATTCCCCCCCCCCCCCCCGCCCTCTGAAAATATGATTAGAACGAGCGTTTTAGGTATCCGTAACTTACTTTGCTCTATTTTTGAAGCAATCAAATTGAATCCACTTTGGCTCTCTCTCTCTCTCTCTCTCCGCTCCCAGAATCATGTTCATCCCATTTTCTGTTTCTCAGGAACCTCCCGCTAATGTAATACTGGGCCTTTGCATTTATGCATTATCTTCCCTATAGGTCTCCGTCTTCCTCTTAGCGGCTCTTTTCCGCCTCCTCCCTGTTCCCGTAAAATTAGACTGTCTGATCCCATTATATGTTATATTCGTTTCTTAATATTAAACTTAACAGAAGGCATTTCAATAATATTCCATTGTTCCTTCACTTAATTCCATAGCGGAAACATTTGTTTCAATTAACGTTTCTTTATTATTATTATTCACTCATTTCGACAAGTGTTAAGTCAAAATTAATGTTTCGAGTAAGGTATCAAAAATGATTTTTACTTTTGTGATAGGTACGGCCTTTAGCGCTTCTTCACGTCATTAAAAACCGTCATGAATTTTTTCAAATCTTTCTGAGACCTAACATTTTTTCAAACATTTTTTTCCCAAATAATAATACTATGGAAAAAATTACCAAAATCGTGAAACATTAAAATCATGAAAAACATTTTTTAAGGGCTTTAATCTAGAATAGATTTTGAGTAAATTTGAAAAGTTTCATGTGCGTGGCAATTGTTTTTATATTTTTTTTTAGTCGAATGGGAGATGAGCAAATTTAAAATTGCAATAAATTCTGTTCCCGTGAGATTATCTCGAAATCTAGAGAAGGGGTGTTTTGAGATTTTTCCTGGATCGTAATCTAGAATAGATTTTGAGTAAATTTGTAAAGTTTCATGTGCGTGGCAATTGTTTTTATATTTTTTTTTTTTAGTCGAATGGCAGATGAGCAAATTTAAAATTGCAATAAATTCTGTTTTCGTGAGATTATCTCGAAATCTAGAGAAGGGGTGTTTTGAGATTTTTCCTGGATCGTAATCTAGAATAGATTTTGAGTAAATTTGTAAAATTTCATGTGCATGGCAATTGTTTTTATATTTTTTTAGTCGAATGGGAGATGAGCAAATTTAAAATTGCAATAAATTCTGTTCCCGTGAGATTATTTCGAAATCTAGAGAAGGGGTGTTTTGAGATTTTTCTTGAATCGTAATCTAGAATAGATTTTGAGAAAATTTGAAAAGTTTCATGTGCATGGCAATTGTTTTTATATTTTTTTAGTCGAATGGGAGATGAGCAAATTTAAAATTGCAATAAATTCTGTTCCCGTGAGATTATTTCGAAATCTAGAGAAGGGGTGTTTTGAGATTTTTCTTGAATCGTAATCTAGAATAGATTTTGAGAAAATTTGAAAAGTTTCATGTGCATGGCAATTGTTTTTATATTTTTTTAGTCGAATGGGAGATGAGCAAATTTAAAATTGCAATAAATTCTGTTCCCGTGAGATTATCTCGAAATCTAGAGAAGGGGTGTTTTGAGATTTTTCTTGAATCGTAATCTAGAATAGATTTTGAGAAAATTTGAAAAGTTTCATGTGCGTGGCAATTGTTTTTATATTTTTTTTTTAGTCGAATGGCAGATGAGCAAATTTAAAATTGCAATAAATTCTGTTCCCGTGAGATTATCTCGAAATCTAGAGAAGGGGTGTTTTGAGATTTTTCCTGGATCGTAATCTAGAATAGATTTTGAGTAAATTTGAAAAGTTTCATGTGCGTGGCGATTGTTTTTATATTTTTGTAGTCGAATAGGAGATGAGCAAATTAAAAATTGCAATAAATTCTGTTCCCGTGAGATTATTTCGAAATCTAGAGAAGGGGTGTTTTGAGATTTTTCTTGGATCGTAATCTAGAATAGATTTTGAGTAAATTTGTAAAGTTTCATGTGCGTGGCAATTGTATTTATATTTTTTTTAGTCGAATGGGAGATGAGCAAATTTAAAATTGCAATAAATTCTGTTCCCGTGAGATTATCTCGAAATCTAGAGAAGGGGTGTTTTGAGATTTTTCTTGAATCGTAATCTAGAATAGATTTTGAGTAAATTTGAAAAGTTTCATGTGCGTGGCGATTGTTTTTATATTTTTTTAGTCGAATGGGAGATGAGCAAATTAAAAATTGCAATAAATTCTGTTCCCGTGAGATTATCTCGAAATCTAGAGATGGAGTGTTTTGATATGTTTCTTGGATCGTAATCTAGAATAGAATCGAATGCCTGAATGAGACATGAAAGGTTGAAACCGGTAGGTGTTCTGGTTAAAGTTACAATTTTTGCAAACTGTTATAAATATATTTTGTTAACCGCATTTATTATGTAAATCCAAAACATATTTTAAATCAATAGGCCTTTATTAATTCATAATTATAATTACATCCGTTGGTAATTAATTTAATATCACGCTGCTTGTACAATTGCATTGTTTACGGTATTGCCGCGCCTAAATATTAATTCGATTATTAGTAGAAGAACAAATGCGATATTACTTCCTAATAATAAAAATACGTTCCCCGTTTATTATAAATAAAATATTACGTTTCGAGCACACTCTCGCAACTCCGTTCGCAGATAAATAAATAGCGGACATATTACATCTTGAGCAGCGGAAATGTATTAAAGTTGAGTTGTTGCCGACGACGACGGGATTCCCTTTTAGGAACAAAAAGTGCGCCCCGAATTAAATCCTGCTACAAATATTTGAAGGAGCTTCGTAATAAAGGGTCGCCTCGCGCCGGGCCTATATTGTAAGTCTTGTTAGCTTTGGAAAAGATCGGATTGTTTGTTAAGTTGGGAGTATTTTTCCGGAGCGCCGATAATCCGAAAATGGAAATCATTAAATTTTGCTTAAACCAATGATTCGAATTATCAACGCAATCCCATCATCTGTACCGGGTACACATCAGCCGTGATCAAAGAGACTGACTCTCCGCGTTTCGATTACCTGACTATCTAATCTCACGCTTTAAATATGTAAGTTTGCGGATAGAGGGAAAAACTTGATCGATATCTAAAATGAAGGTGGGTGGTGGTGGTGGTGTCGGTGAGGGTGGTTCATCCCCGAAATATTCTAAACTCTTGCATCCCCCCCCCTCCCCCCACACACATCCTCATCCTACACACACACAAACACGTAGAGAACTTTGTGTCCGCCTCGCGGGATATAGGAAACTACTCGGAAAAGGAATATAAATAGAACATTTCGCGGAATAAAAAATTCTTCCCGGGACATCAGCAATGAACCGAGAATTCAGATGTTTAGTAATCTGATGATCGAATGCGGGCCGCCCGAAAAAAGGGATGGATACCCTCGAGAAAATTGCTTTAAAAGAGATTTTAATCTGTATTATGGACCGCTTTGATGATCCCCTCTTTTTGGGCGAATTCGGTCCTAATTATTTCGCCGCTATCGATTCCGCTCGCTGCGACGGATTAAATAGTTATTTTTTATGTCGCCTCCGAAAGAAACACATTTTCCCTTAAAGAGGGGGGGATGGGAAGGGCCTCTGGGAAATCCGGAAATGGCAATAATTTCACTAGTCCAAGAGCCGCTGACTATGACAGGCCCCCCATCCCGTCAAAACCCGAACGTATTTAGCCATGGAAATGGTGGTGTTACATATATATATACATAAAGTTTATTCAATTTCGGTACATTTCGTCCCGCAAAATCTCCCGCCCCCAGATGGAAGGGAATCTCTTCGATTTTCGTTATGCAAACAAACACATATTTACTTAGCTCGTTGAATAAGTTTGGGGAAGATGTATAAAATGGGAAATCTATATTCGGGCGCGCACATACAATGTTTGTTATTTGAGCCGAAGATGCGCTGAATTCCCCCGGCACAGTCGCGGGCACGTTTCTCGTTATTACCGCCGCCCCCTCAAGCCCGGCTCTTATTAATAAATAAATCGCGCCGCCGAAGTAATCGCCCGTCATGTTTTTCAATAAAGTACATACACTCCCCCAACTTACATTTTTGTCATGTATTATGCAAGTCGTGCCCTTATTTTTATTTGCGGTGTACTAATGAAGCGAACCGCCCCCGCAAATAATAAAATACGCCGTTGAGTTACGTGTTGCGCAATGACTAACAAGTAGTTGTCCGGATTAACAATTCCATCCTACATTTTTAATAAACCACCCTCGACATTAACACAATTACAACATTGAAATGATGATTAATTAATTTCTCACTTACCCGTGGTGAAACATAATAACAATAATCTCTTTATTCCATAGACAGTGTGCACAATATACATTTATAGTATTGGATGTATGTATTATTCTGGTTGAAACAAAACCAAGTGTTTTAATCAACCAAACTAATTAAATTATATCTTTAATTTGATTGTTTCAATTCAATTCATTTATTAACCCATTACCACCTAGTGTGTCATATAAGGAACACAACATAGTAATGTTATTTTGAATTTTATTATTTTATATCTGGCATTCTATCTATGATACATGCAATATTTTGTATACTAAAAATGATATGAATAAAGTTCTACCTTTGTAATGAATTTATAAATTAATGCAATTAATAATACAAAGAAAAATTGAATTCAATAAAAAATAAACTTAGGCATTAATGGATTAACGTACATACAATTGGTTTACACAGGTCAGATTGATTAATTGGCAAATTTATTATCTCTAAGGTATAACTAAACTTTAGTAAAAATCTAAAAATACGCCTGTGCCCCCTCACAGCATGTGTTAACTAAAGGGTTTTCCAATTTGTATGCGCCGATTATTGCGTCTAATATGACCAATCATTACTTAGTTTATTTTGCGAAAAACTAAATGTGGGATAAACATCATTTACTTTTCGTGAATGCGCCGGGCACGTATACTACCATCCTTTATTTACCAATTACGATGAGAATATAAAACGTTGACATCAAATATATAAATAAACTAAAACAACGATGTTCAGTGAACAATAAAAATACAAGATGAAAACAATATACCGGGTGTACCGTTTAACCTGACAAATCAAAATAACTCCAAAACTACGCATCGTACAAAAAAAAGTTCCCAGACCAAAAATTATTATTTCCCAAGGAGACATTATCCTGTTCTAAATTCACCCTCAGTGGATGGGGCGGGGTGCAAATTTTAAATTTCAAATAGGAATCGTCATTTTTACTTTCTCCGTTACGAAGTACGTATTGTGGTGATTGGAGATAAGTGGAAATTTTTAAGTTCTACAATAATAAAATGTTGTCGTTCAATTGGTTTTTTGCATATAGGTGAATATCTTGTGAGCTTTTCATTCAGATTTAGATTCTGTAAGTCATCCAGATGTTGGTTCTAAATTTTTTTTGTCGTTCAATTATTTGAGAAGAATTTCGAGACAATCATTTACAGTTTCTGAGACTATAGCGTATAATCCGATACATCTTGTTTATTCTGCAAATATAATATAATATTTTTTGTGTAGAAGATTCTAATTTTCAAACTAACGATAATGAGGTTAATATAATACATTCGTTCATTGTTGAAATACGAAAATACATCGGCCCTATTGTGAATCGTTGTGCCCCGAGGGAACTTCGATGTTGTGTACTGTTAGATTTCAGGGTTCTATTGTAATGGAAAATTTTTGATAAATATAATTACGAATAACTTGAAATTTAGTTTGTACAGTAATGCCAACGGGAAATACTCATTGCCTATAAATAACATGGAATCATATTTAGGGGACGTAACTCTTGTAAAAAATCGGAGTATAACAATTATTTTTTTTTAATTGTTGCGCATAATACTGATAATATTTTTGATTGTCTGTTGATGCGATTTTTTTTTAATAAAAGTAAACAAAGTAGTGAATTTAATTGTGAATAAATTACAATTCCATTACAATGTTATCGATTCTGTCAACACGCTTCTTGTATATTTACGCTCAAAAGTTTCTAATGAACTCGTTAAATCCACTACATTTAAATTATATTTTTAATCAAATGTAACCATATGAAGTTTCAATTGTAAATAATTCCACACTAAAGATTATAATATGAACAAATTTACTAGTAGTTTCAGTAATGTCAGTACAATTTCTATATCTTTACCTCCAATCAAACTTAAAAAAAAAGGACCTTTATTGGCATAAAAATGAAATACAAAATACATTCACTTCCTTTCCTTCTCCTCTCCTTTTCCCACCCCAACCTCGCCAGTGTCTTCACCCCGGTTCCGTCCTCTCTCATCCATTCGTTCATTCGTTCACTATTTAGTGGTAAAAAATACGTCGAAAGTTGTTTAATTCAAAGTTACCTGACAATGGACAATGTCGACACATAGTAACGGTCGCAACCATCATCTTCATAAGTCTTTATCTTAGTTATTATAAAATAATAAAAATAAAATATTATTATAAAATATTCGGTGTGGAATTAGCCAAGAAAATAATTGTTATTGTTTATATAGGTGTTAGTAAGACTTAATTTTGTAGAGTTACGAACATGTTGAGTATTTATACAGGGTATTTTTTTTATCGGGGGCCATAGGATTTTACATGCTAAAAGTTGTACCTTGCGTTAATGTATATTTTATCGTAAAATTTTGAAGGAAATTTTAGTTAGTAATAAATCAATTATTTTTCTATAAGATGCGCTTAGTCAGAATAATTTAAACATGTTTTATTCCATTAAAAAATGAAATTATTTAAAATAAATAACTGAACAAAAATAATCAAAGTACCTTGAATTTCTGAAATGTCAGATTGATTAGTGAATTAATTTCATTTTTTAATGGGATAAAACATGTTTAAGTTAATCTAATTAAGCGCATCATGTGGAAAAGTAATTGATTTATTACTAACTAAAATTTGCTTTAAAATTATATGTTAAAATATACATTAATACAAGGTATAATTTTTAGCATGTAAAATCCTATGGCCCACGATAAAAAAAACATACTGTACATTTATATATGCAGGTTTTTTTTTTCTTTTTTTTTACTTAGGCTGTGCCATTTAGTCAGTAACACACGGCCGTTATTTTTATATGCAGGTTACCTTATTGTTTATAATTTAATTATGATATTGTTTGCATGAAAGAGTAAATTCCATTAATAGGAGTGCCAACAAAAAAATTAATAATTTTGCTTGCGGCGTTCAACCATCAGCAGCTGTTTATTTTTTTTTTGTAGGCAAACATTTTCATGCGTAGTTTCGGTATTTTTATGACGCATTTATATTTTCCGGTAATCATTTTCAGTTTATATATCACTGCCGCGCGCGTATTTTGTAAATTAAAGTAAACAAAATGAAATGTCATGTTTATTTACCGAATAAATACGTTTATAAAAATTATGTTAATAAACCCAACTGCAATGCCACATTCTGAAAACGGTGTGCCCAGTAAACAAAAAAAAGAGATAACTCTCCCCTCCCATTAAGCGAATTGCGGCCCTTGTTTAATTATTGCTCTCGGTAGTTTAAGATGTAATTTCATTTAAGTTTATTTCCCACTATAAACTTTATATATATAATATCAGGATGTATACATACGGATTGACGAATTGTGCACGTGAAATTTGTTTTATCTATTGTATTAAATTTTGCCAACTAATTGGATTCTCTGGGTGTTTCGCTCGCCGTAAATGGAAATTGTATGGGTTCTTTAATTAATTCGACGTAACTAATTGCTTTTTTACTTTCTCCGATACGAAGTACGGGAAAGCATTGTGATCGTGAAATTTATTTCAATTTTTTTTAACCCGCCAATGGTGACTGGTCTATGAGAATAATGGCGGGTTAACGGAAATATCGTTAGAAGTGATTTCTACAATTTTTTTTGCCCCTCACAGAAGTCTCCCCTCTCAATTTTCCTTGTGTACCGATGTCCAACTCATTTTCATTGGTTTCAGCTGGTCAAGATGGCCTAACGTCCGATGACCATTGTGTATACAGGATGTTGACTTGGCGGACGCAACATAGGAAATCGCACGTTTTCAAAATTCCATGGCATGTCATAATTTTTAAAAAATCACATTACTTTTTCTTAATTATTTCAACTTAGAGAAGCGTAAACATTATCAAATTTAACCTCTACAAAAAAGTTAAATACATTTTGTCTCTAAAATAAATAGGGGACCCAATATTTGAATACTTCAAAATTAACATGCGATTTCCTATGTTGCGTTTTAAATAAAAAGAAAATTGTGTCTTTGTGCGCGCGCTGTACCTACAAAACATAAAAGAATTAACATAAAACTTTGATCATAAGCAGTATTTGATAATCCGAAGAACTGAAAAGGTCAGAGAAACATTTTTACAAATATTGAAGGTGTAGAATGAATACTCGATTTCGAAATCTTACGCGCCGCTTGCCGAACGGATTTTCTTGAAGTTTCGCGATAAGTTTCAAGTAGTTCTTCTTCTCTTGCAGTCTTCCAGAAGTCTATGGACATCTTGAACCAGTTATCCCAAAAATGCACTTTTTTCAGAAATTTCTCTGTAAATCCCACATTTCTTTAAACAAATGATTGAAATTTAGATAGATTAATCTCGAATGACATTCCTTTTAAATAACCCAAAGAAAATTATCCGAACTTTGTAGCAACAGCAATGGCCACGCCAGAAATCAAATTTTTATGTCCAAAAATGCACTTTTTTCAGAAATTTCTCTGTAAATCCCACATTTCTTTAAACAAATGATTGAAATTTAGACAGATTAATCTCGAATGACATTCCTTTTAAATAACCCAAAGAAAATTATCCGAACTTTGTAACAACAGCAATGGCCGCGCTAGAAAGCAAATTTTGATGACCAAAAATGCACTTTTTTCAGAAATTTCTCTGTAAATCCCAAATTTCTCTAAACAAATGATTGAAACTTAGACAGATTAATCTCGAATGACATTCCTTTTAAATAACCTAGAGAAAATTATTCGAACTTTGTAACAACAGCAATGGCCGCGCTAGAATGCAAATTTTGATGACCAAAAATGCACTTTGTCGAGAAATTTCTTCGTAAATTCCACATATTTTTAGACAAATGATTGAAATTTAGACCGACTAATCCTGAATGACGTTCCTTTTAAATAAAATAAAGAAAAAAAAGCGGTTAGGGCAAGTGGCAGTGGCTCAAATTCAGGTAGTAAATCGGCAAGTGACAGTGGCTCGAATACAGATAGAAAAATATTTTTTCTTTGT
The DNA here is from genome assembly GCA_910593695.2 of Ocypus olens. NCBI lineage: Eukaryota > Metazoa > Arthropoda > Insecta > Coleoptera > Staphylinidae > Ocypus > Ocypus olens. Next base: position 1,287,840 of record OU343047.1, on the reverse strand, counting down.
TTCTTCAAATTCTCCACATACAATAATAATAATTTATTGCTGCTAATAACATATTTTGACACAGGTCAAGATTATGTTGATAAATAAACAGTTTACACATAGATTTCTAAATACAATGTTATTAGTTGCCGATGAATAATCGCCTCAAGGAAGCGGGCGATTACAACTTGCATCAAGAATAAGGCACTGGTGTATCTTCTTTCAGGTTTTTTTTTTGGAATTTAATTAATAAATAACCTTTACATAAACTTCCTATACTATCCATATGCTTTGATTATATAAGGTGTTTCAGACCACCCGTACACCCCAAATATCTCGAGAAATATAAATCGGATTGACATTCAAAAAATACGTCTAAAATTGTTTTTTGAGCTCTATCACGTGGTATGAAATGAGAACCGACGCCCCTACCCCCTGAGGCAGGGTGGGGGGTAACTTTTAAATCTTAATTTTTTTTGCTAATCGAAATTTTTTTTGGGTAAAAACCTAATAATTTTAGCGTACAATCCAAATCTGCAATCAAAAATATGGGTTCCTATTTAAGATTTTAAAGTTACCCCCCACCTTGCCTCAGGGGGGAGAGGAGGCGGTTCACATTTCATACCACATGATAGAGCCCAAAAAACAATTTTAGATGTATTTTTTTTATGTGAATCCGATTTGTATTTCTCGAGATATTTGGGGTGACGGGTGGTCTGAAACACCCGGTATATGTATCTATAAATCAAAGCTATTTAATAAATAAAACTGTAATTCGATAAACTATACATAAGCATGAAAAAACTTCTGCGCACTTCTCAAACTTGTTTCGTGTGTATTTATTTCCTTGCCTTTCTTCTTCCATAAGTCGCATACAGTCATAAGAAGGATAATGTGTCACATCGTCCAACACCCACATGACTATTCAGTGCTAGGTGTATTTGGAGGTTCACACAAAAAGGCCGGAACAAAGTAAGCTAAAAAAGTATGTTACTGGCGTAGAGGTGAGGTAGAGGTAATAGAGAGACACATTTATTAGTAAACGACTTCGACGTTCTAAGGTGACCTTGTGACCGACTTTGGCAACTAAGTACAACATTGCTACTTCCTGAACTGTTTGGAGCGGATAGGCTGATTGGAACAGGGGTCCGTGGCAAGGCGCACCTTGTGACCGACTTTAGCGACTTCCTTGACCGTTTGGGGTGGATAGGATAATTGGGAGGCTTAGGGGTTGCACTCGCGGCAACGCACCTAATTGATTGGCACCCGGAGGATCGATGAAATAATTTCAAAGTTGTCGCACTTACTTAAGCCCCAGAGCCACGCCAAGGCATCGGTCCGTAACTGGGGTCAACCGGCGGTTAACGGTATCACGCCGGAGGGGTCAATCGGCGGATAACGTTCAGATAAGACCAAGTCCGGTGTTTACGCCACAAAATCACATACAACACTGGAGCACTGAGTGTTCGTTTAGGGTTATATATCAGGTATTATTATTAATATTATTTTATCTTGAATAGTTGTTTGATTAAGCTAAATTGGAAAATGCAACTAGTTGTGTTTAACCCTTTGGATTCCAGGGGACGTTGGAAGCACATGGTCGAAAAGCACAATAGCGCTTGTCTCTATCGTTTGACAAAAAATCGCGCTGCTTAGGACTCAAAAAGTTGAAAATAAAATGTGAATTTTCAATTCAGTTTATTTATGGATTACAATGAAGTAACAGGTACCAACTCTTCAATGGTTTTATTTTTGTCTTTTTTAGTGAGACACAAGATATGAGATTAGAAAGTTGATCTGTTATGTATTCAAGTCCCTTGTAACGGAGAAAATCCAGCGGCAGTAGTTGGAAGCGGAAATCCGGAGATATACGAAAACACATTTAAGACCGCTTGATGAAAGTTGGGTTTTAATGGGTTTTATACGTCGGGCGCGCGCGAGAGAAGGGGAGGACGGAAATATATTTCTGTAATTAAAGGTGGATGCGTGCGTGAAATTTTCGATTTGTTTGAAGAAGTTTTGAGCGTATGCGCGTGCAAGTTTACGATTGGCTTATCGCGCCCGGGCAGCGTTGTGTCGCGAAGAGGTGAAAAATAACGAGCCTAATAAGGGGGTGGCGGCAGAGGGAAAAAATACGCGCTAAGCGTGAAATATCTGCGATTAGAAACGAGTAGCGTTATTTGTGTATACTGGGAGGGCTACAACAACATTCGTTAAGCCGAGGAAATATCTGCAGGTTTCCAGCGAGAGAGAAGCGAAAGCCTGCGGCAGCCTTTGTAATTGGTTTCATTTCGAATTGAACAGGTTCGCTCGTAGGGCGCGTAGGGCGTAGGGCGTAGGACGGGCGGCTGTTAGTGTACGCTCGTAAATGCGAATATGCCCGCTGAGTGTACAGTAAATCCAACAATAAAAAACATACATCGCGAGAGCAGTTGAAATGCCCTGAAAATAAACAACGGAATGAAATACCTTTATTATATTATCCTGTTGTTCCGTAGGAGGGCCTTTATTTTTAATGCACCGGGGGCACATGTAAGTGAGATAAATAGATATACCGCCTGCTAGAATTAAAGTGAAACGTGCCCCCCGACCACAGCACGGGCGGACCACACGTCCCAGGGCGATTGCGCGATACGTGATGTCATTCGGGCCACACGACCCCCATTTTATCTTATCCCTCGTCGTCCCCCCGATTCCCCTCTAAATAGCTTGCCCCCCACCCCCCGCACTAATTAAAACTAATCGCCAATCTCCGACGATTCAAATTTTGTCGCATCAAACACCGAAATCTATATTGGACGTCGCACATAACATTAGGTCCGAAAGTTGGCCGTAACTTTTACCCCCCTTCCCCCATTCCAGTTTTATATACTCCAACTGTACGTGACCGATCTCCCATCTCGCGGGATTGCTCCGAGATTTCCCTCGATAAAACTATACACTTTTGTTGTAAAGTTTAGTAATTCTTTCTCAAATCATCCATCATAAGATCAGCACAACACGTTCTCAATTTCACCGCGAATGTGTTTCGACAACTTCGATGCGAAGGATTTTCCGGACCGGAGGAGAGATGGGGTTAGCGGCCCCCGAGTTAAGCGCGCGCGCGAAACCGTTAAAATGAAATATTACGCGCCCAAATTTAGCATGAGATTGTGGTTTCGGCTCTCGGGCCGTATTATGTCACCTTGTAATGCTCGCTGCAAATAATTATCATTTACCCTAACGCCTATTTAAACGGGAGTTACTTATCTTCTTACCCAAGAGTGTTTAAATTACATCTCCCGAGGATGCCTTTCAAATTGCTTTATTTCATTAAATATCAATAAATATTACTACTACAATATCTTGATTATCAAACTTTACAGAAATTTAGAATATTTACTAGTGATAGTATGATTAGTCTGATAACTGGCTATCGACCAGAGGTCTTTCAAACCGGATATGTCTGTCTTGTCGAGTTAGTCAGTCTGAGATGTTCATGGATGAAATGAACTCAAATGTTGTGGAAGGAGGGTTTTTGAATTTTGGATTGTTATTGGGATTTAAGGTGAGGATGTGGAAGTTAAATGGATTTTTAGAGAATTTTTCGGTTAGGAATGGAAGGCGTTCTTCAATAGGGATAACTAAGGTGGTGTCATATAGGAGTTGATTGGAAGGGGTTATGCAAAGGATTGAGAGGATGACGGAGTTTGGTTAATGTTCTAAGGAAGGCTTGGATGTTACGAATGGTTGTATTATAGGAATTGAAATATAGAACACAACCATAGTCAAGTAATGGGTGGCAAATCATTTTATAAATTATTCGCCTGCCTCTACCGAAACCATACAGGATGTCAATTTGAAAACTTTCAATGCGAATATCTCTGAAAATAAAAGAGTTAGAAAAATGCAATTTGGTACAAACGTTATACAGGTAAGGGGAACTAGATCCACCATATTTTGGTTATGGGGTGAGTGACCCCTTGAACCCCATTCACCCTAACCCCAAAATTTTAAATGGGACCACCCCTTTTGTGATTCCTTAAATTACACGTTTTTTGAGTAGTATTCACCAGCACAAGAATTTTTTTTAAATTTAATACAAGGCCGAACAAAAAAGTATAATTAAAATAAAATAAATTCTGTTTCTATGAATTGCTATTTTATTTATTGGATTCTTATAATCCATTCCATTTTGGGCTACAAAAAAGGAGAATATTTTTTTTTTGCTCCAAAAACTCGAAGCAGAGGGTCAACAGATAACAATCACCTATTTCAGTCAGCCCTAGTAGCACAATATGTGTCAGAATTATTTTCGAAATATTGATTTTACATTTTTATGTTTCGGAAATATTAAAAGGCCAAAGTAAATATTCATTTAATATGTCTATGGAAATATTGAAATGAAATTATTTTATAAACATGTTGTATATATTTCAATCCATATATTTAGTAAGTAACATTTTATAAATATATCCAAAGAAATATATGGATGACAGAAAAAGGCAACACTGTACTGTCTCTGTAAATTCTGCCACCGATTGAACTGTTTGACACGTAGACGACTGTGCTAATGGCTATTTCGTTATATATTCCTGTCTATTCTCTCAACCAGTATATAATTTATTTGCAAACTCCAAAGTGTGATATTTGACCGTAAGTAGAGTTGTACCAAACACTCGAGACGTGTTGCGCGTGACCATCTTAAATTCGTTTACGTTCTCTCGCGTTCTCCGAATATTTTCTCACTCTGCGCAAACTTCACCTCCACACATCTCGAGTGCTCGGTAATACTGTACATGCGTTTGGGATTCGCACCACAATCACATATATCATGATATTTCCCCAACATTATTTTACAAATATTGCAAAAATATATACATAGTAATATTTCTTTAATATTTTACAGAAATATTGCTAAAACATATAAAAATCTGTCATAATCAATATCACAGAAATATGTGTTTTTCAATATTTAAGAAATATTTTGTGCTACTAGGGAGGTGTCTAAATTGCAATTCTTTTAGCCATATTGTAAACCATGTCTAATACCGGATAAAAAAGTAAAAAAGAAAATTAAATAGTGAATTCGTCTGAAATTATTTCACTTCGATCGTTTTTGAATTTGGCGTACAATCTAACACACCTTACTGCAATAGTAAACCTGACCCACTGGTTCGAGTATTTAGAGAAAAAAAAAATTATTATCCTTTTTTGTAGCCCAATATGGAATGAATTATAAGAATCTAATTAAATAAAATAGCAATTCATAGAATCAGAGTTTATTTTATTTTAATTATATTTTTTGTTCGGCCCCGTATTAAATTTTAAAAACATTCTTGTACTGGTGAATACTACTTGAAAAAACTTTTAATTTAAGGGATCGCAAAAGGGGTGTTGCCATTTAAAATTTTGGGGTTAGGGTGAATGGGGCCCAAGGGGTTACTCACCCCATAACCAAAATATAGTGATTCTAGTTCCCCCTACCTGTATAACATTTGTACCAAATTGCGCTTTTCTAACTCCTTTATTTTCAGAGATATTCCCATTGAAAGTTGTTACAGTGATCAGGGGGACACCCTGTATATTTCGGCCATAAAAATCGTGCCGAAACTACGATTTAGGGTACCTAGGGCCGAAAAAATAATATGCATAATCTAGACAACCTTCCGCGGAATATGAGTAGGCTATGCAAAAATCTGACAGTGACAGTTCAATGGTGCGCGATATAAAATTTCCTGAAACACTGTTTTTACTAACGTTTCTTATTATTGTTACCCCTTATAAAAATCGGAGAAAGTTAATGGTCACAATCAATTTTTTTTTTTAATTATTTATAATTATTGACCCACATAAAAGTCTTAATAAATTAAGTTATGATAAAAATAAAAACAACAGGCAAGTAAATTCGGTTGCCTATGCATGAAGTCAACGTGGCAAAATTAATTATTCACCCCTATAAATCTAGAATGGGGGAGAAGGGATTATACCTTTGTACACGTCCTAACGTAGAAAGGCATAAATTATAAATAGATTTTACGAAAATGCTCCTAGCATTCACATCAAAAACACTACAAACTCGAAAACCCACACGCGGCGCCTGACGATGGCGGCAAGAAAACAAATTTACACGAAATAGTTGAAATATTTCAATTAATACAATTTCTGTTGAATTCGATTCTCGTTTAAAAGTTTAAACATTTTTAATATTCAGGATTGTTAAAAATCGAAACTAAAATAATTGCGAAACCAACCAAGTATCTTATAATAATAATAATAATAGGTTTATTTCCCAACAGAACAAAAAATATTCCAGTTACAGGGAAATTTTACAATTAACAAATAAGAAAATAAATAACTCTAATAGAATTAAAAATTATTCTTTTAACAATAGTGAATAATATAATTTACTTATCCATTGATATTAACACATTACTGTCCGAAGACATATACATGTGTTTTTTTTTTCTTCTTTGGTTTAATAATAGACTTATTGTTGCGGATTTTATCTAGAGAATGGATTCACACGGCATCTCGGAATAACGGTGAAATTTATTGCACGCGATCGAATGGACGGCCAAACAAGTGTAAATATATTTTAAATTTTATAATAAAATATTTACTACCGTTGCAAAAGTTGTGCCCATTTTTGTACATGGGTCACACAACACCTTCAAATCTTAAAATTTACCGGCTATAGGCATAAGCTCACGCGCAATTAATGTAATGTGTTAATAAATGTCACTCAAGAAGCTTTCTTGAGACATTTTTTTTTACTTAGGCATGAGCCATTCACATCCAATATTTAATTTTTGTATTTTTAATTTTTTGGGATGAATAAATGAATAATGTCAGACGTATACACAACAACCATGGACCCGATCGTATACTTCTCGATCCCCGAAAAATCTTTTGGCCGGGCTGGGATTCGAACCAACATGGCACGCGGTGTAACGGCACAAACGCTCGCCTGTACCCACTACACCAACGGGCCGGGCCGCCCTTGAGACAATTTAATTGTGCAATAATTTTAGAAAAAAATTGTTCTGAAATTAAAATATTCGCGCAGTAATCTCTCTGTTAAATCACGATGTTGTTAGAGAACAAAAAAAATAATGATAATTCCACGATACATTTTCCAGGAATCAATACACTTACAGCTAATTAATAAGGAAAATATACACCATTCTTTTCTTTTGCCCCATTATATGCCGTTTGATGTAATAATGGTGATTGTACTCTGTAATTAGCGTCCAATTACAAGAGAAGAGGGACAACCGTACAAAGCTAATGTAATGCGGCATAAAGAGGAGGAAGCTGCAACAAATTGACAGAAACGTGATATTGAAACAGGTAACGTGACGGTAATGAGAATACTTGGATTTTTTATGCTTTTCAATAATTCAAATATACAGTGTGTAAAGTGATGAGGTTTCCTATAGGGGAAAAAATTAATATGAGTTTTAGAAGGAAATCTTATTCTTTATAAGAATTTTTGTTTGTATCGAGACCACTTATTTATTTATTTATTTATTTATTTAAATCAAATACCCAACAGACCCACAGGTCCAGTTACAGGGGTGATATATACAAAGTAACAGTAAAAAATTTAATAACAAAGTTAAAGTTAAGACTAACTAAAATTACAATCATATCTATAAACTAAGTTAACTAATCGTTACAGTAAAATCAATATATTAAAAAAAAAAGTCTTAAAAAACTTATAGTCAAAGAACAATCCAGTAATCACTTAAGACAGTGATGGTGTGCCCGAAAATTTTTGAAAAATCGAAACATAATTTTCCTGGCGTGTCACACATCGCAAAAGTAAAGACTGGAAAAAAATAGAGATATTTATAATTTGTGTATTAATTAATTAATATTTTGTTAATTATTAATTATTATTAACGTAAGTAATAATATTATTATTAATAACCAACTCTGGCCGTTATGAAAGATAAATATTTGACTTATAAATTTTTTTATCTTTGTGTGAGTCACCAAAAATGAGCTCGCGTGTCATAGGTTCGCCATCACTGACTTAAGATAAAATCAAAAACTTATTGTTAAAAATAACATTTTTTTATACAGAAAATAATAAGATGAATGTTTGAGTTCCATGGTCATCTTTAATAATAATAATAATAATAATGTTTATTTACGGAAAAATCAATTTTATAAAAATAATAATAAAATGAAAGTAATATAATCATGGAAAAATATAACCTTAAAACTAATTTTAAACTATCGGCGCACGTACATACAAATATATACACAAACTCATACATTTATTTACAATGTCTAATATTTTTTAGATGCGACATAAACTGCACATGAGTATTATGAAATAAATCGAAATTTCGATGCAATGACAGCTCGTTTGAAACTCGCATGAATCGAGAAATTGGGCTATTGTAACCATAATTCGTATTGTGAAATGGAATACGAAATATGGGGGCTTGTCTAGTCGAACGATTCGTAGGTTTAACAAAAAAAATTATTAGAGACAAAAGAGATGAGCACTGTACATAATTAGAAATGAGTTCGTAAAAGAATGACAAGTCCGCATGAAATCTTCGACGACATAATTTGTTAATTCGCAAGTCGCAGGAAACTAAGCTGAGGTTTAATGGACTAGTATAGCCCAATTTATAGGCAATTGATTTCAAAAATTTATTTTGTACATTTTCAATAGATTTAATATAGAATAGAATAGAATAGAATAGAATAGTATATTTATTCCATAAATAAGTAATATAAAATATAATACATTTACAGAATAAGTAAATATATATATATAAGTAATTAAATAAATAATAATCGAAGATTCTCCGTATAAAGCTGAATCAAAAATGTGAATTATACGGAGAATCTTCGATTATTATTTATTTAATTATGTTAATACTCCGTAATTCGGGAAATCATCGTATATTAATATAAGTAGCCTGAGTTGGTGACCAAACACATGAAACATATTCCAGATGTGAGCGTACAAACGAAAAGTAAACAATTTTGAATAAATTGGGTGATAAATCTATTGACAGTCGTTTAATGTAGCCTACAAATTGCATTAACATGACTATCAAAAGACAATGTGCTATTGAATATAATTCCCAAATCTTTAATTTCATTTACTCTCACAAGGACAGTGTCATTAATCGAGTATTCAAAATGTATTAACTGTTTTTTACGAGAGAAACTTATTGTTTTACATTTTTCTATATTAAAGAAAAGGTCATTATATTGGCACCAATTGTTAATTGCAGTAATTCACAATGTTCTAGTGTTGCAATTTCCCTATAAATTTTTAAGTCATCCGCAAATAACAAAAATGAGGAGTTCTTTATGACTTGGGAGATATCATGAATGAAAATCAAAAACAGCAATGGACCACAATGCGAACCTTGAGGCACACCAGATAAAACATGAATCGGATGTGATAAATGATTCTTTATTTTTACACACAGTGTACGACCTACCAAGAAACTTTTGACCCATTCTATTACAAAAGAATGGAATCCTAAGGCAGACAGTTTGGCAACTGAAATTTCAAAGTTTACACGATCGAATGCCTTGGCAAAATCGGTATAAATGGTGTCAATAGAATGTTTAGCCTCCAGACCATGGATAAGAGACATTTTGTACGATAGAAGGTTTGTTGTATACGGAAACCATGCTGTTCGTCAATAAGTATATTCTTGCACATCCAATTTAATTTTATTGTAATGAGTTGGTCGAATAATTTAGGAATAGCAGAATGTATCGAGACACTGCGGTATTTGTTTACAAACAGAAAAAAACAATAAAAGTTTTATCGAAATTACATTAGTTTATACTGGAGGTTACTTCGTTATACATTTTTAATACTATAATAAAACACTTTTGTTTTCCACTTCCTGTTTGAAAATGGTAATTGTACTTACCGAAAATTAAGTCACAAAAATAAATATCCAAGTTATACAAAACAAAGTTAAAAGTGTTTTATTTTAGAAATTACATTTGCCTTTTATCGAAAGTCAAAAATTACAGGTAACACGGTACTGATGTAACATTCGAACTCAGTTATAATAATAATAAAGTTTATTCGTGCACATAACATAAGTTTTACACATGTCAATAAAACAAAGAAATACAGAATATTACAGTTGCAATATAAGTAATATTAATTTAGTCACTATTGTGCAACATATACATGTTATTGTGCAACATATACATGTAAACATACAAACATTAAAATTTAAAATTAACGGCTCGACAAAATTTCAAGTTTTTGATCTTATCTTAAGGGGGACTTATACCTTGTGGGACAATTTCGGAGCCAATTTTCAAGAATTTATTGTAGAAAAACTAGAGACGATTTCGATACGAAACTTTTTTTATATTATTGTAGATCAATTGAATTTCAGACATATATTTTTTTACATGTCAATGTTGATCTCGAAGAGCTAGAGATGGCATTGACAGCGCCTCTGTCAGAAGTGAAGGGTCAAACGGTGTACAGGATTGGGTCAACCCTAATTATCTGAAATATAATTTTCAACAAGGCTTTTAATTGTTGTTACGTCAGCAAGGTCCCGATCATTCCGATTTTTTTGCAAAAAGGCGGACATTTTTCCAAAAATTTTTAGTCCTTCTCGAAGCTGTCAAAAATCAGCAAAACGAAATTTTCCAAAAATGAACGATCAGGACCTTGCCAAGTGTTATAATAATAATAATAATAATATATTTATTTACGGATAAACCAATTTTTACAGAAAATTAAAAATTAAAACTAATATTACAACAATATATAAAAAATAAACATAAAAATAAAAAAATAAAAACAAAAAAAAAATGTATATACATACATACACGCACACGTGCATATACACAATATATATGAACGAATAAAGCAATGCTCAATCTAAAAAAGCATCATTTTTTTACAACTAAAAGTGATACTTAATTATCAACAAATACTAATGCGCCTCAGTTTAATCATAAATTGTGAGTGAGAATCAACAAATAAATCAAAGTTTGGATTTAGAGATAATGTATTTGATATTCGCATAAATCTACACAGTGGGCTATTAAGACCATAGTTTGACCTATGGTATGGTATACGAAATAAAGGGAAATGACGAATTGATCTGTTTGACAAATTTAAATTAAAACTAATTTGAGAAAGGAGTGAAGTACATTGAACTTGGTGAGAAATTAATTTATAAAATAAAGACATATCCGCATAAAATCTACGGCAGCACAGTTTATCAATACATTCGTCAGATGAGAATGATCTAATATTTATATCTGTATTGTAGCCTAATTTAAACGCGTATATTTTCAAAAATTTATTCTGAACATTTTCCAGCACATTAATGTAAGTAATTTGAGTAGGTGACCACACACAAGAAGCGTATTCCAAATTGGAACGAACATATGCAAAATATACGAGTTTAAACGCTGCAGGCGATAAGTCGATTGCCATTCTTCTAATAAAACCCAACATTTTTAAAGCTCGATTACAAATTGAGTAAATATGGTCATTGAAACATATTTTTTTGTCAAAGGTTATGCCCAAGTCTTTGGTTACGTTTAATTGCTCTAAATCGACAGAATTAATACTGTAGCTAAAATTTACGACATTTATTTTTTTGGAGAAACTCATTGTCTTGCATTTTGCAATGTTGAGAAATAGATAATTGTCGCCACACCAATTAACAACAGATGTTAGATCATCTTGTAACAACTTACAATCATCAATTGTCCTAATTTCTTTGAAAAGTTTTAGATCGTCAGCATAAAGCAAAAATGAGGAGTTTCTTATGACTTGAGAGATATCATTTATAAAGAGTAAAAACAGCAATGGACCACAATGTGATCCTTGGGGAACACCTGACGGAACATGAATGATATTAGATAAAAAGTTGACTGTAGATTATAAAAAAAATTATCGCGATACGTTGTTCTCCCATAATCGTGTACACCTGCTTGAAAAATGGGAAAACCCGTTTGCAGTTTTAGAACATTACAACGTGTATATGACGGGACCTACGATTAATCTACAATGCCAGGTTCGTACAGTTAGCCTTCCTGATGAAAACGAAATTTACGACGGGTCACCTGTTCTTCTCGTTGTTGAATTATTGCTCGTTTTGACGCGTCGCTCACCTTTCGCTCGGCACGGTCGATTCGTAACTCGTTTAGTTGAGTGGCGCACGCGTGATCCACAAGGTGTCCATTATTTTCAGTGTTCCCTTCTGTCCTTTATTGAAAGTTATAACAGCCAAATGAGTCGTGATTTCAACCACACTCTTCACGGAATGCAAATGTTGTTGGCGCGATCAACCAAATGCAACTATTCAAAGACTCATTGCTGTTTCCAGTGTGAGCTCCTAAATATCGATCCAGCAAATCATCCGACGATAAGTGCTTATGATTTTCACAGGATCTGGCAAAAATTAGATTTTACCGAATCGACTAAAATATCCAATGAGTACTCCAAACGATGAAAAACGTACCGTACCGTTTTTCTTGTGAAAAATGTATGTTACCATGATACTCTGCAAACAACGAATTGAAAGATTGCAGTAAAATCTGAGACAAACTCCAGGATGCAGTAAACAAATTCAGGTGTAGTAGATGCTTGTTCTTGAGCTTCTGCGCTGATGTGCTGACGTACGTCTTCTTCTTCAAGAGTTTTTGGATTCGACGGCTTGTGTTTTCTTTTTCGAAACACTCGGTAATTACGTTCGCGTGACCCTTTCACAATAAAAAAAACTCACAAACAAGCATGGACACGCAGGCGCGACCCAGGACCGCGCGAATCTGCTATGCGTTGTCATGTTTTTACCTAGCTATAACTCTCGAACTAGAGAGAAATACAACAAACCCTTTTACAGGCTCATTTCTAAGACCCTGTAGATCAGAAAAATGAAGAGAAAAAATTCTATTTTTTTTTTAAACCGACAAGGTGTAAGTCCCCCTTAAGTGATTACTGGATTTTTCTTTCACTATACGGAGTCTCGATGCAAGAAATTTTCTCTTAAAACTATTATTTAAAAAAAATCCAAGGAAACCTCATCACTTTACACACTGTATATAAATTTGAGGCAACCTCACACTGTATATCTTTAGCATCCACATTATCATTCCAATTAGATTTAGGGCAGGTGTGTTACGGGTTACAAAATTCGTCCCTAAGTGGTTTACCCGATGCAGGTGTAACTAAGCAGAGTACAATAATATCCAATTCCCTACTCGAGTAAGAACTTTTAACTGCGAATTCGAATGTTGTTTTTTTTTTTGTTGTGTTGTGTTGTAAAACTCGCGTACGTGTTTTAGATTCATTTTACTCTTGAAACCAACACCCCCTCATCTAAAATAGTTCAAGCACTAGATAGGGGTGCGACCCCTCGCTCTAGTAATGCACCACCCCATTCCAAGGTCACTGGAATACATCATATATATATGTATATACTAAGTTGCCAGGATTGTCGACGTCATGCAAAGGCCCATATTACGGCCCTTACGTGGCGCAATTAAATTGGGGTCCTTCCGTGACGTCATTTTCCTCCTCCTCGTCCCTGGCTCGATGCGGTAATATTAAAGCGCGGATGGCGATCTACGAAGCTTAGGTATCATCCATCCGGACTTTTATTTCGGACGCAATAAAAAACTTCTTGGACGATTAGGGTTACGATCGATGGGGCATGAAATTCTCCAGCGCGCATGGAAATTTTCAATCGTTGCTATTTGGATTTTCTTATAAAAAGTATTATTTAAAGAAAAAAATGATGTCATTAATATTTCACTTCAAAAAAAAAACTGCATTTGAAGAAACATTTATATAAGAAGAACAATATCTCGCAGTGAATGTTGAACCTGCTGAAGCCAGTGTGTGGTGAAACAATTGTTGTAAAACAATAAAAACAATTTCAAACCTTTTTTTTATAATAATATTTATTAATGCTAACACTGAGACAGTTTACATAAGTCAGGAATATTAATAGTATAGGTATATGGCTATAATATTTGTGTGTACATATGTATACATGTAGAACAGATTAAAGAATTAACATATGAATAAAATAAATACAAGTTATGTACATTAACCAGCGCAAAAAGAAACTCTATCAAAATTTTATTAGGTGTCACCATGAGGTATCACCCCTTAAAGTACGTTTTTTTTTCGGAAAAACGCTAAAAGGAAATCTTTTTATTTCTTTATAGTTGTATATGTGAAACATATTTCAATAGTCAAAATAGTTAGAAATATTTTTTTTTTCAGAAAAACAATATTTTCTTTATAAATAAAACACTTTCTTTGTTAATATCACTCGATTTATTAGTAGCGACTATAGTTTCGATCACGTTCTGATCATTATCAAACTAAAAGTGATCGAAACTATAGTCGCTACTAATAAATCGAGTGATATTAACAAAGAAAGTGTTTTATTTATAATTCAAAATGTATCACGAAGTAAACGCCTCCAGTGTCAATCAATTAATATTTTCTTTTTTTATAGTTGATTAAATATATTTGGCACAATTTTGCCAGTAACGCATGCCCGAATCACATGCGTTACTGGGGATTAAACAAGTAACATTCTTGTAGATCTAATATTTGAAGCAACTTTAGCTAAACATCAAATTTTATTGTATGTTCTCGTACAGCTAAAACTAGCTCATTAGTGGATTAATCTTTTGGTGGATGCGCCGGTAACTTAATTTATAATGTCACGAGTATGGCCGCTTTCTATCGTTAAGGGTTAATAATTACAAAAGTACCTAAGAATAATTAAGACTTCGATCAATTTCCACTTGTAGCTCTTTTGTAAATTGAGTTTCAACCAATTGCATCACTACTACTAAGAGTAATTAACTTAAACCACATCCAAGTTATTTATGTCTACTACAATAGATACAATAAAAAAGTATTAACTTTTGGTGTATTACACCTTCTGGCGTTTTCTCTGTCTTCTTAAATATTGAGAATTAAACTAGATCCGGGCGAGTGGTTACTCCATTATACACGAATTAATCGTTTCAGTTTTAAAAGTAATTATACGGTCTCGTTCAAGAGGCTCACTAAAATCCAATTATTCAATTCAGACTTGACGGAGAATCATCAGATGTCTTAGAGGCGGAGGTGTAAAGAATTAAATTTGTACTTATTATAACTTAAATTAAATTTTAATTATCCTTAATTCGGTTGCGGCCGCCGAGAGGGACTCGAAACTTTTTTAATGCGGATACACTTCTATGATGTGATTTTTTTTAATGTATAAATATAATACTTCCGCAGTTAAGTCTTGATTTGATTTTGATTAAACAGGTTTTGTTTGAATTATTAGACAATTATAGACATAAAACAATTTACACTTGAGGTTGAGGTATCAATTGTGTTAAAAATTAATTGTTTTAATATTTACGTATTGGTGGTTCATATTATTAAAAATAGTAATACGAAGTAGATAATAATTCTACTAATTAAAAACTCTGAATGTTTAAAGTTCTCGACTAGTTTCGCCTTATTGAGAATTTTAAAATACTTATAAAATTTACTAATACTCTTGAAAATGCCCTAAATGAATTTTTCTTTGGTAAAATTAATCTCTATTTTTTTTTTAATTATTTTTGACCGTTTAAATTACATAATTGTTTTAATAATTTGTAAGAAAAAAATATGTTTTTGTTATAGCAGGCCATGACTTTAAACCTAGTTACAATTGTTAATTTTTTTTATCGTTCGGAAAAATTAATAACTTCAGAATGGCACAAAGCTCAGTTCTCGTGCAATTATAACCAAATTTAGAGCCTTAAAATTTTCAAATTTCTACTGAACTATGAAGTAGAATCAATTCAGAGAAAATTTGTAAAATTTTAAGTTTGTGGCAATTGTTTTTAATTTTTTTTAATCGCTTGGAAAAATAAATAACTTCAGAATGGCACTAATTTTTGTTCTCGTGCAATTCTAACCAAATTCAAAGGGGGGAAATATCCAGATTTTTACTGAATCATAAAGTAGGATCAATTCTGAGAAATTTTATAAAATTTCAAGTTCGTGGCAATTGTTTTTATATTTTTTTAACCGCTCGGAAAAATAAATAACTTCAGAATGACACTAATCTTTGTTCTCGTGCAATTCTAACCAAATTTAAAGGGGGGAAATATCCAGATTTTTACTGAATCGTAAAGTAGGATCAATTCTGAGGAAATTTATAAAATTTCAAGTTCGTGGCAATTGTTTTTATATTTTTTTAATCGCTCGGAAAAATAAATAACTTCAGAATGACACTAATCTCTGTTCTCGTGCAATTGCAACCAAATTTAGAGCGGGGAAATTTCCAGATTTTTACTGAATCATAAAGTAGAATCAATTCTGAAAAAAATTGCGTGACAATTATTTTTAATTTATCCACCAACCCAAATTTTCTTGGTTGAATATTATTTCACCAGATTTTAATCGAATTAATAAATTTCGAGTTCCCAGCGCATCCACCATAATATCAACTAATAAATGAGCTTAAATTAGTGTCTGCCGGTTGCGACTGTTACAAATTTGCTTTTCGATTTTTTCCCGTAATGAATGCGCAAAAGCATTCCGTTTTTTGTTTTGTTTTGAACAAAGTAATTTGCAGCTTTCCAACCAATTAATTATAAAATGATATTCTATTTCCTCTCACTCTCGCTACCTGTGTTCTGACCCTTAATGAAACAAATACACAATAAACACCAAGAATATTATAAAGTAAATTCACCCGCCCCGACGTTTCCTTCACTTCTTAAAAGCAACATATAATTTCAAAACTTGAACACTTCGCCCTCCTCGCCCTTATTCCTCGCTGAAAATATTAATTGAAAGAAAACAAATCAATGTTTTCGAATTAGATTACCTCTGAAAAGATGCTCAAAATAAAATTACGTTTGTGATTTTGGGGCACCGAAAATCGATGAATTATTTACGATGTTTATACCGCGTGATTCATTTACATAGTTGATACAGTTTTCCACGTTGGAAAAATAAAAATAAAAACACGGATAATTAGCATGGAATTTTAAACTGGACTAAACGAAGTAATAAACTGGCAAGGGATATAAACCTGATGGAATTCTTTTCGTGGAAATTAATGGAGATATAAAGGGTTTGAATGGCATCTGTCTGCAAGTTACCCATTACATTATATTATGATGTACACAGTGGGCAAGAAAATGGTGTAGACATTTTGTTTTTCAAAGCAATATTGAATGCGTTAATTATTATTAAAAATATGAATTTTTACTATTTGTACCGTTTTTCTTTGCCCACTGTGTATATATGTTTCAAATGAAGCTCAACGAATGATTTTAAATTCAACAGCGAATATGTTTTACGTCCGATAAAAAAATTAAGCAACATCGTTAAGTTAACTTGAGACAAGCTCACTTCGTCAACATCGTTAAGTATTGCAAATAATCAGCAGTGTTTCTAACTTAAACCCCTCACAGTTTCTAATCTCCAGAATCCGCTAAGAATTTTTTTTTCATTTTCACGATCTCTACCTACTGACCTATACTCTATATTAAAATCCACATAACTTTATTAAAATAACTCCTAATTTTCTTAATTTATCTTCTGTCGAGATATTCTAGAAACAATACCACCATAAAAAAATTAAGCACGAATTCATAAATCATTACTCGCCCCCCTCCGTAGCCACGAAAACACCTTAATATCCTTAACTCGCAACACTTCAACAATATTAATGCCCTAACTTTTTGCATCAATATTTAATTGAGGTGTTTGCCGTAAGAGCTCGCGTGTGTCTTGAAGTTTGCATCGCGCGTGTAATTACAATTATAAATGGTTTAAGGTTTCGCACATGCCTGGAAAACCTGGGAGAGGGTTGGTCCTGATTAAAACTGACTCCACACACCAACACACACACACACCGCCCCCGCACAACGCGCGCTACTTGCCCGACTCAACGTTCAAGTCTCCTCGAACCAACTCCCCGCCCACGCAATATCCGAAATAAATCCCTTAAGCACGCAAAATTAACACCCGCCTACGGAAAATTACACGTTATTATCCCGGCGTTCCTTGGAACTGAAAAATGCATCCTAAGTTCCTCGTTTGTTATGGCTTAGGACGGGGATGAGGGATTTTTGTTAGCGAATTACGTAACGGCTCACGGAGAATTAATAAGATCCTTTGCTTTTAGTCGAATGAATTAGTATAGAAATAATTTAATTAAGTAAAAATGTTCCCGGGAGAACCTAGAGGCGTTTTCTATGATCTCGTCTTTATTAAAAATCTATGTGGACATCAAAAAGCAAACTGCGTATTTCATTCATATTACTCCTCTTCAAATATTACTTGATAATTAATTATATAGAATTTTTAATGTAAAGTAGATAGAACAGGTAGAGGGGGTAATGGCCAGCCATTTCAAAATAACGAGATCGGAACTTGGTTCTCGTTAAATTTGAATATTTTCCAGGACGTTTAAAAAAATATAAAAACAATTGACGCAAAGATGAAACTTTACAAATTTACTCCAAATCAATCGTGCTTTATGCCCGAGTAAAAATCCATAAACACCCCATCACTATTTTTCGAAATAATCACACGAGATCAGAACTCGGTTCTCGTTAAATTTGAATATTTTCCAGGACGTTTAAAAAAATATAAAAACAATTGGCACAAAGGTGAAACTGTACAAATTTACTCCAAATCAATTGTGCTTTATGCCCGAGTAAAAATCCATAAACACCCCATCACTATTTTTCGAAATAATCACACGAGATCAGAACTCGGTTCTCGTTAAATTTGAATATTTTCCAGGGCGTTTAAAAAATATTAAAACAATTGCCGCAAAGATGAAACTTTACAAATTGACTCCAAATCAATTGTGCTTTATGCCTGAGTAAAAATCCATAAACACCCCATCACTATTTTTCGAAATAATCACACGAGATCAGAACTCGGTTCTCGTTAAATTTGAATATTTTCCAGGGCGTTTAAAAAAATATAAAAACAATTGACACAAAGATGAAACTTTACAAATTTACTCCAAATCAATTGCGCTTTATGCCCGAGTAAAAATCCATAAACAAGCCATCACTATTTTTCGAAATAATCACACGAGATCAGAACTCGGTTCTCGTTAAATTTGAATATTTTCCAGGGCGTTAAAAAAATATAAAAACAATTGTCACAAAGGTGAAATTTTACAAATTTACTCCAAATCAATTGTGCTTTATGCCCGAGTAAAAATCCATAAACATCCCATCACTATTTTTCGAAATAATCACACGAGATCAGAACTCGGTTCTCGTTAAATTTGAATATTTTCCAGGGCGTTTAAAAAAATATAAAAACAATTGACACAAAGATGAAACTTTACAAATTTACTCCAAATCAATCGTGCTTTATGCCCGAGTAAAAATCCATAAACACCCCATCACTATTTTTCGAAATAATCACACGAGATCAGAACTTGGTTCTCGTTAAATTTGAATATTTTCCAGGGCGTTTAAAAAAATATAAAAACAATTGACACAAAGATGAAACTTTACAAATTTACTCCAAATCAATTGTGCTTTATGCCTGAGTAAAAATCCATAAACACCCCATCACTATTTTTCGAAATAATCACACGAGATCAGAACTCGGTTCTCGTTAAATTTGAATATTTTCCAGGGCGTTTAAAAAAATATAAAAACAATTGACACAAAGATGAAACTTTACAAATTTACTCCAAATCAATTGCGCTTTATGCCCGAGTAAAAATCCATAAACACCCCATCACTATTTTTCGAAATAATCACACGAGATCAGAACTTAGTTCTCGTTAAATTTGAATATTTTCCAGGGCGTTAAAAAAATATAAAAACAATTGTCACAAAGGTGAAATTTTACAAATTTACTCCAAATCAATTGTGCTTTATGCCCGAGTAAAAATCCATAAACACCCCATCACTATTTTTCGAAATAATCACACGAGATCAGAACTCGGTTCTCGTTAAATTTGAATATTTTCCAGGGCGTTAAAAAAATATAAAAACAATTGTCACAAAGGTGAAATTTTACAAATTTACTCCAAATCAATTGTGCTTTATGCCCGAGTAAAAATCCATAAACATCCCATCACTATTTTTCGAAATAATCACACGAGATCAGAACTCGGTTCTCGTTAAATTTGAATATTTTCCAGGGCGTTTAAAAAAATATAAAAACAATTGACACAAAGATGAAACTTTACAAATTTACTCCAAATCAATCGTGCTTTATGCCCGAGTAAAAATCCATAAACACCCCATCACTATTTTTCGAAATAATCACACGAGATCAGAACTTGGTTCTCGTTAAATTTGAATATTTTCCAGGGCGTTTAAAAAAATATAAAAACAATTGACACAAAGATGAAACTTTACAAATTTACTCCAAATCAATTGTGCTTTATGCCTGAGTAAAAATCCATAAACACCCCATCACTATTTTTCGAAATAATCACACGAGATCAGAACTCGGTTCTCGTTAAATTTGAATATTTTCCAGGGCGTTTAAAAAAATATAAAAACAATTGACACAAAGATGAAACTTTACAAATTTACTCCAAATCAATTGCGCTTTATGCCCGAGTAAAAATCCATAAACACCCCATCACTATTTTTCGAAATAATCACACGAGATCAGAACTTAGTTCTCGTTAAATTTGAATATTTTCCAGGGCGTTAAAAAAATATAAAAACAATTGTCACAAAGGTGAAATTTTACAAATTTACTCCAAATCAATTGTGCTTTATGCCCGAGTAAAAATCCATAAACACCCCATCACTATTTTTCGAAATAATCACACGAGATCAGAACTCGGTTCTCGTTAAATTTGAATATTTTCCAGGGCGTTTAAAAAATATTAAAACAATTGCCGCAAAGATGAAACTTTACAAATTGACTCCAAATCAATTGTGCTTTATGCCTGAGTAAAAATCCATAAACACCCCATCACTATTTTTCGAAATAATCACACGAGATCAGAACTCGGTTCTCGTTAAATTTGAATATTTTCCAGGGCGTTTAAAAAAATATAAAAACAATTGACACAAAGATGAAACTTTACAAATTTACTCCAAATCAATTGCGCTTTATGCCCGAGTAAAAATCCATAAACACCCCATCACTATTTTTCGAAATAATCACACGAGATCAGAACTCGGTTCTCGTTAAATTTGAATATTTTCCAGGGCGTTTAAAAAAATATAAAAACAATTGACACAAAGATGAAACTTTACAAATTTACTCCAAATCAATTGCGCTTTATGCCCGAGTAAAAATCCATAAACACCCCATCACTATTTTTCGAAATAATCACACGAGATCAGAACTTAGTTCTCGTTAAATTTGAATATTTTCCAGGGCGTTAAAAAAATATAAAAACAATTGTCACAAAGGTGAAATTTTACAAATTTACTCCAAATCAATTGTGCTTTATGCCCGAGTAAAAATCCATAAACACCCCATCACTATTTTTCGAAATAATCACACGAGATCAGAACTCGGTTCTCGTTAAATTTGAATATTTTCCAGGGCGTTAAAAAAATATAAAAACAATTGACACAAATATGAAACTTTACAAATTTACTCCAAATCAATTGCGCTTTATGCCCGAGTAAAAATCCATAAACATCCCATCACTATTTTTCGAAATAATCACACGAGATCAGAACTCGGTTCTCGTTAAATTTGAATATTTTCCAGGGCGTTTAAAAAAATATAAAAACAATTGACACAAAGATGAAACTTTACAAATTTACTCCAAATCAATTGCGCTTTATGCCCGAGTAAAAATCCATAAACACCCCATCACTATTTTTCGAAATAATCACACGAGATCAGAACTCGGTTCTCGTTAAATTTGAATATTTTCCAGGGCGTTTAAAAAAATATAAAAACAATTGACACAAAGATGAAACTTTACAAATTTACTCCAAATCAATTGTGCTTTATGCCCGAGTAAAAATCCATAAACACCCCATCACTATTTTTCGAAATAATCACACGAGATCAGATATCGGTTCTCGTTAAATTTGAATATTTTCCAGGGCGTTAAAAAAATATAAAAACAATTGACACAAAGATGAAACTTTACAAATTTACTCCAAATCAATTGCGCTTTATGCCCGAGTAAAAATCCATAAACATCCCATCACTATTTTTCGAAATAATCACACGAGATCAGAACTTAGTTCTCGTTAAATTTGAATATTTTCCAGGGCGTTAAAAAAATATAAAAACAATTGTCACAAAGGTGAAATTTTACAAATTTACTCCAAATCAATTGTGCTTTATGCCCGAGTAAAAATCCATAAACATCCCATCACTATTTTTCGAAATAATCACACGAGATCAGAACTCGGTTCTCGTTAAATTTGAATATTTTCCAGGGCGTTTAAAAAAATATAAAAACAATTGACACAAAGATGAAACTTTACAAATTTACTCCAAATCAATCGTGCTTTATGCCCGAGTAAAAATCCATAAACACCCCATCACTATTTTTCGAAATAATCACACGAGATCAGAACTCGGTTCTCGTTAAATTTGAATATTTTCCAGGGCGTTTAAAAAAATATAAAAACAATTGACACAAAGATGAAACTTTACAAATTTACTCCAAATCAATTGTGCTTTATGCCCGAGTAAAAATCCATAAACACCCCATCACTATTTTTCGAAATAATCACACGAGATCAGAACTTGGTTCTCGTTAAATTTGAATATTTTCCAGGGCGTTTAAAAAAATATTAAAACAATTGCCACAAAGGTGAAATTTTACAAATTTACTCCAAATCAATTGCGCTTTATGCCCGGGTAAAAATCCATAAACACCCCATCACTATTTTTCGAAATAATCACACGAGATCAGAACTCGGTTCTCGTTAAATTTGAATATTTTCCAGGGCGTTTAAAAAAATATTAAAACAATTGCCACAAAGGTGAAATTTTACAAATTTACTCCAAATTAATTGCGCTTTATGCCCGAGTAAAAATCCATAAACACCCCATCACTATTTTTCGAAATAATCACACGAGATCAGAACTTGGTTCTCGTTAAATTTGAATATTTTCCAGGGCGTTTAAAAAAATATTAAAACAATTGCCACAAAGGTGAAATTTTACAAATTTACTCCAAATCAATTGCGCTTTATGCCCGGGTAAAAATCCATAAACACCCCATCACTATTTTTCGAAATAATCACACGAGATCGGAACTCGGTTCCCGTTAAATTTGAATATTTTCCAGGGCGTTTAAAAAAATATTAAAACAATTGACACAAAGATGAAATTTTACAAATTTACTCCAAATCAATTGTGCTTTATGCCCGAGTAAAAATCCATAAACACCCCATCACTATTTTTCGAAATAATCACACGAGATCAGAACTCGGTTCTCGTTAAATTTGAATATTTTCCAGGGCGTTTAAAAAAATATAAAAACAATTGACACAAAGATGAAACTTTACAAATTTACTCCAAATCAATTGCGCTTTATGCCCGAGTAAAAATCCATAAACATCCCATCACTATTTTTCGAAATAATC
This sequence comes from Ocypus olens, assembly GCA_910593695.2. Lineage (NCBI taxonomy): Eukaryota > Metazoa > Arthropoda > Insecta > Coleoptera > Staphylinidae > Ocypus > Ocypus olens. The sequence goes on along the minus strand of OU343047.1, from coordinate 1,264,314 downwards.
ACACGAGATCAGAACTTAGTTCTCGTTAAATTTGAATATTTTCCAGGGCGTTAAAAAAATATAAAAACAATTGTCACAAAGGTGAAATTTTACAAATTTACTCCAAATCAATTGTGCTTTATGCCCGAGTAAAAATCCATAAACACCCCATCACTATTTTTCGAAATAATCACACGAGATCAGAACTCGGTTCTCGTTAAATTTGAATATTTTCCAGGGCGTTTAAAAAAATATAAAAACAATTGACACAAAGATGAAACTTTACAAATTTACTCCAAATCAATTGCGCTTTATGCCCGAGTAAAAATCCATAAACATCCCATCACTATTTTTCGAAATAATCACACGAGATCAGAACTTAGTTCTCGTTAAATTTGAATATTTTCCAGGGCGTTAAAAAAATATAAAAACAATTGTCACAAAGGTGAAATTTTACAAATTTACTGCAAATCAATTGTGCTTTATGCCCGAGTAAAAATCCATAAACACCCCATCACTATTTTTCGAAATAATCACACGAGATCAGAACTCGGTTCTCGTTAAATTTGAATATTTTCCAGGGCGTTTAAAAAAATATAAAAACAATTGACACAAAGATGAAACTTTACAAATTTACTCCAAATCAATTGCGCTTTATGCCCGAGTAAAAATCCATAAACATCCCATCACTATTTTTCGAAATAATCACACGAGATCAGAACTTAGTTCTCGTTAAATTTGAATATTTTCCAGGGCGTTAAAAAAATATAAAAACAATTGTCACAAAGGTGAAATTTTACAAATTTACTCCAAATCAATTGTGCTTTATGCCCGAGTAAAAATCCATAAACACCCCATCACTATTTTTCGAAATAATCACACGAGATCAGAACTCGGTTCTCGTTAAATTTGAATATTTTCCAGGGCGTTAAAAAAATATAAAAACAATTGACACAAATATGAAACTTTACAAATTTACTCCAAATCAATTGCGCTTTATGCCCGAGTAAAAATCCATAAACACCCCATCACTATTTTTCGAAATAATCACACGAGATCAGATATCGGTTCTCGTTAAATTTGAATATTTTCCAGGGCGTTAAAAAAATATAAAAACAATTGACACAAAGATGAAACTTTACAAATTTACTCCAAATCAATTGCGCTTTATGCCCGAGTAAAAATCCATAAACATCCCATCACTATTTTTCGAAATAATCACACGAGATCAGAACTCGGTTCTCGTTAAATTTGAATATTTTCCAGGGCGTTTAAAAAAATATAAAAACAATTGACACAAAGATGAAACTTTACAAATTTACTCCAAATCAATTGCGCTTTATGCCCGAGTAAAAATCCATAAACACCCCATCACTATTTTTCGAAATAATCACACGAGATCAGAACTCGGTTCTCGTTAAATTTGAATATTTTCCAGGGCGTTTAAAAAAATATAAAAACAATTGACACAAAGATGAAACTTTACAAATTTACTCCAAATCAATTGTGCTTTATGCCCGAGTAAAAATCCATAAACACCCCATCACTATTTTTCGAAATAATCACACGAGATCAGATATCGGTTCTCGTTAAATTTGAATATTTTCCAGGGCGTTAAAAAAATATAAAAACAATTGACACAAAGATGAAACTTTACAAATTTACTCCAAATCAATTGCGCTTTATGCCCGAGTAAAAATCCATAAACATCCCATCACTATTTTTCGAAATAATCACACGAGATCAGAACTCGGTTCTCGTTAAATTTGAATATTTTCCAGGGCGTTTAAAAAAATATAAAAACAATTGACACAAAGATGAAACTTTACAAATTTACTCCAAATCAATCGTGCTTTATGCCCGAGTAAAAATCCATAAACACCCCATCACTATTTTTCGAAATAATCACACGAGATCAGAACTCGGTTCTCGTTAAATTTGAATATTTTCCAGGGCGTTTAAAAAAATATAAAAACAATTGCCACAAAGGTGAAACTTTACAAATTTACTCCAAATCAATTGTGCTTTATGCCCGAGTAAAAATCCATAAACACCCCATCACTAGTTTTCGAAATAATCACACGAGATCAGAACTTAGTTCTCGTTAAATTTGAATATTTTCCAGGGCGTTAAAAAAATATAAAAACAATTGACATAAAGGTGAAACTTTACAAATTTACTCCAAATCAATTGTGCTTTATGCCCGAGTAAAAATCCATAAACACCCCATCACTAGATTTCGAAATAATCACACGAGATCAGAACTTGTTTCTCGTTAAATGAAAAAACTCCTAGTGACCTTGGCAATAATTCTAGCGTCAATATTATTGATAGTAAATTCATGTTAACAATAATATTTACTGAATGTGTAGTTGGCAGTAGTGTGGACTTAAGTTTGAAAACCCTGTATATGAGCTTTATAAATCGGACGGATATTTTGTGCAGCTGAGTTATCCCTCTCACTCTCGCATCGATGTTTTGTATTTCTTCTTATAATAAACCATCCTTCGTATGTACTTATGCATTATACAAAATATTGTTACAAGATAATACATCCGCAAATATTGAAACTTCATGACTAGACATGATCGTCGATTTATTTATTTTCCTTGCGGAAAGACGACGGGCACGATATAAAATAACATTCGAATTCAGCAGAAGGGCTGAAGGGCCGTTGTATCTACCACCCTATACACTATTGTCATGTTGCCAGGTTATTGACCTTTCGAGCGCAGTAGCCGTAACCACCACAGGAATACATTTCGTTTCGAAGTAATGTGCGCGCCATTGGAAAACAAATGCCCCGCGCTTTTCCGCGAATTAATTGAATTGTGCGGTGTTTAACCGTAAACATTCACACGTAATTAGCGTCGGAAAGTTTTCATTACATGATATAAAAAAAAACAATGTGAAAGAAAAAAATTATTTAAAGTAGGCGTTAGAAAGTTTTCATCACATGATAAAAAAAATTGAAATGAAAAAAATTATTGAAAGTAGTTTGAAGCATTACATGATAAAAAAAAACAATGTGGAAGAAAAAAATGATTGAAAGTAGTTTGGATTATTACATGATAAAAAAAACAATGTGGAAGAAAAAAATTATTGACAGTAGGCGTTAGAAAGTTTTCATCACATGATAAAAAAAAATTGGAATGAAAAAAATGATTGAAAGTAGTTTGAAGCATTACATGATAAAAAAAAACAATGTGAAAGAAAAAAATCATTGACAGTAGGGTTAGAAAGCTTTCATCGATGATAAAAAAAATTGGAATGAAAAAAATGATTGAAAGTAGTTTGAACCATTACATGATAAAAAAAAACAATGTGAAAGAAAAAAATGATTGAAAGTAGGCGTTAAAAAGTTTTCATTACATGATAAAAAAATGTTTACATGATAAAATGTGTGAATCGGTGATGATTGAAAGTAATTTGGAGCTGATTGATAACACTTTTAGTTTCAGAATGCTTAGCACTTGATCAAATTGAATAAATTACCAACGAAAGAATTTTATTTTAGGTTTAAATTTAACAGATTGTTCTGAGCATTTAAAATGAAATGCAAAAATAGTAAACGAAAAATAGTAAAGGGCTTTGTTGTTTTTTGTCAACTTTGTTTATCTCTATAAAAATAATAATTGTTATAAACAACTGCAATTGTTTTACTTTCATCTTTTTCATGGCTAACTATTTTTTTATTTATGATAAAACTTAAAAATGACTGTAACTCACTTATTTTTAGAAATAACCATGTCATATGTGATATCGAATTAAAGAGAAAAAAAATTTCTTTCGAATGAGATCATGGCCAACTATGGTTTCCATTAAAAAAAATGTAAGTTTGCGTCGTATCTCAGAAAATAATGGCGTTAAAAATTTTCTGAATTTATTTTATTAAGCAGCGTAAAATTAACTACAACTTTGTCCTTTACAGTTTTTTTCTATCTGTCATAATAACTGAGATATTTTTATTTGAAAAAATTGACGCTTTTTACATTTTACAAAATATCTAGTTACCCTTCACTTTTTTGAAAACTTTGAAAGTGTTATTTTATCGGGCTCGTACAACTGCACTTCTTTCCCCATTTAACCGTTTCTCTATCTCTTATAGTTACCGAGATCCCCATAGAGAACATCGAAAAAACTCACCCTGTATAAATTTACGCTGCCATTTTTTTTTATTATTGAACGCACCCGTATAGAAGAAGAAAAAAACCTTTATTTGGTATAAACCTAAACTCTTAACGCACCCTTATACAAGGTGTCTAAAAAAGACACCACCAAAATGATATGGTGTATTCCTGAGACAAAAAAAGAGCAAATTAACTAAATTTATCTATATGAAAAATTACATACTTTCCAAGATACAGCAAGTCAAAGTCAAAGATTTTTAAAATACTTTAATCTATATCTCGAAAATGGCAGATGAGAATGATTTGTTTATTTTTTTCTGACAACTACATTAGGTGTACTGCATTGTTTAAAAATTTCAAGAAATTTCTTCAAGTACAAAGGTGCTCCAGAGGACAAGCTGTTTACATTATTACAAAGAACTTTTTTGTTCTTCATATTTTTTACGATTTAATATTTTTTTCAATGCAACTCATCACTTTTAAAGAATTTATAACTCTTAAAGTTTTTTTGTTTATGCCCTATTTTTAATAAAAAAAAATAAAAAAGAACTTATCGTTCATTGTTTAATTGCGCTCGTCCTGCAAGAAAAGTCTTAAAAATAACTATAATCCAAAAACTGCTTTTATTTTAACATATCAAATTATTTAACAAATTACAAAAATTGTTCAAAATGACCCTCATAAAAAAAATCACAGTACACATTGTATGCGCCCGCGCGTCGCGTCGATGCGCTTCAACCACCGGCGATACTTCGGTCACCACCACTCAACGTGTTAACCAGTTTTACTTAAATTGAAAGTTTTAATTGTACTGACACACGTTTTCAACGAATTGACACCCGCCTACTTAGATTATTTCATTTTTCAACACGAAATTTTCCAAACAATAAGTTCTTTTTTATTTTTTTTTGTTAAAAATAAGACGTAAACAAAAAAACTTTAAGAGTTATAAATTCCTTAAAAGTGAAGAGTTGCATTGAAAAAAATATTGAATCGTAAAAAATGTGAAGAATAAAAAAGTTCTATGTAATAATGTAAACAGCATGTCCTCTGGAGCACCTTTGTACTTGAAGAAATTTCTTGAAATTTTTAAACAATGTAGTACACCTAATGTAGTTGTCAGAAAAAAATAATCAAATCATTCTCATCTGCCATTTTCGAGATATAGATTAAAACAATTTAAAAATCTAAAACTTTGACATGCTGTATCTTGGAAAGTATGTAATTTTTCATATAGATAAATTTAGTTAATTTGCTTGTTTTTTGTCTCAGGAATACACCATATCATTTTGGTGGTGTCTTTTTTAGACACCTTGTATTAATTTCCAATTTCCTGCAATTAATTTTGAAAATCATTTACTATCCTCTCCTCAACAGCTTTCCAAACTGTATTTTCTCGTTTTCATAACATCCATTATTACTCGTAACGTAATTATTCGAATATTTCATTATATTACATTTTTTTTTTTACAGTAGATAAAATGTTTACAAAATTCTCGTCCGAGAAATTATTCCTCTTAATAAGTTGGACGGTGTTTGCTCGCGTTGTTATTAAAATATATTTTCAACGTTGATGAATACGCTCGATATTTCTTTGTGAATTTCAAACAAAGTTTATTTCGTTATCGATTCCCACATTACCCCGCTGTTCGCCGTAATTAACCCTTGTTACTTATTTTTCTTTGATATTTCATCGACGAAAGACATGATGAGGAAATCAGTTAATGGGGGGGAAGGTAAGTTAGAAATTAAGAAAAAAATCAAAAAAAGCAAATTTTAATTATCGATAATTATGTTTATAATTAAATATACTGGTGGAAAAAAAATGAAACACTTGAAATTCGTGAAATTTCGACCATTTTCAAACCGCCGTCACTCGGCGTATTTTTAATCGATATTGATGAATCTTTGAGGATAAAAAACTTTGAAGTGTCATGCATGCAAACTTAAGCGTAACCCCTTCCGCCCCCTGGATCGAGTAGATAATTTTTTTCCAACTCCGTAAATATAGACATGGTTTCTAAAAAAAAAAATTTTTTTAGGAAACCATGTCCTACTTTGTCGATATGTACAGTTGGAAAAAAAATATCCATTTTGGCTCTAAACAAGTCACACGTCTAATCATTGTTTTTTTCTTCCGGCGTGTTCGAGAAGAAATGTGTGTTTTTGTGGACTAATTTCTGGATATTTACGCGACAACTAATGATGCGCCCGAACACGCTAGCTCGACTATATCTAGTTTCTGCACTTGACAAAAAATACAATTAAAACTAACTTACAGTACAGATTTAACAATAGATAGTTTATTTTATGTAAATTCTGCAAGTACGTTTCTATCAGAACGCAGACGTTTTACCTGTTATATTGCTCAGAATTTAAGTAGAAAATAATTCGCGCGTATCCCTACTTATAGAAATTTCAAGAAAACGTGTTTACACGTGTAAGACTATTCGTTATTGATTTTACATTTAAATTCTGAATAAATCCCTGCAAACCGTGCACGTTTCGATTTACTGTGCAGCAGCGTTCTGCAGAACATGATAACTGGAAAATATAATTTCTTTTATTAGAAGTAATTCCGCTGTACTTTCCCAGAAGTTCGTTTCAATTCTTGTTTCCTCGAATCAGAATTTCATCGCAGGATTAATAAAAGACGTATTTTTATCGGTTACAACGAATTTCTTAACAGGCAAAATATGCCCTTTTATTATTTCTCGTTATTAATTAATTGACTGTTCTTCCAGGTAGTTTTACACGTGATAAATACCTCAATTCACTTTAGATAGATAGATAGATATGTTTATTGGTGCAATTACATCGTTTACACAGGTCACTAATGTAATAAGAATAAGTTGCAGAGAGACAGAGTTATACCTCAAATTCCTGAAAAAAAAATTTTGGCACGATACTCTAGTTGATGCAGTGTATTGTTGAAGGGCCGATTACGGATTGATTCCGGAAATCATCCCTTATTGTAAATCTACGGTAATCCGTTGATCTTTGGTCAGTGAAAGAAGTTGTATATGTACCCTTCTTATCTCTGTATTAGACTGTCCGTTCTGATCCATCATCTTAATCCGTCTCGCATTCGATGGGATTCATTACCCAGAGATAATTGAAATGGTCGAAAAGAATAATTTTTTCAATAGGAATGTTTGTGTAGGTACAAATAAATGAATGCTAGATGGTGTATTTTAAACCTGAAAATCTATAGAAGGGTCCCCCCTTCTTACTTTTGTTGAAAAATTGCATTCAAAATGATTTCCTGGAAGAACCACTGGTTCGATACGGGATTTCTATACATCACTAGAGAGATCCCTTCAAAACCCTTCAGAAATTGTACTTTCGCAACCACAAATGTCAATTTTAAGCCCGTGATGCGTTCGCAAAAAAAACTTCAAAATTGAAAAATCAATCAACTTTGTTAATAATCATCGTAGTCCTTAATGTAATACCATTTTTTTCGTCAAAAGGAGGAGATAAATCGATTGGCCTTAAAATATTTCATCTAGAAAAAATTGCAAAAAAGTTAGCAAGTCACCATGAACTTTATCGAAAATTTTGAAAAAGTCGATTTTTTCAGACTTTGAACGGCCGTAGTGGTTGAACGAAGAATCCAATTTGAACGCGGATTTCAAATATGAGTTCCTTGTATGTTAATTAGTCGGATTTAATTAAAATCGGCGATTTAAAATTTTTGACGAAAACCTGTAAAATCATCCAAGGGTCCCCCCTTCTTACTTTTTCCCAAAAATTGCATTTGAAATGATTTCCTGAAAAAACCGCTGGTTCGATTCGGGGTTTCTATACATCACCGTAAAGATGCCTTCAAAACCCTTCAGAAAATGTACTTTCGCAAGAACAGATGTCAATTTTAAACCCGTGATGCTTTCGCAAAAAAAACTCGAAAATTGAAAAAATCGAAAAAATCAACTTTCTTAATAATCATCGAAGACCTTTATGTAATACCATTTTCTTCATTAGAAGAACGAGATAAATCAAATGGCGTTAAAAAATTTCATCTAGAAAATATTGCAAAAAAGTTAGCAAGTCACCATGAACTTTATGGAAAATTTTGAAAAAAGTCGATTTTTTAGACTTTGAACGTCCGTAGCGGCTGAACGAAGAATTTAATTTGAACGCGGATTTCAAATCTGTGTTCCTCGTGTGTCAATTCGTCGGATTTAATTAAAATTGGCGATTTAAAATTTTTGACGAAAACCTGAAAAATCATCCAAGGGTCCCCCCTTCTTACTTTTTCCCAAAAATTGCATTTGAAATAATTTCTTGAAGAAACCACTGATTCGATTCGGGGTTTCTATACGTCATTCGAAAGATATCATTAAGACGCATCAGAAAATGTACTTTCGCAAGAACAAATGTCAATTTTAAGCCCGTGACACGTCAGCAAAGAAAACTCGAAAATGGAAAAAATCGAAAAATATCAACTTTCTTAATAATCATCGTATACCTTTATGTAATACCATTTTTCTCATCAGAAGAACGAGATAAATCAATTGGCGTTAAAAAATTTCATCTAGAAAGAATTGCAAAAAAGTTAGCAAGTCACCATGAACTTTTGAAAAAAGTCGATTTTTTCAGACTTTGAACGGCCGTAGCGGCTGAACGAAGAATTCAATTTGAACGCGGATTTCAAATCTGTGTTCCTCGTGTGTCAATTAGTCGGATTTAATTAAAATTGTCGATTCAAAATTTTTGACGAAAACCTGAAAAATCATCCAAGGGTCCCCCCTTCTTACTTTTTCCCAAAAATTGCATTTGAAATGATTTCCTGAAGAAACCGCTGGTTCGATTCGGGGTTTATGCACATCATTGGAAAGATCCCTTCAAAACCTTTCGGAAAATGTACTTTCGCAAGAACAAATGTCAATTTGAAGCCCGTGACGCGTTCTCAAAGAAAACTCGAAAATGGAAAAAATCGAAAAAATCAACTTTCTTAATAATCATCGTAGACCTTTATGTAATACCATTTTCTTCATTAGAAGAACGAGATAAATCAAATGGCGTTAAAAAATTTCATCTAGAAAAAATTGCAAAAAATTTAGCAAGTCACCATGAACTTTTGAAAAAAGTCGATATTTTCAGACTTTGCACGGCCGTAGCGGCTGAACGAAGAATCCAATTTGAACGCGGATTTCAAATATGAGTTCCTCGTATGTTAATTAGTAGGATTTAATTAAAATT